>OY757318.1:80049221-81452244 GCA_963583905.1 Stenurella melanura
AGACAGACGGAATTCAAAGACCTTAATTTTCATAATAAGTAAAAATAAAAAATTTAAAAAATTATGCGTGAATATCTTCCAAAATATCATGACATTCCACCCACAAACTACAAACTACAAAACCCGGTAGGTACTTATTAGAATTTGCGTTTCATCATTTACAAATAATATTATTTTCATAATAATAATCATAATTGACATCCTTTTTTTAAATTATTTATCAAATATCGAATTAGAAATTAGGTACACAATTAATATTCTATTTGATTTTCTCAATATTCTGATAAGATTAAGAAATTAATTAACCATTTAATCAATCTTAACAAATTTTAAATTAGTCATTTTTCATTTTCCAGTTTGATTTTGATCTATTGTCAAATGTAAATATATTCTATTCAATAATTCAAAATTCAATATTCATTATTCATAAGTTTATTAAATTTTCTTTAGGCGTGGCATGCCCTCCCTAGATATAAATCGCCTACAGATGCAAGTGGTTCACGTGTTTAAAATATTAGCGGATTCGTATGCGGCTTGGCGGAGGCGGATTAATATGTAGTAAAATATTAAAAATATTATCACAAATAAAAATAAATTTTTAATTTTATAATTTGTATATTAACATTAATTAACGGCAAAATTTTACGACTAACTACTGCTTGGCCTTGGCGCTCTTAGGTAATTGGGTGGACACTGCCTACCCTACCATCCCTGACGGGCCGCCACTGCATAATAAGTGCAAAATGGGCGTTTTGTGCCACAAATGATATGCCAAAATTTCAAAATTGTATTCCTAAAATCAACCTAGAAATAGGAACGAGGAACGGGACTAATCTCGTTGTCACCCGGTATAATAGGTTATAACAGCATGGTATTATGAAAATTAATGAAACATTTTATATTCAATGAAAATAATAACTTTTATTCTGTTTCTGTTTCTTCTATTTTAAATTTTTATATTTTTTAACCGTTTTCAGTATTTTTTTTAAGAAAAAAAATAATCAATTTTGTTGACTGCATAATTGACAACAATCTCAAAACCTGTGGAAGATACGAGTACGTGTAAGTGAGAGGAGAGGCACACTGTGTAAATCAGGGGTGATTTTTTTTCCACGCACCCCATCGAGTGAGATGTCATTAAACAGGTGTTTGAAAATGAAACTGAGATTTATTAGATAGATTTTGATTTCAAAGTTTCGTTTTCGAAATGTTTGGTTTCAAATTAATTTAAATGGTTTCCCCTACTCTGATTGTTCAACCGTCTGTTCTAAAAATCCGTTTGTTCTTCCGATAGTAGGTACTTTATAACAAGTACGTTCAATGGAAATTATAACGAACACTGGAGCATAGGTACTTCCTTTAAATAAAAATGAATAACGTTTTATTACCAAAGTATATACTGAGAGATCGAGAAAGACTTAATGTGCCGCTCCCTAAAAACTATCACACTATTTTGTCATACTTTCAACATTTGCACATTGGCACAAGTGATTTAGTGATGAGTTCAGGGACAACAAACAAAAATTCCCAAGATGTTAAATGGAAACTGATCGAACTTTTCATTATATTAGTACTTTTGTGGACATTGTATTATACAGAATGTCAAGTTTTGGCTGTGTTATTAATTGTGGAAGTGTGGCAATAGTAAATGATGCTAGTTTTTATTAAATTACCTCGATTTCTCAACTAAGAAAAGTTGAGGTTAGAACACGCCACATTCGTAAGCTTCGGCTTTTAAATACCTTGGGCTTATTCTTTTAATTGTTCGCTCGTTTAAAAAATCATATAATTGCAATACATGTGTGCGTAATATTCGGAAATACATCGGCATCTGTACTAAAGTCTTCTTTATTTAATATATAGGAATTTAAATTGATAGGACGAACTTTTTTCCATACACCTATCCCGCATATCATATAACAATTTCGTAAAATATAAACTCGTCACCATCTTAACAAACAAAATTCGCCACATGAATTAATTAAGGATAATTAATCCAAAATTAAGTTTTAAAACATTTTGTATCGTTTCAGGGGTGATTTGATTAATTTCATGCCTTATTCTGTCTTTTAAATCATTGACGTTATTTGACCTGTTGAAGACTTTCGATTTTAAATAACCCCATAAAAAATAGTCAAGCGGAATCAAATCGGGAGAACGTGCAGGCCACATGAATTAATTAAGGATAACTGATCCAAAATTAAGTTTTAAAACATCACGAAATCCGCAAACTATGCAGTCAAAACAACGCGTTCGATGAGCTGATCAGAAAGTGGCGGCCGTTTACATTTTAGTATTCCCTAGAGTCTAGTAACGTAGGAAATTAGTTTTAATAATGTATGTAGAATAGAAACCAATTTTGATCATTTTAGTGGCTTTTCTGTGTCACGTGACCTTCATTTTATCTCGATCGCACTGTAGAACGAACAGAATGTTGTCAAGGTTAAACCTTAGTTTCCATGACAAATTAAATGTACACATTTCACTTCTGACACGGCTACGGAACCCTATTCTGTGCTCAACACGCTCTTGGCCGGATTTATTATACTCTTGGCAAAGAGTATATTGCGTCTGATCGGCACATTTCTAAAACTGATAATGTCGGTTGTAGAGAAAACAATTTCATATCGAATTTTGAAAAATTTTCAAAATATCCGTCCGTCCGTCTATCTGTCTCTGTATCCGTCCGTCACGTTTTTTGTAAGCATGATAACTTAAGAAAGAACACTCCGATTGTATTGCGGATAGTACATTAGCGTCAGCTAGGGGAAAAGTCCTATTAGCCGAGTCATTAGAGATATTTACCTCTGAACAAATCGGAGGAGGATGATTTTTTTTAATGAGTTCTTTGGATGGTAAGCCATAACCTCACGTAAAGTTTGCATGATTTTCAGACCGGCAACATTAAAAAAAATCGAAAACTTTGTTTTTCCGCTATTTTCCCAAAAAAAGTAGAAGAAAATAAAAAATGTTTTTGAGCATACAAATTCACATAAAGGATGTATATAAAAATTTCGTCTAGACATTAAAAATGAACTTGGCTAATTTTCAAGCCAGGCATGATATTTATAAAATCTGCAAAATATACAGGGGATAGAAATAAAAAAAAGTTTTAGAATTTTTCAAACTTCTATTAAGCTGCGGATAAAAAATTTAAAAGGTAGGCGCAAGAATATGAATTTAGGTATCAAAATTTATCAAATATACAATTTTTACAAAAACAACGCCAGGCCTCAGTCAGCGTCTAGACTTAAAATGCAAGAACTTGAATTTAGATTTTAAAATATATCAAATACACAAATTTTACAAAATCGACGCAAGGCATCGAGACGTAAATATGCAAAAACATTAATTTAGGTATCAAAATTGGTCTATTTAGCCAGATGTATTAAATACACAAGTTTTATAAAAACGACGCTAGGCGGCGTTATCTCAAAATATAATCTAGTTCCAGATGTCGTTATAATACATACGTGTACAAAATTTCAAGTGAATATCTGGTATTGTATTTTATCAACCCCTTTAATAATGGAGTAGGGATGGTGGGGGGTTGAAAAATATAAAAAAAATGAGGCCCTGGCTTCTAGTACATACACCGAATTTCAAGCTTCTGTACTCTTACCAGCTTGCTTTACTTATTTTCCCCTATTTACCCCTATTTAACCCCCAAACATTCAACGAAATAATCCAAAAATATAATCTGGTTCTAGATGTCATTATAATATATACGTATAGAAAATTTCAAGTTAAAATCTTAATTCTATATTATCAACCCCTTTGATAATGGAGTGGGGAGTGGTGGGGGGATGGAAGATATTATAAGAAATGTTGAAGCCTTGGTTTCTAGTATATACACCAAATTTCAAGTTCCTGTATTCTTACCAGCTTGCTTTACTTATTTCCCCCTATTTAACCCCCAACCCTTCACCGGATATGCTCAGAAAGCAATCCAGTTCTAGATCTCGTTACAATATATACGTGTATAAAATTTCAAGTCAATATCTTAAACCGTTCCGGAGAAAACATGCGGACAAAAAAAGTTACAGACAGACCGACAGACAGATTTTTTTTTTCCGCTCATATTTAAAATCTCGACATTTCATGACATTCTAAACTTTTTTTTAAAATATTCTTTTATGTTTTGTAATTAAACATAAAATGTCTAAAACTAACATTATTTACGTTAAAAGTGACAAGAGTATCCCATACAATGTGCAACAATTATATAGAAAGTTCAATAAATCGGCGAAGAGTATAATATTTACTCTAGTTTTATATTGCCCTTAATTTGTTTATCTCCCAGTTCCCCCCTTGAAAGGTGTGGCTTATCTTGTCGTGTTCCTTTTAGTTTTAGGGTAAAATATTATTTTTAAAACACAGTAATTAGAACTTCTATGCTAATATTTGTAGGGCTATATATACTGTTTCCCAGCATATTATGGAACATGTGACTATCGGCTCCACATTTACGTTAGAAGACGATTTTGGCCCAACTCGCATAAAAATAAAGAGAAAATTTGGCATCCACATTTAAATTTGTTTAATTAAAATAAAATGTAAGCTACCAGAAACCAAAAAAATACCACGGATATACTGACAAACATATTTAGTAATTATTTCTGTATCAAAATTAGGCGAGAAACTAAACACCTCAATGTCTTCCACTGCATCTTTAACGTACCTTGAAACAACAGTGAAATTATCACAAGAGGATTTCGATTAGGAAATAACGAATTAGAACGATATGAGTAGGAAATGAAGATGAGAAGTGGGTGTTCAGAAGGGTAAGGGAAGTTCGAAGTTCATTAATTGCTCATCTCCCCTTTATTTGGATCGACACCTTTGGCATTCATAAGCAATCTGGGGACGACGCGTTGTCAGTCCAAACAGGGATTATCTGTCTATACGTCATTCGCCTCTCCTTCCGAATTTCCAGAGTCGCACGTAAGGGGTTTAATTAATTACATACATGCAGTGAGGTCCATAAGTAACGGATAAATTCATTAACTGCGTAATTTACAATTTATGAGTAAAATCTTAAAACACCTCAATTTTTAACTCTAAAATGAAATTTTTTGAGCATGATTTTATATCTCCCCCTTCAACTCCCTTGGAGTGACAGCTACCCTTTAAAGCTTTTAAATGGAATGATAGCGCATTTGAAAGGGTTTTTAATTCTCTATCCAGCAATATAAATTTTTTTAATTTCTCTAATTTATTTATTGAGAAATATTACATTTTTAATGTTACTAAGTAAACAAAAGAACTTGAAACAGTTTAAATTAAATGTTCAAACTGCGCGCCCGTTGCTTCTTGACAATAATGGAGGCGTTGCGTTAATTTCTTGCCTTATTCTGTCTTTTAAATCATTGACGTTATTTGACCTGTCGAAAACTTTCGATTTTAAATAACCCCATAAAAAATGGTCAAGCGGGATCAAATCGGGAGAACGTGCAGGCCACTCTATTTCACCGCGTCTACCGATCCACCTATTGGGAAAAACTTGATTGAGGTAGGCTCTTACTTCCAATGCAAAATGTGGTGTAGCTCCATCCTGCTGGTACCAAATATTTCTATCAATTTCATTAGGGTTGTGATCATCTGGGAAGTATTGGCCTCCATCAGTTCATCATTATTATTTCAAGAAAAATATGATCGCGAAACATTTTTTTTTTCAAAATTTCTTAGCTGTAAAAAATAAGCTGGAAAGATTTTTAGTCGCATATTGAGGAGATATGTTCAGATTCATAAAATCTAACGATTAAAAAAAATAGTAAGCTTCTCCCTCATTTTGACGTAAATTCCTTAGCCTCTTGGTCTATCTATCTACCAATAACTACCATTTACTACGTTGTCATCGCAACAGCGTTCGATTTTTTTTTCACATGAGATTTTCAAATGAAAAATGTTGCCTCTAACCTTCGGGTTTATTTCGTTTCCATACATTTCGAAAAAAAAACAAAATTTCTCGTTTGAAATAGTTATTTACCCCTGCGAATTCACACATTCTATGAACATAGGAAAATTAAGTAAAATTTGATTCTCATATGAACACATTTTCATGAGCGTCGACAGTAAGTTTTTAGAATTACTTTTTAATTATTGTAACGAAGCAATTGTCGTTATGGAAATTGTACTCCAAACTACCGTCTGTTTTAATATTAAGTAGGTTATATATTTATATTATAGTGTATTGGAATTATAGAGGCTAGGTAATCCGTGAAGATATTTAAAATGTCATGGCGTGCGCAATGCAGTTAATGCTCCTACCACCACCTGCAAACGTGCACCTGCGCAGAACCAGTCTGCCTCCCGTCAAGCAGTGTACCGTTTGTTGGAGAATTTAGTTGGTGTCCGACCAACCGCGAAGTTAGACGTGTGTAAGGAATAGTAAGTAGAGGAACTTGTAGGTAAGACCGCTTAAAGTTCAAGAACTGGTGCGCAATCTGACTACGCAGTCTTTCCCTCTACCGTTTGGGACTCTGGCAGTAACAAGAGGCATTCACCAAAAGTCAGCCGTCAGTTCACATCGGCCGTCCGCCGTAAGCAGTAGCCTCCGCATGCCCACCAACAACAGGAGGAAGTATGTAAAGTTTGTAAGTACCAACTTGGTGAGTGCCTACTCACTCCTGGTCTCCACTGTCTGTACTACCGCCCATTTTTACCGCTTTCGGCCGCCGCGCCGGCACCACTCACCAACCTTTTACCGTATCACCGTTTCACTAACTGTTTAACCGCCCGCCCGATGACGCCTTTCTCGACTTAGCTTCTGTAATCGCTTGGTTTGGTAAAGATAGCGTAGCTTTAAGTAGTACTGTAAATAGTATGTTCTAATATAATAAATTTGTTACAAAATTTGAATCGTGCTTTTTACTGTGGTGTATGTGAAGTCTAACTATCCCTAGATCCGCTGGATATTACCATTTCTTTACTGTAGCTACTCAAGCCCTGCTGAACCGGCTTTGGTTGTTTCACCTCAAAAGGAACTGGCGCCCGAGCTTTCCACCTTCCGTCCTTACCGTCAACTGACTGCCAGAGCTCGAGTATCAATATGACGCTTCACCAACTACCGGGTGAATTTAACGTCACAATATTGTTTTACTACTTTATATTAATTGATAGGCATGATGTAAATTACTTATTTATAATACATTATTTATTTATTTTAAATAATGTTAGTTTAATGAACAACTCCAATAATGATTCAATAAAAGTAAATAAATATCGTTTAACCTACGGCTATGCTATCGGCAATATTAAGAATGAACCAAGAGCTGGTAACGGACTTGTAATGGTGAGCCTGGTAAACAATGGGCTACTTTCGTTTGAGGTAAGCCCATAACATAGCAGGTTAATTATATTCGTATACTTATAAAGGGTGTTTCCCGAGGAACTGTACATACTACCAGGGGCGCTAGAGGACAACTTGGATATTCAGGAACGGCCATTGAAATTTTTCTGTCGCTCTTAATTTCTGAGATACAGGGTGATAAACTGATTTTGGACTAAATTTATTTTGGCTGGAACGTCCTTACTATTGATAGGATTTTGTTTAAATTTTAGGCACTTTATAAACTTATCACAGTCGATGATTGCTAATATTTTTTTTTAAATTCCAGTGCCGGACTTTATTATTTGATTTTTCGGATTCCTGTAAAAATGATCACCCTGTAATATTTTTTTAAGATTCAGGTGCCAATTATAAAAGTCCATACATCACTAAACATAAACATGTAATTCGATTTTTTGTCGCGCCTTTGTTGATTTTTTTACAAGCGACTGAATTTGGCAAAAAGGGAAATTTAAAGAAAAACAGCTTTATTTACTTACATTAATTGTCCAAATAATTAAATATGGTCAATTTAAACTCGGTAAATAATGTTCAATATTCACCAAAATTTAAAACCAATTTTTTTTTAATTCCAAAGAACGTGCAACTAGGTACATTTTATAATAGGAATCATTAAACAATTATCTTTTTATTATTATATAATTATTAATAGGTCTAGATAGTTTGACATTTCTTGTTTGTTGTCATAAACAGGAGAACTAGTGTATTTGGTTAACTTAGTCTGCAAATATCATGCCTTATAAATTTACAAATGAGGAATATGCCGATATTATATTCGCTTGTGATTTTGTGATGGTAATGGTAGACAAGCTGCAGAGGAATACAATATTCGATTTCCTAACAGAAGAAGACCAAATCATCAGACATTTTCAACTTGTATCGCTATGCAAGGGAGCACGGCAGTTTTCCATCATCAAAAGTGGAAAGAAATATTGTTCAAAACGTTGAGGGTCAAGAAAATATAATAAATATTGTTCCAGAACACCCTGAAGTAAGTACGCGACGAATAAGTGCCCAATTAGGAGTTCCTCATGTGTGGGTTTGGAGGACTCTAAATAAAAAAGATTACATCTGTATCATATTCAGCAGGTGCAAAGGCTTCAACAGGGTGACAATGTAAATAAATAGGTTAGCATTTTGACAGTGGATTATTGATCACAGACCGACTACATATCGAACTTTATTCATAGACGAGGCCCAATTTACACGGGATGGCGAATTTAATTCAAGAAATTCGCATAATTGGGCCGAAAACAATCTTCATGCTATAAGAGAAGCCCCTTCTCAACATAAGTTCTCGGTAAATGTTTGGTGTGGTATGATTAACAACAACCTAATTGGCCCACATATTCTTCGGGCAAGACTAACTGCAGATGTTTATTTAGATTTCTTACAAAATATTTTACCTGGTTTAATGCAAGGTATTAATGTAAGAGGACAATACTTCCAGCATGACGGAGCTCCTCCTCATTTTGGTATTAAGGATTGAAGGCATTTGGATAATGAGTATCCAAACAGAACGATTGGACGTGGGGGACTTCATCCTAGATCACTAGATTTCAACCCCGTCGATTATTTTCTATGGGGATATCTCAAAACTAAAGTCTACAATCTGTGTCCCAATAAATACTAGAGATCAGTTACTTCAGCGAAGTTTCCTCTGTAGTAACCAAATTAGAAACAATCCTACGCAAATTAGAAAATCTATTGGTAATTTAAATAAACGCCAACAAAAATGTATGGAAGCTGGATATTTTCATTTTGAACATTTGCTCTAAGTATTTGTAATTCCCTGTTTTCCCAAATTCAGTCGCTTGTATGAAAATCAACATAGGCGCAACAAAAAATCTAATTACATGGTTATGTTTAGTGATGCATGAACTTTTATAATCGGCACCTGGATGTTAAAAAAAATATTACAGGGTGATCACTTTTACAGGAATCGGAAAAATCAAATTAAAAAAGCCCAGCACTGGAATTTAAAAAAAATTATAATAACAACCTATCAACTGTAATAAGTGTATATAGTGTCTAAAATTTGAACAAAATCCGATCAATAGTAAGGACGTGCTGGTCCAAATAAATTTAGACCAAAATCACTTTATCACCCTGTGTCTCAGAAACTAAACGTGACAGGAAAATTTCAATGGCCGTTCCTGAATACCCAAGTGGTCCTCTATCGCCTCTGGAAGTATGTACAGTTCCTCATGAAACACCCTGTATAACTTAATTCTACAGGGTGTTCTCTAATATGATTCAAATGTTTACTTTTTTAAACAATCATGACTATTTTTTTCTCAAAAGGAAGATCCTATATGATTTTATTGAAAACGTTTTATTATTAAAAACGGTCGTAAAAAAGTGATAACTTTGAGATAATAAGGTCCAAGATGATTGGTTTTAATTTATTTCATAACTTTTAGTTACTTCTTTTTTTAATTCATTTCAATTACAAAAATGTTTCATACCTACGGCAATGGATCTCTGAGTGATATAAACTTGTATAATAAGCTATCAGCATTATCAAGCCTGACATGGGTTATCAACATCCAAACCCATTGTATTCTTTAAGGGTGATTCCGTCTACACGGTCGACCTTATCATGTTAATCGCCAATACGCTGTTCAAGCTTAAAAGGGGATTCACTATGAACACGTTTACATCATAATTCTTATCTAATCGATCTTTATTAATAATAGCCCAATTATACTTCAACTCGGTCTTTCAATTTATGCAGAAAAGACAAATTACAAGCAATAAACCCCATTTTAAAAACTACTTAGATTTTGTGCAGTAAAATGTTAAAATTGCAATTTATATGTAATTTTATACAAAAACAAGATAACCATTATACTCTACGCCGATTTACTGCATTTACTGATTTACTTTTACTTCCACATCCACGTAGTGGATTGGAAGTATAGTAATCGCAAAAAAATTTTCAAAAATTTTTATTCGCGAAATAGGTTTAGAATGTCATGAAACGTCGAGATTTTAAATTTGAGCGAAAAAAAATTTTCTGTCTGTCTGTCTGTCTGTCGGTCTGTCGGTCTGTCTGTAACTTTTTTTGTCCGCACGCTTTCTCCGGAACGGTTTAAGATATTGACCTGAAATTTTGTACACGTATATATTATAACGAGATCTGGAACTGGATTGTTTTCTGAGGAAATCCGGTGAAGGGTTGGGGGTTAAATAGGGGTAAATAGGGGGGAATAAGTAAAGCAAGCTTGTAAGAGTACAGAAACTTGAAATTCGGTGTATGTACTAGAAGTTAAGGCCTCAGATTTTTTTATAATATTTTTCAATCCCCCACCAACCCTACCCCATTAAAGGGGTTGATAAAATAAAGTTGAGATATTCATTTGAAATTTCGTACACGTATGTATTATAACGATGTCTAGAATTAGATTATATTTTGGGATGATTCCGTTGAAGGGTTGGGGGTTAATTTGGGGTAAATAGAGGAATATAAGTAAAACAAGTTGGTAAGAGTACAGAAACTTGAAATTCGGTGTATGTACTAGAAGCCAAAGCGTCAGATTTTTTAATAATATTTTTCAACCCCCACCACCCCTACTCCAATTTGAAAAGGGTTGATAAAATAAAATTGAGATATTCATTTGATATTTTCTACACGTATGTATTATAACGACATCTGGAACTAGATTATATTTTGAGATAATTCCGTTGAAGGGTTGGGGGTTAAATAGGGGTAAATAGGGGAAAATAAGTAAAGCAAGCTGGTAAGACTACAGAAATTTGGGATTCGGTGTATATACTAGAAACCAAGGCCTCAGATTTCTTTCTAATACTTTTCAAACTCTACCACCTCCGCTTCATTATTAATGGGATTGATAACATCAAATTGAGATATTCACTTGAAAGTTAGTACACGTATGTATTGTAGTGACATCTGATTGAGATGACTCCATTGAGGTGGTAGGTTGTAAATAGTGGAAAATAAGTACGGTAAACTAGAAACTTCATTTTTTAACGTATATGGTAGAAACCAAATATTATTAAAATTCTATGACCAATAATTTCCACATACTAGAGTGCAAATATAGTCTAGATGTTTCCTTTAAAGTGACTTGGACGAATAATCTGGATGTGGAAGTAGTGATTCCTTAGGCAGCGGTTTTTATATAATTGTTGCACATTATATAGGTTACTCTTTGCAGTTTTAACGTAAATAAATAATGTTAGTTTATGTTAGCGCGTGACCTAGGCCTTGTCTACTGCGAGATGAATTAGGCCGTCAAGCATTTGTAACAGATTTATTACTTTTAAGTTTATAAACAATATTGAAATTTATACGTAGCCGGCCTTCCAGTGCAACAATAGTCATGTCTAAACTTAAAATTTTCTATAATACAGGCACACAAAATAAAGAAAAGACCATGTACTTTTGAGCAGAGTATGATACCTCCCTCTATTTTGAGCCGCTGAATCTGATGCTGCCGTTAGAATTACTCCACCACAGCAGGATTTTTCCCTAACCTCAAAAAATTGCTAAAAAATCAGTTATCATCTAGTTAGGCGGCGATGTGGTATACCGGGTGCGAATTGCGCTCGCCCCGATATTTCCTAAAATATTTGGAACAGAAAATTGAAATTTGGAGGCCTTATTACACGACTAAAATGCCATCTTTTCAATAAAAAATCAAGTTTGGTGCACATCCGGTTTGACCGGAAATACCCACAACTTTCGATTTTTAAATGGAACACCCTATATATTTTTACATTTTTGAAATCTAGAGGAAATTTTGAATACAATATATCCATTTTGGTCACTTTTTGATAAACATTAAAAATTTTATTAAAAAATCTATTTCTGAATCCAGAGTACTGTGGTGCCCAAAATATATTTTAGTTTGTGTGTTACACATTACTATAAAAATAAAAAGAGCAATATGATTGCATTACTTAATTCTCTAGAGGCGTTTAAAATTTTTAAATGTGATTTTTACCCACTAACTCGGTTTTTTTTAAATGCGAATTTAATCGTTCACCAACATTTCTAAATACCTCATTTTCATACGAATCTAATGATACCAAAATTTTGAAAATCCGCTCACAAATATTTGATATTTCAGCCAAAATACAATGCAACCAAGCTTTTAGAAACATGCGGCTAATAGATAATAGATTAGTGGGCTTTGGAAACTAAAATGGCACATTTCTGTGTAAATCTGGTAACCTAATAACATTGGAAAAATCATAGTAGCCATTGAATGTAATAAAACAATATCAGCTGTCAGACAGACTCGTGTAGTTATAGGCAATCTTGAGCTATCAAACATTTAATAATTGTGAGCGCAAAGAACGTTACAATTAAGTTTAAGTTAAATTTTTAATTTTTATCAACAAGTAACCAAAATGGATGTATTGTATTCAAAATTTCCTCTACATTCCAAAAATTTAAAAATATATAGGGTGTTCCATTTAAAAATCGAAAGTTGTGGGCATTTCCGGTCAAACCGGATGTGCACCAAACTTGATTTTTTATTGAAAAGATGGCATTTTAGTCGTGTAATAAGGCCTCCAAATTTCAATTTTCTATTACAAATATTTTAGGAAATATCGGGGCGAGCGCAATTCGTGACTCACCCGGTACATACCAAAAATGGGTCGGACCCAAGGTCGTTTAGCTCCGTTAGCCTTACATCATTTCTGTTGGTAGGTCTGGAGAAGGTACTGGATGGACACATCAAAGGAGGCATCTTGAGTAAACATCCTCTTAATGTCCATTAATATGCTTATCAACCTGGTAAATCAACAGAACTAGCACTAAATGACCTGGTTGAGAAAATCACCCAATCCCTACATGGAAAGAGGATTGCGGTGGCAGCATTCCTCGACATTTTGAAGGAGCATTTAACAATGCACTGCCTGACTCCTTATACATAGCAGCAGCTGCCAGAGGAGTCGAGCCAACCATAACTGACTGGGTTGGAGCTATGCTAGTATACAGAATCATTACGACATCGTGAAAGGGGGAAACAGTCAGCTTTAGAGCTGCAAGAGGGTCTCCACAGGACAGGGTTCTTTCCCCACTCTTGTGGTCACTCCTTGTGGATGACCTGCTTGCCATTACCTCCCTGTGGGAAGTCAAGATTGAGGCACATGCGAACAACCTAGTCATTTTGGTTAGAGTAAAATCTAAAGAGATGCTTTCTAATACCCTTCAAGAGAAGTGAAATACCTAGGTGTAACACTAGATAAATCACTTAATTGGAATTCCAACTTGGAAAAGATAATCCACATAGCGAGATTGTCACTGTGGACATGTCGAAGAATTTGTAAAAAACCTTAGAACATTGGTCCCCAACATATATCGGATATAAGTTACGGTCATTAAACCAATGATGCCTTGGTGGTCGAAAGGGTTACAACAAATTAAATCAATACGCACCGCATCGTCAGCTGCTCTGGAAGTCCTCCTGGATCTACCTCCTCTCCATATTTACCTGGAGGGAGAGAGAGAAAGAGAGACTAGTTGGCAACATACAGAATTCATCAAGCTGTAACTAATATGCCGCAGGCTAGCATCATGGAGCACAATAGGCTGTGATGAACTGACCTTTAAACTCCTGTTTCCTGAAAAAGACGAATGGTATTGGAATAGAACCAACTTACAAAGGGCAGACAGTTGTTGGTTCTCAAGCGGCTCCAAAACTCCTGAGGGAACTGATGCTGGTGTATATAGTCGCAAACCAAAGGTAAGAATAACCTCGAGCCTGGGTGATAATGGGCAATATTTCAGGCAGAAATCCATGACACAGACGCAGCCTAGACCCAGATCAATGAAAATATTTTCAGGCAGACAAGCGGCTCTTAAAGCCCTTGGATCCTGCCGTTGTAACTCTGAAACGGTTTGGAATTGCCAGGAAGCTCTTATCCGACTGGGCAAAAACAACAATCTGATGATGATCTGGATACTTGGCCACTCTGGCATGGAAGGTAACAAAGAACCGATACTTGGTATATTTGCAAACTCTACCAAGGCTACTATCCTAGTCTGGCCTGAACTAAAAACCATCCAGTACGTAGGAAGTACCAGGATTAGTTCACTCAAAGGAGTTTATTACATACCCCTTGAAGTCAAGAACTAAAAAACTACTAGAGTTAAATAGGCCTATACTCTGGACACTGTAGACTAAATCACCTACTCAGAATTAATAATAATAATAACAATTTATTTATCCTTTCGATCCTAATATAATGATATAGGACATGTCAATACATAATCGAAAAATAATAAAACATATGAAATATAATACATGACGATAGTTATACCAACATACATAAATAACATCGAAATAAATAGATAGTCAAATATATCGTAATACAGTTAAAAGTGCATGGGTACCTAACTATTATTTAAAAATTCGTCGACTCAATAATAACAAACATGGCTCATTCCAACACGGTAAGTAAGTTTTACACTCGCATATCGAAAAAGGGTCCTAATGGGTATCAGAAATGGCTTGTTGGACTTTTGTTGGGGATTGCACAACTTTTCCACAAGAAAAAAAGATGGCGGAATGTCATTTCAAGAATTCGTGTTTTTAAACGTATACCTCTCGCTAGTAAATTAACAACATCCGATATTGATATGATTTTTTTTCTTTACATACTACTGAGATGGTCGCATATATCTGTACTAGTAGGGTTTAAAAATTACTTACGGTTTTTTTCTAAGAAAATACTAAATCACAGGAACGAAAGTGTGTTTGAAATTTCGACATGCGGACAACTACATTAAATGTTTAAGTTTCTTATATATTACATGGGAATGAAATATGGTCTAAATATCAACAAAGTTTTTGCAAAACAAATTAGCTCGATATCTCATAGAGTTTTCGAGTAACAGATTTTTTAATTCGATCGTAATAATGGCTTGTTATGATAACACGCAACGAGACAGCTACGGCAGGATTCGGTCTGTGCAATTGTGGATAGACATTAATTAGTCATTAGTCTAATAACTGATTTGATGAAGGTATTATATTACTGTTGATCAGTAGATCACCGATTATCTGAAAATTAGACAATCATTTACGTGTTATTTTATAAATTCGTGATTTTAAAATATAGCGTGTTAAAATATAGATACAGGAATAATGGCGTCAATCATTTAACAAGGAAACTTTGAAGTAAGTCCAATTTTCTTAGGAAATTTTGAGTTATGTCATTTTGGCTTAGAGGACAGTATATGGAAACTTGCAAACACAGTATGAAATCGTCAATAAGTTATACAAATTTCAGATTAGAAAATAAAAATGGCCGAAACTTTAGATTTAAGAAAATGTATAGTATGACTTAAAAAACCATCAGAATCGTATGAATTCGCCATAACAGAAACAATTCTCATTCCAAACTGGAATTACTTTGTAGATAATAAAAAGCGAATAATCTAAAATACATTTTAGAATATTGGTTTAAGTAATGACATATGTTGCCCAAAAATGTGAACTTGGATTCCTCCTGTAGTGGGGTCGGGTAGCTGAAAAAAACTTCACATCTGGCAACCAATGCGCCCCTTTGGATTCAGATAGTACATGATTAGACGAGTCTAAAAAACCCGGGACACAAATTTTCCTGGCCCTCTAGCGGTGTTGATGACGTAATCAATATGGCCGCCAAAGTTTTGTGACACACTTCTACATTTCCTTATACAACTCGGGTTTGTATTTTAATATCAACCTATATTATTATTGATTATTAATCAGGAGAAAACGTGCTTTCCAACCTTATATTTGACATTATTGTTTAAGCTCTTAATACCAAAAATATTTGTAACTTTATTAAAATTTTTGTTATTTTGATTTTTTCGAAACATTTTGCTATATAACTTGGAATCCATTACATGTAGCTGAAAACGTGCTCCATACTTTTTTATTCGTCAAAATATTACCTTTCGAACGGTATATATGACTTTTATTTTATCAAAACAGTTGCTGAAAATTTGCCAAGACAATGTAGCGTTACACAGCAAGTCGTTATTCCAACAATATAATTTATATGGGTTTCGAAAAGTAATAGAGTGGCTTTATAACTTTTTAAGTAGCAAATGTAATTATTATAACTTTTGATGTATATGTAAATACATTCTTGCTGTTTTAGAAGGTATTTTTTAAAATCGTAACCCCACTCGAAATTTAAATTTTGGGAGGCAACTAAGGAAGGTATTGCTTTCGTCTACCTTACAGAAAGGCATATATTACCCAATCATGCCAACGAAGAGGAAATACGAATTGGTTGATGCTACGATTGACTCAGTGGTGGCTCCGTTTGCATGGGATCTGCGTTTGTTATGCCAGAAGCACTCAAAAGAGTGCTTAATCATTCCGAAGTATGAAGAATATTTAACTATGGCGAATAATCTTGCAATTTTTGCTAAACATTATGAGTTTCCAAGTGCTATAAGAAATTCGCACAAATTCAAGATATTGATGAACTACAGATTGAGTATGGTTGCGGCAAAGACAGGAAATTCATTCCAGTTCATGAGATTTGTGCCAAACTCTCAACGGAAAATAATATCTTGCTGTTATATTCAATATTATACAAATGATTTGTGTAAATTTACTTGTGATTAACGATCACTGTCTGAGCACTGTCCTTCACATCCACAAAGTTTCGTACATCGGATTCCCATTTTAACAGATTTACAAGATGTGCATCGCTTGCAGCAAGTACAGGAGGTAAATTGTACACAGTGTTTCGACACTTCTGGAATTGTTGCCCACACAAGTCGGTATGATCCTCCTGATGTTACAATCCACCCCCACTTGGTTGGCGAAGGTATTGTGTATTGTGCAACGAGGCTGTTGTTTCAAATTCTTGCTTGGAGAGTAGCTCATTTGATGTGTTGTGTTAAAGCAATGTTTCCGATTGCTCGATTCTTTCTTGTTAATAACACCCGCCTGCAGTCATTGATGCTCTGAAGATCTGATGCTTCATCATAAAATAGAATAACAAATCGTTGTAACAGATCATGGACATTCCTCATCAATATTAGAGGTGCCTGTACAGAGCTGATGCCATACACAATCAATTTCACTAAATGACATTCAGATCTTCCAAGCTGTCTACTTGCCAATGCCACAAAATATGGAAACTGTGTCGCAACCAGTTACAGAATGAAAAGCCAACAAATTTCTGCAAATTTCCAGTGAGAATTTGGCACAAATCTCATGAATTGGAATGAATTTTCTGTATATGCCGCAACCATACTCAATCTATAGTTCATCAATACCTTGAATTTGTGCGAATTTCTTACAACACTTGGAAACTCATAATTTTCAGCAAAAATTGCAAGATTCTTCGCCATAGTTAAATAACCTTCGTACTTCGGAATGATTAAGCGCTGTTTTGAGTGCTTCTGACATAACAAACACAGATCCCATACAAACGGAGCCGCCAGTGGGTCAATCGGAGCATCAACCAATTCGTGTTTCCTCTTCGTTGACATGATTGGGTAATTTCTTGTCTTTTTAGAAGGTAGACGAAAGCAATATCTTCTTTACACGGTGAAGTTCCTCACACAACGTCTGATTGAAAAAGAAACACACATTGCATTTTTGAAGTTGCTTCCCAAAATTTAAATTTCAAGGGGGGCGCAATTTAAAAAAATACCCTCTAAAAAAGCTATAATGTATTTACATATACATAAAAAATTACAATAATTACATTTGCTACTTAAACAGTTATAAAGCCGCTCTATTACTTTTCGGAACCCATATAAATAACATTGTTGGCATAACGACTCGCTGTGCAACGCTACATTGTCTTGGCAAATTTTCACCAACTGTTTGTGATAAAATAAATGTCATATATACCGTTCGAAAGGTAATTTTTTGACACCCGTTTTCAACTACATGTAATGGATTCCAAGTTATCTAGCAAAATGTTTCGAAACATCAAAATAAGAACAAACATTTTAATAAAGTTACAGATATTTCTGCTATAATGAACTTAAACAATGATGTCAAATATAACGTTGGAAAGCGCGTTTTCTCCTGATTAATAATCACTAATAATATAGGTTAATATCAAAATATAAACCCGAGTTATATAGGGAAATTTAGAAGCGTGTCACAAAACTTTAGCGGCCATATCGATTACCTCATCAACACCGCTAGAGGGCCAGGAAAATTTGTGTCCCGGGCTTTTTAGATTCGTTTACCCATGTACTATCTGAATCCAAAGGGGCGCATTGGTTGCCAGATGTGAAATATCTTGGTATAATTTTCAGCTACCCGACCCCACTACTGCGTAGCATCTAATTTGCAGTGCAATCATGAAGAAGCGAACACAATACTATTTGCGCAAAGTATGTTTGATTTTTGCAAAATAGAAAACCTACAAAACTTGTGTGGATACACGACAATAAAGGGCATTTTAGGGTATTCACGAAATTAGTAAATAATTAGGTGAAAAACATGAAGAAGAAAACATTGTAAAAACGTTATTGGCAGCATGTATATTGTGTGACCTGTCAGTTATTCTTTCCAAAGAGGAAAAAATGAGCAGTTACAGTTGCCTTAAAACGAACGGACCAACTATATAATTTGATTAATTTTGGAGATAACTGCGATGCAATTGATGATTGTGTACTTGAAGATGCTTGTAAGTCCTATGTGAATCTGTATGACCATAGTGAATTTAAATCCTTAGATTTGCTAAGGTAGTATTTATTTTTCCTTAAGGTTATTAGACTTACGTTAGCTACGCCCTACACAAGACGCTTCCTTACTGCATTTAAAACGGGCATTACAGAGGACGGTAGTTCAGTGGTTTAGTGCACCTTAACTAGAAACTGAAATACCTGGCGAAGCAGGTTAAAACCCTGCTTACAGCGAAATAATTTTAATTGTAAAAATTATCCACAAGAAGTAGTTTAGACCCTTACCTAACACAAAATCCGGGATTTATAACAAATTTCCTCGACTTGAGAAGCAGTTAACAAAATACATCGAATTTTAGTGTCCAAGCGATTCTCCGATCTCCTTCCCAATTTACCCTTTCCCAGAAAATATGGATATCTGATAGAGAGTAATTAAATAAAATCACAAATGATGACAAAAAGTCATAACTGGATCTAAGGAAAACAAATAGTGAAATTGTAAAGTAAAGTGTGACTAAAAATGTGCGTCCACTTGGTGTTCTGTTGCATATACAGCCTTTCCTAACAATTGTTTTAAGGGCAGAAATAATACAGAACAGTTTTTAGCAGACAGTGATTCTTACTAGTAGTGCTTTGTCAATGCTTACTGAGCTGTGTATACTTATTATGCATTATTATTATTATAACTATTACTTATGTATATATTACACGTTTTGTGTACGTCTTTATATTTTCATATTTGTAAAATGCTATATTATTTGTACCACAATAATGGTATACTTAATATATATCTCCACACAACACCTTCATAATCAATAGATCTAATAAATCATCTGCAACTGAGTTTCTTTTTATCTATTAATATTTTTGCAAAATTGTAAAAATGTAAATAATAGCGCAATTTCAAAATGTATTGGCTCACTATCTTAATGCATTACACTTAGGCAGATGTAGTTGCCCGCACGTCGAAATTTCAAACACACAAGTTTCGTTACCGTGATTTAGGATTTATTTAGAAAAAAACAGTAAGCGATTTTGAAATTATAGAATTTAATAGTAGTACAGATAGATGCGCTCATGTCAGTGGTATATAAATAAAAAAAATCAAATCAATGTTGCATGTAGTTAATTCTCTGGCGAGAGGTATACGTTTATAAACACGAATTCTTGAAATTACTTTCCTCCACCTTTTTTTCTTGTGGAGAATGTGTGCAATCGCCAACAAAAGTCTAACAAGCCATTTCTGATGCCCATTAGGACCCTCTTTCGATATCCTAGCTCATAAATTATTTACCTTACTGGAATGGGTTGCGATTTTGAAGGCTCTCGAAGGCGTGGACCCTCTATTAAAAAGTGCTGCAATGTACCTGCTTTTTGTTGTCCATACGATTGTACATAAATTCCAAGTCAGTCGCCGCACTCTCGGTTGTCCTACCAGGATAAATCCATTTTGACATTTGGAAATTATTTGGTATTTTGTTAATAGGGAAGTATTTTATTATATATAGCGCGTTCAATTATTTTATATATGACGCTAAGTACAGTGATAGGCCTGTAATAATGACTCATTATTTTTGTAGATTGGAATTACTTTTCCTATTTTCAATTCTCTCGGGAATTTCCCTACTTCTACAGACAGGTTAACAATATGAGCTAGCGGTTCGGCAATAAACTGAGCAACAGATTTAATAACTTTTGTAGACACACAATCTACTCCTACAGAGTTAGTATTTTTTAATTGACTTATTATGTTTATTATATCCTCACTAGTGAATGAAGCAAAGAAAAAGGTGTGGTTATTATTATGCATTGTAGTACATTTTTTTGATACTTGATCACCAAAGTGATCATTTATTTCATTTGGGACCTCGGTAGAGTAGTGCTCAGCAAATGAATTGACAATTTTATCGGGATCGTTTACAATTTCATTGTTAATTTGAATTTTTGTACGGTTTTAATTTTGCGGTTTTTTTACGCACTAAATGCCATACTTTTTTTTGTCTATCGTGGATATTAACTATATTACTTAATGAATTTTGATAGTAATTTAACTTGGCGCTGTTAACACTTTTCTTATGTTCCTTTTTCACAATTGGACTGGTGGAAAACGCCGAATACCGTCCGTATCTGGAGGATAATGAAAATTTTAATTAGGAGGGTAGTGATGGAGTAATTCAGTGGCTCAAAGCATAGGGGATATCATGCTCTCCTCAAAAGCACATAGCCATTTTCTTGTGTGCCAGTATTATTAAATAATACACTGTGCATAGAAAATTTGGGATGTTGTAAAAAATACACGGGAACATATCTCTTCAATTTTCTTCCGTGCATAGTTTTTAGATGTTCAGAGTTAAGAAGTTATGCACCTTATTTATCGCATTCTTGCCTTTTCTAATTTTCGAAGAGATGCAATGAATTCTCATTATGTAGTTGATTTTGTTCAAATTGGTTTAGAATATATTCTGTGGAGTCTTTGGACAGTTATGGAAGCAAGACAACTTGATGCCAATAAGGCCTTCACATGCAAGTTGCCTTGCCGTCAAGTTCGATTTTGTTTATTTTTTCACCGATACTAGGTAATGAAATTCATTTAACCGAACGACGGTGACATTTTACATTACAATTTTTAGAGACCGTTTTTTAAAAGCGGTTCGATTTTCTTCAGACATTTTTCTTACATTTTCTGGTTGTTCAATTTCATGTACATCTGCAAAAGTTATGCAATTATGGCAGCCCTATTAGCAGGCGCGGATCCAGCCCCCAAAAAAGGTTGTGGTCACAGCCACCCGAAAATCGGTCAAGTGCGAGTCGGACTACAGATTCGCTTACGAACCATACATTGCATTCTTATAAAGCATAGTGGGTCAAAATTCTTAAAAGCTGGCCAAAATTGCAAATTACTAACTTTTCAGAAAGTTCCCAAACAAGTTTTACCACGAAAGAGAAACCTCCAGAGCACAATACTAAGGGTTTTATGGTGGTAGGTAAGCAAATTTACCCTGTACAGGTAAAGCAGTTATCGTGCTATCGGTGTGTACAGTTCGCTACTTTAAGACAAGTTAACTTTCGCTGTGTCGTGAGTGAATTTGAAAGAAAGAAATTGAAGATGGGACATCTTCCTCTGGGTAAGTACAACGCAGTATTACATGTTTTTAAATAAGCTATCACTTTTAATTTGTCAAACGTGCATTAAAAGTATTTAATGCCGACGCTTTTAAAATTCACGAGAGATGAAAGTTTCTGTTGAGCTACAAATGGAAACCCGCTATACGCTCCTGTGTTATTGACATTAATTGATCAGTCATGGAAGCTAGTATATGCACACACAAAAAATGGCTTTTAATACGTGTTATTCCGGGAGCTTCGATTTTTTTAATACAGCATTGACAATTTAAAAAAATCAGATATGTTACGGTTTTGAGGCGCATAGGTTTAAGTAGTGAGTAAAATATATATTATAAACAGGAAATTTGAAATTGCGTGTTGTTATGTAATTAAATAATAATAATAACCCTAAAGTAATAATAATAATAATAATAATAATAATAATAATAATAATATCCTTAAACAATTATTTTATTATTTCCAGCAAAATAAGAAGCAGAGGTACTATTATAATCATTTTAGTAATTAATTAATTTTTTTTACAGAAAACAAATCCATCAAATACCAGAAGTACCCAAACCTTCAGCGACTTCGATGACACAAACACCACACCCAACCAGCAAATTTCTTTTATAATTTAAATGTTCTACGATTATTTTGTTTTATTGTTATTTTTTTAATGCTACTAAATGCCGATTGATTATATTAGAGTTTCAGCAAATACTATTTTGTTGTCTGCAACTGAACTATTTTATAAATTTATCATTAAAACGTTTCTACAGCAAAACTATAAAATACCTTATAATGGAGTTAAGAAATTATTTTATAAATGTTTTCGTGACCAAGTTATAAAATATTTCAGCTTATAAAACTAATCATTTTAAAACGATTTTTTAATAACGTTCAGCAATATTTTTATCACCGTTATAAATATGCATTCGAATTATTATACTCTTCGCAAATACAAAACGAAGAGTATATTGCATTCGATCGGCACATTTCTAAAACCGGTAATATTGCTCGTAGAGAAAGATTTTTCATATCACTGTGTTGGTGATCGAATTCTGAACAACTTTCAAAATGTCCATCCGCCCGTCCGTCTGTCTGTCTGTCCGTCCGTCCGTCCGTCCGTCCGTCCGTCCGTCCGTCCGTCCGTCCGTCCGTCACGTTTCTTTTAAGCACGATAACTTAAGAACGAAAAGTCTGATTGGATTTGGACAGTAAGTTAGTGTTAGCTAGAGGAAGAACCCTATTGTTTTTGAGCAAAATCGATCGATAAATAAAAAAGTTATAAATTAAAAAAAAAACGTAATTTTGTTTTGTTTTGCAATTAAACCAAAAATGTCTAAAACTAATATTATATACAAAAAAACTGCGAAGAGTATCCTATAGAATGTGCAACAATTATTTAAGAGTGCAGTAAATCGGCGAAGAGTATAAAGGTTAGCTTGTTTTACAGTTATTTTTTATCATCTTACAAAACAGTTATATTAAAGATCTATTTGTGACAATTTTGCTTTTAAGAATAAATGTTGTTCTAGAGCTTGTTGTATAATTATTATATAGCATTGTATTTGCTGTAATATGGAAACAGCAACAAAGTCATTACAAAACAAAATTGTTTACTTGAGCATAATAATGTGGTGGCTGACAATACAATAAAACATATTTGAGAAAATTGATTTTCTGCGTTAGCTGTGTATATTTAGTCATAATTAAATTACCTGTCTGTTAATGAAAATTTTAAAAAAGTTTATAGAAAAATTATTTTCCCAAAATTTTGGTTAACAACATTGACAAAAGCGGTGCAGATCTTGACAGATCATATAACGGCGAAACTAAAAACATCAGATTTAGGACAATGGAGAAACTTAAAAAGTGGTTGTAAAAATATTAGGTATATGTATCAACAGAGTAGTATGGTTTGGCAATAAGACACAGTTTATACTGCAGTAAAATGAAACGACGCATTTCACTCACTGCACTGTTAACGTATCAGGTCATATGCCAAAGTACTGTTGTCTTCATTAGGAAAAGTAACTGTGTGTTTTTGCAATAAATAAACCATATAAATAAACAGCTCTGTAAATAAGGTGATTTACTGCTACTAATTTCTAGGTTATATTTATGCAAATTGAACCAATTCTGTTTCCATGGTTGCATTTACAACTCAGTCCTAACAGATTAATCATAAAAGATACAAAATTATCGCGAAAGGGAGTGATCTATATTATAAGATTCACAAAATGTTACACTAAGGTGCATTATTTTATAGATGTTTTATAAGAATCGTCTAATAATTTAAATATCGTGAAATGCTTGCTACTAACACAAAAGTGTTTTATAGAGGGAGGCTATTTTGAAAGGCCAGCATTCGTGATGGTAAATATAACAAGATATGAAAATTTAAAATATCAAATGTTTATTAGAATTTATGGAGTCAGAAACATGCTAACTATGCAGTTATGACTACTAAAACAAATTAGTATAAGTTACATTGCAAAAAAACTCAAATTCATAAAATCGATATTTATAACATTTCAAAAATTATTGGAAATCATCTATAAATGTGAGGGCCATCAAAAATGTATTAAAAATATGGCCAAAGTTCACAGTAACATTTTCTCCGCATCTCCGCAAAATTGCAGTCGTTTTAAGCCAGAACAAGTCTCTTAAATAATTATTATAGGTTGTAAGGTACCTAGTATTAAATCACAATGCCATATGCTTTTAGTGTCAAAAATACTTCTTCAACTTTTAGGATACATTTTAGAAATCATTTTATTTTATTAGTGTGTATAAAACAGAATTTTTTAAATAATGACTATAAGCTTTTATAAAAAATTTGTTTAGTTGTTTTATAGCAGTAGTTTAACAAACAGTAAAGTGTGTTTTTTATAGTACAATTAAATGAAGCTTTAATAAAACTGCTATATAGTGACGGTACTAAATGTTCATCGGGCATCTGGAAATGTTTATATAATTATTTTGTAATGGTTCCAATAGGCGTTACGAAATATCAACAGCGACTGAAATATTTTATAGGATGGTGCCACTTTTGCATTTATAGCTGCTGTGAAAACGTTATGAAAGTGTTTCTGACAGTAATGTTGTTTTATAAAATTTGTGTCGGAAACATTCCTAAAACTTTTATAAAATATCAAATTACTAGTTGGGCAGGAAAGCACCTCCGAAACCACAACTTCTGATGACGACATCGATTCGGATAATAGTGATTGGGTAGACAAGTAGGTATTACTTTATTTATTATTTCTGTACAAATATCTATAATAAATTTAACTTTTGAGTGCCTCTTGTCTCTTTTTATTCCACAATGTTAACAATATACAATTTTTTAAATCTTTTCCTAAAAACATTGATTAAACAATTTTTAGAACTCTTACATATCGCTAGTATTTAACAATATTTTTATCATTAACACCTAAGTGCAATCAACACGTATGCCAAGTTTGAAAAAAAATCGTGAAATATTTATATTTTCAATTCTTATAACTCATCCCCAGGGGATCATAATTTTTTTTACTTATTTTTCTCATAGAAATTTAGGTATCGAAAGTACGTAAACTGAGTTTCAAAAATATCGAAGGTTGTTTATATTTTCAACCTCTATATCTCACTCCCAGAGGGTTTTTTTAAATATTTTTCCCTTAAAGACCTATACACAGTACATTTGCAGAGTTTTAGAATTTTGACCAGAAATTTTGGTTTCTGGCCCACTGTGCAAAGGAGACATTTACCAAATGTATGATGCCCCGGCCAAGACATGTGAGGTCCACACGGGCAAAGTCGCGGGGCGAATACTGGTAAATTAATAAACCTGTAGAATGTTAGTCTCTCACGAAAATTACAAAGATAAATGTGTGTCTGTTTGCACATTACAATATCACATCTAGACTCTAAACTATTGAATCGATTTTGATGAAACTTTTACAGCTTGAAAGCATATTAAATATTAAAATATGGTATACATTTTACACTGAATAATTTTATTTAGGTGCTTATTTAAATAACAAATTCAAGCTTACGTTTCTTTTTCGCGAAAACATTGATAATGTCATCGATATCCAGGCTCACATCTTTGTGTATATTTAGGAGAGCTAATCCGGATAATCTTTCCTGTGCCATTGAGACACGCTACCAAGATTTTACTCCGCGCAAAGTAGAAAACGATCTCTCCGCCGCGGTAGCTACGCTGACCGGGAGAGTCGCCAGTATTTGTAAGAAAATGTTTATATTATGGTACAAATCTTGGTCGCATATTTCAATGAGATTAGCTACCGACTCTAGTATGGCGGAATTGCTTTCACGTTCTCTTTTCCATTTGTCCATCCAGAGTCGGTATTCGTTTATTACAGTTGATTCACTATCGTTAATAAATGACCGCTACATCTGGACCACTTTTAACATTGGAAATGTTAATGTCGTGTATGGGGCCAAAGTTACAAATTTTATTCAAGGCCGCCGACTTGAAATAGTCGAGATCAGATGACGTAATACTGAGCAAGTGTGCACAGTATGAGTATGTGCGGAGAACGTGAAGTTATAATGCGGTTGTGGTCAGCGCCAATCATAGTCGCCATGGATTCACAAAGTTTGACAAATAGCGAATAGTCATTTTTGTAACAAGTACCTAAAATTATGTTTTTTGAGACAGATCGTAGCTGTTTCCAGACGAGGCGAAGCCGAGTCTGGAATAAGTTTATATTTTATGTATGGTGTTAACATTTCCAATGTCCCGATGGTTGCAAGAATTGTCTCGATATCGAATCTCAGTCTCTGACACTGACATTGGGTTTAGGTAGAAAAACAGTCGAGTCGTGTCTACCGAAGCGTGCGGACGTGTTTACGGAGTAGCAGCGCCAGCGCCGCAGTGTTAGTAGTAGTGACTAGTAGTGACCACACCCAAGTTTTACTAAGAAGAGGTGTTCTATATGTCTTTTTCAAGACATTAGAGAACAAACAGATAAGTAAAAGTCTCCCTGGGAGACGAATATTGTTTTTCTTTACTTTTACATGTACTTTTTCTCTCCTATAATATTCTAGGTATTCCCTTACAGTAAAGAAAAATGTCATTTGCTGAGGAGGACAGCAATATGGATGACTATTCTGGAAGCTCCCGGAGCAGTGAACCCGTCCAGGACGAAAAGGATTGTACGATACTACGGCTCCTAGATGAAAATAAGGCCCTGGGGACTCAAATCCAGGACATTACTGAGAAAATGGCTCAAATGCAGAAGCAAATGGCCGACCAAGCCCGAGCATCGCTGGAGGCTCAAAACATCCAGCACCAAGAGCTCCTGAGGGCTATCCAGGGAGCAACCCCAACCCCCACGGCTGCCAATAAAGAAACAGCAGCCCGTAAGAGAAAAAAGTCGGCCACCCATCAAATGGACACCGACGAAGAGGAGCCTAAACAGCCCAAAATAAAGACCGTCCAGGACCGAGCTCCTACGGCGACCACCACCACCCCTGCACCGGGCCGCCAAGGGGCCCTTTCGAACCAGGAGAAGAAGACGAAGGTCCCTCCAGTCATCTTGAGAAGAAAGGAAGTATGGACCTCTGTAAGCCAAAGGCTACGAGAAGCAGGTATCAAATACCTGAAAGCGAAAGTCGTCGGTGAAGGTATCGCCGTCGAACCCCAATCCGCAGACGTCTACCGCAAGATGACAAGATTATTCTCAAACGAAAAGTGGGAATACCATACGTATGCCCTCCCAGAGGAAAAGCTCCTGAGGGTGGTGGTGAGAGGAATCCTTTTCGGTGTCACAATGGAGGATATCAAGGAGGACCTCAAGACACAAGGACTGGCACCAGTGTGAGTTCAGCGCATGACATTCAGGAGGACCAAGAGGGAGATGCCCCTCATCCTCGTGCAGGTCCCCCTGGGATAGGAAAAGATCCTGGAAGTAAACAGATGTTGCTCCCTGGTCGTCAGGGTAGAGAAACAGAGAGCCTCCCCTGCCATCACCCAGTGCCACCGTTGCCAGCGCTTTGGCCACGCACAGGGTAGGTTCACTGCACAACCAAAGTGCGTGAAGTGCGGTCAGGCCCACCATTCGGCTGAGTGCCAAAAGAAAAAGGAGAGACCCGCCAAATGCGCAAATTGGCAAGGGGACCACCCAGCGAGCTACAGGGGATGCCCCAGCTACCCCAAAAAACCAGTAGGTCCCCCGAAGGCCAACAACCAGGGACCTAGGGCGATGACGGCCACAGCAGAGACTAGAAAGGTCACTGCTGGAAGAAGTTATGCAGATGCAGCAAGCGCCAAGGCAGGACCTGCAAACAGGGTCAAGACAGCGCCGAAGAAGGGGGTCAAACCCCCAAATTCTGCTGTGGCCCATAACTTCACAGCTGCGCTGGCGCAGATGCAGCAGATGTGCTCAGCAATGAGTGCATTCTTCGCCCAAATGCCAAATATGCTCCAAGAGTAGATGGCTACTACGCTGGTGAAGCCAAAAATCTTGCAGATCGCCTCATGGAATGTAAACGGTCTCCGAGGGAGGAAGCTAGAAATAGAAGAAATCTTGGAGAGGTACAACATCGACGTGATGGCCCTGTAAGAAAACAAACTTCGCCAGGATAATACGGAACTTCGAATCCCAGGCTACGAAGTCTATAGAGAACAACGAAGAGCAAACGCAGGAGGAGTTGCTCTGCTCGTCAAGAAGACTATAGACCATCATCTCATCGACACGCCAGAACTGGAAAACATGGAAGCCATCGCCATAGTAGTTTCAACGGAACGAAATGGCCCACTCAAGATAGCTTCCTGTTACCAAGCACCTCAACGTCCTCTCCTAAACCATGACCTGGAGGCCCTCATAACACGGGGTACCCAGATGGTGGCGATAGAAGACTTCAACGCCAAATCACCAGCTTGGAATTGCAGGCTCACTAACACCCGTGGACGGGCGATGCTGCGATTCCTAGAGGATCATCATGACGTACAGGCGTTATGTCCAGAAGAACCGACATTTGACAAGACATAGGCCCGACGTGCTGGATATAGTCCTGCTCAACGAGATGACCTTCACTGCCGAACTTCAAACACAAGCTGCAGGCTCCTCGGATCACAATCCCATCTTCCTAAAACTAGGTGATGGTGTCCCTGAAGAGGAAACTTTCACTAAGAGAAGAACGAACTGGGAACAGTTCCGAGCAATTTTGCTAAGGAACATTGCACACGTTCCCAGAATCAATAGTGAGGAAGAATTAGAAGAGGCTATCATCTCTCTGGAAAACCACATCCAGGCAGCGCTACCGGAAAGCACGGCGGAAAGTGTAACGAGGAGTTGCAATGCCGATGGGAGAACTCTTTGAAGGTACCATGCAGCTCATTCGAGACCGAATGCGGGTTAAAAAACTGGTGCAGAAGACAAGACTCCCTGAACATAGAAGGGAATACAACCAACTAACTCGAAGAGTTAAAGAAGCCTTGCAAGAACACAGGCAGAACAGATGGCAATGTCACCTAGAGTCACTAGACCCTCAGGACAGAAGCATGTGGACTACCCAGAAGGCTCTGCGTGCCAAGCGAAAACCAGTCCCGCCTATCCACGGAGAGAATGGTATTGTCTACACTCGACAGGAAAAAGCCGAGGCTTTTGCCGACAGTTTGGAACTGCAGTGTAGGGAAAACCAGATCGACGACGAGGACGAGGACTGGGAGGACGACGTAATACGCAGAGTCAGGCTGCGACGCATGTCGGATGAAGAAATAATCCCCCCAACTTATCCTGAAGAAGTCAGGGAAACCCCCCCCAAACCAGGTAAGAATCTAACCTTTCCGTCAAATTACAGGCCCATCAGTCTCCTACCTGCGATGAGTAAAGTAGCAGAGAGGATCATCCTGAAGAGACTTAGAACCCTGACCGTTGATCTCCAGATCATCCCAGATGAGCAGTTCGCCTATCGAACAGAACATTCCACCGAGCTCCAAGTACTTCGTCTAACGGAGTACATCACGGAGGGTTTCAACCAACGTTAAGTCACAGGAGCGATCTTCTTAGATGCAGCTAAGGCCTTCGACATGGTTTGGCATGAAGGTCTCCTGGTGAAGATGTTGTCGATGGGTTACCCTGTTGGCATAGTCAAGCTTGTGAGATCCTACCTTCATCGGAGGCAACTCCGTGTGAAGATTGCCGACAAGCTGTCAAACTACAGGCCCTTGGAAGCAGGTGTAAGCAGGGATCGGTACTCTCTCCCAATCTGTTCACCATCTACACCTACGACATGCCAAGAACCGCAAGGACCTCTTTGGCGCTCTACGCAGACGACACGGCCATAATCGCAAGATCATGGAGTGCAAGACTTGCCACCCGCAACCTCCAGGAAGCAGCATCCTTCTGGAAGAGTAGTGCAACAAGTGGAAAGTCAAAATCAACGCGGAGAAGAGCAAAGCCATCCTCTTCAAGAGAGTGAGGAAGCAAACTCCCATAGGACACGTCTCCTTGAACGGCGAGAACATTCAATGGCACGATACCATCAAGTACCTTGGCGTTATCATGAATCGAAGCCTGATGTGAAGACAGAATACGGAAGCGATAATGCAGAAAGCGAGGAAAATACATTCCATGTCCTAAATCTAAAGGTAATTCATCTAAAATGTCCTCAATCTCATTTTCCATGAATTTCAAGCATCTGGCACCAGTCAGAGGTCCTTCAAATATTATTGGACCAATGATTCTACTACCGATTATACTAAGCCATTGAAACCGAACCGCACTTGAAAGTTAGCCTCCCGTAATAAATTTTGATTTTCTTGTGACCAATATTTTATATTTTGTCGGTTAAGTAATCCCAAATTTGTAAACCTTGACTCAGTCCCAAAAAATCATTATTTGGCTGCACGTTATTATACAAAATCCAATTGCAATATTCCATCGTACGTTCGTAATCACAGATGCTGGTACAATTGGTATTTAAAAGATTTATAGTGGTATTTGTGCAAAATTCGGCTTACTGTTTGGTGACTGATGTTCAATTCAAACCCAACTTGTCTTAAAGAAACAGCCTTTTCTATTCGAGCCAAAACATTCACTTCCGTTCCTTCGTCAATAATGAAGTTTTCTTTGGGATCATTGTTGGGCTCTCTTCAACACGTTTAAAATAATTTTTCGCTGCACATTGTCTATCAGGATATCGTCAGCCATAAAAGTCGATAGCTGCAATTGCATTTTTTTCACTTTCCCTATAAATAATTAACATGTACACTTTTTCATCTCTTGTATAAATTTGCGGCATTTTGAACACAATTAACAAGCATTTTGAACAATTTTTAAGACAATGAAAACACCGTTAAACCAAGAAATGTTAAATATTTCATTGTTTTCAAGGCCACCTTAGTTACTTCTTAACATTTAATTAGAACAAAATTGTATTTTCTTATTTTCTTTTAGCTGTAATTTTGTTTGTATTTATCGCACATTTTAATACGACATATGAATAGATTCCTTATTAATAGTACTAATAAACGGTACCACGGTACCGACTTGGTTCCTTTTGAAAGAAATGAGTTTTGCCCCAAAAACAATTTTGGTGAAATTCATTTGCTCATAAATCACGTAACTTAGTGTTTTTAACGGGATTTCAATTTTTGTAGCATTAGACGGGTCATTTAGAATAAATCGGAACCGTCATGGCACACTTAAATGGAAAACTAAAAATTATATATATATATAAAAAAATGGTGTTTGAAATGTCACTTATTTGGCATCGTTGGATTCAGAAAATTATGCAGAATTTAAAAATGCAATAATATATAGGATGTTCCGTTTAAAAATCGAAAGTTAGTATCACTTAGGGCGAAACCGGAAGTGAAAAAAAATCAATTGTATATCAAAAAGTGCCGCTTCTTATGTATGTAGTATATCCTAACTTTCAATCAATTATCTTCAAAACTAAAGGAGAAAAGGGGGTACACCATGATCCTGCTACACCCGGTATACGTAACTTTTATAACAAGCTCATCTATACGCACTGGTTGCTAATATAAAACTAACAGTGTTATTATTTTGAATAAAGCTAGTGAGAATACATGAATAAAGCTGAAATTTCGAGATTACAGTCGAAAATTCAACGACTTAAAACTCGAAATTTCGAGATTATTAAAAATAAATTTTAAAGTGGCCCTTCTACGCCTTCGTAGAAAAAAACAAGCTTTCGGGAATTTAAAAAAATTATGATTAATAGAATCACAATGAGAAAGTTACGTCGACCAGTGGATTATAAACAGGACCCACAATGTAGCTGGCGCCATCTGTTACATAATAGCTCAACTAATATAGGAGAACTTTACTAAAGGTTTATATCCCAGCTGAGTGAGAAGATACCATGACTAGAAATGTATGTTTCCGAACTCAGTCGCTAGACCGTCGCGTCGCGGCGTATTCGGTGATTAAATCGGCGCATAGGGTGAATAATATAATAGCCCTTACTAAGCATCACATAAACATTATGGTGACACAATAGACAGTCGCTCTAACCAAAACACGTACCAGCACAATTAGACAATTGCAACTAGGTGATCTATTTAATAAAGGCCTATTTTCATCTAAAAATAAATCGAGGGAAAAGTGACATGAACAATAAAATTTAATAAAGAGAACCCGGCGGAAGATTACAATAAAAATATAGGAGAATGTTTAAGTCTATCAGAAGAGTTTTACAAAAAATTACAAACGAAAAAATCAAATACAGGTAAGTGTTTTTTTGAATCACATATCTAGGACTGCAATTGTATTTTTTTCAACGCGCTTGCTTGGCAATAGTATCAAGTCTTTGACATTATTGTTATTCGAGTGTATTGCTGGTGCATTGCCGGTTTGTGCCATGTTCCTAGTCTGATCAATATATTGAGCGTTTACATGTGCTTCGGCCCAGCTTCTCTTTAAATTAACTATTTAGGGCATAAATTAAAATATTACCGTTCTTGTCTTTTCCATTAACTTGAACCCCTGCTTAACTCTAATAATCAATAACGAATTTGAATTACCCAAACCGGTAGAAAAGTTAGCTTAAATAAATAAAGTGAAAATGTAAACAGAAAAAATATTTTTTTGAATATAAGTAATAAATTCATTATTAGGGCTTGATCATTGCAGCAATACCTACGGTAGGAAGGGTGAGGCAAATAATAAAGCAATATCAATTTTAAGTCAAGAATTCTGTTTAAACAGAAGATATTGGGATTGCAATAATAATGAAAATAATGAGACATACATATTTTAATTTTTTGCTACTACAAGAAAGTGTCAAAAATACTGGCGACAATTTTGCCTAATTACTTCCACATCCACGTAGTGGAGAGGAAGTAAAATGTAATATAAAAGCAATCGTAAAATAAATTTCTTGGTAAAATAGGTTTATGTCATGAAACGTCGAGATTTTGAATTTGAGCGAAAAAAGATTTCTGTTGGTCTGACTGTGGCCTGTCTGCCTGCCTGCCTGTCTGTCTGTCTGCAAATTTTTTGTGCCCATGTTTTCTTCGGAACGGTTTAAGATCATTGACTTCAAATTTTGTGCACGTATGTGTTATAACGAGATCTGGAACTGGATTGTTTTTTTAACATATCCGGTGAAAGGTTAGGGGATAAATAGAGGTAAATAAGAGAAAATAAGTAAATCAAGCTGGAAGAGTACAGAAAATTGGGATTTGTTGTATATATTAGAAGCGAATTCCTCAGATTTTTTTATAATATTTTTCAACTCCCCCCCACTCCATTATTAAAAGGGTTGAGATAGTAACATTAAGACTTTTACTTGAAATTTGGTACATGTATCTATTATTATGGCGACATCTGTAATTAGAATATATTTTGAGATGATTCCGTTGAATAGTCGCGGCACAAACTGTAAACAATAGGCCTAACCTAGACATTTTAGGTACCGAGCTGAATTTTTCAGAATATGTAGTTCAAGAACTACATAATAACATACTAAACGTCCCGAAGAATCCGAGTTGAGCGTTAGCCACCAGTTTAAAAATTGTTATTAATATAAATAAGTTATTGCTAAGTTGGATTATCTCAAATCGAGTTTAGAATATATAAAATTTTTAAATATATTTAGTAGTCTCATAGTTTTTTTCCAGGATATTGTTTTATTTTATTTTCATATCGAATTTGTTTTCTTTCTGATTTCGTTATTCTTTTACGAATTGTTTGATTTTTTTAATTAGTATTTTGTTTTGAATAAGGATTGTTTTACTTTTATTATTGTTTAGGTTTAGGTTTAGGTTTATTGTTTAAGGTTAATCAAGCCATTTTATTTTCACATTTTACCCGTTATTATGGAAGGTATTTGTATTTTTTGTCAAATTCCATTATCCGCGGAAGGAACGGTAGTCGTGAAAAGAGGATTAGACACGATAATTTCAAAAAGTATACAACTTAATGATGATATTCATAAAAAAATTATTTCTGAAGAACTAACAGTTCACAAAAAATGTAGAAACAATTACACTCGTAATAAAACCAAAACAACCGCCTCTACTAGTGAAAATGATTTCACAGTTGTGACACAACGTCGTACCCTTACAGGAAGGGCAAAAAAACTATATTTAATTGTCTGAGGAAAAATGTTGATCTAAACAAACAATTCATTTTGTTTAATAACGAACACGCAAATAAGCAGGATTTAATTAAATTGGGAATTAAGTTTCTCCTTTGTATATATGGATGCCAGTCAGATGATATAGATATCGAGAGATTTTTCCTATTTAAAAACATTATAAGCAGACAAAATTTAAATAAAAATTTTGATTTAGCAGTTTTACCACCTACTTCCAAAGCTATTGAACAGCATGTTTATAGGGTATACTTTCAGGTGCAAATATGGCTTAATAAGGAAATTAATTCATCTGACTGGGGCTGGGAATTGAAAAACGATATCACCAAACCCGTACCAACATCTTTGTCAATTGTACCCGACAATATATTAAAACTTCTATATTGCAACTGTAAAAATGACTGCAATAAAAATTGTCCTTGCAATTACACAAAGTGTTCTGACATGTGCAGTAATTGCCGTGGCATAAGTTGTGTTAATTCAAACACTCTAATTATAACCGATAGCGATATTGAAGATCAAAATTAATTATTAATTTTTTCCTTTTACCTCCTTATTATTATTATTTATTATCTTTGTTATTATTATAAACCATCCAATTCTAAAAACTAAGCTTAGTAATCATTTCTGTTCGAGGTTAATTGTGCCGTGACGAAAAGTGCACATTTTAACTTTTCAATTTTGATTTTGCTGTTAACATATACGGTTTTATAATAATTAAAATGTTCTATCTCCGTTATTTTTAAAGCTATAAAGGGGATTAAAAAACCGTTCTGTTCGTTTATCGATGGCCTACAACTTTTACTTAAAACATATTTTCATAAACCCTACAATTTTCTTTTTAATCATATAAATAGAATTTGCCAAAATTTGTATTTTCAGTTTAAGTCAGTTTTTTACTACACGGACAAAGTAAAATGTGTAAAATATATGATAAAGCCACATTCTTTGGCTATAATTATCTGTTTAGAATATTAAAAACAGATAATAAATAAGGCAAGTAAAAAATGTTTTCTCCGTCTACGCGCGCGTGCCCTTTTTTCAACATGGCGGCTATCGCTCAATTCGGATTCTTCGGGACTTTCAGTATTTTATTGTACGTATCATAGGCTACATATTCGGAAAAATTCAGCTCGGTACCTAAAATGTCTAGGTCCAAACAGATTGTGCCGCGACTATGAAGGGTTGGGGGTTAAATAGAGGTAAATAGGGGAACATAAGTAAAGTAAGTTGGTAAGAGTATAAAAATTTGAGATTTGGTGTATACAGTGGTGTAAATAACGCCTCCGCAAGCGCCGCGTTGCGGGGGGGCGCACCAAACCAAGGGGCCCATTTTTACCACAGCGAGTGCGACTTCAATGTCTGTTTTAATCAATTGTTACGTGTTTTCGCCCTTTAGGAACACCCTGTATAAATCCGTGGGTTCTAAATAATTTCAACAAGGGGTAAACCACTAAAGGTACACTCAGAGGGCATTAGCATTAAGCCATAAGATGTAAGCATAAGACGTACGACTTAATTTTAGAGAAGTGTGGTAAACGTAAGATCGGTGCATGCGTAGAACACTGCAAATCTACATGACAGAAGTAGTTACATTTTGTTGATTTATTCTATTTTAGTATTATTTTCATCCAATAAAAGCCTAATCGATTATCACCAATAATTTCAGATTTGTGGCTAAACCGTTTTGCGCATGTACCCGAAAGCGTACGCTTTTACCCAATTGTGTAAGACTTAAACATAAGACATAAGGAAATAAAAATAAACCATTTCTTACGCCATACGTCTTATGTTATGTACACTATGAATGCTCATACGGATTTGGGTATGTTTTATTTCTGTTATGGCATACCTTACACCATACGCCTTATGCTTAATGCACTCTGAAGCCACCTTTCCACTTTATTTAATAATTTACTGATTACACAATGACAATACTTACCTCACTTTCGTTACCGAACGTCACCTTTATAGAACTTCATCTCTTCCGCTGGTAATCGCGCCTTATATACTGTGAAATTGCCTCCAGAGTCATCCAGAATACAATCGAGAATCTTCTCCTACCACACTTTAGAAAACTCTGTCTCTTTCTACAAGTTTCCAGTCACTATTAGGCATAGGCGTATCATAGGGGGGTGTAATGCATAACACAATATGTTTTTTTTAATAGTAGTAAGTACATTGTATTGAAATTTCATCATTTTTACAACAACCAAAATTACTATATACAATATTTAATAAACGTTTCAATTAAAAAACGCTTACAAGTGACATTTTTTACCAACGTGTAAACAGTCCTTTCAAAATGCGCGAAAGGGTGCAGGAAATAACACCGGTCGGAAAGTACTTTGACTATACGTATTTTGGGTCGCTGATTACAAGAATCGGGGTCCCGCAATCCTAAAAGTTGGGAACACCCCTAAAAACGCAAGAACACCCCCTTTAAAAGGGTTTTCTCCGTAATTTTAATAAAAATCAAAAAGGATTCCATGAAATTTCCTTTTTTTAATATTATTTTGCAAAGGTGGTTGATTTATACGAAATATAACCAAATTATACAGGGTGTTTGGTGCATCGTGTGCCAAATGGAAATGGCCGACAGAAAGGGTTATCTGCTATCCTTTCAGGCCCCTTAATACTTCCCATGCCCTGCGGAATTTTTCATATCGACCTTTTATCTTTTTAATGAAAAAAATCCCAAATTCTACATTTAAATTCAAATTATAAAAAAAGTATTAGGTGTAGACTGCGAATTTCATTTTTATTTTGATGTGTATTGTTGAAGGGTTCTTTTAAATCCAAAATTACTGGCATTAGTCATCTAGTTGTTTTTTTATTCACTCGCAAACTTTCGGAATAGGTAAAATTAAAATTTAAACTTAGACTTTAGACGGCTATAAACAAAAAACTCAGAGCAACCGGGATCTTCCAACTCCCTCAAAAATTCTCTAGTCTATCCTCTTGCTAATGATGTGCCACATGTCATAAAAATCTTTTAATAACTTCGTAAATTGGCTAAATTAATGAAACGTGTCACATACGGCTAATATTCAAAATTTCGAATAAAACATTACATTTGCTTAAATTATGCGTGGCAAACAGGTAAAATCTGTTATCTCACTCTTGCGAAGTAAAATCTATCTTCAATCTCTTTCTGTTCATTGGTTTTCTTGAAATAAAAAAACAGTTACATTTTTATCATTTATTAAAAAAATTTAAAAATCTTGCTCAAAGTTTTGGTCTCTGTTGCGAATGCAGGCCCGACATCTACTTCGTATTTCGACAGTTGTTGTATGAAGTCGTATTTCCTCCCTATTTGTACCGAAAGCCGTTTCTATGCGTTGGACAAGAGGACAAGTTCCTCCCAAGTCGCAATCTCCGTCATGTACACGAGCTCGTTGGCACGTCCCCAGACATAAAAATCCAACGGAGTTAGGTCTGGGGCACGTGGAGGCAAGTGAATAGGGCCATCCCGCCCAATCCACGCATTTGGGAACACATTGTCTAGATATTGTCTTACAATCAATCGCCAGTGCGCGGGACAGCCGTCATTTTGAAAAACTATAGGCGTATGCGTAGATTGGGCGGGATGGCCCTATTCAATGGCCTCCACGTTCCCCAGACCTAACTCCGTTGGATTTTATGTCCGAGGTCGTGCCCAAGAGCTCGTGTACGCGACGGAGGTTGCGACTAGTGAGGAACTTGTCCTCTTGTCCAACGCATAGAAACGGCTTTCGGTACAATTAGGGAGGAAATACGACTTCATACAACAACTGTCGAAATACGAAGCAGATGTCGGGCTGGCATTCGCAACAGAGACCAACACTTTGAGCAAGATTTTTAAATTTTTTTAATAAATGATAAAAATGTAATTGTTTTTTTATTTCAAGAAAACCAATGAACAGAAAGAGATTGAAGATAGATTTTACTTCGCAAGAATGAGATAACAGGTTTTACCTGTTTCCCATGCATAATTTAAGCAAAAATAATTTTTTATTCGGAATTTTGAATATTAGCCTTATGTGACCTGATTCATTAATTTAGTGAATTCACGAAGTTATTAAAAGATTTTTATGACATGTGGCACATCATTAGCAAGAGGATAGACTAGAGAATTTTTGAGGGAGTTGGAAGATCCCGGTTGCTCTGATTTTTTTGTTTATAGCCGTCTAAAGTCTAAGTTTAAATTTAAATTTTACCTATTCCGAAAGTTTGCGAATGAATAAAAAAACAACGAGATGACTAATGCCAGTAATTTTGGATTTAAAAGAACCCTTCAACAATACACATCAAAATAAAAATTAAATTCGCAGTCTACGCCTAATACTTTTTTTATAATTTGAATTTAAATGTAGAATTTGGGATTTTTTTCATTAAAAAGATAAAAGGACGATGTGAAAAATCCCGGAGGGCATGGGAAGTATTAAGGGGCCTGAAAGGATAGCAGATAACCCTTTCTGTCGGCCATTTCCATTTGGCACACGATGCACCAAACACCCTGTATAATTAGGGATAATCAGAAAGGTTTAAAGCCACCCCTTTATTGACTCAAAATAAAACAAATTGATAAAACATATTTGTCTTCTACTTTTTGCTTCAAATTTGGTTGAATGGGCATTGCCGGGCAAAGGTTAATTATTCTCAACCCTCTTAAGGGTCGAGAGGAGGGGGTAGTTTTACCCCTAAAGGGGTAAAACTACCCCCTCCTACTTCTAAATTAAAGCAATCTTTGAAAAACGAGTTCATTTTTTTTGTATTATCATTTTGATGAAATATTACTAAAAAAGTTTTGAAATTTATTCTAACCCTTTTGGATGGTTAAACCACCCTTAAATCGAAATAAAATTTAAAAAATTGGTGAGAAATATTTTTACTACTTTTTGTTTCAAATTTGGCCGAATAAGGGGGTAAAACCATCCCTATTTGGAAAAAAAATTATTTACTGTAAAGCTTCAAATTTGTATACATATGCTTTCTTAGGCAAGAATAAAATATTGTCACCCCTTAAATGGAGGGGTAGGAGGGGGTAGTTTTACCCCCTTAAGGGTTGAGTATAATTTATTTTTGCCCGGCAATGCCCATTCAATCAAATTTGAAGCAAAAAGTAGAAAAAAATCGTTATTACCAATTTACCATATAGAGGTGGTTATAACCCTCTCTGATTATCCCTAATCATATAATTTGGTTATATTGATTGATTGATTTGCCAGCGTAAGGTGAGCATTGCTGCCGATTCCGAGCAACCAGTCTGGAGGTTTGTTGCAACACGCAGCTTGAACAAGGCCAAACCGCGTGCCAGAACCAAACGTCGCATGTTTTATGTACCACCAGACCGGCTCTATACGCCGGGTTGGACATTGGACATGCTTGTTGTCAGCAGCGAGAGCCACATGGGTTAGGAATATAGCATGGGAAGTGTAGGTGTTTGTGAGATGCTTCTTTTAAGTTTCCATCTATCATCATCTCCTTATTTATTCTTCTTCTAAGTTTTCTGTTTCTTCTGTTTCTGAATCTAGCAGCTTTTATTTTTGTTTTTTATCTTTATTTATTAAACGTTCCACAGGTAAATATCCATTTATGGTGGAAGTGCTGGGAAGGGCCCTATCTCGCGGTAAAAACATAAGAGCATTTTACAGCGGGTTATATGAAAAAGAGGTCCGAGGGAATATTTTGTACACCCTGTATATTGTTTTTTAAGCAATCAGTTTTAATTTCCAATTTCGCTATTCAATTCCGGGCATTTTTCTCTTTCATTACCTATATTTAATACTTTTCCATTTTTTTCTCTGTTGCCACTTAAAACTCCCCAGACTCGTAACTTATTTTTTAAGCTACGACCATGTTCGGCACATCAAATTGTAGATATTTTTAAGACCTTTAAATAAGCATACAGAGTAATTAAAAAAAAATGAAACAATTATTACGTAATGAAACTTAATTTCTTTGAATATTTGTTCCCTCACCCTGTATATGACCCGTGCTAATGTTTTCTTACAAAAGTTTTAATTAGCTTCGTTTATGTTATTACGTCATATTCGATATTCTCTTTTGTTTTAGAGATTTGAAAATAATGTAAATAATAATTTTAAACTATATTTGTAAAAGGCATATAATAATCAGTATTTAAAGTAACAAAACAGCAACAACAAATTAAAAGGAAACATTTTTTTGTTCTCTTTTGTGATATCACCCATTGCTAATAAGTGCATGTTTCCATGTAATGCACATTTCTTACTAATAAAATTTGGTTGCTCTTCTAGTGGCTCTACAGATATTTAGATAAAAAAAATTATAATCATGATTCAGTTTCATGAACTTACTTTTATTCATTTTATTTCATTCTTTCGACTTTTAAGGTGTTCAGATTCAATAAATCAACCATAGCTTCGTTATGAGTAATATTTCACATTTTCTAAGTTAGCCATGAAAGTTTTAATAAAAACACTTTAAAAAAATTATAAGCTGGTAGACTTATTTTTATTACAAATTAAAAATATTGTGCAAAATTATTTGGTGGGGAACGACTAGACAAACAAAAAACCTTATACAGGGTGTTTCACCGGGAACTGAATCGATCGATATAGAGAAAAGGACGCATCAGAAATTTTTGAAAATTTAGATAGTTACTAATGTCGGTGTGGCCAATCCAACTAAAATAATTAGAAGCATGGGGTACTTCCGGTTATACCGGAAGTCGATAGCAACTTGCTTATTTTAAATAGAACACCCTATATATTTTCGACTTTTCGAAATGAAAATAAAATTCTGAGTTCAGGCATGTGCACACCCTATAGCTAAACCCGGTAGTTTCGTCAGTTTCGAAGATATTTGACATTTTATAACAAATTTGACAGGTGCAACGGTTTGCAAGAACCGTTATAACTTTTTCTGTGTAGAATATCCTCATTTGCTCTTTGGCACGTAGAAAGAACACAAGGAGAACTACGTTCTACAACTGAAATAAATTCAATAATATCATACCAAGTGTTCCGGTTTTCGTGTTACATTTTGTCAAATTCAAACCGCGAAAACTTGTTTAGGTCAAATGGAACACCCTGTATTTTTTACGTCAAGTTGTGTAAAATTGAATTCCCTTTTTTCTGATATTGCATTGAGGGGCTAAAGTTTTCAACTTTTTGAAATATTTGCGATTTTATTAGAAATTCATGAATTGTTGTAATCATTTCATCAAAATAGCCATGATTAGAAGCAATCAGTCATTATCTTATGTCAAAAAATGCCAGTACGTTTAAATTACACCCACGAAGACTTTTTAAATTTGTTTATTATTTATGGAGAATGTGATAAGGTAATATCAAGAACTTGCAGCACATTTGCTACTCGATATCCAGAAAAACGGAAACCGTCACCAAACAGTGTAAAACGCATACTGGAAAATTTTAAAAATTACGGCTCTGTCAAGGCAAAAATGCAAAGAAGAAAGCCTATTCTTGATGACGAAAACATTGAAATAGTCATTCTGGGATATTTTCATGCCTTTCCAAGGATGTCATTAAGACAAGCTGCTCTGGAATCGGGACTATGCAAGGATTCAATTCACAGAATCTTATTAAAACATAAGTTTCACCGGTTTTCATTTGATATGGTTCAAGGATTAAAAGAAACAGATTTCCTAAGAAGACAGAATTTCTGTGAGTTTATTCTAATAAGGTCTGAGGGTGACGATTCTTATTTGGGAAATATTATATGGACAGATAAAGCAAAATTTACTAAAAATGGACTTTTTAATAGACACAATTCGCATTATTGGAGTGACTCAAATCCTCATATGTTGAGAGAGCGAAACTTTCAGGAAAGTTGGCACTTCAATGTTTACTGTGCCATAAGAAACGATAGAATGGTGGCATTACAATTTTGTCAAGAAAATTTAAACGGTAAATTACATTTTCTCTTCTGCTAATATGTATAGGTAAATTTTTGTTTTTTTTTATTAGGTGAAAGATATCTGAATATCTTACAAAATTTGGATAATAACTATTTAGAAAATTTACCTCTCGTCGAACATAGAAACATTTTTTATCAGCACGACGGTGCTCCCCCACACAACGCATATTTAATTAATAATTATTTACAAGAAACTTTTTATGATCAATGGATTGCCAATAATGAACCTTTCTTATGGCCTCTTCGCTCGCCCGACTTATCAGTTCTGGATATTTTATTTGGGGAACTATTAAAAATAAAGTTTATGAGAGCCCATTAAGAACCATTGAAGATTGTATGCAAAGAGTAAGAAATGCATTTCAAAACATATCACAGGATTCAATTAGAAGAGCTACCCATGAGGAACTCATCCGAAGGTGCGAAAAATGTGTCGAGGTTCGAGGGCTGAATTTTGAGCAATTATTAAATTAAAATGGAATCATGTTTTAAATTGATCTTGTCTCTGCTATTTTAGTTCATGCCATATCTTCAATTCTATTAATACGCATGTTACAGTGTTAATATTATTTTCCGTTTTTGTGGATATCGAGTAGCAAATGTGCTGCAAGTTCTTGATATTACCTTATCACATTCTCCATAAATAATAAACAAATTTAAAAAGTCTTCGTGGGTGTAATTTAAACGTGCTGACTTTTTGACATATGATAATGACTGATTGTTTCTAATCATAGCTATTTTGATGAAATGATTACAACAATTCATGAATTTCTAATAAAATCGCAAATATTTCAAAAAGTTGAAAACTTTAGCCCGTCAATGCAATATCAGAAGAAAGGGAATTCAATTTTACACAACGTGACGTAAAAAAACACAGGGTGTTCCATTTGACCTAAACAAGTTTAGGTGTAGAACGTAGTTCTCCTTGTGTTCTTTCTCCGTGCCAAAGAGCAAATGAGGATGTCCTACACAGAAAAAGTTTAACGGTTTTTGCAAACCGCTGCACCTGTCAATTTTTTTATAAAATGTCAAATATCTTCGAAACTACTGGGTTTAGATATAGGGTATGCTACATGCCTGAACTCAGAATTTTATTGTCACCTCGAAAAGTCGAAAATATATATGGTGTTCCATTTAAAATAAGCAAGTTGGTATCGACTTCCGGTATAATCGGAAGTACCCCATGCTTCTAATTATTTTAGTTGCATTGGTGACACCGACATTAGTAACTTTCTAAATTTTCAAAACATTCTGATGCGTACTTTTTTCTATATCGATCGATTCAGTTCCTGGTGAGACACCCTGTATAATATGAGGTGATGAGGTCTAAAATCCATAATTTTGTGGATTTCTTTTTTAATTTCAAATTTTTGTTATTTTGTTTGAAAACTGTTAGCATATTGGGGTAGGTTGTATTGTCGTCCCCGTCTTGTAGTATTCTCAAGCAACATTTTAGTTTATATCGGTACTTGGCTAAGAATGTACACACGACGTACCCATTCGTTGTTTTTGTATGTTGCTTCTGTTCTTTTTTAATTCTATGCCATTTAAGATTGATTTTATTGACTTACCGTTGAAGTCGTGAAGTTCTTGGTTACGTACAGACACTACTTACTTGCTCGTTCTTTTTGTGTTGCTCTATGGATTTTGGACCAATTTTGGACCAAGCTTCTTCATTGTATTTCAATATTGACAACGTTAGTTGATAGTTTAGTGTAGTAATTTACAAAATATGTTGAACGGAGTGCGTATGTCCTTAGTTCTACGTGCCAAAATGTGTATTCTGGACCCCCATGGTCATTTCGAACAGTTTTTGAAACAAATTCAAAAGAATTGTTCTGTTGTTGGGTGTTCTCTGTTGGGCAATAAAGGTATTATTGTTATTATTATCCTTATTCGATGTTTTATTCTGATCTGTTTATTATTGTTTACATTGATTTCCATATACCTACAGACCAAAGACTCGATTTTTAATTTTCGATACCTCATTGGAAAAAAATATAATACGCGCAATTCATTAAAAAAATCAGATTTTTCCTTACTTATAATACACATATAACTATTATCTATTATCGTATCTCGGACGTCTAACCGTTCGTTTTCCAATTTCGTGAAATAATTACTCATTTTTAAGCTTTTAATACAGAACATTTGTTAATAAATCACATTTAAGTTTTATAAATTAAAAGCTCCCATAATTTTGTTCCAAATTAAAAAACACACATGTAAACAAATCATCTGGTTAAACCCCTGCGGCCATCCTGTGCTTGCATTGTGCAGAAAGAGATAACGAATTTTTACATTTTCATAATTGGTATAAAAAGTTCGGTTCGAGCGGCCTCATCAAAATGCCGCGCTTCTTGCTTTGAGACCGCGCGGTGGCGAGGACACAAGTCGGTAGGTAACCTTTACATTTTTTCATTACTTCTGTATGATTTGGAACTGTACTTCGGTTGACCTAGAAAAGCAGTGGTTCTCAAATGTCTCCTATCTTAACATTCAAAGGTTCGACCTAAGTTAGTGTTTTTCAAAAGGCCCCTAGAGGAAAATCATATAGGTGTTTTGTTTATCTAGTCGATTACCAGTTTTTTCTTAATAACGTGAAACTGAATACACAATGTATATTACTTCCGATTATTAACATATGCAGGATCTGCGGAAACATTTGAAAAACAAACATTTTTTCTCATAATTCTATTTAAAAGTTTTTATTCAACTTGCAATGTTAGCGTGTTAGTTTGTTTAGGTCAAATCTTGCAATCAATATTTCGAGTAATTCTAATTAACCTAGGCTTTAAAATTTGGCACTCGTGTATAAGTGCAGCGACAATGCAATATGTTATATTAATATCGTTCCAAATTCAAAATGGCGGACGTGTAAAATATGATAAACTATGTGAGGTCATTCGAAATCCAATATGGCGGACGCACCCGGATTATCTTCTTCTTCACAACCCCCTTGATATGGGCATCAGATGAAAGAGTTTGACGAGTAAAATACGATAAACTATGTAACGTCATTCTAAATCCAATATGGCGGACGCACCAGGACGGCGGAGTATCTTTTCCTTCACAACCCCCTTGATATGGGTATCAAATGAAAGGGTTTGACGAGTAAAATACGATAAGCTATGAAACGTCATTCTAAATCCAATTTAGCGAACGCAACTGGACGGAGGATTATCTTTTTCTTCACAACCCCTTAATCCAATGAAAGGATTTGACGTGTAAAATACGATAAACCATGTAACGTCATTATAAGTCCAATATGGCGGACTACCTCTTTCTTCACAACCCCTTGTCATGGGTATCAAATGAAAGGGTTTTGTCTGTCGGGAAAATGAGTAGACTAAAAAGTTTAAAAATATATATACAGGGTTGGGCAAATGTGTGGAAACACTTGATTTCTGGCTAAACTATAAGTGCGATTGAAAAATACCCTTAACAAAAGTTTTTGTAGTATTTTTATTCTATTCAGTGATGTACTTTAATTTTCAACAGATATCCTATTTTTCGAGATGTGACGTCATCGACAGTTTTTTTAAATGGATAACCCTGTATATTTTTACATTTTCAGATAGACAATTTTTCATCAATTATAGTGATATAGGGTTTGGTGGGTGTGCGGCTTGTGGTTTTTTAAATATTAAATAAAATAATAAAATAAAGTGTAATAAATATTTATTAGTTAATGATAATTAAATTTCTTATTACAAAATATTGAGCACTTTAATATTGAGAAACGAAGAAAATATGCATAATAAATGTTCAAATTGGAAACCTTCAACAGCCTGACAATATCCGATTCGATCGACGAAAGCTCTTGAAAGAGTTTTGAATAGCATGCTGTGATATTTCTTGAACAGCCATCCAAATTCGATCTTCCAACTCTTCTAACGACTGAGGCTTGGTCCTATAGACAACGGATTTTAAATGACCCCAAAGAAAATAGTCTAAAGGACTTAAATCTGGCGATCGCGGTGGCCATTCAATATGTCCTCTTCGACCTACCCATCTCTGTGGAAATATTTCATTAAGGTATTGACGCACGTCAACTCCATAATGAGGCGGAGCTCCATCTTGCTGATACCAAATTTCATCTGAGAGTCGTTCAGGATTTGCCTGGTTTGGAAATAAACGATTTAATACTGGAATAATTTGCTCGCGTAAAAGTTGTAAATAAAGATTGGAGTTTAAATTTTCTCTAAAAAAGAATGGTCCGATGATGTGTCCTCTGATTATCCCCGCCCATCCATTTAATTTTTGAGGGTATTGGGTGTGACTTTCTTCCATCCAATGAGGATTCTGATCAGCCCAGTAGCGACAGTTATGTCGATTTACAAAACCACTCAGGCAAAATGTCGCTTCATCGGAAAAGACTATATTATTGAAAAAGTTACCATTAATTTCAATTGTATCCATCATTTCCTGACAAAACTGCATCCTTCTATCAGGATCATCTTCATTTAATTCTTGTACTAAATGTACTTTATAAGGATGAAATTTATTTTTGGACAATATCCTTCTTACTGATCTCTCGCTAATATTGTGATGTAAGGCTAGTTTTGGTACTGAAGTTTTTGGTTCTTCTTGTAGGCTAAGAAGAACATCAAGAAATATCTTCATTTGTAGCCAATTTTCTTCGACCGGATTTTGGCCGATTTTTAACACTTTCCGTTTCGTGAAACTTTTGCACAACCTTTGAAACTGTTGATTTTGAAATATGAGAATTTCTATCAGGGAATGTTACATTAAAAATATCGCATGCATCTTGTAGAGATCTCTGCTTGTCTCCAAAACCAACCATCATTAACAACGTAATTCTTTCACGTTCAGTTAGTTCAGCCATAATTAAAAAACAATGTTAATATTTCACACCGAAACTCTCTAACAGTATTGACTGCAATTGACAGTAATACGAATGATTTGAGTTAGGTTAAAGAAAGTTTGCAAAAAGCATGGCAAGAAAAAAACGAATATTTTTTTATCAGATAGTCCTGTTGACAATAATTAAAATGTAAACAGCCATGTCTTTGCTTTACTATTTTATTTAATATTTAAAAAACCACAAGCCGCACACCCACCAAACCCTATATCACTATAATTGATGAAAAATTGTCTATCTGAAAATGTAAAAATATACAGGGTTATCCATTTAAAAAAACTGTCGATGACGTCACATCTCGAAAAATAGGATAGCTGTTGAAAATCAAAGTACATCACTGAATAGAATAAAAATACTACAAAAACTTTTGTTAAGGGTATTTTTTAATCGCATTTATAGTTTAACCAGAAATCAGGTGTTTCCACACATTTGCCCAACCCTGTATAATAAAAAATATTTTTTAAGAATAAGCTTTTATTTTAAAAACTACTAAAAAGTAAAAAATATGTTTTTAAATTCATACAACTGGAAACGAAAAGCTTTGGGGGCGGTCAATTGAGCAAAGTAACTATGGAAATAGTGCTATATATGACCGTCACCAAAGCATTTGGTTTCCAGGTGTATGAATTTAAAAAAAATATTTTTTACCTTTTAGTAGTTTTTTAAAATAAGAGCTTTTTCATAAAAATAATTTTTTTAAATATATTTTTTTATAAATAGATACCGGACTTGGCGATCACATTTTCTCATTTTATGTTTTTGTAGAGAGGAAAGATATTTTTTTGGATATAGTGTACTTGGAGCTATTTCTGTACAGAGAATCTGTTTTAGTGGGTTTTGATTTATTATTCCAAAATCTACATAAAAGTTTACAAAGGTTTTTTAACGCAATTTAAAGGAATAAATTCTTAATTTTGATTTTTATAAAAATATACTTTTTTAATAACAAATAACTTGGACAATGTCTATCGTAGAGGATTGCACTAAGAACCGAAATACAATTTCAAGTCGCACAGATTTCAAAATCAAAAAATGATTCCTGTACCTAATAAAAAAAACAGTTATTATATTCTTCGCAAATACAAAACAAAGAGTACCAATATTGCATTCGATCGGCAAATTTCTAAAACCGGTAATATTGCTCGTAGAGAAAAAAATTTCATATCACTGTGTTGGTGATCGAATTTTGAACAACTTTCAAAATGTCCGTCCGTCCTTCTGTCCGTCTGTCTGTCCGTCTGTCCTTCCGCCCGCCACGTTTCTTGTAAGCACGATAACTGAAGAACTAAAAGTCCGATTGTATTAAAATTTGGAAAGTAAGTTAGTGTTAGCTAGAGAAAGAACCCTATTATTTTTTAACAAGATCGATCAATAAATAAAAAAGTTATTAATTGTTTAAATAAGAAAAAAATATGTTTTGTAAAAACTAAAAATGTCTAAAACTAATATTATTTACAAAAAAACTGCGATGAGTATCCTATATAGAATGTGCAACAATTATATAAAAAGAGCAATAAATGGTTAGCTTGTTTCTTTCAATATTTTGGAATATCTGTTTTTTTTGTCATAATTTGTCGATTATATTATGTTAAATTTTCTTTATGTTTGAATTGAATTTTTTCATGAAACAAATCAATTTTCTGCACAAGGTGCCTGCAATCCCTTACGCAGCCACTGGTCGTAGCAATCAAAATAAAGAATATTAAACATCGAGTAGCACTCACTGGCGCTGATTATCAACTGAATGGGGCAAAGCAAAATCTACAATAAAATTTTCAAATCGGTATTCGAGTCCGGAAGTGAAATCCATATTTTGCGCATGCACCATTTAAAAGTAAAGTCTGTTTTCTGCTCTCGAGTACTCCGGAAATCCGGTACTCGGATAAATAAGTACTTATTTATTTTGATTCTTAAAAATGTCTGGGCTTAACACTTTCACAGACTTTTCTCGTCTCCTGTTTCATTATCAAGCTTCCAGACACTGGACTAGTGTTTTAGCTTGTTGAATGACATAAGTGCCGTACCGTAGCCTAGATTTTCTAGCAATCTGGCTTCTCAGATGCCACCTTATGTAAGATTAGCAGACCTGAGTCAGCGACTTGTAATCACAGATCTCTCTGTCTCCAGAAACATTACAAACTTGGCAAGCCCTGAATTAGGCATAATAGTAAGCTTTATTATCCAATAGACCATAATACATAGTAGAGGACAAGTCAAGATAAAGCTAGTAGTAAATAATACAACAAAATGAAGTATTTCACATGAGAAATTATTAATAATTTAAATATTTTACCATAGTATAAACATTTTTTCCTAACAAAAATGTTTGTAACTTATCCTTAAATTTTCTTAAGCTCTGAATACCTTTAATTGTGAAATGCAACTTATAACAATTGGTACCTATATAATTGGGATTAGGAAGTATTGTTTTTAGTTGTGTGTTTTTTGTCGGTCTTTACATGTTTCGTAGTTTTATGTCGATTGTTTGTTTAGTGTTGCAATACTTAAGTTATTATGGAACTATAAGTCAAATTTGTTGCAAGATATTTGAGAACAAAGGCCTAAAATGAATTTATTTATCTACCTTGTCTTAAAAAAATTTCATTCTAATGGATTACATTTTCATGAAATCTATCATTCTGTTTCACGGAAATGCTTATCCTTTGAAACGTTTTTCGCCCTTATTCTGGAGCTCATCAGAAAGACATAGGTAGATAAATAAATTCATTTTAGGCCTTTGTTCTCATTTTTAACTGAATCTTCATGATCGTAGAGCCCCTACGATAGGGGATTATGTAGATACTAGTTTAATCTGCATGGCCGTAGGGGACTGTGTGGATGCTAGTGTTAGAATGAGAATTGTCAAATAAGAAATTAGACAAATTCATTTTAGGATTTTAATTTGCTAGCATAACCAGAATTCAGGTTATCGAAAGAATGCAAAGATTTCATTAATATTTTTACACAAAGTTTTTCTTTTAGTTATAGATACTTATTTTTTCTGCTGTTTGCAAAAGCCTATAAAGAATATGTTTCCATACAATTATAAGCAAACAAATAATAATTCATTTTTAAACATGCATAGAGTATATAGGCTCCAATACTACTTAGCTAATAGATAGGTGAGGTTATTTTTATCGGTCAATGTCAAATATAATTATTTCACACTTATCCATAGAAATTGTCTTGGTTTTTCATGAAACATCTTTATGAGTGGCTTTATATCTTTCTGATGAGCTCCAGAATAAGGGTGAAAAACGTTTCAAAGGCATTTCCAAGAAACAGAATGATAGATTTCATGAAAATGTAATCCATTAGAATGAAACATTTTTTAAGACAAGGTAGATAAATAAATTCTTAGGCCTTTGTTCTCATTTTTAACTGAATCTTCATGATCGCAGGGGGTTATGTAGATACTAGTTTAATCTGCATGGCCGTAGGGGACTGTGTGGATGCTAGTGCTAGAATGGGAATTGTCAAATAAGAAATTAGACAAATTCATTTTAGGATTTTAATTTGCTAGCATAACCAGAATTCAGGTTATCGAAAGAATGCAAAGATTTCATTAATATTTTTACACAAAGTTTTTCTTTTAGTTATAGATAGTTATTTTTTCTGCTGTTTGCAAAATGCTGTAAAGAATATGTTTCAATACAATTATAAGCAAACAAATAATAATTAATTTTTGGAGGGTAAATAGGGGAAAATAAGTAAAGCAAGCTGGTAAGAGTACAGACATTTGGAATTTGGTGTATATACTCGAAACGAAGGCCTGAGGTTTTTTTATAATATTTTCCATTCCCCCACCCCCACTCCCTTATTAAAAGAGTTGATAAAATTAAATTTACATTTTCACTTGAAATTTGACACACGAATGTATTATAACGATATCTAAATCTAGATTATATTTTGACATAATTGCGTTGAAGGAGTGGGGGTAAGTAGAGGTAAATAGGGAAAAATAAGTAAAGCAAACTGGTAAGAGTACAGAAACTTAAAATTCGGTGTATGTCCTAGAAGCCAAGTCCTCAGATTTTTTAATAACATTTTTCAACCCCCCACCACCCTTACTTAATTATTAAAGGGGTTGATAAAATAAAATTGAAATATCCACTGAAAATTAGTACACGTATGTATTGAAGGGGTGCGTGATGGTAAGTTGTGAATAGGGGAAAATAAGTACGGTAAATTAGAAATTTCATTTTTAACGTATATGGTAGAAACTAACATTTTCCCTCAAACTTTTCTATGACATTTGCCCCAAATATTATGACCAATAATTTCCACATACTAGAGAGCAAATCTAGTCAAGATGTTTTGTTTAAAGTGACTTAGATGAAAAATCTGAATATGGAAATAGTGATTCCTTAGGCAGCGGTTTTTTTGTAAAGCTTATCCAGGCATGTTTTAACCTGTTTCTTGTGGCTAACAAAAAATCCTGACCTAATTTTGAAAATCTGACATCGGGATCGTGTTCGGCGTTCAAAAATACATGTGAGCATATATGTAAAACCTCAGAAAATTAACTTTTTTTGTGTGCCTGTGTTATTGGTTGAGTGGACCGGACCCATTCCAGTTACATTATTTGCTAGCATTTACTTCAGAGAAAGCGGCAAATCCTAACTTGCACCAGGGCGTACATTGGAGCAGGCATGGCCCTAGACTGAAATACTTATTTTTAACATTATCTGAGAGATCATGGGGTTCCTCACAAGATGGGTAAACGTGTAGTTTCAAAGGTACTCACAAAAGATCCGTAGGTCGAGGTGAAGAGAAGTATCTCGTGCTGAAACAAAAAATTTGCCATCTGACAATGCTTCATCGCGTGATATAAACAAGGACGCCTCATTATTATTATCATTATTCATTCCAAACTGAAGTTTATTGCAAAAACTATATTTGCTGTGACAACAAAATTATCTTATTATCTGGAAAGGCACAATAAAAATGTTTGTATATATTTACTATTGTAAAATTATTATAAGTCGGTCTCGCAAACATTTAGATAATAACCCAACAGATAAGGTTTATTATCATATGTAGACTGCAAATTAAGAAATATGCAAAAAATTTAGTTGATGCTTCTAGAGGTACTACATGCATGTGGATTTAAAAAGTTCGTGTGTGTTGGTGGAGGTATTAATAAACCTCAGGTACGTAACCTAGTAATTTATTTAATGTTCCAGCAGTAACATGAAATTATACAAAAGTTAATTGTAGAAAACAGTGCCCACGAAAATATTACTGCATTATGTAGAATTAGGTAATACAATTATCGAGAATTAACAAAAAGTGGCTAGAATATCTCGTTGCTGGGTTTCACCTCTTTAAAACCAAGTTAAATATTAATGATCACAGGCACACAAAAAAAATTCTACTCTTTTGACCAAAGCACAGAAATAAAAATTGCCCAGCAACTGGATAACTGTAAGTAAGCTTTTTTTTTACACTCAATACCTCTATTATAGTAAAGCAACAACCCCTTGCAGGGGTAAAGGATAAAATCTCATGTAATAAACCTGAAATAATTTTTTTTAGAGGAATTTTTTGGACTTTTAATTTGATCACAATCTACCCCTAGGGAAATGGGTAAAAATAAAGTCCTGCGATTCTCAGCACATTCTGAAGATTACTCAAGTAAATTTAAGGACACTTGATTACAAAAAGACATAAAAAAATAAACCACTCTTAATAAGGAGGGATATAACCACCCCTAACTAAAGAAAATATATCCATTGGATTTTAAAGGGTAAAGTAAATTTTTTATTAATTTTCTTGGGTATTAAGTTTGGGTGCCAATGGTATGAAAAAATTTACTTTTAACTTGTTAAAAAAAAAACTTGATTTTTCTAGAAAATCAAAAGTAAAAGAGTTGTTTATTTGAGAAAATTTATTTTTTTTTGTTTTAATTGCTTCTACTGTAACGAAATTTTTTATTTTCGAGTAGTGGCAGTCTTCGTTTTTTGCAGTTTCCGGTAAATCTCTCTTTAACATCCATACATGGTCAGCCATCATATTAATGCTTCAATATTTTCATATCTTTGGCACGCAAACTTAATATTCAAGAAAATTAATAAAAAATTAACATTACTCTTTAAAATGCAATGGATACAGGACCGTCGGGAGGAAATCGGCATACCCCCCCCCCCGAGGGGGGGGGGGTATGTCACTAACATGCGCCCCCCCTCACTCCCAGCTCTTCTATATAATTTTGAAGGTGGAATTCCTCACAGTAAAATATTTGATTGTAATTTCAAGAGCGGAGGGGTGATTCCTTACAACATAAAATTTTATCTCGGTTGTAAAATTTCGGTAAGCAGAAGGTAGTGCTTCTTTACTTCCCCCTACATTTTTCTTCATCAAAAATTTACATGCATCTTCATCTCCTAAAATTCGGGCCCCTCAAAAACTCCGGGCCTGAATGGATATATTTTCTTTCATTGGGGGTGGTTATATCTCTCCCTAAGAGTGTTTTTTTTGTCCTTTTGTAATCAAGTGTCCTAAAATTTAGTTAAGTAATATACAGGAATATGCAGAAAATCGCAGGACTTTATTCTTACTTATTTCCATCTGACTTATTTTCTTCTGGGGGTAGTTTTATAGCACCCTAAGGATAGATTGTGATCAAATTAAGAGTCCAAAAAAAAAACACTCAAAAAAATTATTTTACATTTTTTAACGTAATAGATGGCATTTTATAATTTAGGGGGTTTTATAACTTGTAAGGGGTTGTTTTACTATAATATGGGTATTGAGTGTAAAAATAGCTTACTTACAGTTACCCGGTTGTTGGGCATTTCTTTTCTGTACTTTAACAAATTCTTAGAAACTCTTCTTTACCCATTTTCGGACTATTTTGAACCATAAAAAAGTGGTGGGTGTAAGCACAATTTTGATGTCAGATTTATATTCACCTACTCAAAATACATAAGGGTAGAGTGGTCTGGTCAAAAAAATTTCTTTTTTGTGTGCCTGTGACGAATAATAGACCAAGCGCCAGAGACGAAAAAAGATCTAAATGCGTCAAATTGAGGCTGCTTTTTTCATCGCTAATTTTGAATAAGTACCTATTGACGAACAAAGATCTCTTCTGCTTATTTTTTTACAGCCAAGAGAATTTTGAAAAATCGGTTTCTTTAAAACTTCTTTCTTGAAAAGATATATGTTTCAGATAAAAATTATAGACCGTAAAGTTATCGATCGATTTGTTGATGTCAATATAATTAAATTTAACGTCAAAATAAAACACCAAAGAAACCAACTTTTTTAGCACTTTAAAACAAAATATTTTTTTGGGAAAAAAAGCAATTTATGTGAAAATTGAACCAATTGGAGCTAAAAGTATTCAAGAGAGTGAAAATCGTGAAAATTGGAATAATTTTTGGGATCAATGTAGACGTTCTTTGACTTAAATTGTAGGTTCATATCTCTATTTTTAAAATGTGTAGAGAAAATATAATAATATTATTTAATTATTTTAAACTCTCTTCTATTTCTTTGAATCGGAATTTCAGAAATTCAGAATTTTTTCACAATTTAGATTCTTTCCCAATAGTTTATTAAAGGAGGAGGGTAGATAAGGCTCATGTTTGGTCCCCGGCAAGACTAAATAATTTTTATTTTGTTTTGACTGTTCTGATAAAATTTAGGATCTATAGATTAATTGGTTCTGTGATTGTTTCTTGTCTGAAAACCATTTTAATATGTTATAGAAGCTCTGAAACACAAGGTTATTTATCAAATTTTAATGTATTTCGGTATTTGTTTATTCAGTTTGATATTTCTTCGATAAGAAGCGCTCATAATACCATCGTAGTTTTTATACATGTTAATATTTAAATAATAAAGTGAAACATACAGGGTGATTCAATTAGGACGTTCATTCGAAGTTTTTCAACTTGTAGTTTGATTACAAACTTGAAACTTCGTACGCGGCCATAATTTTATTGAAACATATTCTTTATAGGATTTTGCAAACAGCAGAAAAAATACTTAACTTTCTATAACTAAAAGAAAAACTTTGTGTAAAAATATTAATGAAATCTTTACATTCTTTAGATAACCTGAATTCTGGTTATGCTAGCAAATTAAAATCCTAAAATGGATTTGTCTAATTTCTTATTTGACAATTCTCATTCTAACACTAGCATCCACGTCCCCTACGGCCATGCAGATTAAACTAGTATCTACATAACCCCCTACGATGAAAATTCAGTTAAAAATGAGAACAAAGGCCTAAAACGAATTTATTCATCTACATTGTCTTAAAATTTTTTTCATTCTAATGGATTACATTTTCATCAAATCTATCATTCTGTTTCTTGGGAATGCTTAGCCTTTGAAACGTTTTCGCCCTTATTCTGGAGCTCATCAGAAAGAGCAAAACCAAGACAATTTCTGTGAATAAGTGTGAAATAATTATATTTAACATTGACTGATAAAAACAACCTCACCTATCTATTAGCTAACTAGTATTGGAGCCTATATACTCTATGCATGTTTAAAAATGAATTATTGTTTGTTTGCTTATAATTGTATTGAAACGTATTCTTTATAGGATTTTGCAAACATAATTATTTCACATTTATTCATAGAAATTGTCTTGGTTTTGCATGAAACATATTTATGAATGGCTTTATGTCTTTCTGATGAGCTCCAGAATAAGGGCGAAACACGTTTCAAACGCATTCCCAAGAAACAGAATGATAGATTTCTTGAAAATGTAATCCATTAGAATGAAAAATATTTAAAGACAAGGTAGATAAATAAATTCATTTTAGGCCCTTGTTCTCATTTTTAACTGAATCTTCATGATCGTAGGGGGTTATGTAGATAGTGGTTTAATCTGTATGGCCGTTGGGGACTGTGTGGATGCTAGTGTTAGAATGAGAATTGTCAAATAAGAAATTAGACAAATTCATTTTAGGATTTTAATTTGCTAGCATAACCAGAATTCAGGTTATCGAAAGAATGCAAAGATTTCATTAATATTTTTACACAAAGTTTTCCTTTTGGTTATTTTTTCTGCTGTTTGCAAAATCCTGTAAAGAATATGTTTCAATACAATTATAAGCAAACAAATAATAATTCATTTTTAAACGGCCATAATTTATTATGCCCTTTGTACTTAAAATATTTTCAGTTCTCCAGCTATACAGGGTGTGCCAAAAGTCGGTACCAACTTGCTTATTTTAAATGGAACATCGACTTTTCGAAATGACCATAAAATTCTCCAAGCACGTAGCACACCGTATACCTAAACCCAGCAGTTTCGAAGATACTTAACATTTTATAAAAAATTTGACAGGTGTAACGGTTTGCAAGTGTTATAACTTTTTAAGTATATTTCTTAATAGTATACCAAGTGTTCCATTTTTCACGTTACATTTTGTCAAATTCAAATCTCAATAACTTCTTTATAATATTATATTTACACTTCGTGTTTCTAACCTCACTTTTCGCTACCAGACTTCACTTTAATAAAACTTCTTCCTCTTCCGCCGTAAGTCGCGCCATATTGACTCCAAAAACGTCTCTAGAGCCATCTAGAAATTTTATATACCCTTCTCGGCGGCGATCCAGATAAAATTAGAAACTCGATCTTGTTCTATACATTTGACAGGTGAAACGGTTTGCAAGAAGCGTTATAACTTTTTAAATATATTCCATAATAGTATACCAAGTGTTCTATTTTTCACGTTACATTTTATCAAATTCAAACCTCAAAAACTTTTTATTTCAAATAGGACACCCTGTATTTTTTTACATCAAATTATGAAAAATTAAATTCTCTTTTCCTGCCTTAACAGAGCCAAATATTCTAAAATTGTCCAATATTCGTTTTGCATTGTATGGTTATGGTTTCTGTTCTTGTGAGTATCGAGTAGCAACTGTGTTCTTGATATTGCCTTATTAGATTCTCCATAAATAATAAACAAATCTAAAAAGTCTTAGTGGGTGTAACGACGTGCTGGCATTTTTTGACATAAGAGAATGACTGACATTAATAATTGTTTCTAATCATGGCTAAGTTGATGGCAATTTTTATTACAAATTATTAAACATTTAAGAACATGGCCAATATTTCAGAAAGTTGTAACTTTAGCCCCTATAATACCTATACTAGAAAAAAAGGAATTTAATTTTACATAATTTAATGACATATATATTTGAAATAATAAAGTTCTTTTGGTTTGAATTTGACAAAATGTAACGTGAAAAATAGAACACTTGGTATATCATTATGGAATTTATTTTTATTGTAGAGACTAGCTCATCTTGTGTTCATTCTACGTACCAAGAGGCAAATGAGGATCTCCTACAAGAAGAAAGTTATAACGCTTCTTGCAAACCGTAGCACCTGTCAAATTTTTAATAAAATGTTAAGTCTCTTCGAAAGTACTGGGTTTAAGTATAGGGTGTGCCACGTATCTGGACTCAGAATTTTATGGTCATATCGAAAAGTCGAAAATGTATAGGGTATTCCATTTAAAATAAGCAAGTTAGTGCCGACTTTTCGCACACCCTGTACAGCTGGAGAACTGAAAATATTTTAGGTGGAATGGGCATGATCGATTATGGCTGCATACGAAGTTTCAAATTTATAATCCAACTGCAAGTTGAAACACTTCTAACGAACGACGTCAATCACCCTGTATGTAAAGAAACCGCTGCCTAAGGAATCACAACTTCCACATCCAGATTTTCCATTCAAGTATCTTAAAAGAAAAACATCTTGGCAATATTTATATTCTAGTATGTGGAAATAACTGGTCATAGAAATCTATTATTTGAGTCAGATGCCATAAAAGAAATTGATGAGTTGGTTTCCAGCATATGCGCCAAAAATGAAGTTTCTGGAGTCCTATTAGCGTGTTCTATTTATTTTACCCAATATGCACCCTCCCCCCTCCCCAACCCTTCAACGGAATCATCTCAATCAGACGTCATTACAATACATACGTAATAGTTCCTGAACCTTGCAGTGACCCAGTCTCGTAACTCTGATTGAATCAGACTTCTTGGCAGACTGAAGGCTGGCTCGGGGCCAGGGAACGGAGTTATTGCTCCTTCTCCCACCAGTCTGTCTGCCGCTTCGTTGCCCTCCACACCTCTGGGACCGGGCACCCATATGAGCTTGACAGAGTTGTATTCACACAGTTCTGTCAAAATATTCCGAGAATTTAAAACTAGTCTTGAGGTCACTTTGTTTGACACAAGAGCCATCGAGGCCGCTTGGCTGTCGCTACATATATAAATATGTTTGTTGGTGATACCTCTACTGGGAGTCTCTCTTGCACACACCAATATGGCATATACTTCTGCTTGGAATACACTAGGATACCTTCCAAGTGGCACCGATATACGAGCCTTTGGTTTGCAGCAGTGTTGCCAGCGCCAGTTCCCTCCTAAGTCTTAGATCCGTCTGTGTACCACTCGAGACTTTTGGGACTCAGAAGACGGTTTTTATCGCGCCCCCAGTCCTCTCGACTGGGAAACACCGCTGGGTACGGAATAGTGAAATTGTAGACAGGGAGACACCGGTCATCGTCCGCTTGGGTGATGACCCGGTCCCTTACCGGCAGATCCAGAGCCTTTGTGTGCCCCCATCTCCGGCCAGTCCCATTCCACATTCCATTTTTGAACAGCCTATTTGCTGCTTTTTTAGCTTCCAGTTCCACCTCGATATGCAAGGGAGTGAGTCTAAGAATGAGCTCCATTGCTATCATTGGGGTGGTTCTAATAGCTCCTGTAATTCCAAGGCCAGCTAGCCTTTAAAATTGGCATAGGCGAGCCCTAATTGTGGAGCACTCCACACCAGTGCCGCATATGTTATTAGAGGTTTTACCATGGTGATGTATGTCCAAAGAGCAATCTTCGGACTTATTCCCCATTTTGGACCGAAGATGCGTTTGCACATCCATAAGGAGACGCACGCTTTCCTCGTTTGAGCTTCAACGCGGTCCTTCCATGACAGCTTGGAGTCCAAGGTTACCCCGAGATACCTTACTGTTGGGGAAAGACAAAAACGTGTGAGAAGGAAGCTGGAAGTCGTTTATCTTTCTTCTTTTAGTGAACATAGCTTTAGCTCTGTCTTGCCAGGGTTGACAGAGAGCCCATGTCATACTATTCCTGAACTATGTTGAGAGCCGGTTGCATGAGCCCTGTGATAGTTGTTTCAAATTGGCCATTATAATACCGTATGTCGTTATAATATATAACAAATTTCAAGCGAATATCTCAATTTAATTTTATCAGCCCCTTTAATAATGAGTGGGGGTGGTGGAGATGTTGAAAAATGTCATAAAAAAATGTGAGTAGTACATACACAAAATCAAAAAGTTTTCGAGCTTGCTTTAGTTATTTCCCCCTATTTACCCCCAACTCTTCACCGGATATGTTAAGAAACAATTCCAGATTTCGTTATAATACATACGTGTGCAAAATTAGTCAATATCTAAAACCATTCCTGAGAAAACGTGCGCACGAATATTTTGACTCCGATCAAATTTAAAATCTCGACGACCTATTTCAACAAGAAAAATTTTTGTTTTTTTTTACGATTACAATACTTCCACTCCACTACGTGGATGTGGAGGTAACTAGGCCGGTGTTGTGAGTGCTTCTTATCAAAAGAAAGTTAAATTGATTAAAAAAATATCGAAAATCATTAAAATTTGCTAAATGGCCTATGTTTCAGATCTTATATAACATATTAAAAGTATTCTGACAAAAAAAATTGATCTTATATTTTATCAAAACAGTCATTTTAGAAAAAAGATTTCTGTTAGTCCTGTCAGGGCCAAAAATGAGCCTTACTACCCACCTCTCTTTATTGAAACAAATATTGAGTCTTTGAAATCCGCACGGTTTAATCCAAGAATTCTATCTCGGCGCCAGAGACGGCTCTCATATGGACAAAATATTATATTATAAACACTCCGAAAAAATCAGAAAAGCGACGAAGTGGTGAAATATTCATTATTGCCAGATATAATGTATTTTTGGTAAATTTAACCTAAAAACGGTAATACACATCTAGCAAATAAATAGACAATTTTGAATCAAAAGTATACTTTTCTTTTCCGTTTAATATCTGTGGCGTGTGTGTTTTGTTTATTTTCATAATAATTAAATATAAAAATCCAATTAACTTCTGGCAACATAAAACATTTTTCCCAATAAAATAAACCATTTTTATATAATATTAAATCATACATAACAAACAAAGTTAAGGATTAATGGCATGAAACTGCCATGAACCATGTGCATCACAAATGCACACAACGTGATAAAGTGAATTTTATTTCATTTTAAAATGTTATTGCATTCGACCCTAACCAAGTGTTAGATTCCAGTGTTTCTTACTAATGCGATTTTATTATGTCCATTACAACGCCTAACTGCCCAAATTGAGACAAATTGGCTAAAAACCTTCATTTTTTTGTTTTTTACTCATTTTTAGAAAAATAGAATATTTACACTGAAATGGCGAGGATGGACCTTCCTGCATTTAAGATCTCTGGTTTTTTAATGGTTGTACATTATGTCTTTGGGTCGTTGATTACGAATATGATATTCGTTTTAGACAAAAGTGGTCCAATTTTGAGAAATTGGCCATTTTTGGGGGGTTCTTGAAACTTTTTCGAGGTTTTTATTACATAATTTATTAAATTATGTGGTCATAGTATTCTAAGCTTTTTGAATTGATAAATAAAGAAGTATTGATTTCTTGAATATCTGTTAAAAAAATTTGTCTTACTAACCTTACCAATATAGAAAATTTAATATGTATATGTTTGTTTGTTTGTTTGATTATAACTCAAAAACTGCTTGACCGATTCCGCTCAAATTTTCAGAGAATATTGCGACAAAAATCTGGAAGGTTATAGGACTAGCATAATGCCATTAAAGTAATGTTTGTGAAAATTGCATTAATTCTTATGCTTAGAGGCCGGAAAAATCAAATTTTCAAAAAATTAGTAATAAGTATTTTATCACTTATATACTAAATCAAAATTAAGGTTTTAGCCAATTTGCTTCAATTTGGGCAGTTAAAGTGTTGTTTTGAGAATACTTTTAAAAACAAATTTAGTCATTTTAAGCAAAACTAATGTGTAGATCGAATTTTGTTCACAAAAATTCATTTTTGAATCACTGTGCGCCGTTGAAATTGTGAACCATTGTTTTAACAGAATCCCTTTTTACCTAGGTATGCTATGGAAATTCTTGGCATTTACGTCAATATTTAATAAAGGGAAAGGGTAGACCATCCGAGATCGCAGTTACGCTGTTTCGAAAACCGTACTCCGTAGTGTAAATCTAGCTATATATATGTACTGTACATACATATCTACAAACCTAGAATGAGATTATACATAGTCGGCAGTATACAAAAATGTCTAGTGCTTCTCAGGCTGCAGTATATTTGTGGATTCGCGATTTTCCAGAACTTCAATTTAATACAGACCTTTATTGCAGTAGTTGCAACAAAACAATTTCTTGGACATCCGCCACATTTCATGCAAGCACGATAACTTAAGAAAGAAAAGTCCGATTGGATTGAAATTTGAAGAGTAAATTAGGGTTAGCTAGGGGAAAACCTTATTGATTTTGTAAAAAATCGATCAGTGAATGAAGAAGTTATTAATAATTTATATCTTAAAAAATAGTTTTCTTAATTTTTTAATTTTGTAACTGAATAGACATTTTGTGAAATGTTATTTCATATCATTACCTATTGAAATCCAATACCATGATAGAACCCTAGTGAATTTCACAACAAAACAATTTAAAGCATTAAAGTAATTATTCAACATCCTTCTCAGTATTCCACTGATAAATAATAATTAAAAACAAAATACAAGCACAATTCTTTTTTCGTTTAACTCGCTCTAACTGTAACGGGTCACTTTTTATGTATTCGATAATAAGAGTGATTTAATTAAAATACTGCAAATATCCATTGCACGATAGATCAATTGTCACATTATAAACAACCCATCAAAACTATCCATTTTTGGCGTCAGTACGGTGTAATCGCGTAGAAAGATTATTATTACCCAGCAGACCCCTGCTTGGGTAAATTGATACCTAGAATTAATGTTATCAATGTATCATAAATTGTAAAGTGAAATAGTGTAGTACCCTGCTACAGAAGAATCAAATTGTAAGTACGTTTATCAACTTTCTACTTCGTGTTCTGCATTTTAAATGGTCGACGCCATAGACAACGTTTGCTAACGTATTTAATTAGTCATGATCCTGTAGTCCCTGAATATTCGGTAATCGGCGTGTCCTGAATTAAATTTCTTTCATAGTGTGCGAAAATCTAAGTTAGTTCGACAACTAACATATCGAATATTAACTTGTCGGTTTCCTTTTGTAATTATTTTATAGATTTTGATATTGTAGTAAAAATTATTGTCATTTAACTCTTGTTTCTATAATAGTAAAACATTTATTTTACGCGGAACTGGCCAGACGCGAATATTTGAGTTTATATTTTGCATTTCCATCTAATAATTTTTTGTATATTTATTGTTTATATATTATTTTTGTATATTTAACGAAAGTGTTTTGTTATTCACTCACCCCTGTTTATATCCACAGAAAGCCAAGATAATAATGATTTTATGAGCGCGCACGATTTTGAACGTCCGAATTCAGATTTCTTTACGTCTGCTGGCACTCAATTTTGCAAGTAAACACTTTTTGTACTCAATTTTGCGACGCTTACGTTACAAAAATCGATTTGCTATAAATGTCCAACTAGTAATTTGATGTTTTGTAGAAGCTGAAATAATGTTTACAGAACATTTTTTATAAAACAAGATTGTTGATATAAACATTTCCAAAACTTTTATACAACGCTTATAGACACAAAATGGGCACAGTTTATAAAACAAAGTAGTTCTTTAATTTATTTTATAATGGCTCTACGGGTGTTTTAAAATAATTGTATAAACGTGTATATAGGATTAAAAAATTAGTAGACGATAATTATAAAATTATTCGAGATGCGACAAAACATTTTTATAGGCATTGTGTTATTATTTCCATTGATACTTTTTTGTTATGTACAGCAACAATAACAAGTCATTTATTTTTTAAATGTCTCTGCAGGCAATAATAATTCTCAAAATAGTTCTAAAATATTACAAAGGTATATAGATTCTATGGGACATGGCGGCGTAACTAAAATGTTTGGTGTAATATGACATAAATGTTAACTGATTAGGACTTCGTTTCGCCAACAGCAAAGGGATTTTGGGCTACGAACTAAATTTTTCTGTGATATATGTGGTACAGATACAATGAGATTTTTGAGCGCTCTAAAAATAACAAATATTTAACAAAATTAAAAATATAAAGTGAAAATATTTTTTTTGTATTCTGTCTTTTTGTGGTATAGCACCAATTGTGTTTCGCATATAACATATTGCACAAAATATTAAATTATTGCTAAAATTATTATATCGCAATAATTCTTATTTTTCAACTATTTTTATTTTAGTTTAGTCCAAAATGGTCGCTATACGAATAGTTCAAACATAAATACCGTTATGGCGTCCAACTAATAAACCATATTTATAATTATGGAAACACTTATAGAACAAATATATTATCAGAATAATTATTATACAGGGTGTTTGGTGCATCGTGTGCCAAATGAAAATGGCCGACAGAAAGGGTTATCTGCTATCCTTTCAAGCCCCTTAATACTTTCCATGCCCTGCGGGATTTTTCATATCGACCTTTTATCTTTTTAATGAAAAAAATCCCAAATTCTACATTTAAATTCAAATTATAAAAAAAGTATTAGGCGTAGACTGCGAATTTCATTTTTATTTTGATGTGTATTGTTGAAGGGTTCTTTTAAATCCAAAATTACTGGCATTAGTCATCTAGTTGTTTTTTTATTCACTCGCAGACTTTCGGAATAGGTAAAATTTAAATTTAAACTTAGAATTTACATGGCTATAAAAAAAAAACTCAGAGCAACCGGGATCTTCCAACTCCCTCAAAAATTCTCTAGTCTATCCTCTTGCTAGTGATGTGCCACATGTCATACAAATCTTTTAATAACTTCGTGGATTCGCTAAATTAATGAATCGGATCACGTAAGGCTAATATTCAAAATTCCGAATAAAAAATTATTTTTGCTTAAATTATGCATGGGAAACAGGTAAAACCTGTTATCTCACTCTTGCGAAGTAAAATCTATCTTCTATCTCTTTCTGTTCATTGGTTTTCTTGAAATAAAGAAACAATTACATTTTTATCATTTATTAAAAAAATTTAAAAATCTTGCTCAAAGTGTCGCTCTCTGTTGCGAATGCAGGCCCGACATCTGCTTCGTATTTCGACAGTTGTTGTATGAAGTCGTATTTCCTCCCTAATTGTACCGAAAGCCGTTTCTATGCGTTGGACAAAAGGACAAGTTCCTCCCTAGTCGCAACCTCCGTCGCGTACACGAGCTCTTTGGCACGACCTCGGACATAAAATTCAACGGTGTTAGGTCTGGGGAACGTGGAGATCATTGAATAGGGCCATCCCGCCCAATCTACGCATACGTCTATAGTTTTTCAAAATGACGGCTGTCCCGCGCACTGGCGATTGATTGTAAGACAATATCTAGACAATGTGTTCCCAAATGCGTGGATTCGGCGGGATGGCCCTATTCAATGGCCTCCACGTTCCCCAGACCTAACTCCGTTGGATTTTATGTCCGAGGTCGTGCCAAAGAGCTCGTGTACGCGACGGAGGTTGCGACTAGGGAGGAACTTGTCCTTTTGTCCAACGCATAGAAACGGCTTTCGGTACAATTAGGGAGGAAATACGACTTCATACAACAACTGTCGAAATACGAAGCAGATGTCGGGCCTGCATTCGCAACAGAGACCGACACTTTGTGCAAGATTTTTAAATTTTTTTAATAAATGATAGAAATGTAATTGTTTCTTTATTTCAAGAAAACCAATGAACAGAAAGAGATAGAAGATAGATTTTACTTCGCAAGAGTGAGATAACAGGTTTTACCTGTTTCCCATGCATAATTTAAGCAAAAATAATTTTTTATTCGGAATTTTGAATATTAGCCTTACGTGATCCGATTCATTAATTTAGCGAATTCACGAAGTTATTAAAAGATTTTTATGACATGTGGCACATCATTAGCAAGAGGATAGACTAGAGAATTTTTGAGGGAGTTGGAAAATCCCGGTTGCCCTGAGTTTTTTTTTATAGCCGTCTAAAGTCTAAGTTTAAATTTAAATTTTACCTATTCTGAAAGTTTGCGAGTGAATAAAAAAACAACTAGATGACCAATGCCAGTAATTTTGGATTTAAAAGAACCCTTCAACAATACACATCAAAATAAAAATGAAATTCGCAGTCTACGCCTAATACTTTTTTTATAATTAGAATTTAAATGTAGAATTTGGGATTTTTTTCATTAAAAAGATAGAAGGTCGATATGAAAAATCCCGCAGGGCATGGGAAGTGTTAAGGGGCCTGAAAGGATAGCAGATAACCCTTTCTGTCGGCCATTTCAATTTGGTACACGATGCACCAAACACCCTGTATATCAATTTTATTGTAATTAGACAGGGGCGTGTTGCAAAAGGCAAAAATTTCCATTAATATTTTGTTCCGAATAATTTTGCCCGATATTGCCTTTTAATCAACTACGAGGAGTTCCTGTCAAAAAACAACGGTCAGTATGAAATAAATAAAATGCAAGTAGTAATTAAATAATATATTCCTCTATACTTTCATATATGTTAATATTTCAAAAACTTTTATTTAGCTTCACTTGTAACAATGTAAACAAATCTTGCAATCAAAATTTCGACTAGTTCTAATTATTGTGCTAGAGCTTTGATATATTGCACACATGTAGAATACGATAAACTATGTGACGTCATTCTAAATCCAACATGGCGGACGCTCCAAGATGGTGAATTACCTTTTTCTTAAGAACCCCCTGGATATGGCTATCTAATGAAAGGGTTTGATGAGTAGAATACGATAAATGCAACACAACATCTGCACAATCTGGTTGGTACAAAATATGCAGAGCTAAAGACTAAAAATTTTAAAACAAAATTATAAAAAAAGCTTTTATTTACTAAAAAAAAAGAAAATTAAAAATGTACTAAACAGAAAGTAATTCTTTTTTTAATTCATACATCTAGAAATGTAAATGAGAAAGCAATATGGCGCGTAAACATCTACCCATGGTTTAAAAAATGGTACAAAACATATTATAGTATTTAAAGGCAATTTGTAGCTTTTTAAATATTTTATAAATGTTTTATGAGAGCAATCTGTGCTTCGTTTATATAACAATTGTTTAGCAGGCTACGGCCAAATATAACATGCTCCCAGCAATATTATTGTGTTAAGAAGAGTCATAATAAAATTGTTTTATTAATGCTTAGCTAAACTTTTAAAGAAAAGTTTTATAGGTGTTTGCAAATTGACCAAGAAGTGCCGGAGGTCATTATTATAAATCTCTCATACATAAATTTTGCTTCATGAGCTAAAACATCCTACAATAATAATTACTGTATAAATGTTTACAAAACGGCGAGAAACAAATTCTACAAAATGTTTCATAATTTAGCTGTAAGAACATTCTTAGCACTTATTTATATGACGATTTAGTTGTGAAGACTAAATAATCACTTTGGCAGGTTTAATAAAGCAAAATAATTTTTGCAGAGCAGTAATGCACAATCATAAAGTAAAATTATACTATCATCTTAAATTTATAGAGCAACTTTTGTTAGTTTTTTTAGATATCCGGCGAGAAGAAATAACAATTTTAGAATTTTACGATTTTTTTACTCGAAAAAGAAGTTTGGACAAAAATTGCAAGAGGCAAAAAGAGTTTGGAATCACCTGGGGGATATTCCCAAATATTTCAGAATTGTCCAATGTCCTTTGCAGAAAAGAGCATTGTGGAGTTTTCAAGTGCATCAAAAAGGGCATTGGGCAATTCCGAAAAAAATTGAGAATATTCCCAGGATTATTCCAAAGTCTTTTTGTCTTTTGCAATTTTTGTCTAAACTTCTTTTTCGAGTAAAGAAATCGCAAATTTCTAAAATTTTGTATTTTTCTCAAAATCCTGACGTGATGGCGCAAAACGGACTACGCCATCGTGTTCAGCACATCGAAAACCTTCGATGTACGGTAATGGATTCTCATTGGTCGGATTTTTTTGTTTGTTTTGTAAACCTGTGTTATTTTTAAAGTTAAAAATTAGTTAAGAGACATCGTTTTTTAGCAGTATTTTGCATTTTGTTAAAAAACTAATGCGTTTGGGCTCATTTTGTAGACATTTTCAATATTTACAACTTCTTCCACGAACTTATTTTCTTAAAATCTAAAGCTACATTTTTTATACAAGCCCAAAACTTGTTTTCCATAACTTCACCTCTTAATTAAACATAGGTGCACTAATTAGTAGTACAGAAGTAGATATTCATACTGAGAGGTACATATTTCCGCTGAAAAACTCAGGTTGACATTTTTTTCCCTAAAACTCTCTTTTGCCTAGGCTAAAATAGATACCAAGGAGATTAGAGTGAAATAAAGATAAACAACAGAAACAATTATTTTACTTGAAACTTTTTTCTAGTATTAGCAGTTTTCGAGAAAATCGTTGTGTGAAAAAATTGGATTAATGAGCAAATTTTGTACGCATAGCTTATATTGAATGAAACAACTTGCGAGGTGTGTGTGCCCTTTTGATTTTACCAACGATTTTTACTACTATTTATTTCAATTAACTAACATGTTCAAGGGTTATAAATCTTAATTTTCAAAGCTGTCAAATTTGTTCCACTATCTAATCACCATAATTCATAAATATTTGGGTATAACAAAACCAATCTTTTATCCTGTAATTTAATTTATATTCTATAGAAGATGTTTTATATATAGAAAAGAACATTTGAAGTGAATATTGATCGGTCACTTTGAATTTGTCGAGTGCCATTTGTATACTTTCAAAGCCTACTATACAGATATACGAGTACATAGGAACAATAGCTTTTGTTTCTGACTTGTATAGATGTTTCAATACCGCATTTAATTTGCATTCATGTTATTCAGTATCGTCGGCATACCTAACCTTGACTACTATCGCAAAGTAAACAAATCATTAATAAAAAGTAAACAAATAGTAAATCTATTATATTCTTCCATACACAATTCACTCAGGATATGCTTGTTGAAAGTGCCATTCTTCTTCTTGTTTACGTCTTGGCAGACGTTTTGTGATTCATGCACTAATCTAGTTGGCTTACCCTTGCTGTATGGTACGTCTCCAAAGTAACAATTTAAATGCTTTTTAGATTAATTTAGGTTTTATCAGTGTTTTATAATGACCACCTCATAAACCACTGATTTATGCCAGATTTATTGAATGCTAAATGCACTTAAAGATAGTTTTGTCTTAAAGAAAGTTTTTAAAAGGCCTTCAAGAACTTACATTAAAACTAAATTATCTTTCAGTCTTTATTACCTTATGATTGACTGATCAAGGTATTTGTTAAGCCTTCAATAAAACTTTATAGCTGTTAAGTTCAAGTTAGGAGGATTAAGAGATTAAGCAAATGTTGTGGTTTTATCATTGCTTTATGAAATTAATTTGAGGTGGTTGTTAATGCTGGGCTATAAATCTAATATGCTTTGAAATCAAGTTTCAGGTCGAACCTTCATAAAACCAACTGCTTGCTAGAGTTTTACTGAAGCAAACAAACGTCTGTAATAAATCAGTCTTAAATATTAAATGATTTGGTTTACCCTTCCCTAGACTATAAAATAGGTAATTATGATAAGATATACAGATATCCGTCGGCATTTTGTTTGTGTATGACGTGACTGTGGGTGAATTTATAATAATAGCAAACCGACTTTTTAGGTTATATTATCCGAGCACCATAAATTCTATTGGTTTTAAAGCGGTTGTGTTATGTACTCAAATGGTTTAGAATTGGTTTTAAGACAAGCCTACAAGTTTTAAAAAATATGTTAAGACCAATGAGGCTTAAAATATACGTTTACAAGAATAAGTCGACATACTTAAAGAGTAATTGGTCAAAACATGTTTGAAGTAGAATTATTCACAGCCTATAGGCTTTATACATAGAGCCGCCATTTTATTTCCAGCTGTCGAGGAACATAACTTCAGCTATATTGGGAATTGGGTTTGAACAAAAAAATTTAATTTGTATCTAATAGAAATGTTTTATAAAAACAATTTACATATACTAAACCATATTATGGGCAGATGCTAACACTCTTTACTTTTTAAGTCATAATAAAAAAATTAATTATTTATATATTTTTTTGAAATTGTGTTTTTATGGAGCGCACGAATTTTTAAGAACTATCTAACACATGTTTTACAGTAAACTTAGATTCGTTGAAAATTTTATCCCACTATAAATAGTCCCATATCAATTCATTACAAGTAGTCCATCTTTAACGGTTTTTCTGAACTCTTCTTAGTAGTCGCCAATTGTTCATTTTATAACTTATATATATAACTATAGCGGCCCATAGTGCATGTAGAAAATATTTATTTGCATTTACTTTTACTTCATTAAATACAAAAAGTCCGCTCAAAGTATTTGTGTGTCTTTTAAGTTTTTGATATAGTGCCTATCCTAAACCAAGTATGGTTTTATAATACTCTTCAGATACTCTCTGAGTAAAGCTTTAGATAATTCATGTAGGACTTTCTCCAGATGGGCCCCTGTACTCTTATAAAAGTTTTAAATCGGCTTTATCCAAATTATGTACGTTTATAAGTAGACTTGGAAATAAGTTTTTAGGATAACTTATAGATTATTTTAAAACTACACTTGTTGCTGGGGCTGACAATCTTGCCATATGTCACGGATGTCTGCAACACGCACGGCCTTATCATCGCTTCTTCCTATCAGCTCAACAATTTCGAGGACGTCCTTTTTGTCTCATGCCATTTGGTTTCCTCTGGACTATCAACGACTCTACACCGTCGTGTCTTCGGCCGATGTGAACAAAAACATGTGAAAAAGTGATAAAATTTGATACTGAATTTTAACCATCTATTATTCTGGTTTAAATCGCGTTTTTAGATTTCTGCTGGTGCGATTTTTAAAACTTAAAATGTGTACTTTAAGACACTTCTAGGGGATTTACCTTAAAAATTAAATTAACTCTCTTTATTTTACGAAAACAAAGACAAAATTCGTGAAATTAGGGGTAAAATAAATGTTAATAACTGTTATAAACAAATTTAGCATAATTATCCAGCATATATTTATAGTAGGGCCTGATGTAAAATCATTTTTTGGAATGTATAAACCTATACTCTTCACGAGATATTGAAGAAATTGATGTTTCTACAATTTTTATCCTGTTTAAAATATCGAAAACATATTCAAATTATTCACGTGGTACAGAGTCTTGCGTTTTGTACTGTTCTCAATAAATACACTTTGTTTCGTTAAATCTGAATTTGTCGTTCAAAAAATTATTCAAATGTTTAACGGTAATTTCCTCGAAAACAGTTGAAGTTATCAAGTTCTAACGTGATGTAATACATAAATTCTTGTTTCTTAGAATAAAAAAAGTTCCTCTAGCAAATTTGGCGAAGATCAGTCAAAAGGCTGTTGAGTTATTGCAAAAAAACGAAAAAATAATTTGAATTTTGACACCCTGTATCTTTTTCCACAGCAACATTTTACTAAAGAATATTTGGTTATATCCTAATATCTTGGCCCAAAGAATCTACCCCTGCACTATGGCCTATTATTAATAGTCCACTCTGTATAATTGTTGCACATTCTATAGGATACCCCTGAGTTTTTTTTTTGTAAATAGTATTGGTTTTAGACATTTTTTGTTTAATTACAAAACATTTAAAAAAAACCGCTGCCTAAGGAATCACTACTTCCACATCCAGATTCTTCATCCAAGTCACTTTAAAGGAAACATCTTGACTATATTTGCACTCTAGTATATGGAAATTATTGGTTATAGAATTTTAATAATATTTGGGGCAGATGTCATAGAAAAGTTTGAGGGGTTGGTTTCTACCATATTCGTTAAAAATGAAGTTTCTAGTTTACCCTACTTATTTTCCACTATTCACAATCTACCACCTCCCACCCCTTCAATGGAATCATCTCAATCGGATGTCACTACAATACATACGTGTACTAACTTTCAAGTGAATATCTCAATTTTATGTTATCAATCCCATTAATAATGGAGCGGAGGTGGTGGAGTTTGAAAAATATTAGAAAGAAATCTGAGGCCTTGGTTTCTAGTATGTACACCGAATCCCAAATTTCTGTACTCTAGTTCCAGGTGTCGTTATAATACATACGTCTACCAAATTACTAGTGAATATCTCAATTTTATTTTATCAACCCCTTTAATAATGTAGTAAGGGTAGTGGAAGTGTTGAAAAATAGTATCAATAAATCTGAGACCTTGGCATCTAGTAAATACACCTAATTTCAAGTTTCTGTAGTCTTACCAGCTTGCTTTACTTATTTTCCCCTATTTAACCCCTAACCCTTCAACGGAATCATCTCAAATTATAATCTAGTTCCAGATGTCGTTATAATACATACGTGTACCAAATTTCAAATGAATATCTCAATTTTATTTTATCAACCCTTTTCATATTGGAGTAGGGGTGGTGGGGCTTGAAAAATATTATAAAAAAATCTGACGCTTTGACTTCTAGTACATACACCGAATTTCAAGTTTCTGTACTCTTACCAACTTGTTTTACTTATATTCCCCTATTTACCCCAAATTAACCCCCAACCCTTCAACGGAATCATCTCAAAATATAATCTAATTCCACACGTCGTTATAATTCATACGTGTATGAAATTTCAAATGAATATCTCAACTTTATTTTATCAACCCCATTAATGGGGTTGGGGTGGTGGGGGGGTTGAAAAATATTATAAAAAGTCGGAAGCCTTAATTTCTAGTACATACACCGAATTTCAAGTTTCTGTACTCTTACAAGCTTGCTTTACTTATTTTCCCATATTTACCCCTATTTAACCCCCAACCCTTCACCGGATATCCTCAAAAAACAATCCAGTTCCAGATCTCGTTATAATATATACGTGTACAAAATTTCAAGTCAATATCTTAAACCGTTCCGGAGAAAACGTGCGGACAAAAAAAGTTACAGACAGACAGACCGACAGACCGACCGACAGACCGACAGACAGACAGAAAATTTTTTTTCGCTCAAATTTAAAATCTCGACGTTTCATGACATTCTAAACCTATTTCACGAATAAAAATTTTTAAAAATTTTTTTGCGATTACTATACTTCCAATCCACTACGTGGATGTGGAAGTAATTAATAACTTTTTTATTTATTGGTCGATGTTGTTCAAAAACAATAGGGTTCTTCCCCTAGCTATCACTAACTTGCTGTCCGATCCATTTCAATACAATCGGACTTTTCGCTCTTAAATTATCGTGCTTACAAGAAACGTGACGGACGGACGGATGGACGGACATACAGACAGATCGACAGACAGACAGACGGAAGGACGGACGGCCATTTGAAAGTTGTTCAGAATTCGATCACTAACACAGTGATATGAAAATTTTTTCTCTACGAACAATATTACAGGTTTTAGAAATGTGCCGATCAAATGTAAACTCTTCGTTTTGTATTTGCGAAGAGTATAATAACTGTTATATTCTAGTGACACTTACTCTAAAAATAAATAGATAAAATATTGAAATGAAATTTCTTGGCACGTATTTTTTTTAATGCTTGTTTTAATATCTAATTTATTTTTAAAACATGATTCAATTCTGCTTAGTGTGACTTATAACTTTGAACAAGTTTCTTTACAAACTTTTTGATATTAATACTCACTGAAAACTATACGTGACACTAGTATAATGTTTATTTAATAAAATTGAGCCGCCTTTAAAAAATGGATAACTTAAAATTATGAAATGAAATTTCACCGTCGTCTCCCGGTTAATTACAGATTAGGTAATAAGGGGCCATTCAACAAATACGTTCCCCCTGTAATATTTATGAGACCTCCCCTTAAACGAACGTTCATTTGTAAACCCCCCTCCCCCAGATTTAAGGATAGCAAATTACACTTTCTTAAGTATAATATATTTTGTTGATTTTTGAGAACCATATTACTTTTTGGGGACCCTCCCCAACGTTTGCTTTGTCATGTTCTCTCCCCTAAAAGCGGACGTTAAATGGCCCCTAAGTTTGATGTTTTATTTCATAGTTTTGTAACCGTTTCTAATTTCTTTTCACCCTTTAGTGGCCTCTGTAGTATCTACAAAGTAAAATAAAATGTCAGTCATTTTGAATTTTTATGGTTTACCATCAGACTCGTTGTCAAAGAACCCTCGTGCCCCCATGTACCAATGGACCCCGCACCAAATACATGGGAGAATAGATCTCGGTGAAATATTTTGTAACATTGGGAAAAGACAGGTTGTCCTGTTGTCCTTATTGTAGCTGGAGGACACAACGATATTGACAAACACAGATTATCTCAAATCACAAATTATTTTGAAAATTCTAATATATTTAATAGTTGTCAATATGGTTTCAGGTCAAAATTGTCAACGACGCGGACGTTAGCAATTAATTCATTGATGAATGTAATAAATCAAGGTTTCGAGGCGAAAGAATTTGTGCATGTGCAATTTTTGGATCTAAGTAAAGCTTTCGACTGTGTGCATCACAATATTTTAGTAAACAAACTGAAATTTTACAAATTCTCTGAGGGAAGCAGAATTTTAATAATGCTGATTCTGGTAACATTCATTGGTGTTCCGCAGGGTTCAGTTTTGGGACTGGTTTTATTTCTTATTTATGTAAACGATTTGCCTAATAGTAGTCCCTTAACAAATTTCACTCTCTTTACTGATGACACGACATTGGCTCACTCCCATAATGATTGTAACATTTTATTGTCTGAGGCTCACAACAGTCTGTCTATGGTTCATAATTGGTTTTTAAATAATAAGCTAGTACTAAATAATGATAAGAGAGAGACTATGATTTTTTCGTTACAACAGCACTTTGTACAGATGACATCTCATTGCGTTAAGTTTTTGGGCATTATTTTGGACAGTAAGTTGACATGGCAAGAACACACGTCCTACCTCTGCAAAAATATATCACGTAATATTTTCTTATTGCGCAATTTAAAAATTTGTTTGTCACAATCAATGTTTTAATGGCATATCATGCTATAATTCAATCTTCCCTTACCTATGCCATTTTAATATGGGGCCACTCGGCACATACCTCAACAGTTTTCTCCCTGCAAAGAAAGGCTGTCAGAATCGTTGCTGGGTTATCATATAGGGATGATTGTAGGAATGCTTTTAAAAGCCTCAAGATACTTACCTTACCCTGCGAATATATTCTACAGTGCCTTGTATATATTAAAAGTCACTTAAATAATTACACAACATGTGAAAGTGTACATACGTACTCAACTCGTAATAGGCAGTGGCGTAGCGGACGGACCCGCAGGGCCCGCGGTGCGGGGGGGCCCCAGCTCTTGGGAGCCCCCAAGTCTAGAAATTTATGACGCGAAAATATCATCGAAATTAAAAATTACATTCATCTTAAACATCAACATTCAATAGTCAATATTATATATAAATATTTTAATATAATAATGGTTGATAAAAAAGTTATTTCGTACATAATCAATTTTAGTAGCGGCCTCGGATTTGTCAAATAAATGGGGTATAGAACAAGAATTTCAAAAAAAGAGAAAGGCGTGTTAAAAAGTTTTTTGATGAATTAGCAGAAGATGAACGACTTACAGATTCCGAAACATCTTTTAAAGTAGAGGTATTTTATGCCAACCTTGATATTGTCATTCAACAGATTGTTGGCCGATTTTCTGGGATGAGCGAAGTGGTAAAGAGATTTTCCTGTTTGAATCCCAAAACATTATCAAATTTGAATGACGATCAGCTTTATTTGGAAGCTAGCAATCTTGCTGAAAATTATTCTGAAGATTTATTGGCAGATTTTTCCCGCGAACTTCTGTTACTAAGAAATGTTTTGAGCACACAAATAATAGAAATTGCGGATTCTCCAGTCCTTTATTTTGCTATATTCCCTATAAAAAATCATAAAACTTTACTGTCAAGTGTTCCAAATGTTTTCATTGCCATAAAATTATTCTTAACACTACCAGTTACTGTTGCTACAGCTGAGAGGTCATTTTCAAAATTAAAGCTTATTAAGACGTTTGTACGAAATTCAATGACACAAGAAAGACTGTCAGCATTATGTGTATTCAGTATTGAGAAAGAGAGAGCAAGGAAGTTAGATACTGATCACATCATCGAAGACTTTGCTAAAGATAATGTACGCCGCTGCCGAAAAACTTTATAATTTAAGTGAGTTTTTTATTTTGTGGGGGCCCCGACCATACATTTTGCGGGGGGGGGGAGGGCGAGATTTTCAGCTACGCCACTGGTAATAGGGGTAATATATATTTGGATTTTTTGCGACTTTCAAAAACCAGAAATGGGACATGCTATTACGCAGTATAATTTTTCAATGTGTTACCGATTGCTGTACAATCACTTGATTGTACTCGTTTCAAATACGTAATTAAACGATTCCTCCTTAGAGCATCATAGAATGCACTATGCATTCTATGATTTTGACGAATTCCTGTTAACTGATTTTTTTTGTTTAATTTTATGAACCTATTCTATATATGACAACGATTTTTGTTTGTTCGTTCTCTATGTACTATATTGTTATTTACTCTGTGTTATTTATTTGTTTTATTTATTGTGTACTTTTTATTATTATTGTTTAAGGCAACCAATATTTCGTTGGCCCTTTTGCTATATTTTGCATTTATTTGACGTGTCAAAGCATAATTTGTGTATATATGACCAATAAAGATCTATCTATCTATTTATCTATCTATCTGATCAAACTTTCGAATGGGTCTTAAAATTAGAGATGTACCGACTAGGGTTTTTGCCGACTAGTCAGTAGCCGACTAATCGGCTTTTCATAAAGCCGACTAGTCCAACCAGCCGACTATTTTTAAATACCAGCAAAATACGCGGCCAATTTCTTCGCGCGCGATAAACTTCGCGTGCCATGTCTCGTCACCTGTCGCAGGCCGCTGGCCGACGCGACGGACCTATCAACAGTCACGAACGCATATTTTCTGCTTTGTTGTTTACTTCACTTCACTTAGAACATTGTTTGCTTTGCCGGTTGTTTTAAGGTTAGTTTTTGTGTGTATTGGATTTAATTTTAGCTGCAGAACTATTAGATATAGATATGTCGAAAACAAGTAAAAAAAAAACGTCACGTGTTTGGTTATTCTTTGATGAAACTAAAGGAGACAATGGTAATAAAGTGAAGTTTAATCAATGCCAATCGTTAATTTCTCGCGGTGGCCGCGGAAAAGCAGCTAATACCTCAAATATGAACAATCATATAAAATTGTGGTATGTGATGTATTGTAATACATCACATACTTACTAATATAGAGTAATGTATACTAGAACAATGTATTTTTTTATTTGGTTTTAATATTTTCTATACTGTATCTGATCCCTCGAACAATATTAAGCTTACTGTTTATTTTGTGTCATGTAGTATGTACTAGGTAGTGAAATACAGTGTTTTTTGTTTAAATTTTGTTCCAACATTTTACACATGCGTTGCTTTACTTTATTAAAATATTATTAAAACGCCCTCTTAATTCAGCAAGGTATGTTTTATTTTTTTCGCCGACTAGTCGCCTAATAGTCCCGACTAGTCGCCGACTAGTCGTCGACTACAAAATTGGCCGAATAGTCGGCTTTCCCGACTAGTCGGCCACTAGTCGGTGCATCCCTACTTAAAATCACACATTTCAGAGTTACGGACCGTCGAAAATGGGCATAAATGGGTGAATAAGAAGTCCTGGAACAGTCAAATATCTCAAGAAATATGCATCGGATCAAAACAATAAAAAGTACGTTTGAATATTTTTGAAAAGGTATCCAACGATACCAAACTCGACCCCCTACCCCACCCCCTGGGTATGGAGTAAGGGCAACTTTGAAATCTTAAATGGAAACCCTCATTTTTTATTACAGATTCAGATTCTACACTACAGAATATGTAGGTTGTGTGTGAAACATTTTTTGATTCGCGATAGATGGCGTTGTAATCGCAAAAATAAGATTTTTCTCAATTCCCGAGAAATGCAACTTTGAACTGAAAAATACAAAAATACGTGTTCAATGTTCTAAAGAATGCTACCCATTGTAAGTGAGTGAGTGAGTGAGTGAGTGAGTGAGTAAGTGAGTGAGTGAGTGAGTACCAACCTCGATCCACTAGCACCGCCCCACAGTGCGGCAGAATGGACAAGATAGACAATTTTTGAGATATCGACTTAATTTTTTTTTTAAATACTCAGAAAGGAGTCTGGAATAGGGAGTCACTGCGGCTTTTTTGAAATTTTTTGTTGGCATGAAAGGGTTAAAGTAAAATAAGATTTTTCTTAATTCTCGAGAAATATAACTTTGAATTGAAAAATACAAAAATACGTGTTCAATGTTCTAAAGAATGCTATCCATTGTAAGTAAGTGAGTGAGTGAGTACCAAACTCGACCCACTAGCACCGCCCCACAGTGTGGCAGAATGGACAAAATTCGCTCTGAAGCCCAATTTTTGAGATATCGGCTTGATTTTTTTTTAAATACTCAGAGAAGAGTCTGGAATAGGGCGCCACTGCGGCTTTTGTGAAATTTTTTGTTGACATGAAAGGGTTAAAGTCCTATTTTTTATTGTAAATTCGAATTGTCTGACTAAAAATAAACTACTTTTGTTCGATAGATTTTTTCTGAAATTGTCATGTTTTTCAGTTAACCGGTGAGGAAAAATCAAAATTTTAGGACGTTGCAATTTTTTTACTCGAAAAAGAAGAAGTTTGACCCAAAATTGCAAGATGCAAAAAGATAGAATTATCCCGAGAATATTCTCAATTTTTTTTATAATTTTCCAATGCCCTTTTTGATGCACTTGAAAACTCCACAATGCTCTTTTCTGCAAAGGGCATTCATTGGACAGTGCCGAAAAAATTTAAGAATATTCCAAACTCTTTTTGCCACTTGCAATTTTTTCCAAACTTCTTCTTTTTCTAGTAAAAGAATCGCAAAGTTCTAAAATTTTGATTCTTCCTCGCTGGTTAACTGAAAAAAATGACCATTTCAAATGTTTCGAACAAAAGTAGTCAACTTTTAGTCAGACAATGCGAATTTGCAAAAAGAAATAGGGGTTCCCTTTTAAAAATACGAATCTGACCTTGAATGACCTTCACCCTTCCATTCAAACAACAAATTTAAAATAAGCCGCAGTGACTCCCTATTCCAGACTCTTTTATTGAGTATTTAAAAAAAAATCAAGTCCATATCTCAAAAAACGAGCCTCAGAGCGAATTTTGTCCATTCTGCCACACTGTGCGCCCCCTGGGAGTTGGGTGGGGAGCAACTCTGGAATCCGAAATGTAAACCCTCATTTTTTATTGATCGGTTTTACGGGAAAGTTAATTGTAACATTTTTTTTTCATACGTGATAGATAGCGTTACATATTTTCAAGAAACTACTTTTAGCGTTACCCAGGAAGAACGGCGTAGACGTAGTAGGTTTCTGTTCCCTCGAGTGCTTGTTTTAGGTGACTCCCCTCACCTCTCACTCTCAGGGTGCTGCTTGTTATTGAGAATAAGAACCTATTTTCTGTCATTATAACGCCATATATCACGAATTAAGAAAACAGTTTCAAACAAAACCTATGTAGTCTGTAGTATAGAATCCGAATCTGTAGTAACAACCGCTGCCTAAAGAATCACTACTTCCACATCCAGATTTTTCAATCCCAGTCACTTTAAAGAAAACATTTTTTGACTATATTTGCACTCTTTTATGTGGAAATTATTGGTCATAGAATTTTAATAATGTTTGGGGCAGATGTCATAAAATAATATTAGAAAGAAATCTGAGAACTTGGTTTCTAATATATACACCAAATCCCAAGTTTCTGTACTCTTACAGCATGCTTTACTTTTTTCCCATTTACCTCTACTTACCCCCCATTCCCTCAACGGAATCGTGTCAAAATATAATCTAGTTTCAGATGTCGTTATAATACATACGTGCACCAACTTTCAAGTGAAAATCTCAATTTAATTTTATCAACTCTTTTAATAAGGGAGTGGAAGCGGTGGCGGCATGGAAAATCTTATAAAAAAAACCTGAGGCCTTCGCTTCTAGTATATACACCAAATCTCAAATTTCTATACTCTTACCAACTTGTTTTACTTATTTTCCCTTATTTACCCCGATTTAACCCCCAACCCTTCATCATCTCAAAATATAATCTAGTTCTAGATGTCGTTATAATACGAACGTATACCAAATTTCAAGTGAATATCTGAATTTTATTTTATCAACCCCGTTTGGTAATGAAGTAGGGGTGGTGGGGGTTGAAAAATATTTAAAAAAATCGCAGACCTTGTCTTCTAGTACATACACCGAATTTCAAGTTTCTATATTGTAACCAGCTTGCTTTACTTATTTCCCCTATTTAACCCCCAACTCTTCAACGGAATAATCCCAAAATATAATATAGTTTCTGATGTCATTATAATATATAAGTTTACCAAATTTCAATATCAATATCTCAATTTTATTTTATCAACCTCTTTAATAATGGAGTAGGAGTGGTGGGGGGTTGAAAAATATTATAAAAAAATCTGATGCCTTAGCTTGTAGTACATACACTGAATTTCAAGTTTCTGTACTCTTACCAGCTTGCTTTACTTATTTTCCCTTATTTACCCCCCAACTCTTCAACGGAATAATACCAAAATATAATCTAGTTCCTGATGTCATTATAATATATACGTATACCAAATATCTCTATTTTATTTTATCAACCCCTTTATTAATGGAGTAGGGGGTGGTGGGGGAATGGAAAATATTATGAAAAATTTTGAGGCCTTGACTTCTAGTACATACACTTAATTTTAAGTTTCTGTAATCTTACCCGCTTGCTTTACTTATTTCCCCCTATTTAGCCCCCCAACCCTTCACCGGATATGTTCAAAAACAATCCAGTTCCAGATCTCGTTATAATATATACGTGTACAAAATTTCAAGTTCAAGGATTTACCTAAAATTACATGAATATATAATAGCTAAAACCTGTCATCAAGAAATTCATGCATTGAATAATAACACTTAGATATAAGATATCTTCTAATGTCATTTTTAAATTTACTTGCAGATGGACAGTTTTTAAATTCATTTGGTAGATAATTATAAATTTGTAAACATTTGTAGTGTGCAGATCTTTTATTAGCTACTGTCCTGTACATTTCATTTTGAATATTATCTAAATAATTTCACAGGCACACACAACATTTTTTTTTTCAGAGCCCATAAAACCGTATTCCCGTAGATTTTGAGCCGCTAAACACTAATTCGACAACCAAATTCTATAGTTTAAATATACAGGAAAAATTATGCTTTTTAATGTTTCAAAAAGTTTTATTAAAACTCTACACGTGTTTCGGCTTATTAGGCCTTTATCAAGAGTACAAGATAATACTCAGTATTATCTTGTACTCTTGATCTTAAAGGCCTAATAAGCCGAAACACGTGTAGAGTTTTAATAAAACTTTTTGAAACATTAAAAAGCATAATTTTTCCTGTATATTTAAATTATTGAAGAATGTTTCACAAGGAACCAACCGTAGAATCTACCCAATGTATCAAATTCTATAGTTTCATACCATATTTTTAAATTCCGAAAAAAAAAAAAACATGTTTAGCTCAGAGATGGGCGCATGACATGATTTTCATCGTGTCATGTCGTGTCACGACGTGATCGTATAATATCGACATAGTAAAACACGAACATTTTCGTAAGCGTGCGTGAACAAAAATTACTCGTACGTCAGTGTGAATTAGCTATAACACACCATTTCTGCTGAAGTGGAAGCGTTTTCTAAATTCTCCACTTAAATTAGAATCATTTAGCCTTATTTGGGTAAAAAGGATCAACTAACCAAACAGAACTATTTACCGTAATAGGGTAAAAGTTCCGGTACCATAGCGCTGTACACAAAACTGTTTTTTATACACTCTTCTTCCTGTATCCTAACGTAACAAATAAGTATATGTTTAATCTTCTTTATTTGTTAACATGGAATTAATGTTCGAAGCGACTGTTGTTTCATACTACCAACCATATAATTACTTATAGGAACTCAAAATATATTCTGAAATAGTATGAGCAAGTGGAAGGATTTTCATGTGTACCTATAATTTTCTGTGGAAAAGTAGAATTATGCAAGAAATTTAGGGAGAGTTTTCGATTCGAGGAAATAGTTTTTAATGATAAATAAAAGTTACAGACAGGCCGACAGACAGACAGACCGACAGACAGACCGAATTTTTTTTTGCTCAAATTTAAAATCTCGACGTTTCATGACATTCTAAACCTATTTCAAGAAAAAAAAATTGGAATTTTTTTTACGATTACTATACTTCCAATCCACTACGTGGATGTGGAAGTAAAATGAGGGTTTCCATTTAAAATTCCATAGTTGCTCGCTCCGAGGGGACGATGGTAGTGGGTCGAGTTTGGTATCATTAGATATCTTCTTTTAGAATATGTATTTTTTTATTTTTCAATTCAAAGTGTAAAATCCGAATTTGCAAGAAAAAATGAGGGTTTCCATTTAAGGTTTCAAAGTTGCTCTTACCCCCCTCAACCCTCTAACCTCACCTCCACCCCAGGGGATCGAGTTTGGTATCATTGAATAGCTTTATTGAAACATTCTTTATAGGATTTTGCAAACATCAGAAAAAATAACTTTTCTGATGTTTGCAAAATCCTATAAAGAATGTTTCAATACAATTATAAGCAAACAAATAATAATTCATTTTTAAAATTGAATAGCTTTTACAAAAATATTCGAAGTATATTTCTCGAGATATTTGACCCTTCCGGGACTTCTTATTCGCCCATTTATGCCCATTTTCGACGGCACGTAACTCTGAAATGAGAGATTTTTAGACCCAAGTTCCATTTGAAAGTTTGTTCAGAACAATAAGAACTGTTTTTTCCTAAAGTTACAAAATATTTCACCTAGATCCATTTTCGCGTGTATTTGAGATTTAAAAATCGTGTTTTCGGCAGGAACTTAATGACGTTTCTGGTAAATTAAAAAACCTTGCTTCAAAATAGGAACATAAGTGGACGTACCGCCCGTCCTTCGCGACATTGGCAGATAAATTCAAAGTACGGCTCTGTTTATCTGTTTCCTGGGCATGACGTTCTAGTTAGAGTTGATTTGCGTAACTATATAACAAGAGTTGGAAATACACAAGGATAATGATGTTTTATCCATTAAGTAATACAGCATATTTATTATTTAATCAAGTGTAGAGAAACAATCCTGGTCTTCCCTTGTTTTAGTTCGGTCGGCAGCTTTGTGTTTTTTATGTTCCCTATAAATATGGAGTGACTTATACTCTACACATTGTCTTATAATTGATCCAATATAAAATTAATTTAGAAGTATCATATTTACTTAATTTCGTTATTAAATGTTATTTTTCGACAAAATAAAAAATCGATCCATAACCTACCTATCACTAGTTTATCAGTTTATTTTTTTAATACTGGTACAAATAAGTAGATATAAAGATAAATACATAAATATTTGTAGTGTCAGAATGATTTTTACAGATTGGATCTAAATGGATGAGAAATATATTCCCCTTCACATGAACGACGTACAAGAATGGGCAAACAAAGTAAGACATTATTTTTTTATGGATTTGTTAGATGTCGTATATGTCAAATTAACAATAACTAATATCTAAAAGTTACTAAAGCTTTATAACTATAATTTGTTTGAAAATTATTGAGAACAATATAAGTAAACTCACTATAAATGCAAATCTTCTAAAAACACAGTCGGTCAACTTATTAGTAATTGTAATAGTCCGAGAGCCAGGTGATAATTTGGTCAATTATTTCTTCTCGAACGATAATTAGTGAGACGCAGTTGTATCATAATGCCTCGTGAACGTCAGCTGCGGTTCCGTGGGTGGGATGAGCGGCGGTAGCCTCTCACGCACGGAGAAAAAATTTTTGGTCATTTCCTCCTGGCTAAAAATTTGTGAAACTATAGCTTATCCAATATCTTGAAGAAAAAAAAAGTCAGCTGACTATAACATGGTGTATTATACGTCAGCTGGTCGCTTGAACATGAAAAAAAAATTGATGCATTCAATGATCTTCACTAGATGATTTTAAGTGAGAACTTGTTTTTTTGCAAAAGACGCAATAAGGCGTTACGTTAGACATTTTTATTTTGTGTTTAACGGTAACTATACTAATTCTTCTTGAACACACTCTACGACTGACTACGTATTCTGTTGTGATCGCCTACTCGCGTGCTGGATTCTGTAATACTATTGGTCAAATGGCCATAAACTGGTGATAACAGATAACACTCATCGCGGTTTCGGTACAGGTGCGTACTCAGACTCAGTTGGAAGTACATCGTTGTTGTATCTGTTTACTTTTCATTTTATTGTTTAAATTGCATCTTTGTAAATATTGTTCCTTGTGATACAATTATTGTTTTTTATTTATATGCTTTCAGAGTATATTAAATAAGTGTGTTTGCCTCTCGGGCATCGGTGCATCAAATATATCAAGGACACCTAAAAATGTCTAGTAGCGCGGATACAGCTGATGAGCCCACAGAAATTTGTTTGTTTCCTCTTAAAAAAGGGACGAAAAAGTCTGATTTCGACGTAAAGACCAAGGAAATTTTTTTATCGTATATAAGTATGAGATTCAAGAAAATCCTATATTACTCAAAGATGAAATTGTAAAAAAAAGTGGGAGATATGACAGGAGTGTGTGGCCGCAGTGTTTACAAAATTCTCAGAGAGTATACCACTGACCATAAATTTTCGGTACCAAAAACCAAGCAAAACCGTAAAAAAATTGTTGGACTTCGATCAAAATGTAATCAGGAGAAATGTTCATCAATATTTCTTTAGAAACGAACTCCCTGCTTAATTATGCTCCCGCTTAACTTCTGCGTTACAACTTTCAAGGTATCAGCTGACGATCTTTCCACCGAGGTACAGCCAGCGGACATTTATATTCATTCACAGTAGCATATTATAAGCTATCATCAGGTACATTTTTAGTTGAGAGGAAATCATTGAATGTATAAAAAAAATTTCATGTTCAACCGACCAGCTGACGTATAATACATCATGTTATAGTCAGCTGAATTTTTGTTTTCTTCAAGATATTGAATTAGCTATAGTTTCACAAATTTTAAGTCAGGAGGAAATTACTAAAAATATGTTTTTTTTCTCCGTGCGTGGGAGGCTACCGCCGCTTATCCCACCCACGGAACCGCAGCAGACGTTCACGAGGCTTCATAATACAACTCTCTGATGCATTCCACTAATTGCCGCTTGAGAGGGACTTGGTCATGAAAATCTGTCGCTGGCTCCCGGTCTATAATTATACTTTTCGCAAATACAAAACAAAGAGTATATTGCATTTCGAAAACTAAAAATTTGGAGAGTACTCTTCTAAAAATGAGTAATGAGTATGAGTACTTCGAAAGATACCAAATTGGAATAGGTAATAGACAAAAAATTATAATACCACTTACACCATTACATGCAAGAATACATTTTGTCCAAAATTGGCTTCAGTGCGTCAAAATACTTCAGAAAAGTTAGATCAGAACCTTAGAACAAGACACTTTAATGCCTCTTTTAGGGGATAAAAGGGGTGGTAGACAAAAACTGATGCGGTAGATTTTCTTTAATGTCAGAATCGGTTACAGCATGTCAAAAAACGTGGGATAAGACAGTTCTGATTAAAAGAACGTCCCCCGTTTTTGTCGGAGTGTGTAATTATTATGAAACGTCAGCCAATGAAAAATCAACATAGCAGATTTCAGCCACTATTTTTTAAACTTTTTTTTACAAACCAACAAAGCTTCCTGCAAAGTGGCTGACACAGTAAAATAACATAGAAGCATTTCTTTTTACCCCATTTTTGAAAATTCACCCCCTTTAAATACAGCAGTATATAGGTGGCTGAAGTTTGTGTTTCTTATTATAGTAGTTTCCATAGATAATTCAGCGGTACAAAAAAGCTCGCAAAAAAGCCTAATGGAGACCGACCGTTTCTAATTAGTGTACCGCCGGACAATAGTGTGAAAAATGTAATAAATCTATTCCTAAATGTTTATGACAAAGAAACAGTTTCTCCACCTCTAAAAGTCCACGTTCACTAGATCGCTTATTTCAACGAATCATCTATTTGGTAGGACAAATTTCAACCAATTATATTCAGTGGCATTGGTCCACGTTCTTAACTCGTTAGGAAATATTTATGACAATTTTTTGTAATGATAATAAAAGAAACCGAACACCTTTATGACATTTTTGTACATAAACTGAAAACTAATTGCGGCCAGATCCTTTTTGCAAATTTTTCATATGGCTAAATTATCTATGGAAAGTACTATACATACCTTATATCAAAAGTTTCACAAAGTATAGTAGTTTCCATAGATAATTTAGCTATATAAAAAATCTATAATTGCAACTTTAAACTTGCAATTATACATAATTTCAATTAGGTATAATTGCAAGTTTAAAGTTGCAATTAGATATAATTGCAAGTTTAAAGTTGCAATTATGTATAATTGCAAGTTTAAAGTTGCAATTATGGATAATTGCAAGTTTAAAGTTGCAATTATGGATAATTGCAAGTTTAATGTTGCAATTATAGATAATTGCAAGTTAAAAGTTGCAATTTGGTATAATTGCAAATTTAAAGTTGCAATTATGGATAATTGCAAGTTTAAAGTTGCAATTATAGATAATTGCAAGTTTAAACTTGCAATTATGGATAATTGCAAGTTTAAAGTTGCAATTAGGTATAATTGCAAGTTTAAAGTTGCAATTATGTATAATTGCAAGTTTAAAGTTGTAATTATAGATAATTGCAAATTTAAACTGGCAATTATAAAAATATTTTTACTATGTCCTTTCCACGCCTTCGTAGAATTTTTATGTTTTGTAATTAGACACAAAATGTCTAAAACTAATGTTATTTACAAACAAAAAATCTGCGAAGAGTATTCTGTAGAATGTCAACGATTATATAAAAAGTGCAGTAAATCAACGAAGAGTAGTGGTTAGGTTGTTTTTTTCTATTATAAGTATATTATATTATACTGGCAAGCTGCACTTTTATGACATGACTGACTATGCTTTCATAAGATTTGCATTTATAGTGAGCTTTCTTTCATTGCCAAATAGAGTAAACAAGTAAAATAGAATGCATGTGCCATAGGCCTCCGTCGAGTCGCATATATTTTATTAATAAATAATGTAATAAACATAACAAGATTGCAATTCTGAACATATTTGTGTGCTTCAACGTCTTTGCAAAAATATTTATAGAAAAATAATTGTGTTTATGTGCATACAAGGTGTCGTCCAAGTATCCTGGTCCTCTTATAAAATACGTCGAAAATGTTCAAAAACGGGGTAGTAGGGGGCATAAAAAAGTAGGTATAGTTTAAAAATATTTTGAAATATACAGGGTGATCCATGTAGGCATGACATCATAAACTTATGTTTTTAGATGGAACACTTGATATATTACATATTTGGATTCTCCTTTTAAAGACCATTCAAACGATATTTCATTTGATGGGTCTGCGATGTATCACTACTTTGATAATATGTGTGACTTTGTATTATGTGAAGTTTGTGAACTCACTATGACATAGCGATCTAGAGAGAGATCTAATTTGTGCCAAAAAATTGTCAAAAAGCCTCAAGAAAATAAATAGTAGTCGGTATAAAATGGACGATTTCATTTAATCTGATAACATATGGCAAAATACAAGTTTTAAAAACAATTTTGAGCCCAAACTAACATACGATTCAAATGTATTGACCCCTCACTTTAACCGCGAATATCTCAGATGTGGTCATTACACGGCCCCACAATAAAAAGTTTCGGATCTGGATCACTGACCATGGTCAAAAAAATTTCTGTACTCTTCAATATTTGTATAGGGGCAAAAACATCCCTTCAATAAGGTAAATTTATGAATAAGTATCATTATGGAAAGAAATATTAATGGGGAATTTGTATCTCTCGTATTCTTCTTCTTTAATGCCAGGGCTTCAGCAAAGGGGTAATAATTCTCCCGAAGGGGTTGATACACCCTCTGCACCCCTTCTATATCAATCTGGACATAGAAGTGTGTCATAAAAGCTTCTAGCTTACAAGCTCTTGAAAATGCAAAAAATATGGTAGAGGGTGAACGCCGCCTTGGAACCAAGCCTTCAGAAGGGTATAAACTACCCTCTTCTGGATGAGGAACACAGGGGTGAAGGGAGATCTGGGAGAGCAAGTGTTTCTTGTTTTTATTGCAGAATGGTCGCAGTGCATTAACGGGAATCTCCATCAGTTGCCTTGACCGCATCCTGCAAGCAGCGAAAACTAACCCCTAAACCCCCAAAAACGGTTTAGTTCAGTCAGTAAAGACAAAAGAATTGCAAGACCTAGAACTTCGGTTAGGAAAGATCGATTTCCATGAAATAAACGGCGCCAATATTCTTGACCAAAGATGAGGGTCTCGGATGATTAGGTGTTGAGCTTGAGCTCTGCGCTAATCATCGCTGTAGACCTGGACCGGCCTTGTAAGGGGTGGGCCTGCTTTTTCGCCTATCCCCCCCGCAAATGCGGACGGTATTGGCGATGTTAGCAAACCTCCCCTAGTCCTGGCTGTTGGACCCTGCCAGCTGGGTTGTTTCTTCTGGCGCTCTTCTGTTTTGGTCATCTTTCTTCGCTGGCATGTATAGGCTCCCGGGAGCGTCTTTCGTCTGTCGTGAGAGGGAACGGCTGCTACCGAGACCTCTCGGAGTTTGAAAGGGATTTGGGGGTGTTGACTAGTCGGAAGCCCAGGGTGCCAATTGGTATCATGTGCTCCGATTTCGTCGGAAGGAAGTGTGAACTGGGTAGTTCAGGATTGTGTTCGGCCAGAGATGTTTTCTTAGCGTCAGAGGCCGGCACGGGCTAGGGTAAGGGTACCGAGCTGGTTATTTGCTTGGTACCCCCGGGATCGGGTAACTGGATGTTTTTGGCCATTGTCTCCTTGGGGTGTGGCTTGCAGATTGGGCTGAAACCGATAAAGGGTTAGTTATACTTACCCATCATCCAGGATCTAAAATAAACGGCATTCGATTCGTAATTGGTAGTATTGCAAAGTCTACGTAGTTCGAAGGTGTACGTTTAGCCTTGGGGTGGAAGCCACCCCTTCTCGTGAGGGGAAATTCGTATACTGAAAAATGACCACAGAAATCGATAGAGGAATGGATTCTAAGCAAACAAAATATTCTATGAAGTTTTTTCGGTAAATCAATATTTTTCGATTAATTCGCGATTGAAAATATTGATTTGTCATCTAAAAAAAATGCATGTTTTATAGCGATTTTTCACGAATAATTCGAAAACCCGACGTTTTATCAAAAAAATCATTAGGAGCGAAAATAAAGGTTATAAAATAACACATCGATTTGTTTTCTTTTTATTTCTGTAGATGCAACGAGCCATAATTCGGTTCATATTTCATCTACAGAAATAAAAAGAAAACCAATCGATTAGTTATTTTATAAGTTTCATTTTTGCTTCTGATGATTTGTTTGGTAAAACGTAGGGTTTTCGAGTTATTCGTGAAAAATCGCTCTAAAACATGCATTTTTTAGATGGAAAATCAACATTTTCAATTGCGAATAACTCGAAAAATATTTGTTTATCGAAAAAACTTCATAGAATATTTTTTGCTTAGAATATATTCCTCAATCGATTTCTTGATTATTTTGAGTTTACTAATTTCCACCCACGATAAGGAGTGTCATCCACCCCCAGGGTAAAAGCACACCTTCAGACCACACGTAGACTTTACAATACTATCAATTACGAATCGAATGCCGTTTATTTCATGAAAATCGATCTTTCCTAACCGAGGTTCGAGGTTTTGCACTCTTTTGTCTTTACTGACTGGACTAAACCCTTTTTTAGGGTTAGTTTTCGCCCCTTGCAGGATGCGGTCAAGGCAATTGAAGGAGGTTCTCGTTAATGCACTGCTATCATTCTGCAATAGAAACAAGAAACACTTCGCCCCTGTGTTCCTCATCCATCAGGGGGTAGTTTACACGCTTCTGAAGGCTTGATTCCAGGACGGCATTCACCCTCTACCATATTTTTTTTGCATTCTCAAGAGCTTGTAAGCTAGAAGCTTTTATGACACAGTTCTATGTCCTGAAAGGTATAGAAGTGGTGCAAAGGGTGTATAAACCCCTTTGGGAGAATTGTTATCCCTTCGTTGAAGCCCTTGGCATCAAGGAAGAAGAGTACGAGAGATAGAAAGTCCCCATTCACACTTCTTCCATAATAATACGTATTCATAAATTTGCCTTATTGAAGGGATGTCTTTGCCCCTACACAAAAATTGGGTATAGGAATTTTGTTTAACTCTGATTCGAATTCAGCCTCCAAAAATACATGGGAATACTATGGTCAGTCATCCAGATCCGAAACTTTTTTTGTGGGGGTGTGTTATTTGTCCATCCAAATCATTCACTGAAATTTGAATAATGTACATTGGAGAGTTTTAAAGTTATATTGAAAAATGTCCTAAAATGTCCATAAGGAAATTATGACCATACCAGTTTTAAATCCATTATATCTTGGAAAATGTGCCTACTATGTAAATGATATTTTAGATATCGATAAAGCACGGCATTTTTTATACGAGAAAATATTTTCATTATTTTTTAATCTAAAATTTTGCAGTTATTCTCAAAAACGTGACATCATGCTTATTCGGTTATTTATAATGTATTTAAAATATTGTATTAATTTAATAGTTAATTATACAAAATGTAAGCATTTTCAGGAAAAAGAATTGGTAAATATCATATCTTAATTTAGTTATCAAGGGCAATAGATAATATCATTGGAAGCTTGCAAATAATATTATCTGTTGCGCTTGATAACTAGATTAATATTTGATATATATCAATTCTTCTGTCTGAAAATATATAATATTATATAATTAACTAATTTATCAATTTTTCTTTTAAATGTATTGATAAATAACCGAATGAACATGAGGTCACGTCTTTGAGACTAACTGCAAAACTTTAGAACAAAAAATTATGAAATAATTTCCTAGTACAAAAAATGCCGTGCTTTATCGGTATCTAAAATATTATTTACATAGTAGGCATATTTTCAATGATATAATGGATTTAAAACTGGTATGGTCAAAATTTCCTTAAAGAGTAGGACATCTTTCAATATAACTTAGCAGAACTTCAAAACTGTCTAATGTACACTATTCAAATTTTAGTGAATGATTTAGAATAGACACATAATGAACACATAATTTTTAAAATGTTTCCCGCTCCTCCGTATCTGAGATATTCGCTGTTAAAGTGAGGGGTCAATGCATTTGAATCGTATATTAGCCTCAATTTCAATTCAAATATTCAATCATACATCAAGTGTTTGACTTAAAGCATACATTTATGACACCATACTTAAATGGATCATCCTGTATATTTAAAAATATTTTTAAACTGTACATCAATGCGACCTCATCATGAGGACATGAACAGTTTACCGGAAAGTACATGGAAAGATATTTCATTAAAAACAATAATGTATAAAGATTCACAAGATAAGGTTAAGAAATATTTTAGCTTCAGGTGAAGGATTTAAAGCAAGCATAGATCGGTCTTGACTATACTCGTTTCTCAATACGAAAAGTTCGACTAGACTGCAAATATAGTCTAGATGTTTTCCTTTGAAGAGAATTGGATTGGAAATCTGGATGTGGAAGTAGTGTTTCCTTAGGCAGCAGTTTTTTATGATTGGATGTAGATTCTAATATAATTAAATTTTGAACTCGTTCAAGATATACAACATAATGTTTCACTCAGACAGGATTTTTATTTTTCTAAATTATTTATTAAATATTACAAACAGTATAATCTCAAATTAACTATTATTTTCTTCAAATTCAGGTAAAGAAGTTTACAAAACATTTGCTTGGCTTAGCTTCTACATACATTTAATTTATTTTTAAATGTAATTCATGTTTATGCGATGATGAAAAGAATTATTTAAATTAATATAATATTTATTTAGTATAAGATTCCTAGTATTTTATTTAAAATATTTAATTTACGTAAAATAATAAAAATGTCCTTTAGAATTATCTTGTTAAAGACAAGGTACGCAAGTTACGCCAAAACACTTATCCGAAATAGACCTAAACTATAAAACTAGGATAAAAGTATTTAATAATGATAATAATTTTTTTTAATCATCCAAATATATTCTTCGCAAATACAAAACGAAGAGTATGTTGCATTCGATCGATACATTTCGAAAACCGGTAATATCGCTTGTAGAGAAATCACTGTGTTGGTGATCGAGTTCTGAACACCTTCAAAATGTCCGAACGTCCGTCTGTCTGCCTATCTGTATGTCTATCTGCGCGTTCGTCCGTCCGTCAGGTTTCTTGTACGCACGATAACGCCGATTGTATTGAAATTTGGACAGTAAATAAGTGTTAGCTAAAGAAAGAAGCCTTTTTGAACAATATGGATCAATAAATAAGAAAGTTGTTAATAATTTGAATTCTTTTAATTTATGTATTTATATTATACAGGGTGGGGCAATAGTGAGTCGGACCTCGATATCTCGAGTTCTACGATAACCAGAAATTTTTTAAAAAAATTGCAAATAAACTTGATAAAAAAGCCATAACTGGAAATTATTTTCGAACATACAGGGCGAGCCAAGACGAAATTACAGGACCAAATGCCTGTTTTTAAATGGAATGTTATGTATATAAATACATTTTTTGAAGCCTCTTTCTAGGCTCTGTTCGTTCTTATATTAGCATTGAATATCTCCTAACCACTTGGATGTAAAGAATTTTTTTATTGAAATAATGCAATCTGCAGATGGATGTTAAAAAAATCACCACAGTCACAATTGTGGGTTTTAAGAAAAACTTATGTGAATACCAGTGGCGGCTCGTGATATTGTCTGCAGAGGAGGCTTGATATTCTGAAAGACAACTGATGTGCAATATGACTACAATTTGTACATTTCCCCACCACCCCTGAGGTATTACAACGGCGCGTTACATTTTTTTGCCGTGGGTTGTTCGCCAGGATACCGATTCACGACTTGAGAGAATAGAACTAATAAAACAATAGAATGAAAAGGAAATAGAAAATATGATGAGATGAAAAATTCATTCTCATGAAATTCTCGTTCCTACGACTCGAGTATCGGTATCCAAAGGAGTCCTACTATCCCACTTGTAATTAAATTATATAACTTTTAATAAAAATAAAAATAGTTTTGTTAAAAAAATTAAAGTGTTTTTCTACAAACAAAAAATTGTATTCATTATCACTGCCAGGCGTGTAAAATTATAAATTTTAATAGAAATTAAAATAGTTTTGAGAAAGAAGTTATATAAAAAAAATATAACCGCGGAGCTCTATAATATTATGGAGAATTATAAAAAATATTTCCTAAAAAATAAATATCACAAATAAATATTTTTTCTAAAATAACAACTACCTATATTAATCTCTGCTTTAAAGCCTGAATATTTTTATAAATGAGTGGTAACCTGCGATTTTTGGAACTAGCAAAATGGTTGATTATTTCATCATAAAATGAATCGCGTTTCCTCAAATCTGACAAAAAACGTTTTTCTATTGAAATAAGCGATACATTTGAAAGGCGGTCTTGACTCATTTTGTTTCTAGTAAAAATGATCATTCTACAGAAGCTTACTGGAATTGTCTCAAAAAATAGTGGCGTTATTCAAAAAGTTCTCTAATTTTGGGTCATAAGTTTTTAAAAAATCTACCAGCTCTTTGAAATTTCCTTTTTTGCACGATTCTCGTTTTTCGTCACGTCCTCGGAAAGAATTTTCTTGTGAAGATAACTATATAACGGCATTTATTAACCTCTTTAATATTTCCCTATTCTCACGGACCTTTTCGTTAACATTTTCTATTTCTCTCTTATGTGCAGAATCCAAGAAATTTACAATATTTTGTTTACCAAACATTTCGAATTTAATGCAAGATGAAATGTGCTCCTGGGATTTTTCGTGCCTTTCTAAACAAATTTTGCAAATTATTAAACCCGACCCTGCCCCAAATTGAGGATTGATCATTAGTAAATAATAAACATCTCCAACAATATAATTTGTTTCTAACTGTTGATGCCGTTAACCACTCGACTTTTTTATAATTGTTATCACAAAACCCTCTGTTTTGTTTACCACTTTTAAAAACTAACGAAAGCATTGCTGGTGTAGGCATGGCATTTCTTTTAATTCTTACCTTTTCGTCACAAATAAGAGTAGTAAATCCATTTAATAACAAATAATCCACCACGTCTGGACAACAAGACATGTTGTTGGGAATATTTTCACCTAGAGCACTTATTTCTAGCCCGCCTATCAAATGTTTTATGTATTTATACGTCAAGTTGTTCTTAACCGGCTAAACGCAACTGACAGACGTCAGTTTGTTTTCTTTGTGAATCACCTGACTCTTGAATGACCTGTGCACATGCGCTATAAAGAACTGAGATCTGGAGGCTAGCCTCATACTTGGCTATTCCAAGTGTTGCTATTTTACACAGCGCAAAGAAATTCAAGGTCATTCATGTTATAAGTAAATGCGGTAAAGTTGGAAGCTATTTCGTATTAGCCTCCAGCGAACCGCAGTGTTCATTCAGTAAAAGACCGGCCGACCGGGAAATATACATACAAAGACTATCCGGACTGTAACGTTATAGGTATGTTTGTGGAAAGGAAATGCAAAAATGTTATATATAAACTGAAAATTAATTAATGAATAATAAACAATAAAAAATATTGAAAATTGAGATATACCTAATAGAAATTTCTTAAGATATTACTTTTGAAGATATGGTGGTTCTTCCAAGGGGAGGCTCAGCCTCCCCTGCCTCCCCTGCCTCCCCTGACGAGCCGCCACTGGTGAATACCAGTTATGAGCCATCTAATTAATATTTTTGAATCATTTTCATTTCCTAAAACTGTACAGGGTGGTCAAAAATTATTTTTCAATTAAGAACTTTTTAAATTGAATTTTCTCAATTTTTTTTCAAATGGAACGCCCTGTATATCCGATTTCGTTTTACTGAGCAATAACAACAAAATTCAAAAATAAACTTAAAAGGAGGTTTCTTCAAACAACTCAGTAGAAAAAAATATAATATATGTTCCACATGTTGCCCATTTTGATCGACACACATCTCTATGCGCTTTTGAAATGTTAATAAACTGCCGCATGCCGGTGTGATAGATCTAGAAGCAGTTATTATTCTTTCCTTCATATTTTGTACTGTTGTTGGTGTGTCTCTATAAACAATTTCCTTCACGTATCCCCAAAAAAGTAAATCCATTTTTGTAAGATCTGGTGATCTAGCAGGCCATTTAGTGGGTCCATTTCTTCCAATCCATGATGAGGGTAGGTATTATTTAAGCGGTCTCTAACTGCATTTAAATAATGTGGTGGAGCACCATCTTGCTGAAACCACATCCTATTTCGAATTCTTTCAGGAAGATTCACCAACAATTGTGGCAGATAGTTTTCCAAAAAATGAAGATAAATACCTCCAGTCAATGTACCATCAAAGAAATGTGGCCCTATTACATGTTCTCCAATAATTCCTCCCCAAACTTTTATAGACCATCTGTGTTGGTTATCAACTTGCATAAAAAAGTGAGGATTTTCCGAAGCATCATAATGGAAATTGTGCCTATTAACAAATCCATTTTTATAAAAAGTGGCCTCATCAGTGAATAACACATTATTGAAGAAGTTGACATCATCTTGTATTTTACCTCTGGCCCAATTACAAAATTGTAGGCGCTTTTGAAAATCGTCATCAGATATAACTCCTAGTGCATTTGAATATGATATACATGCAACTAAAATTCAATTTAAAAAGTTCTTAATTGAAAAATAATTTTTGGCCACCCTGTACACTTTTAGGAAATGAAAATAATTCAAAAACATTAATTAGATGTCTCGTAACTGGTATTCACATAAGTTTTTCTTAAAACCCATAATTGTGACTGTGGTGATTTTTTTATTATCCATCTGCAAATTGCATTATTTCAACAAAAAAATTCATTACATCTAAGTGGTTGGGAGATATTCAATACTAATATAGGAATGAATAGAGCCTAGAAAAATGCTTCAAAAAATGTACTGATATACATAGCATAGCACTTGGTCTTGTAATTTCATCTTGGCTCGCCCTATATGTTCGAAAGTTATAGACTTTTTTAATCTAGTTTACGTACAATTTTTTAAAGAATTTCTAGCTATCGTAAACTCGAGATATCGAGGTCCGATGCGCTATTGCCTCACCCTGTATAATATTACATTGCAAAGTCGACAAATTAGTCATAGGCTAGACGGCAGGGAGGAGAAAATGCTAAGAAATAAATTTTTGGCCAATGCATGGGCGAGATTATTGTTGGAATCGCTTCGTGTTAGGGTGTAGTTGAACTTCCTAAGTTTGCTTACAAACAAATTTCATGGAAAGTCGAAATTTTAAATTTGAGCTAAAAAAAATCCTGTTTGTCTGTCGGTCCTTTTGTAACTTTTTTTGTCCGCACGTTTTCTCTCGAACGGTTTAAGATACTGAAGGGTAAAGTCACAAATGCGATAAGATTATGGACCGAGCTTTGGCGGCTTTCATTCATCTCGCAGTTAGACAAGGCCGTCATTCGCTAATACAAACTAACATTATTTTTCATTACTTCCACATTCACGTAGTGGAGTGGAAGTTTTTACGATAAAACTAGAATAAAACGTAGAACATTCCATATAATGTGCAACAATTATATAAAAAGTGCAGTAAATGGGCGAAGAGTATAATGGTTAGCTTATAATAATTATTAATCTACCCTCCTCCATAGCAGATTGCGTAAATTCAAAAAGATATTTTCATTATTCAGGTTAATGTTAGTGAAAAAACCGCTGCCTAAGGACTCACTACTTCCACATCCAGATTTTTCATCCAAGTCACTTTAAAGGAAACATCTTGGCTATATTTGCACTCTAGTATGTGGAAATTATTGGTCATAGAATTTTAATAATATTTGGGGCAGATGTCATAGAATAGTTTGAGAAGTTTGTTTCTACCATATACGTGAAAAATGAAGTTTCTAGTTTGCCCTACTTACTTTCCCCTATTCACAACCTACCACCTCCAACCCCTTCAATGGAGTCATCTCAATCAGATGTCACTACAATACATACCTGTACCAACTTTCAAGTGAATATCTCAATTTTATGTTATCAATCCCATTAATAATGGAGCGGAGGTGGTGGAGTTTGAAAAATATTAGAAAGAAATCTGAGGCCTTGCATGGTTTCTAGTATATACACCAACTCCCAAATTTCTGTACTCTTGCCAGATTGATTTACTTATTTTCCCCTATTTACTCCTATTAACCCCCAACCCTTCAACGGAATCATCCCAAAATATAATCTAGTTCCAGATGTCGTTGTAATACATACGTCTACCAAATTACAAGTGAATATCTCAATTTATGTAATCAACCCCTTTAATAATGGAGTAAGGGTAGTGGAAGGGTTGAAAAATATTAAAATATCTCAGGCCTTGGCTTCTAGAACATACACCGAATTTCAAGTTGCTGTACTCTTACCAGCTTGCTTTACTTATTTTTCCCTATTTACCCCTACTTACCCCCATTCCTTCAACGCAATCATGTAAAAGCATACTCTCGTTTCAGATATAGTTATAATACATATATGTACCAAATTTCAAGTGAAAATCTAAATTTAATTTTATCAACTCGTTTAATAAGGGAGTGGGGGTGGTGGGGGGATGGAAAATATTTAAAAAACCTGAAACCTTCGCTTCCAGTATATACATCAAATCCCAAATGTACTTTTACCAGCTTGCTTTACTTATTTTCCCCTGTACACCCCTATTTAACCCCCAACCCTTCAAATGAATCATCTTAAAATATAATCTAGTTCCAGATGTCGTTATAATTCATATGTGTACCAAATTTCAAATGAATATCTCAATTTTATTTTATTAACCCTTTTCATAATGGAGTAGGGATGGTGGGGGGTTGAAAGATATTATCAAAAAATCTGACGCTTTGGCTTCTAGCACATACACCGAATTTCAAATTTCTGTACTCTTACCAACTTGTTTTACTTACATTCCCCTATTTACCCCTAAACAACCCCCAACCCTTCAACCAAATCATCTCAAAATATAATCTAATTCCAGGCGTCGTTATAATACATTCGTGTACGTAATTTCAAATGAATATCTCAATTTTATTTTATCAACCCCTTTAATAATGATGTAGTGGTGGTGAGGGGTTGAAAAATATTATGAAAAAATCTGAGGCCTTAACTTCTAGTACATACACCGAACTTCAAGTTTCTGTACTCTTACCCTTCACCGGATATCCTCAAAAAATCCAGTTCCATGTCTCGTTATAATATATACGTGTACAAAATTTCAAGTCAATATCTTAAACCGTTCCGGAGAAAACTTGCGGACAAAAAAAGTTACAGACAGACAGACAGAACATTTTTTTAAAGCTCAAATTTAAAATCTGGACGTTTCATGACATTCTAAACCCATTCCAAGAAAAAAAAATGTTTTAAATTTTATTTGCGATTACTGTACTTCCAATACACTACGTAGATGTGGAAGTAATATGCTATCTTGCTCTCAGAAATATGCTTTTAATATGTATCGTTTAAGAAAGATACGTAAATAAACAATTTGAAGTAGGAAAGTGTCGGACAGAAGCACTTTTATATTTCGTGTCGAAAGAAGCACTTAAAACACAGCCATTAGTTGAGAACTTCTTGATAACGCACTGGATACCTTACAACCTGCTTCTAAAATATCGATCATATTAAACTTTTTTATAAAAAAAGTGTTAATTATATATATAATTAAAAGTTACTTAACAAAAGTAAACTAAATGTGCAATTTTATTAATTAGGTCAATTGTATGAAAACAATAAAGTTAATTTAAAATTCAGTCAATAAATCTACAGACCAAAACATTTATTGGCATGAAAATCGCTTAAAATACCATAATTATGAATTGCATCATTCGTCATAATAGGACTTGGCCTAAATATAGATGTAATCATACATTTAAGACTGTTTGCACTCTTGCCCCAGTAAGAGCTGAAGGATTTACTTTTAAGTTGTGTCCAGGAAACAACACACAGTGTGTGTCGATATATAGCTACGGGGTTATAACAAAATGTGCAACAGATTCGATGTCACGGAAAATACATTTTCGAAAACGGACATTTAGACGTTGCCTGATTAAAATTCATGCAAAAAAGGAATATCTAAAAAGGAAAAGTTAACTAATAGATAGAGAGACAGATAGATAAATACATATTTTATTTAACCAAATTACATAGTACATTTTTGGCAAATCAAAATCCTACAATATAATATAACTCTATATAGATTTATTGAATGCATACTGCGAAGGCATGCAGTTGTAAACATTAAAATTAAAAATAAACAATTAAAAAAGAACCGCTGCCTAAGGAATCACTACTTCCACATCCGATTTCCCATTCAAGTCTCTTTAAAGGAAAACATCTTGACTATATTTGCACTCTATATAGTATATGGAATTAATTGATCATAGAACTTTAAAATAATATTTGAGGCAAGTTTCTGGCGTCTTGTTAGCTTGCTCTACTTATTTTCCCCAATTTACAACCAAGTAAGGCAAGTTGGTAAGAGTATATAAACTTGGAATTTGGTGTATACCGGGTGAGTCACGAATTGCGCTCGCCCCGATATTTCCTAAAATACTTGAAATAGAAAATTGAAATTTGGAGGCCTTATTACACGACTAAAATGCCATCTTTTCAATAAAAAATCAAGTTTGGTGCACATCCGGTTTGACCGGAAATACCCACAACTTTCGATTTTTAAATGGAACACCCTATATATTTTTACATTTTTGGAATCTAGAGGAAATTTTGAATACAATACATCCATTTTGGTCACTTTTTGATAAACATTAAAAATTTTATTAAAAAATCTATTTCTGAATCCAGAGTGCTGTGGTGCCCAAAATATATTTTAGTTTGTGTGCTACGTTACTATAAAAATAAAAAGAGCAATATGATTGCATTACTTAATTCTCTAGAGGCGTTTAAAATTTTTAAATGTGATTTTTACCCACTAACTCGGTTTTTTTTAAATGGGAATTTAATCTTTCACCAACATTTTTAAATACCTCATTTTCATACGAATCTAATGATACCAACATTTTGAAAATCCGCTCAGAAATATTTGAGATTTCAGCCAAAATACAATGCAACCAAGCTTTTAGAAACAAGCGGCTAATAGATAATAGATTAGTGGGCTTTGGAAACTAAAATGGCACATTTCTGTGTAAATCTGGTAACCTAATAACATTGGAAAAATCATAGTAGCCATTGAATGTAATAAAACAATATCAGCTGTCAGACAGACTCGTGTAGTTATAGGCAATCTTGAGCTATCAAACATTTAATAATTGTGAGCGCAAATAACGTTACAATTAAGTTTAGCATAGGTATGTGGAGGTAAACACAATTACATCCACAAGGACATTTGCAATAGAATGCGACATCAGTTCGGTTTTCAGAGTTTTATTTAAATGAACATAAATATCGGGCCTATAAATAAATAAAAATCAATTCCGTTTGAACAATTAAACTTAAACTAGGTAACAGTAGGTATCTTTAAAATAATTAATATAATTAAACCATAAATTGACATTTATAGATATTGTCCAAAATGTCCACCATTTTTTTCTATACACAATTCGGCTCTGCGTACAGTTGCTTGAATGGCTCTACGCAATTCAGCCGGCGTTATTTCATTAAGAGCCCGTACAACTTTATTTTGCAGCTCTTCACGGGTATTTGAAGAAGTTTTATAAACTTTATTTTTGAGAGTGCCCCATACATAATAGTCGAGGGGTGTTAAGTCAGGTGACCTAGGAGGCCACCTGATATGACCTTGATTTGCGATAAGGCGTTCACCATGCAAGTTGTTTAAATATTCCATCACTCTTCTGGAATTATGTGGGGAGCACCATCTTGTTGGAAAAACAGATTTTGTAAATAGGCAAGAGGAAGTAAGTCAAGAAATTCTGCTGTCTGGTTTTGTAAAGAATAAATATCGTTCGCCAGTAAGTGTTCCATCAAAAAATATGGGTCCAATTATTCGATCTCCAAGTACTCCAAGCCAACAGTTAAACCCAAATCTTTCCTGAATATTCCCCCGCCCTACCAACCTCGGATTCTGCAGCTGCAGTTGAATTTTTGAGACGCTCTCCATATATCAGTAACATATCGACCTTTTCATTTCTACTAAAATTATTCATCTTTTTTAATTTTTATTCAAAGAGATTTCCGCAACGCTTTATTTTGTATCTGTCTGGCAGCTGATATTATTTTATTACATTCAATGGCTACTATGATTTTTCCAATGTTATTAGGTTACCAGATTTACACAGAAATGTGCCATTTTAATTTCCAAAGCCCATTAATCTATTATCTATTAGCCGCTTGTTTCTAAAAGCTTGGTTGCATTGTATTTTGGCTGAAATCTCAAATATTTCTGAGCGGATTTTCAAAATGTTGGTATCATTAGATTCGTATGAAAATGAGGTATTTAAAAATGTTGGTGAACGATTAAATTGCCATTTTAAAAAAACCGAGTTAGTGGGTAAAAATCACATTTAAAAATTTTAAACGCCTCTAGAGAATTAAGTAATGCAATCATATTGCTCTTTTTATTTTTATAGTAACGTAGCACACAAACTAAAATATATTTTGGGCACCACAGCACTCTGGATTCAGAAATAGATTTTTTAATAAAATTTTTAATGTTTATCAAAAAGTGACCAAAATGGATGTATTGTATTCAAAATTTCCCCTAGATTCCAAAAATGTAAAAATATATAGAGTGTTCCATTTAAAAATCGAAAGTTGTGGGCATTTCCGGTCAAACCGGATGTGCACCAAACTTGATTTTTTATTGAAAAGATGGCATTTTAGTCGTGTAATAAGGCCTCCAAATTTCAATTTTATATTCCAAATATTTTAGGAAATATCGGGGCGAGCGCAATTCGTGACGCACCCGGTATACTAGGAGTCAAAGCCTCTAATTTTTGTATAATATTTTTCAACTCTCCGCTTCTTTAAATTTGCCGGTGTGTGTAATTCTGAAAGCATTAAATGGAAAAAAATCTATGAATTGCTGCTTTTGAGAAAGAACATTCTCTAAGAGTTATCCCTAATCTTAAATTTTTTTGATATTTTTTCCATATTATGTAGGTTACCCTAAAATCATTAAACTTAAAATCAGATTCTTTACCACATTTTCCTATTCCTGGTCCACTGTGCGACGCGACGACGCTGATGTGTGTGTATTGTGTATATAAATAACTAGGTAGGTACTTAACCGATTAATCTGATAAGAACCATTTAAGGAAGATATATTAGTTATTTATTTAGTTTACGTGGTTTTATGCTTAAATAACTACCTATTGCAAAAAATGCGTTGTTTAGTTACAAAATGGATATTATAAATACGTGCTTTCATTTAATTTGTGCAAATACAAATGTTAGAATGAATTTGAAAATAAACGGAAAATCATGATTGTCACATAATCTGTATTAGTGAGAAGTATGAAGCTCCTGGTATGTAATATTCTATTTGTCATTTAGTGCAGTAAGAATACCCTCAACTTTACAATATGGTACCGCCGCTCCACACCGAATTTACCGTTCCTCGTGACTGAAAAATTTGTGTCCATAAAGTTACCTTTATGTAATTTTTCTGGGTAAAACCAATAATGGTATATCGCTAGGTTTGTAATATACTATTACCGCACAAAATTTGAATAAAATCGTTAGAGCCATTTTCTCGCATCAGCAAACTACCTTTATAAAACCATGGGGTATTGTTGGGTTTGTAATTTAATATTAACGTACAGAATTTGGGCAAAATCGTCAGAGCCGTTTCCAAGAAAACCAAGATTTTCGGTTTTTTTTTGGCATCAACAAAATGTTGTTAGATTTCTAATTTACTATAAACCTTCAGATTTTAGATTTAGAAGAGGAGCTGGCGAATTGGCCTAGACCATCGAGATCCCATGTGGATCTGTTATAGCACTCTCGTTCTAGTTTTCTTTAGAGCACCTTATCCAGCTTCGTACTGTATCAGACTTTATAGCCTTGATAAGAGTCCCTTTGCATAGCTATTAGCCCTGGTTTTCTTTGCGAAATAGTTTGAATCTCAGTCTAGCTAGTGTCATAGCACTTCACAGTGTCATAGCACTTGACTGAGGTTTCCTCTACTTCTTGATAGAATCCGCATTTTCAACCCTCTGCCATTTAATTTCCTTTGCACATCACTGTATACGGCCACTCCAGCCTGAAATATTATGGTCTATCTGCCTAGACTTACGAGGAATTATATTTTTGATCTCATCCACTAAATTTCAGCTCCGGCTTCCTGTTCTATTTTGGAGCGGTCCGTATATCAGACTGTGTTTCCAATCTGGTATTTTAATTTGAACATATTCATTAGAGCTATACTTTGGAATAACTACCGAATGCTCTGTTCCGTGCTACTGAAGTCTATCATGACTTCCAGTGTGATTACTATGGGAGCGATTTTAATGGCTCTCGTAGCGCACAAGCAAGCAAGGTTTGTACGCCACTTAACGGCCGTGTAGCTCCCAACTGTAATGTTATTGGGCCATGGGTTATCATATGTCTCATTACCGTGGTGTATAACCATTCTGGCATGTAAGACCCAATTTCTTCCACATCTAGCCTTAATTATTGTGTTTTCTGCTGGGGTAACTGCAGTCGCATAAATGAAATCCTTATATTGCAGAAAAAGATTTTACGTACTATGACCTTTAAAAATATGCGTCATTCCTGCAGAACTCTATTTAAAGAACTCGATATTTTAACAATACCATCCCTTTACATACTCAGATGTGTGTCATTATGACAACTATATTCCCAGGCATAACTTTACTGAGCATGATTTAAGGATCAGTGAAAATCTGACGATTCCCCAACACAAACTGTCAGTTGTAGCAAATGGTCCTAATGTCATGTCCATCAAGCTATATACTAAGCTCCCTAAAAACATAAAAAGTATAAATAGCATTCACCTCTTTAAGAGCAGAGTTCGAGTCACTTTAATCAGTCACAGCTTTTATTCCTTAAAAGAATATTTAAGTTGTACTAGGTTTCAGGAGCGTACTTAGTAATATTAGCAATTCTCGTCCTTATTTATTGTTCTGTATTCTGTTTGCTACATTATGGTTTCGTTTTGAGTTACGTGTTTTACTATGTTTTACAATGTTTTACATTTTTAGGACTATATTTCTATACCCTTAATAGGGTCCTATGAAAATAAAGATATTATTATTATTATTATTTCTAGACCAGGCGCCGGTTACAAACATTTTTCTTAAACCTCTTTTTCCGTCGAGTTTTTGGACAATTGCAGTACTTTCTTCACTCCTAATATCGTAGGAAAATAAAAAAAACGCTGCCTAAGGAATCACTACTTCCACATCCAGATTATTCGTCCAAGTCACTTTAAAGGAAACATCTTGACTATATTTGCACTCTAGTATGTGGAAATTATTGGTCATAGAATTTTAATAGTATTTGGGGCAGATGTCATAGAATAGTCTGAGGAGTTTGTTTCTACCATATACGTTAACAATGAAGTTTCTAGTTTACCGTACTTATTTTCCACTATTTACAACCTACCACCTCAATGGAGTCATCTCAATCAGATGTCACTACAATACATACGTGTACTAACTTTCAAGTGAATATCTCAATTTGATGTTATCAATCCCATTAATAATGAAGCGGAGGTGGTAGAGTTTGAAAATTATTAGAAAGAAATCTGAGGCCTTGGTTTCTAGTATATACACCGAATCCCAAATTTCTGTAGTCTTAACAGCTTGCTTTACTGATTTTCCCCTATTTGCCCCTATTTAACCCCCAACCCTTCAACGGCATCATCTCAAATTATGATCTAGTTTCAGACGTCGTTATAATACATACGTGTACCAAATTTCAAATGAATATCTCAATTTTATTTTATCAACCCTTTTCATATTGGAGTAGGGGTGGTTGGGTTGAAAAATATTATAAGAAAATCTGACGCTGTGGCTTCTAGTACATACACCGAATTTCAAGTTTCTGTTGTCTTACCAACTTTTTACTTATATTCCTCTATTTACCCCAAATTAACCCCCAACCCTTCAACGGAATCATCTCAAAATATAAACTAATTCCAGACGTCGTTATAATACATACGTGTACGAAATTTCAAATGAATATCTCAACTTTATTTTGTCAACCCCATTAATGGGGTAGGGGTGGTGGGGGGATTGAAAAATATTATAAAAAAATCTGAGGCCTTAACTTCTTGTACATACACCGAATTTCAAGTTTCTGTACTCATACCAGCTTGCTTTACTTATTTCTCCCTATTGACCCCTAAATAACCCCCAACCCTTCAACGGAATCATCTCAAAGTATAATCTAGTTCCAGATGTCGTTATAATTCATACGTGTACCAAATTTCAAATGAATATCTCGATTTTATTTTATCAACCCTTTTAATAATGAAGTAGGGGTGGTGGGGGTTGAAAAATATTATAAATAATCTGAGACCTTGGCTTCTAGTACATACACCGAATTTCAAGTTTCTGTAGTCTTACCAGCTTGCTTTATTTATTTTCCCCTATTTACCCCTATTTAACCCCCAACCCTTCCAGATACATACGTGTAGAAAATTTCAAATGAATATCTCAATTTTATTTTATCAACCCTTTTCAAATTGGAGTAGGGGTGGTGGGGGTTGAAAAATATTATTAAAAAATCTGACGCTTTGGCTTCTAGTACATACACCGAATTTCAAGTTTCTGTACTCTTACCAACTTGTTTTACTTATATTCCTCTATTTACCCCAAATTAACCCCCAACCCTTCAACGGAATCATCCCAAAATATAATCTAATTCTAGACATCGTTATAATACATACGTGTACGAAATTTCAAATGAATATCTCAACTTTATTTTTTCAACCCCTTTAATGGGGTAGGGGTGGTGAGGGGGTTGAAGAATATTATAAAAAAATCTGAGGCCTTAACTTCTAGTACATACACCGAATTTCAAGTTTCTGTACTCTTACAAGCTTGCTTTACTTATTTCCCCCTATTTACCCCTATTTAACCCCCAACCCTTCACCGGATTTCCTCAAAAAACAATCCAGTTCCAGATCTCGTTATAATATATACGTGTACAAAATTTCAGGTCAATATCTTAAACCGTTCCGGAGAAAGCGTGCGGACAAAAAAAGTTAAAGACAGACCGACAGACAGACCGACAGGCCGACAGACAGACAGAAAATTTTTTTTTCGCTCAAATTTAAAATCTCGACGTTTCATGACATTCTAAACCTATTTCACGAATAAAAATTTTTGAATTTTTTTTTGCGATTACTATACTTCCAATCCACTACGTGGATGTGGAAGTAATAAAGGACCAAGAATCGTTATATGGCAATTTCAGATTTCTTGTCGATTTTAACATCTCTTAATCACAATTACTCTTTAAATGTTCCTTTGAACCCTTTCATTACCTACTAATCTAAAATAAATAGTACAACAGCACATTGAAATGGGGGTTATATTGCCTGTATATGGGTTAAACTACGTTGGTCTTTATTTTGACGAAAAAGTTGACTTAATCGCTAAATAAATATCTCATCCGGTTTAGATACTGCAAAACAATTATCTTACGTAAATGATGTGAACGCCTGCAAACAATTACTTAAAAGGAAGTGGTCAAATAAGTGGCTCAAATTTATTTTCACCAACCACACAAAATATACTAAAATAAGCTAACCACTATCCTCCCCGATTTATTGCACTTTTTATACATGGTGATCCAAAATTGTCTTCCGATATTTCTGTAGCTAATAGTACATCCAAAAATAATGGTAGTCTTTTATATAAACTTATTTCCGAAAATGAATGGAGATATACCCCTTAAAATGGGGATAATGAATTTCAGTTTTTCTGCAATTTTTTAAAAATTTCTGAAAATTGTAAAAAAATTCCAGATCAGTAGAGATAAAAAAGGTATTTTTATTGCATTAGATAAACCAAGCCGTTCTCGAGTAATTTGTGTTCAAAAGACAACGTGCATTTACAACATTATTTATAAATTCTCTTACACATGAAGGATGCTTTGAAATATTATTAAACGTAGAAAAGAGCTAATTATCAGTTACAAAAATTGTTCGAAATGTCCTCTATTTTCCCTTATGCACAATCTGAATCTTTTTTTTTAAGGGGCATTGAACACCCTGTAAAATTCCTTCATCATTCTGTAGCATTGTAAACTCTTATTCGATTTTCTTTCAACTGTTCAATCGTGTCAAATTGAGTATTATAAACTCGTGATTTTAGATAACTCTACACAGTGAAATCAAGAGTTGTTAGGTCAGGAGACCGAACAGGCCACTTAATCTATGCATCTGCACCCGGTCAATCCATCTATTGGGATAGTGGTTGTGTAACCATGTTCTACATGTTCTGGTATAATGCGGTGTTGCGCCGTCATGCATGTCTTTGGCAATGAAATATTACCTAATATTTCATGCAAGGTGTTTTCCAAAAAATCGTAATATATATCGCCCTTTCAATTTACAGGAAATATATGGTATCTGACAAACTGACTCCCTAAAGTTGCTGTCTACATTTATTTTGAAAGTATGTTGGAAATGAGTTGGTACTACATCAAAATTTTCCTCAGCCCAGAAATGCATATTCCAAGAATTAAACATGCCTTGTCGTGTAAATGTAGCCTCGTCAGCAAAAAGTAACTTTAAGAATTGGAGCACTTTGCGTTCATTCAAGCAACAATTCACAAAATATCCTCAGGTAATAATTCTTGACTTTTTCGGTAATGGAACGGGTGCTATTGTTGTTGCCCTTGGAGTACTCTTAAAGCGCTGTGGTGAGATATATCTATTATTAAGCCTAATTTTCTAGTACTTATCGTAGAATCTTCCATTACAATATCTTATATTTCTTCTTCAACGTCAACAGTTCTTGCGGTTCTTGGATGGTATTTGAAAGAAACGAATCAAAGTCTAATAAATAACAGAAATGTCAATGTAATATTTCAAAGCATTCTTTATGTATAAAAGAATTTATTAATAAAATGTTGTAAATGGACGTTGTTTTTTAAACACAAATTACGGCTCGGTTTATCGAAATGCAATAAGAATACTTTTTGTTTCTAATAATATGTACCAATACAGTTATTTTATAATACGTATTGCTATTAGAACATAGAATTCCCCGAAAATATAAATATTTAGATCAGGCGGCCTCAGAGGCGATGCTACCAAATCCCTTATTCCTGCTGCATTTTTTTTTACTACAATCAATTCCTTAGCAGTATTTTTTAAAGAGGCGAAATATTAATAAAGAGAAATATTAAAAAACCTTCAGCTTGTTGAATCTACACTTCTGTAATTGAAACGTATACAAAGGGATATTGATAGGATAAAGTCAGCATCAGATTCTTTTATAAATTGGGCAACAGAAGAGCTTACTCGGAGAAGTACAATTTGTATCGAACAGACCTTTCCAATCAGGAAGGTTAGAATAGCAAAGAAAGTGCCCGGAGAAGTGTCCCATGACAATCCAGTTACGGAGAATTTCCATAAATTTACTGTAATCCACAATGTAATCTTAGACATTGTAATTGAGAGCATGATCAACCTCTTTTCTAAAAACAAGAAGTTGAATCCAGATTTACATTTTTTGTTTAATTCAAATTTTAATCATATTAAAGAAGAGGGAGTTTGCTCTTTGAAGCACTACAAACATTGTGTTCGAAATTAGTAACATTGTATAAAGATGGTACAAAAGAAGGGCTGTGTAGCTAATGAATTTCGCGAGTAGTTGGGAGACTTAAAAAAAGTATTACAGACGAGTATACACAATATCATGAAGTTGAAAATAATGCAGAACAAGAACAAGATTCTCTGGAAGAAGGTGGAAATTTTAAATTCTGTAAAATAACTTATATATTGAATCATAATACAGTTTATTAGCACTGGCTTACCAGTATTTGTTGATATTACTCACAACACATGTAGCGCGTAAAAGGTCTTTCTTGAACCTAAAATTTATGAACACCAGACTAAGCAGTACGCTCAGCGATAATCACTTGGCGAACATCCATAAATTACGTAAGGTTAATTCTGACGTTTTTCTGCCCCTCACCCAACCCCATGTAAGAAACTGTAAGATATAATTCTTCAACCAACCACCCCCCCCCCCCCCCTATTCCTTACATCCGATATTCATTTTTTCAAAATTCTTTATTTTAGGGGTAAAAAGATGTATATGTATATATATTGTAATTTATCTATTATAATCTATATATAAAATAAGGTCTCTACCTCATTCTATAGATATTAATAGTAGTTTAGGCGAATACAAGTCATAAGCAATGAAAAAATTATATTAAAAAAAATCTTATGTAAAATCCTTTTCAAATACCCACTCAACCATATATGAGACTTTATGAGATATTAGCAGAGACCCACCTGATATAATAATTGAGAAAATCTCCAGTTTGTTGAGGGAATGTAAACAAGTGAAATTTTGTTACAGCTGTTATATCATTTTAATATTTGTCTATTGTTTAAACAAGACCAGTCGCCTTTTAAAAATATGTTGCTTTTAAAATAAATACCACTGTAAAACGATTTGTGTGCGAATATAAACCTTCCATAACTACAATATAGGCATTAATAATAGTAATAATAAAAATAATAAAGTAATAAGTGGCCTGCGAGTTCTAAGATCCACCGCCGCTAAACTGTAGCCAGTCCGCCCCTGCATGTAGATATTTGATTGCTAAAACATTTATAAAAGTAAGTATAAAAACCGCTGCCCAAGGAATCACTACTTCCACATCCAGATTCTTCATCCAAGTTACCTTAAAGGAAACATCCTGACTATATTTGCACTAGTATGTGGAAATTATTGGTCATAGAATTTTAATATTTGGGGCAGATGTCGTAGAAAAGTTTGAGGCGTTGGTTTCTACCATATACGTTAAAAATGAAGTTTCTAGTTTACCCTACTTATTTTCCACTATTCACAATCTACCACCTCCCACCCCTTCAATGGAGTTATCTCAGTCGGATGTCACTACAATACATACGTGTACTAACTTTCAAGTGAATATCTCAATTTGATGTTATCAATCCTATTAATAATGAAGGGGAGGTGGTGGAGTTTGAAAAATATTAGAAAGAAATCTGAGGCCTTGGTTTCTAGTATATACACCGAATCCCAAATTTCTGTACTCTTACCAGCTTGATTTACTTATTTTCCCCTAGTTTTATCAACCCCATTAATGGGGTAGGGGTGGTGGGGGTTGAAAAGTATTATAAAAAAATCTGAGGTCTTAACTTCTAGTACATACACCGAATTTCAAGTTTCTGTACTCTTACAAGCTTACTTTACTTATTTTCCCATATTTACCCCTATTTAACCCCCAACCCTTCACCAGATATCCTCAAAAAACAATCCAGTTCCAGATCTCGTTATGATATATACGTGTACAAAATTTCAAGTCAATATCTTAAACCGTTCCGGAGAAAACGTGCGGACAAAAAAAGTTACAGACAGACAGACCGACAGACAGAAAATTTTTTTTCGCTCAAATTTAAAATCTCGACGTTTCATGACATTCTAAACCTATTTCACGAATAAAAATTTTTGAAAATTTTTTTGCGATTACTATACTTCCAATCCACTTCGTGGATGTGGAAGTAATAAAAATACAGGGGTACAAAGTTGAACCTAGTTCTACAGGGTGTTTTCCACGATTATTCAAATTTTTTTAACTGTCAATACAATATTATTACTGTTACAATATCAATCTATATCAATACATATTTCTGCTGCTTTACTTTTACACTGTTAACTTTTCGGATTCCAGTTTCTCTTTATTTAAGAATATTAGTGGAAAGTGTGCATCGAATTATTTAATATCATTTCAGTTTCTTGCTTGTTGTTGTCTGATAATAAAGTGCCAACAATTGATAGATTTTTGTGAAGTATCGTTTTGTTGATTTATTTTTTTGTTTACTGTGCTCACAATTTCTATTATGCCAACACATCCAAATCATGTATGTATCTACACATGCTGAAAAATAGAAGAAAAGTTTGTGATTGTTACATATTATTGGCCGGTAGATTCAAGGGTCATACTATAGTATGACCCTTGAATCTACCGGTCAAGGATATATCACGAAAATCACTAGTTGACGATTCGCGCGCTCTTGTAACTTTTGGAAGTAAAATACTTTGGTAATTTGGCATTTTTTGTAAGGGCCTTCGACAACACGTCGAACATATACTAGAGTCGGGTCAAGTTTAAAAAGACCGTTGTATGAATTAATATTGCACATACGTTTTCACTATCTCTTGCACACAAAATTAAAGCCATAGCCTAAAGACATTGTCAATGTAGGTCTACCAAGATTCTTTCTTACTTCTTTTGAGACGGAAATATGAAATGTACACTGAGGAGTGAGAAACATAGTCATAAGCTCAGCGATTCTTAAACTGTGTGATTTGACGACGAATATTATTTATTTCCGTGAACTAACACCACTCTAAATATGAAAAACGTCTTTATATGAAATATTTAAGTTATTTTTAGTGGTAAATAGTGGATAGTCATCCGTTAAACGAACAATATCAAACCACTAAGTCTTACAATTTTCTCTTACGTACATAGTACACGTCTTAGAGCAAAACAAAGTAGCTAGCATAGCTCAATAGGTAAGATGCTCGATGCAATAAATATAAATGGGGTTGGTGCGGGATCGATCCCCAGCACTTCTACTTTTTTTTTTATTTGATTAAGCTCTATTAAAAGTTAATAATTCTCGTTCCATAATTTTTGTTTTATTAAACTGCGCCTCGAGTTTTGTTAAAACTTTATTTTCCCGAAAAATATGTCTCTTTTTATTTTGTCAACTAGAATTTTTATTTATTACCGCTAAAAGAAAAATAATTTATTTTCGTTATTCTCGTAGAGATTTCAGATTTTTTTTTTGTTATATGAAATATTTTATTTTTACTGACATCGTTTCCCCTACTAATACTACGATCCTATCCTTTCCTGGCAAGAAATGCCCAAACCTTACCGTGTCTCTTGCTGGACTGTAGCAATATTAGTCTTTGATTTCTTTTTCTGATCACTCATTGTTATTGACTGAATTGGGCAATTCATTTTTGTTATCATTTTCATTTGTGCCCGAACCTATATACCTACAGTGTCCGTCGTAAAGTTGGCTACATATCTGAAAAATTTGTATTATTGAGATTTCTAAAAATACTATATTGGGGGTTCGTTTCTTTTTTTACATGCAAATACCTTTATTCAACTAAAATACATACAGTTTTTGTCGAAAGTAATCAAATATTTGTGAAATAGACACAAGGAGTTTATGATTTTTCATATAGTAATTAATGGTAAGGGTAAAATTTGCACTTTTTTGTTTTCCTCATATCTGCTTCAAAATCGATATATATGTATATATTAGTCGCGTCATTTTGGCATTTTACCTCAAAAAAAGGTACAGGGTCAATTAACTTCATTTTTGTGTTAGAGTTCAGAAAGGCATTTAGAAAAAACAGTACCTTTTATTTTTTAGCGGAAATGTTTGGTTTAAATTTTGGACCAATAATTGAGCAATATTAATGGCCAATTTAATTAAATTAATTGAAAAATTTATCATACACAATATGCCATAGAATTAGACGAAAATGGTTACTCTGGGGTTTTTGAAGTCGCCGATCGCCAACCTGAAGTCCGATTTGGGGAATTCAAAATGGCGGACCGGAAATTGGGCCATTTTCCATAAGTAATGACAATGGATATCTTGGCCTTGAAAATCTGTGCTAGGAGGTTTTCGAGGTTGCTGATTACGAATCTGGGGTCTCATTTGGTAAATTCAAAATGGCGGACCGGAAGTAGAGTTCATTTATCAAGAAAAACTCGTATCTTTTTCGCTTTTGGACTGAAAATGAGTACTCGGGGGTTTCTGAAGTCTCTGATAACGAATCAAAGGCCTAATTTACGAAATACAAAATGTCGGACCGGAATAACACTCTATTTCTCCTGAAAACTCGTATTATTTTCTTTTTTGGGGTGAACGTGGGGGGGGAGACTCGGAGATTCTCGTTATCGCTGATAACGAATCTGATGTCCAGTTGGGGAGAATTCAAAATGGCGGACCGGAAGTAGTACATTTTTCAGGAAATACTTTTTTATTTTTCATACTTTCAGCCCGAAAAAGTAAAAAATACGAGGTTTTCCAAAGAGATTGACTATTCCTCCCGTGTCCGCCATTTTGAATTTTGTAAATTGGACCTCTGATCCGTAATCAGCGACCTTAAAAACCCCTGAGTACTCATTTTCAGCGCAAGAACGAAAAAATATGAATTTTTCCTGATAAATTGACTCTACTTCCGGTCCACCATTTTGAATTTACCAAATCAGGCCTCGCATTCGTAATCAGGGACCCCGAAAACTCCCGAGTACAGATTTTCAAGGCCAAGATATCCATTCTCATTCTTATGGAAGATGGCCCGATTTCCGGTCCGCCATTTTGAATTTCCCAAATTAGACTTCAGATTGGTGATCAGCGACCCCAGAAACCCCCGAGTAACCATTTTCGTTTAATTATATGGCATATTGTGTACGATAACAAATTTTTCAATTAATTTAATTAAATTGGCCAATTATCGGAAAAGAAATGAAACCAAACATTTCCGCCAAAAAATAAAAGGTACTGTTTTTTTAAATGCCTTTCTGAACTCTTTGCAACAAGAACTAAGACAATTGACCCTGTACCTTTTTTTTGAGGTTTTCAGAATTTTCATCCTAAAATGACGCGACTATATGGAGTCCTTGTATTCTATATGCACTTTTTCTTCATAAAATTTTTCGATATCTTAACAATTTGACCCATTTTTCGGTACCACCGTCAACTATTTTTTACAGTCCTGCCAAACCAGTGATCACATGAAATGTGTCAAAATGTAATTTTTTTGTTGTTGGACATGAATAAACAAACCCCCAATAGAGTTTTTTAGAAATGTAAAAAATACAATTTTTTCCCATATGTAGCCAACTTTATGGACACTGTATAATCAGAATTCCATTAAAATTATGAAGTTACTAAATTAATAATCTTAACATTTTATGATAATATATTTTATATATTTTTAAAATTATTTAGCGATATCATTGCTGAGAACTACTGGTATTTCTTATGCTTTAAATAAAATCTTAGTTCAGACGTTTTAGCGGCCATGACACACGTCAGTTTAAATTGTACCCGACTCTAAGAGGAAATCTTTCGTCCTTCGTATTATAATTCTTACAAATAAATTTTCTTAGTAACTGTTCATGGCGGTGTGTTCATATGAAATTATCGATTTTCTTCTTCTCAACGATGATTTTCTTTCCACATGGCCCACAAGCTTTTCTGGTATTTACAGCATGTGTAGATGCATGATTTGATTGTGTCGGCATAATAGAAGTTGTGAGCAGAGTAAACAAAAAAATAAATACACAAAACGATACTTCATAAAAATCAATTGTTGGCACTTACAATCAGACAACGACACACAAGAAATGAAATGATTTTAATTACTTCAATGCACATTTTCCACTAATATTCTTAAATAATAAAAGTAGCAGCAAAAGAAAACGTTCGCTCTGTAGGTTAAAGAGACATTGAAAACCGAAAAGTTAATAGCATTAAAGTAAGGATGTGGCTATTTATACATACAGTATGTATGCGCAACTGGCTATTTACACATACAGTATGTATACGCAATTGGCTATTTATACATACAGTATGTATTCGCAATTGGCTATTTACACATACAGTATGTATACGCAGTTGGCTATTTATACTTATAGTATGTATATGCAGTTGGCTATGTATACATACTGACTATATTATATACAGTGGAACTATTCCACTTTGCAAATTTCATGTTATTAAATATATTAAACGGTTAGTTTCTACTGGGTATAATTGCTAAATTGATGAGACGCATAAAATATTGGATAAATTCAAGAAATGCTTGTATTCGAAATCATATGAAGATTATGAAGAGCAGAAAAAAGAATTTTTGGAAATTTGTAAATTTGTACAAGTATTTATAGGAACAAAAGATAAATATTTATCACTTTTTAGAAACGATTCCTTAAAAATTGGGATAGCTGTAAAGAAATGTGGGTACATTCTTTTAGAAAACATTTACCATTAATGGGAGACACTACAACCAACAGAATTGAACGATCATTTTGGACCCTTAAACAATACATACAAACTAAATATCACAGTTTGTCAACAATTTATTTATGTCTTAAGGAAATCATAAACTGTATTGATGTAAGAATAAATAACAAATTAGCCAAAAATAAGCAAAAAGTTTTTAAAATTATGGATAGTGATATCGAAATAAGAAATATACTGAAAGAATGTTCTGAAGCCCTCACAGAGACGGGAATAAAATTATTTCATAGACAGTTAAAATTATTTAAAATTTTAGAGTCCAAAATGAGAATAGAAACATGTTCGTGTTCGTTTTGGAATTCTTTTAGTGCACCATGTCGTCATATTCTTATGATAAGAAAATATAATAATTTGGAGATATTTTCCAAAACTTTCTTTCATGCAAGATATATTATTTCAATTGAAAATGCACTAAGTATGGATACAGATGGTGTAAATGTAGACATCGATGATCATATTCAAGATGAAACTTTTACTGATGATTTTGAGTTTCCCAAAATATTATTGGATAGGGAAAATTTAATACGGCACTGGCGATAACTAAAAATATTGCAGATATTTTGTCTAATTATGGAACGCAAACATTCAATAAATTTATAGAGGAATTAAAAGTAATAGAAAGCAATGCAAGAAATGGAATTTCTCTTTTTGAACATGAGAGTAGTGCGCTTAGTGCAACTGAATCAGAAGAACCTGAAGAAAACATTCCGTCTAATAACGAGCCCTCTCCAAATAAATCAAATAAAAACTTAAGTAGTGGGCTTAGTGCAATTGAACCAGAAGAACCTGAAGAAAACATTCGGTCTAATAACGAGCCCTCTCCAAATAAGTCAAATAAAAATTTAAAATTCAAAACTAAAATTAAATCCAAGGGACGTCCGAAGAGAAAGACTAAGCAGACCACGTTTTACAGAAAAAAAGAAAAAATACAGAATAAAAATAATATATGTATTTTATTTTATTGGTATACATACTGTATGTATAAATAGCCACATCCTTAAAGTAAAGCAGTAGAAAAATGTATTGATATAGACATATTGTATCAATAACAAGTTGCGACGTGCTTTGAATTTGTTTATTCAATCAAGAAACGCTAGGAAGTATACAAAACAATAAGCATATATGCTTAAAAAATTAGTCAGATAGTTTTAGATATTAAACTCCTCCGGATGATTTCTTGAGAAAAGGATTAGCTTCGATTTCACCAAAAACATTTTTGGGTAATATGAGGCATAAGGAAGAAGTTCCCGTAAGTGTTTTTTAGCGCCAATGTGGACGAACTTGTTTGTCCTAAAAAGACACCGCGTGTTGTAAGAAAACATGGGCGGAATAATATTGCCACGTTTTGTTTAGGCAGTGCACGTGATGTTAGATGTGACATGCAGCAAAGGGAGGCCAGCTATAAGAATACATGACCCATCCTTATAGAAAGTCATTGCTAATTTTTACGTAAAGAATATGATCCTGAATATGTACATTTTTGGAACGCCCTGTATTGTTATTGATCTTCGGACAAAAAATGCATACCAACTCGAGTTAACATTATACGTCCCGCTAATAGTCCAATAAATCTGTCGAAAATATCACGTTTTTTTGCAAAAATTATTAACAGCAAACCAAGATATGTGAAAAATCGGAAATTTTCCGTAGAATTCAATGAACTATTTTTAAAACAAATGACGAACTTGCGTCCTCTTCAAAATGGCGGCCAAAGTTTGCGAAAAACAGTTTTTTTGCGTTAAAAAAAAAGTTGGCGTTGCACGAAAAAAAGTTTAATAGCAGAGTTGTGTAACTTCTTAATACGGATCGAGCTGGCCCAGTTCGATCTCAGAAAATTGCAAAATTATTTAGTTATTGCAAAAAAGATGTTAAAAATCGCATTTTTTTTAAATACCTGTATCTCCGTGATATCGATATTTTCGAAAAAAACACGTTTTTTTCAATGTCCAATAGCTCATACAGGTCTTCATATTTTTATATCGGACCAGTCCGAAAAGTTTCTTCAACAGTTGCGCTAACCTGGGCAGTTATTGCGCATATCACGAAACGATCCCTAATATGCGAAAAATCGGTCAAAAAATCGATAATTTTTTTTACCCCAGAAAACTTTGAATATTTTTAACATTTCAAATTATATTGGAATACCATTATTGCCAATTGATAGCTGGCATTTTTCTACAAATTTACAAAAAGAAAAAAAATTGCTCTTGGACTCTGGAGCCGAGATAATTTTTTTTTTTAAGAAATTCTTGTGGCGCCATTTTTTAAGGTAAAGGGCTGAAATTTGCAGTGGTTATTGTACAATACTTATATTTTCAATAAAAAATCTTCAGAACTTGATCGGCCGCTGCTGAGCATTGCAAATTCAATGAAACTCGGAGCTCGATGCTGTGGCGTACGCCTGCAGCTGCCGAAAATACGGCAAAAAATGTTCAAATGTGTGTTCAACGTGTGACGATGAAATTTGCTCAATTATTGAGAAGAACAGAGTCGTCGCTGATGATATCGACGAAGAAATAGACGAGCCAAATATCACAGAGACTGAGCTAGAAAGAGACGAATGTTCAAATGATGATAACGATAATGATGACTGTGATGACGATAATGCGGAAATAATATTAAATAACGTTTACAGTGACAGTAGTAGTGGTAATGAAGACGAGTCTCCCATTAAAAAGCAAAAAAAAATATATTAATGCAACGTATTCTACAAAAACAATTGGAATACATAAATAAGACATAATACAATTTTGATGTTTCTTTGGTAATGTAACAAATGTAATAAAGCGTAAATTAAAATTACTTGCCATACAATAGCACAATTTCGTAGATAGTTTGGGACGATATTTGATAAATCCTAAAATGTTATGGAGGCGGGCGATGTACTATTAGACTTTTTCAGCCATAGCTATGAAGTAATCTGTAGTAAATTTGCTAAATCGGAAATATTCTATTACCAGTAAAATACCCCTCATAAACTGATAAAAATCCGTTACGATCGATGTCATCGTCAAATTGCTTTTTATTAGAAATATAACACACGCGCGGGTAATTAAACGAGGTGAATGTGTAAAATAAGCAAATCATAAATGGGGTAATTGATTACAAGAATCCCCAAACTGCACATTAGGTAGGAACTAGTTGGTTTTTCCTTTTCTAAGTCCACTCGTAAAACAAATAGGTTTTTTCACCGACTAGGTATAATTAGCTATAGCTTAGATGTAGAATAAGTTGTTTAAATGGACATGTTATATTTAAGGGAATCCATTTTCGCCATAGTTACTAAAGAGAACGCCACTTGCCAGGCGAGTACTATTTCGGTACATAATTTCTACTATAGAGGATGCAAAATTGAGGCCTCTAAAAAGAGGCAGACTTTCATTCATTGATCTAGATTGCTTTGGAGTAGATAAGGACCACTAACTAAAAATTGACCAGGATAATCCCGTCCGGAAAGAAAGACACTTTCCGATCAGCTACTGGTGGTGTAACATCGGCCTACTTTTATCGTGATAATTTTAGTATTACCGGGTATAGGTATTTGTATTCTTGAGCTTCTGTTATAAAATTTAACTTCATGTCATCAAATTTCTCAAATTAAACGTTACCTCATTCATATTGTCACTGACAACTGGCGTTTCTGCACTAGTTTATAAAGTATAGTTTTCAGAAAAAATTAACTTCATGCTAGTTAAGGCCATTGTATTTTTTGGCACTCCTGGCAATCAGTTTGAATTTGAGTATAAATGATTTTTTCCTTTAACAAAGTAATTTTTCTTGCTTAAGTTCGAGACTACGGTCCAATTTTCTTATTTGTTTATCTTTTAAGTTGCATTTTCTTTTGTTTTAATTTAAGTATTAATTATTGTTGTTCTATTTTCCAAACTTATTGTTCTTTTGTAATGTCATCTTTTGTAAACTAGTTTTGTTGAAAATGCGTGTTTCATTTACTTGCTTATTAGTGGAAACTTGAGTCATCAAGGTTAGATAATCAGAGTGAAGCAACAGGCCTGACAAGGGAAAACAGGGGTAAGTTTTGAAATATAATCTTTAAAATGTACACATATCTCTGAGAACGGTCCACGTATAAAACGGTCTAGATCTACGGGGCTCACTGTGCATGGGTAGTGCGAGTATAGATGTAAAGATAGGCCCGATGTTAATGCATGAGTATTCCTTGGTAGTCGCACATATTGTAAATTGGGCTCATTTGAAAGGGGTACATTACTTTTCACGGATACAATCAATAAACATAATAACCCCCAAAGTGGTGTAAACAGGATAGAGATCAGTTTTATGCAAGGCTTCTCTGAGACCTGGCTCTCCCCCCCCCCCTTCTCCCCCCCTTCTCCCCCCACTTCACCGCTAGCGCTAGTAAACACGCGCCGCAGCATCGAGCTCCGAGTTTAATTTTGCAATGCTCAGCAACGGCCGATCAAAATTTTTTTATTGAAAATTTAAATATTGTACAATAACCACTGCAAATTTCAGCCCTTTACTTTAAAAAATGGCGCCACAAGAATTTGTTAAAAAAAAATTATCTCGGCTTCAGAAGGTCGGAGAGCAATTATTTTTTTTTTCAAATTTGTATAAAAATGCCAGCTATCTATTGGCAATAATGGCATTCGAATATAATTTAAAATCTCAAAAATATTCAAGGTTTTTTTGGGGTAAAAAAAATTATCGATTTTTTAACCGATTTTTCGCATATTAGGAATCGTTTCGTGATATGCGCAATAATTGCACAGGTTAGCGCAACTGTTAGAGAAACTTTTCGGACCGGTGCGGTATAGAAATATGATGGCCTGTATGAGCTATTGGACATTGAAAAAAACGCGTTTTTTTCGAAAAAATCGATTTTTGCAAGAAATTTGGAATATTTTGCAAATTTGTAAAAATGCTCTTATTCGACATATCTTGGACTATGCTTTCACCGAGTTTCGTTAAAGAATATCTTCTCTTCACGGAGATACAGGTATTTCAAAAAAATGCGATTTTTAACGTCTTTTTTGCAATAACTAATTAATTTTGCAATTTTCTGAGATCGGATTGGGCCCGCTCGATCCGTATTAAAAAGTTACACAACTGTGCTGTTAAACTTTTTTTTGTGCAACGCCAACTTTTCTTTTTTAACACAAAAAACTGTTTTTCGCAAACTTTTGCCGCCATTTTGAAGAGGACGCAAGTTCGTCATTTGTTTTAAAAATAGTTCATTGAATTCTACGGAAAATTTCCGATTTTTTACATACCTCGGTTTGCTGTTAATAATTTTTTTAGGTAAAATCCCTGACTTACTGGACTATAATACGTCGGAGACTAATTGTTAATGGTTTCATAATCCATCAAGAAAATTAATACATGACAACTTAATCACTGATAAACTTGATTAGGTTAATTGATGGAATTAACAGTTTATCATTGTTATTTAAAGGATGTGAAACCAAACATCAATCTTATGTTATTTTCTTAAATTTATCTGATTTGTACCCGCATGTTGAAAAAATCGCTTCCTAAGGAATCACCACTTCCACATCCAGACTTCCCATTCAAGTCTCTTCAGAGGAAGACATCTTGATACTACATTCGCACTCCAGTATGTAAAAATAATATAATATTTGAAATCGTCTGCCCAAAGTGGTAATGGGGGTGGCTGTATCCAAAAATTGTTTTTAGAACTATTGTTCTCGAATTCACTAAATCACAATGTTATTCTGTTAACCCATTTCGTCCAGTATATCTCATAGGCCAGCCTCCACGGACTTCTATAATGAAAAGTAACACAAACATTGCGAAACTTTTTAATCTTCGAGACAATGTTGGAAGAGGTAAAAATTAATAAATCCGGTTTTTTGCACCCTTTCTCGCTCCCCGGAACATCGTTAAATTAACAAAAAACGTAACTTTGCTTGTTGAAAAAAGTGAGAAATTTACACAAACCTTGGAGAACATTTTTGTAATTATTAGACATATTCTATCAAATTTGCGCCCTGCTAGGATTACCGGAACATTGCAGATAGTTGTTTATTAACTTTATTGTGATATAATTTGTGGAAAAGAATTGCGAAAGGTATTAGTAGAGGGTCCACGCCTTCGAAAGAAGTCAAAATCGCCAAGTAACCCATCCCAGCAAGGTAAATAATTTTTGAACTCGAATATTGAAAGATGGTCTTAATGGGCATCAGAAATGGCTTGTTGGACTTTTGTTGGCGATTGCACAACTTCTCCTCAAGAAAAAAACATGGCGGAATGTTATTTCAAGAATTCGTGTTTTTAAACGTATACCTCTAGATAGTAGATTAGAGAATTAACTACATGCGATATTGACTTGATTTTTTAAATTATGTACTACCGACATGAGCGCATCTATTTGTACTAATAGAATTTTCAAAATCGCTTACGGTTTTTTTCTAAATAAATCCTAAATCACAGTAACGAATTTTGTGTGTTTAAAATTTCGACGTGCGGGCAGCTACATTAAATATTCAATTTCTTTATGTACTTACTATGTAGAAATGAATTGTAGTCTAAAGATCAACAGAGTTTTAGCAAAAAAAATAGCTCCATATTTTATACAGTTTTTGAGTTACCGACTTTTAAAAATAAACCATAATTAGACTCGTGGTATTCCTATTAGCATGCGGCTGTTTTCTGGCTAAGTGTAATGCATTAAGATAATGAGCCAATACATTTACATTTTTACAATTTTGCAAAAATATTAATAGGTAAGAAGAAACTCATTTGGCAGATGATTTATTAGATCTATTGATTATGAAGGTGTTGTATGGAGATATTATTTATTAAGTATACCATTATTGTGGTACAAATAATATAGCATTTTACAAATATGAAAATATAAAGATGTACACAAAACGTGTAATATATACATAAATAATAATTATAATAATGTATAATAAGTATACACAGCTCAGTAAGCATTGACAAAGCACTACATAGGCATTACTAGTATGAATCAGTGTCTGCTAAAAACTGCTCTGTATTAGTTCTGCCCTTAAAACAATTGTTAGGAAAGGCTGCACATACAACAACACCAATTGGACGCACATTTTTAGTCACACTTTACTTTACAATTCCACTATTTGTTTTCTTCAGATCCAGTTGTGACTTTTTGTCATCATTTGTTATTTTATTTGGTTATTCGCTATCAGATATCCAAATTCTCTGGGAAAGGGTAAATTGGAAAGAAGATTGGAGAATCGTTTGGACACTAAAATGTTATGTGTTTTGTTAACTGCTTCGCAGGTCGAGGAAATTTGTTGTAAATACAGAGTTTGTGTTAGGTAAGGGTCTAAACCACTTCTTGTGGATAATTTTTACAATTAAAATTATTTCGCAGTAAGCAGGGCTTTAACCTGCTTCGCTAGTACTTCAGTTGCTAGCTAAGTGCACTAAACCACTGGACTACCGTCCGCGTCCCCTGTAATGCCCGTTTTAAATGCAGTAAGAGAGCGTCTTGTGTAGGACGTAGCTAACGGAAGTCTAATAACCTTATGGAACAATAAATACTGCCTTAGCAAATCTAAGGATTTAAATTCACTACGGCCATACAGATTCACATAGGACGAGCATCTTCAATTACACGATCATCAATTTCATCGCAGTTATCTCCAAAATTAATCAAAATATATAGTTGGCCTGTCCGTTTTAAGGCAACTGTAACTGCTCATTTTTTCCTCTTCGGAAAGGATAACTGACAGGTCACACAATACACAGGCTGCCAATAACGTTTTTACAATATTGCTTTCCTCATATTTTTCACCTAATTATTTAATGATTTCGTGAATACCCTAAAGTATCCTTTGTTGTCCTGTACCCACACAATTTCTGTAGGTCACAATAGGCTGCCAATAACGTTTTTACAGTATTTTCTTCTTCATATTTTCACCTAATTATTTACTGATTTCGTGAATACCCTAAAATACCCTTTGTTGTCGGGTATCCAGACAATGTTTGTAGTTTTTATATTTTACAAAAATTAAACATACTTTGCGCAAATATTATTCTTCATGATTGCACTTCAAATTGGATGCTACGCAGGAGAAATCCAAGTTCACATTGTTGGGCAACACACGTCATTATTTACACCAATATTCTAAAATGTATTTTAGATTATTCACTTTATATTTGTTACTATTTATAGATTAATTCCAGTTTGGGATGAGAATTGTGTCTGTTATGGCGAATTCATAGGATTCTGATGGTTTTTTAAGTCATACCATACATTTTCTTAAATCTGACATTTTGGCCAATTTTTATTTTTAATCTCAAATTTGTATAACTTATTGACGAATTCATACTGTTTTTCGATATACTGTCCTCCTAAGTCAAAATGACGTAACTCAAAATTTCCTAAGCAAATTGGACGTACTTCAAAGTTTCCTTGTTAAATGATTGACTTTTTTCAATAATCATTAACATATGCACTCATGTCAGTAGTATGCAAAGAAAAAAAATCAGATCAATATCATATGCAGTTAATTTTCTAGTGAGAGGTATACGTTTAAAAACACGAATTCCTGAAATAACATTCCGCCACCTTTTTTTCTTGTGGAGAAGTTGTGCAATACCCAACAAAAGTCCAACAAGCCATTTCTGATGCCCAGTAGTACCGTCTTTCGATATGCGAGCTCAAAACTTATTTACCTTGTTGGAATGGGTCATTTCAATTTTTAATGCTTTGGACCCCTTACTATATGCTTGTTTATGCAACAGAATAGGCCATAAATCCGCTTGTAATTTTGCATAACTTTTTTACCCCGGAGGATTTTTTACATATTTTTTTTATCTGGCACGGACACAATTTTGACGTTTTAAACAATGAGTGGGGGTCTAAATCATTGCGAAAGTTTTAAAATCGGGTTACAAATGTTTGTGACACCAATAAATGACATAATGTAAATTTGCAACCTCGTATATGTCCCGGAATTTAATTTGATTACTTATATAAATAATGAAGTTATTCTTGACTAAAAAAAAATGGAAAATAGGTGCAAATTTCATATAACATTCAAATATGCAACCTCACAAAACACCCGAAATGTATTTTATCTGTTTTTGCCTTCCTTCTGAAACACGTTGGATTTTCATTAAAATATTATTCGCATCAAGAAAATCCAAAAAAGTATTGCAAAATTGTTATTTTAATTATGTCGATATAGCGGCTGATTCAGTTTGGTATTCGCCCCCCCTGTATCTTATTTATTTAAAAAAAAAGTACAGTAAACCTTATATAAATATTTGTAAATCGCTCACATCGTCTCTGTGATCATATATGTCAAAGTAACGATAATCAACTTTTTTTTTTCAAATGGTATAGTATAGTAGAATACAAAGTAAACAGATAAAAATAAAGATAAAACAAAACAAAAAATTTAAAATTATGCAGTTAATCTTTTTATCGCAGCTACATTACAGTGAAATATATCAAACTGATCTTGTAGATTATTATAATTCTCACACATTTTGTATAGCGGCGAAAATTTCTGGACGTTAGTTCGGGGAGTCGGCAAATAGAACAATGAGTTATGCCTTGACCCAGGTCTAGGAGTTCGAAAATTTAGTAAGTTTAAGAGCGTAAGTAGTGCCGCAATCAGTTATATTATGTATTATTTTAAAAAGAAAAATTTGCTGTGAAATAGTTCTACGAGTCTCCAGACTCGAGCGTGAGAATCTATTTAACAGTTCAGTCTGAGGAAAACCAATAGCAGGATAGACACCATCTTTCTTATGACTCAAAGTCTTAAAAAAACGTCTCTGAAATCTCTCTATGCTCTGTATATATGTGTTATAATGGGGCGACCAAATAATTGACGAATATTCCAATTTGGATCGAACAAACGATTGATATAGTAGTTTCAGTATGTTAATGTCGTTAAAATCGCGAGAACATCGCATTATGAATCCCAGCTTTCTGAAACTTTCATTAGCGATGGTATTTATATGGCAATTAAATGATAGTTTGGTGTCAAATGTTACACCTAGGTCGCGGAATGTTGATGGACGTGTAAGCACTGAATCTTCTATACGGTAATTAAATTCTACATACTGGTTTTTATTAGTAAAAGTTAGGGCATTACACCTTCTTACACACAACTGTAATTTGTTTAAATTACACCATTCATTAATTTTATCAAGGGCACTTTGTAATACCACACAGTCACTCACGTCATTTACTTTATTGTATAACTTCATATCATCTGCGTATAAAAGACAATTGAGAAAATGTTGAAGGGCCCAAAACAGAGGCTTGGGGGACACCGGAGGTAGATACTAATTCCGCAGATCGTTGTCCACGGTATTCAACATGGTGATGTATATTTTCAAGATATGATTTGAAAAATAACAAAAAATTTCTTGAGAAGCCAAATTTTTGAAATTTAGAACATAAAGTACTGTGATCTAGTCTGTCAAATGCTTTAGTAAATTACGTCAACCTGTGAGTTAGTGTCTACAGCATTAGATATATATATATATATATATATATATATATATATATATATATATATTGAGATCTACAAAGAGATTAGTTGATGTAGATCGTCCCTTAAAGAAACCGTGCTGGTATTCAGTAATGCGGTTCTTTGCATAAGAAAATGTTGGTTCATGTAACAGAATTTCGAACGTTTTTGAGAAATTGTTGATAATCGTTATAGGTCTGTAATTCTCAATATTATTTTTTTCGCATTTTTTATATACAGGAATTATTTTAGAACATTTTAGTGCATCAGGAAATATATTAGATTTAATGGCTAAATTAAATAAAAATGTAAGAGGAGTTGTGAGCACGCTAGCACAATCATGTAGTATGAAAGTTGGAATTTTGTCAGAGCCCATTGTATATTTAGGCTTGATTTTTTTCAAGGAATTTAGAACTTCTTGTTCTGTAAACCGTTCGATAGTTAAAAAATCTGTTTCTGAGTCAACAGGATGGTCCTCGATTGATGGATTAGAGGTAATATATGACCTACAAAAGTATTCAGCGAAACCATTAACCACTTCCTTGTTGCCTACATAATGATTATCTTCATAGTTCATAGCTGTTTGTAAATTATTACTAGATTTTTTACTGTAGATAAACTGCCAGAACTTACTGAGATTGAGTTTAATATTACTTTCAATGTCGTGACAATATTTTTTATATTTAATATCAACCAGCTCTTTGATATATGTTCTTAATAATTCCAACTCATCGAGTGCAAGAGGATCCTCACGGTTCTTGTAATCACACCGCGCTCTATGTTTTAATGTAAGGCTTTTAATTATATTGGAGTTATACCACGGTGGGTAACTCTTGCCTTTAATTACGGTTTTAGGGACAACTCTATGAAGAACGATATACATTTTTTCATAAAATTTTTTGAAAGCATAATTAACATCCTGAACATTGAATAAAAAATTCCAATCAGTATTTGCTAAATTGGCCCTATGTAAAAGAAAAAGCTTACTTTACACCTCTAAATGACGTCAAAGATCTTAAAAATAGAATAGGAGTTCAATGTCACCAGTTCGGTGGCGCAATGCTGAAGGTGTTTGGCTTGCGACCACGGAGTCCCGGGTTCGAATCCTGGCCAGGGTATGGATGTTGGTGGCGTTTTTTCATGTGTTACCGAGACGGTATCAGTGACCTAGACCGCTGTTGGGTGGCACAACATGTCTAGTCGGTGTTATCTCTCCTGAGTTCGAGTCTCAGCTGCGGTAGATGGCAATATCGCAGGGAATGGTTGTTGTGTTGATGTCTATGTGTACGTGTCCTGGTTGAGTGGTAGAGCAGCAATTAGCTGAACTCCGCCAGGACGTTAATATAAATAAGGCATTAAAAAAAAAAAATGTCGCTGATTAAATGTTGAAGTTCTTGAACATGTATGTATCCAAGGCGTGATAAACAGAGAGCAATTATGTTTAGAAGCAAACGGAGGCCTCTTCGAACATATGAAGTAATAAATACTGTTTTTATTTTTTTTAATTGGTAATTAGTTTTCTTGTGTATTAGTAGTATTTTTATTGGTAATTATTGTTCATTTGTAATTGTCCATAAATTAATGTCATGTCCAATTTTTCCTCATTAGTGTAGCATAAAATAAAAACTAATAACACAATCACAAATAACAGTATTTTGAATTTGACGTTACTAACAATGTCAAAATTCAATTGTTTCCATGGCCATGTTGACTCCGAAACAAAACCTATGAATGAAGTTTTGTCATATTTTATTAATTTTCTCGAAATTTTTCTTATGGAAATGTATAGTTTTTTTACACATGTGAATACAGAAAAACAGTCTCTACAACAATCGGCAAAATAAAGTATAACATACCATTTGAAAAAAAAAATGGACTATCGTTACTTTGATATATATGATCAGAGAGACAATTTAAGGATAACATTTGATAGAGCTTGAAAAGCGATTTACAAATATATGTATATATATGGCTACTGGCACGGTCGCTGCTAAGCGTCTTAGTGGCGAGCGCGCTTGGTCAGACTGCCTAACGTGTACTGGGTTCCATCCCCAACACCGGCACTGGCAATGAGTTGGTGGATAATGAATGTTGTCTACGTTTTTTCAAATGTGTAACCCCTTTCCGAACAGCCTATGAGAGGCTTTGGATTTGGGAGTTGTCTGCTATGTGTAGTGTTTATGTTTATGTTGTGTTATGTTATGTTATGTTTGTTACACTTTTTTTTCAAATAAAAAAATACAGGGGGGGGGGGGGGGCAAATACCAAACTGAATCACCCGGTATAGCTTCAGATCAATTTGCAGCCCATGTATTAATACGGAACATGATTTAAATAAATGAAATATCTCTCAGTCACAGCTCTCGCTTAGCTACCTTTCTTTCGTTTACCACCCGTTAAAATTTCATTAAGTATACACCGTGTGGCATAAAAGTATGGGAACAGCAGGATAACTTAAAAAATACAAACCCTAGAAAATATTTTTAAATACGGGAGTTGTAGGAAATTTTTCTGGCTATCTGACGGTGACCTTGGATTTGACCTTGACCGCGACCTACAAGGTCACTTGAAAGTCAAGTCGATTTGTTCAAATGGAACCCCGGAAAAAAACGAGTGGAAAATTTTACATTGGAATATGACCTTCAGCACTTACAAAATTGACCTCTAAAGATCATCCTTACTTTACTCTTGAACTTCAACTTACTCTTGAACTTCAATTTTGCAGCAGCAAATAGTAGATGTGTGCGCTGAGATTACACCAGAAATGATAAGAAGTACAATTGATAATTTTTATATCCGTCTAGCTCACTGTCAAACTGTCAATGGCGAACAATTTAAACATCTGCTGTAATAACAAGACAAGTACGGAAACAGTCAAGTAACTTGAAAACCGCCGCCTAAGGAATCACTACTTCCACATCCAGATTTTCCATCCAAGCCTCTTTAAAGGAAAGTATCTTGACTATATTTCCACTCTAGCATGTGAAAATAATTGGTCATAGAATTTTAATAATATTTGCGGCCGATGGCATAAAAAATTTTGAAACGTTGGTTTTTAGCTTAAACTCCAAAAATGAAGTTTCTGGACTTTCAACGGAATTATCTGAATCAGATGTCGTAGAAGTACATACCTACGTGTACCTCTCATGTGAATATCTCAATTTTACCTAATCAACCCCTTTAATTATATAGTACTTGGGAGGGGAGGGGGAGGTGAAAAATATTATAAAGAAATCTGAGGCCTTGTTGCCTAGTATATACACCAAATCTGGAAATTTCTGTACTCTTACCAGCTTGCTTTACTCATTTTCACATATTTACCTCTACTTACCCTCCACCCAAATATTAGAAAGAAATCTTGAGGCCTTCGTGTCTGGTATATGCACCAAATCTCAAGTTTCTGTACTCTCACCAGCTTGCTTTACTCATTTCCACATATTTACCTCTACTTAACCCCCCACCCACCCATTTAACGGAATCGCCTCAAAATATAATCTAGTTCCAGATGTCGTTGTAATACATACGTGTACCAAATTTCAAGTGAATATGTCAATTTAATTTTATCAGCCCCTTTAATAATGGAGTGAGGGTGGTGGAGGGATTGAATAATGATATAAAAAAATTTGAGATCCTCGATTCTAGTATTAGGTGGAGAGCCAGCTGTACAGATTTCCCATGAATAAGATACATGAAAATCTTTGTGTGAGTGAGTAAGTACTACCAGAGACATACAAGGAGCCACTTTTCATATAAGCAAATTTTGCCCGCGTCATGGAATGTTGACGTCGCTTTTTAAGTTAAAGTGCAAGCCTTCTAGTTATTTAAAAAAAATAGGGTGCTTCTTCGTATTTGCCCGCATCCTCCCATTTTGACTTTAAAAATTCTCATTCTAACGTTAGAATGAGAATTTTCAAATAAGAAATTGGACAAATTCATTTTAGAATTTTAATTTGCATTCAGGTTATCGAAAGAATTCAAAGATTTCATTCATATTTTTACAAAGTTTTTCTTTTAGTTCTCATAGATAGTTATTTTTTCTTTTGTTTACAAAATCCTATAAAGAATATATTTCAATGCAATTATACGTAAACAAATAATAATTCACTTTTAAACTCCACTTATTGTTTAAAACGTCAAAATCGTGTTCCTAGCCAAATACAAAGATTATGAAAACATTTTCCGGGGTAAAGAAAGTTATGCAAAATTACAAGCGGGTTTGCGACTCTATTCTATTGCATAAACAATAATTTGCATAACTTTCGCAATTTTTTTTCCACGAAATATTCAATTATAAAGTTATTAACAACTATTTACAATGTTCCTGTCATCGTAGCAGGGTGCAATCTTGATAGAATATGTCTAATAATTATTAAAATGTTCTCCAAGGTTTGCATATATTTTGGATTTTTTTTCAAAAAGTTATTGCAAATTTACGTTTTTTGTAAATGTAACAAAGTTCCGGAGGGCGGAAAAGGAGGCAAAAACCGAATTCATTATTTTTTCACCTCCAATATCGTCTCACTTTCGCAATTATTCATATCTTTTTTGCTTTAATGACTGGCCTATCAGGTTTCTGGACTCCTATTAGCTTACTTTACTCTTTTTTCCTGAACAGTGAACGGTTCTTCTATATTGTCGTATTTTCAGTTGATATGGCCAAAAAAAGTGAGAATTTGACAGAATACGATGCTGGGAATTTGCAGTATCCGGACTTTAGAAGTCTGGGACTGTGAAAAAAAAACTGTTGAAAATATTTTTACCACTACTATAGAATACATGAAAAAAAGACGTGTTTGCTCAAATTTATAATTTCCACGTTTCATAATATTTTTTAAACCTATTTAAAAAAAATATATGAAATTTTTTAACCACTAATATACTTCTACTACACTACGTGAATGTGGAACTGAAAATGTGACAGATGGCAATAATATTTGCACCGATTATTTATAGTTTTATGGAAAAATGTACAGGTTGGTCATTCCAAGAAATAATTAAACCATGGTGGACATTTGTAAAGGTATTTGCGCAAGCCTTCCATAATATTTGGCACCTATTATTTAATATTGAATTTTTGCAGTCGGATGACCACTCTGTATATTTTTTTGACCGTAAGTTACCAGCTTTTCTTTGTAACAATAGTGATAAGTATATTCCGATTATTATTCTCAATGTCATTTGCAATTAATAATTTTTAGAGTGACAGCCATGTACAAATAAAGAGGGAAGTTTTGTGTAAATACCGATTTTTTTTTACATGCAAATATTTTTATTCAACTAAAATGCATAAAGCTTTTGTCGAAACTAATCAAATATTTGTGATATAGACACAAGAGTTTATGATTTTTCATATAGTAATTAATGGCAGGGATAAAATTTGCACTTTTTTATTTTGCTCATATCTGCTTCAAATTTGATAAATGGGGTCCTTGTTGTATTCTATGCACTTTTTCTTCATAAAATTTTTCGATATCTTAACAATTTGACAAATTTTTCGGTACCACCGTCAACTATTTTTTACAGCCCTGCCAAACCGGTGATCACATGACATGTGTCAAAATGTAATTTTTTGTTGTTGGACATGTATAAACGAAGCCCCAATAGTTTTTCAGTAATGTCAATAATACAATTGTTTCTCATATGTAGCCAACTTTATGGCGGACACTGTATAATCAGAATTCCACTAAAATGACGGAGTTACTAAATTAATAATCTTAACATTTTATGATATCTTTCCTATTTTTTTAATAATTATTTAGGGACGTCATTGCTGTTACAGGAAAACAGAACTGTTTGAGAACTACTGGCATTTCTTATGCATCAAATAAAATGTTAGTTCAGACGTTTTAGCGGCCATGACACAAGTCAGCTTAAATTGTACCCGACTCTACTACCATCTACGGCACTCGTACGGAATAGACCAGACACAAATGCGTTTAAGGTAACAAAAGTTTAAAAAAATATAATTGATTTAAAAAAAGACAAAAGCTTCTTTCTTTTTACATTTTGTGGCAGAGACATAAAAACCTTTTCTGGGTTATTTACTGATGTATTTGTACATCCGGGAACAAAACAACACTTATTTCTATTAACTTTCACACTTTTTGAGTCTCCCATAATTACAAAAACAGAGATTAAACAATACTGGAACAAACAATCCATATAACGTTGGTATACGAGTTTCGCTACGAGCATTATGACATCACGCGCGCTACTCTCACTGCAGGGATCGTTTACTAGCCTCGTTAATTTCGGAGTTTTTATTTTTACTTTATTTTCAAGAAAAAAAGTTTTTATGCGTTTTAATGGTTACTACGTGTTTCTGTAGTCTTAGAACTATCATTTTTTATTACAATTAAAAAATAGAAAACATTCCTATTCAAGTCAATAAGCCTGACATAGTCCTCCTCGACCATCAAAACAAAGTGATGTTTGTGGTCGAGTTCTCGGCACCTGCTGAGCCAAACATCGCTTTGAAAAAGGAGCAAGAACGCACCAAATACCGTGATCTCCGGTACGAGCTCCAAGTGCTGTACCCAGGCTACTCGGTTATTCGGAGGTATGAGCTGCTTTCCGAACTGATGCCGGCCTGTCAGAAATATGCTGTTTGCTTAGCAAACCAAATGCAGAAGGCAGTCATCTTTGAGTCCCTTCGCCTACTTAGAGCACGCCATTCTGGAATATACAGTCACTAACGCCGCGAGATGTGGGGAATGGTTGTGGATATTTTGCTGGCGCTCTTTCCGTGTGGTGTCGGAGGCCACGGAAGGACTGTCCAGCGTCAGAAAACTGTGAAAAAAAATAATAATAAGGTTTAAAGTCACTCATCTATTTTATATTTTATACTCATCTATTTTATATGGAAGACCTCAAATTGTATGCCTCCGGAGAGCATGAACTTCAGAATGAAAATGTAATCCATTTGAATGAAAAATTTTCCAAAAGACGAGGCGACGAGGTATGTAAGTAAATTCATTTTAGGCCCTTGTTCTCATTTTAACTGAATCTTCATAGCCGTAGGGGGTTATGTGGATATTGGTTTACTCTGCATAGTCGTAGGGGACTGAGTGGAAACTAGTGTTAGAATGAGAATTGTCCAATAAGAAAGACAAATTCATTTTAGGATTTTAATTGCTAGCATAACAAGAATTCAGATTGTCGAAAGAATGCAAAAGTCTTAAATCAATAATTTTACAAACAGTTTTTATTTTAGATCTCATAGACAGTTTTTCTGCTGTTTGCAAAATCCTATAAAGAATATGTTTCATTAAGAGATACATTATTATATAACTGAAATATATTATATGAGAAACTTCTACGATATAGAGCAGTTCTATGAGGTGATATCATTTCTATGAATCTCAAGTTTAAAGTATGAACATCACTACGATATTTAATTTTATCGTTTAAGTACGGGGGACGTTTTTTTAGGACTATATTATGGTATAATGGTGCACAATGCAATTCTTTTCTAGATTCTATGTTTAACTATTTTGCATCTTTCAATTTATGCGAAACGTGGTTATATTTTCTAATTCCATAAATATGTCTTAAACATGCCTTTTGGATTTTCGCTATTTTGTTACTATCCATTTTATCGAGGCAGGGACCATGTACAACATCACGCAGTAATTGAAATGACTTAGCACTAGCGTATCAGTAAGTTTGACTTTAAGAGATGGTGAGAGTAAATGACGATGACGGTATAAACATTTTAAATTGGCATAGGCTTTTTACACACATTTACTTATGTTTCTTAAACCGCAAGATTTTTTGCCAGTTTAGTACATACTAAATCAGTATCGCCTACTGTAATTTTACTTCCACATCCACGTAGTGGATTGGAAGTATAGTAATCGCAAAAAAAATTTCAAAAATTTTTATTCGTGAAATAGGTTTAGAATGTCATGAAACGTCGAGATTTTAAATTTGAGCGAAAAAAAAAATTTCTGTCTGTCTGTCGGTCTGTCTGTCTGTCTGTCTGTCTGTCTGTAATTTATTTTTTTTTTTTGTCCGCACGTTTTCTCCGGAACGGTTTAAGATATTGACTTGAAATTTTGTACACGTATATATCATAACGAGATCTGGAACTGGATTGTTTTTTGAGGATGTCCGGTGAAGGGTTGGGAGTTAAATAGGGGTAAATATGGGAAAATAAGTAAAACAAGCTTGTAAGAGTACAGAAACTTGAAATTCGGTGTATGTACTAGAAGTTAAGGCCTGAGATTTTTTATAATATTTCTTGAGATGATTCCGTTGAAGGGTTGGGGGTTAAATAGAGGTAAGTAGGGGAAAAAAGGTAAAGCAAGCTGGTAAGACTATAGAAACTTGAAATTCGGTGTATGTACTAGAAGCCAAATCGTCAGATTGTTTTATAATATTATTCAACCCCCACCACCCCTACTCCAATATGAAAAGGGTTGATAAAATAAAATTGACATATATTCATTTGAAATTTGGTACACGTATGTATTATAACGACATCTGGAACTAGATTGCACTTTGAGATGATTCCGTTGAACGGTTGGGGATTATTTAAGGGTAAATAGGGGGACATAAGTAAAACAAGCTGGTATGAGAACAGAAACTTGAAATTCGGTGTATGTACTAGAAGCCAAGGCCTCAGATTTTTTAATAATATATTTTAGCCCCCCATCACCCCTACTCCATTATTCAAGGGGTTGATAAAATAAAATTGAGATGTTCACATGAAATTTAGTACGCATATGTATTATAACGACATCTGGAACTAGATTATATTTTGAGATGATTCCGTTGAAGGGTTGGGGGTTAAAGAGGGGTAAATAGGGGAAAATAAGTAAAGCACGCTGGTAAGACTACAGAAACTTGAAATTCGGTGTATGTACTAGAAGCCAAGGTCTCAGATTAATTATAATATTTTTCAACCCCCACCACCCCTATCTTATTATTAAAAGGGTTAATAAAATAAAATTGAGATATTCATTTGAAATTTGGACACATATGACTTATAACGACATCTGGAATTAGATTATATTTTGATATGATTCCGTTGAAGGGTTTTGGGTTAAATAGGGGTATATAAGGGAAAATAAGTAAAGCAAGCTGGTAAAAGTACAGAAATTTGGAATTTGGTGTATATACTAGAAGCGAAGGTGTCAGGTTTTTTAATTAGTATTTTCCATCTCCCCACCACCCCACTCTCTTATTACAACAGTTGATAAATTTAAATTTTCACTTGAAATTTGGTATATTTATGTATTATAACTATATCTGAAACTAGATTATATTTTGACATGATTGCGTTGAAGGTGTTGGGGTAAGTATAGGTAAATAGGGAAAAATAAGTAAAGCAAGCTGGTAAGAGTACTGCAACTTGAAATTAGGTGTATGTCCTAGAAGCCAAGGCCTCAGATTTTTTGATAATATATTTCAACCATTCGACTACCATTACTACATTATTAAAGGGGTTGATAAAATAAAATTGAAATATTCACTTGTAATTTGGTAGACGTATGTATTATAACGACATCTGGAACTAGATTATATTTTGGGATGATTCCCTAGAAGAGTTGGGGTTAATAGAAGTAACTAGGGGAAAATAAGTAAATCAAGCTGGTAAGAGTACAGAAATTTGGGATTCGGTGTATATACTAGAAACCAAGGCCTCAGATTTCTTTCTAATATTTTTCAAACTCCATCACCTCCCCTTCATTATTAATGGGATTGATAACATCAAATTGAGATATTCACTTGAAAGTTAGTACACGTATGTATTGTAGTGACATCCGACTGAGATAACTCCATTGAAGGGGTGGGAGGTGGTAGATTGTGAATAGTGGAAAATAAGTAGAGTAAACTAGAAACTTCATTTTTAACGTATATGGTAGAAACCAACGCCTCAAACTTTTCTATGACATCTGCCCCAAATATTATTAAAATTCTATGACCAATAATTTAAACACACTAGTGCAAATAAAGTCAAGATGTTTCCTTTAAAGTAACTTGGATGAAGAATCTGGATGTGGAAGTAGTGATTCCTTAGGCAGCGGTTTTTACATTTCCTTCCAACTGAGCTCTGTCATCAAAACTTAAAAATTCAAAATGGCGGCGTCATGAATGAAATAATTCTAGGTCTGTTGTCACATACGTATACCAAAAAGCCCCATCTTCTGGTTACTATTACATTTAAGTTCGTTTTAAGACTAAAAAATAAAAAATAAATAAATAAATAATAGTTTCAAAAAGCACGAGATATTTTTGGTCCAGCGGTTTAGATCTTTTTAAAAATTAATTAATTTGAAATAAATTTTTTAACAAAATAAAATAGCGAAAATGAATTTATTGAAGTTTAAATACAAACGTAACAATAAACTGACTCTAATAAGCTTCCTACATCTATTTATAACATTTGTATGAAAAGTGCAATTATGCATATTCATCGTCTTCTCCTGGAATCTGTTCTCTGTAACTCACGCTTTAATAGCAAACTGAACTAAAAAGTAAAAAATAAGTTTCAATACATTTAAAATAAAAATTAAGTGATTAACAAAAAAATATATTTCATTGTAAAAAAAGCGTGGGGTGCCTGATATCAACTGGTATAAATATTTCATTGGTAACTATTTGTAAAAGTAGAGTTAGTATGAAAAAATATAGTAATACGCACCCCAAGCTTTTTTTACAATGAAATACATTTTTTTGTTAATCTTTATTCTTATTTTAAACTTATCAAAAATTATTTTTTATTTTTTGGTTCGGTTTGCTATTAAAGCGTGTTTTCTAAGTGTTTTAAACTATTATTTATTTTTAAATTTCGAACAAATTTGGAGTGAAAAAAAGTCGAAATTGATTTATTACAAGTATAAATTTCAGTCATTCTAGTACACGCCTTATGATCGAATTTGTAGATAATTCCCGACTATGAAGTTACGCTTGTTTGTAAACATCACACTGAACGGATAACAAACAGATAAAAAAAGACAACTGTAATTCTTTGTCCTTTTAATTTTTTAATATCGCCCTGTATGCGCTCTACTGATGGAATAACCTTTCCAGACCGGCTACGCGAGTCTGGGCGACGTAAATTGGAGTTAATCTAAGAACATCCATTTCAATAAAAATGTCACAGTTTAATGTAATGTTAAGAGGTAGCTCTAATTTAATATGTAAAAGGCCATATTACAAATAATGGAATTAAATTGCTTATCTCACTCAAGCATTTAAATCCTGTCACAGGAAGTATGGCTCTGATAAGTACTATAAGGAAACACTGTATTGCCTGTTTTATCATTGTATTTATAACATTTGGTCACAAGCAATCTTTGTACAAATTATATTTGTATATTCTTCGAAGTGTATAGTGTCATAAACACGAAAATGATTAAAAATGTTGAATTATGTAAGTGAAATTCTGTAAATAAGTGTTGTGTAGGCAAATCAGACGAAAATCGACCTAAACTTGAAAAAGTTTACCGAATTAATGGATTTTGCATGAAACTTTGTGAATTTTGTTCATGTTGATCAAACTCCTCTACACCTCTAAGAGTGCTATTTACTGGATTTTGATGAAACCTCCTGCTTTCTGTTTGTTATGACATTATTAAAAAAGTTGAAAAAATATTAAAGGGAAGGGGTAGAATTAGGTCGAAAATGAAAAACAAAACATTTACTTACCTTTCGTGGCCCAAAGTAGGATATTTTTACTCTTGTGAATTTTTTCGAGAAATGCATATGCATATTTTTTCGAGACATGGCTACTCGAATATTCCTAAAAGTAGGGAGGGGAAATACAACAGTTGAAAAAATTGGGGTCAATGTATCATCGAAATACAACTTCTGTAAAGTGCGTTTTCACCGAGTTTTTCCGGAAAAACTTTAAAAATATGTGATTTAAAACTTTAGGAGTATGCATTGACGCCTTCTAAACATTTCTTGTCTCTTTGAATTTTCTTCTTGTAACTTGGTACATATAACTATATAGGTTTTATAATTTTTTATAATAATACCGGGAGTAACACGATCATGGTATACCCACGCTTTTCTCCTTTAGTGTTGAAGATAATTGATTGAAATTTATGATATACTATATACATAATAAGCGGCACTTTTTGACATACAATTGATTTTTTTTCACTTCCGGTTTCGCCGGAAGTGATACTAACTTTCGATTTTTAAATGGAACACCCTATATATTACTGCATTATTGAATTCTGCATAATTACTTCCACATCCACGTAGTGGATTGGAAGTATAGTAATAATTCTTGAAATAGGTTTAGAATGTCATGAAACGTCGAGATTTTAAATTTGAGCGAAAAGAAATTTTCTGTCTGTCTGTCGGTCTGTCTGTTTGTAACTTTTTCTTTTTTTCCGCACGCTTTCTCCGGAACGGTTTAAGATATTGACTTGAAATTTTGTACACGTATATATTATAACGAGATCTGGAACTGTATTGTTTTCTGAAGATATCCGGTGAAGGGTTGGGGGGAAATGGGGGTAAATATGGGGAAATATGTAAATGAAGCTGGTAAGAGCACAGAAATTTGATGTATGTACTACAAGTCAAGGCCTCAGATTTTTTTACAATATTTTTCAACCCCTCCACCACCCCTAGTCCATTATTAAAGGAGTTGATAAAATAGAATTGAGGTACTCATTTGAAATTTTGTACACGTATGTATCACAAGGGCATCTGGAGCTGGATTATATTTTGAGGTGATTCCGTTGACGGGTTGGGGGTTAAATAGTGGTAAATAGAGGAATATAAGTAATGCAAATTGGTAAGAGTACAGAAACTTGAAATTCGGTGTATGTACTAGAAACTAAAGACTCAAAATTCTCTATAATATTTTTTAACCCCCCACCACCCCTACTCCATTATTGAAGGGGTTGATGAAATTAAATTGAGTTATTCATTTGAAATTTGGTAGACGTATGGATTATAACGACATCTGGAACTAATTTATATTTTGAGATGATTTCGTTGAAGGGTTGGGGGTTAAATAGGGGAAGATAAGTAAAACAAGTTGGTAAAAGTACAGAAATTTGAAATTCGGTGTATGTACTAGAAGCCAAGATCTCAGATTATTTATAATATTTTTCAACCTCCACTAACCCTACTCCATTGTTAAAGGGTTTGATAAAATAAAATTGAAATATTCATTTGAAATTTGGTACACGTATGTATTATAACGACATCTGGAACTAGATTATATTTTGAGAAGATTCCGTTGAGGGGTTGGGGGTTAAATAGGGGAAAATAAGTAAAGCAACCTTTTATGAGCACAGAAACTTGAAATTCGGTGCATGTACTAGAAGCAAAGGCCTCAGATTTTTTTATAATATTTTTCAACCCCCCACCATTATTAAAGGGGTTGATAAAACAAAATTGAAATATTCACTTGAAGTTTGGTACACGTATGTATTATAACGACATCTGGAACTAGATTATATATTGAGATGATTCCGTTGAAGGGTTAGGGGAAAATAAGTAAAGTAAGCTGATAAGAGTATAAAAATTTGGGATTTGGTGTATATGCTAGAAGCGATGGCCTCAGGTTTTATTGTAATATTTTCCATCCCACCACCACACCCCCACTCCCTTGTTAAAAGAGTTGATAAAATTGAATTCAGATTTTCACTTCAAACTTGTTACACGTATAACGATATCTTAAACTAGAATATATTTTGACATGATTGCGTTGAAAGAGTGGGGGTAATTGGTGGTAAATAGGGAAAACTAAGTAAAGCAAGCTGGTAAGAGTACAGAAACTTGAAATTCGGTGTATGTCCTAGAAGCCAAGGTCTCAGATTTTTTAGTAATATGTTTCAACCCCCCACCACCCTTAAACCATTATTAAAGGGGTTGATTAAATGAAATTGATATATTCACTTGAAATTTAGGACACGTATGTATTATAACGACATCTGGAACTAGATTATTGTTTGAGATGATTCCGTTGAAGGGTTGAAGGTTAAATAGGAGTAAATAGGGGAACATAGATAAATCAAGCTGGTAAGAGTACAGAAATGTGGGATTTGGTGTATATACTAGAAACCAAGACCTCAGATTTCTTTCTAATATTTTTCAAACACCACCATCTCCGCTCCATTATTATTGGATTTGATAACATAAAATTGAGATATTTACTTTAAAGTTAGTACACGTATGTGTTGTAATGACATCTGATTGAGATGATTTCATTGAAGGCGTGGGGCGTGGTAGGTTGTGAAGAGGGGAAAATAAGTAGGGTAAATATTTTTAACGTGCATGTTTTCTGAATCCAACGATTGGGTCGCAGGATGCGCGACCGGAAGATATGAACCGATTTTTTTTGTTTTATTTTACTTAACCTGTCCGAGGGGTAAGTTTTCCGAGGTATATCAATACAACCTAAATCAGTTTGGCCCCTTTTAAAAAACACGAAGATTAGTTGAATTTTACAAATTTTTACGACTCATGAAGACAATACGCGACCAGAAGATCTTAACCGGAGTTTTCAATTCTTTATTTTATTTTACTTATATGGCCGAGGGGCAAGTTTTCCACGGTATAGCGAATCAGAAAGAAATGAAAATGTTTTTCGGTCCAACCTATTGGACATTTAATTGCTATTCAATATTGACAGCGACAAATGAAAAATCAGAAAACAAAATAGATAGTAAATTATGCAGCAATAGCATTATTGTATGCCTGCAAGCACAAATAGAAACGTCAAACACGTTCATGTTAAACTTTTTTAACAAATCAACGAATAATTTAAATGTTTCTATTTTTTGCCGTTTTGATTCGTGTTAAAAACGAATGTTGTGTGACAGGCTGATATTCGTTTTGCATGTACAATACTGATATCAAACTCTAAATTATAGTGACAGTGACTAAATTACATATATTTATTCCCATAGAACACGTTCATATTTTTTCATGCTTCAAAATAAACAATTTTGAGCATGCCGCATGTCATCAGAATATGAAATTAGTTTTTTTGTTATAACTGGATAAAGTCGCAAACACCGATGCATATGCATTACAGTGAGCACGTAAATGGAACAGAATATAATAGAATAAAGTTTATTTAGCAAAAGCTGTTTACAAAAACACATAAATTTGTACAGGGTTATTCAATATATTCAGTGCATATTTAAGCAACAAACAGCACAGCGACAACCGTAAATAGTTATTTATTCACTAGTAAAATAAATAGTTTTTTCTACGACTGCTTTGAAAAGCGCTACTAACCACGCACTACTAATTACGCTTAAAAATTATTGATTTCACATAGCGTGTGATAAATATTTAACGCACGCTGACAGTATGTGAAAACGATTTCATGTATGAAAAGTGCTATTTTTTATGTAAATTATTTATATATGACCTAACTATAAACGCGTGTAAATAATTAATATGATATTAGAATTAAATTCATATTTAATTTATTAAAAAACAGATTTAACAAAGCAAGATAAAAGTCTATAATAAAATAATACTACATAAGTAATCGATTAAAGAAATTGTTCAAAGTCCAATATTTTCAATGCAAAGCTCATAGCGTCTTCTTAAGTTTAGGAGCAAATAACGTTATTATGGTTTCTGTTTAAGTTGTTAATTTCTTCTTGAATGTTTGCTTTAATGGCCTGAAGATTGTCCTTATGATTAAAATTGACTTTGTCTTTTAAAGACCCCCATAAAAATCTATATAATGGCGTCAAATCAGGGCTATTTGGTGGCCGTCGAATGGTCTCAGCATTGCTTGTTCAAATGGGAAATTGATTATTTAAATGTTCCCGAACTTCTAAAACGCTATGTGGAGTCGCTCCGTCCTGACATCAAATCATTCTAAACATACGTCCATAGGGAATTCTTGAATTAAACGATCTACCTTTGGCAAAATTATTTCGAGATATGTTTGTCGTGTCAAAGTAAAATCATAAAATATAGGCCCAAGTACTTTGTTTTGACAAATTCCGCACTAAACGTTGTATCCGATTTTTTTATTTGCTTGACCTATCTCTGTCTTTTGTTTTTATTCTGCCAGAAACTCCTGGGTTTTTTTTCTATTAAAAACTCCCGCCGTGGAAAAACTTGACTCGTCTGTCCTCATAAATTCTTTTAAAAAATCAGGATTTTCATCTAATTCATGGAGGATGACCTGACAAAACTCCAATCTTCTACGTTTTTGGTCTTCATTCAGTTCCTGGACGGGTAATATTTTGTAAGGCCTATATCGATCTACTTTTATAATAAATTATTTTCTTACCTTCAAAATATAACAATCTAGATCTTCTTCGTCGTCTGCTGTAACGTTACGCCGTTTTCTTGAAAAATTATGGATCCTATTTACATGACGATAAACAATCAAAAACGTATTTACACTAGGATACGCTCGATTCGGATACAATGTCATGTATTCTCTTCTTGCGGCACATTTATTTTTATTATTTTTCACATAAAGGGAAAATATTTCGACCTTTTCAGCCTCACTGTAACCCATTTTGATTAAATAAATGTTAATAATGACGGTTTGAAATGTCAAAATTGAATAAACAATAAAATAATTATTTTCGTGGCCTACCTTGTTATTTTTGTTTCACTTGTGTTTTGACACGCATGGCTCACTCTTCTTGCAATAAAGCAGCTTATTTGCATTTTGAATGTCAAATTTGCCAAGAAGTATTTAAGATAAACCTATACAATGTTATATTTTAAATCAGGGGAAAAAGGGCTTCTCGAAAATGCAATAATATAAAGGGTGTTCCATTTAAAAAACATTTATTTCGTATCACGTGACATATATATGAAACTCTTTTTTAATCACGTTTCAATAAAATATGGGTAAGATCCTACAACAAAGTTATGATGTTCTGTTATTGAATATTGAATATTGAATAGTAGGCATGCGAGAGCATCTCCTTGCCGCACTCCTCCTCCTTGCGTTTGAAATTGCTTAAATGTTTTATTTTGAATCTTGACTGAACATACTACTTGTGTCGTTTTGAGTCTTGTAAGACTTAAAAAAGAAGTTCCGAGATTGTGGTCAGGTAAGAAATAATTTCACAAGAGGTCGTCCTCCAAATTCAGAAAATAAACAGTTAGATGTTTTACTGACAATGGAGGACAATTCTCAGAAACCAAGTCGCGAGGTTGCAGGAGAGCAGTGAACTAGTCAGTCATTATCATCATCATCAATCAGCCCAATTGCATCCACTAATGAACATAGTCCTCCCGTAGTCCATTTCATCGCCTGCGATCACGTGCTGCGTTCATCCAGTTTGTCTCTATCCTTCTTATATCATCCGCCCATCTTGTCGAAAAGTGTCTTGCCACGATCTCCACTCTAAAATTTTTCGTCCATCGTCCGTCTGTCATTCTTGCTATGTGTCCAGCCCAGTTCCATTTCAACATTATCATGCATTCGATTGCATCAGTTACTATAGACATTTGGTGGAGCCTTGCATTGGAGGCACTACCCCTAAGGGAAACGCCCAATGTTGACCTTTCCATAGTTCTTTGTGCAACATGTATTTTGTTAACAGTCTTCTTTGTTGATGTGAGTGTTTATGTTTCATAAGTAAGCACAGGAAGTACACATTGATTAAAGACCTTCTTCTTTAAACAAGTTGGAATGTTCAGCTTTAGCACGTTGCTAAGTTTCCCAAACGTTGCCCAAGTTAAACCAGTTCTGCGCCCAATTTCACAGGTTTGGTTGTTTCCTATGCAAATATCGATATTTATATGAGCTTACTTATTCTATGTAGTTACTGCCCAGGGATATTTGTTCGATTATTACCGTGTTTTGCTAGTATTATTCTTTAGACCCACTGCTTTAGAGGCACTGTCTAGTTTCTTTAGCATCTCCTTTGCTTTGTCAATACGGTGAGCTATTATGACAATGTCGTCCGCGAATCTTAGGCGGTTTAGTCTCTCGGCGTTGATGTTTAGGTCCATGTCTTCAAAATTGATTTTCTTGAACATGTATTCTAAAAACGTCCTAAAAAGTTTTGGGGATATATCACCTTGTCTCACGCCTCTTTCTATACAAAAATCTTCGGTATAGTCATGTATTTTTACGCAAGCCTTTGCCTTTCCTTAAATTTTTTTAATATGTTTATATATCTGTAGTCAACACGGCATTCTGTTAGAGCATAAAGCATTTTTCGACGAATATTAGAATCAGGGGCTTCTTATATTCCATACATTTCTAGATAAGAGTTTTTACCACTTGCAGGTGATCATTTGTTTCGAATCCGGATCTAAAACCTGCTTGTGCATATGGTTGGTAATCATATAATTTGTTGGTTATTCGTTTTGTGATTATTCGCATAAACAGTTTGTATATATGAGATAGCAGACTGATCGGACGATAGTTGTTTAGGTTTGTTATATATCCTTTTTTATGCAAAATTATTATTACAGCTCGATTCTACTGGGAGGGTATTGCTTGGCTTACTAAACATGCGTTTTAAAGCTTGCAGATCATTTGGTGTAAAGGAGCTCCTCCATGCTTTACTGCTTCTATCTCAATATGGTAATCGCCGGCTGCTTTATTTCATGCAGAGCAGCTCTGAATTCGTCGAGAGTTGTGTCTGTAATATCCTCAGATCCCTGAATTCCGACTTTTGGGATAGCTGTCTTTGTTTCATTGGGTGTAGGATCGCTGTAGAGCGCTTGATAGAAGGACCTCACAATATTCAATATCTCAGATTTGGTTCAAGTTTTCTCACCGCTCTAGTTTTTTAACTCGGTTGTGTTCTTTCTGCTTTCTGAATACGTTTTCCTAAGTGATTTTAGGCCCTTTGTTTTCTTCACAACTCTTGTTACCTTCCTTGTATTAAATGCTCTTACATATTTTCTTATTGCTCTTTCATTAACCTTTTTGTGTTTTGACTAAGTTTGTCGTTCTTTGTTGAAATTTTACTTTTAGGTTTGTCTTTAGCTGTCTTTAAAGAGTCTGCAATTTGCATACTTAATGATTGTACGCTTAGCTCTTTTGTAGCTCCCATACTTGCTACTTTTGTTTTTATTTCTTTCTGGTAATCTGCCACACATTTTAACGGTCTCCAGTTGTTGTTTGTCCTTCTTACCATTTTGGATCTTTCCTTTTTTAAATTTATGTCTATACGTGCTCTGACCATTCGATGATCACTACCGATTGTAAATCTGTTTAGGACTGTGACATCACACACAACATTTTTTCTGCTTGAAATTATAAGGTCGTTTACATTTTTGGTGTTTGCGTCGGGACTAGCCCAGGTCCATTTTCGTTGAGGGTGTTTGGTAAAGAAAGTATTCATTGCAGACATGTTATCATACATTAGAAACTCAAGCAGCATTTGTCCTCTCTCATTTCTTGTCAAATACCCATGAGTGCCCAAGGGAATGATTTCTACATCGTCCTCTTTGTGGCCCAGCTTGGCGTTAGAGTCTCCTATCAACAATATGTATTGGACGACTGCGTGCTGTAATGCAGTTCTTATATAATCGTAGAATCTTTCCATTTCGTTATCTGGGTGTGTAGTAGTTGGTGAGTCGATCTGAACAATTTTTAAGTCATATCTGCTGTTTAATTTGTAGTTAAGATACATCACCCTTGAGCTAATAAACTGGATCTCTGTGATGTTTGGTACGTGTTTTTTGTGTATTAGGCTATTCCCCCATCACCTACATTATCTGATCCACGATAGTGTAACATATTTCCTGAGTTTAGTATTAGTTATTCAGTACCTTTCCTTTTATGCTCACTTATTCCCAGTATGTCCCATTTAACGTGTGGCAGCTCTTCTTCGAGTTGTAGTAGTATTTCGGTTGTTGACAGTGTTATAGTATTCAGAATGGAGATCTTCTTCTTCTCTTCTTCTTATTTTAGCGGGGCGCCTAGAGGTCGCCGCACTCTGGCCTTGTGGCCCATTGTGCTACCGCTAACAAGTTCAGGAGCTCCCCCCGTACAGACCGGATTCCAGCCCAAAGGCTGAAATCCTTCCCACGGAGAACTCCTTATTTCCTCCAGCACTGGAAAGCCAGTACCGAAGTGTTTGTGCCTCAGGTTCATCAGTCCTGGGCAAGAAGTGAGGACGTTGATGGAAGTCTCCTCCTCGTCCTCGCAGAACCTGCAATCGGGGTGGTCAACCACCCCTATTGTGTGCAGTTGTTTCCTAAACAGAGTGGAGATCAATAGTCGTCTTCTATGATAGCCTGGTCGAACCCGGTGATTCTTCGCGCCCTCTGTTTGCCGTCTTATCTGGCCGCTACCTTGGTCAGGGATCAGCAACCCGCCGGGGACTGAGAGCCGTGTACTTCGCAGACTTTTCATATCTTACGGAGATTTTAGCCAATTTTCCTATCACACTGGCTAGCGCGAGTTAATAGGAGAGGTTTTTTTTTTAAATTGCATTTCCTCAATTTTGGTTTGAACAGTTTTACCGCTGTGACTTGGTTGCCAGAGCCTCGTCAGTTATCTAACAGGGTGCACCGCTAGTAGGTGAGGTTGACGTTTGGGCTAGCACTAGTCTCATTTTTGCTATCGCCCTTTGCACCCCAAGTCAGTCGACTGTTTTAAAATATTTGAAATGAAATAAATGGCACCCATATATAATGAATTTAGCGCCAGAGCTTAACAAAGATGATTTCGACCATAGAGTAGATTTTTGCGAAACCATGGTGGAACAATGTAATACCAATTCACATTTCGAGTCGAATACTTTTCTCTGATGAGGCCATCTTATGTTTAAGTGGCGCGGTGGCGCTGTAAATAGGCAAAATTGTTGATATTGTCCACATGAAAATACACAGTGAATGATGACAGTATATATCCAGTTTCCCTAGAAAGTTAACCAACCTCAGCTGGAATTGTTGAGATTACAATTTTGGGTCCAATTTTTATTGACAGTTTATTAAATGGTGAAAAATATTTAGAGCTGTTCCAGCAAAACATAATTCCAGGACTTGTCGCACTGTATCCAAATGGCGAAATTCTTAATGTACCGCAAAAGACCATATGGTTGCCGATGACTTAATAACTTAACAAAAAAATGTTTGTAGAACTTTTTTTACACAAACAAATTGAAAAATGCGTCGACGTGTCTCGGCGAATTTTTGTCACTTGATTTGTAACGAATAGAAGTAATTTATTCCAACCTTTACGTGAGCACTGTATATAGGACAACGCGACGCGTGACGTTTAACGCTTCACCGGCTTGTAACTTTGTTATTTGTGGGATATGTAAATACGAAAATGAATTTGAATGTCACGCGTTACTTCATGAGGAATGAAAATTTTCAATAGTTTGTATTGTAATTAAAAACTGATAGCGATGTGTACATTATTAATGATGTGATAACTATTGATGTAATCGAAATTAACTAAATTAAAAGCTTCAATAACAATAATAATTATATTAAATAACTATAATAATAACAATAACAGACTTCGTGGGAACCACAGTAAAGATATGGAAAACAGAAATGTGACTCTACCACTCGAAAGGTCATACATATAAGAACAGGGAACAATACTACCACAATATGCAACCTAGAGTATAATTTACTGCAGATTTATCGTCTGTATAAAAAGTGTCGGGGTTTACCTCAAAGGCGCCGACACTTTTTATACTGACTAGATAGACGAGAAGAAGTATAATGTGTGCAGTATTTCTATTAATTTTGAAATTCAGCCTAAAGCGTTGCCACCAGGATAAGTCATTACAAGCCTATTTGTAATAGAATAAAACCCGAGACAGCGTACTTGAATATTGCAAACGATATCCGTATATGAATATAGTTCACCAGATATGTTATGCGCTTACCTCAAACGAAAGTATTCGATTGTTTACCTGATTCACCATTACAAGTCTACTGCCTGATTTGGTTTATTTATATTATTATAATTGCCGGTAGCATAGCCGTAGGCGAAATGATATTTATTTACTTGTATTGAATCATTTATGGAGTTGTTCATTACACTAACATTATTTATTATGAATAAATAATGTATTATAAATAAATAATTTACACCATGCCTATCAATGAATACAAAGTAGTAAAACAATATTTACCATAATTAAAAAAGTGGTTCTAACAATTGTCGGTCGGCGCTTATGGCATACCCGAAGCTGTCATGATTATGAACTATTCCTTTGTCGGTCTCTTTTTATGCATTTCAAACTGACTTTGGATATCCTATACTAGGGTGGTCATTATATCGGCGATGTCGGAATTTTTTCATCTCCTCCCTCTAAAATCAATCAAGGTATTATAAAAAAAAAATCGGTAAAATTTTGATGGATTTGGATAACATTAATAGGTGTCACCGAGCGGTTGAAATTTCAAATGGGAAATACATGTATTTTTGTGCACGTTTCACTTGAATATTTCTAACTTTTATACAAATAGACGGAAATATCTGAAACTTGTCAGAGTCTTAGTATATGATAATAGATACAATACGTAATTTCCTCAGATTTTTTCGTAATTATTATCATTATATCATGGGCTCTTGCAAAATACTCCTTGTTCCTAGTTTGTCAGTTAAACCCAGCAAAACCCCAGTAAATTGACATTTAAACATTTTTTTGTAGGATTTTTACGAATTTTATGTTAAACTAGTAATGTTACTAGATGACAAGGTTACATAAAACTCATATATCGATTCTAATGTGGACAATATATGCCATATATGGCCTTATCCCGTTTTACAATGTATAGACAATATTAGGGCTTATGGTCCATATCAGGGTCGATATATAATAGAGTGCAATTTAATTTCTTTCTCTCAGCCCGAAAGATGTAAGATGTATAACCTTACCAGATATGTTACCTATGCCCTGTAGATTACGAATCGTCATGAATATAAGGGCACAAATCAAAATTTTCTAACTGACCACACCACGTGATAGATTCAATCACGAAGCATATTTTATCAAAAAATCAGTAAATTCTCTGTAGAATTTTTATTTTTAAAATACATAAAGAGGGGAACTTTTACATAGGCTTATATGGCGATAAAAAACAAAAATCCTCGTTTTCTCCGTTCGACTACAGATGAATATTATTTTTCGTGCACGATATCTCCCAAACTATAATATTTATCAAAAAATATATTATTTATAAAGTATTTTTCATATCTTCCAGATTACAACGGCTTTTATATCAGATTTTTTGAGAATTTAATAACCAAGATATTTAATAATCTGTATCGTGATATCAATTTTCGAAGCTTATCAGCGGCATACGTTCGTTACAGATTCTCGCTCTCCCACTACTTTAAGACTGTTTCAACAACCCACACTACCCACCTGCAATGGCCTGTCGTTAAATTGATAGACGCATCGTAACTCTCGTAGTTTATGATATTTTGAAAATATCTTGAAAATGATTACTATGAAATAAATATAAATATATTTGTGGTATATTAATTCAATGTTATATGGACTTAATAAAATTTTTGTATAATAGATTAACACATTATATAAATAGTGGTTTTCAAAAATCGTTTGCAATATTTATTGATTGTTTAAAACTCCGTGAAAAATAAGTAACCAAAGAAGAAGATTATCTATGTTCTAGAACTACGTCATTTCTTAAAACAAATAATTTTGGCGGTTTGGTTTGGCACTGAAATTGCTATTTTAGTTTTAGTAGCAAAGGAAATATAGAGCATTTAAGGAGAAAAATAGAGAAAGAGAAAAAAATTGATAACAGTTCAGATGGATGGAATGCCTGTCCATCAACTTCTTCAGGCGTGTCCTTGTGTAAAATTATTTTTTTTTACAATAAAAGAGCTTTCTCAAGTAATGACCACGATCACAGAAAGAAAAAAAATAGCCTACCAAAATCCTATAATTTTCGAAAGAATTTGTGCTAACGATTTAAAGGTTATAGAAACTAAATAACAAGTTTCATGTTTCTAAAGTCACAGTAGAAAATGCAAAGGTTTATCTAACAATAAAAATAAATCTTTGAAACTTTTAACATCCAAATTTTTACATATTTTTTAAATTGATAGCTGTTTTATATATGATATATTTGAAGCAGTATTTATAATTAGACTGAACTGTTTCATGCTTCTTTTTCTGTGAAATTAGAATATATCTTTCATTTCTTCTTGTAGATTTAACAATTTCGACTCCTTTGCCGATAAATGTATTTACAAGTAGTATACTGATCTGTCTTTTAGACTTATATCCATCCAATTCTAGATACTTCTCATAAATTGATGGCATACCATAGATACCCTCGTTGCTTTAAAAAATCTTTCGCAACAATTTTACATATTTTAGTAGAACTCGATTCCTTGTCCGTTTTCCACTTTTACATTTATTGTTAGATAAACCTTTGCATTTTCTATAGTGACTTTAGAAACATGATATTTAATTTCCATAGCTATTAAATCGTTAGTACACATTCCTTCGAATATTATGGGATTCTGGTGGGCTTATTTTTCTTTCTCTGTTCATGGTCATTATCTGAAAAAGCTTTTTTTGTTGTTGAAGCTTTTTGACAAAAAATACATTACTCTATAAAAAAACAGTTTTATGAAAGGAGATACCTGGAGAAGTTGATGGACAGGCATTCGATCCATCTGAACTCTTTTCTATTTCTTTCTCTTTCTCTATGTCTCTCCTTAAATGTTCTATATTTCTTTTGCTAGTAAAACCAGAACAGCAAATTCGGTGAAAAATTAAACAGTCAAAATTGTTTGTTTTTGAAATGACAGTGCTCATCTTTACTTTGGTTACTTATTTTTACATAGATTCTTAAGCAATCAATACATGTTGCAAACGATTTCTGGGAACCTTTAATTACAGGACCCGGTTTCATACCAATTAAGCATAATTTCTTACGAATATCTTTTACATTAAATGTTATTTTTGTCTCAATCTCACTTTCAGAACTTGTGTTATCACTAGTACTATATGGTAGAAAATTTTATTGAAAGAATACATACCAGCTGAATGTATATTGCAAACATTGAACTAGGGAGTTTTTTATAAGGTGTTAATCTATTACACAATAATTTTATGTAGGTCCATATAACACTGAATTAATATTCAACAAATATACTTATATTTGTTCCATAGTTATCATTTTCAAGATATATATATTTCAAATATATTTATAAATTTTGATTTGTGCCCCTATATTCATGACGATTTTTTTACAAGTGGATTCCTAATCTACAGGGTTTAAGTCACATATCTGGCAAAGTCATACATTTTACTCTAAAAGTGCCAACTGTATCAATAACCGACCAATAAGCGACCATTCTACTATATATGAGTTTCATGTAAACCTTGTGCATCTTATAACATAAGCTCAACATAAACTTTGTGACATACCTTCCAAAAATGGAAATGACAATTTACTGGGGTTTTGTTAGGGTCACTGATAAAATAGGAACAAGCCCGTGATATAATGATGATTATGAAAAAATCTAAGAAAATTAGGTATTGTATTTTCCATCATGTACTGAAACTCTGCCAAGTTACAGACATTTCTGTCCATTTTTGTATTTTTTTACTGCTATTTTTGATGCAGAGAAAATTTTACTGTGAACTATGGCCATATTTTTAATATATTTTTAACGCGCCTCGAATTTATTGATGATTTATAATAATTTTTGAAATTTTATAAATACCGATTTTATGAATTTGAGTTTTTTAAAATGTAACTTACACTAATTTGTTTTAGTAGTCATAACTGTATAATTAGCACGTTTCTGACTTCATGAATTTTAATAAACATTTGATATTTAAAATTTTCATGTCATATTTACCATCATGAACGCTTGCCCTCTATAAAATACTTTTGTGTTAGTAGCAAGCATTTCACGATATCTAAATTATTAGACGATTCCTATAAAACATCTATAAAATGCGCCTTATTGTAACTTTTTCGTCAATCTTATAAAATAGATCACTCACTTTCGCGATATTTTTGTAGCTCTTATGATAAATCTGTTAGGACTGAGTATTAAATGCAACCGTGGAAACAGAATTGGTGCAATTTGCATAAATATAACTTAGAAATTAGTAGTAGAAAATCGCCTTATTTACAGAGTTGTTTATTTATGGTTTATTTATTGTCAAAAACACGTAATTACTTTTACTAGTGGAAGCAACAGTACTTTGGCATATGACGTTAACAGTGCAGTGAGTGAAATGCGTCGTTTCATTTTACAGCAATATAAACTGTGTCTTATTGCCAAAACCACTACGCTGTTAATACATGTACCTAATATTTTTACAACCGCTATTTAAGTTTCTCCATTATACCAAATCTCATATTTTTAGTTTGGCCTTATATGATCTGTCAAGATCTGCACCACTCTTGTCAATGTTAGGAACCAAAATTTTGGGAGAATAATTTTTTTATAAACTATAATCATGATAAATTTTCATTAAAAGACAGACTTTAATTATGACTAAATATAAATATACACCTAACGCAGGAAATCAATTCTCTCAAACATGTTTTATTGTATTATTAGCCACCACATTTTTATGCTTGAGTAAACAATTTTGTTTTGTAATGGCTTTGTTGCTGTTTCCATATTACAGCAAATACAATGTTATGTAATAATTATATAACATGCTCTGGAACATTTATTCTTAAAAGCAAAATTGTCACAAATAGATCTTTAATATAGCTGTTTTGTAAGATGATAAGAAATAATTATAAAATAATTCGAATGTATATTTACAACGGTGCTAAAAATGCTACTGAACGATATTAAAACATCGTTATAAAACGATTTAGTTTTATAAGCTGAAGTAGCTAACTTAGTCACGAAAACATTTATACAATAATTTCTTAACCCAAATTTAAAATATTTTATAATTTTGCTGTAGAAACGTTTTAATGATAAATTTATAAAATGGTTCAGTTGCAGACAACAAAATAGTATTTTCTGGAACTCTGATATAATCAATCGGCATTTAGAAGCATTAATAAAATAACAATAAAATAAAATAATCGTAGAACATTTGAATTATAAAACAAATTTGCTGGATGAGATTAAACTTTAGGAAAATCAGAGAAATTATTACAACAGGGGAAATTTCGTATACTTTGTATTGTGGTTTGTCTCTAGCTGTAAACTGGCAATTTTTATCTTTTGCCTTTAAAATAAAAAAAAAAACGAAAATTTGAAATATTCTGTTTTCTACGGATGCATATTTTCGAAATTTTTATTTTTACACTACATAAATAATGAAAAATGTTTCTTTTTGTTTCAGCGAAAGATAGCTCCCAAAATTATGAGGATACCTATGAAACTTTACCTTCTAGTATTTGTGTGTGCGTTCATAATTTTAATGCAATACCACATATATAATCCCTGGGTGATACCGCAACAAAACAATAATGAAGTACCGCAACATATCGTCGAAAAAAAAATTCAAGTGCCGGTAAGGAATAAACTTAATTTATTCGTACCCCAGATAACTGGGCCCTAAAATAAGGCTTGTCTCGCAAGGGCTCTGAAAGGCCATAGTAGTATTTGCCGCTGAAAAGTGCCCCCACACTTATAGGCCAGTCACCACGGATTCACGGACTTCTGTAATGAAAAGTTAGACAAAAATTGCGAAAGTTTTAATCTTTGAGACGATAGACTGGAAGAGGTAAAAGAATAATAAATACGGTTTTTGCACCCTTTTTTGCCCCTCAGAACTTTGTGTAATTAACAAAAATCGCAAATTTGCAATAACTTTTTGAAAAAAAATCCGAAATTTATGCAAACCATAGAGAACGTTTTTGTAATCATTAGACATATTCTGTCTAGTTTGCAAGTTGCTACGATGACCGGAACATTGCAAATAGTTGCTTATTAACTTTATTATGATATATTTTGTGGAAAAAATTGTGAAAGTTATAAATGATTGTTTATGCAATAGAATATGGTCACAAATTCGCTTGTAGTTATGCATAACTTTCTTTACCCCGGAGGATCTATTTCATAATTTTCTTTATCTTACACGGGCACGATTTTGATGTTTTAAACAATAAGTGGTTAGTCCAAATAATTGCGAGTCTTAGAATCGGGTTGCAAATGTTTGTGACACCAATAAATGACATAATGTGAATTTGCAACCTCGTAAATGTCCCGGAATTTAATCAAATTACCTATTATTTAAATAATGAAGTAATACTTAATCAAAAAAATTAGAAAGTGCGTGCAAATTTCATATAACATTCAAATAATGTATTCGAATATTCCTGTGAATGTGCTCACAAAACATCCGGAATGTATTTTATCTGTTTTCGATATCCTTCTGAGGCATTTTGCATTTTCATTAAAGTATTGTTACATCAAAAGAATCCAGAAAGTGTTGCAAATTTATTATTGTTTTAATTATGTAATACGGAACACGATTGAAATAAATGAAATCTCCCTCAGTCACAGCTCTCGCTTAGCTACTTTTCTTCTGCTTATCATCCGTTCAAATTTTGAATATCATTACTTTTCAACTGGAATATTTACAAGCCCACAATAAAATTATATGATATTTACTTTTCTTGTTGTAAATTCTTTTCTCTACATTCTTCAACATGGTGATTAATAGTCTAGAATTTATCATTTTTTTCATATAGTTAATTTAAATTTGTAAATCATTGCTACACCATTTTGTCGACTAAAAAGTTCTTGGTACGTAGTTGCTGATGGTGTTAAAATAAGTAAAAGAGTTTGGAATAGGAAGGAATATGACAGAGACATATAGCGTCTTCTTGAAAATGGAATTACAACAAAGCTTCGAAATTAATTACGTATGTTGGATTTACAAATGAAAAATTCTTATATTTTGTTAACTCCACCTATTATTTGCCGATCCCACATATAACGTGTAAAACAATGAAGCTTTGTTTAGAATTGAATTTTGCGCGTAAAATATTAGGGAGTAGTTTTATTTATACAAAATATTTTTTTTACGTAAAGTATTGTCTTATGTTAATTTAATTTATTTAAATCATGTTCCGTATTAATATATGTGCTGCAGATTGATTTGAAGCTGTGTGTCGGTGTAATTAAAACAGCAATAAATTTGCAATATCTCAGAGGGCAAGCGAAAACAGATAATAATAGTACATGCTACAACAAGTTCTGGAATAGCCCATATTCCACACGAGCGAAGAGTTTGTAGTCCGAGGCGTAGGCGAGTACTACGGTTCGCGAGTGTGGGATATGCCATTCCAAACGTGTTGTAGACTATACTTTCTCTAACAAGATTTTAGAAATTATGCAAAAAATTTTCAAGACGGTGTAAAACGTCAAATGCGAAGCTAGCAACCGAACCACTGGGTTTGTAGTTTCCGAAATAGTGTTAGAGAAAATACATTCCAGATGTTTTGTGAGGTTGCAAATTCACAGGAGTATTTGAATACATTATTTGAATGTTATATGAAATTTGCACCAACTTTCTAATTTCATTGGTCAAGAATAACTTCATTATTTAAATAATAGATAATCTAATGCGGGACATGTGCAAAGTTGAAAATTCAGATAATGTCATTTATTGGTGTCAAAAACATTTGCAAACCAATTTTAAGATTTTCGCAATTATTTAGACCCCACTTATTGTTTAAAATGTCAAAATCGTGTCCGTGCCAGATAGAAAAGTTGTGAAAAGAATCTTTCGGGGTAAAGAAAGTTATGCAAAATTACAAGCGGGTTTGTGTCCCTATTCTGTTGCTTAAACAATCATTTGCATAACTTTCGCATTTTTTTTCCACAAAATATTTCAACATAAATTTAAAAAAACAACTACTTGCAATGTTCCGGTCATCCTAGCAGGATGCAAACTTGATAAAATATGTCTAATAAGTATTAAAATGATCTCCAAGATTTGCATATATTTTGGATTTTTTTTTTTAAGTTATTGCAAAATTCCGTTTTTTGTTAATCTAGCAATGTTCCGGATACGTTATTTTATCACCTTCTCCAATATTGTCTCAAAGATTTTTCTCTCGCAATTTTTCATACCTTGGCCTATTATGGAACTGGAATCTTGTTCCAATATTGTATTTTATAGCGGGGATCACTTCCATAAAGTTTCACTTCTGTATGTCCGCTTAAGGAGTCGAAATGGCCGTTTAACCCCTAAACTGTCTTAATATTTTCTCACTTTCACTTGCTTAATTAACTGCACTTTGGTACACATTTTATGCTAAACTACAATAAAACTACATTTTAGAGATATACATTAAGTCTAGGCATAAATGAAAAATATAAGTAGGTAAACAAAATATTTTTAAATGGCTTTTATTTACATAAATTCGCACTAAAAAAGAATAATACAAATAAATAAAAGATATGTTTTGAAAGTTTGTCGCGATTGCTTTATTATAACATTTTTATCTCGCAACAAGCTTTCATATATATATTTTTTGAAATTATCTTTGTTATTCTCTTTTAAGTCCTAATTTATTTAAATAATAGCCTGACTTAAAAGTTTTCTTTTGTTTTATACTTTTCGGACATTTCTTAATCATCCATATAATTGCTTTGTTGTTAATATTATCATTTATCATTTACTAATCATCAAATTCGCCATCTACGCCACCTAAAACTCCGGTGTAGTCATTTCCGTGCTAATCTAATCATTCTTTACAATGCTCATACGCCACATTGCAGCCGCCATCTTTAATTACTTCCACATCCACGTAGTGGTGTGGAAGTATAGTAGTCGTAAAAAAAATTGACAATTTTTTGTTGAATTATGTTTAGAATGTCATGAAATATCGAAATTTGAAATTTGAGAGGAAAAAAGTTTCTGTCTGTGGGTAGGTATGTCTGTCGATTTATAACTTTTTTGTGCGTACATTTTCATTGGAACGATTTAAGATACTGTCTTGCAATTTGATACACTTATGGATTGGAGTTTGGAGTTTGTGGGAGGGCAGTCACAAAGAGTGACCTCAGCACCTAGGCCCCATTGGGCCCCTTGTACATCCTCCCGAGGGATACAAGATTCCACCTAGGCCTCCAACCATCCTAATCTTGTGAAGAAGGTGGTGAAGGGGAATAGCCCTCAAGTCGGCCAAAGTAGGCCAACGTTCTCCCAGAACGGATTCTCTGCTAGAGGAGACTGCCGGGCACTCACAGAGTACGTGTTGGACAGTCTCGTCTTCTTGTTCACAGCCTCTGCATAGGGGTGTGTCGTTTAACTTCATGTTATAAAGGTGCTTTCTCAGCTGGCAATGACCAGTAAGAATTCCTGTCGCGAAGCGTAGGTTCTTCCTGGACATTCCCAGGTAGGTCATCATTGTATCCTTGTGGGGTATCTAAGCAGATCCCTGGCCAACTGACAACTATGAGTTTCGTCCCACAGTTTTTTAAATTTTCTGTGGGTGTTTTCTTTAATCATTAGCATTATTGCTGAGGTCGGCAGTATGTTAGAAGGGCCAGGTCCAAGTATACTTGACTGGCTGCCTTCTTAGCCAGACTGTCAGCCTTCCTGTTGCCTCTGCACTGTGCATGCCCTTTGACCCAGCATAAAATGACACTGTTCATGGTGGAGGCGCCCACAAGTGCTTGATGGCATTCCCATACTGACCCTGTTGTTATTTTGTGTCTCTGTAGGGCCAGTAGTGATTGTCTACTATCAGTGTAGATTCTGATTGTTTTTCCCGTTATTTGTCTACGGGAAATTTCTTTTCCGGCTATAGTTATTCCCGCCAGTTCTGTTTGTGTTATACTGGCTTGTTTGTCCATAGCCCATTTAATTTGAATTTGCAGATTCCTGGAGTATACCCCACAACCTGTTCCTTCTTTCTTTTTCGATCCGTCTGTGAAGATGTTAACTGTTTCTTCACTGACAGCCTCATTGCTACTGTTGGTGTGTATTGCATAGGGTCTATCAAAGATGAACTGTGGAGAAATACCATCTGCGCGTACCTGCAGAAGTGGCATCTGTTTGATTGCCTCATTCCACATCCGGCATCTGGTCGCTCCACATCCTATGTTTGGCTGTATACCAACGGATTTGAGACGTGCCATAGTAGTTAGGGCCACCTCTTCTAGATATATGTCTAGTGGTGGCAGGCACAGCATCACTTCCCTTGCTCTTGTTGGTGTCGTTCTCATAGCTCCAATTGTGTTTAAACAGGCTACTCGTTGTACCTGGCTGAGCTTACGTTTCGCTACAGTCTGCTGACTCTTAGGCCACCAGACAATGGCTTCATAGGCTATCATCGGTCTTATTATAGCAGTGTACACTTATGTATTTTAACGAAACTATCTCAGATTAGAATGCAGTTGTTTACGTTATGAGCAGAGCACAGTTTACACGGGCATATGGTAATTTCCAAGTACGTGGAATCCCCATCGAGGCCGTCCCAAAGCCATTGGTACACAAAATAAAAATTAACAATTTAAATTCACTTTCATTTAGCATCTTATAAATACACTGAATTTATCTAATTTATATTACAGCATAAATGTTCTTATTTTATTGCAGTAAGAATAAAATAAGAAATCGCTTCTGATTTACTAATTTTCCCTGCGCAAACTAGGCTTGCAGATGTACCGATCACAGACAAAGACACTCGTTCCCTACCTTTACGAGCATTGCATTTTAATCTGAGATAAACTATTGTTACGTGTTTCCACCTCTTAGGAAACACCTTGTATGAATCCGTGGGTTCTAAATCATTTTAACAAGGGGCAAACCACTAACACTATTTAATAATTTTCTGATTACACAAATACTTCTAAACTAACTTTTACAATGTTTATATTTACACTTCGAATTTATAACCTGACTATCGCTACTAAACTTCACTTTAGTAAAACATCTCCCCCTTCCGCCGGGAATCGCGCCTTATATACTCTGAAATTGCCTCCAAAGTCATCCAGAACATAATCGAGAATCTTCTCCCACCACACTCTAGAAAACTCTATCTCTTTCTACAAGTTTCCAGTCACTATTAGGCAAAGGCGTATCATAGGGGGTGTAATGCATAACGCTATAGATTATATTTTGAGCTTACACCGGTGCAGGGTTGGGAGGTAAATAGGGGGAAAATTAGTAATGCCAGCTAATGAGAGTCCAGAAATTTGAGATTTGGTGTATATACAAGCCAAGGTCTATTGTTTTTTAAAATATTTTGAGCTTATTCCATTGAAGGTCTAGGGGTGAAATAGGAGTAAATTGGGGTAAATAAGCAAAGCAAGCAAGAATCCAGAAACTTAGGAATAGCAAAGACCTCAAGTCTTTTTGTGGCATTTTCCACCCCCACCATCGCCACTACATTACTAAACATTACTAAAGGTGTTAACAAAAAAAAGAAAGATATTGAAATTTGGTATACGTACGTATTATAACGAGATCTTTAACTAGATTATATTTTGAGTCTACTCTGTAAGCTAGTAAGAGTCTAGAAACTTGGGAACTGGTAGTGATTCCTTAGACGCCGGTTTTTTACCCTGTGATATACTCTCAAAGAGAAAAATTAACCTAACCTGAATAATAAACTTTAAGTGAATATGCAGTTTCTTTAAAACCTTTAGTAGAACTAATGCAATAAAGACAAACTTGCAGTCATTTGAATTTGAACCCGAAACATTCTTATCCTAAGCTATCTTTATATACTGAGCTATTCAATCCTTAACTGATAATACCATTTCGTATCCGTATTTCGCACCTCATTACTAATTCGCTATAAGTATTAAAGTGATCAATAAAAAAATTCTTGGTGCCAAATACATTCAGTGTGAACCTAAAGAAACGCACAAAATTCATATCTTTAGTATGTCATTTTAAAAAAAAAAATCCTCGAACAGGTCAATTTTAGTTTTGTAAATGCTACATTTTGTCACTATACCAAAATTTATGACTTCATTGGTTTTTGAGTTATGACGTCATCATACTTTTTTTTTAAATGGAAACAGACATTCTTGTTTACTGTTTTTGGTGGCATATTCCTTTAGCTTTCTGGTGATATGAAAAAAATTGATATTACCTAAACTATTGTTTTGAATAAAAAAATTTTTATTGATTGACACCTTACATAAGTAATTGTGAGAAAAAAATCATCTCAGTTGCTCAGTTGCGACCCTCCAATCATTTGCCATTGACCAAGACGGGTGTAGACACTTTGCACGCTGCTCTGAATCATCTCAAGGGTAATTCGTCTCATCTCCAAGCCAAATTATGTCTTTCAATTCTTCTATGGTATCCGGTCTGTTCAAATACACCCTTGACTTTAAGTAACCCCAAAGAAAAAATCTAAGGGGATTAAATCCGATGAACGCGGGGGCCACTCAATCGGAGCTCGACGATTTATCCACCTTCCAGTAAAAGTGTCATCTAAAAACTGACGCACTGCTATCCCAAAATGAGGTGGGGCCCCGTCTTGCTGAAACCAGACGTTTTCAGCAGGAATATCTTGATCTTCATTGTTCGGAAACATAACTGCTAAGGCTGGTACTAACTCAACTCGCAAAAACTGTAAATATCTTGTGGCTGTAAGATTTTGTTAAAAAAAAGGTTCCAATAAACGATCACCAATCATACCTGCTCACACGTTTGCTTTGGCTCGTCGCTGTGTATAGGTTTCTTGAGTCCAATGAGGATTTTTGCGTGACCAATACCTACAGTTATGCCGATGTACAGTCCCCTTTAAATAAAATGCATTTTCATCAGAAAAAGCAATGTTCAATTCGTGGATTGCACTTTGTATGGATGGTATTTTTCTTTTTTCAATAGACGTATAACAGAAGTTTGAGTCACGTTATGATTTAAAGCCAGCTACCTTGTCGAAAGATGGTGATTTTCCTCACTTTCTAGAAGAATATTTAATTTGGTTTCGTTGCATGTACTAGTACGACCAGATCGAGGGAGGTCAGCTGCACTGCCACATTCATCATATCTAACCACCAATCTACTTACAGTGGATCTAGAAATTTGCTTTTCGGGATACTTGGCATTGAAAACATCAGATGCTTCCTGATGAGTTCTCAGACTATCACCACATCCAACCATCATCAAAAGTTCTACGCATCCTCTTTCACTTAAATGTAGCATTGCATTCACTAGTTTTATACTGTCTCAGAAGTATCACAATACTGAGGTTCCACACGTGCCAGGAATAAAATAAAAGTTATCGATACTTTACACAAAAAGGCCTGCATCTCTCTGTTGGTAAGGTAATGGTTTTTTTATTATTTTCTTTGTTTTGTTTTTATGTCAAATATTTTCATGCTAGTTGAAACAAAAATGTAGGCAACAAAATTTATCAGTCCATAAGAAGTGGAACATTACTCGTGAATTTGCGAAGGGTAAGCTATTTAGACATAAAATGTCATTTTTCCAAAAGAATGGCTCAGGTAATATCATTTTTCTTATATCAGCTACAGGAATATACCACCAAAAACAGTAAACAAACATGTATGTTTCCGTTAAAAAAAAATTATGATGGTGTCATAACTCAAAAACCAATGACGTCATAAATTTTGGTATAGTGACAAAATGTAGCATTTACAAAACTAAAATCGACCTGTTCGAGGATTTTTTTTGAAAAATGACATACCAAAGATATGAATTTTGTGCGTTTCTTTAGGTTCACACTGTATACAGAATGTTTATATGCTTCTAGTTCCATAAGTGCGTAGGCAATTTTCAGTGGTTGATCTTGCTATGTCCTTTTATACATTTACTAATTTTATGGTTTGATGTCCTCAACAGTATATTTAACCTGGACAAAAGGCCCGTTAAAAAAAAAATGCCAACCTAAAATCCAACAGCTGAAAATTAGTGCGTCTATGTTTAAATAACAACTTACGGAAAACAAGTTTTTAGCTTGTATACATTTATCTTTAGGTATTACGAAAGAGGTATTAGAAATATGTACAAAATGAGCCTAACTTTAAAAATAATACAGACGTAACAAACTTTGATAGATTATAGGTTTCGCTGTATAGAATGAGTAGTTATTTTTGGAAATGTGTACTTGCATTTGTTTATTAAGAAGGTACTTTTTTGAAAATTAATTTCTACCGGTTAGGGATGTCGTAGCATAGCGTAACATGGTTGGGTAACTAGCAATTTGGTGTTTTATAGAAGCTGAAAGAATGTTTACACAATATTTTTTATAAAACGAGATTGTTAATATAAGCATTACGTTTATACAACGCATATAGACGCAAAATGGGCACAGTTTATAAAATAATGTAGTTCTTTAATTTATTTTATCATGGCTCTAACAGGTGTTAATTGTATAAACGTTTACATATGATTAAAAAAATTAGTAGACGATAATTATAAAATTATTCGAGATACGCCAAAACATTTTTATAAGCATTGTGTTATTATACACTGATACTTTTTGTTATGCACAGCAACAACAACATAAGTTATTTATTATTTAAGTGTTTTTGCAGACAATAATAATTCTCAAAATCAGGCCCGTCGAGAAGGGGGGGGGGGGGGGGGGGTCGGGGGTGTTTCCCCCGGGCCCGAAGTTTTTGAAGAGCCCCGCGGATAAAGATGCATATGCAAATTTCGATTATTAAGAGGTAATAAATAATTTTTTGACGAGGAAAAATGTAGGGGAAGTAAAAAAGCACTACCTTCTGCTTACCGAAACTTTTTTACAATCGAGATAAAAATTGTGTCGTAAGGAATCCCCCCCTCCCCCCGCTCTTGGAAATTACAATCAAATATTTTACCGTGAGGAACGTCACCTTCAAAATTATATAGAAGAGCTGAGAGTGGGGGACCCGCATGTCACTATCCCCGGGCCCCAATTTCCTCTCGACGGCCTTGCTCAAAATAGTTGTAAAATATTAAAAAGGTATGTAGATTTCATGCGACATGGCGGCGTAACTAACAACATGATAAGTAAAGTATGAGATAAATGTTAACAGATTAAGACTTCGTTTCGCCAACGGCAAAGCGATTTTGGACTGCGAACAAAATTTTTCTGTGAAATATGTGGTATATATACAATTAAATTTTTGTGCGCCCTAAAAATAACAAATATTTATCAACATTAGAAATATAAAGTGAAAATAAAATTTTAGTATTAGATCTTTTTGTGGTATCGACTAATTGTGTTTTGCAGATAACTTATTTCACAATAACAGATTGTTGCCAAAATGGTTATATCACAATAATTTTTATTTTTGAACTATTTTTATTTAAAGGTCCAAAATGGCCACTATTCAAATAGTTTGAATATAAAATAACATTATGGCATCCATCTTACAAATCATATTTATAACTATGGAAACAATTATAGAACAAATGTATTTTCCGAAGAATTGTTCTACAATGTCTTCAAGGCAAAGCGATATTATAGGTGTAAATAATATTTTTTTTTACTATGAACACAATTTTCTGTATTCTGCTCTTGCTTGACCCAAAACCTATTTTCAGTTCGTTAGAATTTCAACAATTTATAGAGATTGCCGGTGGCACCTTTAAAATAACATTCGCTTTTTTTATTATGAGCACAATTTTCTGTGATCTGCTCTTGTTTGACCCAAAATTTGTTCTAAGTACGTTAGAATTTCAAAAATGGATAGTGGCAATTTAAAAATAAAATTCGCTTCAAGCTAACTGCCATTTCTGTGCAAGATATTGAAAACTTTTATAAGAAAACTTGCTCATAATATAAAAATATGACGTACCAAATTTGATAACTATACATGGTGATTCGTGTAGGCCATTCGTTAGAAGTTTTTCAACTTTTCGCACATCCTGTTTAGCTACCAAATTAGGTACAACGTTATATTTTTTAATTTTAAGCAAGTTTTTCCTGGGTAAACTCAGTAAATGAAAATTTTGATGTAAATAAAAAAGTCCTGTTGTTCTTAACAATTTCGAAGAAAAATAACGACAAAGCTTTTCCTTTCGTTGAAATAAAAATAAATAGCGGTGTAAAACCTACAAACGGATGGTTTACTTCGGAACTGCAAAGAATGAGGGAAAACGTTTGCCTACTGAGTGAACTGTACAATAATTTTCCCGATGTTAACTTAAAAGAACATTTAAAAAAATATGAAGCAGAATATAGACGGAAAATAAATTTTACCAAAAGAAATTATTATGAAAATATCCTTAATAAAAATGGTAATAATCCGAAAACATATTGGAATATAATAAATAAAAATAGGCAACAAAGTAGTAAAACATTAAATCCAGCGGTTGACGTAGAGGACCTAAATTATTATTTTATAAATATATCCGAAAATATTACTAAAAACTGACCTTCAGTAAACAACGCCTATAACGACTATATTCCAATGTGAGATAATTTTGAGGTAACAAATTCAAAATTCAAGTTCGATGCTATCAGTATAAATATGGTTCGTGACATAATAAATAAAATGAAACATAAAAACAGTAAAGATCGCTTTAGTTTGTCAACAAATATTATCAAAGGTATTAAAAACATTATAATTATACATCTAGTTTAATAAATCAATGTATAAGAGCGGGCTTTTACCCTGACATTTTAAAAATAACAAAAGTAATACCAATACATAAGCGTGGCCCTGTGAACCATAATAGACAACAGACCTATTTCAGTTGTATCAATTATATCGAAAATTTTTGAAACCTGCCTAAAAAACCAGATCACTGAATACTTTGAAAATAACAAATTGTTTTATGCAAAACAATTCGGGTTCGGGAAAAATTTTACAAGTGATGCAGTAACACATCTAATACACAAAATTGTTGAAGGGAATGAACATAAAGAATATGTGGAAATCACCTTCTGTGACCTGTAAGAAGCATTTGACTGTGTCTCTCACCTGGCTCTTGTAGACAAACTAAAATATTATAAATTTGATGCAATCAGCTGCAATTTAATAGAATCATTTCTAACACATAGACAACAGTACACAAGTTTTAATAATATTAATTCCACACCTCAGTATGTCAGGAGTGGGGTACCTCAGGGATTGGTGTTAGGACCGACCCTATTCTTAATTTTTGTAAATGACCTGAACAAAGCACTATCTGAGACCGACTTAATACTATTTGCTGATGATACAACACTCCTGACAACTGATAGGAAAATGGATATGCTAGAAACACGCATGGGCGAGGCACAGTCAAATGCTAGGGAGTGGTTCGGAGCAAACAGCCTGTCACTAAATGAGATAAAAACAATAAACATGATATTCACACACAGACCAATCGAAAATTTTCAAAATCCAGATAGAGTAAAATTTCTTGGGTTGTTTCTAGACCCAAATTTGAATTGGTCTTATCATGTACATTACGTAGCAAATAATGTAGCAAAAACCATATTTGTCATGAGAAATCTAAAACATGTTGTACCATTTAAACTACTACTAACAGCTTATTATTCACTAATAACATTTCACATGACGTTGAATGCATGCATCTCAAGCGGTCCGAATTTTTGACTTGCAAAGAGAGACGCTAAGAATAATCACAAGCCTGGGCTATAGAGATGATGTAAGAAATAAATTTATAGAACTGAAAATACTTTTCCTTCACTATACATATTTAACTGTTTAGTACATATGTATAAAAATATTCACTTTTATAAAAAAAAAACAGGAGGATATAGATAATTATAATACAAGGAATCAAGAAAATATCATAATTGACTGTAACACACTAAAGTCTAGTGATTGCGGCTTTAATTATTATGGTCCTAGGTTTTATAATAAAATCCCCAATAGGGTAAAAAACGCACCAGAGGTGAGATATAAACAAGTGATAAAAACATTCCTAATAACAGAGGCTTTTTACAATATAAATGAACTTTTAGTACACAATACTAATGAAACAAACTTTCTTAATGGAGTTCAATAGTCTTCTGTATTGTCCCGTTATTGTAGCGTAACATGTTATGCAATTATTTGTAATAGCGATGTTTTTCATGTATTATAATAATATATTACATATTGTTAAATATTTTTACTTATACCATGTAGATGTAATATGTTATACTGACCTGTGTACAACAAATTATTTGTTAATTAACACCAATACATTGATTGATGATTGATTGATTCATTGATATAGAATTCCTTAATATCTTGAACAAAAATGGCAGTTTACCTGAAGCGAATTTTATCTATAAGCTGTCACCAGTCTATACATTATTGACATTCTAATATACTGAAAATAGGTTTTCAGTAAAGCAAGAGCAGAATACAGCAAATTGTGTTCATAGTAAAAAAAACCGTTATTTACACCTATAATATCACTTTGCTGTGAACACATTGTATATACATTTTTTTGTAATTAGGCAGAAGCGTATTGCAAAAAGAAAAAGTAATTTCCATTAATATTTTGTTCCCAATAATTTTTTGCCCGCTATTGCCTTTTAATCAACTATGAGGAGTTCCCGTCAGAAAACAACGGTCAGTATGAAATAAATAAAATACAAGTAGTAATGAAATAGCATTTTTCTGTATACTTTCAAATATGTAATTTAAAAGCTTTTATTTAGCTTCACTTGTAACAATGTAAATCAATCTTGCAATCAAAATTTCTACTAGTTTTAATTAACCTAAACCTTTGAAATTTTACACACGTATAGAATACAATGAATTATGTAACGTCATCCTAAATCCAACATGGCGAACGCCCCAAGATGCCAGAGTCCTGTAAAACACTACTGTAAATGAGAAAACAATATGGCGCATAAACACATTACCAGGTTATATAAAAATGGTACAGAGCATATTATAATATGCCTTTAAGGACAATTTTTAGCTTTTTAACTATTCTATAAGTGTTTTATGAGAGCAATGAGTGCTTCGTTTATGACAATTGTTTAGCAGCTATGGCCGAATACAATATGCTTCCAAAAATAATATTGTGTTAAGAAGGATCCTAATAAATTTGTTTTATTAATGCTTAGCTAAACTGCTAATGAATAGTTTTATAGATATTCACAAATTGACCAAAAAGTGCCGGGGATCATTACTATAAATCTGTTATAAATCCATTTTGCTCCGTCAGCTAAAACATCCTATAATAATTGCTGTATGGACGTTTATAAAACAGCGAAAAATAAATTCTACAAAATGTTTTATAATTTAGCTGTAAGAACATTCTTAGCACTTATTTATGTGACGATTTAGTTGCGAAGACTAAATCACTTTGGCGGTTTTAATAAAATAAAATAACATTTTCAGAGAAGCAATGCAACAGTAATAAAATAAAATTCTACTAATATTTTAAATTTATAGAGCAACTTTGTTAGTTAGGTTATATGTGTTGATGTTGCTGTTGTCAATTGAGGAAGAAAATATTCTTCCTTAAGAGTTGTACTTTTGACAACAGCAACACCAACCTGACAGAAAATAGCAAGACAAATAACAATAATTGAGCAAAGACACGTGCAGAAGAAAGAAAAGTTAAAAGAGGTCAGAGATGCTTCTTTGCAAAACTAATGCGATATTCTATAATGCCTTCTATCTTGTCGAACTACTCCAAAACGGTAGGCGCTCACGATTTTGAACGTATGAGTTCAGTTTTCCTTGCGCTCACTGGCACTCAATTTTGCAAGTAAACACTTTTTATACTCTATTTTGCGACGCCTGCGTTGCGAAAATTGACTAGCTACAAATAAGAGATTGAAAGTACAACTCTTTAGGAAGAAAATAAGCGCTACGATATCTCTAGCTTCAGAAATTAATTTACAAAAAAGTGCCTTTTTAGTAAACAAATGCTTAGTACCCATTTAAAAGAAAACCACACATTTTACACAGCAAAACCTATAATTTATCAAAGTTTGTTACGTCTACGTTCATTATTTTTAAAGTTAAAAATTAATTAAGAAACAACTTTTTTAGCAGTATATTTTGTTAAAAAACTAATTCGGGCTCATTTTGTAGATATTTTTAATACCTACAAATTCTTCCACAGAGGCATTTTCGTAAAACGTAAAGATAAATGTATACAAGCCAAAAACTTGTTTTCCGTAACTTCACTTGTTAATTAAACATAGACGCACCAATTTTCAGCTGTTGGATTTTAGGTACAATAGTTATGCACGCTGAAAAACCACGGTTGACATTTTTTTTCTAAAACTCCCTTTTGCCTAGGCTAATTAAATTCACGATGACGATAAAATAGCTTCCATGAACACCAAAATAGCTGTTGTTATCTATTAATTAACGAATGAACCTTGACATTCTAACAAACAAAGTGGGCTATTTACAATTTCTGCGCTTTTAAAAACATCGCTATCTACTATTTGCTGTATTTGCAATTAATCTTAAGGTGTTAATTAATATATGTTCTATGATTGTTATCAAAGGCATGTTGGGTAACACTAGACCTTACAGTTCTTCCATTTTTCAGATGGCTGACATGTTCCTTGAACCTTATTAGAATTAGAAGTTTCGTTTGTCCAACATACTTTAAATGACATCCATTACAACTAATTACACATGTTCCAGATTTTTTGTTTAATTCAGTCTTTTGCTCTAAATCGTCTAAAAGTTGTAATTTATTCCCCAGTAGATAAGCAAGCATGTCTAAGATTTAAAAAAATTCTACTTAGACCACGGGTAAACTGAGATCATATGGAATTGATAAAACATTTTAATTTCTCCGCTCGGTTTGTAAGGTCAAGGAGTTCTGGAGGGTTTCCTTAAACTTACGTTTCCTAATTACTTTAACTTACAGCATATTTATGGTCCCTCACCCACACCCTTAATTAAAACTTTCTCTTGCAAATCTCTGTTCATTAAGTCACAAACTTAATAGATAATGAATAAAGAGCAGTCACCCTATGCTGGACATAACAAGGGATATATAGTTTTTCTCATCTATTCACTGAATGAGGGGCAAGTGGACTCATTCACACATGTAATTTGAAATATAAAAAGTGTGTTAGCATCTTAATTTCGCTGTGAAATATTACAGAATGGCCATATTATTGTTTAGAAAATAATAATTACATTGTACATTACCCTTATACCTTATAGCTTAAAATACGCGACGAATTATGTTATACAGATTCGGCAAATTTAGTTTAAGGTACTGTTGCATTTTATTCGCCTTTTTGGAAACACCCTGTATGAATCCGTGGGTTCTAAATAATTTTAACAAGAGATTAAACACTACTAACACTTTATTTGATAATTTACTGACTATACAAAACTTGAAAATACGCTTTGTTTACTTTAACCTCACTTTTTCCCGAACGTGTCACTTCTAAAATAAACTTCTCTCCTCATAGACTTCCTTTCGCGCTGATAATCGCGCCTTATATACTCCGAAATTGACTCTCTAGATTGAACCAGAATCTTCTTCCTCCACACTAGAAAAGTCCATGGCTCTTTCTAGAGTCTTTCCAGTCACTATCAGTAGGCATAGGCGTATCATCTCCAGTTCCAAGGGGGTGTAATTCATAACATTGCCCCCTCCTTAAGCCTAGATCGTCCCGATCAGGCAACTCAGAATCATCGATGTATTTCGCCAGTCTATCCAAATGAACGATCTTCATATTGGACTTTTTGCTTTGCTGAATCCGATAGACGACGTCATTAATTCGGGTAATAACATGGTCCATCCCAAGGTGGTTGAAGTTTCGGTGACCTTCCTTTCTTCCGCTGTGGGTTGTACAGCCAAACCAGGTCTCCTGCCTTGAACCCTTCTGAACTACCCTTCCGGTCGTATCGAGCCTTCATTCGGTCACTGGCTGGTGATGGTTCCGCTATATCATTAGCCAACCTCTTGAAAGGAGCTCCGGCGTTGAACTGCTTCTTTTCATCCTTACTTCCAGTCTGTGGCCCCTTACTGGCTGCACAAATCTTGCATTTGCGACACCAAGCCTCCACATCCTGACGACTTCTTATCCAATAAAATCGTTCACGTATTTTCTTCAGGGTCTTGTTAACACCGAAGTGTCCATCGGATGTTCCATCGTGCACTTCCTGAAGCATCTTCGCTACTCGACACCTGGGAATCACTAGACACATAACCACCTTTTTTCCATCCGGGCTTTCCCATGCTCTCCGCAACAGCCCGTTCCTGACTTTCAGTGAGTCCCACTGCGCCCATAGTGCCTTCAGTCCCACTCTTTTGTCCGAAACATCCTTCCATTTTGGACGAGTTCCCCTTTCTTTGGCTCTCAATATAGGCCCAATTTCCACATCATTCAATTGCTCTTGTCTGAGCGCCTCATCTGTCCTGTCATCCGGAACCTCCACCTTGACAGTGTTGACTGCTCCCGTGACCTGCAGTTTCTCCTGGTGGTAGTACTTGCAATCTTCCTTGGACCTTCTTTCGGATGAAATATCTGCAATTTTCTGGGGTTTCACTTTACTTCCACGTCCTGGTAGTAGTGGACTTCTCGGAATGCTTCGAAGCTGAGAAATCTTTACTTCTCTCGGGGTACCATGTTCCCTATCTGTCACAGTCTCTCTGGTACCAGCTTCCTCTGATTTTCCCCTCAGCTTCACAGCTTCTCCGGCCTTTACTTTCTCCAATCTTCTCCGTGGACATTCAAGCTGGATATGTCCTAGTTCTCCGCACCTGTAACATTCCATACTCCGTCGTCCACTTGGCCTTCCACTACTTTGTTTATTCTGTGTCCCTTCCATGTTTCCTGCATTCACATTCCTCAAGATCCGATATCGACAGTCTCGTTTGATATGGCCTGCTCTGCTACAGTTGTAACATTTAATACCGCCGCTTGGAGTGCCTTGTCTTTCTGCAGCATCCAATTGAGCCAGTAATTGACTGAACATTTTATGTATATCAGCCAACATAGGGTTCTGGTTCTCCTTTTCTGACTGCGATCTTTCGAGACTCACAGCTTTTATTCTTGAACTCGGGGTATCTTGAAAGACAGCTTCCACTTCGAGTGCACGCACCAACGCTTCGCTGCTGTTCTGGTATCGAGATAACCTGAGGACTCGCCTGATCTCATCATCCTGTATACCATCCAGAAAAGCCTCTACTGCCAGTTGGTCTTGGAATTCCTTCGGTACATCCGGATAAGCCAGGTAAGCCAGTCTCCACACGGCAGCTTCGAACTCTTGCAAGCTTTCCCCAGCCCCTTGAACCCGTGATTTCAGCTGGGTCTGGTACACTCGGGCAAGGTGTTGATCGCCATATCGTAAGTCCAGGGTAGCTTCTAGAACCTTAAAATCCTGTTGTTGCCCTACTGGGATTGTCTGGAGTATTTCCAATGCTTGACCCCTTAATGCCACGATTAACGCCATAGCCTTCACTTCGTTACTCCAGTTGTTTGCACTCGTTGCTGCCTCAAACTGCCTCTTGTAAATGGTCCATGAACTTTGGCCGTCAAAGGAGGGAGGTTCGAACAGCTCGTCTGATAATACCACTTGCTGGCTTCCTCTATCCCTCAACTGTCGCTTAAGCAGGTCTATTTCCTCTTTGATTTCACTTACTTCTTCTCGATGCCTTTTTTCTAGCTCTTCCAACACTTTCTGGAATTGTGCAAATAAGTCCTGTATTTGCTTTTCAGTTGCCATACTTCTGGTAGTTATAGGCATACGACTACGTTGAAATCAAATAAATTTAATAATTACGTCAATATCGGTAATGGAACTGTCCAGAAAAACCTCAAAATGGCACGAGAAAGTCTTATTTAGAGTCTTTGTCACATAACCACTAATGTCCAAATAAAATGTTCCAAAAATGTCTCAAAAAATGCACTTAACACTATTTTCCTGTTCGAAAATAATCCTCGAACAATATCCAGTAAATTAGTCCTCCCTGTGTTAGCACAAACTCCGAGAATACTGTCCCAGTCTTCTCAACACTCCCGAAAAATCCTCTTGTCAAAATTCCGCGTCTGACACCAATGTTGCATTTTTTCGCCTTTTAGGAAACACCCTGTATGAATCCGTGGGTTCTAAATAATTTTAACAAGAGATTAAACACTACTAACACTTTATTTGATAATTTACTGACTATACAAAACTTGAAAATACGCTTTGTTTACTTTAACCTCACTTTTTCCCGAACGTGTCACTTCTAAAATAAACTTCTCTCCTCATAGACTTCCTTCCGCGCTGGTAATCGCGCCTTATATACTCCGAAATTGACTGTCTAGATTGAACCAGAATCTTCTTCCTCCACACTAGGAAAGTCCATGGCTCTTTCTAGAGTCTTTCCAGTCACTATCAGTAGGCATAGGCGTATCATCTCCAGTTCCAAGGGGGTGTAATTCATAACAGTACGTAAACTTGTTTCTGCGCGGATAAACCACGCCTTGTCGTAGAACAATGCAGGGCATTGGTATAAAACAATAGTGCCATCGCTTAACCGCGTCGAGTTGAGAACAGCGCACCCATTCTGTTTTTAATAGCGTAGAGCGTAGCTGTTTAGACGTGTGTGAATAAAATAAATTAATCTCAATTTTGTTATTAAAATGCCGTGTGTTTATACAACTGCAGAAAAAGTGCAAATTGTGAAGTGGTATTTCGGGGGCCATTCCACTGAAGACACAATAAATTTATTTACTGTGGCATATCAAGACAGACCAATCCCCTCAGCTAGCATAATTTCATACATTATTAAAAAAAATGAGAATTTCGGGTGTGTCGTGAATTATTGCAAAACATGCTGTCAACCCGAACCCCGTCATCAGCAAATGAGCGCAGAACGTGAAATTAGCGAAACTAATGTCTGTGCACTTGTTGAAACTAGTGAACCTTGTTCTAGCAGGCAAATTGCTGATGAAGTTGACATGAAGGAAAGAACTGTAAGAAATATTTTGAAAAGAAATGGGTACAGTTGTCTTAAAGTTCAAACAACGCAAGAAATATTTCCTGAGGACAATTTCAAACGGATGGAATTTTGTGGAATCATGATAAATAAAGTGAATGAGAATGAAAACTTCTTAAAGAATATATTGTTTACAGATGAATCATCCTTTTCATTACATAGGAAACACAATCCATCCGTAGTAGGATATTCGTCTCGGAAAAATAAACATTTGAGTGTTGCTGTGCGAACTCAGTATCCTCAAAATTTTAACGTTTGGACGGGAATTTTAGACAATCACATTATAGGCCCACTGCTAATCGATGGCAATTTAAATGGCAATAAATATTTAGAACTTTTACAAAACCAAATAATTCCTGCAGTTCAAAATCTTCCTGTCAACTTTGACGACATTTGGTTCCAACAAGACGGCTGCACAAGTCACAATACCTTAACTGTTATTAATTTTCTAGAAAGAACATTTCCCAATCGTTTAATAGCTACGAGGGGAATGATAAAATGGCCCCCCAGGTCACCTGATCTAGCACCCCATGATTTCTTTCTGTGGGGCTTTTTAAAGGAAACCGCATACAAACATGCGTTTGAACGAGCCAATAATTTAGTTGAATTACGGGAAAAACTTATCCAACTTTGTGCAAGCATTACTCCAAATCAACTCAATGATATTCACGAGACGTTCATTGTGTAATCGGTTTGGCTATTGTACAAGAAGGTGGTTTGTTTGAATCCTTATTTCATTAATTTATTGTTTGATAATTATTAGTTGATTTTAGTTTCTGAGGGTTATTTAATTACTTCCACATCCACGTAGTGGATTGGAAGTATAGTAATCGCAAAAAAATTTTCAAAAATTTTTATTCGTGAAATAGGTTTAGAATGTCATGAAACGTCGAGATTTTAAATTTGAGCAAAAAAAAAAAAAATTCTGTCTGTCTGTCTGTCTGTCGGTCTGTCTGTCTGTCTGTCTGCCTGTAACTTTTTTGTCCGCACGTTTTCTCCGGAACGGTTTAAGATATTGACTTGAAATTTTGTACACGTATATATTATAACGAGATCTGGAACTGGATTGTTTTTTGAGGATATCGGGTGAAGGGTTGGGGGTTAAATAGGGGTAAATAGGGGAAAATAAATAAAGCAAGCTTGTAAGAGTACAGAAACTTGAAATTCGGTCTATGTACTAGAAGTTAAGGCCTAAGATTTTCTTATAATATTTTTTAACCCCCACCACCCCTACCCCATTAATGGGGTTGATAAAATAAAGTTGAGATTTTCATTTGAAATTTCGTACACGTATGTATTATAACGACGTCTGAAATTAGATTATATTTTGAGATGATTCCGTTGAAGGGTTGGGGGTTAATTTGGGGTAAATAGGGGAATATAAGTAAAACAAGTTGGTAAGAGTACAGAAACTTGAAATTCGGTGTATGTACTAGAAGCCAAAGCGTCAGATTTTTTTATAATATTTTTCAACCCCCACCACCCCTACTCCAATATGAAAAGGGTTGATAAAATAAAATTGAGATATTCATTTGAAATTTGGTACACGTATGTATTATAACGACATCTGGAACTAGACTATAATTTGAGATGATTCCGTTGAAGGGTTGGGGGTTAAATAGGGGTAAATGGGGGAAATAAGTAAAGCAAGCTGGTAAGACTACAGAAACTTGAAATTCGGTGTATGTACTAGAAGCCAAGGTCTCAGATTATTTATAATATTTTTCAACCCCCATCACCCCTACTTCATTATTAAAAGCGTTGATAAAATATAATTGAGATATTCATTTGAAATTTGGTACACGTATGAATTATAACATCTGGAACTAGATTATACTTTGAGATGATTTCGTTGAAGGGGTGGGGGTTATTTAGGGGTAAATAGGGAGAAATAAGTAAAGCAAGCTGGTATGCGTACAGAAACTTGAAATTCGGTGTATGTACTAGAAGCCAAGGCCTAAAATTTTTTAATATTATATTTCAGCCCCCCACCACCCCTACTCCATTATTCAAGGGGTTGATAAAATAAAATTGAGATATTCACATGAAATTTAGTACTCATATGTATTATAAGGACATCTGGAACTAGATTATATTTTGAGATGATTCCGTTGAAGGGTTGGGGATTAAATAGGGGTATATAAGGGAAAATAAGTAAAGCAAGCTGGTAAAAGTACAGAAATTTGAGATTTGGTGTATATACTAGAAGAGAAGGTCTCAGGTTTTTTTATTAGTATTTTCCATCCCCCCCACCCCCCACTCCCTTATTAAAAGAGTTGATAAAATTAAATTTAAATTTTCACTTGAAATTTGGTACATTTATGTATTATAACTATATCTGAAACTAGATTATATTTTGACATGATTGCGTTGAAGGAGTGGGGGTAAGTAGAGGTAAATAGGGAAAAATAAGTAAAGCAAGCTGGTAAGAGTATTGCAACTTGAAATTCTGTGTATGTCCTAGAAGCCAAGGCCTCAAATTTTTTAATAATATTTTTCAACCCTTCCACTACCCTTACTACATTATTAAAGGGGTTGATAAAATATAATTGAGATATTCACTTGTAATTTGGTAGAGGTGTTTCAGAATCTCATGAGCCGCGAAATGCGCAAAAGGCAAAGTTTATTCTGAGTTATAAGTATGTTTTTGAAGACGCTGAAGGCTGCCTTGCTGTATACATAAACAAGAGCTCGGGATACATTGTCAACAATAAATATAATATTTTTAAGAAGTGTAACTGAGTCAACAGGAGGGATTATGTCTCTGCGTATATGAAGGTCACAGCTCATGAGGTTTTAAAACACCTCTAGATGTATGTATTATAACGACATCTGGAACTAGATTATATTTTGGGATGATTCCGTAGAAGGGTTGGGGTTAATAGGAGTGACTAGGGAAAAATATGTAAATCAAGCTGATAAGAGTACAGAAATTTAGGATTCGATGTATATACTAGAAACCAAGGCGTCAGATTTCTTTCTAATATTTTTCAAACTCCACCACCTCCGCTTCATTATTAATGGGATTGATAACATCAAATTGAGATATTCACTTGAAAATTAGTACCCGTATGTATTGTAGTGACATCTGATTGAGATGACTCCATTGAAGGGATGGGAGGTGGTAAGTTATGAATAGTAGAAAATAAGTAGGGTGAACTAGAAACTTCATTTTTAACGTATATGGTAGAAACCAACTCCTCAAACTTTTCTATGACATCTGCCCCAAATATTATTAAAATTCTATTAGTCAAGATGTTTCCTTTAAAGTGACTTGGATGAAGAATCTGGATGTGGAAGTAGTGATTCCTTAGGCAGCGGTTTTTTAATTTAATGTTCCATTTTTGTAATTTAATAAGAATAATTTATTTTTTGATAATTATTACTTGATTTTAGTTTCCGGGTTAATTAATTTTATTTTAATGTTCTATTTTCATTTCGGTTTTAATAAGAATTATTATTTTATTCCCATAGCATTTACGGCTAAAAAGAAGCTGCAGAAATGCGTTCAATAGAAGAAATTATTTGTCAAAAATGTGACAAATAACTTCTTACCTTTTGACGAAGAGATATTATCTCGTTTCGTAATAGAAATTATTGCCTACGTCCGCACCCATCCTTAGTTCATGCCGTACTAAATTCAATTCATTGTGTGCCTCTGCTTTCACGATTTATGGAACTAGCGGGGCGTGGTCAATTACATCGTTATTCCTATACCCTTAACTGCATTTTCCGAATCTGTATATCTACTGCGTCGTTTTCAATAGTATTGCGCAGGTCCCTCCTATCTCCCGTGTCGCATGTTGTGATATATGGCCTTGTCTACACATGTTAGCGCTGTAAAGAATCTGCTTCGTTTCGTATTATACGTGGTGGTTCATAAATATTTGTGATTTATTTACTGAGTTTATAATTTAGTCAGATTTAGATCATAAATTTTTTGAATGTGTAAAATACCAAGCAGAAAGCGATCTCTTTTACAAAAAATTAACTGATCAAAATGCTTACCATTCTAATAACATTTGTCATTTGCTAGCATTGAATAAAAAACCCATCTATGACGTGATTCTCGAATATCTTAAAGCCATTAAACTTAATATTTAGAATAGGTTATGTTAGGTTGGATTTCTCACCCCTTGTTTTTATCCCATTGTATACAGGTATTCCTTTTTTCCGTGGTCTTACTCTTTGTGTGTGTCATTATAAAATGCCCTGACAATCCCCTGGGCGAGAAGAGAGTCATTGTTTTATCCCAGAGTCTCTATTCGTGATCGGTGGTATAGGTTAGGTTAGAATTAGGGTACAATTAGTTAATTAATAAGTACATGTTAACTTCGCATCTGGCTGTATCGACGTAAGTCGTAATGCCAAAAACCGCTGCCTAAGGAATCACTACTTCCACATTCAGATTCTTCATCCAAGTCGTTTTAAAGGAAACATCTTGACTATATTTGCACTCTAGTATGTGGAAATTATTGGTCATAGAATTTTAATAATATTTGGGGCAGATGTCATAGAAAAGTTTGAGGAGTTGGTTTCTACCATATACGTTAAAAATGAAGTTTTTAGTTCACCCTACTTATTTTCTACTATTCACCTCCCACCCCTTCAATGGAGGCATCTCAATCAGATGTCACTACAATACATACGTGTACTAATCTCAAGTGAATATCTCAATTTGATGTTATCAATCCCATTAATAATGAAGCGGAGGTGGTGGAGTTTGAAAAATATTAGAAAGAAATCTGAGGCCTTGGTTTCTAGTATATACACCGAATCCCAAATTTCTGTACTCTTATCACCTTGATTTACTTATTTTCCCCTAGTCACTCCTATTAACCCTAACCCTTCTACGGAATCATCCCAAAATATAATCTAGTTCCAGATGTCGTTATAATACATACGTCTACCAAATTACAAGTGAATATCTCAATTTTATTTTATCAACCCCTTTAATAATGTAGTAAGGGTAGTGGAAGGGTTGAAACATATTGTTAAAAAATTTGAGGTCTTGGCTTCTAGGACATACACCGAATTTCAAGTTGCAATACTCTTACCAGCTTGCTTTACTTATTTTTCCCTATTTACCTCTACTTACCCCCACTCCTTCAACGCAATCATGTCAAAATATAATCTAGTTTCAGATATAATTATAATATATAAATGTACCAAATTTCAAGTGAAAATATAAATTTAATTTTATCAACTCTTAATGAGGGAGTGGGGGTGGTGGGGAGAAATAGAAAATACTAATAAAAAAACCTGAGACCTTCGCTTCTAGTACATACACCGAATTTCAAGTTTCTGTAGTCTTACCAGCTTGCTTTACTTATTTTCCCCTATTTACCCCTATTTAACCTCCAACCCTTCAACGGAATCATCTCAAAATATAATCTAGTTCCAGATGTCGTTATGATACATATGCGTACTAAATTTCATGTGAATATCTCAATTTTATTTTATCAACCCCTTGAATAATGGAGTAGGGGTGGTGGGGGCTGAAATAAATTATCAAAAAATCTGGGGCCTTTCCCTCTTGTACATACACCGAATTTCAAGTTTCTGTAGTCATACCTGCTTGCTTTACTTAATTCCCCCTATTTACCCCTAAATAACCCCGAACCCTTCAAAGGAATCATCTCAAAGAATAATCTAGTTCCAGATGTCGTTATAATTCATACGTGTATCAAATTTCAAATGAATATCTCAATTTTATTTTATCAACCCTTGTAATAATGAAGTAGGGGTGGTGGGGGTTGAAAAATATTATAAATAATCTGAGACCTTGGCTTCTAGTATATACACCGAATTTAAAGTTTCTGTAGTCTTACCAGCTTGCTTTACTTATTTTCCCCTATTTACCCCTATTTAACCCCCAACCCTTCAACGGAATCATCTCAAATTATAATATAGTTCCAGATGTCGTTATAATACATACGTGTACCAAATTTCAAATAAATATCTCAATTTTATTTAATCAACCCTTTTCATATTGGAGTAGGGGTGGTGGGGGTTGAAAAATATTATAAAAAAATCTGACGCTTTGGCTTCTAGTACATACACCGAATTTCAAGTTTCTGTGGTCTTACCAGCTTGCTTTACTTATTTTCTCCTATTTACCCCAAATTAACCCCCAACCCTTCAACGGAATCATCTCAAAATATAATCTAATTTCAGACGTCGTTATAATACATACGTGTACGAAATTTCAAATGAAAATCTCAACTTTATTTTATCAACCCCATTAATGGGGTAGGGGTGGTGGGGGGTTGAAAGATGTTATAAAAAAATCTTAGGCCTTAACTTCTAGTACATACACCAAATTTCAAGTGTCTGTTCTCTTACAAGCTTGCTTTACTTATTTTTCGATACTTTCCCCTATTTAACCCCCAACCCTTCACCGGATTTCCTCAAAAAACAATCCAGTTCCAGATCTCGTCATAATATATACGTGTACAAAATTTCAAGTCAATATCTCAAACCGTTCCGGAGAAAACGTGCGGACAAAAAAAGTTACAGACAGACAGACGGACAGACAGACAGAAATTTTGTTTTTTCGCTCAAATTTAAAATCTCGACGTTTCATGACATTCTAAACCTATTTCACGAATAAAAATGTTTGAAAATTTTTTTGCGATTACTATACTTCCGCTACGTGGATGTGGAAGTAAAAAAAATATTTAGACTGTGGGAGAGCACTCAACCATCTACAATAAGCAAATGAGAAGATGTTGAAAATGTAGAAGACACAAATATTGCAAGATATCATACTTATTGTTTATAAAAATATAGTGGCGAGTGAAGGAGAATGAGAAGCAAAAGAAAAAAACGGCTTACTTGGCGGAAGTATCGATGTCGACAATTGAGAATTTATTGAGAAGGGGGCCCAGAAAAGGGACACGACGAAACAAGGTAGTATCGAAGGACGTAGATCCTTCAATGGCCAACCCAAGCAACATTTTTAGTCTCATAAAAAAGTAACAACGCGCGACGTCGTTACGATGTAATATACAACTTACTTTTAGTCATGACGACCGTGTTACAACCCTTTTATGACCAGATTTGGACGGTTTGAAAAGGGTTGTCACGACTTTTCATACAACTTTTATATAACTTAATTGGATGTCATAAAGAAGCCGTTACAACGTCATGACGACCTCTTTTAGGACCTTCAGACGATCAAACAGTCCTAAGAATTGAATGCGGTATTGTCGCATAAAGGTTGTTATATAGTCATTATAGGGTCATAACAATCTTATATGACTTCGATATGACCTATGGTCTATTTTGTACGCATGCGTGTTTGTGAATTTCGTTCAAACACGACAACAGAACGTAACGAGTCAGCATGTATTGTAAATATTTTGTCTATACGTATTAGGGTGGTCCTTATTTTTTAACTTTTAAAATTTGATCTTCTTACCCTCTCAAATTATTATGACATAAAAGAAAAAAATTTGCATCAAATTTAGGGTAGCTAGGTCAACCCATTCCCATGCCCCAAAAGGGGTGAATTTTCCTATGTATTTCTTGTGGGTAAAAGACACTTTTTGGTTTTGCGACGGAATCGTCAAAACGTTGTGTAGTAAAAACCGCATACAAGTCTCCTCTTTAGAATTGTCCAGAGAATACGAATTAACCATTCTTTTTATTTCCACATCCACGTAGTGGACATATCAGGTGAAGGGTTGGGGGTAAATAGTGGGAAATAAGTAAAACAATCTGATAAAAACACAGAAACTTGAAATTTGATGTATATGTTCTAGTACATATACATCAGATTTCAAGTCAAGGCTGCAAATTTTTTTTATGATGTTTTCCATCCCCCCACCAAGCCCACTTTATTATTAAAGGGGTTGATAAAATAAAATTGAGATATTCTCTTGAAATTTGGTATACGTATATATTATAATGCCATCTTTAACTAGGTTATATTTTTGGACTATTCTGTTAAAGGGTTGGGGGTTAAATAGTGATAAATAGGGCAATATAAGTAAAGCAAGCTGGTAAGAGTATAGAAACTTGAACTTCGGTGTTTATACTAGAAGCCAAGACCCCAGACTTTTTTTATAACCCCCCACCACCCCTACTGCATTTTAAAGGGGTTGATAAAATAAAATGGAGATATTCGCTTAAAGTTTGGTACACGAATATTTTGAGATGATTCCGTTGAAGGGGTTTGGTGTGTAATTGGGAAAAATCAGTAGAGCAAGCTAGTAAGAGTCTAGAAACTTCATTTTTGGCGTATCTGCTAGAAACCAATGCCTTAATTTTTAACATTGAAAATGTTTAACAAATAGAATATGTAACGGTATTACGGGGGTCCAGTAGCGATTTGTGTAACGCTTGGAAATACGAGGGTGTTTTATTGGACAGGAAAGCGTTCGGTGCTGTTACATCGCATATTTTTTTAAAGATCCAAATTTGATTTTGAATTTGATGAATTTTGATACCTAGAATCATATTCTTGCAATTTTACGTCTCAACGCAGACCGACGCCTAGGGTCGCTTTGGTAAAACTTGTGTATTTAATAAATTTTGATACCTAGATTCGTATTCTTGCTTTGTTACGTCTCGACGCTGACTGACGCCTAGCGTCGCTTTTGTAAAACTTGTGTATTTGATAAATTTTGATATCTAAATTTATGTTCTTACATTTTTATGTCTCGACGCCGACCGACGCCCAGCGTCGTTTTCTTACAGCTTGTATGTTTGATAAACGTTGATATGTAAATGTATGTTCTTGCACTTTCACGTCTCGACGCCGCCCGACGCCTAGCGTCGATTTTATAAAACTTGTGTATTTGATAAATTTTGATACCTGGATTCACATTTTTGTATCTTTACGTCTCGACGCTGACCGACGCCTTGTGTCGTTTCTGTAAAACTTGTATATGACTAATATTGATATCTAAATTTATGTTCTTGCATTTTTACGTCTCGACGCCTACCGTCGCTTAGCGTCGTTTTTATAAAACTTGTGTCGTTGATAAACTTTGATATCTAAATCCTTGCTTTTTTACGTCTCGACGCCGACCAACGCCTGGCGCCATTTTTGTAAAACTTCTGAATTTGATAAATTTTGATACATAGATTCATATTCTTCCATTTTTTCGTCTCGACGCCGACCAACGCCTAGCCTTGATTTTGTAATACTTGTGTATTTGATCAATTTTAACATCAAAATTCATGTTCTTGCATTTTTACATCTCGACGCTGACCGACGCCTAGCGCAGTTTTAGTAAAACTTGTGTATTTGATCAATTTTGATACCGAGATTCATGTTCTCGCATTTTTACGAAACCCATTTTTTTTTGTGGAATATTAATGTAAAGCCTATTACAATCACTGAGCAACTTTTTAATTTTTTATCCGCAGCTTAATAAAAGTTTGAAAGTTTCTAAAACTTTTCTTTATTTCTATCCCCCGTACATTTTGCAGATTTTGTAAATATCATGTCGGGCTTGAAAGCTAGCCAAGTTAATTTTCAATTACTTAAATTGCAACTTCTGTAAAAGAATTTATGACATCTGCCCCAAATATTATCAAAATTCCATGACCGATTATTTCCGCATACTAAAGTGCAAATATAGTCAAGAAGTTTACCTTTAAAGAGACTTGGAGGAAAATCTGGATGTGGAAGTAGTGATTTCTTAGGCAGCGGTTTTTTAATAAAAGCCTCATAAGACCCTCTTTCGGTCACTTTGGGGCCCTATAAAATAGTCTTTAATTAAAAAAGAATAATTAATACGTGTTCTCTGGTCAATTCTGAAGAGGAGACTTGTGTGCGATTTTTATTGCACAACATTTTAACGATTCTACCGCAAATTTACGAAAAAATGTCTTTTACCCATAAGAAATACATAGGAAAATGCACCCCTTTTGGGGCACGGGAAGGGGTTGAGCTAACCACTCAAAATTTTGTGTGATTTTCATCTTCTTATATTAGAACAGAGTGAGTGGGTAAGAAGACCACATTTAAAAAAATCCACACCTATAGCTAAGTACCACCCTAATACGTATGTCTTGTATTAATTAGTTTTCAATACGGAAAATAAAAGCTCAACAACCAAACTGCTAAGTATGAACCATGTGTTATGTAAGAAAATGTTAAATCGATTTCTAGCAATGTTTTATGATGCCAAAACTGCTGGGGATTAATTTTTACTATGAAAATGTCAAAGATACCCCAAAAAAACATAACGCGCCCTCAGAATAATGAAAATAATAGAAAATTTTGAGAATTCAAGAAAAATAAAGGATTTTTAAATATTACTTTCAATGGGCTACAATGTAGCTGATAGTAATCAGCCGCAGAAATATCGGGAGACAATTTTGGACCACCTTGTATAATAATAAAATATACAAAACACGATGTAGTGTTGTAAATACGTAAAATACCAAAATGTTTTAAAAGTCTTCCTCCGAATATTCTGACGAACTATCTGCTTCTCCTACATTAATAATGATACGTTTTATAATGAAATCAATATACTATTGTCATGTTCCCATATTTTCGCCTCTTCTGCTGGTACATGATTTACACATGAGCAAAACTAAGAACTGGGAATAACTGAATCGACGAAATTGATAATTAATGTTTCGGTATAATTTTCATAAATGTGAAGATAAATAGTAGTACGCCCATGGTTGATTTTCTGTGAGTGATTTACTACTCTGTCTTTTCCATATATAGAATTAATTAATTAATTAATTAATAAGTTACAACAATAACAATTTCCTACTTATTCGTAAATTCAGAGACCGACTTTTAATAATAATAAAATATTTATTACCATAAATTATTTGAAGAACATCAACATTGTCATATCATTGTGCATGGGCACAGCAAATTATTGGACATTTTAGAATAAAATCACATAAGTACATAACGTATACAACAAATATCACAAATAATTACAATAACTATGACATTAAAAACATTACATTCAAAATTAGGACTAGATATCTTAACTCCCTAACCCTAAGTGTATCTATAAGTTTGTATTGGTTGACTGATTGGTGGCTGTTGATATTAAATGAATAAAAACATTTTCTTGTAAAAAATTGTTTGGTCTTATTTTTAAATAAGTTGCAGCTAGTTATTGCTTTAATTTCAGGAGGAAGGTTATTGTAAGCTTTTATAGCTTTATAATGTACATTTTTGAAAAATATTATTAAAAAATCTGAGACCTTGGCTTCTAGGACATACACCGAATATCAAGTTTCTGTACTCTTACCAGTTTGCTTTACTTATTTTTCTCTATTTACCTCTACTTACCCCCCCCCCTCCTTCAATGCAATCACGTCAAAATATATTTTAGTTTCAGATGTCGTTATAATACGTAAGTGTACCAAATTTCAAGTGAAAATCTAAATTTAATTTTATCAACTCTTTTAATAAAGGAGTGGTGGTGGTGGGGGAAATGGAAACTATTATGAAAAAACCTGGTATATAGTATATACAAGAAATCCCAAATTTCTGTACTCTTACCAGCTTTCTTTACTTATTTCCCCCTATCTACCCCTATTTAACCCCCAACTCTTCAACGGAATCGTCTCAAAATATAATCTATTAATCTAGTTCCAAAGGTCGTTATAATACATACATGTACCAAATTTCAAGTGAATATCTCGATTTTATTTTACCAACCCCTTCAATAATGAAGTAGGAGTGCTGGGGGGCTTGAAAAATAATATAAAAAAAATCTGAGACCTTGCCAATATTGAATAATTGTAATCTCTTCAACATTTCAGTCACATAATTGTCGTTACTGGTCTTAAGAGAATCCTAGGTGGATGAGACATACCAGATCCCAGAATCGTTTTGGAGTAAATGTTTGGTGTGGTATCGTTAATGGTTACATTGTTGGCCCATACCTCTACCATGAGAATTTAATAGGTGAATGATCTTTACAATTTTTGCAAAATGATTTACAAGTACTATTAAGGAATTTGCCCGCTCAGTTGGATAATATGTAGTTTCATCAGGATGGAACAGGCCCACATAATCATCACAACGTTGTTAATTATTTAAATCAAACATACCCAGGAAGATGGATTGGTACCAATGGAGTACTTAGATGGCCCGCTCGATTTTCTGACATTATTCCATTAGACTTTTATTTATGGGGATTTTTAAAAAGTGAAGTGTACAAAGAACCAATAAAAGACATGGCAGATCTTTATAATAAAATTTATGCTAGTGTTGCCGCCATTAATCGGCATACATTATTAAAAGTTTGTAGATCTGAACTAATTAATAGGTTTACGATGTGTGTTAATGAAAATGGCAATAATTTTGAACACCTATTAAAATAGTTATTTTAATTTTATTAGTTCGTAAAAATTGTTTTATGTTCGTAATTGTTTTTTTATTGCTTAAATGTTTGAATTATATGATAAATAATATTTTTAGTTTTTTTTCCGGGCGTTCCTTCAAATATGTTTAATTCATAAGATATGAAAAATTCTTTAAATATTTTCTTCTAAAATGTGTAAATTTACAAAAAATACAGATTGTCCCACTTAAAAGACTGAAATGTTGAAGAGATTACAATTATTCAATATTGGCAAATGCCAACATTTCGACTCAAATATCTCAAAAACGGTTAATTTTATGGTATTTTTTTTTTTTTTTAGAATATAATCTGCTTAGAAGTCCATTTTCTTTCACATAAACCTCATTTCAAAGTTTCTCCCTTCGAAATATTTCTTTAGAGCACAACGCCATCTATATACTGATATATTAAAAAAGACAATTATATTAAAAAATGAAGCTCTCTTTATGCTCTACAAATTGGCTATTACAGAATTAAAATATCTCTGTTCGTTTAGAACATATCCAGCCCGGGAGTTTTTATTGGGACACCCTGTATAACGTGTTCCGCCAAGCTTTTAGGCAGAAATCCGTATTGATGGCTTGTTAAAAGGTTATATTTTTTTATATATGACCATAATCTTTTATAAATTACTTTTTCAAATGTTTTTGATATTGCGGGCAAGGAGAGATAGGCCTATAATTTTTTAACTGGGTTTTCGATCCCTTTTTAAAAATTGGCGTTACTTTGGACTGCTTTAATACATCTGGGAAAACACCACTTATTAAACATGCATTCATATGATAGCGGTTGGGCTGTCCGATTTATAATTTTTTTAATAAGTAGGTATTTCATTATATCCTGTAGATTTTTTTGGCCTAAGGTCTGCTACTATTTCGCAAATTTCTTGAGGGCTGGTTGGTGCCAGAAACATAGAATGCTGTCGTTTTAATGAAAGTAAGTTGTATGAGATTTGTTACATTTAGGTTAGGGAGACAGTCTATGTAAAAGAAAAGTTCCAAACTTAATCAAATATGGTAAATCATTTCACAAAAAGAAGGATTTAATCGCTCCTAGAGGTGTTTTAAGCAGATCAGATACTACCCCCGCCCGCGGTTGCAGAGGCTAGTGTCTAACCTTGGCTATGGAATGGAACGACAATGAGACAATGGCACCAGTCACAGTGTGGCATTTGATGGGGGCAAGTTTATCCTCAGAAGCATCCAATCCTCCCGCTAACCCCTCGTTATTATACTTTATATATACATAATTCCGATAAACATATAGCGGTGAGAAATTACTGTTAAATGGAGAAGAGTGGAGTTACAACTATTTCTTTCGGCATATACAGGGTGTTTCAAACCGACTGTCCTGCATAACCGACATGCTTTAATGTATTTGGTTTTATGTATTTCTTCCAAAATTTCTTTTGGCTGCTACTTTGTAATGGAATGAAATAATAAGTTCATATTTGGTGCATATAATAACTAGTGATCCTGAATTAGTACTTGCATCACACACACAATAAATCCAGGTCCGGACTCAAAAACAAAGTATTTGTTGATCTTCAAGAAAACAATACCCTGTATACTTTTTTTTAAATTTCAGTATTAATTACGAAAAGTACATAAAAATCTGGCAAAATGGCATCATAAATTTTTTTGCCACACTGCTGCCGCATTCGAAATAGATTCCACTAAATAATGCAATATGAGAGTTATATTTGAATGATACGCGCAAAAAATGCGTCCACTATTAAATTAGGCATTTACATTTTCTTCATTAACAATTATTGTTTTATTACGGAGGGGTTGAAATAAATAGAATAGTAAATCAAGAATCTATTTAATTCCTCTCATTAATTAAGAACTAAAACAGCAACATACCATACCTATTAACAATAACAATAACAAGAACAATAATGTACATAGTAACAAACCATCAATATAATAATTGTACGAAAAACAAAAACTACAGATATTGTCATAAAACGTATGATACATATCCAAACAGATGGATTGGTCGGCAAGGTCCTCATGTATGGCCAGCAAGGTCTCCGGATTTCAACCCCTGTAGATAATTTTTTATGGGGTCACTTAAAAAGTGAGTTCTACAATGTGGATATTAAGAAGATCAATTAGACATCTCGTGGACCGCACCTGAAAATGTACTGGAGCTGAGGGGGGTCATTTTAAACATATGATTTAATTATGATTCTAATTTGTAAAAGCGTTTTATAACAATATCTGAATATCTGCATTTTTTGTTTTTCGTATAATAATTATTGTGCTGGTAGCTTGTTGGTATGTTGCTATTTACATTATTTTTATCCAAGTTGGTAGTTCCCATTACTGTTGTTGTTAATAAGTAGATTATGTTGTTATTTTGCTAGTTTTTAATAAGTGAAAGGAATGAAATATCATAAGTCTGTAACATTAGTTTTTTATTTATTTTACCCCATTCATAAAAAATGGTGATTAAAACATAATAATTATTGATGAAAAAGAAAGTCAATGTTTAATTTAATAGTGGAAGCATTTTTTGCGCGTATTCATTCATCGATATTTTGATATTTGAGTCTCGTATTGCATTATTTATTGAAAATTTCGAATACGGCAAAAGTATGACAAAAATATTAATGAAGCCGTTTTGTTCCATTTTTATGTACTTTTCAAATTTAATATTGAAATTAAGAAAACATATACAGGGTACTGTTTTCTTGAAGAACACAAAAACATTTTTTTTTTCGAGTTTCTTTGTGTATGAGTACTAAGTCAAGATCACTAGTGTATTATATGAGCCAAATATGAACTTATTATTTACTTCCTTTACAAAGTAACAACTAAAAAAATTTTGACAAAAATAAATAAAACACCCTGTATTTAAATGATTATTTATTTATATTCAATCCATTGCAATAAGTGACCATAAGAAAAATATGCTATTGTTATGTATTACACCCCCTAGAAAGTAGAGACTGGTACGCCCATGGCTAATAGTGACTGTCCTGGAAATTTGTAGATTCTCGATTGTGTTCTAGATAACTCTAGAGGCAATTTCAGAGTATACCGGGCGACACAGGAGATATGTAACACCCCGTAGCATGTTTATTTAAAAAGATATTATTTTGAAATTTGGTACACTTATATAATGCGCGGTTGTTCTTTTTTAAGTACAAAAAATGTTTGTCCGCCACTTCCGGTTTAACCGGAAGTGACATCTACTCTGTTATTTTAAATGGCACCCTGTATATTTTTTTTACCTATCTGATTCGTCCCTAGATTCTCTTTTCAACCATCTATCGGAACATGGCATTTGTTTTTAAAATGACAGTTAATATCAATTTTAGTTTGTTAAGCCTAGGTGGCCCTGATATGAACCTTGGCAGATATTGATGCGTAGTGTGCCGTGATGTCGAAAGACCTCTGGCATGCAACTTTGTGCGTCATATTTTTTTGGGAATAACCAGTAGCTGAACAGACTAATAAGATCTAACTTATTTAAAAAAAATATTTTTAAACAACCCACGATATCTTAAAAACCAAGATAGGAACCCCATTTTTTTACTTCACCTAGTTAAAAAATACTTATTTATCTTTTATTTTTGTCCAATACAATTGCTGTGCCTATCATATTTTGCTTTCTTCATTAAAATTAGTATCGAATGTTATTGCATAGTAATGAATATTGTACTGCAACAAAAATATTTACTAAGCAGGCGGTGGAAACAAAATAAAAGTAGGTAAAACGATTTTTTTAATAAATAAGAAACATCAGTAAAACACATTTGAACAAAATTGATGAAAAACCATTACACTATGTAATACATTTTTACAACGAATGAATGAAATTAAAATAAAATATTTACTACATACAAAAAACATTTTTTTACGACAGATGTTCAAAATGTTGTCCGTTATTATCTCTGCACAATCGTGTTTTTGTGACGGTAGCCCTAAGCACATTATCTAACTGTAATTCAGTAATCCCATCGATTGCTCTTCTGACTCTCATTTCCATGTCTTCTCTGTCAAAGAAAAAGTAGATAGGGTTGAAGGAAAAATGGACAAAGCTGAAGGTAAAAGTAAATAAGGTTGAACAAGTAAGCGAAGTCAAAGAGAAAGTAAACAAGTTCGAAGACGAAGTCAAAGGAGAAATAGACCAGCTTAAAAGACAGTTGAGGGATAGAGGAAGCCAGCAAGTTGTATCATCAGGTCAGCGATTAAAACCTCCCTCCTTTGACGGTCAAAGTTCCCGGACCACATACAAGAGGCAGTTTGAGGCAGCAGCATGCGCGAACAACTGAGATGATGAATAGAAGGCTATGGAATTAGTCCTGGCTTTAAGAATACAGGCATTGGAGTTGCTTAGATCCACGATATGGCGATCAACACCTTGCCCAAGTATACCAGGCATAGCTGAAATTGCGTGTTCAAAAATCTGGAGAAAGTCTGCAAGAATTTGAAGCTTCGGTGGAAAGACTTTCACACTTGGCATATCCTAATGCGCCAAGAGAATTTAAAGAGCAATTGGCAATGGGGGCATTCCTACATGGGATACGTGACGAGATCAGGCGAGTTCTCAGGCTAACCCAATATAACAGTAGCAGCGAAGCCTTGGTGAGTGCATTAGAAGTAGGAGCTGCATATAGGGATACTCCAAGGTCGAGAATGCTAGCTGTGAATCTCCGTGAATCTGAGCCAGAAAAGGAGTACCAAAGCCCTACGTTGACCAAGATGGAGAAAATGTTTACTCAAATACTGGCCAAATTGGATACTGCAGGAAGACATAAAAAGCCAATCGGGGGTATTAAATATTACAACTGCGGCATGGTGGGACATATGAAACGAGACTGTCGACAGCAGAACTCGGAGAAGACGAGTAAATGCCGTGAATGTTGAAGAGCAGCACGAAAACTAGAGATAGCCAGCACCAAGGAGTCAGAACGAAATTATTGTGTAACCAGGAAGTATCTCTATGGACTTCATTTCAAAAATTCGGACTGATCATGCTGTGTTGAAATTACTTGAAATGGCTGTTGCAGTTGAGAACCCTGGAAGGTCAATTGGCTCGTTGGATAGAACGGTACTATGACTTCATAATTGAACATCGACATGGAAGATCTCATAGGACCGCAGATGATTTATCTAGAAGACCATGCAAGGATGACTGCAAGCACTGCCGCCATGTGGAGAAGCGGCAGGGCACGAAAATAGTCAACACTATTAAAATAGACGTTCCAGATGATTGGAAGGATGGTTCGGACAAAGCAGTTGGGTTGAAAGCTTTGTGGGCGTAGTGGGACTCGCTTAGTTATAAACGGGCTATTAAAGAGAGCATGGGAAAGCCCGGATGGGAAACAAGTTGTTATGCGTCTAGTGATTTCCAGGTGTCTAGTACCGAAAGTACCTCAGGTAGTGCATAATGGAGCATCCGGTCGACACTTCGGCGTTAATAAGGCCCTGAATAAAGTGCGAGAACGACTTTACTGAGTAAATAGTCGTCAAGATGTGGAAGCTTGGTGTCGAAATTGTAAAATTTGTGCAGCCAGTAAGGGACCACAGACTAGAAATAGGGGTGCGATGAAGCAATATAACGTCGGAGCTTCTTTTGAGAGGATTGCGATCGATATAGCCGATCCATTTCCAGTAACCAAGTACGGTAACAAGTACATACTTGTTGCCATAGGCTATTTTAGTAAGTGGCTGGAAGTCTATGCGATTCCGAACGCCAAAGTCTGGGTAGATAATTTGGTATTTCGGTTTGGTGTACCCCTGGAGCTGCAGAGTCAGGAGTATTTCAGCAAATTTGCAAGTTATTGGGAATACACAAAACACGGAAAACAGCCCTTCACCCGCAATCAAATGTAGTAGTGGAGCGACATAACAAGCCTAGGAAAGAGCATCTCTCCAAATTTGTTCATAAGAATCAGCGTGACTGGGATCTCCATATACCGTTTTTCTTCGTGGCATATAGAGCTGCTATCCACGAGTCTACAAAACAGACACCGGCCCGTGTAGTATTTGGACACGAGATCAGACTGCCGCGTGATTTGATGTTTGGAACAACAGGCGGAGAACGGCTTCCTGTGAACAACTATGTAGATGAAATAAGTGAACGGCCAAGAAATGTCCATGAGCTGGTTAGAGACCAAATCACCATAGCCAGTGACCAAATGAAGGCTCGTTATGACCGTAAGTGTAGTTAAAAAGGGTACAAGGCGGGAGATCTGGTTTGGCTGTACAGCCCATAGCGAAAGAAAGGAAGGAAGGTCACCGAAACTCCATCTTGGGATGGACAGTATACTATTATTACCCGAATTAATGACGTCGTCTATCGGATTCAACGAAGCAAAAAGTCCAAGATGAAGATCGTGCATTTGGATGGCGAAATACATTGATGATTCTGAATTGCCTTAAAGGGACGATCGGGCTTAAGGAGGGGGCAGTGTTATGCATCACACCCCCTAGAAAGTAGAGACTGATACGCCCATGACTAATGGTGGCTGTCCTGGAAATTTGTAGAAAGAGATCGAGTTTTCTGGAATGTGGTGGAAGAAGATTCTCGATTGTGTTCTAGATAATTATAGAGGCAATTTCTGAATATATAAGGCGAGATTCCCGGCGGAAGAAGAAAAAGTTGTACAGTGACAAAGTAAGATTAGAAATCGAGAGTAAATACAAGCATCGTTAAATATTAATTTTAGGCCACTAAAAGTGTATTTTAGTTCAAGAAAGTATTGTTAAGTTTCAGTAGATTGGTATTTTAACACCCTCCTGCAATCCTACGAAAGTTCAATTCATTGCCTCAATAAAACGAATAAAATTTCTACAGAAATAAATGCTAAACTATTATTTACAGTGAAACAATATTTAGAATATTTCATAAATAATATTCAAATTTAACAGCTGGCAAAGCTTTAGTAAACATATTAGCCTGCTGTTGATTTATCGATATATATTTTAATTTTATCTTACCATCATTTACACATTAACAAAATGGTGTTTTATATCCATGTGCTTTGTGATTTTAGATTCTAGTGTTAAAACCATCTTTATACATGGCTGATTGTCCTCATATACTTTTATAAGATAGAAATCACAATTTAGAATTTCTGACAATTCTGACAGTAATTGAGAGAGGAATATATTTTCAATTATACAAGTAGATAATGCTACATATTCTGATTCAGCGCTTGATAAAGACACAATACTTTGTTTTTAGTCTTCCATCATACTAAATTATTATTCATTTTTATAATGAAACCCGTTATGCTTTTTCAATCAACAGAATTGTTCACAAAATGAGAATAGACATACGTTGTTGAACAAATATTTGAATTATTACTTTTTGTGTATTTAAATCCAAGGTTCTCTGTCAATTTTAGATATCTTAACACAACTTTTAAATGTTTGCAATGTTCATAAGTACCTATAACAATTTTGGAATTGTCAGTTACACAAAAACTGAAATTTGATCTACTACCTAACATTAGGCATCCATGAGTTTCTTATATGGCATGTTTTTAATCATCTCACAATTATCAGATCTTAACAAATTTAATTTACATCACACTAAGCCGTTACTTGATATTATTATTATTATTATTATTTTTGGTTGTCGGTTAATCCGTTACCGGACAGGGCTTCCGTGTTTTCCGACCGGTACCACACGGTAGCCGCGCCGGCCATAATTACGGCCACTCCCCACGACCTGTGGGGTTAGTGACGGTATATTCCTGAATCGTGTGCCCTAAGTAGACGAAGGGACCCCAAGATAACCGCCTTCTGCATCTGGCCCGCAAGCCATTCGGCTGATTTCTGACAGGCTGGTATTGTCTTCAGTTCTGAGAGCAGCGTAGGCTTCATACCTCCGAGTACACCGATTATTAGGACGACCATCTTAACCGAGTAGCCCGGGTACAGCACTTGGAGCTCGTACCGGAGATCACGGTATTTGGTCCGTTTTTCCTCCTCTTTCAAAGCGATGTTTGGCTCAGCAGGTGCTGAGAACTCGATCACAAGCATCACCTTGTTTTGATGGTCGAGGAGGACAATATCAGACTTGTTGGCTTGGATTAGCCTGATTGTCGGAAACGAGAAGTTCCAATAAATTCGGCACCTCTCGTTTTCGACAACGGACTCAATGTCTCCGGGACGTAAGGCAGCAATGGTGTCTGGTCTACTTCGTACGAGTGTCGTAGATGATAGTACAGCACCCGTAACGCCGCGTTATGGCGATGGATATAGGCCGAAATCGCATATACTGGGCATGCAGTTAATATCAGGAACCTCTACACCCATTACGCGGCTTCGGTAGACCAACGTGTTAATTACACCATCTTGACAGGCCACAATGAATCCTCGGTCTCCGACTTTAGCCCAGCTGACCTTAAAAAGGCAAATGTCAGCCTTGTCGATAAACCCAGTGTTTCTTATAGAATACACCGTGCATGGGTTTATCGACATGCTGTCTAAACAGATGTTCCTGTTCGGCAGCTTTTATTTGGGCCTTCAGGTGAGGTGGCAGAAGTTCAGTGACTGACTCTGGGTCAGCACCGCGCCGGCCTCCTCGCCTGTCGTCGAATACGAGACCAAGTTCATCTGCGGCTCTTTTTGCCGCCTTAAACAATCCTGCACCCACCCCTGCATTTTCGTGATCTCTCACTAATTGCAGAAGCGGGTCTGAGCTCCTTAGGACATTGCATGCCATACTCAGTGCTACTCTGCCATGCATACACTCCAACTTCAAGAGTCCTCGGCCCCCCGTTGACGTGGGAGGTACACACGAGGAACGGACGATCTAGGATGAATACTCCTATGGATATTCATCATCTTGCGGGTACCTCTGTCTAACTGGCGCAGCTCATCCACTATCCATTTAACTACCCCAAAGGAGTAGAGCAGAACAGGAACAGCAAGCATATTAGTCGCAGACACCTTGTTTTTCCCTGAAAGTTCGGATGACCAAATCTTTCGGAGTAGGCATCTATACTTGCCGCGGAGAAATTCTTTCACTTGTTGCACACCCAGGTATGTGTAGGTCTCTCCGGCATCCAGATGTCTTAGGATGCTTCCGTCTGCGAGCTGCGCGTCTTCAGCAAAGTCCCCGCATCGTCCTCTCTTGAGATGGACGACCGCGCATTTGTCCAACCCGAACTCCATGCCAATGGCCCGCGTGTACTCCTCGACCAACCTTAGAGCATTGTGAAGTTCACGCTCTCCGGAGGCATACAGTTTGAGGTCATCCATATAAAATAGATCGGTGACCTTATACCTCCGGTTATTATTATTATTATTATTATTATTATTATTGCATACTACCGAAAGGTATTTTTTAACCCCTCCCCCCTTATAAAAGGAGAGATATTTATGTCTGTGTGTTTGTCTGTCTGGTATTTTGTTTGGTTTTTGTTGAGAAGGAGTTTTGTTTTAGCGCGGTTGACCTTCAGTCACACATCACCAATAAATATAAAAGGAAGATAGATTTTTTTGCTATATTTGAGATATTCCAATGTTTTAAGCAATCATTTTTTTCTTTCTTATTGGAGCTTCAGAATCTTAGTGGTGATCAGAACTGGGAATAGAAGGTAGCTCTGAAACCCTCAGTATTAGAAGTTAGATAGATTTGGGATCTGAAACCCAAAATGATCTATTGGTCTTATCTTTTCGTTGTGAGACCTATGGTTATGTGTATGGTGGCCAAAAATTAAAGAAAAATTAGCAAAAGGAAAGTTGTAGAAATTACACCTTACCTTGCATGCTGTCCCACAGTTAATATAGAAGCAATGCTAGACCTACATCCTCTACATTTTTACGTAAGGAAGAAGACAGCACTACTGTCCTAAGGTTGCAGCAGGTATTTTCTTTCAAACCAGGCGATCTGGTTGATCCCTTAAGGATCCTGGAGTTAATCCAATTCGAATCCAAGACCAAATCTACTGACTCAGTGCCAATCAAGAGGAACATTGACTGTCCGTTTGATGTGCTAACTGAGAACCGTGAGACGAGCAGAGCCGAAGCCCTGCAGTTGGAGAAGGCGTCACTCGTCTGGTACCCAGATGAATTGAAGATGGTTGAAAGGGTTGGCGTGGGCGCAACGGGGCCTAATTGCAGACTATCCAGAGCACGAGCTAAAACCCCAACCATCTTGCAAGCGGTTTATGCTATAGATCTATTTACTCCAGAATCCGTAAATAAAGGCATTCGAAGAGCAAAGATCTATGTACTCTCAGATAGCAAGGCAGCGTTAAAAGCTCTCAGGTCTTACACCTTTCAGTCTAAAATTACCTTGGAATGCAGACAATCCCTGAAGCAACTGGCAAAAAACAACAAGTTATACTATGATCCTGTTACACCCGGTATAACGGAGGGGATCCTAAGATGGGAAAAGAAACAGAGTCTTATTGGATAAATGCTCTAGGTCAAAGACAAACGAAAAGCTTCCTAACTTATTCGACAAAGAGTGCCACAAGGCTTCTCGAACTCGAAAATTCCGACTTAAGGCCTTTTAACAGGCTATTGCCCCTTGAAACATCATCTTAAGAATATGGGCAAAGCAGACAATGATACCTGCAGATACTGTGACACTGCAGTATAAACTGCAAAACATATTTTATGCGAATGCAAGATGCTAGTCCGCACTAGGCAAAAGTACCTAGAAAGGTAAAATTAAAAACTGAAGATACAGGTAAATTAACCCCCAGGAAAATAATTTCAAAAAAGATCTTTTAGGTCGGTGTGAAGAAGGGCTAAAAAATCCGAGCGACCCCTTAAATAATCTACCATCTAACGATTTCAATATGGCTACAGAGACCTCGTGCAGAAAAGCTAGGTTGAGATGGAAAATAAAGAAACACCTATATTAAGTTTGACTGCTTGTTATAACTTCTGTTTATTTTTTTTATGTTCTCAAAATTTGTTACCTTTTATCTTATATGAGTGAATATGTCGGGGTGGTCAACAACAAAATGGAACAATTCTAAATCTACAAGTCCTAGTAGTGAACGATTAAATAGTAGCATTCAAGGATTCAAGTAGTAGCTTCGGACACATCACACGTAAATGCAAATTTCGAGAACATAGAAAAAATGTATGCTGGATTTAAAATGTAAAAGTTTTGTGTTGGTTTTCTTTAATTTATAATTAAACATATCGATGTCATTAATAAACTAATTAATTGTTTAGGGCATCAAACTGTATAAAATGGATATAAAAAATTCACGACCTTTAGCAAGGTAACTCTCCCTGTTGTTAGTCTTTAGAGCCTTCCACGGATGCTTTTTTTATGTAAAAAACATGATTCATTCAATATGACGAGCCATGTAATAATTCTGTTTATTTTGGTTGTATCAACAACAACTAAATTAATGTTGACAAAGTATGTATATTCATAATTCATATCGTTTTAAAATAGCCATAAATATCCCGCTACTCTGACGTTATCGACCGGAAGGACAACAAATATTTATTTTCCTGTCAAATCAACTTTTTATTAAATTATCGGAGGGCACCTTAGCATATTTTCGTTCCACTTTAATAATATCAATAATAACCGTCTTTATTTAAAAATGTAAGTACCAAAGTACAATAATAAATGTTTGTTAAAACTAAACAAGCCAACCATTATACTGTTCGCCGCTTTATGACATTTCTTATATAATTGTTGCACATTATATAGGATGCTCTTCACAGTTAAATAAACGGGTGACGGCATTGTCTAGCTGCGAAATGAATGAAAGTCGCCAAAGCTTGGTCCATAATCTCATCGCATTTATGACAGATTTATTGCCGTTAAGTTGATAAACATAAGGATTATTACCTAATTAGCCGGTTCTGCAATATTATATAACATAAATATATAAGTTTAATATATTTAAATAATTAATAACTTTGTTATTTATTGACCGATTTTGTTCAAAAGGTAGGGTTCTTCCTCTAGCTAACACTAACTTATCGTCCAAATTTCACTACAATTCGACTTTTCGTTCTTAATTTATCGCGCCTACAAGAAACTTGACGGACGGACAGACATACAGATACCGACGGACGGACGGACGTTTTGAAAGTTATTCAAAATTCGATCACCAACACAGTGATATGATTATTTTTTCTCTTCGAGCGATATTACCGGTTTTAGAAATGTGCCGATCGAATGCAATATACTCTTCGTTTTGTATTTGCGAAGAGTATAATAATGTCGGTAGGAAGGAGTCGGGTTACTATATCAAAATAATTTGAAATTATAATTCAAACAAGCATGTTTCCGTTAATTTCTTATTTTAATCATGCCAGAACATACTTTACATGAAAACAATGTTGTTCTATATATTAAGTAATACATTATATTTATGATTTACCATTTCCTACAAAAATAGAACAAGCCCGCTTTCCCATCCATACGTAAGCGGCAAAGCTTTGAGATTTCTTATGTGCCTTAAATATATGTAGTGAACTATACTAGCGTAAACGCGGTGTGCTGCAGGTAGCGATATTTTTTTCAGTTTGGTAAGGAGGTCGATGGCGAGTCTAAAATTCTGTTCCCGGGATGAAACGCCCTTCATTTGGCTGCCATCTTGAAAATAAGGGTGTTATCAGTTTTTTTCATATGTTTCTTAACTGCATTTGTGGATTATAGGTGTAGAACTAATTATTCATAAACAAAAGCATTTAATTTTTTCATGCTACCATTCACCAAACGCTAGTCACGCAGAATTTCTAATTAAATTTGAGGAAGTAATGTCCGAATGGACTACAAGAAATGGAATTACAGTGTTTGTAGGTGATTTCAATATAAATATGGCACAGAATACTTATTACTCAACTAAACTAGATACAACTATAAAATCCCTAGGGTTAAAACAAATAATAGACAAATTTACTAGAGTAACAAGTGAACAAGCTACGATAATAGACCTATTGATAACAAATAAAAGTGATATGAAATTTACGGTTCATAGTACACCAAAAATTACAGACCATTCAGTAATAACAATAAATCTACGTCAATTGGAACTGACAAAAGAATACATAATAAGGAAAAGAAACTATAACCAATTTAATGAAGTAAATTATCAAATAAGTCTTATGGAAGAGGAATGGTTTCCAGATCACACTAACACAGACAAAATAGCAAATCAACTAGTAGACAATATAAAAAAATGTCTTAAGAAACATGTTCCAGAAAGAACCATCATAATGAGAAGTAGGTGGGGTAATAGGCATTGGTGGACAGAGGAAATAAAACTAGAAATTGAGGAAAGAGATAGGAAATATAGAAAAGCAATTATCACAAACCAAGAAAACGATTGGAATGAATTCAAAATACAAAGAAATAGAGTAGTAGCATGTATACGAGACAGTAAATGAAATTATTATGAACAAAAAATAGACGAAACGAAAACGAACCCAAAAGAAATGTGGAAAACAATGAAAGACATATTAAAGGGGGGAAATAATACAAATAGAGTAGGCATTAATTACTCAGGAAAACTGTATACGAATGAAGAAGAAATATCAGAAGTTTTTAACAATTACTTTCTAAACAGTATTGAACAAATTGCACTATCACTTACAAAAACACAAAGGGCAGAGAAAATTTTGGAGAATATACCTAGAACCCATAGTAGATTAGAAACATTCAGGTTGTTAGAATTTCATCAGCTAAAGAAAATTGTCAGAGACATGCCTAACAAAAACAGTAGTGTAGATGGTATAACAACACAAATGGTTAAAATATCCTTTGAAGTAATTGGAGATAGGTTTCTGCAGGTTATAAGTAATAGTTTAGAGAAAGGAGAATTCCCAAAAAACTGGAAAAAATCAATGGTAATTCCAATAGAAAAAATAAACAATACAGTACAATGTGAAGAGTTTCGTCCCATCAACATGGTACCAAGCTATGAAAAATTGTTAGAGTTAATTGTAAGTGAACAATTGGTAGAATATATTGAAAATAATAGACTGTTAACTAAATACCAAGCTGGTTTTCGAAACAATAATTCGTGTGAGAGTGCTCTTCAGTCAGTATTGGTGGATTGGAAAAGTGCCATTAACAAAAGAAAAGTAGTTGGTGTAGTGTTTCTGGATTTTCAACGTGCATTTGAGACAATCGATAGGGATTTAATGTTATTGAAAATGGAAAAGATGGGCATTTGTGGGTGTGTGATAAAATGGTTTCAGGACTATCTATGTGACAGAGTGCAATGCACAAAATTTAATAACTCAATATCGTCAGAAAAAGAAACGCAGTTTGGTGTCCCACAGGGAACTGTATTGGGACCAAAACTATTTATTATGTATATTAATGACATAGTTCTACATGTTAAAAGATGCCAAATTCAATTATTTGCAGATGATACCTTATTGTATTGTGTAGGTGACAGTGTAAAATCAGTAGTAGAAAATTTAAATCATGATCTACAAAATTTGTACAGTTGGTTAACCAACAATAACTTGAAATTAAATACAAGTAAATCAATTTATGATTGTGAAAAATAAATATCTATTGGCACACACCAATCCTCACGATGTTATTGTAAATAACAACAAAATAGAACAGGTAAAAGAAATAAAATATTTAGTCATTATAATAGATGAGCATTTGAGCTTTTCAAATCATGCAACATATATTACCAATAAAGTAGCGAAGAAGGTAAACTTATTAGGGCGAATAGGAAATAGTTTGACACAATGGTCAAAACAAACCATATATCAATCAATTATACACCCCCATTTTCAGTATTGTTCAACAATTCTGTTTTTGCTCTCAAATGCTGAGATAAATGCCTTACAAAAAAAACAAAATCAAGCTTTACGAATAATTTTGAAGTGCAATAGATATACAAGTATAAAATCAATGTTAGACAAATTAAAAATACTCAGTGTTAAACAAACCTTATTACTATATACATTCATTTTCATTTTTAAAATTTTACATGGGTTATTACCAGAACACCTGTTAGACCACTGTACATTTGTGAATGAAATTCATCAACATTTTACAAGAACAAATAACAATATATATGTACCAATTGTAAGGACTAATTATGCACAAAATAATATTTTTCATAAAGGTCTTGTATTATATGAGTTACCAAATGAAATTACTAACTGTGAAAACATTAACAAATTTAAAAAACTGTTACCAATATATACAGGAAAATATTAACATTGTATGAGGTGTTATGTACAATGTACATTTAAGTAAAAAACATTTTATTCATTTCTTTAAATGTTTGTGAGAAAAAAATTCTATTTATACTATTTAATTGTATTCTATTGATGTGTTTTATCTTTAGCTTTGGCTAATAATAAATATTATTATTATTATTATTATTATTATAAAATATTTTATAATTTTGCTGTAGAAACGTTTTAATGATAAATTTATAAAACAGTTCAGTTGCAGAGAACAAAATAGTATTTTCTGAAATTCTAATATAATTAATTAGCAGTTAAAAGCATTAATAAAATAACAAAATAACAGAATAATCCTAGAACATTTAAATTATAATACAAGTTTGCTGATTGGGATATTACTTATTTCTAACTTTTCCTGTTAGTCAAGGGAAATTAGAATTTAAATTGGATGTAATCGGGAAGTAGAATTTTTTTAATGCATGCATATGAGTCGAAAACCCAAAAAAATTAGCAAATAGAGCGGCGGCTTCACGAGAAAAGCGCAAAAAAGTGCATTTTTGATGCATCGCTACACTATTTTTAAAATATCCCCGGCTCTATTGGTTGCAGAAAAATTTTAATAACCAAGATACTCGTAAATGAATACACTATTAAACTGTTGCATTAAAAGTACATCCTAACATCAAAAAGTCAAAATATTTCGATGTATTTTTTTTTACTAATATGCAATACGTGGGGGTTCAAATCATCACATCCTTACAAAAATTGGAGAAAATATGTATTCTTATGCTATAAATATGTGATTAACTTTTAAAAAAATAATTAGTTTTACTACTACGCTTGCCATCTAATGAGAAATGGTGGTAGGATCATTTTTTTTAAGTGTAGGTTTTTTATGTACTTTCTTGTGAACATATACCAGAATCGTTTAAGCGCAACTTTGTTTGCCATCGAATGGACATTAAAAGAGCTTTTGTAAGTTGTATTTTTGTAATTGTATTATTATATGTACCTTTTTTACTATACATATAAAATTCAAAGTACAATACGAACAACGAGTAGCAGCAGTAGGCATCTTTCAACGAAAACCTGATGATGGCAGGCAACCGTGTCTCCTACAGGAGCCTATCAATCATGCGGGAAAATACCCGGAAGCACAACAACCCTTCATAAAATACAAAGTATATATAAGCTTTAGCATACTTGTTTTGAAATATTTGAAAATGAAAATGAAAAATCGCAATAATAAATGACTGTTTGTTTATGTTTAAAATAATCTTAAGAACTAAAAATTGTATTCTTTTTACTTTCACTCCCACGTAGCTTTTTATTGTTGAAATAGGTTTAGAATGTCATGAAACATCAAGATTTTAAATTTTAGCGGAACAAAATTTTTCTCTGTCAGTCGGTCGGTCTGCAACTTCTTTGTTCGCGCGTTGATATTGACTTGATATTTTATACACGTATCTATTATAACGAGATCTGGAACTGGATTGTTTTTTGAACATATCCGGAGAGGGGTTGGGGGGTAATAGGGGTAAATAACGGAAAATGAATAAAGCAAACTGGTAAGAGTACAGAAACTTGAGATTAGATTGATAAAATAAAATTGAGATATTCACTTGAAATTTGGTACATATATGTATTATAACCACATATGTAATCAGATTATATTTTGTGATCATTCCGGTGAAGAGTTCGGGGGTAAGTAGGGGTGTACAGGGGAAAGTAAGTAAAGCAAGCTGGTAAGAGTACAGAAACTTGGATTTGGTGTAAATATTAGAAGACCTTTGAGATGATTCCGTTGAAGGGGTAGGGGCAAGTAGAGGCAAATAGGGGAAAATAAGTAAAGCAAGCTAGTAAGAGTACAGAAACTTGAGATTTGGTGCATATACTAAGAGCCAGGGTCTCAGATTTCTTTGTCATATTTTTCAAATCGCCCACCACCTCGGCTCCATTATTAAAGGGGTTAATAAAATAAAATTTAAATATTCACTTGAAATTTGGTATACGTATGTATTATAATGTCATCCGATTGAGATGATTCCGTTAAAGGGGTAGGTGGGGGATGTGAACTGGGGAAAATGAGTAGAGAAAGCTAATAAGATTCCAGAAACTTCATTTTTGGTGTTTATGCTAAGGAACCAACGCCTCAAATTTTTATATGACATCTGCCTCAAGTTAAATTAAAATTCTATGACCAATTATTTCCACATACTAGAGTATTATATAATTATAATCAAGATGTTTTCCTTTAAAGAGATTTGGATGAAAAAGCTTGATTTGGAAGTAGTGATTCCTTAAGGTGCCGATACACGGAGACACAAAAGATTACTCTACGGAGTTCTGTGCTGTGCTGTATAGCACCCAGAACACAATGTGAACACGCTGTAGAGTAAAATAGATACAACAGTCGACACTTTTGTGTCTCCGTGTATCAGCTTTAGGTAGCGGTTTTTTTAAAGATAATTTGAATCATTTAAATCATCACTGTCTTCACTTGCATCATCAAAATCATAAATATATTCTTCTATTTCACAAACTGGTTCGTACCTGCTAGAATCCAAAATTTGCATATCCGATTCACTTGCAGGATCCTTATTCGCATCACTGATCATTTCAATATTTTCGGATTCATCATCTGCAAAAGCAGCATTGTCTTCTGTATCGTAATTTATTAATTTAGTAGGCTCATTTGCACAATTTGTGCCTTTGCAAAAACGACATATGTGAAAGTAAATCAGTGCCGGATCTAGACAACGACACGCGACGTCGCCCATTTAAAACATTTATACATCATATTTTTTACAGAATTTATTCATTTAATTAAGAATTACATTTAAATAAAATTTGGAAAACTGGTTAGAATGATACGGTATATGTGAAAAAGTGTCAAAAAGTAAAATTTAATTTTTTTTGTGATTAGGAAAAACGACATTCTAACTTGATAAACAGATTCTGGCATAAGTTCACAAAAAGTGCATAAAAAGACCTATGCTTTAAAAACAAAATTTACCCTATACGACCATTTCTCATTAATAATGGCAAGCGTTTTAATTCTTCTTGAAAATGGCCAATTGTGGCCGTAAAATTGAGTTTTTCTTATTTACTCACGTACTTATAGCATAAAAATACATATTTTCCAATTTTCGTAAAGACCTGATGATTTTTACCCCACGAAGTGCATTATTAGTAAAAAAAAATGCATGGACAAATTTGGATTTTTTGATAGGATGTACTTTTAATGTAACTCTGCCCCAACAGTTCGATAGTCCTTTCATTTACGAGTATCTCAGTTTTTTTTTCTACTGTTGCGTACATCTGGCAACTTTAAGTAATTTTATTAAATTCTATTAAACAAAATGAATTTTTGAGAAATATGTACAGGTATTTGTCACACTTTAATAACTAAAACACCAGACATTAAATTATCGTAGGTAATCTGTTTAAATTTAGCAATGTACATATTTATTATATTTTCAGGTTTCAATCATTTAACTCTTTTTGTATTCCAGTTTTTGCTAACAGCTCTCATAGAACACAGCGGCTTCGATCGAATAGTAAATATATCTGTATTTCACAGCACATATTTCTTAATTATTGGTTAAACCAAATATACTGCGGGAAGTATTATGGGTTGCATAGAACAACGCGGACCCAAATTTTTAGTAATTTTTAGTTTATAGTATGGTAATATGTTAATTGAGACTTGAGAGGGGATATCACCTTTATTAGCTGGCTGATAGCAGAATTGGCCATTTCTGTAGCAGCATATACTTTGACTTAAAGTTTTTGATAATCATTCAGTCACGAGTTGTGTCACTTCTGCCATTATCAAACTTTCTCTTAGTGATCTATCTAATAAAAGGTAATTACATTTATTTATTTGATTCCTCTCATTAGTATTTAACGGCCTTTAGCCATATTTTTCATTTCTGCTAACTAAACAACCATAATTCTGAAACATGTGCCGATAATATTTTTTCTTCTTCCCAAACGTAGAGTTTTGCTGCCAAATAGATAATTAATGATTATTTAAATAATTTACCGAAATAATTTACATAATTTAAACAAGTAATTAGTACAAATAATCTACCTAATTTACACGAGGAAAGTCACTTCTTTCGTTTGGTTAAATGCCTGCTAGATTCCATAAGATAGATAGTCCAGTCAAACACAGTTTAGTAAAGTTCAGCATAGTCTATTGAAATTCCGTTTAGTCAAGTCCAGTTTAGTCCAGTCAATCCAAACCAACAAAACCCTAGCGTTACACAGGTTAGCACGACGTCAAACCACGTCGAGGAGCCGTCTGGGTTCGGAGAGGCTGTTAGGAAAAGCTACCAGAACTCACCAGGAGACCTCATCCACTATCTATCCATCGTCAGGAGGATTGGTGAGATTCTGAGAATTTCATTGATTTTTTTTGTTGTGTAATATTTACTGTATAACTTTCTTTGCACAAGATATTTTTTTTAATGATTAATTAATTAAGCTATAAATATTTTCCTTTGGAAATTGTGATAATATTACTTAATATTTCTATTTCATAATTGACAACATTATTTTATACTTTTTATATTGATTAAATTCGTTGATTTGTTCTTATATTGATGATTTTTTTTGAAGTTATTAATAAATATGTCTCTTTTATCGTAAAATTCAATTTTTCATTTTTTCTGTTTGTCTGTCCGCCATAAGATCAAATCTTTCCACAGCGGTTGGTTTCACCATCACAGGGGTAGCAGTAACTCTTAAATTTTTCTGTGGATGGCGCTCATAATATTTACATCATTTTAAGCTACCTCTGAGTGTTGGAACAAACTGGCTTAGTAAAATATCACAAAAATATTGGTTCAACCTCTGGCTGATTTAAAAAAATATATATTAATTGAACCCACGAAATCCCAGCCACGCACCAGATCAGCTAGACGTTCGCCGTCACTACTTGTGTGTTGGTTGAATTGCCTTTGGTTATCACCTTAACCGGTGATATCATTGTTAATTTTTCTAAGGCCAAGTAGTGATGTAACACTACAACCAATAGAGCCCGAGATATTTAAGTAATAGTGTAGCAATGCACTCGAAATGCATCAAAAATGCACTTCTATGCTCTTCTCTCACGAAACCGCAACCCGATATTGCAATTTTTTTCGATTTTCAACTCATTTGCATGTAAAAAAAAATCAACTTTTCATCACTTCTAAATTCTAAGTTCCCTCCACGATATGTAAAACAATATAAAAATATTTAAAACTTGTAATGGGTTACCAATTTTTTTTTCTTTTTTAGTGTGTCACTGTAGTATCGTCTGAGGGGCTTGATTTACCCCCGTTATATATTATTACGCCTACTTATAGAAGACCTGAACAGCTTGCTGAACTAACTCGATTATCCCATACGTTAATGCTAGTACCAAATTTAACATGGTTAGTGATAGAAGATGCCTATGAGACAAACGGTCTCGTTGAAGATGTTTTGAAGAAATCTGGACTTAAATATCATTACATGGTCGGTGAGTATTTCAACGGATTGTACATAGCTTTCAAAAATGATTACAAGAGGCGTCGCGTCGTCTACTAATTTTTGTTAAGTTGGACATTTATTTGCCATGTTTTTGCAGGGCCTTCTAATGACATTCGTACTAGGGTCACCTTTTCATTAAACTCGTACCTTTGAATAAATACTGCTTTCTGTATACTACCTCGGGACCCAAAACAACACATCCGATGTGATACAGTTATAATTACGCAAGAAATATAAGGGTGATCCTTGACTCTGATCTACGTTTTAGAGAACATGTTAAAAAATTATTACAAAAATCTTCCGCAACTCTTAAACTAATTTACTCTAATTGAAAAATGTTAAATTTTATTTAAAAAAAATACTCTTCAATTATTATGATTTTATTTATGGCCCTTGTTTAGATCCAAATGAAAAAATAGTATGCAAAAAGTTCAAAATTTATGCTACAGAATGCTTTATGGGATTAGAAAATAGAAAGTAGGGTATATTAAGAGAGTCATAGCTACAACCGCCCTGGGGGGTCTGGTCCCCAGCGCACCAACCCGCTCTCGTGGGGATAGGGGTGACCCGAGCGGAACCCGGATAGATCCCAGACGGTCGAACCCGTTTAGCTCCACGTCCTAGAGCAGAACACCGCCAGATTACCTGGTTACAAGTGGACGCTCCTCTGGGAGAGAACACCCCGGTCTTGTTCGGCTTTCGTCGGTGGACCAGAATCAACGAGCTACCATGACTTTATTTTGCTATTAGGGTCTGCAGAGACCAGCAGACTCACCATCGGCCGACTCGCTCGCGCCAGTCCTATGAGCCAGATAGCGCAAAAAGTTCAAAATTTATGCTACAGAATGCTTTATGGGATTAGAAAATAGAAAGTAGGGTACAATTTAAGCTGACTTGTGTCATGGCCGCTAAAACGTCTGAACTAGGATTTTATTTGATGCATAAAAATGCCAGTAGTTCTCAATCAGTTCTTTCCTGTAACAGCAATGATGTCGATAAATAATTATAAAAAAATAGGAAAAATGTCATAAAGTGTTAAGATTATTAACTTCGTCATTTTAGTGGAATTCTGATTATACAGTGTCCGCTATAAAGTTGGCTACATATGGGAAAGAATTGTATTATTGGCATTTCTAAAAAAATCTATTCGGTTCGTTTATGCATATCCGACAACAAAAAATTACATTTTGACATGTGATCACCTGTTTGGCAGGACTGTAAAAAACAGTTGGCGGTGGTATCGAAAAATGGGTCAAATTGTTAAGATATCGAAAAATTTGATTAAGAAAAAGTGCATAGAATACAACAAGGACCCCATATATCAATTGAAGCAGATATGAGGAAAATAAAAAAGTGCAAATTTACCCCTACCATTAATTACTGTATCATAAATTCTTGTGTCTATTTCACAAATATTTGATTAGTTTCGACAAATACTTTATGTATTTTCGTTGAATAAAGGTATTTGCATGTAAAAAAAGAAACGAATTCCCAATATAGTATTTTTTAGAACTCTTAATAATACAAATTTTTCCCATATGTAGCCAATTTTATGGCAGAGACTGTAGGTATATAGGCTCGGGCACAAATGAAACTGATAACAAAAAATGAATTGCCCAATTCAGTCAATAACAATGAGTTATCAGAAAGAGAAATCAAAGACTAATATTGTTACAGTCCAGCAAGAACCACGAGGTGGCATTTCTTGCCAGGAAAGGCTAGGATCGTAGTATTAGTCGGGGAAATGATGTTAGTAAAAATAAAATATTTCATATAATAAAAAAAATCTGAAATCTCTACGAGAATGCCGAAAATAAATTATTTTTCTTTTGGCGGTACCTAATAAATAAATATTCTGGTTGGCAAAATATATATTAAAAACACATATTAAAACAAATAAATAAAAACAATTCTGAAAAACAACGCATTGGCACGTTTCCATAAATACTAAAACACTTGAACACTACACCTAACAATTTACGATACGTTTTCATAAACAATACAACACTACACTTGAACAATTTATCTCCTCGACGCACGTTTCACCATTCGTGAATTAATATATAACATAAGAAAGATTGTATTAGAGATAAACACGCGCTAGTAGTAATAAAAGACACATTTTTGGGGAAAATAAAGTTTTAAAACTCGCGGCGCGGCTTAATAAAATAAAAATTTTAGAAAGAAAATTATTAACTTTTAATTAAATAAAATTAAATAAATTTAAAAAAGTAGAAGCTAGGATCGAGATCGAACTCACAACCACCCCATTTACATTTATTGCTGCTCGAGTATCTTACCGATTGAGCTATGTGATCCCATATTCATTACATTCTAAAACGTGTAATATGTACTTACTAGAAAATTGTAAGACTTAATGGTTTGACATTGTTCGTTTGACGGATGAATATCCATTATTTACCACTAAAAATAACTTAAATATTTCATATAAAGACATTTTTCATATTTAGAGTGGTGTTAGTTCACGGGAATAAATAATATTCATCGTCAAACACACAGTTTGAGAATCGCTGAGCTTATGACTATGTTTCTCACTCCTCAGTGTACATTTCATATTTCCATCTCAAAAAAAGTGGGAAAAAATCTTGGTAGACATACACTGACAATGTCTTTAGGCTACTGCTTTAAGTTTGTGTGCGAGATAGTAAAAACGTATGCGCAACATTAATTCATACATCAGTCATTTTAAACTGGACCCGACTCTATGATCATATTTTTCACAAAATAAAAGAATGCAAGTGGCTTAATGTGGAGAATCGTCGTAAGCATCATTTGGGCAACTTTAATGTCGATCTGGGTTTTTAGCATTATGTGGACGAATCTGTGGGTTTTCCAAATTTTCTGGCAGAGTTGGATTTGGCGGTTGAAAAATCGGAAGAAGTTGAAAATCGATATTTGTGTGAAGTTCGGTGTTTTGAGACATTTTACGAGTCGATTATAATTTTTAAGAGAATGAGGGATGTTTGGGGGAAGGAGATGGTTAGGTTGGGGATCAAATTAGTTCTTTCGTGATGAAGTTTCGGTGAGAAAAGTAAATGTAAAGTTGCGTTTTTGACAGTATGTGGCTGAATCTGTTGGTTTTTAAGAATTTTTTGGCAGAGTTGGATTTGGGGGTTGTAAAAATGAAAAACACCATAATTACCAGAGAAAGCTGAAAATTTATATTTGTGTGAAATTCCGTGTTTTGAGACTTTTACTGGTCGACTGTAATTTTTAAGAGAATCCGAGATGCGTTGTGGGGTGGTCGGGGGTGATTTTTTTATTGGTGGTGTATTGATGAACAGTGATGGCAGTATGTGGACGAATCTGTGGGTTATTAAGAGTTTTCTGGTCGAGTTGAATTTGGGGGTTGAAAAATGGGAAAAAAGTTGAAAATCGATATTTGTGTGAAATTCAGTGTTTTGAAACTTTTTATGGGTCGATTATAATTTTTGAGAGAATACTGGATTTGGTTTAGGGGTTTGAGGAGGGGAGGTCGGGGGTGAAAATTTTGTTTCGTGCTGAAGTTTTGATGAGAAAAAATGTCGAGTTGTGTTTTGGCAGTATGTGAAAGAATCTGTTGGTTTTTAAGAATTTTTGACCTAGTTGGATTTGGGGGTTAAAAAATGGAAAAAAATTATAAATATTAGTCGACCGATACCTGGCGTCGTTTTTGTAAAACTTGCGTATTTGGTAAAATTTGATCTAAATTCATACTCTTGCATTTTTACGTCTCGGCGCCGACCGACGCCGACCAACGCCGATATCTGGATTCGCCGACCGACGCCCTGCGTCGATTTTGTAAGAGTTCTTAATTTGATAAATTTTGATACCTAGATTCATATTCTTGCATTTTTACGTCTCAACGCCTAGCGTCGTTTTTGCAAAACTTGTGTATTTGAAAATTTATATACCTAAATATATTTCCTTGCATTTTTACGTCTCACCGCCGACGGACGTCTAGCGCCGTTTTTGTAAAACTTATTTGATACATTTTGATCATAGATCCATATTCTTGCATTTATACGTCTCGACGCCTAGCGTCGTTTTTGCAAAACTCGTGTACTTGATAAATTTTGATACCTAGGTTCATATTCTTGCATGTTTACGTCTCAACCCCGACCGAGGCCTAGCGTCGCTTTTGTAAAACTTGTGTATTTGATACATTTTGATATAGAAATTCATATTCTTGCATATTTACGTCTCAACACCGACCCACGCCTAGAGTCGATTTGTGAAACTCGTGTATCTAATCAATTTTGATACCTAGATTCATATTCTTGCATTTTTTACGTCTCGACGCCATGCGTCGTTTTGTAAAACTTGTGTATTTAATAAATTTTGATATCTAAATTTATTTTCTTGCTTGTTTACGTCTCTACGCCGACCGACGCCTAACGGCGTTTTTGTAAAACATCTGAATATGATAAATTTTGATACCTGGATTCATTTTTACGTCTCGAGGCCGACCGACGCCTAGAGTCGTTTTTGCGAAACTTGTGTATTTGATAAAATTTTGTACCTAAATTCAAATTCTTCCATTTTTACGTCACGACGCCGACCGACGCGTAGCATCGGTTTTTGTAAAACTTGTGTATTTGATAAGTCTTGATACCTGGATTCACGTTCTTGCATTTTTACGAAACACATTTCTTTCGGTGGAATATTAATGTAGTAGAGTGCTCGTGCGCCCGAAAGTGCCTTAAAAAATGAATTGGTAGGGGTTTAAACACTAAAAGCTGACACCTGGCTAAATCGATAGCTTATATATAGGTAAACTCCCAAAAAAAGTTGTCCAAAGATTGTCCTGTACAAAAGGACGTTATTCACAATTTTATTTATTTTGTAGTGCGTCAGATAGCCAAAGGTCAGTTCTTTCTTTTGTAAAAATTTTATGATGTCCTCTGTAGCCGTTTGGCTGTAAAAAAATACATTATTTTTAAAAAAGCATTGCATCTTATGGGAAACGTAAACTTTAAAAGTCCATATCTCCGTTCAGTGCTCGCTAAAATTAATTAATTTAGCCGTGTTTTTACATTTCTCACTCCATTACTCGGAAACTAGGTCTCAAATCGAAAAAATTTTTTTTACAAATTGAAAACCGATGCTTTCTGACTAAGACAGTACTATTAAAAATATTTTTATGGAAATAATAACTGAGTTATTATTTAAAAACCAACGCAACTACAAAATCTCCAGGCGCTTAGAACTGCCGACTTCGATCGCCCTCCTGCACCGCACTATTCCCCGCGGTCGAACATTGCCCATAAGATCTGTGATCTATCGTGTATTGTTTTTACTAGTGAGCCTTTGTTTATTTGTAATTAATATTAGCTCCTGTGAATTAATTTATTTCTCTATTGGCTGCATACATTTTTAAGGGGTAAGTGTGTATTAAATAAATTTTAATTATTTCATACATACCTAGATGCAAATAATATAATCATTTACGCAAAACTAATACTAGAACATCATGGCACCACAAAAAGTTCTTCTTTGCCAACTACTAGCAATACGAAAATTTGTCATATTTTCGATGGAATGTTTATTGTACAAGGTACGGGTAAACCACCTAATGCTAAAACATTTGGGGAATATTCAAAGATATTCTCATCCATTGTTTTTAAAAATGAATACAATGCCGATAGGATTGATGTAGTTTTAGGTAATTACCAAGAGCACTCCATTAAAAACATGACCAGAATAAAAAGAAGTTCTACAGCATCTATTGAAAAAGTAATTAATTCGGGTGATGTACTTCTACCTCAGCAATGGAATTTATTTATTAATTCAACTAATAACAAACGACAATTAACAATTTCTTTATCATTACAGCTAAGTGAGTTATCTAACAAACAAAAAATTCAATTTGCGACAAGTGGCGGATTTCTTGATGCTATGGAGTACAGAAGCAATTTTAAGGTAGTGAATGGTTTGTTAGTATCAAATCACGAAGAAGTAGATACTAGAATTTTGCTTCATATTTTATCGGCAAAAAAAGCTGGATACAATAAATGTATTATTGATTCCAAAGATACTGATGTTTTGGTACTTCTGCCTCACTTCAGGGAGCACCTAACACAGGAAGTTTGGGTGAAGGCTGGAAAGAAAGGGCAAGAACGATTTATACCGGTACATAATTTAGAAGTAGACTCTACGTTATTAAAAAACTTACCAGCGTTTCACGCACTCACAGGGTGTTACACTACTAGTTAATTTTCTGGTATTGGTAAAAAAAAGTTGTTGGAAAGTCTATCTTATATATTCCAAATTACTTGATCATATTGGAAAAGTTAATTTTGACGATACCTTGTTCAAAGAAGTTCACACCTTTGTTTTAAGATTATATACAGGCAACGAAGAGATATCCTCATTAAATAATTTACGTGGTATACTAGCAGCTTCAAAAACACTGGATAAATTACCCCCTACAGAAAACAGTTTAAAACTGCATTGCTTACGGGCTCATCAAACCATTATTCGGCTCAATGCTCTTAATCCTGTTATAAACCCCTCTAATGTATTAGAACATGGTTGGCAACTTATCAATGGTAAACTGGTACCTTTATTTCAAACTCTTTCACCTTTTCCACAAGATCTGGCCATTTTAAGCAGCTGTGGATGCAAAAAAGGTACCTATACTTAAAAGTTATAATTTTTTCAAAGAAAACATTCATTTTTATTTTATCTTGTCGTTGCATGGGTCAAAAATCATGTTCAAATGTTTCCTCAAACGTAAATAATACGGAAACAATTGAAGAAAATATGTCTTTTGAGGATGAAAGCGGTGAAGACTGAGAATAATAATTTTTGCGGAATTTATTTATTTATTTTATGTTTATGTTTAAATAGACGTTATTCCACGCGGTGATTAATAATTAATATTAATAAAACTACTATTGTAAAATAATAAATAGGCGATAGATCGCAGACACAGGATTTATATGTGTCACAGATCTTAGGCAACGTTCGACCGCGGGGAATAGTGCGGTGCAGGAGGGCGATCGAGGTTAGCAGTTTTAAGCGCTTGGAGATTTGGTAGTTGCGTTGGTTTTTAAATCATAACTCGGTAATTATTTCCATAAAAATATTTTTGACAGTACTGTCGTAGTCAAAAACCATCGGTTTTCAATTTGTAAAAAAAAAATTTTTGATTTGAGTCCTGGTTTCCGAGTAATGGAGTGAGAAATGTAAAAACACGGCAAAATGAATTAATTTTTAGCGAGCATCGAACGGAGATATGGACTTTTAAAGTCTGCGTTTCCCATAAGAAGCAATGCTTTTTTAAAAATAATTAATTTTTTTACAGCCAAACGGCTACAGAGAATATCATAAAATTTTTACCACGGGAAGAACTGACCTTCGGCTAACTGACGCACTACATAACTCGAAAATTGTTAATAACGCCCTTTTGTACAGGGCAATCTTTGGACAACTTTTTTTGGAAGTTTACCTATATATAAGCTATCGATATAGCTAGGTGTCAGCTTTTAGTCTTTAAAGCCCTACAGGATGAACATTTTGAGCCTCTAGGCTCTCTACTAATGTAAAGCCTGTTACATAAATTACTCCGGTCTATGTAACTTTTGTACTTTTTTATCCGCAAGCTTAATAAAAATTCGAAAAATTTCTAAAACTTTTCTTTATTTCTATCCCCTGTACATTTTGCAGACTTTTTAAATATCATGTCAGACTTGAAAGTTAATTTTCAATGTCTTAACGAAGCTTGCTAAATTGAAACTTCTGTAAATATTTGTTTAGAATTGCTCCACTAGAAGTTGGCAGAAATCGGGGAAATCACGCATAATCATGCGTGATTCTTAGGCTGATCGATAGGATAATTCTTAATTACTAAATCAATTTTAATTTCGACAGAATCGAGTACGCACCATTAAATAAAATACAGACGAAGACAATGAAGATAGCAGTTGAATAGTCGTGTTAACGTGAAAAAAAATATTCAAGACTATAGAAGAATGGTGCATTACATCCTTAATATTTTAAAAAAGAACATTAACAACGTTCTGTCTCTTATTAGTACAGGCAAATTAACAATTTAGGGTAAGAAAAATTAATAAAAGGATCATCTCTGGGATTTAAGTAGGTAATAACCTGGAGAATGAGATGATGCATTCTTTGCACTTCCAAGTTCCGGGAAAATTCAAAAAATTTGGAAAAACTTTTTGGTTTTCGGTTTTTTTGCTCTAGCGGCCAAAATAATGAAAATAGAGAAAGAAGTTCCCAACAAAAGCTATAACTCGTCTTTTTCTCTACAAAAAAGGTCTTTACAAATTTTTGTCTTACTTAAGCTGTTTAGAAGATGAATCGAGTTTTCCACTTATAGTTTTAAGCCGCGAAAAATGAGAATTTTCCAGGAGTTTCGTACGACCGGGTTCATCGATCGATAATTCTTACTATTTAGAGCCCCTAAAAAAAATGAAAATAACATAAAGTGTCATGAAAAGTCTCAGCTTTAATGTGGAACTAATCACAAAATTCATAAAAAATTGTATCGAGAAGAGAAAGTGTCAGAAGATGGCTTAGTGAACTTTGTACAGTTGATCCACAGATTTATTCATATCTTTGCCGGGAGTCGTTAGAATGATAATTCATTTTGCTTATATATTCTTATATAATGATATATTAATCCAATTAACATTTTATTTCCATTACTTTTGTTGGAAAAATATGCCTTTCGATCAAAGTAGAGGGTATATTTCTCATCGATCAATCACTCCAAATTTTGGAGTTCAGTTCGCTATATCTTAAGTAATAATAATAGCACAGACTTAATTTTACTTCCACATCCACGTAGTGGATTGGAAGTATAGTAATCGCAAAAAAATTTTCAAAAATTTTTATTCGTGAAATAGGTTTAGAATGTCATGAAACGTCGAGATTTTAAATTTGAGCGAAAAAAAAATTTCTGTCTGTCTGTCGGTCTGTCTGTCGGTCTGTCTGTCGGTCTGTCTGTCCGTCTGTCTGTCTGTAACTTTTTTTTGTCCGCACGCTTTCTCCGGAACGGTTTAAGATATTGACCTGAAATTTTGTACACGTATATATTATAATGAGATCTGGAACTGGATTGTTTTTTGAGGAAATCCGGTGAAGGGTTGGGGGTTAAATAGGGGTAAATAGGGGGAAATAAGTAAAGTAAGCTTGTAAGAGTACAGAAACTTGAAATTCGGTGTGTGTACTAGAAGTTAAGGCCTCAGATTTTTTTATAATATTTTTCAACCCCCCACCACCCCTACTCCATTAATGGGGTTGATAAAATAAAGTTGAGATATTCATTTGAAATTTCGTACACGTATGTATTATAACGATGTCTAGAATTAGATTATATTTTGGGATGATTCCGTTGAAGGGTTGGGGGTTAATTTGGAGTAAATAGAGGAATATCAGTAAAACAAGTTGGTAAGAGTACAGAAACTTGAAATTCGGTGTATGTACTAGAAGCCAAAGCGTCAGATTTTTTAATAATATTTTTCAACCCCCACCACCCCTACTCCAATTTGAAAAGGGTTGGTAAAATAAAATTGAGATATTCATTTGAAATTTTCTACACGTATGTATTATAACGACATCTGGAACTAGATTATATTTTGAGATAATTCCGTTGAAGGGTTGGGGGTTAAATAGGGGTAAATAGGGGAAAATAAGTAAAGCAAGCTGGTAAGACTACAGAAACTTGAAATTCGGTGTTTATACTAGAAGCTAAGACCCCAGATTTTTTATATTATGTATGTACTAGAAGCCAAGGTCTCAGATTATTTATAATATTTTTCAACCCCCACCACCCCTACTTCATTATTAATAGGGTTGATAAAATAAAATCGAGATATTCATTTGAAATTTGGTACACGTATGAATTATAACGACATCTGGAACTAGATAATACTTTGAGATGATTCCGTTGAAGGGTTGGGGGTTATTTAGGGGTCAATGGGGGGAAATAAGTAAAGCAAGCTGGTATGAGTACAGAAACTTGAAATCCGGTGTATGTACAAGAAGTTAAGGCCTCAGATTTTTTTTATAATATTTTTCAACCCCCGCACCACCCCTACCCCATTAATGGGGTTGACAAAATAAAGTTGAGATATCTATTTGAAATTTCGTACACGTATGTATTATAACGACGTCTGGAATTAGTTTATATTTTGAGATGATTCCGTTGAAGGGTTGGGGGTTAATTTGGGGTAAATAGAATATAAGTAAAACGTTGGTAAGACTACAGAAACTTGAAATTCGGTGTATGTACTAGAAGCCACAGCGTCAGATTCTCTAATAATATTTTTCAACCCAACCACCCCTACTCCAATATGAAAAGGGTTGATAAAATAAAATTGAGATATTCATTTGAAATTTGGTACACGTATGTATTATAACGACGTCTGATACTAGATCATAATTTGAGATGATGCCGTTGAAGGGTTGGGGGTTAAATAGGGGCAAATAGGGGAAAATAAGTAAAGCAAGCTGGTAAGACTACAGAAATTTGGGATTCGGTGTATATACTAGAAACCAAGGCCTCAGATTTCTTTCTAATATTTTTCAAACTCTACCATCTCCGCTTCATTATTAATGGGATTGATAACATCAAATTGAGATATTCACTTGAAAGTTAGTACACGTATGTATTGTAGTGACATCTAATTGAGATGACTCCATTGAGGTGGTAGGTTGTAAATAGTGGAAAATAAGTACGGTAAACTAGAAACTTCATTTTTAACGTATATGGTAGAAACCAACTCCTCAAACTTTTCTATGACATCTACCCCAAATATTTTATTTTATTTATATTTATTAAAATTTATTAAAATTCTATGACCAATAATTTCCACATACTAGAGTGCAAATATAGTCAAGATGTTTCCTTTAAAGTGACTTGGACGAATAATCTGGATGTGGAAGTAGTGATTCCTTAGGCAGCGGTTTTTGGGATATAAGTACAATAAAACATATTCTTTCGAATGACTTTAGAGTTTTTACTTTTTGAATTTGTCTACATTATTCATACACGTTCAGAAAATGCACAATTATACAGTCAAATATATACAACTTATTTGTTTCTTAACATTATTCAATGAAATTTTCACGAAATATAGATTAAAGTGCGTGGAATCGAATCCATATAGCGAAAAAGCACTCATGGTTACGGGAGAAATAGGCAGGATGCATAAAACTCAAAGATGTGAATAAATCAACTGTATAAAGTTTACTAAGCCATCTTCTAACACTTTTTTCTCTATGATAAGAAATTGTATGAATTTTGTGATTAGTTCCACGTTAAAGCTGAGACTTTTCTCTACATTTTGCGTTGCTTTCATTTTTTTTAGCGGCTCTGAATAGTAATAATTATCGATCGATATGTCCGGTCGTACGAAACTCCCAGAGAATTCTCATTTGCCGCGCATTTCGGAGCGGCTCAAAACTATAAGTGGAAAACTGGATTTATCTCCTAAACGGCTTAAGTAAGACAAAAATTGGTAAAGACCTATTTTGTAGAGAAAGAGACGAGCTACACATTTTGTTGAAAATTTTTTTCTGTATTTTCATTATTTTAGCCGTTAGAGCAAAAAACCGAAAATAAAAAAGTTTTTCCAATTTTTTTTTAATTCTCCCGGAACTTGGAAGTACAAAGAATGCATCATTCCATTCTACAGGTTATTAACTACTTAAATCCCAGATATGATTCTTTTATTAATTTTTGCGAGGTTTTTACAACATTTTGCCTTCATTGCCTGTACTATATATAAAACTTACTAAATTGACATTAATAGATAAGCTGTAAAAATTCGTTCAAAGAGGCGACATAGGTTTTAGGTTGATTTTGTATTAAGTCCCAAACCAGTGTTTTAGTGTTGATAATTAAATTCATGGCCATACTAAATACCACTGAGAACGTTTTTCATCAATATACTCGGTGTGCCTGTTTTAATCCAACGAAATTCAACCATTAGTAGAAAACATGAGTTTAAGAAAAAAAAATCCTATGAACCTAGGCCCACAAAAGCTTTATAATCGAGATACAGGTAGAGTTTAATTTTTTTGAAGATTTTTATTTTACGTCATGGAGGGAATAGTTGCTATCGACTTGATACCGTTTTCGCTAGTAAGGTCAATCACGTTAGGAGACCAACTTCAAAATTTTGTCGAATATCTTCTCGTAAAAGGAGTAGAAATTTTTTATTCTCCTAACATTTAATAGACAAGGGATCAACTGCTTTACTTCCCCCCCCCCCCCCCAAAGAATGGCATATTCACTACGCAGTCCCTGCCTAAAATTGCATAGTTTCTACGTATGCCCTATACAGGGTGAGTCAAATTGGATGCTCACCATTGGGATCTCGGAAATCGTAAGAGATGGAGAGTCGGTTAAATGTGGGCAAAGATGTGCAATATAGTACTGAATAATATGGCATAAAGAAATTCGAAATACTCCTGTTGTTTTAAAGATATTGGAAAAAATGTAAATTTTGGATTTTTAATTCTTTGAAATATTTTGTTTATTATTGAACTTATAAAATATCCAAGAATTCTTTCTTAGGGCATTGTACGTTGTTCTACACGCCTACAATAGCAGTTTTTTTGACGACGTTACGTCGCCTTAGGGGCCGTCCATAAAATACGTCACTCAGAATTTCACCTTTTTGGACCCCTCCCTCCCCCTTTGTCACGCTAAGTCATACTTTCAGCGACCCCCCTAACGGGAAATTACATGATTTGGTTAGTACTACCCAGTCTTATTTTAAAAAAATCACTAAATTAACATTATTTTTTTATGAAAAATAAAATTTGCAAGTAACAAAAATTGCAATAACTTTTTTAATTATGCAATTTTTAATGGGATTCAAACGACATTAGATTCGTCGAAAAAAATACTTTGATTTCGCCTTTTGTGGACCCTTTTAAGCTGAGATATCAACGAATTTAGTTTTGGCATTTTTAAAAGTTTTGTAATTAACATTTTCGAAAAATTCGAAATGGAGGCAATATGTCAGACTCCTTTCATTTCTTTTATATTTTTTCGTACGTATTACACTGAAAAAAAAAAAAAACTACGACTGCTCGTACGCATTGGTGAACATGCGTACTCTTGTACGAGCAGTCGTAGTTCATATTTTTTTTCCAGTGTAATACGTACGAAAAAATATAAAAAATGTAATTTCAGATAGTTCAGAGTCTGACATATAGCCTCTATTTCGAATTTTTCGATAATGTTAATTACAAGTCTCAACAGTGCCAAAACTAAAATCGTTGATATCTCTGCTTAAAATGGTCCAAAAAGGTGAAATCAGCGTATTTTTTTCCTACGAATCTACTGCTGAATCTCATTAAAATTTACATAGCTAATTAAAAAAATTATGACAATTTTTGTTACCTGCAAATTTTATTTTTCATAAATATATAATGTTAATTTATAGAAAAAAAATGTTTTAAATAAGAATAGGTAGTACTAACCAAACCATGTAATTTCCCAAAATAGTCATGATAAAAAAGTTTCTTGGTCCAAAGTCATAAGCAAATTAATTTTTTTTTGCAAAACGTCATATTTTACAAAATTTTACACTTATGATAAAGCGGACACCAAGAGTCTATTTAGTAACCATTGAAGTGTAAAAAAAATTTGAGCAACCTAACTGAAGAATTCGTATAGTTATGTAACTTTCAATACGGAACTCAAAATTTGCCAAAATTCACCCGTTTTTGCTATGTAAAAATAGTATTTGTTATTCAAGCATAATGGAACCAATTTTCTTTAGAAGTACATGTATTCCCGAGTAAAATGAGCTTTGGAAAGTTCAAATACAACGAGTAGAACATAAGTTATAAAGAAAAAGGATTATAAACAATTATGAATTTTGCGGTAATTTTGCAATAACTTTAGCGGCTGGTGAATTACATGAAGAGTATTTTTCCCGTAATGTGACTAATTTCTTACTAAAAAATCGGCGTGTTAAGAGCAACAACACTTTTAATTTATTTTTTGGCCTAAAATCACTCGTCTAGAGAGGAAATTATGCATGTGGCGTACTTAGACTTAGAGCCTAAAGACAGGGTCAGCGACCACGCAGGTCTTATTCAGAGAATCCCATAATATTATTTATTAAGTATAGTACCCCTTTTTGTCCTCTAGTAAGTATATTTGCCAATATGTTATTGTTACTTATTATAAATATATTTTACGACGACCTTACACGTAAAAAATAACTGATATTAATGTTTCTGTTTAAATTTTATTGAAAACTTGTATTTTGTTACGTTATTATTTGTTATTTTTAATAAATATACACTATTTTATTTTTATTCAAATTCTTCTTCTGGTTCGCAGGTAAAATAGATAATATAATATATATTTTGACCATCATCGGGATCTTCGTAATTGAGCGAAAGTATATCTGGTAACATGGATTTTCATGAAATCGGCAATGTCTCCTGAATTGATTCCAGCAAAAAACTGCATCCGAAATGCATTCGCTGCTCATTCGCCCATACAGCCTGCTCTAATTGTCATATAAGAAATAGATAAATTCATTTTAGAATTTTTATTTGCTAGCATAACCAGAATGCTGGTTATCGAAAAAATGCAAAGATTGGAAATTAATTATTTTATACGGTGTGACCCATTTGTTTTGGGGTCACCCTGTAAAATCTTTATTTAGCATGCGATTTTCATAGTTTTTTTTAAATTGTAGAGCTTATTGAACTACGTTTTTGGAGCAAAAAGTGCCAGGGCCTACTACGTCCCCTTTTAAGAGTAAAATTTTAGTAATTCATATTTGCGATTTTTTTAGAAAAAATCTATGCACTCCACTGGATTCACCACCACTCAAAACGGGCCGGTACGAAATTTTGTGGAAAATTTCACACGTCGCCTTTTTAACCAATCAGAAGTTTGTTTTTATGTCGTTACCATGGCAACCCAAAAAATTTCCGGAAATTTTCATCCTCCAGGGTACCCTGAACGATAGTAATAAGTGGAAATTTTTCTGTCAAATTGTTGGCATATGATCATATTTGACATTTGCTATTACCTAAAAATGGAGGAACAACAATTTATTTCTTGTTTAATACCTAATTATGATCGTGAATAACTTCTCATTTTGGTTTTCTTCCATATTATACTTGTCATCAGGTATGATAACTATTTCAATTTTGGATGGCTTTTTTTAACTTATATGTGCATATTGTATAACATGCTCTTTTTTCCATTCTCCATAACCTTATTCTTTAAAAACCTCGAAAATAACTTCAACAATAAGAAATATTCAGCGTTAAACTGTCAATGAAATAATGATAAATAACTAATGACGTTTTCTTTCAAAGCCATCTCTGTCAAGTTACACTGTGCTGAAACTGTGCTATAGTATGCGTATAAAACAGGAGAATATATAAAGAAAACAGCGTTCCACCTATTACTTCCACATCCACGTAGTGGATTGAAAGTATAGTAATCGCAAAAAAATTTTCAAAAATTTTTATTCGTGAAATAGGTTTAGAATGTCATGAAACGTCGAGATTTTAAATTTGAGCGAAAAAAAAATTTTCTGTCTGTCTGTCGGTCTGTCTGTCTGTCTGTAACTTTTTTTTGTCCGCACGTTTTCTCCGGAACAGTTTAAGATATTGACTTGAAATTTTGTACACGTATATATTATAACGAGATCTGGAACTCGATTGTTTTTTGAGGATATTCGGTGAAGGGTTGGTGGTTAAATAGGGGTAAATAGGGGAAAATAAGTAGAGCAAGCTTGTAAGAGTACAGAAACTTGAAATTCGGTGTATGTACTATAAGTTAAGGCCTCAGATTTTTTTATAATATTTTTCAACCCCCCACCACCCCTACCCCATTAGTGGGGTTGATAAAATAAAGTTGAGATTTTCGTTTGAAATTTCGTACACGTATGTATTATAACGACGTCTGAAATTGGATTATATTTTGAGATGATTCCGTTGAAGGGTTGGGGGTTAATTTGGGGTAAATAGGGGAATATAAGTAAAACAAGTTGGTAAGAGTACAGAAACTTGAAATTCGGTGTATGTACTATAAGTTAAGGCCTCAGATTTTTTTATAATATTTTTCAACACCCCACCACCCCTACCCCATTAGTGGGGTTGATAAAATAAAGTTGAGATTTTCATTTGAAATTTCGTACACGTATGTATTATAACGACGTCTCAAATTGGATTATATTTTGAGATGATTCCGTTGAAGGGTTGGGGGTTAATTTGGTGTAAATAGGGGAATATAAGTAAAACAAGTTGGTAAGAGTACAGAAACTTGAAATTCGGTGTATGTACTAGAAGCCAAAGCATCAGATTTTTTTATAATATTTTTCAACCCCCACCACCCCTACTCCAATATGAAAAGGGTTGATAAAATAAAATTGAGATATTCATTTGAAATTTGGTACACGTGTGTATGCTGGTAAGACTACAGAAACTTGAAATTCGTATATGTACTAGAAGCCAAAGCGTCAGATTTTTTTGTAATATTTTTCAACCCCCACCACCCCTACTCCAATATGAAAAGGGTTGATAAAATAAAATTGAGATATTCATTTGAAATTTGGTACACGTATGTATTATAACGACATCTGGAACTAGATTATATTTTGAGATGATTCCGTCGAAGGGTTGGGGGTTAAATAGGGGTAAATAGGGGAAAATAAGTAAAGCAAGCTGGTAAGACTACAGAAACTTGAAATTCGGTGTATGTACTAGAAGCCAAGGACTTAGATTATTTATAGTATTTTTCAACCCCCCTACTTCATTATTAAAAGGGTTGATAAAATAAAATTGCGATATTCATTTGAAATTTGGTACACGTATGAATTATAACGACATCTGGAACTAGATTATTCTTTGAGATGATTCTTTTGAAGGGTTGGGGGTTATTTAGGGGTAAATAGGGGGAAATAAGTAAAGCAAGCTGGTATAAGTACAGAAACTTGAAATTCGGTGTATGTACTAGTGGCAAAGGCCTCAGATTTTTTTATAATATATTTCAGCCCCCCACCAGCCCTACTCCATTATTCTAGGGGTTGATAAAACAAAATTGAGATATTCACATGAAATTTAGTACGCATATGTATTATAACGACATCTGGAACTAGATTATATTTTGACATGATTGCGTTGAAGGAGTGGGGGTTAAATAGGGGTAAATAGGAGAAAATAAGTAAAGCAAGCTGGTAAGACTACAGAAACTTGAAATTCGGTGTATGTACTAGAAGCCAAGGTCTCAGATTATTTATAATATTTTTCAATCCCCACCACCCCTACTTCATTATTAAAAGGGTTGATAAAATATAATTGAGATATTATAACATCTGGAACTAGATTATACTTTGAGATGATTTCGTTGAAGGGTTGGGGGTTATTTAGGGGTAAATAGGGGGAAATAAGTAAAGCAAGCTGGTATGAGTACAGAAACTTGAAATCCGGTGTATGTACTAGAAGCCAAGGCCTCAGATTTTTTAATAATATATTTCAGCCCCCCCATCCCTACTCCATTATTCAAGGGGTTGATAAAATAAAATTGAGATATTCAAATGGAATTTAGTACGCATATGTATTATAACGACATCTGGAACTAGATTATATTTTGAGACGATTCCGTTGAAGGGTTGGGGGTTAAATAGGGGTATATAAGGGAAAATAAGTAAAGCAAGCTGGTAAAAGTACAGAAATTTGGGATTTGGTGTATATACTAGAAGCGAAGGTCTCAGGTTTTTTTATTAGTATTTTCCATCCCCCCACCACCCCCACTCCCTTATTAAAAGAGTTGATAAAATTAAATTTAAATTTTCACTTGAAATTTGGTACATTTATGTATTATAACTACATCTGAAACTAGATTATGTTTTGACATGATTGCGTTGAAGGAGTGGGGTAAGTAGAGGTAAAAAGGGAAAAGTAAGTAAAGCAAGCTGGTAAGAGTATTGCAACTTGAAATTCGGGGTATGTCCTAGAAGCCAAGGCCTCAAATTTTTTAATAATATTTTCAACCCTTCCACTACCCTTACTACATTATTAAAGTGGTTGAAGTTCACTTGTAATTTGGTAGACGTATGTATTATAACTACATCTGAAACTAGATTATATTTTGGGATGATTCCGTAGAAGGGTTGGGGTTAATAGGAGCGACTAGGGGAAAATAAGTAAATCAAGCTGATAAGAGTACAGTAATTTGGGATTCGGTGTATATACTAGAAACCAAGGCCTCAGATTTATTTCTAATATTTTTCAAACTCCATCACCTCCGCTTCATTATTAATGGAATTGATAACATCAAATTGAGATATTCACTTGAAAATTAGTACACGCATGTATTTTAGTGACATCTGATTGAGATGACTCCATTGAAGGGGTGGGAGGTGGTAAGTTGTGAATAGTAGAAAATAAGTAGGGTGAACTAGAAACTTCATTTTTAACGTATATGGTAGAAACCAACTGAACAAACTTTTCTATGACATCTGCCCCAAATATTATTAAAATTCTATGACCAATAATTTCCACATACTAGAGTGCAAATATAGTCAAGATGTTTCCTTTAAAGTGACTTGGATGAAGAATCTGGATGTGGAAGTAGTGATTCCTTAGGCAGCGGTTTTTCAGTGAATAAAACTGATTCCATGACACACAAATAGAGTTGTCCTAAACAATTTTCAGTAATTTTTTTAAACTAAAATGGGTGGAAAAGATATTATTTATCTATTATACCTATCTAGGTATTCCATTTTCAAATAACTTATAATTTTTACTTTTGACCAAACAACACTACTTACTAATTCCGATGCGTTTCTGTCACTTTGTCAACAAGACCCATTCATGGCCTACTTATCATATAACTTGTTATGTCTTAGAATAATCTTAATGTCATTTGAGATTAGAGTTTATTTAATTTATTTTCGTGTGAAATTTTCTTACCAAATCCCCGCGTGCTTGAATTAATTGCAGAAAATTTTTCTCGTACATGAATTTTTTAAGAAAATTCATGTACTCGAAAAATTTCCGTCAATAATTCAAGCACTTGGGAGATTACAAGTGAAATTTTTTAAATAGTTTTTCTAACGGAATTCTCTATTTTTTTTGTTTGTTTCAGTACTGTTGTTTCTATTTTTTTTTTTTGATTTGCTAAGACTACGCATAAGAATAATAATAATAATATTAAGTTGCTAGAGTTCAATTTTATTTTATTTTTTTCTCATGGATAACTTAACTTTTAGAATAAATTAATGAAAATGATGCGTATTGTGCCTTTTTAATAATGTCTAAAAAAGCGTTATTATTTGAAGGGGTGATGAATCCAGCGGCGTGCATAGATTTTTTCTAAAAAAATCGCAAATATGAATTACTAATATTTTACTCCTAAAAGGTGACGTAGTAGGCCTTGGATTTTGTAGGAATCTGGCGCTTTTTGAGATAGTTTTTCTTTTTATTTTTCATAGATAACTTTTTCTGCCATTTGCCAAATCCTATAAAGAATATGTTTTATTACAATAGCGTGCAAACAAAAAAATAATTCACTTTTAAACATAGTGTAATCTACAGATGATACTTTTGTTATATTCTAAACCAAACAATTATAAATTTACAGCTCCAATGCCTGCACAATTTAAGAACAAAACAAAGGGTCCTAAACCTCGAGGAGTATCAAATCGAAATAAGGGTTTGTCTTGGATCAGGGCGTATGCCGACACTGGAGTTTTTTACTTTGCTGATGATGACAACACCTATGATTTAGAATTGTTTAGTGAGGTAAGCATAATAAAAACTATTGCCGAAATGACTCCGTGGCTCAGTCCTACAAACGTCTAGATACACCAATTTTGCAGAGCTTCGGCCATGCGCAAAACGTGATATCATTTATCTGACTATTTATTCCTTATCCTAGTGCTCATCGTGAGCCGGATGGTGGCGCATAGGTAATGCTCTTGCTTATGGTGCGAAAGGTCCCGGGGTCAAAATCCTACGCCCGCCGATTTTTTATTTTTCTTATTTTGTAACGATTAATATATTTTTTCACAAGTTATTTTCTATGATTTATTTAGGTTAGGTTAGTAGGTTTTTATTCTGATATCTAATAATTATTAGCGCTGCAGGCAGCATTAGCGTCATAAAATAACACGATATATTTCAATTTCTCGACTTGCTGAATGCGTGAAGCTCTGCAAAATTGGTGTACGTAGACGCTTGTCTCAGTCCTTACTAGTTAGTCTTGAGATCAAAGGTATGAATTCCTAATGGCATTTTTAGTGTGTTGCGGTAGCAGTGGACTAGGCCACAGTTGAATGAAAATAAATGACACTTTCAGTCGCTGAGAATGGTTGTTGTGTAGATGTTCTTTGTGTGCGCGTGACCTAATTTAGTGGTGAAAAAATGTTAATACAGTATGGAATAGCCAGATGGAATAATTTCAGTATCTCAATTATTATGCATATTTATAAAAACGTACAAATTTCATCTCTTAATTCAACCCACTTCGAGTGGCAGTTGCACCCCCTAAATTTTTAAATGGGAAGTAGGAGCTTGTGATACATCATTTAAAAGGCATTTTCATTATCTATTCACAAATACTATGGTTTTAATATTTACTTCAAAAATTATCGGTCTGCTTGACGAAATTCACTACAACAAACGAATAACATAAAAAGTTATAGCCCGGGAGCTCACGATATATTATTTATTTATTAGTTTATTAATTTATTAGTTTATTCAAAAACAAGCTAACCATTATACTCTTCGCCGATTTACTACACTTGTTATATAATTGTTGCACATTATATAGAATACTCTTCGCAGTTTTTTTGTAAATGATGTTAGCAGTGCCAGATTTCCCACTAGGCAATGTAGGCAGCTGCCTAGAGCGGCAAATCATTGGGGCAGCATGCTGACAAAAGATTTTATGGCTTTTAAATAATAATAACAAAATAATTATTGTTTTCCATTTTATGATTTATAAAGTAAAGTAGTACACTACATATTACTGCAGTATATAGTATACTTTTTCACCCTTGAAAGGGCTCGTGTGAACTAATTTAAATACCTACTTAGGTTTTTGTCTGAAAAGGGCGTCAGATTCAAATTTGCCTACAGGCAAAGAATTCCAAAATCCGGCCCTGGATATTAGTTTCAAGCATTTTTTGTTTAATTACGAAACAAGAAATTTTGTTTTCATTTCAAAAATTAATAACTTTTTTATTTATTGATTGATTTTGTTTGTTCTTCCCCTAGTTAACATTAACTTACTGTCCAAATTTCAATACAATCGGACTTTTCGTTCTTAAGTTATCGTATTTACAAGAAACGTGACGGACGGACAGACAGACGGGCGGACAGACAGACGGACGGACATTTTGAACGTTGTTCAGAATTCGGTCACCAACACAGTGATATGAAAATTTTTTCTCTACGAGCAATATTATCGGTTTTAGAAATGTACCGATCGTATGCAATACTCTTCGTTTTGAACTTGCGAAGGGTATAATAATGGTAAGCCCGCGCGCAGATAGAATAGCGAGCAGCCAGCTCTCATTTTCGAAGCGGACCCGTGTCTCTGGAGAAGCCAAATCCTCAGACCTCTTACTTTGGCGGCCGTTACCTCACTTAAAAATTACAGGAACATATCGTGCCCCACATCATCGGATTGGAAATTTAATTTCCAATCGATCAAGCACAAAAAGTGGAGGTCAATTTCGTCTAGAAAAATTGAGATTTCGCAATCCTTGCAACCATCTGGACATTGGAAATAATAACACCATACATAAAACATAAACTTTTTCAACTTTTTCCGGACTCGGCTTAACCAGGTCCGGAAACAGCACGATCCACTGCACCGCTGTATTTCGACCTTAAATGAGAACTGGTAACTTGACTGTGATATATGCAACCCACATTACATTTGCGTATATCAGCCGTTGCATATACGACAGTCTCACTCGACCGCGACACCGCTGTCTTTTGACCTTGAACAAAAACTGGTAACTCTACCCTCATATACGAACATAAACAATAATTGTTAATACATTAAACACTGCTTTTAGATGAATCAATCAATATATTATAAATACTCTACATATGTTTCGCCTTATTAGGCCTTTATCAAGAGTATTACATAGTGAATACTAAAGTTTCTGACGTGCTTATTTAATTTATATCTAAAAGTATTTATGTCTTAATCTATTTATGACTTAATAGTCTATTATCATAGGGTCCGCTCGTGTCGATGTCGTGCCAAGTTTGAAAACTCTTTATTTTATGATTACTTAGGTCTACAGGATCACCGAATGGCATGTTGGCATTTCTGAAAATGGATCATTCTCCATTATTATACAAAACAAGATGGCGGATAGGGCGATTTAAAAGAAAATCGTATCTCCGGTAATAATTATCCGATCTTTCATTTCAAAAAAAGGGAATACTTCAAAAAGTATATACTGTACTATAAAAAATATCAGATCTAAAAATATTGAATACCAACTGTGGTTGGTAGGTTTTCTCCTACTTGATTTCTGGTGGAAAACAGATACCAACGCAAGTCAGTTAGATCAGTCAGATAGTGGAGATTGTCTTCAAGTTCTGTGATAGTCGTATTCAGCGTTCCCAACAATTCAAGCGACTTCAGTATTGCTGATGATTCCTGCAGTTCTAAAAATACTTTGGTGCAAAATTCTTTGCTAATTCTTTAGAATCTGCCGGTTATATCAGTCCCAGTAAAGGCATGGAAACCAATTAATGATCGTCTGTGTTCGACACTTAACGATTTGACGACTTTTCCTATATTTATTTCTTTTTTAGTTTTTCCTCGACTGGTTACCATTATGACTTTCTTCGGTAATTGCTTATAAAAACTAATCAGAAGTACAAATACATCTGGATCAGGACTGTGAACAGTAATTTCTATGTCTTTTTGTTGAGTTAAATGAACTCCATGAAGTACTAGAATAGTATTCGCTTCTTCGTGAATGTTGTCTTTTATATTTAACAACGGGACATTTGAAATTGTTTTGTTATTATGTGAAATTACAACATTTTTAAATCTTTTACAATCCCAAACTTTCTTGGCGAGGTATTCAGTGAGCTCCTTTTTGGTCTTTATGTTAGATAAAAAATCTTTCAGTGTAATATTTTTTATTAATGATCCGTCTGAGACATGATAAGATGAGCCAGAGTATTTCTGACTTCTTTTCGACCTTGTGCGGCTTTTTAGCCAGTCTTCCTTATATGTATCAAATATTAAATGTAGTTCATCATGTGGTGAAGCAATTTCAAAAAGCATGGAAAGAAAAATATTTGCAAATCTTGACATGTTCTCATACTTGGAGATTTTGTGATACATTGAACCAATGCCATTCCATCAACTAAAATAACTGTTCTAGGTTTAACTAATGAGGCTTCTAGCGTGACTTGAGTTTCACAATTTTTAGAAGTGTCTTCTAGTTTTTGCATGAGTTTAAATTTATCAGTTGGAAACAATAAACTGCCATCGGCAGTAAATAAAGAACGAGGTACTGATCCAAATTCGTATTCACCAACTGATTTCTTTAGGTCTATATCTTGACGAGTCCTAGATACTAAAACTAAACGCTGAAGTAAACTTCTTCCTTCTCTCATTTCAAAAATGTTCTCGTCTTGTTTTGATTTGGACTTTGCATTTTTTAATCACAAAAATATTTTTTAAATTTAAATAATAAATAACGTTTTTATTTATTCATCAATTTTGTTCAAATAGGGTTTTTCCTCTAGCTAACACTAACTTGCTGTCCAAATTTCAACACAATCGGACATTTCATTCTTAAGTTATCGTGCTTATATAACACGTGACGGACGGACGGACAGACAAACAGATGGACAGATAGACAGACGGGCAAACAGACAGACAGATAGAGGAGGGACATTTTGAAAGTTGTTCAGAATTCGATCACCAACATAGTGATATGAAAATTTTTTCTCTACAAGCGATATTACCGGTTTTAGAAATGTCGTTCAAATACAATATAGTCTTCGTTTTGTACTTGTGAAAAGTATGATAATGGTCGTAACACGCGTCACAGTAAAAAACGTATATGCATATACTAATTGAAATGGGTCGACACAATGGTGCGCGGACATATTTTGGCACTTTTATAAGGTTATTTTGCAACCAATACCTAGAAATTTGCATATCGTTGGATTCAGCAGAAAATTCTACACATCTTTGATTTGACATTTTTTTCCATATGGCCTGCCGTTTTCAAAATATAAAGCGTTAACTAAAATGAAAAAATAAATGTTTTAGTTTTCTGGGAATATTCCATTAGGTATTCAATATTTTTACTCTAGTATTTTTTTTTCTTAAGAAGTATTGTCTTGTTAGTATTTACTTTTTTTAAAATTGAAAATCGGTCAATTATTACCGAAGATATGATTTCTTGAAAAATCAGCCTGTCGCCATCTTGAATTGTGGATTACTGGAGAAAAATCCATTTTCAGAAATGCCAACATGGCATTTGGTGATCCAGTAGGTTAATATTTTCATAAAATAAAGCTTTTTAAAACTTGGCAAGACATCGACACGAGCGGTCGTTTTTGAGCTCTATGATAATAGACTATAAGCTATTTAAGATTTAATTTAACATCTTTAATTATTTGAATGTTTGGAGTGGACCTAAGCTGATTATATAAATCAAAGGATATTTCTTAACAATTGGTTTATTATAGGGGTGTTTAGGAAATTCTGCTGGTCATTTGTGGTACAAGGGTTGTACTTGAAAGATTTTTTGATTTCTAGTTGTTCTAGCAGATCTAAACGTTTACCTTTTCTTTCTGAATGAAGTAAATTTATGTTATCAGTATCTATGAAATGGTTGTTTTCAATACAGTGTGTTGACATTCCTGTATTTTTATTGTTATTTAAGATTGATTTTTTGTGTTCTTTTACCCGGTTGACAACGCTTCTACCACTCTGACCGATATAGACAGCATCGCAATCCTTACAATTAATTTTATATACACCTGATTTATCAATTTTATTTAGTTTTTCTTTGTTATTAACCAAAATGTTTCCTATGTTTGTTTTGTTCACACTTTTTGTAGAGATACCCAAATTATTCAATTTTTTAGAAATATTGTTACTATATTTCGGAACATAATTAATAAAACTATATTTTGTAGGTTTGTTAGGCAGAGTGAAAAATTCTTTTTGAAGTATTTTGCGTTGTTTGTTTTTGACCATGTTATCTATTAGTGACTCGTTGTAGTCGTTATTTCTTGCAATTTGTTTAATTATATTTAATTCTCTATCAAAATCACTTTGATCTAAAGGAAAATTCGTCAGCTTAGGTCCACTCCAGACATTCAAATAATTAAAGATGTTAAATTAAATCTTAAATAGCTTAAGTCATAGATAGATTAAGACATAAATACTTTTAGATATAAATTAAATAAGCACGTCAGAAACTTTAGTATTCACTATGTAATACTCTTGATAAAGGCCTAATAAGCCGAAACATATGTAGAGTATTTATAATATATTGATTGATTCATCTAAAAGCAGTGTTTAATTTATTAACAATTATTTTCAAGATGTTTCATAAGGTACCTACCACAAGTTCAGTTCAGTGTACGAACATAAACATTTCCAATGTCATAGCGGTTTATGCGAAGAGATGTCGAAATCTCATACATTCCTTACTGGTTTTTCCAAAAAAATGAAATGCCCACAAGGCGAGAGAAATCGAATGGCGCAAACCGCTGCTCCGCATCTCGTTTCGTTTTCGAGATTGAGCCAAGTAGGTAAAAATCGGTGTTTTTACCCACTTCCGATTGCTCAATCTCGAAAACGAAACGAGATACAGAGCTGCGGTTTACGCCATTCGATTTTTTCGGGTTCTTGCGGGCACTTTAATTTTTTTGGAAAAACCATACAATAGTATTAAAAAATTTATGCGCTTTCGACATCTCTTCGCATAAACCGGTCTAACTTTTTCTAGACAAAATTGACCCCCCTTTTTGTGCTTGATCGATTGTAAATTAAATTTCCAATTCAATGATGTGGGGCACCTGTAATTTTTAAGTGAGATAGCGGCCGCCAGAGTCAGAGATCCGAGGATTTCGCTTCTCCGGCGACACGGGTTCGCTTCGAAAATGAAAGCTGACTGCTCGCTGTTCTATCAGCACGCAGGATGACCATTATTTTTGAATAAAATAATAAATAAATATTAGATTTTACAAAGCTTAATTTCGCTGGTCCGGCTCAGTCTCGGAGGGATCGGGACGGAATTCCGAGCACTAAGGGCTATACTCGGTCCCAGTTTTTTTTCGAAGTTTTCTGCTGTTAATGGACGAAAGTCACCTATCTCTCTCTCCTCTTATTTTTAGGAATGAGCAGTGGAGGGACGGTAGGGGAGGACGCTTTGACGTAATATCACGAAATGTTCTGTTGAAACGTTAAAAAACTCCGATTTTCGTTCGCTCCTGTGGGGCCGAATTTTCGATTTTGACCCTGCAATTTACGATGCGGATCAACTAGAATTCTTTCTCTTTCTGTCGCTATGCCGTACGGTAGTCGGGGAGATGTATTTCGAAAAATATGAACGTTTTAAGATTGCACGCTTTCGTGCTTTTTTCGCCCTCGAAGTGTGCTTTTTATTTTTACGGTTTTTCGCCTATATCTCGGAAACGGTTGGAGTAAGCTCAAAAATAAAAAATCTCAGAGAACAAGTTCGTTTCGTGAGGAATCCTCCGGTTCCATCGGAATTTTTGTAAGATTCTTCGTTTCGGAGATATCGCACGAAATATGCGCCTACTTTTACTTTACTTTACTTTACTTAAATTTACTAGCGTACATTTCAGTAAAGATATACAAACAAAAGAAAATATAAATATTAGAGAGAATAAAGAGTTGAATTTATCTATAACAAAAAGAGAGAACAAAAAATACATATATGATTTAGACAGAATCTCATATTTATTAAAGATGTCGATATCACGCTGGCTGTGGTTATAGCCAGAGCACATGCTGTAGATTGGTGAAAACTTTAAAGTATTAGTCCGGGCTATAGCAAGGTAGAAAGTTTGGTTTTGCCTTGAATTTATTCGCGGAATATGGAAATTAAGTCTCTGGAGTATTTCACTACATTCAATATCATAATGAATCGCCTTTTTTAAGAAATTTATGGCAAATTCGTTGCGTCTTTCAGATAGGCTAGGCATTGAAAACATTTGAAGTAAATCGCTTTGTGGAAAACCAATTGGTGGATATATACCATGAGATTTTAGATGTAGAAATTTAAGAAAGTGGCGTTGCACGTTTTCTAATTTAAGACTATGAGTGTCAGGGCAGGGCTGCCAAACAAGAGACGCATACTAATAATAATAATAATAATAATAATGTGTCTTTATTTTTATTTTTTTGAAATATTGTACAAAATATTAATAACAACAGGAATGGCGAGGTTCAACATAGTTGCTCTACCACCTAACCATTCCATATAAAATACAAGAGAAGAAAAAAAATTATAATAATCATAAAATTATCAGTATAACATATAAATATGTGAGTAGATTACACTAAATTAATACTATACATTTCTGTTTGCAACAAGGTATGACTTGACATTTTTCTTAAAGGTATTGATGCTTGGAGAAGACTTGATGGAGGGGGGCAGCTTATTATAAATTTTAATGGCATTGTAGGTAAAGGACCTCTGGAATTGGGCAGAGCAGTGTCTGGGAACCGCATACAGATCCCGATATCTAGTGGTACGGTCGTGTCTATTATATCCTTTTATGAGCTTATCATGTAAATATTTTGGCATTTTTAATTTATTCGTTTTATAAACAAGACAAGCCATATGACTCACAAAACGATCGTTCAGATTCAGCCACTTAGATTCTAAAAATTTACTAGTGATATGATCAAATTTTCGTAGGTCGTAGCTGAATCTGAGACAAGCATTTTGAAGTCTCTGAAGGCTCTCTTTATCTCTGTTTAATATAGCAGGCCAGTAAACTAAATCACCATAAGCTACATAACTCAGTATCAATGTATCACATAACCTTAACTTGACGTCTGAACTAAGAATGTCTTTATGAAAATACAGTACTTTTAACTTACTGAAAGACTTTTGTATTATATTAGAAACATGTTTTTAAAATCTAAGGTTAGTATCCAGAAAGATGCCTAAGTTTTTGCAGTACTCACTATAAGGTAGGATCTTACCGTTAAGAGAAATGGTAAATACAGGATTGTTTAAAATTAATTCCCTGTGCTTGCCAAAAACAAGTACTTCTGTTTTGGTTTCATTTAAAATTAGCCCATGAGCAAGCGACACGGAACAAATAGTACTTAAGTCAAAGTTGAGGTTGTCTGCTGCCAGCTGAATATCTTGGAGAGAGAAGTGATGAAGTATTTGATAATCATCAGCATATTGGTGCGAATCGGAAAATTGTAAATATTTAGAAAAGTCAGCAGGGTAAACAGAAAACAATAACGGACCCAATATGCTACCCTGTGGCACACCCTTATTTACCTTAATAGTTTTAGAGAAAGTTCCATTTAAATACACTTTTTGTTGCCTATTAGAAAGATAATCAGTGAAAAACTTTAACGGTATGTTACCAAAACCAAAGTATTTTAACTTAATGCATAGAGTAGTAGAGTCTAAGGTGTCAAATGCTTTACTATAATCTAAAAGAACTAGACATGTGTTTTTATCTTTGTCCCTAGCTCTAAATAATTCGTCAGTGACATGTAACAATGCTGTTGATGTACTATGGTTAGCTCGGAATCCGGATTGAGTGGGAGGTAGAATATTATTGTTATTCAGAAAGGTAGTAATTTGCTCGTAAATAATTTTTTCTAAAATTTTAGAGATAGTAGGCAATATGCTTATGGGTCTAAAGTCACATATTTGAGTAGGACTGGCATTCTTAGGCACTGGAAGGACATGTGCAAACTTCCATGAAGTTGGAAACGAACCTGATATTAAGCATTTATTTACTAAAAATGTTAGATGGGTACTTAAATGAGGGAGGAGTAAAGATAACATTTTAAGGTCAATTTCATCTGCACCTTTAGCATTAGATTTAATGGTGGTAAAAATCTTTTCAACTTCATCAACAGAAACTTCATGGAAGTTAAATTCTTCATCTAAATTAGGAAATAGTTTATTAACATACTTATCGGCTATAAAATCATCATCCATAGTAGCCTGAGGTACACTATTAATGAAAAAATTATTAAAGTCATCCGGACTAGCTAAACTGCCAACCGGATTAGTAACCTTAGAATGAATATGGAGAGACTTTAATGTACGCCAAAACGTTTTGGGGTCATTCTTAAACTTGTATTGTAGATAGGCCTTTTTTTCAGATTTCACCGCCATATTAACTAAATTTCTGAGCTCTTTATAGGCTACCCATGCCGCATCAGATTTAAATTTTTTATGCTTAAAATACGCCTTATCCCTTAATTTCATCATGATTTTCAGGTTTTCAGTAAGCCATGGAGCAGGCGGCTTGGTAATTCTAATATTCTTGTATGGTGCATGGATGTTAAACAACCAAGTAATGTTGTCATTCCAAAACTGCACAACTTCATCAACAGTTTCTAACTGATACATCAGGTCAAAGTTAATAAGATTGAGGTCTTGCATACTCTAGTTTAGATTGCAAAAAAGAAAAGTATAATAGTTTTAACGTTGAGATATTTGAGAAATCACGCCCATTGCGTATAATAAAACCAAGTGTTCTATTTACGTCGCAAATTAACATGTCTAAATGATTGACAAAGCTGAGTTTTTTGTCAAAAATTACTCCAAGGTCTTTAAACGAGGACGGTCGAGTTAATGGTTCGTTTTCTAGAGAGTAGTTAAATGTAAAATTAACATCCTTCGTGGAAAATGTCATTACGTTACATTTTTGCACATTTAATGTGGGACTGTTCTCGACACGCCATGCGCTGAGTTTAGATATGTTATTCTGTAATTTACTGAAGTCATTTATGTTAGAGATTCTATGTAGTAGCTTGAGGTCATCTGCGTACATTAAAAAATGTACATCTAGTTCCTATGCTATATCATTGATGAATATATTAAACAAGAGTGGCCCAAAGACAGATCCCTGAGGTACACCAGAACAAGATAATTAATGAGTAGACCTGAATCCATTAAACGCGACGTACTGTTTCTGACAAGTATGATTTTAAAAAGTGTGTAAGATTCGGTGACATTCCAATGTTGGACAGTTTTTTAATAAGAATGTTATGATTAAGCCTGTCGAATGCTTTGGTGAAATCAGAATATATTACATCTGTTTGAACTTGCATCTCAATGGACTCAGATATATATTGAGTAGCACATATTATATTGGTAGTTGTAGATAGACCTTTCATAAATCCATGCTGCTGAGAGGATATACTGTTTTTGACATGCGGATATATGCAATTATGCAGTAAAATTTCAAAAGCTTTGCCAAAGTTACAAATAATACTGATTGGTCGGAAATTTGTTATATCACTTTTGTTGCCCTTTTTATAAACTGGACAGACTTTAGAATACTTCCAGATATCAAAAAAAGGACAGCATTTTAAAGCCAAATTAAATAAAATTTTTAGTGGATGGGCGAATATATTAGCACAATCTTTCAGTAAAAATGCAGGTACACCATCCGGCCCCATGGTGAGCTTCGGTTTAATTTTTTTTAATGCTTTTAGGACGTCCTCTTCAGAAAAGGAAACTAAATTAATGCTATTGTTATTTAAGCTATTATCATCTGAATTTATGTTGTCCGGTGCACTTGGTAAAAACGATTTTTCAAAAAATTTAGCGTAAGCGTTAACAATATCCTCTGGGTTGTTTAGACGTTCGTCATTGTAATAAATATCTTTAGAGATATTTGTCATTCCATTCTTATTGTTGATGTATAACCAGAATTTATTAGGATCTTGGTTAATATTGTTTTCAGCTCGCTCTGTATACTTTTTATAGGCAGTTTTGATATCCAATTTAATTTTAGATATTTTGATATTTTTCTTTGGATCTTATGTTCTTAATAATTTCAGAGTTAAACCATGGTGGAAATTTTATTTTATTTTTAGAAAGTGTAAATTTTGGTACACAAATTGTAAAAATTTGAGTTAGCTTATCATAAAAATGTTGGCAGGCAGTATTAACGTCTTTATATTCATTTAGAAAAGACCAATCTACCTCGAGCAGTTGCTGATATAATAGGGGGAAGTTGGCTTTACGAAATTTAAATGAACTGGTGTAATTAGCTGAGAATTTCTGATTAGCATTTTTACCACTACATTTTATTTATCAACAATGCAATTGGTGTTACATAAAACTAAGTCGAGCAGTCTATTGTTACTGTTGTAAATGAAATTGAATTGAGTTAGATTTAAAAAATTTAGAAAATTGTTGAGTGCTATAACTTCTGCACTAAAACAGCCATTCGAGACAAATGATGAGTATGAAGGTATGTATAAAATCTCAGGCAATTATGTTTAGTCGGTCTGGTTTCGACACTAATAATTTCAATATTAAACTTAACAACAATATAATTGAATGGAAAGAATCTGTCTCGAATTTGGGATTGATTATGGACACAAAGTTAAACTTGTCAGTAAGGTTTGCCAATCAAGTTTCTTCAAATTAAAAAGTATTTATGAATTTCGGGATAGCCTACCAATATCAACAAAGTTGATGTTATCTGACATGATTGTACTATCCATTGCCAATTACATGGATGTCGTCTATGGACCTTACTTAACAGGTTTTAATACATATAGATTACAAAAAATACAGAATTCTTGCATAAGATTTGTGATGTCTTTACCAAGACGAGAGCATACCAGTCAACATATCAGAGCATCGTGTTGGCTTACAATGGAACAGAGAAGACTCTTACATCTGAGCTGCCTGGTACATAAAATATTGAAAACTAATAGTCCGACATACCTACGAGAACTAATGATACGTCGTAGAGAATTGCATAATGTAGAAGCTAGAAACAACAATATGCTGTCTATTCCCCAGCACAAGACAGAGTTTTTTAAAAACAGTTTTAGTTATCAGGCAGCTCATATTTTTAATAAAATGACATGCTTGCAGAATGATACAGTCAGCGCTGCCACTCTCAAAAGGCAGGCCAAAGACTGTATACTTCTTATGTGACAGCCAGTGAACGTTGTAATGTTTTATTATTCGACGCTATAATAATATATACTATTTTATTTATTTTTGTTCTTTTAACTGTCCTATTATATATTAATATTAAGTAAATGTAAATTAGGTGTAAGTGAAAACACGCTATGCGGTATCTTCCACCTTTTGTCTGTAAAAATTTGTTTTTTTCTGGCAATAAATGTTTATTTATTTATTATTTATTTATTAAAGTCACCTATTATTAATATATCGTTATCATAGATGCAGTTTAGAGACCTAATTATGTCAAAAATTATATCGTATTCTGCAGCATTGATATCAGGAGGGATGTATATGACGAATATGTAAATAGCGGCGTGTTTAATTGTAAGTTTAACCCCAAGAATATCAACTCGCGGTATTGTATGAAAGTTTGTTTCGCTCAAATCAATCTGTACAGAATTAAAATTTTCATGTACTGCTAGTGATACACCTCCACCTCGACTACGATTAACAGCCGCCAAATCCCTGTCCTCACGAAAAATAATATAATTGGTATCAATTAATTCAGCATCAAAAACAGATGAGTCTAGCCAGGTTTCCGTTAATGCGATAATGGGCCAGTTACAACTAGCCACAGTATCGTATAGCTCGACTGTCTTCGTTTTAAGACCTCTAACATCTTGATAATATATAATTAAATTTTCATAACTATTAGCAAAAGTATTGCGCGATAAGCTAGAAGAGAGTGACTGGGCTGGCGGTGATTGCTGTTGAACAGACTGAAGGTTTAAGAGATCAGACCGTAATCTATCTCTCGCTAGAATATACGCCGTACAGTTGTTTGTATTCCATGCTGCATGAGTAACAGAGACATCAGAATTTTGCCTGATTCTAAGTTCAATACAATTGACACACCTAAAATTATCCGATGTACAATATTTAACAGCATGGTTTTTAAAAATTTAAAAATTTAGGGGTAGCAACTGCAACTCGAAGGGGGTTGAATTTAGGGATGAAATTTTTATGTTGCAGGATGTCAGTGTGTCTCGGGATTTTTTATAAATATGCACAATAATTGAAATACTGAATTTATTCCATTTTGGTATTCCACACTGTATAATGAAGGCGGTAAAATATGGCTTGTCATAAATGTAAGTGTTACATCTGTGATAAAAATCCAAAAAGAGTGGAGCAATCAAAATATTGACTTATGTTAATCTCTTGCAATTGTCAAATTAAGTAGCCAATTGTAAAGGTGGGGCTGTGGCTCAACGGTTAGCACGTTTAATAGCTTGCAAGCTAGATATTTAGCGAAGCGGGTTCGAACCCTGCTTATTGCGAAATAATTTTAATTATAAAATTTTTGTTGTTCGGACTTTACTATAAATTACCTCGGTGCACAGTGGCAGTGGGTCAGAATCTAACATTTCTGGCCAAAATTCTGAAACTCTGCAAATGTACTTAGTGTGCATCGGTCATTAAGGGAAAAATAGTTACAAAAATTACACCGTCTGGGGGTGAGATATAGGGGTTGAAAATATAAACAACCTTCAATATTTTTGAAACTCAGTTTACGTACTTTTGATACCTAAATTTCTGTGAGAAAAATAAGGGGAAAAAATTAACAACCCCTGGGGGTGAGTTCTAAGAGTTGTAACTATAAATAACGCACCTTTTTTTTCAAACTTGGCATGCGTATTGATTGCGCTTAGGTATTTATGAGAAAAATGTTTTTAAAATACCTTCTCGTCCTGGGAGTGATACGTAAGAGTTCAAAAAATTGTTTAATCAGTGTTTTTAGAAAATGATTCAAAAAAATTATATATTGTTAACATTGTGGAATGAAAAGAGACAATAGGCATTCAAGAAATAAATAAATTATAGATTTTTGAACAGAAATAATAAATAAAGTAAGAGCTATCAAAAATACACACTGGTCTACCTAGTCACTACTGTTCTGTCCACTACTGGTTTCGGAGATACTTTCCTGTGGTGTTTATGCCATCGAAGTCGCTGAAGGCTTGGGGGGTACTTCTGGTATTGCTAGTAGACTTCGGAAGGTAACGTTGTTGACCTCTTTTGGGTAAATTTTCTAAGTCCTGGGATGAACGGGTCGGACGAAATTAACAGGCAATAAAGAAGATCCTCGTTCGTTAGTTGTCTAGATAATTTTATAGTGTGGCTTTGCCTGTATTGTTTAAGGTCCTATTTCGTTGACTTCCGAGCTTCTTCTGAGAGTTGATCGATTGGTAACATCGCACACATGTACAATGTTAATGTTAATAATCTGAATTCGCAACCTCGTAAATGTCCTGAAATTTAATTAAATTACTTTTTATTTGAATAATGAAGTTATGCTTAATTAAGAAAAATTAAAGAATAGGTGCAAATATTCAAATAAAGTATTCCCGTGAAAGTGCAACCTCACAAAACATCCGGAATGTATATTTGTTTTCTCTTTCCTTCTGACATTTTGCATTTTCATTAAAATATTGTCCGTATCAAAAAAATCCAGAAAGGGTTGCAAATTTATTAATGTTTTAACTATGTCGATATACAGGGTGTCCAGTAATAACGAGCAAAAAATTTAACTACCATTTCCTTATCGAGAACGAAGGTGGGTTCTTCTTATAATTTTTTCAAAATAAACCTTACTAGTCCAGGTGTACCCCTTAAAGTGGTGTGCAAAAAACGGTTTTTAATTTGTGTCTGAAAATAATTTATAAGCATCAATATTATATAGGTACATAATACTGTCAAATTATAATTTGATACCAGCCTGCTTAATGTTTTGACTAATATAATAGTGCTCGACGCTTTTGATTAATCACAGAACGATGTAATTTAGTTGTTTTTTCTCAAAAACGGTCTACTTTATGAAATTTTTACAAGAGGTTTCTAAATGAATCATAATGTTTAGTTCTCTTTTTAATTGAAAGAAAAACAAAGCAGACAGAAAGGCATTTACAAAAATATAAGAAGGATCTTTAATACCATCCCTTTGTATACACGCTAGATGAGCCAAATTTCGTCTTTTTCCGATTAAGTACGTTATTTTCAGAGAGAAATTAAAAATCGTTTTTTGCACGCCCCCTTAAGGTGGCCATTTACTAGAGAGAGACATCCGATAGGGAAATATTTTTGGTCATAACTTGTTTTCTTAGTACGTATATTTAAAAAAAGTATACCTAAGTAGAACCATAACAAGACCATTACTATGAATTTTCACTCAATAATTCCAGTGATTTGCAAAATGGCTAGATTTAAATTTAAAAATTATAACATAATTTTCCTACTTCCTACTTCGTAGTTTTAAATCTAGCTATTTTGCAAACCACTGAAATTATTGAGTGAAAATTCATAGCAATAGTCTTGTTATGGTTCTACATAGGTACTCTTATAGTTTTCTAAATATACATACTAAGACAAAAAAAGTTATGGCCAAGAATAGTAAATATTTCCCTATCGGATGTCTCTTTCTTGGGAATGGCTATCTTAAGGGGGGTGTAGCTGGGACAAGGAAGGCTTATTTTGAAAATTGTTATATGAAGAACTACCTTCATTTTCGATAAGGAATTGGTAGTTAAATTTTTTGCACGTTATTACGGGACACTCTGTATTCAGATCAACTTGCAACCCATGTATTAATACGGAACATGATTTAAATAAATAAGATCTCCCTCAATCACAGCTCTCGCTTACCTACTTTTCTTTTGCTTAGTACCCGGTAAAATTTCATTAAATATACAAAGTACATATATTTTGTTTTGCTGGAAATTATACGCTTAACTACTTTCACCAGGAGTAATTATATATTATACTCGATATTTTTCGCGATTTTAACTATTAACGCTCAGTTTCATCTTGAATATGTACACAAGCGCAAGCGATTAAACTACATGTTATATACAACAACTTTTTACTATAAACTGCAACTTGTATATACCTCCATAGTTAAAATTTTGAATATCATTACTTTTCCACTGAAATATTTACAAGCGCGCAATTGATAAAATTATGATATTTCCTTTTTTTCAGCATGGTGATTAATAGCCTAGAATTTATAATTTTTTCAAATAGATAATTTAAATTTGTAAGTCATTCCTGTTACGTAGTTGCTGATGGTGTTAAAATACGTAAAAGAAAGTTCGGAATAGGAAGGAATATGACAAAGGGACGTGTATAAAAATAGAGTTTTCATGAAAATTGAATACAACGAAGCATGAAAATTAATTACGTATGTTGGATTTACAAATGAAAAATTCTTATATTTTGTTAACTCCACCTATTATCTGCTAGTCCGACAAATAACTTAAAACAATGAAGCTTTGTTTAGAATTGAATTTTTCGCATCAAATATTAGGGAGTAATTTTATTCATATAATTTTTTTTTGTATTGTCTTATGTTAATTTCATTTATTTAAACCATTTTCCGTAGTAATATACGGTTGCAAATTAATAATATCGATAATGAAATAAAAAACACTAACTGTTTTTCACGTTTTCACATGTATTACGTCAACATGACGATCGTTTCGCTAAAACATTAGCTTCATCAGATGAGCGCACTGTAACACTACTCACAAATTGAACTTATTGAACCTTAAATACATGAAATTGAATTACCTGAAAACTAATTTGCATAAAATTGTGATTATTTACTTATAATATAAAATGTACTACTAGGAAATGGAATTAAAATAGATTAACAAGTGGAGAATTATTTATGTCTAATTGATCGTTAAGTAAAATATTATCGTTTTTATACCTATTAATTTCTAAGCTCTCAAGTAACGACAACTTTGATCCCTTACTAGCTGTATGAAGGATATCAAAATCGTCGTTAAATAAGTGCTTTTCTTCCAGAAGGTGATTTGCAAAGGTAGAATTATTTTTATTATTCAAAAAAGATTTTTTATGTTCCATTATCCGTTTTTTAAAATTTCTACCTGTTTGTCCCACATATATCTTAGGGCAAGTCCCACAAGTTAGTTTATACACTCCCGACAACTCTTCTTTTTTATTCTTATCTTTATTGTTTTTAATGATAGAGCCTAAAGTATTATTAGTTTTATAAGCTATATTCAGACCTTGCTTCTTTAAAAAAGTACTAATCTTTTCTGACGGGTCCCCAATGAATGTTAATGATCTGAAATTAGATTTTGAATTATCATGATCTTTATAGGTCGGATATACTGCATTTATCGCGTTATTATACCGTTTTTTGTGCAATAAGTTATCTATAAAAGAGGCTTGAAATCCGTTATTAACCGCGATTTGCTTAATTAAGTTAAACTCCTTATTAAATTCGTAATCTGATAGTGGAATATTTATTAGCCTATGTAACATACTATGATAAGCTGCGTGCTTATGCTGTCTAGGGTGCTGTCTAATGGATTTTCACCAAGTAAAGGTCGAGTCTATCAACTATTTGAAACAAGCCGATATTGGTTTTTTGACCCTATGGTACTTCAAACTACTTCTGAGATGTAGATTAGCTACCCAAAACATTTGGTTTTTTAATCTTTGTCTGAAGAACGATGTGTACCCTAGATACGTGAATTTGAAAACGAAAAACGCGAGTAATTCAGCACAAATAGGTAGAGAATCAGGGATGAAAAAATGGTTGAAAGAAGATAGAAAACTTCAATTCAAGAAACGGGATGTCTACAACATTTATCTTAAGGTAATACACTCTGAGTTAGCTTATAGATTACATCGTATAGAATTTGAGTTTATGGATTCAAAAGTTAGATTTCAAATAGGAAAAATAATTAATTCTAAATTCTTGAGACAAGAAAAGAAACTTAAATCATTAATTTCCAAAAAACACGCGATAATAAATAAACAAAATAACAAATATTCAGACCATGTCTTCTTTGATAGATTTAAAAATTTTACAAATGTTGAATTTTCAGTACAAGAAACAAAATTATTAGAAAAAGGTTTTCAACATAACATTCAGCCAAATTATTCTAGAAAAACTTTTGAATATTTAGGTGTTGAAACAGAAATGGCTTTAAAAGGTGTGGATAATATCACAACCATTAGACATATATCTTCACAAATTATTAAATCTCAATTCACTCCAAATTACAAACATAATATTATTAAGCGGAATGAACATTTTACGGCATTATCTATAAGAGAGAAAGCTAGAGAAAACAACATCACATTTACACGAGCGGATAAGGGCAAAACAGTAATAGCAATAAATACAGAGGAATATATAGACAAAACAGAGTCTTTTCTAGACCCTTCGAAATATAAATTATTGAAATCAGACCCAACCGAAAAATTCCAAAGAGAAATTAAATCAACAATTAATAATTCCCTTAGCATTTTAGACAACAACAGGTTATATAAATATGTTTTGATGAACCCTCAAGCACCTAAGTTATATTCTTTAATTAAATTACACAAAAATAATTTGCCAATACGTCCAGTTGTTTCTTTTGTAAATGCCCCTACAGTTAGAATTTCTAAATTTCTTATTAATATTATTAAAGAAAAATGTAATTTCTCTTCAAAGTATGGTATAAATAATTCTTATGAACTAATTTCAAAAATTAAAAACGTGACAGTACCTAATAATGCACAACTAATTTCATTTGATGTGCAAAACTTATTCCCGAGCATACCTCCTAAAGACGTTATTAATATAGTGGAAAAATTATTAGATAAAAATAGAGTTAACATAATAGAAAAACAAGACATATTAAATTTATTAAAAGTTTGTTTAAATCAAAATTATTTCCAATTCAACAATAATATTTATACCTGTACCGAAGGCTTAATTATGGGAAATCCATTAAGCCCCCTGCTAGCGGAAATCTTTATGGATGATCTGGAACAAATTATTCATAAAAATATGCTCCTGCATAAAGGCTTTTTGTATTGGTATAGGTATGTAGACGACATTCTAACCTGTTTTGTGGGCACTACAAGACAACTGGATAGTTTTTTAGATTACATTAATTCATTACATTCAAATATTAAATTCACTATGGAAAGAGAAAGTGGTAATAAACTAAATTTTTTAGATTTAACAATAAATAGAGTTGACAACACACACAAATTCTCCATTTACCACAAACCTTCACATACTGATACCACGATAAATTACATGTCATTACACCCTAGACAGCATAAGCACGCAGCTTATCATAGTATGTTACATAGGCTAATAAATATTCCACTATCAGATTACGAATTTAATAAGGAGTTTAACTTAATTAAGCAAATCGCGGTTAATAACGGATTTCAAGCCTCTTTTATAGATAACTTATTGCACAAAAAACGGTATAATAACGCGATAAATGCAGTATATCCGACCTATAAAGATCATGATAATTCAAAATCTAATTTCAGATCATTAACATTCATTGGGGACCCGTCAGAAAAGATTAGTACTTTTTTAAAGAAGCAAGGTCTGAATATAGCTTATAAAACTAATAATACTTTAGGCTCTATCATTAAAAACAATAAAGATAAGAATAAAAAAGAAGAGTTGTCGGGAGTGTATAAACTAACTTGTGGGACTTGCCCTAAGATATATGTGGGACAAACAGGTAGAAATTTTAAAAAACGGATAATGGAACATAAAAAATCTTTTTTGAATAATAAAAATAATTCTACCTTTGCAAATCACCTTCTGGAAGAAAAGCACTTATTTAACGACGATTTTGATATCCTTCATACAGCTAGTAAGGGATCAAAGTTGTCGTTACTTGAGAGCTTAGAAATTAATAGGTATAAAAACGATAATATTTTACTTAACGATCAATTAGACATAAATAATTCTCCACTTGTTAATCTATTTTAATTCCATTTCCTAGTAGTACATTTTATATTATAAGTAAATAATCACAATTTTATGCAAATTATTTTTCAGGTAATTCAATTTCATGTATTTAAGGTTCAATAAGTTCAATTTGTGAGTAGTGTTACAGTGCGCTCATCTGATGAAGCTAATGTTTTAGCGAAACGATCGTCATGTTGACGTAATACATGTGAAAACGTGAAAAACAGTTAGTGTTTTTTATTTCATTAGTGATAATGGATTTTCACCAAGTAAAGGTCGAGTCTATCAACTAATAATATCGATGTAATTAGAACAACAATTTTACAATGTCTCAGAGGGAAACGAAAACAGATAAAATTTTCCTCAACAGCACACAGAGATGGCGCTGCGATGCAAAACTATTTTTTGATGGCTGGAACCTTGAAACATAAGTCATGTGATTAAACAATAATTTGTGAATAATTTTGATGGTATAGAGAATTTACAAAAAACAAGCCGTTTTGGAGTTACATGAGTTTCTTTCATTAATGCCAGTACACGTGAATTTTGATAAATCCCTATAATTTATTTATTATTTATTATAGAATATTGGTTACCAAACACTTTTTTTCAAGATAAGGAAAGTGATATAATACACTATCATAAAATTATGTTTACCACTTCCGGCCAAACCGGAACTAACATGATGAACCAATATCCATATGTTCCTACATATTACATTTTTTTTTTCTAATAACGCTTCTAATAAAACGGCTCCCAAAACTTAAAGTAAGTAAGACAACAAAGAAAATACACACTAATTTAGAATGGTAATGAAAAATCTACTTAAGAGATATTAGTAGGCTTTGATTTAATTTTAAGTTTGACAGTTATTAAACAAAGTTTGTAGTTGGTGCATTTCAATCATAGTTTCAAACAGAAATAGTGTACTTAGAAACAATTCAAAGCAAATTAATCCAAATAAGGCAATAAAAAAAAAATTAGAAAATGGTTAGATACACCAATGAAGATAAGTTAAATATGATTTTAATATACGGTGAATGCAAAAGAAATTCCCGACAAGCAAAACGATTGTTTTGTTTTCGATTTCCAAATAGACCTACACCCGATAAAAAACATTTATCATGCTGTTTAAAAATTTAAGAAACTGGGGTAGTTTTAAGAAAACTATTCGTAACAGAAATAGGCCAGTTAGAAACGATGAAAATACAGCCTTGGTGTTAAATAGTGTTGTCAACAATCCTCAATGTTCTCTCCGGAAATTGGCATCGGAAACTAATCTGTCGATATCTTCGTGCCATAGAATATTAAAATCAAATAAATACCATCCATACAAATTAAAATTGATCCATCATTTAAGGCCTGGTGATTATGAACGAAGATTACATTTTCTAGCTGAATTTTCAGTTCTTTCTGAAGAATGCCCAAATTTTTAAAAAAATGTGCTCTGGAGCGATGAAAGCCGTTTTCACAACAACGGAGCCGTGAGTAAGCATAACTGCCGATACTGGTCACAAAATAATCCTAGATGGATGAGAATGACCCGAAATCAGGTAACTTTTGGAGTTAACGTGTGGTGTGGAATATTAAATTCATATATTATTGGACCATATCTATTCCATGGGACTTTAAATGGAAGAAAATATGAGATATTTTTGAGAAATGAATTGCCAGGATTATTAGAGACTATCCCTCATAACCAGGAGAATATTTGGTTTCACCAAGATGGTGCACCACCCCATGACTCAGTACTAGTCAAAGATTGTCTTAATGAAATGTACCCTCAGAGATGGATTGGTACTAATGGAGTAGTCAGATGGCCAGCACGATCACCTGACTTGACTCCATTAGATTTTTACCTTTGAGGTATTTAAAAAGTGTAGTGTACATTGAACCCATTGAGGATATGGCCGATTTGTATAATAAAATATATGCAAGTGTTGCTGCTATAAATAGACATACGTTACAAAAAGTTTGCAATGAAGAGTTACTGAAACGGTACAATATGTGTATTCATGAAGAAGGGAGAAATTTTGAACATTTAATATAATAAGTACCTACTAATAAGAAAGAAATTAGTTTGATTTCATTTTTAATAATATTTCGATAGTTTTTAAATGTTTGTTTATAAAACTTTTGTTTACGTTCTTTACTGAATTGTTAATATACATTTAGCCCATTCTAAATTAGTGTGTATTTTCTTTGTTGTCTTACTTACTTTAAGTTTTGGGAGCCGTTTTATTAGAAGCGTTATTAGAAAAAAAAATGTAATATGTAGGAACATATGGATATTGGTTCATCATGTTAGTTCCGGTTTGGCCGGAAGTGGTAAACATAATTTTATGATAGTGTATTATATCACTTTCCTTATCTTGAAAAAAAGTGTTTGGTAACCAGTATTCTATAATAAATAATAAATAAATTATAGGGATTTATCAAAATTCACGTGTACTGGCATTAATGAAAGAAACTCATGTAACTCCAAAACGGCTTGTTTTTTGTAAATTCTCTATACCATCAAAATTATTCACAAATTATTGTTTAATCACATGACTTATGTTTCAAGGTTCCAGCCATTAAAAAATAGTTTTGCATCGCAGCGCCATCTCTGTGTGCTGTTGAGGAAAAATTCTGATCACCGTTATTTAAACCTTTCTTTGGTATCAATCATCTGCCATTTACAAAAATAAAATATCTTTATTAGTTTTAGAGATAATGGCCTGGGGACTTTTAAGTGAAACACCCTGTATATAACCACATATTTTAATAAGAAAAATTATTTTATCGCTCCACCAGTGGCGTCCCTGCGAGCATGTCCTCTGATATTTTTTACCAAAAATGTGGTACGCCACTGACATTTTTCCATGTCGATATTTTTCCTGATTAGTCTGATCAATTCTACATGAAAACGATCTCTCGTCAGACTCAAAGTTCTTGATTAAAACAATTAAATTAATATTGAAACTAATTACACAGACACACGCACAAAAAAAATGTCGATTGGACGAACCAGACCAATCGTCTCCAGTGTATTTTGGCATGCTGAATCCGAATCTGGTGTCATTTTTGCCCCACCACGTAACATTTTTTGCTGTACTAAAAAAACAGTTAGAAAGTTGCAAAAAGGGAAAATTGCATTTCTCTAACGATTTTCCTGAGGATAGAGAAAAATTGTAACGTGGTCGGGCAAAACTGACGCCGGATTCGGATTCAGCAAGCCAAAATACACTGGAGATGATTGGTCTGGTCCATGTAATGGACATTTTTTTTGTGTGTGTGCCTTTCAATATGAATTTAATTGTTTTAATCATGAACTTGCGTCTGACGAGAAAAACGCAAGAGACCGTTTTCATGTAGAATTGATCAGGCTATTCAGATAAAATATCGACATGGAAAAATGTCAGTGGCGTACTACTTTGTTGGTAAAAAATATCAGAAGACATGCTCGCAGGAACGCCACTGGTGGAGCGATAAAATAATTTTTCTAAATATGTTCATATGATCTTTTCTTCATAAAATGACCTAAGGAATCACACCTTGAAATATTAGCACGTGATTGAGTAACACCCTGTATAAGATCAAAGTTAGGTCAAATTTTGACCGTTTTAAGTGGATCTCTGTTTTAACTCCCGATGCAAAAGGAAGGGTGTTATAAATTTGAAGCCTTTGTCTGTGTGCGTATGTGTCTGTGGCATCGTATCTCCAAGACAGCAGAAACGATTTCAAAGTGGCTTTTTTGTTTCAAATGTTGGTATTTGCGAGATGATTCTTAACCATAATTGGTGGAAATCAGGTATGCCGTTTCCAAGATCTTCAGGTTTCATTGTATCGGAGGTTTTTATAATTTTTTATTTAATTCATAGATGATAGTAATAGAGTAAGTAAGTAATAATAATAATAATAAACTAACAAATTTTGTTTCAGATAAGATACACCAAGAGAGTGTCGATGTTTCCAGTAGGTTTGATAACGAAAGCAGGAGTAAGTTCGCCAATCGTGAGGGACGGTGCTTTTTCTGGTTTCTACGATGGTTGGATTGGAGGTAGGAAATTTGCAGTAGATATGGCGGGATTTGCTGTAGCCGTCGAATTTTTAAAGCAACGCCCTAAAGCCACGATGCCTTTTAAACCTGGGTTCGAAGAGGACGGTTTTTTAAAAAGTTTAGCACCCTTCGAACCAAAGGAAGTTGAACTATTAGCAACAAATTGTACAAAAGTAAGTTTCATACAAGTTTATTAATTTGAAACTTGGAATCCAGAAACGACATTTCTCGGAAAAGTATTTGCAGAAAATTTAAACAGTCGAAAAAAGAACTAAGAGATCTTCACATTTAATTTAATGGATTTGATTATTGTCCTACTAGGAATTTAATGAAACTAAAAACCCAAAATAAAACTTGAAATTAGATTGTTGATTCTTTAACTGTTTCAAGTTGTTAGAAGACTTTCTTAAATGCAGGTTTTTGTATCCACTGCACAGTGGTAGTCACTTATTATACCTATTTGATTTAATTATACACTTCATAGAATACTCATCGCAGTTTTTTGTAAATAATATTAGTTTTAGACATTTTTTGCTTAATTACAAAACATAAAAAATAGATTAAAAAAAATTTAAATAATTAATAACTGTTCTACCCAAGTAACAATTGTAGTTTTAAAATAATATAATCTATAAGTTATCCTAAAAACTTATTTCTAAGACTACTTATAAACGTAAATAGTTTGGAAGAACTCTATGAAGCCGATTTAAAACCTTTATAAGAGTACAGGGGCCCATCTAGAGAAGGGCCTATATGCCTCTTTTTAAAACTACTATTAAAACTTTCAAGATTTAATAAATTATCTAAAGCTTTACTCAGAGGGTATCTGAAGAGTATTATAAAACCATACTTGGTTTCGGATAGCCACTATATCAAAACTTAAAAGACACACACAAATGCTTTGAGCGGACTTGCTGTATTTAATGAAGTAAAAATAAATGTAAATAAATCTATTCTACATGCACTATCAGTGTCGGACTGGGGCGCCGGGCAACCGAGCAAATGCCCGGTAGGCCCCTCCAAAGACTCAAAATGTGGCCCCCCTATAAATCCAAAATGTGACTCCCTTGCCCCATGTGACATTTGGACATTTACAAATACCAATAATATCAAAGCGTCCAGTCCAGTCACTTTAATTTCGAAACTCGAAAAACGTGACAACAGTGGAAATAGACCGTTTGCTTGAACAAGCGAAGCGGAGGAGGTGACGTGGCTTTTGATTGATATTTTTTGTGTTTACCCCGAACTTCGGTTCGCGGAATAAAGATGAAATACCTGTGCTCGTACTCCCATGCTCAATAAGCCAGGCAAATGAAGGGAAAAGAGACAGAATTTTTAGGTAAATCAGCAGAGCCGCAATGTTTTTGCAGAATGGCTGTGAGAGAGGCAATGGAAAAGGCTTCTCATTTCGTAAGTCAAAAAATTTCGTTTGCATCATAGTTTTTATCAACAAGAGAATCAGTTTTCTTAAAATACTGGAAAATCTATCGGCCGTAGAGAAAAGTAAAGAATGGGTGATTTGTGCGCAATTAAAACCCCTACATTATGAGACTTTCCAAATTCTAATCGCCCCAGCGGTAGAAAAGTTATTGCAAGAAACCTGCAATATATTAATTTTTTAATTATCATCATAACTTTTTAATTTGTTGTTGACATTTGATCAAACTTTTGTGTGTTCTATAGTACTTTATAAGTGTGCAAAAGATGGGTACTGTCGGTGCAGTAGTTTTTGAACAATCCTAATTTGTTTTATCCCACCGAGGGAAAAAATTGACAACTTTGGCCTCCTCGGGAGTTCGCAATTTTCATCTAAAATTGATTCATAAAAGATTTTTGTACTATTCAAGATCTAATTAATCTTTTTGGAAAAAAGAGCAACCAATTTTTGCAAAGCATGGCTGTAAATTATTGCCTTGAAAAAGGCTTGATTTTCGCTAATAAATAAAAGGTATACATACCTTTTTGCTTTCTTGCAAATTAAAATGTAAATTTACGTTTTTTTAGTAACTTTAAATTGATAATTTATCTTTTATCTTGCTATTTACTATTAGATATATTTATTCATTTTTAAAGATATAAAAAACTATCTATTTTATCTCCAAGGGGATACCTAACAAAAAAAAAGTACTTAGGGGCAGGGACGTTCCAATATTACCGATATGATACTAGTATCGATACTTTTTATTCGATACTAAGTACTTTTGTACTCGATACTTTTCTTCCGATACGATACCAGTATCGATACTTTTCGTTCGATACTAAGTAGTTGTGTAGTCGATACTTTTCTTTCGATACGATACCGGTATTGATACTTTTTAGCTGATATCGGTATTACCTAAATAAAAAGAAAATAAAGTGTGTAAGAGTTTTTTTTGTAAGAAAATGTCCTCCTCCCGCTCTTCAAAAATTTCCAGAGAAGCATCGATACTTTTTTGTCGATATGATACCAGTATTGATACTTTTCATTCCATACCAGTAGCGATACAAGTATCGATACTTTTGAGGTATCGGAACGTTCCTACTTAAGGGATGGGTATGTAAATAAACATATTAAAAAATTTGATATGTGGCCCTCAAAGCAATTTGCCCGGTAGGCCCTCTTGGTCCCAGTCCGACACTGTGCACTATGGGCCACTATAGTTATATATAAGTAAAAAATGGACAATTGGCGACTACTAAGAACAGTTCAGAAAAACCGTTAAAGATGGACTACTTGCAATGAATTGATGGGACTACTTATAGTGGGCTAAAATTTTCAACGAGGCCAAGTTTACTGTAAGACATGTATTAGATAATTCTTAATAATTCGAACGCTCCCTAAAAACACAATTGAAAAAAAATATATAAATAATTAAAACGTACTTAAAAAGTAAAGAGAGCTTTAGCATCTGCCCATAATATGGTTTAGTATATGTAAATTGTTTTTATAAAACATCTCTATTAGATACAAATTAAATTATATTCCTCGACCGCTGGAAGTAAAATGGCGGCTGTATGTAAACCATATAAGCTGTGAATAATTCCACTTCATACATGTTTTGTCTTAAAATGTCTATTACATTACCAATTGCTCTTTAAGTGTATCGATTTATTCTTCTAAAATTATGTTTTAAGCCTCCAAACTCGCGGGTACTATTGTGGACCACCCAGCAACCGGAGGCATAAGGTCACCCATCTGTTTTATATGGATGACCTCAAACTGTATGCCTCCGGAGAGCTTGAACTTCATAATGCTCTAAGGGTGGTCGAGGAGTACACGCGAGCCATTGGTTAGGATTGTACAAGTGCGCGGTCGTCCGTCTCAAGAGAGGACGATGCGGGGACTTTGCTGAAGACGCGCAGCTCGCAGACTGAAGCATCCTAAGACATCTGGATGCCGGAGAGACCTACACATACTTGGGTGTGCAACAGCACCACATTCAGGATGTGCAGCAAATGAAAGAATCTCTTCGCGGCAAGTACAGATGCCTACTCCGAGAGATTTGGTCATCGGAACTTTCGAGGAAAAACAAGGAGTTACTAATATGCTTGCCGTTCCTGTTCTGCTCTACGTCTTCGGAGTGGTTAAATGGACTGTAGATGAGCTGCACCATCCTAGATCGTCCGTCCCTCGCGTGTACCTCCCACGAAATCGGGGGGCCGAGGGCTCTTGGGGCTGGAGTGTAGGCATGGAAGAGTAGCACTAGGCATGGCATTTAATGTCCTTAGGAGCTCAGACCCGCTCCTGCAATTAGTGAGAGATCACGAAAATGCAGGGGTGAGTGCAGGATTATTTAAGGCGGCAAAAAGGGCCGCAGATGAACTTGGTCTCATATTCGACGACAGGCGAGGAGGCCGGCGCGGTGCTGACCCAGAGTCAGTCACTGAACTTCAGCCACCTCGCCTGAAGGTCCAGGTAAAAGCTGCCGAACAGGAACGTCTATTTAGGCAGCATGTCGATAACGATAAACCCATGCACGGTGTATACTATAAGAACTTAAAAATACTGGGTTTATCGACCAGGCTGACATTTGCCTTTTTAAGGTCAGCCGGGCTAAAGTCGGACACCGAAGAATTCATTGTAGCCTGCCAAGATGGTGTAATTAACACGTTGGTCTACCGAAGCAGTGTAATGGGTTTAGAGGTTCTTGATATAAACTGTAGGATCTGCCATCAGGCGCCGGAGTCGCCCATGCATTTACTTTCTTCATGCCCGGTGCATGCGATTTCGGCCTACATCCAACGCCATAATGCGGCGTTATGGGTGCTGTACTATCATCTACGGCACACGTACGGGATAGACCAAACACCAGTGCTGCCTTACGTCCCCGGAGATATCGAGTCCGTTGTCGAAAACGAGAGGTGCCGAATTTATTGGAACGACTCGTGTCCGACAGTCAGGCTAATTCAAGCCAACAAGCCTGACATAGTCCTCCTCGACCATCAAAACAAAGTGATGTTTGTGATCGAGTTCTCGGCACCTGCTGAGCCAAACATCATTTTGAAAGAGGAGGAAAAACGGACCAAATACCATGATCTCCGGTACGAGCTCCAAGTGCTATACCCAGGCTACTCGGTCAAGATGGTAGTCCTAATAATCGGTGTACTCGGTGGTATGAAGCCTACGCTACTCTCGGAACTAAAGAGCATACCGGTCTGTCAGAAATCAGCCGAATGGCTGGCAGGCCAAATGCAGAAGGCGGTTATCTTGAGGTCCCTTCGCCTACTTAGGGCACACGATTCTGGTATTTACAGTAACTAACCCCACAGGTTGTGGGGAGTGGCTGTAATTATGGCCGGCGGGGCTACCGTGTGGTATTGGTCGGAAAACACGGAAGCCCTGTTCGGCAACGGAGAAACCGTAAAAAAATGGATAATACATGTGAATGAAGTAATACTAAACACAATTAGAAACAAAGAGAGAAGAATGTGGCTACATTAGGTAGGCTTAAAAATGTTTTATTTTTGATTCTTTGTTCGCTGATCTTGAAGAAATCTTTTGTAATGAAATTTAAACGAGTTTACTGAAACTTGCTTAATATTAACAGGAATGGAGTTATATAACGTTGATGCGGAGTACGTAAAGGAGTTTTGGAAAAAAGCTGTTGAATGAAGATGGCATTTTTCTTTGTCTAAAAATCGCAGAATCGATCATTTACTTACATCATTGTCAGCAGCAAGTTGTCTAGTTGGCTTATGCAGATTTTCCCCAATCTCTACCAGTACATCTAAATGATGACTTTTCCTAAAGTGCACTTTGTCCAAGTTTTTCCGGAAAAACACGAAAAAAAATACCCTTATTGGCAGGCCCGTCGAGAGTGGGAGGGGGCGGGGGTGCCCCCCCCCGGGCCCGGTGGGTTTTGAGGGAGCTCGGGTTTCACCTGAAGTTGGAGATTTGCATTTGCATTGGGTAGAACGGAGAGGTGTACTTTTGAATGATTAGTGTGATGTAAATAACAACGAGTTTCGAATGACTTGCATTGTTTGTAACGAGATAAATATGAAAATTGTTAGGCAAAGGAATATCCTCGTCCCTCCCTTTGAAATATGTAGTACCATCCTAAGGAATATCACCTCTTTGCCTTTCAAAATGTCCTTAAATATTTAATTGTGAGGAATACCCTCCCCTCCCCTCGGTCTTCAAAATTTCGATCGAGATAAATATTCAATTTTCTAAAGAATACTGCCCCCCGAACTTAGAATTTTTTATAGAGGTAAATAGTTTATTATCATGAATGTCTCCCTCCGTTCTTCGAAATTTATATTGAAGATTGGTGGGAATCATATGCTACTACCCCCTGGGCCCCGATTTTCTCTCGATGGCCCTGCTTATTGGAAAATCTCGTAAACCATGACATTTAGAAATCTCAGACGTATAGGTTAATATATTCTTTAAAATTTTGGTCCCTTGCAATTTTTGGTACGTGCATATTTTCCGAGTTTTCAACAGTTTTTCACAAAAATCTACCTAAATTTTGTCCACCTTGTATGCCCCTAAATACCAAAAATCCTTTGTGTATTGATCTATCTTTCACGAAATCGGCAGTTATCATGAAATCTAAAATTCAAAAATGTATTTAAAATTTACCTCAATTTTGCTAGTTAACAAATTACAACAGTCATTGTTTATAACAATTGCGGAACAATAGCTGCATTTTTTTTATTTGAGTTTGATCTAGATATCAAAACGAACAGAATCCACAAAATTTCCTGAAAATCCATTCATTCGGTAAACTTTTTCAAGTTTAGGTCGATTTTTGTCTAATTTGCCTACACTAAATATTAACTTCTTTATATTGACCCAACATTTTTATATTGAACCAATATTAGTTCAGTATTAGTGTTGTACCTGGGTAGAAAGATAAATAATTAAAAAAGAACCATATTAAAATAGAATTGTACTAAAAACTATGAAATGATAATCCAGCCGGTTAATTGGACCTCATTAGCAGTTCGTGTACTTGTCTATGTACAAACTTTTAACAGAACTGAAGTGATGAGGATAAAAGTTCCCTTTATGTAGTATTCTGAAAATGGATGAATTACTTATTGCAACAGCTGCAGATAAGCGTCTTGTAGTTATAGTGGGGTCGGGTAGCTGAAAAAAACTTCTCATCTGGCAACCAATGCGCCCCTTTGGATTCAGATAGTATATGGGTAGACGAGTCTAAAAAGCCCGGGACACAAATTTTCCTGGCCCTCTAGCGATGTTGATGACGTAATCAATATGGCCGCCAATGTTTTGTGACACACTTCTACATTTCCTTATACAACTCGGGTTTGTATTTTAATATCAACCTATATTATTAGTGATTATTATTGTTTAAGCTCGTAATACCAGAAATAGTTGTAACTTTATTAAAATTTTTGTTATTTTGATTTTTTCGAAACATTTTGCTAGATAACTTGGAATTCATTACATGTAGCTGAAAACGTATTCCATACTTTTTTGTTCGTCAAAATATTACCTTTCGAACGGTATATATAACTTTTATTTTATCACAAACAGTTGCTGAAAATTTGCCAAGACAATGTAGCGTTACACAGCGAGTCGTTATTCCAACAAAGTAATTTATATGGGTTTCGAAAAGCAATAGAGTGGCTTTATTACTTTTTAAGTAGCAAATGTAATTATTGTAACTTTTGATGTATATGTAAATACATTCTTGCTGTTTTAGAACGTATTTTTTTAAATCGTAGCCCCCCTCGAAATTTAAATTTTGGGATGCACCTAAGGAAGATATTGCTTTCGTCTACCTTACAGAAAGGCATAAATTACCCAATCATGTCAACGAAGAGGAAATACGAATTAGTTGATGCTACGATTGACCCAGTGGTGGCTCCGTTTGCATGGGATCTGCGTTTGTTATACCAGAAGCACTCAAAAGAGCGCTTAATCATTCCGAAATATGAAGGTTATTTAACTATGGCGAATCTTGCAATTTTTGCTGAACATTATGAGTTTCCAAGTGCTATAAGAAATTCGCACAAATTCAAGATATTGATGAACTATAGATTGAGTATGGTTGCGGCATATACAGAAAATTCATTCCAATTCATGAGATTTGTGCCAAATTCTCACTGGAAATTTACAGAAATTTGTCGAATTTTCATTCTGTAACTGATTGCGACACAGTTTCTATATTTTGTGGCATTGGCAAAAAGACAGCTTGGAAGATCTGGATGTTATTTCGTGAAATTGATTGTGTATGGCATCAGCTCTGTACAGGCACCTCTGATATTGATGATGAATGTCCATGATCTGTTACAGCGATTTGTTATTCTATTTAATGATCAAGCATCAGATCTTCAGATCATCAATGACTGCAGGCGGGTGTTATTTACAAGAAAGAATCGAGCCATCGGAAACATTGCTTTAACACAACACATCAAATGAGTTACTCTTCAAGCAAGAATTTGGAACAACAGCCTCGTTGCACAATACACAATACCTTCGCTAACCAAGGGGGGTGGATTGTACTTCAGGAGGATCATACCGACCTGTGTGGGCAACCTTCCATTCCAGAAGTGTCAAAACACTGTGTACAATTTACCTCCTGTACTTGCTGCAAGCAATGCACATTTTATAAATCTGTTAAAATGGGAATCCGATGTACGAAACTTTGTGTATGTGAAGGACAGTGCTGCGAAGTGATCGGTAATCACACGTAAATTTACACAAATAATTTGTATAATATTGCATATAACAGCAAGATATTATTTTCCGTTGAGAGTTTGGTACAAATCTCATGAACTGGAATGAATTTCCTGTCTTTGCCGCAACCATACTCAATCTGTAGTTCATCAATATCTTGAATTTGTCCAAATTTCTTATGGCCCTTGGAAACTCATCATGTTCAGCAAAAATTGCAAGATTTTTCGCCATGGTTAAATAATTTTCGTACTTCGGAATGATTAAGCGCTGTTTTGAGTGCTTCTGGCATAACAAACACAGATCTCATACAAACGGAGCCGCCAGTGGGTCAATCGTAGCATCAACCAATTCGTGTTTCCTCTTCGTTGACGTGATTGGGTAATTTCTGTCTTTCTATAAGGTAAACGAAAAAAATATCTTCCTTACACGGTGATGTTCCTCACACAACGTCTGGCTGAAAAAGAAACATATATTGCATTTTTGAAGTTGCCTCCCAAAATTTAAATGTCGAGGGGGGCTACGATTTAAAAAAATACCCTCTAAAAAAGCTATAGCATATTTACATATACATCAAAAATTACAATAATTACATTTGCTACTTAAACAGTTATAAAGCTGCTCTATTACTTTTCGGAAACCATATAAATAACATTGTTGGCATAACGACTCGCTGTGCAATCCTACATTGTCTTGGCAAATTTTCAGCAACTGTTTGTGATAAAATAAATGTCATATATACCGTTCGAAAGGTAATTTTTTGACGAACAAAAGCATGGTACCTGTTTTCAGCTACATGTAATGGATTCCAAGTTATCTAGCAAAATGTTTCGAAACATCAAAATAAGAACAAACATTTTAATAAAGTTACATATATTTCTGCTATAATGAACTTAAACAATGATGTCAAATATAACGTTTGAAAGCGCGTTTCCTCCTGATTAATAATCACTAATAATATAGGTTAGTATCAAAATATAAACACGAGTTACATAGGGAAATTTAGAAGCGTGTCACAAAACTTTGGGGCCCATATTGATTACGTCATCAACACCGCTAGAGGGCCAGGAAAATTTGTGTCCCGGGCTTTTTAGATTCGTTTACCCATGTACTATCTGAATCCAAAGGGGCGCATTGGTTGCCAGATGTGAAATATCTTGGTATAATTTTCAGCTACCCGACCCCACTATTAATTGTGACACACATTTGATCTGTTCATATCATTTCTCGGCGTTCAAGAATGTCACGCTCAGAGCAAATTTTTCTTTTTTACTTTATCAAAAATTATATTAATTGTCTGCGGTAGGTTCTTGGTGAAACATACTAAATAGAATAAGTATTAAAAACACTTGAAAACGTGACCATTATAACATAGGATTTGAGAGGTACAGATCATCTAATTAACATTTTATTACTTATTTCTAATATAGCTACTACTAGGAATTTAATTTAAATTTTTAATTACTATTTCTGAGTATGTTTAATTTTGGTATGGTGTCTATTATGGGGGTATTATGAAATTTAGTTTGTGTATGAGTAACGTTTTTCTGTTTATAAGGCCTCCTTGATTTCCAAAATTTCAAGCATGTCTAACCTATTTCCGTTATTGACATTCTGCACAGGCCTGTAGCTAGAAACTGTTTTAAGGGCGGGCAAACCAATTTTCAGAGGGGGCCCGTGTCCCTGAATATTTTATTGTTATATTCAATTATAAATAACCCTCGTAGGTAAAAATAGGTATCTAAATTTCTCAACAGAAACAGTTTTTAATATAACAAATTTATAATAATAATAATAAGAAAGAAAATTTTTAAACAGTCCAAGATAAGATGAAATTCTCCCCTGGAATGTACAAACTACCAGCAAAAAACTGTGATTTTAGAATAAGGATAATAATAATAATAATAGTACCGGCCGTAGTCAGTTTTCAGTTTATGTACAAAAAAGGTCATAAAGAAGGTGTTCGGCTTTTATTATCATCACAAAAAATTGTCATACATATTTCCTAACGGGTTAAGAACATGCGCTGATTCCACTTAATGTAATTGGTTGAAATTTGTCCTAATGAATTGATGATTCGTTGAAATGAGCTATCTAGTCAACGTGGACTTCCAGGGGTAAAGTAACTGTTTCTTTGTCGTAAAAGTTTAATGAGTAAATTTATTAATTTTTTCACACTATTGTTGATTGATGATACGATGAAAATGAGAAACAATTGCGAACATATTCAAATTGCTTAATTTATTGTTTGAATTTGAAAACACATTTGAAGTCTAGTCCTGTGTGCTGCACGACTTAACGCCGGTGGTATACTAACCAGAAGAGGTCGGTCTCCTTTAGGCTTTTTGCGAGCTGACATCAATTTTTATGCATAAAAGAGATCTCAAAATCTAAGTAAATGAGAGGTGTTATGAAATGTACTTTTATTAAAATCATTCATTAATAAAACAAAATATTATAGGAATTAATTAACAAAAATTGTCAGACAGACAAGTTGTAATAGATAGAAGAGATCTCAAACTTTATTTTAAAAGAAAAATCAAGTACACTTTCATGAAAAAATTATATATAGCAAATTAAGTCTGACAAACAAACGCTCCTCAAAGTGTTCATACACATCTCTTACACACATTTTGTCACTTTCTTAAAACCTTCAATAATGTGTTGATTTATTTTCGAATATGTACTAAAAATAACCTCTCGACTGTCTAAATTGTAGTAGGGAGTTCTGAATTATGGTGGGGGGTTCTGAATTATGATGGGAGAGATGGATGGGCGGGGTTATCATTTTACTTTCACGTCTACTTCTACTTATTAAAATCAATTATGCAGCAGAGGCCCTAATATGCCTCATGTCACAATTCTCACAAACGGTGAATATTTTTTCATTTATGGAGGTATTGTATTCGTTTAATACACTTTTACATGTGATACATACCCATATACAGATGGGCATAATGATGAAGTGTTTGGAAGAGTATCACAATTACATTTTCCCCTTCTATAGTGATTATGAGAAGAGGAGAGGGGGTTCTGAATTATGGTGGGAGGATCTGAATTATGGTATAGAGTTCTGTAACGTGGGGGGGGGGTCTGAATTGTGGTGGAGAGTTCTGTGACGTGGTGGGGGGGGTTCTGAATTGTGGTGGGGGTGCAGGTGGTGGTGGGGTGTGGCTTAAAAAGTGGAGGGGTGGGGGGGGGTGTGGCTTAGAAAAGTGGTGGGGGTACTACAAAGTGGTGGAGGTGTCGCAGCGCACTCATTCTTTCACTACTCACACCGTCAAGTCATTTATGATCTCTGCAAAATATAAGAAATATTTTATGTTGGTACAATGGGCAGCTTTTAAAGGTTCGACTACCTCCAGGTGGCTATTTTTGATAGTTTTGAAGAAACTGTTTGTACGACTCTCTTTAAGACCTATTTTAATTAAATCTCCAAACATCCCGATACTTTTAAGCTTGATAAAACAAAAGGGTACTATGTGGATATGCAGTGTGGCTTCTTGTAGCATTATTTAGAATTATAAATATATACTTTTGTTTCATTATATTTAAATTACTCATACGTATGTTTTATATAAATGAATGTATTGACGCTTTACTCGTCTTTTTCCTCTTTAAGGATAATAATCCACAGAGCGAGAACTGTTATCATTGTCCACAAAGACAATTTTATTCATACTTAATTATGTAGAACTAAAATTTCAATAGCATTTAATTATGTACATAAAAACAGAAATACTCAAGGAGAAAAATTACATCTCACTTTATTATACTGTTTCTTTTTTTTGCTTTTCGTATACATTTTATTTTTAGATTATCACAATTCCAACTAATCAATTTTAACTCAAAAACACATTTCAAATTTATCTGGTGATATATCATATTTAAAATATCTGTCCATGAAAACAAAATTCGAGCTCATTAAAAAAATACATTCGAAAATGATCAAGATAATGTTTTAAAGCTTTATCTAAAAGTTTTATCAATGAAATTATTTCTAATATTCTGACATCTAAAAGAAATATATGTGTTAACATGCAAATACATACAATAAATTTTTGTCCTCTTCTTTTTGAAAAGCTGTGGATGATATTTACATAATATTTTTGAATATAAAATCATGACTTTTCAAAAAGAAGAGAAAAAAAATATTGTGTATTTAATTTAAAATGTTTTTCAATTATCGTTTTATAATGATAAAGTAGTTTTTGTTTTGTTTGTATCACAAGCAACTAAGCTTAGAAAATTAATTATTAAAAAATCAAATACTGTTTTTTTTATTCGTTTTTGATTAACAAATAATATTTGTAAGTAGAATATAATTTTTGAGTATGGCGCTATAACAAAAAATAAAAAAGGACAAAAATTGATAGAGATAGGTTTTTCATTTATTATTTCATGATAAAGTAATTTTCTGTTTCCAAAAATCATGATTTTATTATTTTAAAAAATATTACGTAAATATCATTCATAGTATTTCAAAAAGAAGAGAAGAAAATTTTTATTCTTTCTTCTTTGTTATAGCGCCATAATCAAAAATTATATTTGACTTACAAGTATTATTTGCAAGTTTCAGTGCATGTAGCTGATAAGTTCTTTATACTTCTATTGCCTCCATAATAAAATAAATAGGTTTTGTTTAACAAGCTGCAGCAAAAGACACATTTTCTAATTCATTCAATGAAGTTTCGAACTCGGAGCTTAAATTTTTTTTTGACCTTTTATATCAACAGTATATCACTCATTAATTCACAAAATGTCTGAATATTAAGATACCATCAAGACAATCGCCAAGGCTGCTATCCTAGCGTGGGGTTAATTAAAAACAATCCAGCACTGGCAGGAACTACTAGGATTAGTTTACTCAAAGCAGTTTATTACATACCCCTTGAAGTCAAAAACTAAAAAACTATTAGAGTTAAACACGCTGCGTCTAAGAACTCTAATTGGCCTCTACACTGGGCACTGCAGACCTAAGTCATCACCTACACAAAATTAGACTGGTGGAGAAAGAACCAAGTTCTCATTGCCAGAGGATCTAGACGGTTTCTCATCCAACAAGATTATCAGCTTTATTAAAAAGCTGAATCTGTTGGGTGAATTATAACTAGGAGTGAGCCACAATAGACCTGATAGCAGCAGTGGAGGGTCTGACAAGAGTCCACTCACATATTAACCCAACCTTAACCTAACCTCTCTTTCTTTAGCGCACATAAATAAGTCCGTAGAAACCGTCCATCAATATATGAAAGTCGGCACAATTACTATAGACAAGAGTACTACAGAGCCATACTTCAAATTGTTGCGTATTAGAATGAATAAAATAATAGGCGGCAAGATAGGAATATCTTACGTATTGGTGGACACACTGTCTGTACTTCACGACACTGAAACAAATTCAAAGTACGGCTCTGTTTATGTTACCTGGGTATGAAGTTCTAGTAAAAAATAAATGTTATTTTATTATACATTCAGTGTTTTTGCATCAATTTGCTTCACTATTTACAAGCTAATTCTTGATATTTGCTTTCAGATATTGGTGTGGCACACGCAAACAAAGAAAAATGAACCGTCGCTTCCTCTTGACTTGGCGAAATACAACAACTCAAATTTATTAATGCTCAAAAAAATTCTAGTCTAGCCAGCAAGTATTCGTGGAAGGAAATATAAAAGATGGCAATACTGATGATGCACCATGGCATATCGTTAAGAAGATTGAAGTCCATATAAATCGTTGTAAATAATACGTACAAATAATTTATTTTTTTTATAAAAGGACACGATCTGTTTTAGATTTTGATGTTAAAGTTACAAAAAGTAATAAGTATCCTGTGTTATTTGAAGGTTAGCAAATAAAGTTCCTTAATCGTAATAAAATAATTTAGTTACTCAAAGATTATCATTGTAAACTAACTGAGATAAAACACTGTTCTTGTTAGTCGTATATTTATATTTAGATTATGAGAAAATGATTGTGATACTTTTTTATAAGAATGCAATATTATTATGCATAATTACCATATCCCTAGTTACTTTTAACTTTATTTATTGAAGTATGGGGCTGTGGATGACTTTTTTACTACACTAAATTTAAGGTAATGTAATATACACAATCATGTAGAATACCACTACAATAAATATATTTATCTCATACACAATTTTATTCCGGACTACCTCCTCGCCCTCTCGCTAACCCCATTAATGATTCACTAGCACACCCTAGTTAATTAACAACCCAGAAATCAATAATCATATCACTTTTTAATAGAATATACATATTTACAAAAGGGTGAACGTGAACAGCTTAAGAGAAATTTTGGAAAATAATTTTATTTTTTAAATTTATTTATTTACGATATTCAATAGGTACAAGGCCCAATTATAGGATATAGAGAGAGAAAAACTACAATTACAAATGAATTAAAATATAGAGTTCTAGTTGGGGTGCGGCCGAGAGCGCACGTGTGTGTTAAGGTGGCCATATTTATGTCTTAAATTGTGGGTATAATCACATGATTTTAAAGCGAGCTATTTTAAAAAGTATAGGTCATATTTATAAAAGTTGCACATAAATGGAAACTAGAATCTTTAACTCAGGAAACGTGTGCTTTTATATTGTTAAAAAGTAATATTTTCATAGATAAAAGAAATGCTTAACATGTACCTTAGAAACGATGTCAGCTCGCCACTTCAATAATTATTTTGCACTAGTTAAAATCAAAAATAGGGAAAACCAATACAGACAAGTCCTAACTTAAACATTCACCCATATTATGAAACAAGAAAAAGTCTCATTAGACCCTTCATGTACTAGAAAGCTCGAATTAAATTTTGCGGTGCACCTTTCACATGTTTACTGATATTCTGACATTTTATTTGGCATAGAATGGAATTTTATAAGATTTCTTCAGCTAAAAGTTGTTGTCTTAGTTTGGTTACTGTCTCATAGATGACGCAACAGAAAAAGGTGGTTATCTGAATTTTATATTTTTATATAGGGTGGACAAAAAAATCAATAAAATGGATCCAATATAAATCGATATAATCGTTAATAATAATTATTCCCCACAGTTATTTTTTTAAAACATCTGCTCTAAAAAAGTTAAATTTCACATTTATTCTTGGTTTTAAACATTTATTAAGTTTTAAAGGTTTGTAGCTGTTCTGCATTTACAAATGTGAAATTTGAAAATGTATAGGCTCTTTAGGAAACTTCCGATGTTTAATAATACCTACAATAATGACATACTGTTTATGTTTTCGTGCACTAACGTAAATTTCTTTGTTTTGGATGAATTACGGTAAAAATATATTACTTTAACATGGACAAAAAACGGTTGTTTGTTTATACTTAGATTGAATGCAACCGCTATTAGGATAAATTGTTTTGGTAAATGTTCGAGAAGTAAAGAAATCTGATGAGCTAAAAACCTTGTGTGGTAGAGTCGTGAGATCCAATTTCTTTATTGACTTAATGTTACCGAAGGTAACTAACTATACTTGTTGTATTCGTGAAACAAGCATTCGCTCCGGCATTTATTCGATTTTTCATATTTCAGATTATATCGATTACAAGAATTAATATATTTCAATTCTGTCGATCAAATAATACTTTATACACAGGGTGGACATCAAAACATAAAAGAAATGTGACAGGGAAGCATAATGAGTATACCTAAGTATAATAAGTAAAAAGTGCCAAATATATTATACAATATTATATCTGTACATATTTATAGAATATCTTACTAGGATACAAAGTATATATGACGTACTAGGTAGGTACTGATAATATTAATGAAATTGTAATAACAGTATCACTAATATCACACAAGAAAATAAGCAAGGGCCGCTTTATCAATGCGAGGATAACAAGTTATCCTATAGTTAAAGCACAGTTTGTAATAATACAGTAGGGTCACTTCCTCTGACAGTGATAGCCTCACTCCTGCTATCGACGCGTGAACTAACTCGGTAGGGGAAGTGTCCTACTATATTATTAAACTATTATTTCACTATAGGATGACACTACTTATCCACGCATTGATAAATCGGCCCTCACACATCTTCAGTACAGAACAGAAGGTTTTATTATTCACTGACAAGCACGATTTCACACATGACAGATTGATCGACGAAAACAACAATATGCTCAATCGTATCTTCTTTTTTTTATGTTTTGTCAAAAGTGATGGGTTATAATAATTATTTAGAATATATAGCATATTGTGCGAAAGTGCAGAATAATGCAAATTTCTTACGAGTTGTGGTACGAGCGTTATTACAATAAACTCTGTACAAAAGCATGTTTTTGAGGTAGCCGTAGAACAAGTAATTGAAGCTCTGTGCATCTAACTGACGTCAGTCATCCATAATATAGATCAACATTGTACTGTTCTCAGTCACATGGTTTTCGTTACATAAAAATTCAAATTTCATATATTTAAGAATCCTCTTTTGTGACTTTTTTTTATTATAGTTTAAAACTTAACTTTAATTTTTCCCGATTTGAATCAAATTTTAACTCAAAGATACAACATGTTAGAATCTACTTATGACTATATGTACTGAAAAAATGAAAAAAGCATATTAAGCATCTTTTATTCGTAAATTTTACTAATGTAACCTGAACTGTCAAGTAATTGAGAAGTAGTTTGTAAATTTATTTTTGCTTTTTGTGTATTCTGAAAATTCTACAATCAATATCTTAAATTTCGTGAAACGTTGGATTTAATCATTTTGTGTAGTTCTAAACAATTTTCATTTAATTTTTTTTTTTTTAGTTTTTTCAGTTTATTATTTAGAAATTTTGTTCAAATTGGATAAAATTTAAAAAGTTTATAAGGTGGTATAATACTATTATGACAAAATAATTAAACCATTTTTAAAATTTATGCATCTTCCCCATTAAAGTATGTGCACCTAGTTTACATTATATAATTTATGAAATTTTCATAATATTTATTATTCAAATAAATTTACAAATACTATATAGTGTAGTAACTTGTATTGTGTCTTCCCGTAGCCATTTTGTGCAGGTTGTTTGAAACATACTTAAATTAAGCTTTAGGTGGCCATTCCCTAGAAAGAGACCTCCAATAGGGAAATATTTATTATTTTTGGCCATAACTTTTTTTTCTTAGTACGTATGTTTATTAAAATTATAAGAGCACCTAAGTAGAACCATAACAAGACTGTTACTATGAATTTTCACTCAATAATGTCCGCGGTTTGCAAAATAGCTAGATTTAAATTTAAGAATTATGTCAATCTCCCCCATAGAGGCGCCCGATATTTTTTTAGGGAGTTTTCAATAGGAATGTTTGAAAAAATTACACTGTCATCCGCTTTTCATGAGTATATATTTCACGAATTAGGAGCGGGACTTATTTCAAATTTAGGCGGTACGTGCAGACTGAAAATGTGATTGCATTGAAGGAGTGAACTTTGATATCGCTCATTACAGTGTGGCGTTACTTTAAGGAAAATTTGAAGAAAAAATATTAACGACTTTTTTATAGAAATTCTTATTTTAGATTTGTATTCACTACCATCAAAAACCCATTTTCACCAAATTTGAACAAGATATATACTGGCTTCTCAATAGGTGGCCAAATAAAGGGACATGAAATGGGGAAATCATTTTTGGCCATAACATTCTTTCGTACTACGTATATTTAAAAAAAACATAAGAATATTAGTATGACTTTTCATTCAGTAACTTCACTCAACTGGTTATTTTTATACTTAGGTAATATTATGGTTCATTTTTAAATATACGTTACCAAGTAAAAAAGTTATTGCCAAAAATAATAAATATTTATGTATGGGATGTCCCTCTCTTGACCATCGCCATCTTAACTATTAGACTTCATACAAATAATTGCTCTAAACCGTAGTCCAATGAATATGTTTGAAATACTTTGGACTTTCTTTCAGTATATATTTTTTTACATTTTAAAAATTTTTAATGATTTCCAAGGGGAGTTTTTAAGGAAAAAGATTCTCTTCCGAAACGTTAACTACCTATAGCTTTGATTTTGAGTTTTTAATTTATAACATTCGTCTAGTTTATATATTTTTAGGTGTGAGACTTTTTGAAACAGTCAAGTACTCAAGAACCAACCTCTGTCTGATCCGTTTGGCGCAGAGGTTTTTTCATTAAAATTTTTAAATATTTTTCAGTGGCAAAATACCCAATAAAAAGTAAGAAAATCTGAATATGCCACAAATAAACAATTACAGACAATAGTAGGTATCACTATTATTACAAAGGAAACCTGATAACTTTTGGCCAAGAAAATATACAGAGTGGTCATCCGACAGCAAAAATTCAATATTAAATAAAAGGTGACAATTCTGTTAACTATATGCCAAATATTATTGCCATCTGTCACATTTTTAGTTGTACATGCACGTAGTGGAGTGGAAGTATAGTAGTGGAAAATTGTCAGTTTCTCTTTTTTTACAATGACATGAAACGTGGAAATTTTAAATTTGAGCAAAAAAAAATTTTTTTTATTATCTATTCCCTTTAGACGGTCCACCCTGTATTTTTGTTCGAGTCTTATTACAGTAGATATTATAAATAAATTGTAATATAATAGATATATGTAATAACATAATAATTATAAATGCCAATATTTCACATGAAAGCTCTTCTGGATCCAAAATAACATTCAAATGTAGGTACCTTTGACCTATAAATTAAAATCCAGTAAAATAATGAGAAATATATTTCGACCCAAGGGTTTCGATATGGAAGTGGGGAAAGGGGATCGGCATGCGGTTAAAAGCAGGTAGATAGATGTTTTTGTTGTTTACATTATTTCGATTTGGAACACTTGTTATTTGGATTGCTCAAGCAAAGTAATGTTTACAACTGGATTAGTTTATAGGATTCCTTATTCAATTTTCACGAATAAACATCTATAGTAAATGATTCGTCCGCTACCCGCTAGGTACCACCACTTAACGGATGGTTAACGACTACCCTTTTCTATGACGTTGTCGAGGTTGTTCTCTTTTGCGAACATGGCGCCCTTAATGCTCCCGGGGAAAACATCCGGCAAAACTCCATTAAACTCGATAAATTTAAGTCAGCGGTAGATTTAAAAAATTCTGCGTAAAATGAGGTGCAGTGGTGGAGGAGCAAAGCATGCATCGAATTATTAATAATAATTGAAAATTAATCAAACGCGTTTACTAATGATCCCTAAAAATAAAAGTAAACAGAAACAGTGTCTGTATTAGTGCACTATAAATAGCTGGAAGGTCGTAGAATTTATACTACCTGCGACCCGTCCCTTCTTCAAGTGTATGGTCTATGGAGAGCAACATGGGCAATATAAACAGCCAGTCAGCCAGATGTGAATGAAGGGAAATACGTTTTTTGTTTGTTTATTGTAGCTTTAGTATTAGTTTATTTATTTATCTCTTTTTTAAAATTTAAATAAGAAATGGAGATTAAAACTGAAAAGGTATTAAACATACCATATACGCGATGAAATGGAAAAACTGCTCGGAATTGGAAGGCGGAAATTTAAAGAGATTGATTGTTTCAAAGAAACGACATACCTACAGAGTGAGCAAACTATGCCTTCGGATCTGTTTTCTCATAACGCGCAAAAAATATCGTTACCGCGAGATAGGGCCTTCCTAGCTACTCCACCGTAAATGGATATTACCTGTGGAACGGTTAATAAATAAAAAGATAAAAATTAAACCTGCCAGATTCAGAAACAGAAGAAATAGAAAATTTAGAAGAAAAATAAGGAGACAACTGAACTGAAAATAAGCATCTCGCAAACACCTGCACACCCCAGCCGATGATGACAAATGGAAACTTAACAGAAGCATGGAAATTTAAAAGAAGCATCTCACAAACACCTACACTTCCCATCCTGTATTCCCACCCCGTGCGACATGCGGATCTCGCTGCTGACAACAAGCATGTCCAATGTAGAACCCGGCGAATGCAGCCGGTCTGGCGGTATATAAAACATCCGAGATTTAGTTCCGGCACGCGGTTTGGTCGTCCGTTGAGCGTGTTCGACGGACGACCAAGCTGCGTGTTGGAACGAACCTCCATGAATGACCGGAATCGGCAGCAATGCCCACCTAACGCTGGCAAATCAATCAATCAATCAATTACAAATGAATTAAAATATACATCAAGACATAAACAAAATTATACATACAGTAGGTACTTATATAAACTTATTTTAAAGTAATATGTGAGCATGGTAAAAAAAAGTTAAAAGCAAGAAAAAAACAGAACTGAAAAAATGGCAGTCTTTAGGATGAACAATTGTTTCAGTTAAAAACAGATTTGTGAAGAGTTAGTGCAAAATATATCAAGTCGACTTTCCAGGTTTAGTAGTTAAGGTACATTTGATAACTAGCATCTACGCCCCAAGCGGACACAAATAATCCCGCATGCGCATTAGTGCTGGTTGGTTATTGTACCGCCTTTCAACCTATTTATTCTCGTTTAGGATGCGAGAGGTCTCGGGCTCAATTTTTGCACACACCAAACTTTTTTTTAAATATTTTGTAACGATTAATGTATTTTTTCACAAATTCAGGTTTGATATGACGGCAGAAATAATATTTTTCTTCTTTTCCCTATAATAATTTTATTCTTTCATGTGATTTCTTTAGGTAAGGTTAGTTAGGTTGATTTTTATTTTGCTAGAGCGCCAAGGCCAAGCAGTAGTTAGTCATAAAATTTTGCCGTTAAAATAAAAATTATAAATTTAAAAAGTTATTTTTATTTATGATATTTTTAATATTTACTACATATTAATCCACCTCCACCAAGTTCACGTACGAATCCGCTTAATCTTAATACCGGGTTGCTTGCCGCTAATATTGTATACGCATGAGCCTAAACTCTAACCACTAGTAACCAGGGTGGGCAGCGGACACTGAAATTGTGTTATACTCCGTCTACGCATATGACGGTCATTCTCTTCGATCTTACGCCTGCAATACTTATCAAAACGGGACGTATGTCTGTCTTGGATCTTTAGGCGATTTATATCTAGGGAGGGCTTGCCACGCCTTAAGAGAACTTAATAAACTTATGAATAATGAATATTGAATTTTGATTTATTGAATAGAATATATTTACATTTGACAATATATTAAAATCAAACTGGAAAATGACTAATTGATAAATGTACTAAAATTGATTAACTGATTAATTAACTTCTTAATCTTATGAGAATATTAAGAATATCAAATAGAATATTAATTGTGTACCTAATTTCTAATTTAATATTTGATAAATAATAGAAAAGAAGGAAGTTAGTGTGACAATAATTATGATTATTATTATTATTATGAAAATAATATTATCTGTAAATGATGAAATGCGAATTCAAATAGATATTGGGCTTTGTAGTTTATGGGTGGAATGTGGACACTGCCTGCCTCATCCCTTCCCTTTCTTTTACAATAGTAATTTCTCGTCAAACATCGTTTTATTTTCGGAAGTATGTAACGTATTTGTTGCGATTTGTTATTTGTTGTGCAAGCAACATAAGTACTTTGCAAATTTGTATTTGTAATCTATAGTGGTATTTAGTAATTATTTACTGTTTCGTGTTTACTTAATTATTTAATTTAGCGTATTAGCCTTTGCCAACGCAAGACAAACGACGAGCGGTTTGATCATCATAAAGATTTTATTTTTATTTATAATTTATTATTTTTTGATTTGTTCTAGTCTATTTGGTTCATTTATTTCTTCATTTAGGTATTTATTTTAAGTAGTTTTTTTATTTCAGTGGGCTATGAAGTTCGGTTGTGAAAGGGCACGATAACTCGATTATTATTAGGTTATCCGATAACCTTGAACTGTAAAAATAGGAAGGTCGAGGTTAACCGATGACCTTAAAGTCTCAAAAAAAAGACTATTTTTCCAACATGCCCCATGTACGCAATATGTCCACCACTAGTGCCCGCCCACAGCTAAAAACCACAGGCCGCCACTAACGTAAGCGTTGCAAAATTGAGTACAAAATAGCTATATAAATTAATTTTGAAAAAAATGCCTTTCTAATAAACAAATTCTTTTTTCAAAAATTATACAAATACACATTTCCAGAAAGAAACCACTCATTCTACATAGCAAAACCAATAATCTATCAAAGTTTGTTATGTCAACGTTCATTATTTTTAAAGTTAAAAATCCGATTTTAATGCGGCTGGACTCATTTTGTAGATATTTTTAATACCAGAACTTCTTGGTTGAGGCGTTTCATCCGTTAACTTGATTGTGTGCTCCGCATAGGGAGTAAACTCTTTGCTTTTCTCAAAGACAGTTTGATGTGACTACTAATTGTTCTAACTGTGCTTTCTGTTTCAAAAGTAATCGAAGGGTTTTCTGCGAAAAACCATTGACCCTTGGGTATGTTCAAAACGATTTGTGCACTTGTAATAAAATCTATTCCTAGCAGCGTTTTGCTGTCTACATGCTCGGGTATTGCAATGAATGTAGTCGGTATACTCCATCCTTGCAAGATTACTTTAGCCTCGAAAATTCGTGCCAATACTCGACGTCGATTTCTATCCGCTAGAACCATCTCTGTAAGAGTTCTTCCTTATAAGGTAAATTCATAGTGCAGAAATTCGTCTAGAGAACGTGTCCTGCGATGCTGTTTCAAGAACCAGAATCAGTGTAAGCAGGTCCCTATCTACCTGCAATTTAAACACGTACCAATGGTCTTGCTATCATAAAAAGTAGATTAATTTCGGCGGAGAAAATATCGATACTCGAGGTATGCTTTGGAGTACCTAAAGCCAATACTGCCGGTAATTGGAGATCTTGGGGTGGTACTCTGAGTACGACAATTGGGACATCGGGAACGTTTGTAACTTGGCGCTCCATATCCAATACAGTTGCGTTGGTATTAGTTAATACAAGCGGAAGTGCTAGAGGAGTTTTGACACTTGGCTGACTAACTTTTCCTTGGTTAGCAGCATACTTGCGGCATTCTGCCTGAAGATGGCCAAAATTCTTGCAGAATTGGCACTTGGGGTGAAAACGTACCGTTTTATTATCATTTGCACTACTTTGTTTCCGTGAAGTAGATGGCGTTGTCTTGTTTTCGACAAGACTGTCTTCAATTGATCTGACTTTCTCAATTAGTTCAAAAATCTTTCTGTTTAAAAGTCCGTATATCATGATCAGTTGATGCGTTGAGTGTAGTTCTGGAGTTTTCGGTGTGCGGGCTAAAAGAGCACGAGCAGAATTTTCACAAAAAGATCTGGTGGTTCTTTATGCCCTTGTTCCTTAGTTCCATAAAAATCTTGTGCGGCGGCTTATTATAACCGAAAGAATGTAGTAATAACTACTTCCTCATCCCAAGTGGAAATTATAGAACTGATTCCTCGCCACCAGGTTGCAGCATTGTGGTCAAGCAACATTGGCAATCCTCTGATTGCATTTTTCTCTGTAATATTTACAGTCTTTATAAATATTAATAGCGCTAATAAAGGCTTCCACGTCCTCATCTTTGTTTCCGGCAAACCGCGAAGCACATTTCGAAAAGTTACCGCTAGTAGTTGAAGCTTGTGCTTGCTGACTAGTGACCAAAGCTTGAGTTACGCCTTTTAATAGGTTTTGTAATTGTTCATCTGCCATTACAATGGAGTTGGGCACAGGGCCGCCGTACAAATTACCAGGGCCCGGGCCTCGGAGGAGCCTGGGTTTGGCTATTGTAACATGTAGCCCATCTCTCTTCAGACTTTTCAAATAACAAAAAATATCAAACTAAAAATAAAAATGATTACAAATTATAATATGAATTCTTAATTTACTATTTATGATTATGTGAGCAGCAGCAGCGAGTGTATGTACCTTTATCCAAAGTCATATAAGTCATTAAGTGAATTCCAATGGAAACAGAGACGTTTGATGTTTATGACGTCATAGTGTGTTATTTGTTTCTGAACTTTATGGCTTTATGTTTGTTATGTTATATGTTTGAAACATATTTTTAGTTTAAATTTAACTTGACTTTTAAAAGGAGGTTTTGTTCCCTATAATAAAAAATATAATTTCAAGGACTTTGACCTTTTTTTGGAGTGGGAGGCCCGAGGCATTACCAAATACCGGGGCCCATCCCGGCTCTCCACGGCACTGGTTAGGCATTGTTACAGCTGATGAATCGGCACAAGTTCGTGTATTACCAGCGTCAGATTGACTCCTGAGATTGCAGCTCATTAATACGCAAAATATTGTAAAACTTTCCCTAAAAATATTGTCTAAATGTTATTTGTGGCATTATCTTATTTTTTTTTCCTTTTTGAATTCTTTGGGACTTCCTGCCACATGTATGTTTTCTTTTTAAGCGGTGCCTAAAAATCTGCTTTCAAATTTGACTGCATGCAAATCCGCAGAAACAATTAGAAAGTCTAATAAAATACAAAAATCTCTCAGTTCTCTATCAAATGTTCAAATACTTGAAACGCGCGCAAAAGGTTCGTGAATAGCACACAGAATTTGTCTATCTGAGGTAAAATGTCTTTTCAAAATAAAATATGCATGAGTTCGTCAAACAGCAAGCTAAAGTTCATTTAAACGTGTAACCAGCACGAAATGTTCATGAAAACGATAGTGCAAAATGTCTATTTTACTCGAACAAGCACAATGAAGTTTATAGTCGAAATAAGCACGACTGTACGTGAAAATAACACAATAAATGTGAAAATCGGCGATGTAGAATGTCTTTCTACTCGAAATAAGCACAATTGTTCAGTTTTATCCTTTCATATTCTTTTACGTTAAGCAGTAGAGAAGGTTCTTGCACTACAACTGCTTGGATTTATTCTTGATTCAAAACACTGGATTCTTGATTCCTTTTGCAAAAGCTGTAATAGTCCCGCCAAAAGTTCTAACCTAACCTCTGACACACGAACACACTGACACAGTTCTTGTTAGAAAGGTCCGACGCGCCACTTTTGTGTAGGGATGATAATTAATAAAGCACTAATTACACCTAAACACAATTTAATTAACTAGTGAAATGAATACAAGAAAATAAGGTAATAATTTGAAAGGAATACATTAGCGTGGTGAGTATAGTTCCACGTGTTTACACCCGGTGCTGCTTGGCTTGGCTTCGGCCTTAGAGTAGGAAAGATATATATTGTAAGGAGTCGTAACGCTACTGCCAATAGTGAAGCCGCCTGCCACCTGAGAGCAAGCGCGAGTGGCGGAACATATGTACAATATGTAGGTGTCAAGTTTATCACATCAAAGGAATAAAACGCTACAAAACTAGTATTTTTCCAAAAACAGCTTAATAATAATACAATTAATATTCACTATCATAAATATATTTACTCATATCTTACATACCAGAATTTATTCTACATTCTATATAATATAACACCATAATCGATATACCTACGCCCATGGAAAAAGTGTCATTTCGGATGCACTGTTCTATATTCAATGAAGAAAAGACGAATGAAAATTTCAATCAAATAACGTGCAAATTGCATACCAGAAAATGATATACTATGCTTCTCATTATCATTGCATGCACACGGACATAATTAAGTAAATAATAGGCCTACAGTTAATTTAACTAGGTAAAGTGAAAACTGCATATACTTTAACCTGCAAAGCGTCACTCCTTTCAATTGTTTTCCACTGTGATTTTTACAGTAGTTTATAGAATATGATACCATCATGTAGGTACATTACATAAATTGGCACTAAATCACGTATAAATCACTTCTATTGGAAAATTTCATTTTGCTCTGTACCATTTGTGTGCCACCACCGCAATGGCGTCTTAGGCACAACTTGTTAGCGTGGCGATTATGCGCTGTTACGAGTCCTCACCATCTATCTTTCCTAGTCTAAGGCTTCGGCGGAAAATGTGCAGTGCTGCCACGTGATCGGTATGACACACATGGGAGCAAATATTAAGCCTGCTTCACAATAGGACATTAATATAGGGGTCGCTACAATTTGTTTTATTTTATCTGATTCATTTGATTTTTATTCTATTCTATCTGATTACTTTAATACCTTTACCAACTTAATTTCTATCAAATCAATTTATTAATTTAAAACATAATATTTTCTTATTAATCTCAAAAATAAACCTGTGCTAATCAGAAGGCAGGTAATAAAATAGAGAAATATGTGGAATTGGAAAGTAACTCGATAGTGTTTATTAGTATAGTTCTTTACCAAAATTGAAAAAAAAATCAAAAGTAAAATTGAAGAGATATTAGACATATGCAATGAAATAGAAAAATACCCATAATTGGAAAGCGGCAGTTGAAATCAATTACTACAAAAACAAACCAATACACGAGGTGTACAAAATATCCTCTTGAGGCTCTTTCTCATAACCCGCCGTAAAGAGCTTTTTTACCGCGAGGCAGGGCTCTTCCTTGCACTTCCACCATAAATGGATATTTACCTGTGGAATGGTTAACAAATAAAAGCTCCTTGCGGCGATGTATATATGTCTTGGCAGACAAATGAGATGGACGCACTGATGCAGAACGTTGAAACGAAAACACGGATTTCTGGAAAGCATGAATATGCATGACATGGACGCAAGCGGGCAGGGCGAGGTGCACACTGCTAGATTCAGAAACAGAAACTTAAAATAAAAATAAATAAGGAGATGATGATAGATGGAAACTAAAAAGAAGCATGGAATTTAAAAGAAGCATCTCACAAACACCTACCCCATGCGTCATATGTGGCTCTCGCTACTGGCAACAAGTACGTCCAATGGTCCAATGTCCAATCCAGCGTATGGGGCCAGTCCAGTGCTTATGGCATGAATATATAAGACGACTGAGCGACTGCATTTGGCCGTTCGACGGGCGATCGAGCTGCGTTTAGGCCTAGGCGCACTAGGCGCGCGCCTAGGGCCCCACTTTTCCAGGGGCCCCCATTTCCCGATTTATTGAGGTAAAAAGACGATGTAAACATTTTATTTCTTTGTTATATCATTATTTATTTTCGCCTTACCGATAGTAATAATGATAATTACACTATCGTGAAATACATTTCTTCCCTTTTCCATATCATCCTCATCAGATCTCAATTGCAACCAAAATTAATAGATCAAATGACTTACCTGTAAGGAAATTTGATCGTAATTATACGAACAGTCCTGTCCGAAATTATTACACTTGTAGTAGTGCCAACTTCTACCAAAACCGTACAATGTTTAAAGAATTTTTCGACCTTCGGTAACACTCATCCCTGGGCCGGTCCTGTCGCCGTTGCGTGGAGCGCCACCTACTGTATTCCATCTACAAACTCACTTTCGTTCAAAGAATTCTATCTCTAGGTCGTTTCTGTAACCCGCGCGGGTTTTAATTTGTATTTGGGCAATGGGCATATGGGTGGGATGTAATAATTTCGGACAGGACTGTTCGTATAATTACGATCAAATTTCCTTACAGGTAAGTCATTTGATCTATTAATTATACTATTCACAGTCCTGTCCTCATTATTACACTTGTAGATGTTTAGAGAAAAAACAGAAACGAACTAGAGGGAGCTTGAGGGTTATTATTTTGATAAAAACCATCTTGGAGACTTAACCATTTTATTAAATAGTAGTGGTATGATTTTGAAAAATAAGGCACACTTAAAGTTCTATAGGTGTAAAAAAATGACAAAAAATCACGGTTATGCAATGCTCAAGGCATGTGAACAGAGAACACTTATCCTAGGAATACCTTACTTAAGTACAAAACTTAGTATTTAATGCTATGACAAGTAACTATAACAAATTTTCCTATAATTAGTCAGACGGGGTTAAAGACGTTAGCTCTGACCCTTTTAAAACTCCATGCGCAAATGTGATTGTGCTGACATTAACAGGCCTATTGTAAAACATGTTAAAAGTGTTTGATTTATATGACTAACCAGCCCTTTTGCGGATTTCTTCAATGTTAATTCCAGCCCTATGTGCTGCTGATGTTGCAGCATGCCTGGTACTATAGCTAGAGTATATAGATGTGTCAATCCCACTTCTATGGAGTACTGTTTTGACCCATCTGCTTATTGTTTGCACTGTGGCTGGATGGTGGGGCTTCTTATAGGTAAGAATTAATGTGTCGTTATCCATGGTTCTTAATTCCTTTGTTTTTTCTATGTAAACGTTAAGTAATCTCGCAAGACACAAATTTGGTCGTTCATTAAAGAATGGTATGATGATTAAAGGTTGGTATCTTCCTTTGCCTCTGGTCTTGATTCTATCTGGAATATAGATTTCAAACCTGTCGTCGAGCTTTTTTATGTGACTTAGTTTAATTTTCGAGAACGTCTGTAACCTGTGAGCTGAAATGATTGCCATCAATGTTACTAACTTGAAGCTCAAATTTTCAAGAGACAGGTTTTCTAAAGGTTGGAGTTTTTCCAGAAACGTCAGTACAAGGCTAGTGTCCCAGGTCGAGTCATACTTCGGCTTTTGAGGTTTTATATTATAGATTCCTCTCAGGAATCTCTTTATTACTTTTTCATCGTCATTGGCTATCGGGAGTACCAACGCCAGAGCAGATTTGCAGCTGTTAATTGTTGAGTACCTAGGATTTTCCCTGGACGTGTAATGCGTTTAAGAATTGTATTAAGTGTTCCAAACTGTAAGTAAATGGACTGATTTGTTTATTTTTACAAAACTCCCACCATCGTCTGTAGGATGATTCGTATTGTTTAAGTGTCCCTGTGGTTATAGAGGCGATTATTGCATGTATTCCAGTGTCTGGAAAGTTCCGTTTTAGAAAAGACTGGCGGATAAAAGACCTGCCATCAGTGTAATTTCCCTCCACATTGGGTGAGGTGTTCTGAAAGGTGATAATAAGAGTGTTTCATTAGGGTTGAAAACAAGGGGTTCTTGTTCTAATAGTTTTATAAATAGGGGGAACCAAGGTTGGCTTTCCCATTTGGGTATTACTACAATTCCTTTTGCTTTTTCTGTGACAATCTTGTTGAGAACCTTACCCACCATAGAGAATGGGGGAAAAGCATAAAAACACCTGTTAGCCCAGGAAATAGTAAAGCAATCTGTACATACCGAGTACGGGTCTGGTTTCCACGAGATACATGTCGTGCATTTTGCATTTAGGTGGGTGGCAAATATATCTATCTCTGGTGTGCCAAAATTTTTACAAATAGTATTAAAGTGAAAGGTAGAGATTTCGTATTCGGTATCTACAGAGGAACTTCTTGATTCCGTATCTGCTTCTGTATTTAGTTTAGAGTTTATGTAAGAAGCATGCAGTCTTATTCCCTTTTGTTCACAATATTTCCAGATGTTCCTTGCCCTTATATTTAACTTTTCAAATTTTACTCCCCCCATTTTGTTTATATGAGAAATGGCTGTAACATTGTCTATCCTAAGTAGGATATCACAATTTGATATGTTTTTTGTGAATGCTTTTAGCCCATTTTCAGCCGCTAGAATCTCTAAATAGTTTATGTGGTGTTTTGCTTCTTGCGGGGACCAGAAGCCATGTGTATTCTTGTCTCCGCAGGAAGCTCCCCAGGCCGTTAGGGAAGCGTCTGTATAGATAGTAAATTGGTAATCTAAAGCTTTAATCGAACTGTTGGCATTTGGTATATGATCAATCCACCAAAGTAGTTCTTCCTTAACCTGTTGTTTGATAAACATTATTCCTCGTAACTTCCCTGCTGAAAATTCCACATAGAGACTCATAAAAAAAATTATATAAGTTTGAAGTTGGTTTGTGAAACAGCAGTTTACTATTGAATTGTTGGAAGTACACAACAGCTTCCTAACAGTTTATGTAGTAACATACAAATATGCAATTCAACAGTATTGAATTGAATTTTACTTACCTATATTCAACGTTTTCTATCTGCCAGAACTCTGTTAGTGTATCAGCAATAAACAATTAACTATAACATATACCGGGTTGCCAGGCTATAAGTTTGTATACTTTTTTGAAAATAAAAAAAGTATTGGTTTCTATGAGGAATATGCGTTAATTTTTCAATTGTTTTCTATATGAATTGAATTAATATGAATCAGCAATACACAATTAATCCAGTCACATAGATACGAGTATTTATGTGGATTTTACATATCCATTTTTATTGTTCACTATCAGTCTGAAGTCGGTATAGGGATCAGCAATTTACAATTAACTATAGAGGATACCAGATAGGTAAGACCTTAGTTCATATTCTCATTTGCAGGTAAAGATTTAATTTGTTTCTGGTAAGCCTTATTATACATATTCCAGATACAGGAAACGCTATGGTCAAAAAATTCCATTGGCGGTTCGCGCGGGCGGGAATTTTGAAAAAAATATATTGGATGCAAACCGTACTGAACCTGGCACATATTATTTCTTTCAACATGTATTTTGTCGAAAAAATACGGTCAGAAATGGAGGGTAAGCCATTTCTTAGTAATTTGACAACACAATTTTAAAAACAGGGTCAAATTACTAAAAAGTGGGGTGTCAAGGAGTGCGTCGGCTCACTCGGCCCCTTAATTGGGTTTACCGGGGTGGGTTGACGCACACCAGGGACGGTTGACGCGAATATAGCATTCTTGCCCTAGCCTATCACCGTCCAAGACCGTCCGCCAGCTTCACCAATGCCCCTTCGGAGGTGCTGGTAAGCATGTGGTGAAGAACCACACCCTGCACGAGGTGACACTGCTTAAACAAAAGGCGGCGGATCTAGACCGGGAGGTTCGAAAAACATCCCCCAAGTCAAGGTGTAAGCCATCGTGCCGAGGACTGAATGGTACCAGGGTTAGGGTACCTCTAACGATGCCTATGGGAATTTGGGCGACATCCCATAGTAACCAGCCCCCACGTGTTTGTGCCGTGCGTGGCGACCCGTGTCGTCGGATGAAGGAATCCTGGTGGTTGAGTGGGCTGTGCCTGCAACACGCCACTTTGGTCCGGAGTTCGGCTAGACGGGCGGTCGGGAGCTAACCCACTCCTGATCAACCGGCTGCGTCGTCCCGTCAGAGGGCCGGCAGGGTGAGTCTCTGGCGGCAGGGGGCGCGTAGGGGGCCGTGGATCTGGCTGTCGATCGCCTCGGCAGTCAGGTTTGCACCACCCTCTCACAGCGTTGCCTGTCTCTGGGGGCTATATCCATCTGGTATCCTTGGTGATCGCACGGGCTTGCCGTGCGACATCCCCAAAGAGGGCTCCGTGGCGGGTGGGGAACCAGATGGACGAAATCAACAAATAACCCATATGGATAATAAAACCTTAGCCAATCAAGCGGCAGAGCGGCCACGCTCGCCGCACCAACCAGTGGATGAGCGCCAGCGCCCACCACAACATGCACAGTCTGCGGCAGAGCAACAACGTTCGCCACAGAATGAGCCAAACAAGGTAAGAGTAGTCCAGTGCAACCTGCAACACAGTAGAGCGGCAACGGCAACATTGTGCCGACGACTCGATGTGGAGCAGGATACACTGGCTCTAATCCAAGAACCCTGGATAGTTAAATCTAAAATATCTGGTTTAACAAAACTAAGCGGAGTTATTTTCAGCTCACCAACAATGACGCCGAGGACAGCGATTTATGCCCCCCGGCACATCAAAATCCAGCCATTACAACACCTTTCAACCTCTGATCTCACGGCCGTGAGGGTGGAATGTGCAATATCAGGCAAACCAACAACAGTCGTAATAGCATCAGTGTATCTCCCCCAGGACCAGGCAACACCACCGCCGACAAGGGAAATGGAGAACCTGGTAACTCATTGCCTCACCCAGAAATGGGAACTAATCATGGGATGTGACGCCAATGCTCACCATGTAACCTGGGGCAACAAAGACAACAATGTTAGAGGTAAGTCACTTTACGACTATATAATCGGTAATAACCTTAATATAATTAACCAAGGCTGTACACCGACATTTATTAACTCTAGAAGTCAAACCATAGTAGATATCACCTTAGCTACAAACCGTATATCCAACTCGATCCAAGACTGGCATGTGTCTGACGCTGCTTCAATGTCAGACCACCGCTGGATTGAATTCGGCATTAAATTAATCAAAGCACCAAGAAAACTCCTCAGGAACCCCCGAGACACTGACAGAGATGAATATCGACGTCAACTCAGGGAGAACCTGAGGAATGTACACAATGGGGTGCCACAAAACAACGGAGAGATTGAGCAGTATGTTAAAACTGTTCAAACCGCTATGAAAAAAGCTTACGAAGCATCGTGTCCCTTGAAGGCCGTACAACAGCAGCCTGGGGAAGCCACTAAATGGTGGTGCCAGACGCTGACCGACCTCAAGAAACAAGCTAGGACATCGTTCAACAAGGCGAAAATGACAAAACTTGAATCAGATTGGGAGCTATACAGAACCAATCAAAGAGAGTTCAAAAAACTAGTCAGGCAGAGACAACGAGAGGCATGGAGAGCCTACTGTGAGGAGATCGAGGATTACTCGCAGGCTGCTAGGCTACATAAAATACTTGCCAAAAACAAAGACAATCACCTAGGTCTACTGAAAAAGGATGATGGTACCAGTACCAACGACCTACATGAAAGCCTAGAGTTGCTTATGGAAACTCACTTCCCAGAATCTGTAGTGACAGATCGGAAGGAATGGCCAAATGAAACCGACACTCAACCCACCGAACTGGACTGGCAAACTGCCAAACAAATTGTGAGTGAAGACAGAATTAAATGGGCAATACTGGGCTTCTCCCCCTTCAAATCGCCAGGTACTGACGGCATTCATCCAGCCCTTTTACAATGGGGTCTGGATGAAATAGTGCCGCACCTGACAGCAATATTCAGGACGTGCCTAGCACACCTTTATATTCCGAAGGTGTGGAGAGAAGTCAAAGTAGTGTTCATACCAAAGGCGGGAAGAATAGACTATACTACCCCCAAAGCATACCGACCCATTAGCTTGACCTCGTTCCTTCTCAAGGCGATGGAAAAGCTATGTGAGCGATACTTGAGGGATGTTGCGATTACTGCTAATCCCACACATCCCAATCAGCATGCATACACCCCGGGCAGATCCACCGACACCGCCCTTCATGCGGTTAGTGGTCGGATTGAAAAGTCTTTGGACAATAAAGAGTCCACCCTGGGTGTCTTCATAGACATAGAAGGCGCTTTTGATAAAACCACCTTTCCAAAAATTACAGCAGCCCTCACGAGCAGGAACGTTTCTCCGATCGTAAGTGGCTGGATATCCAACATGCTCTCAAAAAGAGCGGTACAGATTAACATGGGAGACATCGCTGTTAGAGGAATGGTTGCAAGAGGCTGTCCTCAGGGGGGTGTCTTATCACCTCTTCTATGGAACTTAGTTCTTGACAGCCTCCTGCGCCGCCTCAACTCCGAAGGATTCCACACAATTGCATACGCAGATGATCTAACGATACTGCTTAGTGGTAAATTCGAAGGAGTCCTCTGTGATCGAATGCAGATGGCCCTGAGAATAATCGAAAGATGGTGCAGAGAACACTCTCTGTCGGTCAACCCCAGGAAGACAGAGCTGGTCCTCTTCACAAGGAAAAGGAAATTGGGGCCAATGACGGCCCCCGTTCTCCTAAATACCACACTAAATTTCGCATCAGAAGTAAAATACCTTGGAGTAACTTTTGATGCCAAACTAACATGGAATCTTCATTTAGACAGAAGACTAAAGAAGGCTTACATCTCTTTTGAGCAGTGCCGCAGAACCATAGGGAAAACCTGGGGAATGAAACCCAAAGTGGCTATGTGGATTTACACTGCTATAATAAGACCAATGATAGCCTATGGAGCCATCGTCTGGTGGCCTAAGAGTCAGCAGACTGTAGCGAAACGTAAGCTCAGCCAGGTACAACGAGTAGCCTGTTTAAACACAATTGGAGCTATGAGAACAACACCAACAAGAGCAATGGAAGTGATGCTGTGCCTGCCACCACTAGACATATATCTAGAAGAGGTGGCCCTAACTACTATGGCACGTCTCAAATCCGTTGGCATACAGCCAAACATAGGATGTGGAGTGACCAGATGCCGGCTGTGGAATGAGGCAATTAAACAAATGCCACTTCTGCAGGTACGTGCAGATGGTATTTCTCCACAGTTCATCTTTGATAGACCCTATGAAATACACACCAACAGTAGCAATGAGGCCGTCAGTGAAGGAACAGTTAACATCTTCACAGACGGATCGAAAAAGAAAGAAGGAACAGGTTGTGGGGTATACTCCAGGAACCTGCAAATTCAAATTAAATGGGCTATGGACAAACAAGCCAGTATAATACAAACAGAACTGGCGGGAATAACCATAGCCGCAAAAGAAATTTCCCGTAGACAAATAACGGGAAAAACAATAAGAATCTACACTGATAGTAGACAATCACTACTGGCCCTACAGAGACACAAAATAACAACAGGGTCAGTATGGGAATGCCATCAGGCACTCGTGGGCGCCTCCAGCATGAACAGTGTCATTCTATGCTGGGTCAAAGGGCATGCACAGTGCAGAGGCAACAGGGAAGCTGACAGTCTGGCTAAGAAGGCAGCCAGTCTAAGTATACTTGGACCTGGCCCTTCCAACATACTGCCGACCTCAGCAATAATGCTAATGATTAAAGAAGACACCCACAGAAAATTTAAAAAACTGTGGGATGAAACTCATAGTTGTCAGTTGGCCAGGGATCTGCTTAGATACCCTGACAAGGATACAACGATGATCTACCTGGGAATGTCCAGGAAGAACCTGCGCTTCGCGACAGGAATTCTTACTGGTCATTGCCAGCTGAGAAAGCACCTTTACAACATGAAGTTAAATGACACACCCCTATGCAGAGGTTGTGAACAAGAAGACGAGACTGTCCAACACATACTTTGTGAGTGCCCGGCAGTCTCCTCTAGCAGAGAATCCATTTTGGGAGAACGTTGGCCTACACTGGCCGACTTGAGGGATATTCCCCTAGGCAGCATCACCACCTTCTTCACAAGATTAGGATGGTTGGAGGCCTAGGTGGAATCCTGTATCCCTCGGGAGGACGTACAAGGGGCCCAATGGGGCCTAGGTGCTGCGGTCACCTAAATGTGACTGCCCTCCCACAAACTCCAAACTCCAAACTAAAAAGTGGCTAACCCTTCATTTCTGACCAAATGTTTCCAACAAAATACATGTTGAAAGAAATAATCTGTTCCAAGTTTGGTATAGTTTGCTTACTTTTTTCTTTTTTTTTTCGAAATTTCCCGGCCTTGTGAACCGCCAATGAGATTTTTCTGACCATGGCATTTCCAGTATTTCGAATACATATACTAAAGCTTACCAAAAACTCCAAACGGTCTACTAGTTTTTTTTTTTCGATTTTTCCCCAGCCTACATAACTCAAAACCATCGTGTTGCTGCCTGTATATAATATAAAAAAAAAGTTTACTTCACTTTATTGACGTGAATGGTATATCCACAATCAGTTAATGGATTATTTTCTGGGGAAATTCCAGACATGTAGAAAGAATTCTGATATTACAGAAAAAGTGCCTGCGAAATATATTTAATTTAAAACAAAGGGATAGTTGCAAGAACATTTTTATTGAGAAAAAAATACTTACTGCAATTAGTTTATACATCGTTGAGGCTAAAATCTTTATTAAAAATAACTAGTTTAACAGTCATGATCAAGAGCATAATTACCATACGAGGAACAAAAACAATTTACCTTTAGACCGGACAAAATATAGTTTTATATAAAAAAAATGTTCAACATTCTATAAAGAAAATATGGAACAAACTTCGGAAAATACAAATATTAATACATACAAAATGACTTAAAATTTTTTCATATTTGCTCGTCGGTCCGATGCTCTTCTTAACCATAATTGAATTGCTCGTTCAGTATCTTTTACAGACTTTTCAAGTCCTGCTGCTGCTACTGAATCTAAACAAAAATATTTTATGTTGACTTATATCATATTACAAATATATTTCCTAAGGTACGGTTATAGCCATGGAAATTCGAGCAGTTAGGTTAAGTTTATAAATAGAATATGGGTATTAAAATTGTTAAAAATGTCACACCAGATTACCATGGCTATAACGTAACTTATTTTGATTTCTTGTTCCTACTTGCGGAAAGAATTTTTTCCTCACAAGAGTATGTTTATGGTTATTAAAAAAATATTAAAATTATGCTATTTTTAATTTGATTATTTATATTCAATTTTAAAAACAAAATCACTAAGTTATTAAATTAAAAGAAAAGTTTATGTTATCGTTTAGTAAATAATTTCAATTTTGGTACAGAAAACTACTAATGAATATTTTGTATATCATGTAAGTACGCCATTTTTGCATGAAAAAATAAAATACTGCAAAAATGGACCTACAAACACGTAAAAAAGTTATGATTATTCTTCTTTTTTTGAGGTTGGAGTGTTAAGTGAGTAGGAATGTTTTTAATAAGAAAATCAATTTGCAAAAATAATTTCTTTTGTAAAAGGTTAAAGTTAGTATATTACTTAAACATACTTGAAAGTGGTATCTTCCAGGTGTTGCTGTGGTTGTCGAATTTGACGTTTCACTGATCATGCTGTCAGGTTCTTCAGAAGGATTTCAGTCATTTCCTACACTACGCTCTCAGCCCGCACATAATATTTATTTAATTCTGTCCTTTTCATTTTAAAGCTGTGAAGTAATAAAATTGTCACTATATTTTAGGTCAAAAGTTAGATATAACCTTGTTCACAACGTGATGTGATTGAAATAAACTAGAATCACACACAAAGCAAGAGGTGTTTAATGAGAAGAACACGAAAAAATCACATACCAAAATTAAAATTTGAAAAATTTTTCACCAGCAATACGTGAAGCCACCATACAACTTGCTCTTCTTGTCCCGTTTCTCTTTTCTTTCAACATCATTTGGCCACTTTAGACCTTTGGGGCACATATGCCCCATATTCTGTGAGGGAACCCAGTGAGGATGGTTTTCATTCAGTAAAGAAGCAGGTTTTCCTGAAAAGGACAAGGTACACGTTAGCGCGGAAGTAGAAACTATGTTTCATAAAAGGCCATTGAAAAATAATGGTCAAGTTTTCGATGGAGGCGCGATGTATTAATTCACTTACCTCTTATAAAATGTTTGCTACAGACTCTCTGGTACTTGAGTTTTGATTCTGATGTGAGATCATCTCGCTTTATTGCAGTTATCCATAGGGCCCTACACCTAGATAATTCGTTTTTATTCATTGAAAACCTGTGGTTGGAAATCGCAGGGTATACAGTAAAAACCTACTTGAACCCTGTCGGCTCGATTCCCACAACTAACTACAATGCAACTCTTAGGCATTATGCTTGTAATAACACAAATCAGTCTCAAAAAACTATAAAAACAACTATGAACACGTAAAAAATAACAAAACGAAGTACTTTAACATCAACATTGTGTGCGGCCATATTGAATTATGTTTGACAAATGACAGGTCGTTACTCGTTGGATTGCCTAATAATAGATTTACACTATAATAGAATGCGCTATATTTCGTAGAATTATATTAAAAGTTTAATTCTTTGATAGACATATTTTAAAGCATGCTAATTAACTTCAGCTTTTTATTTAAGGACTGACGACTGAACCGTATTGCACTAAATACGCCTCTTTTTAACAGCAAAAGGTAAAGATATAGACAAGGACAGAGCGACGTCAGGTCTCGACTAGAGTACACGTAACGGCTATGTATGGCAGGCACGCACACGATAATCCGTTGTCCTTGTTTATCTTTCGCTAAACAAAGATAAACGTCAAACACAAGAAAGAAAGATGCACGGCGTTTAAATCAAATTTAATAATTTAACTAAAATTGTTTTTGTCTAAATTGTAATATTTAATGACGATTATTCTTTATCTTTAATTTAAAATTTGCATTCCCAAAAATTTTGTAAAATAAATATACTTAAATATAGATATTTAATACATTCCACAATTTTATGTACTTAGTTAAGTTTAATTTTGAAATGCAGGTCCGAAGACCTTAAAGAGACGTCTTAAAGACATCCATTTTAGATGTCTTTAGAAAATCATAAAAAGATGTCTTTAAGATGTCTCTTTAAGGTCTTCAGACGTTCAGACATAATATGCACATAAAAAAGATGTCTTTAAGACATATGGCGTGCTGTCTGGGATATTTTTAGAAATAACAGATTGATTCTAAAGAAGGGACTTTCAATTGGAAATACAAATATAAAACAATACCTTTTCTATGTGAGACACCACATCAAAGCTGATCAATATTTTTCTGGAATAGCTTATAAGTTCCATTACCTACAAATTTTAGGTATGCCGGATCGATACTTTTAACCACTATTACTTATTAATCCCCATTAGGTAATATAATACAATGAAATGGATTACCGTATTACCACTTATACTTCCTTTTAGGAACAAAAAGTTATAAAGACGTAAGATTTCTTTAAGAAATAACTGATTCATTCTATTGAAGGGGGTAAATACATTTATAAAACTATAAAAATTGACTTTTAATTGCAAATACATATACGAAACAAAATCTTTTCTAATTGAGACACCACATCAAATCTAATCAATATTTATCTGGAATTACTTGTGAGCTCTGTTACATACAATTTAAGTTATACCACATGCAATGTGATCGAAACTTATAGGAAGTATTACTTATTCGTCTGCATTAGATATTATGCAGCAAAATGGATTACCTTATTACCACCGATATACTTTCCTTAGAAATAAAATTTTATAGCGACTTATAAGATATTTTTAGAATTAACCGATTGATTCTAAAGAAGTGACTTTTAATTGGAAATACAAATATAAAACAATACCTTTTCTATGTGAGACACCACATATCAAAGCTGATCAATATTTTTCTGGAATAGCTTATAAGTTCCATTACATACAAATTCAGGTATGCTGGATTGATACTTTTAACCACTATTACTTATTAATCCCCATTAGGTAATATAATACAATGGAATGAATTACCTTATTACCACTGATATACTTTCCTTAGCAATAAATTTTTATAGAGACTTATAAAGATATTTTTAGAAATAACCGATTGATTCTAAAGAAGTGACTTTTAATTGGAAATACAAATATAAAACAATACCTTTTCTATGTGAGACACCACATCAAAGCTGATCAATATTTTTCTGGAATAGCTTATAAGTTCCATTACATACAAATTCAGGTATGCCTGATTGATACTTTTAACCACTATTACTTATTAATCCCCATTGGGTAATATAATACAATGAAATGGATTACCTTATTACCACTGATATACTTTCCTTAGCAATAAATTTTTATAGAGACTTATAAGATATTTTTAGAAATAACCGATTGATTCTAAAGAAGTGACTTTTAATTGGAAATACAAATATAAAACAATACCTTTTCTTTGTGAGACACCACATCAAAGCTGATCAATATTTTTCTGGAATAGCTTATAAGTTTCATTACATACAAATTCAGGTATGCCGGATTGGTACTTTTAACCACTATTACTTATTAATCCCCATTAGGCAATATAATACAATGAAATGGATTACTGTAACAAATGTTCGTTTTACTATTTAGAGTGGTTAAGGACTCTTCAATAAGACTATGGTGTCGATTAATCGTTTATTACGTTATCACAGATATAGCTTTACATGTTTCGTAGCGCGCCACTACTATACGTCCTTTCGGCCTCATGGATCGGAAGCGAGAGAGCGTTTTACAATTCTCCGTGTGGAGTCTGCGCACTCGCGCTCATTCGTCACACACCCCCCTTTCAGTTTCTAACTTTAGTAGTTACTGGAAACTCTAACATTTTGTTTTGTCCTGTCTGTCCCTAATTTTGTAATTATCCAATTCTAACTAACAAATGTAATCCTGTGATTTACAAAACTGTTGCTTACAATTTACCTAACAAAAGTGGATTTGGGCCTAACCTATCCCTAGGACTAATGCGTCTTTTGACGTTACCTAACCCATTATATTTTTACATACGTTTGGACGTTTGGTCCACAAAAAAGAAAATAACCTCGGGGTGTGTGCGTTTAATCTAATATGAAGTTGTCGAAGTGTTTTGGTCTCTTGACTTCTCTCCTTTGCCTCGTCTCGCTTGCTTGCTGGGCTTCGCTGCTATTTCTCTCTTCCTCGTTCTCGTTGTTTCCTTGCCGACTGCGTTTCCTCTTCGGTTCCTTCCTGCTTGGCCTGTCTTTTGTCGAGTCCCTCTCCTGGGTGCTGGCTCCATTCTCTCTGTGAAAAGCATTGTTCGTATTAGGACTTGGTAATGTGTCAATGTTTATATTTTCACTGGTAACAACACTATTCGTGTCTTTGTCACTTATTGTCTTACTAGAGTCACATATATTTACCGAGTCTGTCATTTGGTTATCATTTACTAGCGGTACACTTATAAAATTGTCTTTACTTGCTACCCTACTTACGGTTACGTCGTTGTTGTTACTTGCGCTTTGCTGCCCCGTATGCCTTCTGCCGTCCCCTGTCTGCTGCCGTACCTCTGCTCCTCGTTTGATGATCTGGTTTACGTGTCTTTTCCACATCTGATGTTCTTCGGTCTCACATAAAAACGTCGTCTTCCCTATTTTCTTGAATATTTCTGCCGGAGCCCATGTTTTTCTGTTAACCTTCCTATAGTCTCTTATCATAACTTTCTCCCCCTTTTCAAAACTTCTAACATTGCCTTTACTATAGTAACTTCTTTGTTTTTCCTGAGCTTCGTGCATGTTCTTTTTTATTTTATTATCTGAGCGTTCTTCTTGCCTCTTTGATTTCAGCATGTCAAATCTTGTCCTAATGCTTCTGCTGAACATTAGTGTACCGGGTGCCTCCTTTGTTGAGTCGTGTGGAGTTATTCTGTAGCTTAACAGAAATCGACTCACTAACGTAGACAATTTCTCGTTACGGTTCCCCGGGTCTTGTAGAGCTGCTTTTATTTTTGTTTTGAATGTTCTTACTGCATTTTCTCCTTGGCCGTTGCTTTGGGGATGAGCCACAGGTGTCGTTATATGTTTGACTCCATTTTGTCGTAGGAAGTTGCTGGCGAGTTTTGACACAAACTGTGTACCATTGTCAGTTACCAGAGTAGCTGGGAGTCCGAATCTTGCGAAACAGTCCCTCAGTTTGTCTACCATCTCCTCCGCAGACATCGTGTTTACCATATACACTTCTGGAAACTTCGTATAAGCGTCAATAATCAAGAGAAAATATTTACCTCTTATCGGGCCCAGATAGTCTGCATGTATCCTTGTCCATGGTCTCGTCTCTGGTTCCCAAGGAGTAAATTGTGATTTTGGCGGGCTTGCTCTTTGGTGCAAGCATGCGTCGCATGATTTTACCAGATTCTCTATGTCCTGATCCAGTTTGGGCCACCAAAGATAACTTCTGGCCAATGCTTTGGTTTTTCCTATTCCTAAATGTGCAGTATGAAGTTCGTTTAAAAGTTGATTACGCAGTTTTCTTGGTATAATCACCCTGTGTCCCCATATTAATGTGTTGTTTTCCACCGTTATCTCATCTCTTCTGTCGAAGTATGGTTTCATGCTAGCATCTATGTTGTTGGGCCACACTTCCTCTTCTAAACATTTTTTTACCGCTTTTAGTTCGGGATCTGTCTCCATTTCTTTGGCTATCCTGCTGGCACTGATGGGGTATTCTTGACAAGTTCGCACAAAATGTAAGTAGTTACCTTTTCCCTCATACTCTTGATCGATTGTGCGAATCTTTAGCGGTGCTCTTGATAAATAATCTGCTAATTTATTATCCACTCCTTTTATGAACTTTATTTCATATTCAAATCCAGCAAGGAAAATTGCCCATCTTTGCAGGCGGTTCGCATGCATTTGGGGTATTTGTTTATGCTCCCCGAACAGCGTTACCAGGGGTTTATGGTCGGTGACCAGCGTAAATTTATTCCCTATAAGGTAATTCGAAAATTTACTCACCCCATAGTAAATGGCGAGCGCTTCCTTGTGTATCGTGGAGTATTTTTCCTCTGGTGGAGCTAATGTTCGAGAGACGCAAGCTATCGGACGTTCCTCTCCTTTTCTGTTTACGTGGCTCAAAATCGCTGATATACCTGCATTTGAAGCATCCGTGTTTAAAACCAGTGGCAACTCCGGATTAAAATGAACCAATGTAATGTCTTCGGCTATAAGCTGTTTAATTTTATGGAACGCGTCTTCACACTGTTTTGACCAGTAAAACTTCTTTCCTTTCTTCAGCAAATCGTATATTGGTTTGAAAATCATAGCCAAATTTGGAATAAATTTCCTATAGTAATTTACCAAGCCTGCGAAAGCTCGAACTTCTTTCAGATTAGTCGGTCTTGGGGCCATCGTGATAGCTCTCATTTTATCGTCTGTTTTCTTCAACCCATCTTTGGTTATACAATGCCCCAGATACCTTACTTCGTCTTGGAAAAACCTGCATTTTTCTTTTCTCACTGTTAGTCCAGCTTCGCTAAGTTTTTGCAGTACCTTTTCCAACGTTTCAAGGTGCTCGGCTTCATTTCTTCCTGTGATCAGGATATCATCTAAAAAATTACATACGTTATCTAAGCCTTGGAATAACTGTTCGATATGACGCTGAAACTTTGATGACGCAGGACTAATTCCATACGGCATTCGATTTATTTGAAATAATCCCCTATGACTGCTCCAAACTAATAATTTTTTTGCCTCTGTGTCAAGCTCAAATTGAGCGTAAGCTTGTGATATATCTAATACGGTAAATTTCTCACCTGCATTGATTTTCGCAAATATGTCTTCGACCTTGGGTAGTGGATACTTGTCCTCTTCTAGGAATTTGTTGACAGTAGACTTATAGTCTCCGCATACTCTGAGAGTACCATCGTTTTTCGGGACTACCACCAATGGTGTCCCCCAGTCGCTCCTCTCTATGGGCGTTATAATTCCTTCCTCCTGAAGACGTTCTAGTTCCTTTTCCAGGCGTTCTCTGTATGCCATCGGTACGTTTCTTGGCTTGCAGTAGACAGGCTGGGCATTGGGCTTGAGCTGTAATGATATTTTAGCATGTTTAAAAAGTCCTAGCTTATTATTAAACACATTATCATATTTATTTATAATTTCATTAATCTTATTGTTTTTTGTCACCACTTTAACCATTTCTAGTTTTAAATTAAATAATTTTATCCAGTCTCTGCCTAAAATGCACGGCCCTCCCCCTTTTATTACATAAAATTTGGTAAGTTTTTTTACATCATTATACGTTACGTTTACACAAAAGTAACCTAGCGGTGTGAAATTTCGTCCATTGTACCCTTTTAAAATTATTAAGTCTGATTTTAACTTATGTTTTTGTTTAAAGTATTTGTCATAAAATGTATCGCTAACACAACATAAGGATGCACCACTGTCAATTTCCATGGTGAACTTTGTTTGGTCTATTAAAACTTCAATGGAAAATTGATTAGCATTAATTTCACTAGAATCTCTTATATTAAAAACCCGTTCTGCAGAGTTCACGAATTCCGTGTTTACAAAGTTCACATTTTCAGAGTCTACAAAGTTCATTTTCCTGGCCTTGTTCCTACATGCTACAGCTAAATGACCTTTCCTATTGCACGAATTACATATGTAATTAGAGTACTTACATGGTCCTTTATGCGCTTTCTCACACTGTTCACATTTTTTTACATTACCAAAATTTGACGTATTTGTCTTCGGTGGTGGCCATCTTGTTGATCGGTTACCTGCGGCGCGCGTCAATCCTATCGACCTTGCTCCGCTGTTTGCCGCTTCTGACCGCACTGGCGCTGCTCCTCGTCTTGCCGGGAATTTCGAAATCTTGTTTAAATCTTGCTCCCTGATTATACCGGACTCTTTCTGCATACCCAACTGTACTAGTTCCTGCAGCGTTTTTGATACCTTCTCCTCGCATAATCTATCTTGAATGGGTCCCGATACCAAACCCGTGACCAACTTGTTCTTCAAGTTTTCATCCAAACTTGCGCCGAATTCGCAATTTACTGCCATACTTTTTACCCTTGCATACCAGTCGTTCAGCGGCTCCCCTCTTTCTTGTCTTATTCCATAAAACTTGATCCGTTCTCTCCACGCTGACGTGTGTGGGCTATATTGCGTTGTTAATATTTTACACAGCTCCTGGTACGCTTTTTCTTTTGGGAGTGCGGGGTGGCATAAATCCCTGATCATCTTATACGCCGATGTCCCAATGACACTTAATAACGTAGCTACTTTTATATTCGGCTCTGTGATTCCATTTGCACAAAAGTACTGATCCAATCTCTCATTATACACTATCCAGTCATCCGACAAATGATTAAATTCACTTACATGACCTATTAAACCTCTATTACCGGTAGCCATATCCACGTGTTCGGCCGTTCCAGGGCCGTTCGTCACTTATGACTTTTACCTTCTTTCACCTCGTCGCCAATGTAACAAATGTTCGTTTTACTATTTAGAGTGGTTAAGGACTCTTCAATAAGACTATGGTGTCGATTAATCGTTTATTACGTTATCACAGATATAGCTTTACATGTTTCGTAGCGCGCCACTACTATATGTCCTTTCGGCCTCATGGATCGGAAGCGAGAGAGCGTTTTACAATTCTCCGTGTGGAGTCTGCGCACTCGCGCTCATTCGTCACAATTACCTTATTGCCACTTATACTTCCCTTTAGGAACAAAAATTTATAAAGACTCGTAAGATTTCTTTAAGAAATAACTGATTCGTTCTGTCGAAGGGGCCTTTAATTGTAAATACATTGATAAAACAGTATACTTTTCTATTTGAAATATCCCATTAAACCTAATCACAATAGAAACTCTTAGATTCACATATACGTGTTATGAGAATCTTTACCAGACCCTTATAGAAACTTAAGCAACTCATGGAACCTCTTAGGTTCGCATGGATCTTTATATTGGTTTGTAAATGTTTTGATTTGGAATTTTCGGCAGGGTTCCTTTCCTTTTTAGCGCCAACATTTTTTCCCTTTCTAGTATTTTTGTGTATAGCCAGCCATAAGGCACTGCTGGGCAAATTGCAATTAATGTGCCAATTATTTTAGCCATGTCTCTAATTTTACAAGTAGAGCATATTTCAAGAAATTGTTTAATGACGTTAGAATTCGTGCACATTTTTGTGCCGGCACCGAGATTGTCATATCTATTGAATTAAATTTAAATCCCAAAAATTGGCGTGTATTTTTTGGTGCTAAAGCACTTTTTTCCTTATTGATTATAAACCCGTGTTGATAAAAGATGGAGAACTATTTCAGTATTTTTCACGCTCTCAGCTTCAGACCTTGCAATTATTAGGAAATCATCTAAGTATGCCACACAAATGATGCCTTGAGCTCTTAATGACTTTAGAACTGGTTTTATTAGTTTTGTGAATATAAATGGAGCTAAAACTATAGCCAAAAGGTAAACAAGTAAATTGGTATAAACTGTCTTTAAATTGGAACTTGAAATATTTTCTGAATTTAGTGCGAGTATTTATTAAAAAGTATGCGTCTTTCATATCAATCGTCGTAAGGAAGGAATCCTGTGAGATTAGTTTTAAAACGGTTCGGTAATCCTCGAGTTTAAAGTGCGGTGGACTGACGAACCTGTTTAAGTTTCTTAAATTTAAAATAAACCTATAATCCCCATTCGACTTTTGTCTGAGAAAATATGATGAAAGGAACTCGCCTTTTTCATGGTTGCAACTTTCTATGGCTCCGATCTTTAATAGGTGGTTGATGCTTTTTTCAAAGTGTAATACATTTTTGCCTAGATTTACACTGGTCAAAACCGTTTGGCTTGGTTGGGATGTGAAGTTTATTTTTATACCTCTAACCCAACTTAAGATGAGTGGATTAACGGTTACTTTTTCCAATCGGTTAAAAATAACTTAAGTCGACCAGCGTATTTTTTAGTTACCTCTAATAATATCGGTGTTTTAATTTTCTTAATTCTGTCCCCTTCCTGTGTTGGTCCTTGGGTCTCCGTTCTGTTTTCCATTGTCCCCTCCCTCCTTCTTTTTTCCTTTGCTTGAAAGTCGGGCGCTTATAGTTTAAATAAGGTGTTAATGGGCTACGTTTCAGGTTGGTTTGGCTAATTTTTAGATCAGCGGCTACTCTTTTCACTTCTTTATTTTCTTTAATTTTTTCTGGCAGTTTTTCCCCAAAGAGAAATTTATCAACTGTTGTCTCTTCGATTACTTTTTTAATATTCGGGTTAATGTGTGGTGACAGTACGAACCTTCTGTGGGTTGTCATGGCATAGTGTAGATCACATAATAACGCACCTGCATCGACTAATCCCTCTAGGTATTGATTAGTCGCTTCCGTTGGTTTAGTGAACATTTCATTTAGTGGCTGTGCCAATGCTGACAGGGCATAACCTGCTTGTGACTGTAATTTGCTTATGAAATTGTCTTGCTTTTTGATAGTATCAGACATACATGTCTCGATTTCTTTGTTTAAAATAGGTGCTTCAAGAACTTCACAGTTTTTTACTAAAGGGTGTTTTTCAATTATTAATTTCCTACCATCTTTACCAAGACCTTTTTGAATTATTTCTGCTCAACGAGCTGAAATATGTGGATGAATTTCAGGCCCTTGGGGCACATTACCCAGTGGATCACCACCCAAGAAGTTAATAAATTCTGCAGGGATATCATTAGCTTGCTCGATATTCTGTTCAACGAGCTGTCCTCCCTCTTCATTTGATGAATTGTCACTCATTCCTGAGTTAGTCAAACTACAGTCTGAGTCGGAACCTAGAATAAGTAATTACCTGTTGAGGTCCGTAATAAAGTGAACAACGTATTTAATAAGTTGTATATTAAGCACATAAATCAGAACATGGACATTAGCATACAAAATAAGTAAAACGGTCTAACCGACGCTACATTGACATGACTCTACTCTTCGAGTCTGTTTTATTAACCGAGCCATACGTCAGGTAACGATCGATAACTGTATTACCGACCAGAATCTTTATTCAAATTTAGGCGCTAACATTACCTGTAGTCCATAACTGCATAACTTATTGTTTGAGGAAAGTGCCTAGTGTGCTTTTACTAGTTTCCCACCAGAGAACAAAGTATAGGTACTTCATGTGATCGTACCACTTTGTGGCAAGCAATAATTGCGACTTATCATGGATAAAGTCTGCTGGTGCTTGACTAAGACCATATTTCCCTGTGAAAAGTTTTGGTATTTCATGTGATCATACCACTTTTCAAAGTCTCATCAGAACGCTAGAGTCCGCCATTTGTTTTTTGGGGGGGAACTAAAAAACACCTAGAATTCAATAGAGCAGTAGCAGCTGACGTCACAACATGGCCGCCAAAGTTGCCTGGGTGGTAATGACCTAGTTTTGCATTTGTGTGCTTTCTGATTAATTCGAGTTTTTAAAGAATTTGTAGTGCTTTTTTAAACGTTTTTTTCGTGTCACATCAATTTTGGGTGTTTTTCGTCTATTATTCATTTCGCGATTTATTGATCTGACTTTAATTTAGTGTTTTATTTGTGTTTTTCAACCGGCGTGTTATCTTGCGTACCTGTCAAAAGTTATTAATTTTCGATATGGTAAGTGAATTTCAGTGAATTTATTATAATTTTATTTATATTCTACATTTTAGGAGTCCCCTCATTACATTTCTAAGCTGAAATTTATTAATGGAGCCAACCTATATGATTTAAAAGTGAGAGATTGAAACTATATCCTTGGACAATTTTTCAAAAATATAATATAGCATTGAATTAATGAACCATTGTGACCCTTCTTGTAAATAAAATTTATATCTAAACTATAAGACTATTATTATTCATACTTACCCTTATAATTATGTATAATATGTATAATTTGAAACATTCAATGATGGTAGACGATGCTGTTAAAAGTGTGTTATTTTTTAAATTCTGTTGTGTTTTAGCTCACTTACCTTCACTGGTATTTTATTTGTGTACATTATCAATATTTTGAACCTTTGTAATTATAATTGTAAGAATCAGAACAGATACCAAACTAGGTATATAGCTATATAAAGTATTCGGAGCGTATTATGTTGCATATTTGCTCGCAATTTATATTAAATGGAAACTGAAATGATCTCACAGTCCTATCTTTTTATTAGATTTACTATTACTCCTGCATTTCATAATACAAACCTCTGATTGTTGTTAGTAATGTGATAAACACTTACACTCGTTACAAACTTTTGAGCCTAACAAAAGTAAGATATAAATCAATAAAAAGTTGAAGGGAAATATTTTAAATCGTCAAAAAAACGTAGATTTTACAATAGGTTTATATAACCATTAATATATGATTGATATATTGGCATAAATCAATGAGTATTTTGATAACTTTTAACCTAGTGTAATAATACTACCTAACCTATGTCACTGCCTAGCTGTAACTGAGCGTATATTAATTAAACATTTACTAAAATATGCCTTGATATTATATATGTACAAAAAATGTAAAAAATCCAATATAGCCTTTATTTTCACTAATTTATGGGTTCACAAAGATGTCAACGTTGTTGACACCAAACTTTACACTGGTAAAAACAACACTAATAAAGTATATATAAAATTTTCTCTCACAGTAGATTTAAAAAATATATATTTATAAACATCACTACATCTATCCGATGTTAAGAAATCCTCCACTTTAATTTATATTGAACGAAAATTGACCCCAACTCAAATGTCAAATTTCTGAATTTACCACCCAGGCAACTGACAGTTGGCAATACTGTGACGTCACTGCTACTGCTCTATTAGATATACTCACTGCTTGATGAACTTAATTCTATTTTCCTTCGTAGCCTTTTAATTTTCCTTAGAATCTTTTCCGTTTCCTTTGCTTTCCGGTTTGATTTTTCGATTTTTCTGCTTGTTTTTCCCATTTTATTTTCCTTTGATATACGCGTGTTGGTACAAGTTAACAAAGTGAGTTTGTAGATGGAATACAGTAGGTGGCGCTCCACGCAACGGCGACAGGACCGGCCCAGGGATGAGTGTTACCGAAGGTCGAAAAATTCTTTAAACATTGTACGGTTTTGGTAGAAGTTGACACTACTACAAGTGTAATAATGAGGACAGGACTGTGAATAGTATAATAACAAAATAAGGATGGTTCATGCGAGTATGTGTTCACGTACATTTGTCGTTTATTTATATTTTATATCATTTGAATTTGAAGTCATTTTATAGTTCTTCCTTTCGATTTTAATTTTAGGAATTTATTGTTTATTGTCGTATTTGAATATTCTTGAATATTCATTTTTTAATCTTTATTCACTGTATCACACTGAAAAAAAAAGGTTGGTAATATTAACGAATCGGTTCATCGACTAAAAAGTGATGAATCCGTTTATTAATATAATGTACGTTTACATAGTAACAATAAATGTGTACATTGTATTAACGAACATATACATTATATCAATAAACAGATTCATAAATTCTCAATGAACTTTCATTCATTGAATTTTCGAACATATTTTTTTTCAGTGTATTAAAAAAAGATGCAATCAATTAACGACCAATTTGGCAATTCCTTAGACGTTACTATTTAACTTTCGGCAGTCGGCACGTGCCAGATGACGAATCAGCTTTTCGGTATATTTCACATCAATGAAAATAAATCTACTGATAATGATGATGCGTAAATTCAAGAACCTGAGATGGAACAATCTAGGAAACCCAAGAAAATAACTGAGAAAATTTTGATTTTGAAACCAGCGATGAAGACTGCGAAAATTAAGAACCATTAGGAAACGATTCTGGTGAATCTGGCGATGATGAGCAGATAGAAAAAGAATCTGAAGATGAAGAAAATTTGGAAAAAGAGTATAAAGATGCAAAACAAGCTAAAAATCAGTGCACCGCAATGATCAATGCATTAGTATTAACTTATAGAGACGACATAGATTCCGAGCTATCTCCAGATAACTTGAATCAATTTTTGATATATGCCGGCTTAAATCGCCTGCTGAAATGTATAAATAAAGACCCCGCAGTATTTTATAGTAACAATGGGCTTTAGTCGATTGTTCTAAAACTTAGGGAAAATGTTCGCCTGGACCCCCTGATTAAAATTCATTTTGACCACCAGTCCGACCGAATTCGATTTTTTGATGTAGAGGCGATTGAAACTATGAACATCTGCGAAGATCTGCTTAAATGTTCGATCAAAATTCTGAAAATGTTCAGGCTCATTTTTTGGAGAAAGATAAGTATATTTTGTTTCTTGGTGTTTTTTTTCAAAGTGCCTCCTTCTCCCGGAAATAATAACAAACAGAAAAAACAATTTTTTTAAAATTTTTGTACGGTAAAAGGAAGCACTTTGAAGAAAAAAGTTTTAGGGGCATAAGTTGATTATTTTTACCTAAAGAATATGCCTGAATATTTTAGGATCTTTCTGAAGTAGAAAAAATAAAAATCTAGGGAAATTCTTGGTCGAAATTATTTTTGTCTAAGAAATTCTGAAAACCGGTAGGCGTGTTCTTTGAACAAAAATAAGCATATTTTGTTTCTTGGTGTTTAGCTTCAAAGTGCTTCCTTTTCCCGTAAAAAATATTTTTTATGTTTGTTATTTTTTTCCGGGAGAAGGAAGCACTTCGGAAAAAAACGCCAAGAGACTAAAGATGCTTATTTTTCTCCAAAAAATGAGTCTGAATATTTTCAGAATTTTTATGGAACATTTACGCAGACCTTCGAAGATGTTCACAGTTTCAATCGCCTCTAGATCAAAAAATCGAATTCGGTCGGACTGGCGGTGACAGAGAATTTTAATCAGGGGGCCCAGGAGAACATTTTCCCCACGTTTCAGAACAATCAGTGTGTTTCAGGCGACATTTTTTAATGTTGAAACCCTTTTGCGTATTTACTTGACCATTGCGGTCAGTAATGCCTAATGTAAACGCACTTTTTCGACGCTCAAAAGAATTAAGAACAACCTACGAAGTATTTCGGGGCAACAACGACTTCAAAATTTGTCTATTCTGTATATTGAATCAGAGGAAACAGAAAACTGTGATTTCAAACGTTCAAATTGACAAGTTTGCTAACATAGAAAATCGGAAAAAAATAATATGATAATATGTATTTGTAAAAATATACTTGCCTTTAAATCTTTAGATCTAATATTTTTTTTATCGAGGGGCCCTCAAATCTCACAGCACCTATGGGCCCAATTTATCTAAACGCGCCCCTGGCTGCGTGTTGGAATGAATCTCTTGATTGGGTGCCATGAATCGGCAGCAAGGCTCATCTCACGCTGGAAAATCAGTCAATCAATAGTTATATATACTGAGAGGTACATATTTCCGCTGAAGAGCTTCGGTTGGATTTTTTTTTTTTAACAGGCCTTTTCTGCCTCTTTTGCCTAGATTAAAATAGCGAGCGTTCGTTTTCCGACGCCGTGCTACGATCTAAATAGAAAAAGTAAGTGTTTCAGTTTCCTACTGAGTCGATGATCTGAAATAAAACTGAAGAGGAAGAAGAAGAAAATAACCTCACATTCATTTGAAACCGCGGTAATACAAACGCATCTAATTGTTGTTTTTGCGATAAGTACATCTACAAAATGAGTGAAAATACAGTGGAATCTGTCGACGTAGAAGCTAGTAATGAATCAATAAGAACTCATCCCACTGAACTTACATACGAAGAAAAAGTAGCAAATTGTAGTATTATTGCTAAACCAATGGCCTCAAAGAAGCTCGCAAAGAAATGCTACAAATTGATTAAAAAAGGTTGGTCCCAACAAAATATTTTTAATTATTAATTCATTATATATTTTTCGTGTCTATTGCAGCAATAAAACAGAAGACATATGTTAGATGTGGTTTAAGAGACGTGCAAACAAGACTTAGAAAGGGTGAAACAGGAATAGTGATATTTGCTGGTGATGTAACACCTATTGAAATAATGTGCCATTTACCTATTGTTTGTGAAGAGAAAAATATTCCCTACGTTTACATACCTAGCCGTGTAGATCTTGGAGGGGCGCTGGGGGTTAAACGAGCTTGTATAACTGTTTTGGTGAGACCGCATAATGATTACCAAGAAGATTTTAATGCTCTTAAGGAAGAAATAAGTCATCTTAGTATTGCATTATAAATTTCTTAGATAGTAGGGGAAAGGGGGGGATAGTTGATCACACTTTTGGTTTTTTGGCTTTACAATCTTACACATATATTTTTCTTTATTTAATTATTTGCACGATATTTTCTAAAGGAATATCAATATACTTACAAATACCTGGAAATTAAAAGTAATGTTTAATTGTTTAAATAAATATTTTCTCTTAAGATTATGAACAAGTATCCCCACGTAGAGGGGAGACTTGATCAGACGCATAGGGAGACTTGATCACTGTAGGTTTCTGTTGCAAATAACTCTTAAATTAATGGATAATATACTTTATTATGGAGAACAAAACTTTTAAAAAATTAATATCATTTATACTGAACAAAAATGTCTTCATTATGCCATTTCAAAAATGTCCAAAGGCTTCATAAACATATAATACATTCTTTCTCCTCTGAGGGAAATGCTGGGCTCAGGTGTTATTCCCATTATTTGCTCGAACGTAATGTCACTGACATCCGTGTCCACCAATGAGAATATTTTTTTGCTCGCGTCTAAACATTTGAATGAAACCACCCGACATTCCCCATCTTCATCATCAATATTATCGATTAAGCACAGGTATTTAAAGACAGAAGTGAGTCTTTTGCCTTCCTTAAATTGTACAATTGCAAATTTACCTTTCTTTAAAGTATTTTTATTTACAGGTAGTAGCTGTTCAAATTCTTCTTCTATATCTTCATTTTCTGAATAATCTGTTTCAGCATACGAAGCTTCTTCACTCACATCGAAGATGATGACGAAGATCTAAAAACTTTTTTTTTACTTTTTCTTTCTTATTCTCGATTTTGGTCAGCTGTGTAATGGCTCTTTTCTTTGCATTTTCTTCTTTCTTCCTTTTTTTCTCTTCTCTAAGTCTTAATTCCATTTCAATGTTTGTTTTAATGGGTGTATCTGTTAGAACTGCTGATTTAAGTTTCCTTCTACCTTTCTTTGATTGTATTTTTGGCCCTCCTTTTGGGAAAGGTAGCACTTGCTCAGGACTAACAAGAAAACTTACCGACATTGATGTACTCGGCTTAGCAACTGCTTCCACAGATTCCTGGTCCTCAACCTGTCCTGAGTTGTTTTCACTTGTCGTTGATGTGTTTAAAGCTGACCTTGGATAAGTATTGTCAATCTCTGCATTAAGTTCACACTGAACTGGTTCTTCCTGTCGATTGGTTACAAAGGATGGTAAAAAATCTTCCTCTTTAAAAATTGATCGATTAAATGGATGTATTCCGGTATTTCTAAAGCCGCTTATAATATTTGAAGCAGTCATAGCAACGGGAAAAGCTTGGCCAATAATTTGAGAAACATCATAAATCGTGATGGTCCTGCCTGGGTGCTCCCTCATCCACTCATTTGCAGCAACATCACAAGCATTTTTAAATGAGAAATAAACTGCCACATCTAAAGGCTGCAGTCTATGGCTGCAGTGAGGCGGTAAAGTTAGTAAAATTATACCATTGCTTTTGCAAAAGTCTAATGTTTTAATTGAGATATGGCTTTCATGGTTGTCCATTATAACCAGAACCTTCCTATCTTGTGAACATCGGACATGAGCAAAAAAATGTTGCATATATAGGAAGAAGGTGTCAACCGTCATCTAGCCTGATAGGTTAGCTGCTCCAGCTGAATCATGTGGAGCTCCCGTGAGCATCATTGGTTTAAAATTTTTCCTAGGAAAAACCATAAACGGTGGAATGCTTCTTCCAGAACCACTAATTGCACAGCAAATAGTAACTAATTGGCCCCGTTCTGCAGAGGTTATTTTCCCAACTTGCTTTTGGCCCTTTGGTGCAATAACCTTTTTTGGTTTTTGAACAGTTGTGTAACCGGTTTCGTCTATATTCCATATGTCTTGTTCAAATATTTTTTCTCTGTCTAAAATCATTTTCAAATTCGTGAAAAAGTCATTTACATTATTTTTATTAAATAATAATAATAATAATAATAATAATAGTTTATTTATCTTTAAAAAACATACATTTTATAGATACGTCAAATTGGACAGACATCTACCATTCTAATTAAAATTGAAATACCACCTAATTAAAATTATACGTCTAACATAAAGCTTGTAGCCCTGCTTAGGCTTGTTGCTTCAGGGGTCCTCAGTGAAAGTGATGTATTTCGCTTCATGTATCCTTTAAGCCAATCAATTCCGGCAATCTTATTTGTTTCCCATGATGGTGGTCTTTTAAGATTATTTTTTACTGCCAACTCATAAGCTAACTCACGAACTTTTCTATATGTTAAACCGTTATTCATTTTAGCACATATTTTAAGATATTCTGCCAGTTCTGCTTCTCGTTCTTTAGTGAACACCAACTTTTTTTTGTAATTCGATGTCATTTCAGTATCTGGATTAACTTCATATTTCTTCATAACGTTTTAGTGTCATTCTATCTACGTTGTACTTTTTCGCCACAGTTAATATACCACTTTCTCCTTGCCTCGGCAACAGCATATTTCATTTTTTCCGGATCTATTTTCTCTCTGGGTTTTGAGCCTTCTTTTGTTTTGTAATATCGTGGCATCTGTAAAAACAACCATTAATTAACCACCCCAAATTACATTACATTTCCCAAAACTTCATAATTAAAGGGAGACTTGATCACTTGATCAAGTATCCCACTTCAGACACTGATCAAGTATCCCTCAGTGCACATGAATTAAAAACAGGTTAAAAAATAATGCTAACCTTAAAATCTAGATCTGCAGATAAACACCTGTACACACTCCACAAGTCTCTGTTTCTGCTACATTTATTAAGAAGTGTTCCAACACGTGAGTCACTGCACAATTAAGAACTAAAGAAGGCAGGATATATTTAGTTTTAGGTTGCAAAATAAACACTCACTTAATAATGTGTTCCCGCTATATTCCAGAGAGTCAACCTGCAAGTTACACTGTTGCCAAATGGCAAAAGTATCTGTAAAAATTAGAAACTGGGACATATTGCAAGTAAATTTTTAGTAATACCTATGTGATCAAGTATCCCTCCTGATCAAATATCCCCCCTCTCCCCTACCCTTGTTTATATAATTATTTTAATAATAAATTGTTTAAGTCACGAGTAACGGTCATTTTTAACGCCTATTGTGGCATGTTGAAATAAAAAAAAAAATACCTACCTACTTGTGTACATGACTGATCTTGTAGAAAACTTCTGTTTCTTTGTGATAAGCATGTTTTCCTAGTTTTAATAAAAATGTTTTTTACGTAAGAATGTTTTTCATTTTTGTACCACCAAGGGTCTAGAATGTATACTTGATATCTAAATATTTACAATGTAAATAAACACTCTGAAATGCATGAATGAACATAAATCTTTTATTTCAACAGATTTGAATACAAAATATGTTGTCTGTGAAATGTCATATTTCACCAAATATGATGGTTAGGTTATTCCGTAATATCTAAAGTTAATATGGTCAGTTTATTATAAACACTCACTCGAAGAGGAGGTATTATATAGGGGATGCAACATTGAACCACACATGCATTTTTCACTACCTTAAAGTAACACACACATATGTAATTTTTCACGACCTATAATAACGAATATAAAAGTATATTAATATTTGTTCTAAATGTAAAAGTTAACCTTCGCCGCCTATCATTAAAAATTCATTTATAATGAGAAAAAGACCGCTCAATGTTAACAGATGTCATCGGGGCATACTTAAAATTGTGAAATTTCTTAGTCGCCCTATTGACGCTTGGTGTAGAAAAGTTTACTTCTTTCCGTTTAAAAGGTGTATTACAGATGACATCATTACAAATACGGAATTGGTTTTAAAGCTCTTTGGAAATTTGTTCGAACCCTTCCAGCGATTTCTCTAGGTAATTGAAAAATATATTGCCGGAGAACGAACGCGATGTTTATTGCATCAACTGCAGTAAGTTTTGTGTTGGTTATGTGTTTGGTTGATGTTCTTGGCATATGTTGAAGGTCTCGTCCAATACGGCTAGAGGAATTCGCGAGAAACTTCCATGTACGGTCTTCAGATCTTCTTGAACAATTGGATCCATAAATACCTGTTCAGCCTGTGAAATAACAACTGCATCATCTGGATTTAACTGCAGTGCTACTAGTTTGACGTTTTCAAAATGGCAAAAATAGTATAATGCCGCCTCTAGCCAAGTTGCCCATCTTGTTATAATGGGTGCTGGAGGTAATGGTGTATTTGGAAGTATTTCAAAAATATTTGAAAAGTTATAGCCATTAGAATTATACATTTTTTTGATACTTTCCGGCTATTCAATGTAAACCAGTTTGGCTTCCGAAAGGGTCTCTCCACCATCGGTGCTATAAATAAATTTTTGAACGTACTGTATGAAAATATGGACAACCGAAAAAATGCTGTTGGAATTTTCTTGGATCTTAGTAAGGCATTGTATGTCACAAGACTCTTCTAAATAAAATGGAAAAGTATGGCATACGTGGTCAAGCCTTGGAATGATTTAAAAGCTGCCTAAAGGATAGGACGCAGTTTGTCAAGATAAATAATTTCAAATCTGATATATTACCCACAACCATTGGGGTTCCACAAGGGTCAATTTTGGGACCATTGCTGTTCCTAATTTATATAAACGATTTAAAATTCTCAAACATCTTTATGTTTGCTGATGACACATCCATACTCTGTAGTGAAAATACTTTAAGTAATACTATTAATTCTTGTAACATCCAAATGCAACATATACAGTCTTGGTTCTCGAATAATTTGTTACTAAATAGTAAAAAATCTGTATGCATTAGATTCAGTCAGTCTAATACCAATTACAACGAAAGTATTCTAATTAAATCAAAATGTGGATCCCTGCGACAAGTTGAGTCTACTAAATTTTTAGGACTATATATATCCGAGGATTGCAGCTGGAGAACATATATTGATTTTGTCTGCAAGAATATCGCTACTACTTGTTACTGCATTAAGCAACTATCTCATATAACACGAGAAATAACCAGACCCTGGAGATTCCTCGCCACTGTACCAGCTTGTTTGAACATAGTCCAAAATACTTGGCTATTAAAGTATATAATAAATTACCTAACTAATACAAGTTTTTAAATCAAAAACAGTTCAAAACGAGTATTAAAGGTATGTTAATTGCAAAATCTTATTATTCTTTTAGATTTTTCCAAAGCTTTCGATACCATTAATCACAAAATATTGCTTCCAATTCTTTCATTTGTTGGATTTGATATCAAAGCTATTAAACTAATAGAGAATTACCTTTTGAATAGATCACAAATAGTTACTTATGAAAGAAGATCCTCTAATTCCATAGATGTAAAGCAAGGAGTTCCACAAGGGTCTATATTAGGTCCATTATTATTCTCGATATACACTTGCAATATTAATCCATGTTTAAATCATTGTAAATTTCATATGTATGCCGACGATACTCAAATTTATATTAATTTTTCACACAATCATTCTAATGAAGCTATGACTAATATAAATTCAGATTTAGCGAACCTTGTGGAATTCTCTAAAAAACATGCACTTAAAATTAATTCTTCAAAATCATATTTCATGTTATTTGGGAAGAAGTTTATAAGCGACACAGTTCCTCAGGAATTCGCTGTAAAAGTTGGAGATGAGGTTCTATTACAATGCAATGTATGTAAAAATTTAGGTGTTTTATTGGACAGGGATTTACGCTTCGAAGAACATATAGCACGATGCATACAAAAAGCTTACTGCAATTTAAAAATTTTATATGCAAATAGGTATTGTCTTAGTAGGGATTTAAAAATATTGCTGTGTGATTCTTTGGTATTATCATGTTTCAATTATTGCGACTCTTTATATGACTCTTGCATAACGGAATCTGTTAAATCACGTATACAGAAGGTGCAAAATTCATGTCTTAGATTTATTTCTGGTATACGTAGAAGACAACCGATATCACACACTTTCCAAACTGCTGGGTGGCTCAACATGTCTAATAGACGTAAATTACATACATCTGCTTTATATCATAAAATCATAAAGCTAGAAACTCCAACTTACCTGTTTAAAAAAATTTGCTTTAGGAGAACTGCCCACAGAGTTAACATTCGCTCAAAAAATTTATTAACAATTCCTTCTCATAAATCGTCATTTTTTAAACGATCATATGCGTACAATATCACAAAATATTATAACGTCATAATTCCAGAAAAGCTAAAAACACTATCAATACCAAGTTTCAAGAAGACTGTTAGAAGCATCCTATTTAACTCGCAATTTTAAGAACATTTTAATTTAAAATATAACATTATTGTATTATCTTCCGGTAAATATCTTGTATATTGAAATTATTTTTTTGGTAACGTATCAAATAAAAATTAATTACATTATATCCATTCTATTAGGGCTAAATGGAAGAACAGACGACTATTTAATAGTCGAACTGAATTTATGCCCCTTTTTCCATTAATTGTTAAGTATACTTAACACTTTATTTTTGAAAAAATGGATTTATTCTAATAGTGTAAATAACATGTGTTTTTATTGGAAAATAAATGTATTATTATTATTATTATTCTCTTAATGAATATACAGAGTGTAATTAGTTTCATGTCATTAAAAAAAACTGGTGGTAAGGAACGACAAGAGAAACAAAAAACCTTATATAACATGGGTCTAAAGCTCATAGTTTTGGAGAAAAAAAAATAAACAAAAATTTGGCAAATTTTCAATAAAATGTTTTGAGAACTGCTGGAATATTGAGGTAGGTTTAGATCGCACGTGTCTGCCTTATACTCTGACTTTCCCTTATGCAATATTTTAGTTACTGTGGGTATTGTGTATTACTGTGGGTTATGTACACACGTCCAACCGTTCGTTGTTTTTGTTATTTTTGAATTTCGCGTCATTGTGTATTTATAGTTAACATTTATTTTATTAATGTTCAAGTTGTCAAATTCTTGATTACGTACAGACACAACTTGTTCGTTCTTTTTGTATTCCTTTTTGGCTTTTGTACCAAGTTTTTATTTTATTTTTCTTTATTGGCAACGTTAGTTGATAGTTTAGTGTTGAACGAAGTGCGTATGTCCTTAATTTGGCATACCGAACTGTGTATTGATGCAGATGCAGAGATTTTGAATCATTTAGGTAGGTAGTAAGCTTTTAACCCAGGACACTCATTTATGTTACAAATGTTAATAAACCACATTTAAATTTTCTAAATTATAAACAATCCAATTTTATTCCAAATTAAAAAACACACACGTAAAGAAATGCTCTGTTTAAACCTCTATGGCCATTATTTGCTTGCAATTGTGCACGAAGAGAGAACGAATTATTTACCTCTTTATAATTGCCTCAGTTCAGTTGAGGCGGTCGATGATCCTTTGACACCGCGTGTGCCGGCGAGCACTTTTTTATGACAATTTAAAAGTTGTATAATTGAGAAGTACAAGTCCATCGACCAAGAAAAACAGTGGTTCTCAACAGTTGTCTACCATAATATTAAATATGTTAACCTAGATCAGTTTTTTTCAAAGTGCCCCTAGAGGGATAAGTCATAAAGGTTTTTTGTTTGTCTAGTCGGTCCCCATTACCAGTTTTTTTTAATGACATGAAACTGATTACACCCTGTATGACTGACACCCTGTAATATCCACTATGATTTGTTACAAGTTGTTACAATTTATTATAGGTTTTAAGTTTTACTCTGTATTGTTGTATGACCATATTAAGATGATCATATTTTATGCTTGTATATTTAAATGACTATTGTATATTTATTTATTTGTCACATTTGTTATTCTTGTACCTCATTTTTAGAACTTTGTAAATTTTACATTTTATACATTTGATCTATTTACACACTTGACCTATCCTATATTATGTAAACATAATCTAAATGGATGAATAAATACTTACTTACCTACTCACTTACTTACTCATAATTCGTCCTGCAGCTTTCATATAATTCACTCCATCAGTAAGAAATAATAAGACCTTGTCTTATTTTCAGCATATTTGTCACCCCATATCTCTTGTACACTTGAATTCACTGCCTTCACCATGTCGGGTTGTCGTGGTAGAAAGCAAACACTTATAGAAATTTTAAAATCACTATATTGAAATCTTGTGGTAATTGATAAAATTCAAACAGTTGCACAAAATAAATAATTTGGAATTTAGCACAGGTTGATATGTTCGAAATTATGATAAAAGTATATCTCCCCATTTTGGAGTGATTTCCTTGGTTTTGTTAGACACGTTGGTCCCCTGCCTAACGTCAGTAATTTAGACCAATCGTGGAGCTACATGACATGAATTTAAACCAATAAACAAAGAGAAAAGATTCTATTGAGTTCCGAAGAGCTTCTCTACATAATGATTCCAAATTTTACTGAGTAAAAATTTGCATAATATGTCTAGGTCACCTCAAAATCTCTGATTTTTTAAAATTCTAATTGGTAAGAAAAATGTTGATTTTAATTCTCCCATATTGTGGATCTGCATTATTAGATATCATAAATACAGATGGTGCATATGACAACTGAAGATGAATTAGATATTTCAGAGACAAAACTTGCAAGGAATGGCGTACCGCAACTCTAGGCCCGATATTGTTTATTTTATATACAGCAGACCTTTGAGATATCCTAGAATCGGTAAATTACCAGCGTATGCTGACGACTATCAACTTTATCAAAATTTCAATGTATCATGTATCGATGAATGTGTGGAAACTAGGAGAAATATTACATCTATCAGTTCTTACAGCGAAAATCAAGATTTAAAACTGAATGTGGATAAAACCAGAGGTATTGTGTTTGGTACCATAAATTTGTGTGTCGTAGTGGAAAATTTAGTTACACTACAAATTGGACCTACTGAAGTGCATTTGGAAAAAAGTATTAAGAACTTAGGGCTTATTATGGACATTAATTTAAATTTTACTGCTCGTGTAAACAGTGTGTCACTGTACAAATTTAAGGATGTTTTCCCAAATAATTTAAAATTAAAATTAAGTGAGCCTCGTTTTACCAAATATTGACTATTGTTTAATAGTATACGGCTCATACTTAGCGCATAGTGATTTACAAAAACTACAGAAAATACAAAATAATTGTGTGGGATATTCACTGAATGTATCAAGACCAGAACACATTACACCATTTCTACGTAAAATAGGTTGGCTAAAAATTGAATATAGGTTTAAACATTTACTAACAAAAAAAATACATAATATTTTATCAACTTAAATGTTATTATCCCTTTATGAAGAAATTATATGGAGGAATAATATACATAATGCTTATACCAGAAATTCAAACAAAATAGAAATTTTTAAGCACAACATGAAAAAATTTAAAGCTAGCTATTCTTATCTTGCATCTGCATTGTACAATGATGTACCTGATTTTTTGAAAATGTGTTCTATTTTTACATTTAAAAACAAATTAAAACTCACATACCTGAACAATAAAAAAAGACCACTTAATAATAAATAATTTTTATTTATTGACAGTATTTATATATTTATTTTTATTGATTGATTGCTCTGTAATAAAAATCCTCTAATATGGGTTGAGAATTAAAAACAGCGTCTATGCTGATCCTTTTTGTGATATATTCCCCGATTTTATTTTCTTGTGAACTTATACTGTTTATATTCTGTGTTTACATCTTAATTTTATACAGGGTAGGGCAATAGTGCATCGGACCTCGATATCTCGAGTTCTACGATAGCTAGAAATTTCTTAAAAATTTGCAAGTAAACTAGATAAAAAAGTCTATAACTGGAAATTATTTTCGAACAAACAGGGGGAGCCAAGACGAAATTACAGGGCCAAGTGCCTTTTTTTAAAATGGAATGCTATGTCCCAGCAAACATTTTTGTCAAAATTAACTCCAATTCGACTTGGGACAAGACAAATTTACTTACTAAAGTAATTATAACGTAAAATTGACTGGAAAAATAGACCTCCAATAAAAATTGACCAATTAGTCTTAATTTAGATTTAAGATTACGTAAATAATACCAATCAATCTACCTCATACACAATTTTCTTTGAAGGTAAATTTAACGAAAACGGCAAGTGGAAAACTACTAAAAAAATCTACCAAAATTGACCTCAAGGGTAAATTTCCAATAAGGTCGAAATAGGTAATATAATTAGGTGGTATTTACCTTTTTAGCGACTAAAAATATTTCTAATAGTCGAATATCTTTCTAGGTAGATTTTGTTGGAAATCCTACGTAATATATACCTAAATAGCAACTTATTTGGTCACTTTTATTACTCTGCTTTGAAGTAATATTAGACAACATCGATAAATTCTACCTAGATTATCTACCTAATTTCACCAATTAAGTCAATTACCCTTAAACTGACCTTAAAGTTACTCTAAAAAAATACGTTTTAAGCCTCTTTGTCGCAGTACCCTGGCAAATCGACCTCAAAGTAAACTTCACTATAAAATAGTAATTCAGAAGCTAACCCCCGTCTAACCTGTTTGTAGAATTCATATTATTTAGGTTATTTGAACCATTAGGTACTTAGGTGGTATAGTTATTATCTAAAAATTATTTCAGTCATTAAAAGAGGCCATTAACGTAGCATGGTTGGATAATTCATGGTGCCAATATACAAATGAAGTATGACAAAGGTAAAAAACCACCGCTTAAGGAATCACTACTTCCGCATCCAGATTTTCCATCCAAGTATTTTTAAAGGAGAACATCTTGACTATATTTGCACTCTAGTATCTGGAAATAATTGTCTATAGAATTTCAATAAAAGGGCATTGCCGAATGCCAGCCGAGCTTCCAGAACTTTCGGGCGCTGTCGAATACCAAGGCAATATCATATGGCTCCATTATGACAACTCACTCGTCAACACAATGCACTAGTCGAGTTAAAATTTACACATAATAAGTAGAATTTACCAATAGGTAGTATATTCAAAATAAGGTAATATAAATAGATTATATTTACCTACAAGTAATTATTTGATATAACAACAGAGTTAATAATACTTTCAATAGGTAAAGTTAACCAAAATGTCGTAAATTTTAGTGTAACTTGACCTGTGATAATTTCCACCTATAAAATACGTAGATTGTCATGGTAATTTTAATTTAGAGGTCTAATTAGCACAAGAAGCCATATTTTCTCAGCGCAGTTGAAGTATGATTCCAAATTGTAGTTTGTAAAATGAGTGTATATGGAAACAAACTGATGAAAAGTTTAAGAAAATACATAATTATACCTGTAAACTCATATTTAACAAGTATAGTATACTTTCGGCTCAAAATATTACAATAATTTTTTTATTTGGTAACAGAAATTTTCTTATAGATGAATATTTTTGAGGCGCATTAGTACTTTATGGAGTACAGCTGCTACTATTCACAGAAAAATTTCCGGCGCATTGATTTCAATAAGCGAGATCTGCAAATACTTTCCTCATAAATTGTATTGATTTTAGTTACCGGCATTCATCTTGTATTGTTACTGTGAGTTAGTTCAGTTTTGTAAGTGACTGACAACCATATGTCGACTACTTATAGAGAAAAATACCAAATAAGTGTAATCTTATTTTTTTCCACTTGGTGTCATTTTTCAATTTCACATATGTCCGTAAATTCTACCTAAAACTAGTCAACTTGATGTCAAATTGACGTTGAATTCAAGTAAAATTTACCTAAACAGGTATTAGTAACCAAATCTACTGTGCGACTACAAGTAAGATTTATATGTAATTTTACCTGTTTTAGTAGATATAACTTAATTTCGACGTCGTCTTATTCTCCACTTATGTCGATTCCACGTAGCATCAACGTAAATTTTACCAAAATATGGTTAATTCTAATTTTGCGACTAAATTTATTATACATAATTTAGGTAGTCTTGACGTCAAATAATACTTAAATGTTTGCTGGGGTATATCAGTACATTTCTTGAAGCCTCTTTCTAGGCTCTATTAATCGCTATATTAGCATTGAATATCTCCCAACCGCTTGGATCTAATGAATTTTTTTGTTGAAATAATGCAATCTGCAGATGAATATTAAAAAAATCACCAGTCACAATTATGGGTTTTAAGAAAAACTTATGTGAATACCAGTTAAGAGACATCTAATTAATGTTTTTGAATCATTTTTATTTCCTAAAACTGTACAGGGTGGGCAAAAATTATTTTTCAATTAAGAACTTTTTAAATTGATTTTCTTTCAAATGGAACACCCTGTATATTTTTCAACGATGTGATGTAGAAATGAAAAACGAACATTTTTTGGAAGTACTTCCTAACTGCAACCAATTTCGTTTTATTGAGCAATAATTACAAAATTCAAAAATAAACTTAAAAAAAGAGATTTCTTCAAATAATAAATGTTGCCCATTTTGATTGACACACATCTCTATGCGCTTTTGAAATGAGGTTCCCACTTTTCCTAAAACTGCCGGTGATAGATCTAAAGGCACTTATTATGTACTCTTTCCTTCATATTCTGTACTGTTGTTGGTGTGTCTCTATAAACAATTTCCTTCACGTATCCCCATAAAAAGATATCCAATTTTGTAAGATCTGGGGATCTAGTAGGCCATTTAGTGGGTCCATTTCTTCCAATCCATTGATGAGGGTAGGTATTATTTAAGTGGTCTCTAACTGCATTTAAATAATGTGATGGAGCACCATCTTTCTGAAACCACATCCTATTTCGAATTCTTTCAGGGAGATTTACCTACAATTGTGGCAGATAGTTTTCCAAAAAATGAGGATAAATAGCTTCAGTCAATGTACTATCAAAGAAATGTGACCCTAATACATGTTCTCCAATAATTTCTCCCCAAACGTTTATAGACCACCTGTGTTGGTTATCAACTTGCATAAAAAATGGAAATTGTGCCTATTAACAAATCCATTTTTATGAAAAGTTGCCTTATCAGTGAATAAAACATTATTGATGACGTTTACATCATCTTGCATTTTACCTCTGGCCCAATTATAAAATTGTAGGCGCTTTTGAAAATCATCATCAGTTAATTCCTGGTGCATTTGAATATGATACAGGGTTCAGACTTTGCGAAGCTGAGAAAATTCTCTGAATTTTCCAGGTTTTCCGCAACCAAAAATATTAATTTCCATATGTATTTTAGTAAAGTAATTTTTTACTCGATATAAAATAATTCCTTAAATTAAATTGAATCAGTGAAAATTCTTAAGAACTCTATGGTTTTTCATATTGAGATGCAGAATTCCCTGATTTTTTATGCAATTCATAAAATTCCCTGATATTTCCAGGTATTTTTTCAAGATTTTTAAATTCCCTGAGTTTTCCAGGTACTCCAGGTCTTCCATATGAGTCCGAACCCTGTGATATGCACGCAACTTATTTGTTTTTAAGATTTGACTCACAGACTGTATACTTATTCCTACTACTGAGCTCACTTCTCTTTGACTAACATGAGGATTCTCAACCGTTGCCAACACCCCAGAAAACTCATTTTATTCTTTCACAACGCACAACACGTTTTTTTATATTCGACATTTCCAGTTTACAGAAATCTATCGAGAAGGTTTTGGAAGCTGCTAAGATCAGGAATCCTTCTTTCAGGATAACGTTGGTGATAAATTCTATTGGCAAGTGAATAATTTCTGTCTGACTCGCCCAAAACAAAAGTCATGTCTACAAATTCCGCTTTATTAAAATTCATATTGCACAATTTCAAATATTTTAAATTCAATACAAATTGTAACTAACGATCGATAAGTGTGATAAATGCTCCACTGTACACGACAATTTATACCAAACTGAGGTTTTATTGCTTGTCGAATAACGAAAACGGCAAAAAAATGTAAAAAAAAAACATTGCAATAAAGGACCTGTTAAATACTATTTACTCGTTTCAATGGATTGGAAGAAATGGTCTCACTAAATGGCCTCATTTCAAAATTGCATAAAGACGTCTTGGCTCGCCCTGTATGTTCGAAAATAATTTCTAGTTATAGTTTATCTAGTTTACTTGCAATTTTTTAAAAAATTTCTAGCTATCGTAGAACTCGAGATATCGAGGTCCGATGCACTATTGCCCCACCCTGTATATTTAATGTCACAAATAAAGTCTGTTTTGAATTTTGATTTCATGCAACTTACAACAAGTAGATGAGGTAAGGAAAATAAAAAACGATTAAGTTTTGATATCATTTATTTGTATTTTCACGTATGTACGTAATTCTTCTAGTTATGGACAATTTTCAAAGAATTATACTTTATCAATTCCTTTACAACGTAAGTAGTAATACTCTCTAAAGCTTATTTGTACACCACGTATTATTAGTTGTAATATTATGTTGACAGGCTATAATTTGACGGCCTCTTATTTAAATGGTGTAAATGAGTAGCTTGAGGATAACACTATTTCAGACGAAAAAATAAAAGAAATGCAAAACTTTTTGGCAAATCTTTAGTTAACCTACATTTACCTGCAGTACTATTTTAATCAATATACTACAAGCTAGTCTGACATGTATAAACGCTGTTAAAAAAACTTAGGGAAAATATAGAGTTTGTGCTGCTTGTCGTTTATTGATCATAAATTACAAAATGACTCTTTCTCTATCCATTTATTTTTCCAATACTGGCAACTTATTTTTTTTATTCGATATGTCTAAAAAAATATAGCCTACTTCGTAGAAAATAAATCGGTCTTAGATGTAAAAACGCTATACAAAAAATAATTCAGCCAGATCAAATGCACCATCTTGGACTAGCACCAAATTTTTAAGACCGTGGATAAAGATCCGACAGTCGGAACTGTAACACAACTGCCAAAAATCCGACAGTTGCAATTATAATACACTGCTAAAAATCCGATAGTCAAAACACTAATGCGTTCAAAGTTGTCCAATATGTTAGAAATACGCAAGTCCCTTAAATCTATTACTGTGGAAGAAACACGCAGGGTTGGACAAACGTGTGGAAACACCCGATTTCTGCCTAAACTACCTAAGTTCGATTAAAAAAATAATAATAAAAATAAAAGTTTTTGTAGTATTTTTATGACATACTTCTAGCCCAACAGCTCTCGGTAAATTTGTAGCAGATACTTGATAAAAGCTGAAAGTTAGTAATATAGTATTTCTACCTAACCTGATCACGGAATCGTTGGCGATATCAAATTTTGCAAATTTGTTATGCAAAAGGAAGGTTCTTGATAAAAGCTAGGATTTACATATATGAAAATATATTTCTCTTTTTAATTGTAAAAAATAATTGGCAGGCGATTCCGCCGATTCTAAATGGACGGCAGGCGTCTTTAAAATTGTTTTTAGCAAAATTTAAAAAAAGGTTTTTGAAAAAATTTGAAACTTATATAGCATAAATACTCGCTCTTGTGTGTAGTGCCATGGTAAGCCGAATAGATGGTTCTAACTACCTAGCCAGCGACAATAAGCGCTGTGCGTAAGTGTGAGAAAGTGGTTGTGGTGTAACGCCATGCGCGCAGGAGAGATAGTTGGGTACATTGGCAGATGTCTATGGTTTATAAGGGTTCAAACCCTACGGTTTTATTTTGTCATCCTGTGTTTTGTTATCAAGTTTAATTATGGAAGCCAGCGATGTAAATTGGGTACTGTGTAACAAAAAAGCTATTAGTGATAAAGTTATTGCTTTTACATACAAGATGTAACTTTATCACCAATAGTTTTCTGTTACACAGTACATAATTTAAATCGCAGGCTTTGTTATAATTAAACTTGATAACAAAACACAAGATGACAAAATAAGACGAAGGAATACAGTGGTTGAGAAACTATTGAGGCAAAACATTTCTCCATGGCTAAGAGTCTACGGTTTGAACCCTTGTAAACCATAGACATCTGCCACTGTACCCATTTGCTCTATAAACTATCTCCCTCGCGCGTATGCACTCACACACAGTACATCAGTCTGCCATGGCACTGGCACACAAGAGTGAGTATAAGTGCTGTATAAGTTTGAAGTACTATCAAAAACCTTTTTTAAAACTTTTTAAACAACACATCATATCGGCGCACAAGGACTCTGCACTGAACGCTGCGTGCATCGTATTGGCGCAGGTAAAATAAGTGAGATTACTTGAGATTACATATAGATACCAATTTGGTCCGCTTTAGAGAAAAAAAAAAAATCTGAGCCCTAGGAGAAAACCAATCTAAGTCACCTGCCATCTATTTTGAACCGGCAGACTCGCCTGCCAATTATTTTTTTACATTCAAAAAGATATATATTTTCATGCTTTTACCAAGAACCTTTTTTTGCATAAGAAATCTGCAATTTGCAGGTTAATTATTCTATAATTAGGAAGGTAGAAATACTATATTACTAACTTTCGGCTTTTATTAAGTACCTCCTTCAAAGAGTGTAAGTATAGTAAGCATGGGCCAGATTTTAGGCTGATATTTTTACCTTGACATCACATTAATAATTCTGCAAAATATTACACCCCCGTCCCCCTCTGATTTTTAAAACGAATTAATTAATCGAATTTTGAAAAGTCATTTTTTTCTATCTAATGACGTAACCAATTCTAATAATTTTTTTATATGCGGTAGATATACCAAAGAAGTATTAGACAAAAAATTATAGAGTATTTGCAGTAAGTAATATACCAAAATATTCAAATTACAAATTTTAAAACAAAAAATTTCATTTATATTGAGAGACATTATTACCAATTTTTTTCAAACTAGCCCCCTACTATGCTCTATAACATTTATTTCTTTCAACATTTTCACAGTGTTAAAAAAAATTATAATCACTAATCATACATAAATTAATGTTTATAGCCTTCCTAATAGAAGACTACTAAACAATTAATTCAACTCTACAATTTTTTACATGTGTCAAGAATATTAAAGGCAAGGATAACGAGCGTTCACTGTAACAGTAATACATCTTATGCGCACTCTTAATATGCGACAAATTAAATACGTTTATTTTTTAAATCTCAAATATATGTCTATATATGTTTTCTTTAGTGTACTTGTAAGGCGTCAAGTTATTACGAGATCGACTGTTGCACAACTCAGTGATTATTGTTCTCGTGTAAACATCAAAATGCGAAAAAATAGCAGTATAATATAGTGACTTTACAGATAGTAATAATAATCCTTATGGATTTAGTACTAATCTTAATTAACGAAAATGCAGAGTGAGAAGGATCCTAAATGTGTGATGTGTGGTCATTTTGTGTTGAAAAAAAAAATTAACAATAGAAGAAAATATAACATTGTGCCAAAATATGTATCCTCTAGGAATGAAAATAAATCGCTTGGAATAACAATGTAAGCGAGCTTTTTCAGTAATGAAATGTGCAATACTAGAGCGAATGAAGACATTATCTATGGGTAGATATAGTTCTTTATATGGGGATATTGCTCTGAAAATTCGTCAGAACTACTTTGTATTTCATAGGTAACATCTGGGTCAAATTCTGGGTTTGCTTCAAGTTCGAACTGTTCTGTGGAAACACTTGGTAGATTTTGATTGATTTTGCGGAAATCTTCTGAATTTTTTCGCTTATACATTTTTATGCGACATACACCGCATACAGCACTATTTGGAAAAATGGTTTCAGCTGTATGTAACACATTTTGGCACAATGTTATATCTTCTTCTGTCGTCAATTTTTTTTGTCCTGCTACTTTCGCTTCAAACCGACCGTACATTTAGGATTCTTCTCACTCTGCATTTTCGCTATTAACATTATTACTGAATCAGAAGGAATAGTACTTCTATCTGTAAAGTCACTATATTATAGTGCTATTTCTTCGCACTTGAATACTAACATGATAACAATAATCACTGAATTGTGCAAGTCAATCTCGTACAAGTACACTAAAGAAAAACATGTATAGACATGAATTTGACATTTAAATAATATACATATTTTAATTTGTCACGTATTAAGAGTGTACATAAAGTATATTACGTTTATAGTGAACGCTCGTTACCCATGTCTTTGATACTATTGACGCATATAAAAAATACATGAATATTAAAAAAAAATGTAGAGTTGAATTAATTGTTTAATAGTCTTCTATTAGGAAGATTATAAATAATAATTTACATATGATCAGTCATTATAATTTTTTAAACATTGTTCCACCCTTATGAAAATTTTGAAGACAATGTATGTTATTGGGCTTAGTAGACAGCATTTTTTTTAAAAAATTGGTGATAGTGTCTCAATATACATGAAATTTTTTATGTTTTAAAATTTTTAATCTGAATATTTTTGAATATATCTTACTGCAAATGCTCACTAATTTTTCGTTTAATACCTCTGTGGTATATCTGCCGCATATATAAAATCATAGAATTGGTTACTTTGCTAGAGAGAAAAGAACGATTTTTCAAAATTTGATCAATTTATTTATTTTAAAAACCGAAGGGGGCGGGGGTGTAATATCTTACAGAATAGTTTTTCTTAGTAATGTGATTCAAGGTAAAAATATTGGCCTAATTTTCCCCAAGGGGCGTCTGGCCCATGCTTACTCTGCTATACTCTTTACCGCCAGTTTTCTGGCTATTTGGTTTCCAACAACTGCCCTATTTTTTTTTCGAGACATGACGTCATCGACAGTTTTTTAAATGGATGTGCCTATATCTTTACATTTTCAGATGGGCACTTTTTCAACAATTATAATGATACAGGGTTTGGTGAGTGGGCGACTTGCAATATTTTTAATATTAAATAAAATAATAAAATAAAGAGTAATAAATATTTGTTAGTTAATTAAAATTAAATTTATTACAAAATACTGAGCCCTTTAATATTAAGAAAAAAAAAGAAAGAAAATATTCATAAAAAATTTCAAACTGGAGACCTTCAGCAGCCTGACAATATCATAATCGATCAACAAAGACTCTTAAGGAGTTTAGAATAGCATGCAGTGATATTCCTTCAACAGCCTTCCTAATTAGATCTTCTAGCGACTGAGGTTTAGTCTTATAGACAACAGATTTTAAATGGCCCCAAAGAAAATAGTTTAAAGGACTTAAATCTGGAGATCGCGGTGGCCACTGAATATGTCCTCTTCGACCAACCTATGTCGTTGGAAATTTCATTTAGGTATTTAGGTATTCACGCACATCAACTCCATAATGAGGAGCAAACAAATTGGAGTTCATCTTGCTGATACCATATTTAATCCGAGAGTCGTTCAGGACACTTTTTTCCTCTCAATATTGAAGTGCTCAATATTATCTAATAAAAAATTTTATTTTCATTAACTAATAAACATTTATTATTCCTTATTTTAATATTTTATTTAATATTTAAAAAACCACAAGTGGCACACCGACCAAACACTATATCATTATAATTGTTGAACAACTGTATCTGAAAATATAAAAATATAAAAGTCATCCATTTAGAAACTACCAATGATATCAGATCTCGGAAAAGCTATTAGAAATCAAAGTATGTCACTGAATAGAATAAATATACTACAAAAAATTCTGTTAAGAGCATTTTTTTACTCGAACTTATAGTAAAAAATCAGGTGTCTTCACAGTTTTGTCCAATCTTGTATATTTAATAACATTATATAAAAGCGAATCTAAAACCATTAAGTCAAAGCAAAGTCTTGCCCCTAAAAATGTGGGAATACAAATCCCAATTTGATTTATGAAATAGTAACATATGCTTGCTATAAAGGTGACAAGCAATTTAATTTTTTTAAATGTGATCCGTGCTTGCAATGGTTTCACAAAAACCACAGCAATTTCAAAAATTTTAATATCAAATAACTAGCGTTTGTTTCGAATGTAAATAAGTATATTATATTTAATAATATGACGTTTATTTTTCCCGTCACTTCATGTATGTTTAGTTTTGTTTTAAGACCAGATAGTCTAAGAGTTACTGACCCCGACAACGCACCCCTTTTCAGGCTGGAAATATACTACAATATTAGTTTAGATCTCCCCAAAGAAGGAATGGCCGTATAGTAAAAGGAGGTCGGGAGGATGTGGGGTGAGCACTCTTTAATTTCTGAAAATGTCGCAAAAATGCAATTAATCTCTACAAAGCTGGAACTTTCATACCTCGAGTAGGGTATCGGCAAAGGAAATACTTCACATGCATGAGGTAAAGTTCAAGTCCTACTTGCAAAAATATTACCTATATTATATCTATAAATGCTTCTTTGACTTTGACGTTTGCCTCATTAAACAGTGTCATTGGGATCTTCTTCCACTTTTAAACTAATTTTGCTGGAATTTAATAAAAGAAAGTAGGAGAAAAAATTATATTTGATGTTCGGTTTTTATGAATCGGCGATATAAATCTGGACTAATAGGAAACGGCCAAATTAATGCTTTATTACACTGGGTGTTACTTTTGCGACACAAAATTTATTGTTATTTTTTATGTCCCTTTATATCCCTTTCATAATATTCATATTACGTCTCTCTCATATCATTCTTCTATAATGCATAGTTTCAACTGGCACGGTAACTCAGTCGGCTCAGCACCGACACTGGCAATGTTGGTGGATAATGGATGTTGTCTGCGTTTTTTCAAATGTGTAACCCCTTTCCGGACAGCCTATGTATAAGTTTCAAAATGTTATTCCACACTGAGAAAAATTTTTTTACAGATTCAAGTAGACGCGTTTCGTTTATATCCACTTTGTACAATTATGTAAAGATTTTTTTTTAATATATAAAAACTTCAGTAAAGTGAATATACATATTTTTATGAATTTGAATTTTTAGACTCAAGCAAATACTTACTTAATACTCTTGATTTCGAAGACGTATTACATCATTTAAGTATACATTTACTTGAACCTGCAATTCTTTTATTCAGTGCATTGTAACAAGAATTAAGGGAAAAAAGTTTTTTAAGAACATTAATTACATAAGTAATATAATAGAAAGTAGTAGTTTAATTAGAAGGTTCAAGTAAATATGTACTTAAATTAAGTATATATATTTTCCAGATATTATCACATAAATACTTAACTTGAATCTAACAAATTAAATCGATGAAAAAAAATATATCCATATACCTAAAGTTTTTATACTTTCCGAAAAAAAAGAAAATATTTACAAAATTGCACAAAATGGACATGAACGAAATGCAAATCTCGTAGATTTGTTTTCTCGGTTTGTAATAAAATTTTGAAACTTATACATGTCTCTACACTATGTCCAACTGTACATTACAGAAGAATAATATGAAAGAGACATAATATGAAAAAAGAAATAAAAATAAATTATATTAATTATTTATTATAATAAATTTTGTGCCGGGAAAAAGTAACGCCCAGTATAATAAAGCATTAATTTGGCAGTTTCCTATTAGTCCGAGATTCTATCGTCGATTCATAAACACCAGATATCAAATATAATTTGTTTTTCTTTTATTAAATTCCAGCAAATTAGTTTAAAGGTAAAGAATCCCCACGACCCAGTTTAATTAAACAAACATCAAAATCAAAGAAATATTTATAGACATGAAATATAGGTAATATAATATTCCAGCAAGAGATTTGGGCCCACAAATTCAAATAAAAAGTGGAAATATTTTTGCAGGTATACAGGACCTCCAGCATGTGAAGTATTTCTTTCGCCGCTACGCTACTCGACGTCTGGAAATTTAAGCTCTGTAGAAGTAAATAAATATCAACTTAAATGGCAACTACTTTAAAAAATTCAAGGGTGCTCACTCCACCAAAGTCCTTTAGCCATACCAGCCATTCCTTATTTGGGGAGCTCTAATCTAACATTTTAGCATATTTTCAGCCTTGTGAAAATGGGTATGTTGTCGAGGTCGGTAGCTCTTAGACTAAGACATATAATTTGTTTTGTGTTACTGAGTTTTTCTTCTATCTCCCAAAAATGTCTTATTCAGTCTGTATGAATGAAAGTACAAGTACATATAATGCATTTCTGTATGCGGCGCTTAGTTTGGTTTGCTCTCAATCTGAGAGCGTATATACCGGCTGGAGTGAAAATTAGTAGTGACTTTAAAATTACAAGAAAAATTATATTTAAGTTCTTTTATCTTTAAATTTAACCAAAAAAAAAATCAATGTGTATATTATTTGTTAACCTTTCAGGTTTAACTGTCGTATATTTAACCGACATCGTACAGTTCACACTGTCGGACTTCTAGCGAGGCAATGCGTGCGATTTGAGTTTGCTAACTCTAAAAAAAAAAATAACTTATTGCCGACACAGTATTTTTTTATAAAAAAATGTAATGTTGATTATTATCAATCAGCATTTACGTTATTTAAAACGTTTATTTTGTAGAACTAGTGAACGAGTATATATTCAATATACATTTGTTCATATTGATGGTCAAATATAATTAAATAAGTTTTAGTAATATGAACAAATGTAAAACACGAAGCCAATGTTTTCATACGTAAACAGAAACAACAATTAGTAAGGTTGTTTTGGACTGTCGGATTTTTAGCAGTTACATTATATTTCCAAGTGTCGGATTTCTATCCACGGCCAATTTTTAAATATTGAATTCCTAACCTAAGTTACAAATTTTCTATATTTAACATCGATTGTCACATAAACTACGGTTTTCGCATAATATGACATTCTCCTAATGGAAAAACGCGGAGACCTTCCATATTACATCTATGCACGTTGCCGTTACCACTAAGGGAAAAACAAATGGCAAGCCGAAATTGGTCAAGAAAGTTAATACTAATAATCTTGGGTAGCTACCCACACACTGCAATCTGCAATGTTTAAATCTGTCATCTTCAAAATGGCAGTGTTTCTTTAATCGTTAAAAAAAAATACTCACACCGCAAAGTGTAACAAAAATGTCAAAAACAAAAGAACGGCAACAGTGACACAGTATTGCGAAAAAAATTAACTATAGTTACCTCTGCTACGTCATACACACACACAAGAGACGGAACTCACACATACTATTTTTATAAATATATATTTTTGTCGTATCGTATCGTTTAAGAACATGTTCAATTTGTGCTTTTTATCACAATGGTATTCTTTATAAACAAAGGTAACAACACCTCCATTATAACAGACTTTCATGTTTATTTGCTACATTTAATAATATCCTCATTATTTACAAAAATTTAATATCAATCAACATTTACACTAAAAATGAAAATATAACATGAATTCTTATTTCTTTAACAACAAATACTGGGTCACTATAACCATATCCGAATATCTCTTTAAATATCTTTTTTTTTTCATTCCCATCTTTCAAAATAAACCAAATTGTTTATTAATAACAATTTCGCAATTGTCTGGGAATCAAAAAATGTAAAAAAGCTGCCAGTGGCTTTTTTGTATTGTCGATTTACAAATCTGATTACTTTTTTTAACTAAGTTACATTGTCTTTTCTTGCTGAAAATGAAACTATTGAACGAATCCCTTTCACAGAAGTCTGAAAAGTAATACACATAAATTACTTTCTTACCTAAATATGCATACTACATATAAACACACTTTAAAGCAATCATGTCATTTTTATTAAAACAATTTTAGGTACCGAGCAAACACCAGCAAAATAGGCTTTCAAATTCTTGTTTATTTTATAATTGGTCTATTTCAACTACCAAGGCAATCAGAAATTTGCATACTTCTCCAATAATTTTCAGAAACGTAGTTTCAGTTAACAGACACAATAATAACGCAGCAAAAATTCGAAAAACAAATCAGGAGTACAAATAAGTGACTTAATAATGTCGGAACGCCTCTCTAGTCAAGTATTCAGGATTCATGAATTATAATGATGGTCGTGACGTTACAGTATACAGTCGCATAGGGGGTAATTCAACAAGTGCTGTTATTGTGAAATGCAGCTCAGTTCGATGTAGAGCTTGTAAACATCTATAAAGATGACGTATTGTTGTGAGGTTCATTTTAATGTAAAGAATGAATGCATTCTTTGCATGTTGACATAAAAAATTATGTCTTCGAATTCGTTTTCACGTTTTTTAATTTTAAATGTAAATGATATTATGATCATGAATTTAGCATGGAAAGTTTCCTTTGGTCCAGATGGCATCCCTACTTATTGAAACAGTGTATTTTCATATTGGCAAAACCATTACATACCATCTATGTCTGAATTCAGGCATATTTATCTGCTTCTGGAAGCAGAGCTACCTTAGACCAATGCATAAATACAGTTTGCGTACAGTCCGATATTCCAAAATGATTAAATTATTTAGTAACCAAAAATTTATCACATAATTGTAAATCAGAAACATGGTTCCTCTCAGGGTAAATCTACATGTAGCAATTTAGCCGTTTATAACAATTTTATTCTCAACTCCTTGGAATATAAAGTTCAAGTTGACTCTGTCTATACTGACTTTTCTAAAGTGTTTGACAGAGTTAACCACGGTCTACTTACTGCAAAATTAGAAAAGTTAGGTGTCAGTGGCAGTATATTGGAATGGATAAAAGTTATCAATGGTCAGTTACAATGTGTTAATATGGTAGTTTTCTATCATCATCGATTAAAGTAAAATAAGGAGTTCCTCAAGGATCTCACATTGGTCCTCTATTATTTAATCTCTTTGTGAACGATTTAGCTTCAGTAATAGAAAATAGTAATTAATAATGTTTGTGGATGATTTAAAAGTGTTCATCTTTCTGATGCTGAATTGTTGCAAAGTGATTTGGATGGTTTGTCCCATTGGTACAATGAAAATGTCCTACATTTAAACGTGAATAAGTACTATAACCTGTATAACCAAGTAATATAGGTTTCCATGAACTATATAGATTAGGCTATATTTTATAAAGATTTCTCAATAAAGATTTCAACTATATAGTGAATTTATAGTACAACTATAAATATTTCCTATACAAATATTTTCTCTATTTAATGTGTACATCGATTATAAAGCATTATCTGTGTATATATTCACTGTATAGAACATATTATTTACATTTATAGCACATACAGGGCCTTTATTAAAAACCGTAAGACACGTGACCGTTAATTTAAATTTTATCTTTGTTATGTTTATCGGTTCTCTAGGGATTTATCATGGATTTGTTAAATCATATGTAGATCTCCCATCGCACGCAGCTGGCGTTGTCCGTATTGACATATGTCAAACAAGTAATTTCTAACTATGAATCTGTGATGAACTAGTTACTTCTTAGGGCATAGACGTACACGGTAGCTTTTTCAATTCCATGTATTTTTAATTCTTTTAACTATTTGTTTTAACATTGCATTTGCAAGGGAAAGCCACCTGGGAGGAAAACTGTTTTAACTTAAATGGTAATGAATGACGTTTGGGAAAGAATAGAGAGCCATAATTATAGGACGTGGGCTACAGAAAATAATAATAATAATAATATACATTTATTCATCTTTAAATATTGTACAATACAAATTATCAGACTTTCCTCATGGTTATGTCGAAACAAGTTTGCACCCTTTAAAAATTAGTGTATGGGTAACAATATTCAGGAGATTAATTGGCCCAATATTTTTTTCACAAAATAAATTTAGAAAGGTATCGAAAACTAATTTTAGAACCCTTCTTGGCTCAGTTACATGGCGATGAATTGCAAGTTGGTTACTTCCAAGAAGATGATGTTATTGCTCATATCGCCAGACCTACAGTGCAACAATTAGATTAATTCTATGATGATAGACTAGTCAGCTACTTTGGCGTGCAGGGCCCCCAGATTTGACGCATCCTGATTATTTATTATTTGGACATATAAAGAACAACATTTTTTCAAATCGATGATGATCGCAATGAACTACAACAAGCAATGGAGAAAGAAATTCACAATATAACCATTGACCAGTTGCTAAACGTGTTTCAAAATATAAAGTGCAAAGTACATGTATGTCTAGCAGCTCAAGTGAGAGCTGAATATTTTGAATAGCTATTGTGATTTTTTCCTAATCTATATTAAAATGTATTTATTAACTTTTAAATTAGTACATTTTATACTGTATACCATACATTCAATAAAATACTCATGCATTTTTTTTTTTAGTAAATGACTACTTGAGTTCTTCGATTCATATTTTATACCCGATGATTGTTAACTTAATAGCTTGTCTCTGTAATGTAGATTCAACGCTTGTAATTTTATGTAGTTTATTATTGTTTTTGTACATATTCTATTATTTCATAATACTGATTATTAGATATTCTAATCTGACAAATCATACACGCTGCTGAATTAAAAGTTATTCATTTATTTTTAATTATATATAATAAATATGTTCTCAGTAGTATTTTTTTGTTTACATTTATGGCTCTTGAAAGCAATTTGTTGATATATTTGTCGTAGAATTTTATTAATATAACTTGAATATTTTTGATGTATCTGTAAATTATTTATTGTATTTGTTTTATATAAAATAAACTATTTTACATGACTGGTTATATTATAAACTAAATTTTTATTTTTTTTCTCATGTTCAGATTTGATCTAAAGATGAATGTTGCATATTAAATTAATTAATTTTCCTTTCTATTATTATTCTAATTAAATTTATCCAACACTTAATTTCCAAGTAGAACGCTACTGGATTTAGGGATTTTTGATACACAGGCGTGCTAACGGTGTTTAGTGGGTTGCATACATTTTGTGGTCACGTGTCTTACGGTTCTTAATGAAGGTCCTGTATAAAGTATCGTTATCTTATCGATAACTCATCAATATAGCTCCTATAAAGGTCTCCGATAAAAACATTACTGTTATGGAAAATGTATTACGACGTTATTAAGTCTATATGTCATCTATTCAAATGGCTATAGATATTCTATACTAAACAGGTAGTATCGAGTCTTTACGTAATCGATATTGATATTTCCCCATTTATCGGACATCTTGAGTAACAATAAATTATAGACGAGATAACACAACTGTATAAACTGTGTTCAGTGTTTTTATACAGAATCTATTTTAAAACTTGCCTTGTTAGTACAGAACTGATGTGCAAGACTGTTAAATGTGTGGTTATGCGTTCTAAGATTTACTATTCTACATTTAAAGTAGTGGGTAAAAGAAAATAATATCCATTATCCATTATCCATATGACAAACGTTTACAGCTCTAAGTGTTTTGAGTAATGTTTATTTATTTATTTATTTATTTATTTAGGTACAATATCCAACGGGATAAACCCAATTACAGGATAAGGTTACAAGGTGATCAGCATTAGAAAAGAATAATGCTGATAGCAATACAATTAAAATACAATTAAGCATAAATTACAATAAATCACAACGAAAATTTACAATGAGAAAAGAGAGAAAGAGAGAAAAGTGAACAATAAAATGCAGCACTACTTATTAAATGCAAAATCAATGATTTGTACAAGACTAGACAATTTCAAGAAAAGTTAACAAGGATTAGATTATTCATACAGGCGTTTGATGCTACTAGCATTACAGAATAAAATATCTAAATTTGTTTCAACTTCTGAATAACTGACAAACATGTGATATATAGGGGACCTTTTATATATATTAGTATGATGATTTCTTGTACAAAATAGTCGTTTCTGGCGAGAATTAATTCTGGGTACATGAAACTCTAACATCTCTAGTAATGCTACACAGTTAGTTATGTTGTTGACTATTTTGTACAAGAAAACAACGGCATGCATGTTGCGGCGTTGTAACAAGCTGTTCATTTCAAATCTGGCATAGAAAATTTCCTGTGGGGTGCCTCTTTGGGGATATTGATTATTATCTAACTGATACGTTGCTAGCTTAAAGAATTTTCGCTGAACTCGCTCAATATTAATAATGTGGGTGTTATATATGGGATTCCAAACTACTGAACCATATTCTAGCTGTGATCTTACGAAAGTAGTGAAAAGTAACTTTAGGGTATTAATGTTGTTAAAATCCTTCATATTACGCACGATGAAACCGAGATTCTTATAAGCTTTAGATATTATTGAATTAATATGAGGGACAAAGGTAAACTTATGGTCAAATATTATACCTAGATCTTTAATGGTATTCGGACGTGGAAGGATTGTGGTATCGATGTTATATTCGTATGATATTACATTATGTTCGTCCTTCCGGCAGTATGACATAACATTGCATTTAGCTGCATTAAGGTGCAGTTTGTTTTCTTTGCACCAAGAGTTTAATGTGTTTAAATTGTTCTGTAGTGTGACGCAGTCCATTTTGGTTTCAATTCTTGAAAAAAGTTTTAAATCATCTGCATATACTAAGTAGTTTACGTTCAAGTCGGCCGCAATATCATTAATAAAGATTATGAACAAAAGGGGCCCTAATACAGACCCTTGTGGAACTCCAGAAGATTGAGTGAAAGTAGAAGATTTGTATCCTAGACAGTGGACATACTGGGTACGTTGATATAGGTATGATTGGAAAAACATCAACATATTATAACTTAGACCTATCTTATTTAATTTCATAAGTAATAAACCATGATCCAGACTGTCGAATGCCTTGGAGAAGTCAGTGTAGATGACGTCTACCTGACTTCTCTCATCAAGGGCTTCACAAATGAACTGAGACTTGCAGACTAAATTAGTAATTGTTGATCGTCCTTCAATGAAACCGTGCTGCTCAGGTATAATATTGCTTCTGACATGAAATGAGAGGTAACCAGCTAGAAGAATTTCAAGTGCCTTACTGAAATTACATATTATTGTTATTGGTCTATAATTTGTGATGTCCATGTTATTATCTTTTTTATATACGGGACATACTCTGGAAATTTTCCAGGCATCTGGAAGTACTTGTGTCTTAAAAATTAAGTTGAATATAATTTGCAACGGCTTAGAAAGTACAACGGCACAATCATTTAACAGGAATGCCGGGATTAAGTCTGGACCTGCAGTCAGTTTGGGTTTGATTTGTTTTAATGCCTGTATGACTTCTTCCTCACTTACTGAGGTTATGTGTAGGGTACCGTTAGAATTATTAATAACAGACGCATATTCAGTATCATATACTGTAGAATTGAGGAAGTTATTGGCAAAGAATTCTGCAAATCCGTCTACTATTTGCTGAGGAGTATCCAGTCTGGTATCATTATAAGTCATTGCTGGTGGTATTGATGTATGACCTTTTTTTTCAGATATATATGACCAAAATTTTTTTGGATTCGATTTAATATTAACTTCGGTTTCAGTAACATACCGTTGAAAAGCCAGTTTAGTCTTATTTTTTACATCAGTTCTGATGGATCTGTAGTAATTATAATTTTGATCGGTGCAGCACTTACGATATTGTTTCCACGCTTTATTCTTTTGTCTAAGTGTTCGGATAAGGTCCATATCAAACCAAGGTGGGTAATGTTTATTGACTGGTATTTTTTTTGGCACATGTTTGCTAAATATTTCATCAAGTTTTTCATACAAAGTATAGACTGCAGTATTTACACATTCATAATTTTGTAGGAATAACCAATCGGTTGACATTAGCTCCTGATAAAGGTCATGGAAGTTGGCCTTCTTGAAATTGAAGCCTAAATTACTTTTTTGTTTAAACTGCTGCTTATTGTTATCAAGAAATATTTCAATACAAAGGGGTGGATGATGTTCATCTACCGTGGACACGGGATCTGAAGACTTTGACACACTGCAGAGTATGTCACATATTACTAAATCTAATAGTCTGCCATTTAGGTTTTGTACCGTATTATATTGTTTTAGATTAAATAAGTTTAGGAAATTATTTAGTGATAAAACGCTTGGGTTAATATCTTGCTGAGCGAATTGTGTAACGTTAAAGTCTCCTACGATTAAGGTATGTGAGTCGAAGATTTCAGGTAGCGCTTCAAAGGCATCAAATAATAGATCGTATTGCTCAGAGTTCATATCACAGGGAATATATATGTTAAATATGTATAGGTCTTGCCCGCTGCCAGTTTTAATTTTCACACAAACAATGTCTACAAAGTAGAGCTCATAAAATATATCACAGTGCTTTCTTATATCATACAGACAAGCATTAAGTTGTTTTTTTACTGCGAGTAACACACCACCCCCTCTTGTGCAATATGTTTGTTCATAATTTCTATCACATCGAAATACATCAAAATAACTTACATCAATAAATTCACCATTATGGATTGTGTCATTTAACCAAGTTTCACTAAATGCAATAACGTCATACTCAGCCGCGAGGACAGAGTTAAGATATAGATCATTAGTTTTTGTCCGCATACCACGTATATTCTGATAATAGATAAAGAAGTGCTGATCTGTTTTAATTCCATCATCGCAGACATTATTACTTGATTGCTATTTAGGAGAAAGGATATTATTTCTAAATTTTTCCAGAGTAAACTTGAAAACATGACAATTTTTGTCCCAGGCAGCATGATTAGCATTCACCACAGTAGCTTCTTGTATCCAATGGTAGTTCAACATGATCCCCATCGTAGACCAAAATTCATAATAATTTAGAAATATGGGTTAATTCAATATTCCCATTTATTTCCCATTCACATAATTTATCGTTAAATGATTTCTGAGTCAGTACCTATATGCTCATTAACTTTTTTAATGTTATCATCAGATGATGATCCTGATGTATCTACTGTATTACATACATCCTCGTTACTTGAATTTTCTTCGGGAATTTAATTAAATGTTTTCTTAAAATGTTTATATTATATTAAATAATATATACCACCAATGTCAAGTATTTGGGGGTTTATTTAGACAATAAATTAAACTTCAACATGCATTCTAAAATGGTAAAAAAAAATGCATATCCAGAGCGAAACATTTCAGAGTATTAACATTCAAGAATAAGGGGATAAAAACCACAGCAGCTGCCAAAATATACAAAACAATTTGTAGACCTATTTTAGAATATGGACATACATTATACATGAACAGCAGAAATCCAGCTAAAAAAAATTGAAGGACAGCTGAAACGACTGCACTAAGGAAAATTACAAAGATTCGACACCCACACAATCCTTTACACAACCCTCCTAATGCACTTTTGAATTGGTGCAAATACTGCATATCGAGGAGAGAATACAACTTCTCAACGAAAAATTTGCACAGAGAAACTACAACATCAAAGTAATGCAACCTCTAATAATCGCTCGAAACAACAATACACCCAGATTCGCATATCCGGAAAGACCAATTTTTGACCAGATGATGTTGATGTCGCAGGAGTACTGAAGCACTACGTCTCACATTGGATTTTTTTTTTTTTTTTACAATTTATCTATGTAATCAACCTTTTGTTTCCCACCATATTTTTTATACAAAATGTTAAATTTAATATCATTATCTCCTTGGCTGAAGGACTTAGGTCGATGGCCTTTTGATTGTATTATATTACATTGTATATTAATGCAATCAATAAATAACTTTTATTATTATTATTATTATTATTAATATATACCGTCTATTGTAACCCCTTTTTTTAAAGTCTTGAGTCGATGGAGTATCACATCCACACCCAACGATAAGTTCTGTATTTAGTTTTCGGCATTTTGTTAAATTTTAATTAAAATATGTACTAACTATATATATCTCTATGTAAATATAAATATGTACATACAATGAGCCAGAGTGCAACACAAGGCCGGGTAGCCGAGAGAGTAAAGCCACCAACTGCACTACTGCACCGCAATTGTAGATCACCGTCGTAGGCTCGCATCCCACCAGGATTCCACTATGCATTCATCAAGGTAAGTATGATATCTGAAGGTTTCTATAATTTTATCAGTACAGTAAAAATTATAAAGTAATATATGCCATAAATTCCCAAAAAAATACATACAGAACAAATATTTTTTTATTTAATTACTATTATATTTTCAACGTGTACTTTAATACACTATAGTGTATTTAAGTACACGTTGAAAATATAATAGTAATTAAATAAAAAAATATTTGTTCTGTATGTATTTTTTTGGGAATTTATGGCATATATTACTTTATAATTTTTACTGTACTGATAAAATGTACCTATAGGTACATTGATTACTTTTGATATATACCTTGTATAGCGAATGTATAGTCGCTCTGTATTGTGATTGCAATTCGATAAATTAAACTTTATTCAATCTAAATCCAAAACGTATCGATAAATGACAACTTTATTCTGTCTATACCCAGAATATATATATAAATCCTTTATTTTAGCCAAAGACTAATAATATACAAAAATATACATAAGTAGTAAATAGACAATGAAAAAAGATATATAAAAACAACACAAGAATTGTATATAACAAACAAGTATAGTCAATTTGTCACACTATAAAATTTCACTTAAATAAATAAACAGTCATAGAACATATAATAATCAGTAGTAAATACATGACTTTAAAAACAAGTACGTACTTAAAATTAAATTTAGGCTGGACATTTTCAACAGACAATACGAATGTCTACTCATCCAATAAATACTTTTTAAGCCTATTCTTGAATGTATTTAAAGTGGAACTGCTTTTAATATTCTCAGGTAACTCATTATACTCACTTAATCCCTTAAAAAATAAACTGTTTTGAGTTGACTTTTTCCTGTATCTTTGTATATGAAAGTCTAAATTAGCTCTAGTATTATAATTATGTACATTTATATTATAGACTAACATATCCTGCAGATATTTGGGAGCTAAGTTATTTTTAATTTTATATATAAAAACCAGGGTGAAGAATGTAACATATTTTTTTACCGAAAGCCACTTTAACGTACTCAGCATGCCCCGAATAGGAGTCAGTCTAGAACATCCCAAAATGATTCTCATACCCCTATTTTGTAACTTTTGAAGTCTATCTAACTCATTTTTATTTAAGAGGTATATTATTGAGCAACAATAGTTGAAATGGGGCAGTATGCATGTATTATATACCATAAGTTTGGCCCATTGACTCAGGTACCCACTACTTCTACTTAAAAAATGTATTTTAAAACCTATAATTTTACATATATAGCTAGCATGATCTTTAAATGATAATTGTTTATCTATCATTACCCCAAGATATTTTATTTTTTCAACTCTCTCAATTTCATTGCTACCAATATAAATTTTTTCTTCTCTACTTATCGAATCTAAACTAATACCTTTTCCAATAGCCATCCACTTAGTTTTCTTACTATTAACCTTTAATAAGTTAGTACAGCAGTACCTGTAAACATTTTGTAAGGTATTATTTATCATTGTGAAACAATTTCCAATATTGAAACCACTAATATAAATTAGGGTATCATCAGCGAATAAATGTATTTTACAATTGTCCACAACCTCCACAATGTCATTTATGTATACCAAAAACAATAGTGGGCCTAATACACTACCTTGTGGTATTCCATTGTCATTACTTATTTCGGAAGATGTTATATTATTTAATTTCAATTTTTGTGATCTATTATTCAAATAATTAGTCAACCATAGTAATGCAACTCCATCAATACCTATTTTTTTTAATTTCATCAATAACCTTGCTCTATCTATAGTTTCAAATGCACGTTGTAAATCTAAAAATACTGCAATTGTAATTTGGTTTTTCTCTAAATTTAGCTTCCAGTCGTGCAATACACATTGTATAGCGGTCTCACAACTATGTTGGCTACGGAATCCCGACTGGTAACTCGTTAATATTTCATTTCTTTCCATGAAAGATACTATTTGTTCATAAACTACCTTTTCAAGAACTTTTCCCATGGAATTAATCATGTTGATTGGACGTAGATCACAAGCCTTTATTGAATTCGGTACCTTTGGAACAGGTATAATAGTAGCAACCTTAATATCCACCGGTACTTGACCCGTTAAAAGTGACAGGTTTATCATATTTAATAAGGGAGCTGATAAAGTTTCATAACAATTTTTAATTAATGTTATGCTGACATCATCAGGACTGTTTTTGTTAGGCATAGCAAATATAAGAGCTTTCAGTTCATCAGCACTTACCAGCGAAAAGTTATCAAACTTCTCCACAACTGTCCTGTTCTCGATTGGTAAGTCACCTGTAACATCAATGTTATCCCTAATACTTTCTATGCTTTTGACATAATACACATTTAGTAAACTAGGAATTTCTGTTGGATCATTAACTATGTTGTTAGTATCAAATTCTATTTGTGAGACAATGTTGTTGGTTTTATTTTGTGGTACAAGTCTTTTTAACGTATTCCACATTTCATGAGGGTTGCCTTTATTCAATTCAATTTTTTTGTCGTAGAACTTCTTTTTCTCATTTTTTATTACTCTGACAACATTATTTCTGGCCTGTTTATATCGTTCCCAACTTACATAATTTCTCAGAAGCACAAATTCTTTATAACATTTATCCCTAATTTGTGTTGCCTCTTTTACCGTCTCACTCCACCATTCCTGATAGTAATTTTTAATTTTTATTTCTTTTTTTGGAGCTACTTTATCATAAGCTCTTATTATTGCACCCAACAAATGCTGGTACACAATGTCTACATTCTTCACTCTGTAGTCCCACGACACCAGTGACAATTCAACATTAATTTTTCCGTAATCAATGTTTCTACCCCTACTTACTATATACTGAGAATTACTGCTCCTATGACTGAATTGATCTAAAGTTAAAACTATATTAAAATGTGAACCAATACGATGTTCTTTCAAAACTGTAGCAGTTACTTTAATATTAGTAAGTACCAAATCAATTAATGTTCCACCAGAATTATTTGGATGAGTAAACTCTCCTACAATGTTTTCAAAACCAATTTCTGTGACATAATTTTTTAATCTCTTACTGTACATGTTATTGCCATCAGTCCAGTCTATGTTAAAGTCACCTGTGATAAGACTTTTAACCTTTTTGTCTACCACATTTACATCACACCATGTCTCAAAAAAATCTAAAAATGTAGCAATACTACTAGATGGCGACCTATATAGACATACAATGTTAAATGTTGTTTTCTGCATCTTAATTCGCACAGATATTAGCCAGTACACTTTTTCCAGTGAATATGTTTTAACATTGAACACTTCATATGCCTTCTGACTATAAACTAAAGCACCGCCTGTGTGACGACTTGAACTATCTACTCTATATATATTATATCCCGGAATCATGATTTCACTCTGATATATGTCCTCTGTCAAATGTGTTTCCGATAAACATACTACTATAGGATTTGTTTCAAGAACCAGTTTATAGATTTCATCATAGTGTGCTGGCAAACTCTGTGCATTAAGATACAACAAAAAACAGCTGTTACTTTTCTTTTGAGTTATGGTTCTTCTACTTCTGAGAACATTAGACTCAATAAAAAAGAACTGCTTTCGTTTAAATCTTCTATATCCCTATTCTGTTCTTTCCTACTTACATCTGTATTTAATTCATTACAATTATCAGTGGCATCTTCATTAGATCTATTACTATTATCAGTGGTATCTACAAATATCAAGTTACCTATTTTCTTTCCAAATTTAATTTCTTTAATAACTTTTTCAGTAATTTTCTTCATACTAAGTAGATATCCTCTAGAGTCCAATATATCTATTAATTTAACGTTCCCTTCTGCATATTTATCTAACTTCATTACATATTCAAGAAATCTACTATTAAACTTTTTTACAAAATATTTTATTTTTTTACGCAGTCCAAATTGAGGTATTTTACAGAATAGAATATTAGTATGAGTACAAGTTTTTACCTTTTTGTGTATTTCACCTATTTTAGGATACATATTATTTTTAAAGTTATTTAAACCAGCAATTATTATTACATGATCTCTTATTGTATATCCTTCTGTCAGTTTTTTTATTGCCTCTATTACATTCTCAAATAGTGCTCCTGGTTTGATGATTGTCTCTACCTGACATCTTAGACTTTCTTTAATCTTCATTCCGAGCCCCCGTCCTACTTCATCACACAATATTAGCACTTTATGCTTTTTAGCTTCCGTTTTTCCTTTAATTTCTTTCTTCTCTCCTGGATCATTTTTATTATCAGCACTTTGTAAACGATATTCAGTTTCATTCAGATCATTATTACTTTTAGTCAATTGCGATTTAAGATTAATTACTTCCTGAGCATACACCTCATTGTCTAGTGATAGTGTTTTAATGCTTTCTATCATTTCATTTTTTAGTTTATTAAATTCAAAAAGTTTTCTTTTTAATTCTTGAATGTAGTTGTCATTTTCAGCATTTTCCTTTTTTAGTCGATTTATTTCTTCCACATGAAATTGTTTTAATTCAGTTTCCTTTTTTAATTTCTCTTCAGTTTCATTCTCCGTTTCACTTTTGTTATCTTCACACTGGCATTGTTTGGAGCAATATATTATGTGCCCCTTTAATATAGTTACATCCTTCTTTCTTGCCATACAACTCTCATGAAAGATTCCCAGGCAAGCTTTACAGCAATAGATTTTTAACTCCTTATTTTTGCAACACTTGTATATTTTGTCCATTGTAAAAATATGTATACTACACCACTGGCTTTAAATATTTACTATCTAATTTAGAATGATATCAGTTGTAGATAAGTTTTTAACTCTGAATAACAAAAAAGAATAAAGGTTATTTGTAGGCATCTATTCTAAATTATGCACTTTTCACAGCAAACTGCAAGTCCAGGAATCCGGATAAACAGTCTGCAGTCATATCACTGATTTAATTGCACTTCAAAGATAATGTTGTGTAAAAGTCACATTTAAAAGTTTTCTTTTTCCACTTGAAAATTATAAAATTATAACTGAAAGCACTTTTACTTGATTATTCATCTGTGACAATTATGATGTTATACATATACAGAATGTATTCCCGTATTGTCACTGTACCAAAAGAATATAGGCTGTCTTAGAGTGGATGCATCTGTTAGAATTACCTCCTACTTTATGATGATTTTTATATTTAAAATTCTAAAGGGCTTACTACCTGAGTATTTAAATAGATTTATTACATTTAACTATTCGTGCATATAATACTAGATCTCATACTGATATTCATATTAGCCGAACTCACTGCTGCAGAGCAATGAAGAACATCTTTTAAAGAAGTTCGGTATTACAATAATTTACCAAACCCTAAACACTTTTAAACATGAATTGAAATTGTATTTAATTAAGTGGTGATTGATCTTAATATTTTTGATCTTATATTTTTATATTTTATATTTTTAATCATATCTAATTTTTGCATAATGTGATAAATTTATTTGTAATTTTATAATATATGTCTTTTATTTTATGTACGTATTATATTTATATTTTTGTTTTATTCAAAATAGAAAACATTGTCGGTCTTGTTGGGGCATAAATCTCTTTTCAAATATCAGAAAAAATACTGTTATTTTGTAGGTTTGCTCGATATCTAAAATATATTTCAGTGTGACAGCAAACAGGTAAACTAAATTTTTTAAATATATAATTATTATTTGTCCAATCACAATTTTTACTATCTTTTTTATTGGAAAAAATTAATATTATGGAAAATAACACTAAATTACCATCACCGGCTCAATAGGCTTTTCTTACCTTTTTCTTGGATCCATTCAAAAACTCCTTGTACATTTCGGACCTCAAATACCTTGAATAACTATCACTTTTCATCAGATGATACACATGGGCCTAAAACAAACATTATTCACTATAGACATATTTACTTCGTTTATGTAAAATTTACCGCTGCGCAATCGAAACTCCACCTGTCAAGTGTTTCCATATTTTTTTTGGTCAGTTCATATGAACGGGAATCAACGTTTATGGGACAACTTGCGTCAGGTGCTAAAAACTCCGCCCAGATTTCTTTCGCCTTACTCTGGACTTGACTTTGAGGCAATGCTTTCAGTTCTTGGACCACCTCCCAAAACCTTATGACATCAAATCGTAAGTACACAATCTACCTTTGTTTTATAAACAAATAGGTTGATTTTTAACAATATTAATTCTAAAATAAGACAGAGCTAATTAAATATATGTTCAATTCAACATTTAGTGTTACACAAACGAATCATTTTTCACTTGGAAGTAGCTTTCAATAGAATAATAATAATAATTTATTCATCACCTAACATTTCACACACGATGTAGTATAAAATTCATCGGACTAGTTCAAAATTTAGAAACAAACATAAATACAAATACAGTATAGAAATAAAGAGTATGAATAAGTAATTGTATAAAATAAGTCAATGTATAAAAACATGCAATATAAATTGTATAAAACAACAAATTATGAACACATATAACAAAAATAAACGATGAACATCATTGCATTTAAAGATATTCGGGATAAAATGCCATATTTAACAAATAGTTGTAGTGTCGATTTAAATTTGTTAACGTTACTAATTACTACAAACAGAGATATGAACTTATTATAGTAGATAATACCTTGGTATACGTGAGAATTTTGTCCAACAGAAAGTCTCGAAAATGGTAGATGTTAATTATAAAAAATTTATAAAACTCCGACTATACAGCGTATAATCTTTTTTGCATTATAAATACCTTCTCAAAGGCCAAAAGGCCAAATGACAATCTTAATATTTCTGCCATAACAGTATTGCATAGCTGCCTTATCAAAAAACAGGTTGAACCTAATTATAAATTGTAGAGTTAATGTGTTCTTCCCAGATCGTTTTTTGATCTAAGGTCACCTCTAAGACCTTTGTGAAATCTACATGCTCAATAGATGATGATTCATTTTTATAAGAGCACTGTTGTCATGGTTTGCGGTTTTTAGTAAAAATTACATAGATATGGTTTTATTAACTAACAAACCATGGCTTACACAAAATTTATAAAATTCATCGGCACAGGTATTGGCCTTTTCAACAGCTAAATCGATAGATTCATCTGTTACACAAAAGTTACTGCCATCTACGTAGAGTACCTTCAAATTAGGACTGATGCAGGATTGAGATATGTCATTCATAAATATTATAAAAAATAGAAGACCTAAGATTGAACCTTGTGGTGCACAAACTATTACGTCCTTTGGATCCGATTTAACATTATCAATAACTACAATCTACTTTCTCTCACTTAGATAATTGGACGCCCATTAATTTGTGACACCACGCACCCCAATTCTGGCAAATTTTTCTAAAAGCAGTTTATGATCAACTGTATCAAATGCTCGACTTAGGTCAAAAAATGGTGTTAATACCTAGATATGTTTTATTATTTAATGATTCATAAATAAACTTGCAAACCTCCGAAATGGCAGTGGATGTTGATTTGTTTTTTCTGAAACCATTTTGAAATGAAGCTAATAGGTTATTTGACTTAAATCTATTATTATAACCGATATCAAAAATTTTTGCTAACTGGCTTTGTAGGTATATGTTTCTATAGTTACTCATTTCTATAATAGGACACCATACCAAACTTATAGCATTCCGAGTTGTAAAAGTATCCAGCCAAGCCACGAAATGCCGTCAACAAGCGAATCTCTTTCTTTTACACTGTCGGAGGGCGGGCAATTACTACGATGTGTCATTAATCTGTATACCTCCTTTCGTTTCATTTTAATGCAGCTGTACGATGAAGATAGAGACGTACAACACTGTGGAATGTTTGGATTGCGCTTTTGGAAGAATTGTCTTTCCACCACAGATTCTTTCAGTGACTGAACACATGCACGTTTTACTTCAAACTCTGTAAAATCGATTAGAATTACGAAGAAAATGGACATAAACAATTTTATAGAAAATTTAATCTTCTATAAAAATGTCAGTGGTAGCATATGTCTATCTTAAATACTTTTGGCGAGAAGATGGTTGAAAGTCGCGCACTGGACGACTGTAAATTTTGTATTCAACTTTCAATTACTCTCACGCCTAAAGTATTGAAGATAGACATATGTTATCCCCGACTTTTTTATAGAAAATTTAATTCTCCATAAAATAGTCTATGTCCATTTTTTTCAATGGCAGCGTTTGGAGTCAAAAGTTCCGACGTCCAATTTTACTCATGTTTTTTTTTGCACAGTAGCCGACAATTTAGATATGTAATAATATTAACAATGTACTGACTATTTTGTAATGTAATGTGCTATGCAAGCAAGTGTACATGCCTCTTGGTCAATAAGATTTAACTAACAAGAAGTATTCAATAAGACTTCAGCCAATCCAATTTAATCAGAAAGAGAATTTACTTATGTGTCCCTAATTATTTGTAGTCTTGGTGGAAAATCAAAATTTTAATATTTTAAGTTCTTATTGAGCAGACAAACGTTATGTTTTTATTAGATTGAGCGCTTCTCTATTTTACGACATAAACTGCTATAAGTTTGGTACGGTCTATAGATCCTTTGTTTTTGATAACTGGTACCGACTTGGATAATTTTAAAGAATTGGGATATTGACCAGATTTGAAAGATTCATTTATTAAATAAGATAGTGGAGTACAGATAATGTCAGACGTTGCTGCTAAAATTTTATTATAGTCAGGAATATAGACAATAAAGACATTTCTAAAATGTTATATGAACTCGAAAATACAATTTTTATAAAATTAGTGTCCAGCATGGCAAAAAATCACAAAAAAATATGTATCAGATCAAATTCAGAAGTACATTTCCTGTTGACAAAGTGCTGTATAAACACAGATAAACAAGAAAAACATAAATAAACTAACAACAATAAAAAAACAATACAAAAACTAGCCAAAAAGTAACAATTTACAGACAGAAATTAATATGTAGGTTTGAACATATTACAATGTGTCGTCAAAAAATGTTTTTCATTTTGTTTGTCTCTAAAAAGAATTTATTAAAAAGATGCCTCTAAAATGTTGGCATATGACCTCAAAAGACAGTTTAAAAAAGTGTCCAGCATTGCAAACAAATATTTTTCATAAACCTATTCGTCACTGAAAATTACATTATTTTTTGGTTACATCATAATCTTCAACTTATTCTTTCAACACTGGTCAATAAATTGTACACCAATTGAGACCTTGTTCTCTCTAGATTCTTACAGCCCCATAATCAAATCAACATTTCTATAAACAAATGCTACGTTTATTTAAACAATACATACTCAAAAAAATGTAAAGTATATTCTGTGATCTGGGTAGTGTTGAAACTATTTTAGATACAGTTCTCATAAAAAAACGAAGAGAGAAGTTTTAAGTGCAAAAATATAGGGGAATAATCCAAGAAAATTATTAAATAAAATAAAAGAAAATAATGAAATGAAAATTAATGTTCAAAAAAATGCTCGATTGGTATAAGGGTGTATAGTTCACTCCATAATTTAAATGCATATAAAAAACGCGAAGCTGCCGACCAAGCTAATATAAGGGGAAACTGGGGTATGCTTTATTTGCCTACACTATATTAAATAATAAATATAATACTCTACTTAATAGATAAAACACTATTACTCTTATGTAAAGTATGTTCTGGCATGTTTAAGATAAGAATTGAATGGAAACATGCCTCCGTTTACTAAGATATCTAACTCTTGACATTTATTTACGTAAATTACCCCTAACTAGAATGGCATACCCAGGGAACAGATATACAGAGCCGTTCTTTGAATTTATTTGTCAATGTATTAAACGTAAAAAATAGCTAATTATCAATTACAAAAATTGTTCAAAATGTCCACCATGTAGTGTACTCTTAATCGATTTTTTCGCAACTGTCCAATTGTGTCAATTTGAGTATTATAAACTCATGATTTTAGATAACTCCACATAGTGAAATCAAGGGGAGTTAGATCAGGAGACCGAGCAGGCCACTTAATCATTGCATTTGCGCCCTGGCTAATCCACCTATTAGGATAGAGATTGGGTAACATGCTCTACATGTTCTGGTATAATGCAGTGTTATGCCGTCATGTATAAAAAACATATTTCCTCTCTTTCGCAATGAAATATTACCCAATATTTCATGCAAGGTGCTTTCCAAAAAATCATAATACATATCGCCATTTAAATTCCCAAAAAATATATGGTGTCCAACAAACTAATTCCCTACAGGTGCTGCCCATGTATTTGTTTTAAAAGTATGTTGAAAATTGGTTTGTATTGTTGCATTAGGATTTTCCTAGAATTGTATATTCCGAGAATTAAACATGCCTTGTCGTGTGAATGTAGCCTCGACAGTAAAAAGCATTTTACTTAAAAAAAAAATTGAAGCCTTTTGCATTCTTTTAAACAACAATTCACAAAAAGCAACTCTTATTGGCATTTCCTCGGGTAATAATTCTTGAGTTTTGAGGTTTTGAGGTAATGGAATGGATGGGTGCAATTGTTGTTCATGTAGTACTCTTAAGGCACTTTGGTGAGATATATCCATTCTTTAGGCCTAATCATCTAGTACTCATCGTAGAATCTTCCATTACAATATCTAATATTTAACTGAGTTGACGTTCTGTACGTTTTGGCATCAGGAATATTTCTGTTCGGGAATTTATCTTCATAACATTTTACAGCTGCAGCAGCATTACCAAAACATTCTCCCAAAGTCAAAACTACGTCTGTTAATTCAGAGAATGTGTAATCACCAGAGATCGAAAATTTTATCTCGGTGCTAGAGACGGCTCTCATAGACCTAATATTATATTGCAAACATTTACTGAAACAATCAGAAACATGACGAAGTGGAGAAATACTTATTTATTATTGCCAACCACATTGTATTTTAGGTAATAAATTTAACTTAAAAACGGTAACAGTTCTTACAAAAACATGTAAAATATATCTAGCAAATAAAAAGACAAATTTGGACCAAACACAGTTTCCTGTTCTGTTTAATGTGTGGCGTGTTTATTTTATAAAAATTAAATATGAAAACCCAATTAACTGCTGGCAACATAAAATATTTTTCCCAATAAAATAAATCGTTTTTATATAATAATAAATCATACATAACAAAGTTAAGGACTAATGGCATAGCCTACTTTTATCGCAAATATACTACATTTGTGAAACGTACTGACAATTACCTAAGAACTTAATTGGGAAGAAAACTATATTAATTTTTGATTTTCACTTTATTTCTTGTCAACATGACTATTGTTTCGCCACACAGTGGCTTCTTCGGATGTTGAGTACTGGTATACTAACTTTACAATGCACAAACTATATGGTTTTATACAATTTCGATGTAATCCTAATCTTAATTGCTAAGCTGAAAAGTACAATATAATTTTAATTACTAAATGGAAAGGTACATATATTTCTAGGTAATTTATTGAATCTAATTTTAATAGTCTAAGTAAATAAATTTAGTAAGGGAGAAGAGTTTGTTTCAATTTGGTCATTTAATAAAATATCAGACGACTTTAGTTTATTTATTTCTAGAGATTCTAGTAAATCGAGTTTTAACCCTTTTTTCTCGGTGTGTAAAATTTTAAACTCTTCGTTGAACACGTGACCTACTTCTATTAGGTGGTTAGCATAAGTTGAGTCTGTTTTATTACTGATGTAACTTCTTTTATGTTCTGATAACCGTTTACCAACATTTCTTCCTGTTTGTCCAATATATACCTTAGGACAAGCACCACAAGTCAACTTATAGACGCCTGATTTATTTTCTGATGAAATTTTGTCTTTTGCATTTTTTAAATGTTTTCCTATTGTGTTATTAGTTTTGAAAGCTACATTAATATTACGTTTTTTTAAAAAAGAGGAAGTTTTTTTCTGTTGGGTAGCCGATGTAAGTGAGAACTTTGAAACTGTTATTTTGATCTTTTATTGTTGGATATACTTCTTTAATGGCTTCATTGAAAGATTTTTTCACAATGATATTGTCTATTACTTCGTGGTTGTAACCATTGTTAAATGCAATTTGTTTTATTAAAAGAAGTTACATCAGTAATAAAACAGACTCAACTTATGCTAACCACCTAATAGAAGTAGGTCACGTGTTCAACGAAGAGTTTAAAATTTTACACACCGAGAAAAAAGGGTTAAAACTCGATTTACTAGAATCTCTAGAAATAAATAAACTAAAGTCGTCTGATATTTTATTAAATGACCAAATTGAAACAAACTCATCTCCCTTACTAAATTTATTTACTTAGACTATTAAAATTAGATTTAATAAATTACCTAGAAATATATGTACCTTTCCATTTAGCAATTAAAATTATATTGTACTTTTCCGCTTAGCAATTAAGATTAGGATTACATCGAAATTGTATAAAACCATATAGTTTGTGCATTGTAAAGTTAGTATACCAGTACTCAACATCCGAAGAAGCCACTGTGTGGCGAAACAATTGTCATGTTGACAAGAAATAAAGTGAAAATCAAAAACTAATATAGTTTTCTTCCCAATTATTATCATGGATTTTCATCAAGTAACGGCCCAATCTGTTCAATACCTAAAAACATAGCTGATCTTTTATATTTGCAGTGTTAAAGGCATTCGACCCCGACCGAATGTCAACATTAAATTCCAGTGTACAGAGGTACTTTTATGTTTTTTAATTATGGGGTTTTATCTCCTTTAATTATACGACGCCGCCGAAATTGTGAAACATTTCAAAACCGTTTTTACCTACACTGTGGCAATTATTGGCATATACGTCAACATTTAATAAAGGGAAAGGGTAGACCATCCCTTATCGCAGTTTCGCAAACCCTAGTATAAATCTAGCCATATGTATGTATAAACCTAGAATGAAATTATAGAGTCGGCGGTATACAAAAAATGTCGGGTGCTTCTCAGGCTGCAATAGACTTGTGGATTCGCGATTTCCTAGAACTGCAAATTAATGGAACAGATCTTTATTGTAGTAGTTGCAACAAAACAATTTCTTGAACATCTAATGTTAATAGACATGTTTCCTCACAAAAGCATATTAGTGCTAGTGGCTCTACCGATAGTGACAGTCAAAGTAGTTTTAATTTAGATTTAATGGAAGTGATGGTGGGATGTAACATACCGTGGTCAAAACTAGATAATCCACATTTTAGAAAATTTTTGGAAAAGTGTATTAGTGGCAAATATAACAATGTTCAGGTGCCATCAGAAACGAGACTCAGAAGAAAATATTTATCAACGGAGTGTGATAATGTTAAACAAAATATTTCTTCTGAGCTTAAGGTAGCGAATGTTTTAGTAGGTGCATTGGAGAAAAATTGTTCAGTGGGTGGACACTTAATCGCCTCTAAAGTTGTAGAAATGACAAATTGTCGCATTATAGCGAAGGCAGTGAATATACTTTTCTACACCAGGCGACAAAAGAGGGATTTCGAATTTCACACATTTTAAGTACGCTTGATGACATCTATTGACGTTGAGCGGTCTTTTTCCCATTATAAACTGACTTTTAATGACAGGCGACACACATGTGTGTGTTACTTTAAAGTAGTGAAAAATACATGTGTGTGTTTTAGTTTAATGTTAGATCCCCCAATATATCTCCTCTTCAAGTGAGTGTTTATAATAAACTGACCATATCAACTTTAGATATTACGGAATTCCCTAAAAAAAAGTACAAGGTAAGATAAATTGTATCATACTTGCATAAAAATCTTTCCGTGTCGGCATAGCCAACCCTGACTTTTACGTCACCGAGACAAAATTCCCGATCTCTGGTAATCACTCATGTTTACGTGTTTAAATATTAACAATGTTTATCTAGAATGTTGTGTAATAATTTAATCCTATTCATTTATACTATTTATTTGTATTTTATTCCATTACTGATGTGCATTATCTTTAGCTCTGGCTAATGATAAATATTATTATTATTATTGTTCTATTATCTTTTTGTTTTAGAATTAGGTATAGTCTTATTTATGTGTCAGTACTTATTTTACATGTATCAACTTTATATTGTTTACTGTTTTTATATTTCTCTTTTACATATCTATGTTCTTATACTTACTGTGTTTATATTCTTATAGAACGGCATTGCCGAACTTCTACCTTTTATGTAACATTTTTTAGAGTAGTAGCACCATATGACTAACATAACCACAAATATTACGTTTTTGTTAGTTTATCCTAATTTTTCAATGATTTTCTTTAGCTCGAAATGTTGTGTGTAAGTATGAATGATGTTCAAATCTGGCGATTTAATTTTTGACCACTTCCCGATATCCAATCATGCTGGGGCACTCATAATGTATTGCTGTTGCTGTTATCTTACAACATACTATTCATAACGTTTTTATCACAATGCTGATTGTTGTTAAAGGTAATATATTTTATGAGCGTTCAATAGTTTTCTTTTTCATCATTTTGTAATTTAATCATTGATAAAAATTATTTTCTACTTTTCAGTGCAATAGAGCAGTAGCAGCTGAAGTCACAACATGGCCGCCACAGTTGCCTGGGTGGCTATAACCTGGTTTGGATTTGAGTCCTTGTGAAATATGATTTAAGTTTTTAACACGTTGACGGACACTCTGTAATTACTAGCTGTGCCTGTTGTGTCACAGATGTATTTTCATTATTATTCAAGATAAAAAAAATATATTGATATTTACGGGTTCCTGGAGTCATAAATAAGATGATTATGTAAAAAAAAAAACAGACGGCCATAGACGCCAGTGTCATATTGTAAACATTTTTCTACACAATTTGTGGCAAGGACGTTCATAGACGTCCTCCTATTATAAGAAAAAAACAAAAGATAAACTACAAATATTTATTCCAAGTTATTGTAAATATAAATTATTATTGATGCCACATCTTAAAACATGGCGCAGGACATAGTGCAGGCTTGTCTGGACATGTTTCACACCTGAATCTTGTTTCCTTTCTGTTTTTATCTCTCGTACATTCCCTACATTTAAGAAACACATGCGATTTTTTATAATTTTCTGGTACAGGAATCTCCTCTAGAAAATGTTGCTCCTTGGCTACTGTTTTTGGTTTCTTTATGGAAGCCTGCAGGTTCACAAAAGCTCTACCATCAGTAATATTTTCAATATCCATAAGGGATCGTATTACAGCTTCTCGAAACTCAATAAATTTAATTTTTTTTACTCCCTTTATATACAGAAAGTAGGAATTCCATAGAGAAATATCCAAAAGATGAAACAAAACTTTCTTATACCAACGGATTGTCTTACGGGGGCAGCTGTAATAACTGAGCATTTGATCGCTCCTGTCTATTCCAGACATATGCCTGTTATATCCGTCTATTTCACAGGGTTTCTGTTTCTCTACACCATACTTATTTCTGACAGTTATCAGGTTCGGTTTATATGCAGTTGTTATCGCATGTACATTTCGCTTGTCTTTCCACTTACTGACATAGACGCTAATGTTTTTTTTCTTTCTCCATATATGTTCACCTTTTTTAAGTTTTTTATTGATAACAATCGCAGGATTACCTCGTCGGTTTACTCTTAGAGTTCCAGTAGAGTGGGTTTTATGAGTAAGCAATTTTGATGATAAAGATACACTATTATAAAAGTTGTCCATGTATACATGGTGACCTTTATTTAGATAAGGTCCCAATAGCCTTAAAACAAGTTCCTCAGTTTTAGAAGTCCTACCCGATCTCGGTTCATTGCGATCACGACCCTGGTAAATTTCCAAGTTCAGAATGTAACCTTCATGGGTGGTAAGTTCATAAAACTTTATTCCGTACTTCGACTTCTTATTTTTTATATACTGCCTAAAAACTAGGCGGCCTCTAAATAACAACATTGACTCATCTAGTGATAGAGCTTCACAAGGTGAATACACAGAATTACTATTCTGTTTCACCAGATCTAAGATACTTCTAACTTGGTGGAGACGATCTTGTGCATCATATACAGCAGGAGTTGCATTGAAGCATCTGAGTATTTGTTCGAATCGACGTCCACTCAAAACATGTAAAAAAATTGGGTGGTAGTACAATGGGTTATAACTGAATAATCTTCTGATAACAGGTACCTTTATCATACCTTGAAGAATACACAAGCCAAGAAATTTATTCAGTTCACTTTCTGTGACAGGTTTAAATTCTCGAGATCGGCTATTTCGAGTTTTAGGACGGTTTGTCTCCAAAAGTTTTGCACCATAAGTATTAGTACTAGTCAACAGAAGATTCATTACATCGTCATTCCATATTTGCCGAAAAATATCTATTGGGGACATATTTTCTATGCCATCAATTTGTATACCACTTTGAGTACCATCAAACACAAAATTAGGGATTTCAGTTTGTACCTCTTCCCAAACATCATTTTCTGCCAATGCTGCGTTTTCCTCCTGGTTCTCTTCATGATCTTGGTTGAAACCCTCACTCTCCGTCCCATTTTGATTGTCTTCCTCGCTCTGCCCTTCACTTTCAGAGTCACTTCCAGACGAATTGGGTACATAATCTGAATCACCACTGAATTCTCCATCGTCACTGTAAGGGTCAGACTCTGATCCGGACAGATCAATATTATCATCATCGCTTTCTTCGAACCATTGTAAAAGTCTTCCTTCTTCCTGCTCATCCATTATTACCTATCAGTGCTGCTAAAAATACATGCACATTATTATTATGCTTATAATTACATATAAAAATAAACCACAAACCTGCCTTACAATATCCAGAATAGGTGTGTTGTAACCTAAACTTTTTTTACAGAATATGCCACCAGTTAGTACTAATATCAACAAGACACTGCATACACGATCGCGGTTAGAATGGTACTAAAACAACATAAGCGGGCACGGTCGGTAACTATCGGTTATTCGCCGACCTCTACCACCTATTTTGTTCCTCCACCATGACATGTAATGTTTATCAGCCACACAGAGTTAAGTTAGTGCGCTTGATGTGACATATAAACAGAATTTTATGTTAGATCGACGTTTATAAACGTTGTGGCTTCAAAACTCAAGTATTTGTTAGGGCGGCTATAGACGTCGTAAAATTGAGGTGCCACAGCACGCACAGTGGTGTAAACGTCCATGGACGTCGCTGTCCGTCAACGTGTTAAAGTGTTTTTAGTGCTTTTTAAACGTTTTTCTTGTGTGTAAAATTAATTAGTGTTCTTTATCTATTATACATTTCGTGATTTGCCGAACTGACTTTTACCTAATGCTTTATTTACATATTCGAATAGAAATGTCATTTTGTGCACATGCCAAAAGTTTTTGTTTCCGTGTGGTAAGTGAATTTTAGTGAATATATTTTAATTTTCTTTATATTCTACATTTTAGGAATCCCCTCATAATATTTCTATGCTGGAATATATTAATGGAGTTGACCTACATGATTTAAAAGTAAAAGATTCAAACTGCATCCTTTGATAATATATCATAGCATTGAATTAATGGACCTTTGTGATCCTTCTTGGAAATAAAATTGATAATATCTAAACTATAAAACTATACTTACCTTTATAATTAATAATAATAATGATAATAATAATACCTTTATTTTCATTCGACATGTTTTACATGTATAGAATAATGTCAATATGAGAAAACAATACATTAAAGATATATCAAATACATATTAATACAATAAATAAAATGGATACCTATTTGTACGAATAAAATAATACAATGTTGAAACTATATGAAAGATGCTTTAAACTATGCTAATAAACAAACATTTAAATATAATAGGTAAGACATACATGTCAAAAAATATAAATTATACGATGAATGTAATACAATTAACTTCATTCTAAGATTTCCATGTTGGACTAAAGTACTCGTCAACAGAACAGAAGATGTTTTCCAGAAGATAATTTTTTATGACTTTTTTGAATTTAATTAGATTGCATAGTTGTTTGATGTTGTCAGGTGACAAGTGATGATTTGGCAATAGCAAATTGTTTTTTATACGTAAATTATAACTTATTTTTCTATCTGAAAAATTTCTCACTTGGGAGGTATTCTTTTTCGCATATATTACACAAGTTAATATACAGGGTGTCCCGAATTGCATAGGCCAAACTTCACTAAGCAATACAACTTTTCAAAATAAGAAAAAAGTTCCTATAAACATGGGTCGGGAAGTGATTAGGTTCCGAGATACAGAGTGTTCAAGTAATTCTCCTGAAAATGTTATTTTATGAATATGTTCGAAACGTCTAAAGATAAACAAATGATAATTTACACAGGAATTTAACTTTTTATGCTTTTTAAGAAAAAATGACAACTATGTATGAAAATCATTCAGGAGCGGGTGAAACTGGGGGGGCCTAGGTATAATTAAGCCCAATTTTATTGTGTGACACTTTTAAATTAATTTATGAGCAGTACTTAAAAATTTGAAACATGAAAAAGTCTTGTGTTTTTTCTCTAAAATTATCAGTTTTTGAGTAAATCTTATCTGAACTTTATTAATTAGTAACCATTATTAGCAGTATTCCTGGTATGCAGGAGTGTACCGTGATTGTAATGTTTGTAACAAATGAAAAAAAAACTAGCATGTAATGCCAGAATGACAATGACATTGTTGTTTTTTGGTATTCTGTAGTTCATTGTTCCGTAGTTTTATTATTTCCTTTGGAAAAATGGTCACGTTTAGTAATGTGGAGTATGCGGATATTCATTTTATTTATGGATATTGTAATGAAAACGCAAATGCCACGCGAATATCGCAGAAGATTTCCTAATAGAAGAAAATCATCTAAAGATGTTTTTATTCGAACCCACCTAGAATTTAGAAATGTTGAACTTAAAAGAGGTCCAAGAAATGAAGAACAGCGAAATGGGCAATTTAAAAACATAATTTTGGCCAAATTTAACAATAATAATAAATTAAGTATCAGAAGATTTACTCTCTTACACTGACTACCTGTCACTTGCTCTGAAGAATGGATATCAAGTTCATGCCATCTATACAGACTTTGCAAAGGCCTTCGACAGAGTTAACCATCGATTTTTACTAGACAAGCTGAAATTGGTAGGCATAAATGGTTCCTTTTTGAAATGGTTCGAAAGCTACCTACTTGATCGATCACAGATCATTCGTGTAAATAATTTCAGATCAAAAGAAATTCAAGTTGCATCAGGCATACCACAAGGTTCTCACTTGGGACCCCTACTCTTTAATGTATTTATTAATGACATTCACGAATGTTTTACAAATGGTAGTTTCCTCCTATTTGCCGACGAGCTTAAACTGTTTTCTAAAGTAACCACCACTGATGATTGAAATAATTTACAAACAGACCTGAATAGCCTTATCGCATGGTGTCGCTGTAATGGTATAGAACTAAATGCAAGTAAATGTCACACTATGGCATTCTATCGCAACAGAGATCCTCTTCATTACACCTACTACATTAATAACACATCCATGATAATGTTTCTGAAGTTAAAGACCTGGGTGTAATACTTGACTCATCATTATCCTTCACATCTCACATCTCTCAAACTGTTACCAAATCATTAAAAATGTTAGGTTTCATTAAAGGAATTTCATGTGATTTCACTAATGTTACTTCTATTAAACTACTCTACTGTACACTTGTAAGGCCGGACTTGGAATATGCTTCATGTGTTTGGACCCCATATTATAATACACACATCCAGAATTTAGAAAATGTACAACATAGATTCTTACACTAGATCGCTTTTAAATTGAATAAGAATTTGGATTATACAAGGCTTGAAAATGATCTTCATATCAATTCGTTTAGTGTTCGGCGGAAACACAGATATCTTAAATTACTATTTAACAACAATTATACAACAGGAGTTTAGCTTTAATGTATGGTGTGGTGATTTTTTAAATTACCATTTTTTTCAATATCACGAGGATATTCCACTTAATTTAAGAAATGAATGCTGGTTTCACACATTTGCACATTTTGCTGTTGAGAACCGTTTGTGGTTAAACAATAATTATCCTGAACGGTGAATCGGTCGATTAGGTGCAAGAGCTTTTTTGTCTGGGGCTATTTAAAGGACAAAGTCTATGCAATCCCTGTAAATACAAGAGAAGAGTTAATAGAAAGAATTCTCGAAGAATGTGAAAATTTGCGAGCTAATCCTGATTTCATTCATAAAGCTATACACACTGTACGGCCCAGATGTCAGAAATGTGTTGAAGCTGGCGGAAAACAACTCTTGTAATTTGTAATTTACCTTACTTTAACCGAATTCATTGTTGTCTAATAAAAAATAATGTAATCAAATTTTGTTTTACTGTCATTGTTTTTTCTGTTTTGCTAAAAGTATCCATAAAAAACTATTCCCAAACAAAGTTCAGATAATATTTATTCAAAAACTGATCATTTTAGAAAAATAACACGAACTTTTTTTGTGCAGAAAAGTTCAAATTTTTAAGTTAAAAAAAATAAATATATTATAAATTAATTAATTTAAAAGTGTCACACAATAAAGTTGGGGCTAAATTATACCTAGACTCCCCAGTTTCCCCGCCCCTGAATGATTTTCATACATAGTTGTCATTTTTTCTTAAAAAGCATAAAAAGTTAAATTCCTGTGTAAATTATCATTTATTTATCTTTAGACGTTTCGAAAATATTCATAAAAAACCATTTTCAGGAGAATTACTTAAACACCCTGTATCTCGGAAACTAATCACTTCCCGACCCATGTTTATAGGAACTTTTTATTTTATTTTGAAAAGTTGTATTACTTACTGAAGTTTCGCCTATGCAATTCGGGACACCCTGTATATATAAGTCCAAAGAATTTTGAATTTTTATTATTTTGGCTGATTGATTTATTATTTAATTTAACCAGGAGGCTATAATTAAGTTCTTTTGCGGAAAATGACAAAAGTTCGGTTTTGTTCATATTTAATGAGTCCGTTGTTAATACTCGTTTGCTGTACCATGTTAGTACTTTCAGCGTAATCATCGGCAAAAAGATAACCTAGTGAGTTGTCGATTGTATGACTGCAATCGATATTGTTGATAAATATTAGGAATAAAACTGGTCCGAGAGTACTTCCCTGAGGAACCCCAACTGGTACTACTACTATTAACCTTTTGACTGCGGCTATCCGTAAATGGAGCTATTTCACCAGTGCGGCTATATATATACGTTTCCCGCAACGCGGGAACATTTCATAGGTTATGGTAACGAAAAATGTCAAATAATCATCGAAGTTTATTTGTTTGTGAATTTCTAATATTGTTATGGTTTGTGACTAATTTGTGTTCAATTCTCAACCATTTGCTGATAAGATTCTGCCATAAAATGCGAGCGGTATGTTTGTATTTCTTAACAACAACGTTGCTACATGCTATACTGCTATATTGACCAAGTCGTCGTCCGACGGATCCTCAATATTAAAATTTTCTATGAAAAACTCCTCTTCACTATCGCTGCGAGTGAGAATTTCTTCCAATTCTTTGTCGGAATAAAAACTACCACTACTAGGTGCAGGCAGAGACATTTTGTAGGATGCGGCGAGTTTTACAATAATTATTTTTAGCAGCCGAGACCTACGCTAACACGATGTAGTCGATAACACTGATTACATATTGCTCTGTGCGTTCAGATGAGCTCTCACCCCACCAAAGATATCCCCACTACATAAAACATGTGAATCCGTTTATCGCAGTTGACGACAGAAAAGCAAACATATATGTCGGTCAGTAGCAACAGTGGCATGATTTTTCAAAACATATATATCCGCCAGTAGCAGTCAAAAGGTTAATTATGTATAATGTGCATAATTTAAAACATTCCATTATGGTAGATGGTGCATTTAAAATGTATGTTATCAACAATAATAAACATACATTTTGAATCAATTTATTTTACTCCTGTTAAAAGTGTGTTATTTTTTAATTTCTGTCGCGTTTTAGCTCACTTACCTTCACTGATATTTTATTTGTGCACATTATCATTATCTTGAACATATGTGATTTGCTTACAATTTTATTGTATTACTCCTGCATTTCATAATACAAATCTCTGATTATTGTTATTCATGTGGTACACACTTAAACTATTAGAAACTTTTGAGTCTATTGAAAGTAAAATATAATCAATAAGAAGTTGATGGGAAATATTTTAAATTGTCTAAAAACGTAAAATTTCACAATAGGTTCATAAAACCATTAATATATGATTGATATATTGGCTTAAATCAATGAATATTGTGACAACTTTTAACCTACCTAACCTTATTATATCATTACTTAGCTGTAACTGAGTCTATATTAATTAAACATTTATTAAAATATGTCGTGATATTATATACATATAAAAAAGTCAAAAATCCAATATTTTCACTATTTTATGGGTTCACAAAGATGTCAACGTACATGACATCAAATTTTACACTTGTAAAAACAACACTAATAAAGTATATACAAAAATCTTTCTCACACTAGGCTTTTAAATAAACATTAATAAACATTACTACACATATCTGATATTCAGAAATCCCCCACTTTAATTTATATCAAACGAAAACTGACACTCTTATGTCAAATTTCGGAATTTCCACCCAGACAACTGACAGCTAGCAAAACTGTGACGTCACTGCTAGTGCTCTATTCAGTTTTAAGAGAAAACCATTGTTAATTTTTTTTTAAATCTATTTATTAATGTTTTTATTCGCATTTCTAGGTTGGGTCCAATGTATCATTTATAAACTCTCTCATACAGAATAAATATAATTTTCTAATCGTTGAATATTAAAAACAGACCGTTAATTATAGGTTGGATTTCCAACCTGTAAATAACATTTCTTAAAATTAACAATATTAATAAATTCTCTGTATAATATTTGAGAGTTTATTAATGTTACACTGGACCCAATCTAGAAATACGAATAAAAACATTAAAAATGAAGAATAACTTACAGAAACGTAAAATTTGAGGTTATTTCTTTATTAACATTTGTCAGTAACCTACTATCTAAAAATGTACCTTTATTAATTCCTTACCTTAAATTTTCGCCGCTAAATTCTTTATCGAGAAACCGTACGAAATGTTCCCTTCCGACAGGGTCTTGTAATAATTCCTGTAAACTAAAAGCCCAACGTTTTACTCTACGAGCTGATATGTCTTTTGCCATTTTCTCTTGCTCCCACAAATCAGGACTATCCGATATCCATGGATTTGGATACTCCGGTGCCACAAAAAAACTGTCGTATTCTAAGTATTGCTCACAGTATGCTACAAAGCTAAAAACACAAAAATACTTAGAAATGGTTTTTGATAATTTTATTACTCGAACTTACGATTCTGCAGCCTTTGATATTTTGATATTTCTTCTGTCAAGTCTTGTTTTAAGGAGAGAAATTTGCTTTTTAAGTTGATCTACAGCGTTCTTTGGTGGTAAACCTGATGTTGATGGAGACAGTTTGGGTGGCACAAGATGCATATTTTTAATACCAAGAATGGGTTTGTTCATCTGACATGCTTTCTTTATGTCTATTTCTGTGGTATTAACACAACCAGGCTGCAAAAACCAACAAAACTCCTCCTTCACTAATATTAAACAATAATCAAGAATGTATAAAGGCAAACTCTGAGCTCTCAAAATGCAAGAAACGAGATTTTAAAAACCAATAATTTACATTTAGAATCAACTGTCAAAATGCATGGCGAACTTAATCATTATGGATTGCCTTGATTTTTCATATTCACTTATTGAAAAATATTATACCGGGTGCCACAGGATCATGGTATACCCTCCTTTTCTCCTTTAGTTTTGAAGATGATTGAAATTTAGGACATACTACATACATAATAAGAGGCACTTTTTGACATAAAATTCTTTTTTTTTTTTCACTTCTGGTTTCGCCGGAAGTGACACTAACTTTCGACTTTTAAATGGAACACCTTATATATTATTGCATTTTTGAATTCTGCATAATTTTCTGAATCCAACGATGCTAAATAAGTGACATTTCAAGCATCATTTTTTTTATAATATAATATTTAGTTTTCCACTTAAGTGTGCCATGACGGTTCCGATTTATTCTAAATGCCCCGCGTAATGCTACAAAAATAGAAATCCCGTTAGAAACACTAAATTACGTGATTTATGAGCAAATAAAATTCACCAAAATTGTTTTTGGGGCAAAACTCAATTTTTTCAAATGGAACCACATCGGTACCGTGGTACCATTTATTAGTACTATTAATAAGGAATTTATTCATATGTCGTATTAAAATGTGCGATAAATACAAACAAAATTACAGCTAAACGAAAATAAGAAAATACAATTTTGTTGTATTTAAATGTTAAGAAGTAACTAAGGTGGCTATGGAAACAATGAAATATTTAACTTGTCAAACATTTATTGGTTTAACGGTGTTTTTATTCTGTCTTTAGAAATTGTTTAAAATTCTTGTTAACTATGTTCAAAATGCCCCAAATTTATACAATGTTAATTATTTATGGGGAAAGTAAAAAAAATGCAATTGCAGCTATGGACCTTTATGGCCGACGATATCCTGATAGACAATGTCCAGCGAAAAACTAGTTTAAACCTGTTGAAAACCAATTCCGAAAAGAGCCCAACAATGATCCCGAAGAAAACTTCATTATTGACGAAGGAACGGAAATTAATGTTTTGGCTCGAATAGATGTTAGCCAGTCCCTAGAACGAGATATCCGATAGGGACATATTTATTATTTTTGCATATAACTTTTTTTTCTTAATACGTATATTTAAAAAAATTATAAGAATACCTAAGTAAAACCATAAGAAGACTCTTACTATGAATTTTCACTCAATAGTTTCAGTGGTTTGCAAAATAGCTCGATTTAAAGTTACGAAATAGGAAGATTAACCGAATTTGATTGAATGAAAATTCATAGTAATAGTTTTGTTATGGTTCTATTTAGGTACTCTTATAGTTTTTTAAATATACGTACTAAGAAAAAAAAGTTATGGCCAAAAATAATAAATATTTCCCTATCGGATGTCTCTTTCTAGGGAATGGCCACCTTAAGGCAAGTTGGGTTTGAATTGAACATTAGTCACCAAACAGTAAGCTGAATTTTGCACAAATACCAATATAAATCTTTTAAATACCAATTGCGCCAGCATTTGTACGAAAGTGATTACGAACATAGAATGGAACATTGCAATTGGATTTTGTATAATAACGTGCAGCCAAACAATGATTTTATGGGACTGATTTTATTTTCGGACGAGTCAAGGTTTACAAATCTGGGATTATTTAACCTACAAAATACAAAATATTGGTAACAAGAAAATCAAAATTTATTACAGGAGGGTAACTTTCAAGTGCAGTTCGGTTTCAATGTTTGGCTTGGAATAATCGGTACTAGAATCATTGGTCTAATAATATTTGAAGGACCTTTGACTGGTGCCAGATACTTGAAATTCCTGGAAAATGAGGTTGAGGACATTTTAGATGAGTTACCTTTAGATTTAGGACAGGGAATGTATTTCCAACAAGATGGAGCTCCTCCCCATAATTCAAGGATAGTAATTGATTACATTCAACGGAGATTCGAAGAAAACGTAATTTCGACGAATGGTCCTGTGAGGTGGCCTCCAAGGTCACCTGATTTAACGCCCCTTGATTTCTTTATTTGGGGTCATTGAAAAAATATTGTTTATGCAACCGCCGTTACAACCCATGAAGACCTGGAGCTACTAGTAAGACGAGCAATTAATAGCATAACGGCCCAGCAAATGGCGAACGTTCTTCGAGAAACAGCTATGTGACTTTAGAAGTGCATTGACGTTAATGGACAGCATTTTGAACAACTGTTGTAATGTTTTGTGTTAATTTTTTGTATTCCAAAACCACCTTATGTGTAACAAGGTAATTAGAATAAAATTGTATTTTCTTATTTTCTTTTAGCTGTAATTTTGTTTGTATTTATCGCACATTTTAATACGACATATGAATAAATTCCTTATTAACAGTAATAATAAATGGTACCACGGTACCGATATGGTTCCAGTGAAAAAAAAATCAATTGTATGTCAAAAAGTGCTTATATATGTATGTAGTATATCCTAAATTTCAATCAATTATCTTCAAAACTAAAGGAGAAAAGGGGGGTATACCATGATCCTGTTACACCCTGTATATTGAAACCCCTCATTTATTTCTGTTATTAACGAAAACAGAAAAAAAGTTTCGTATAAAAGTTGTAGGGATCTTACCTATATTTTATTGAAACTTGATAAAAGAAAACAATTTCATGCATAGGTCACGTGACACGTAATAAATATTTGTCTATTAAATGGAACACCCTATATATTATTGCACTTTTGAGAAGCCCATTTTCCCTGATTTCAAATATATAACATAGGTCTATCTTAAATACTCCTTGACATATTTGACATTCAAAATGCAAATAAGCTGCTTTATTGCAAGAAGAGTGAGCCATGCGTGTCAAAACAGAAGTGAAACAAAAATAATAAGGTAGGCCATGAAAATAATTATTTTATTGTTTATTGAATTTTGACATTTCAAACCATCATTACTATAACATTTATTTAATCAAAATGTGTTATAGTGAGGCTAAAAAAGTCAAAATATTTTCCCCTTATGTAAAAAATAATAAAAATAAGTGTGCCGCAAGAAGAGAATACATGACATTGAATCCGAATCGAGTGTAAACACGTTTTTGAATGTTTACCGTCAAACCCTAATTGGCATTTTTTTTTTTAACGGATCTTTTCTGGCTCTATTGCCTAGGCTATAATTTATAACACACTCCACATGAGTTCATAAATTGTTGGGATAAGTATAGTTTTTTTTATTTAATTTAGTTAACTTTAGCTTATTTCGGCAATTAAACCCAATCACCGATAAAAGGAGACAAGCTACCCCAAATTCTTAATTATTTATGCTTCACTTACCATCGGCCTATGAACATCCCAAAATGCTCTCTCTTGACTATCCAAAACTTTTCTTTCCAGCTTATCTCGTTTCTTATCAACTTTGCTTTGGGCCTCAGCCTGCATGAAAATAAATTCCCATTTCCTTGAAAACATTTTCTGCAGTCTAGCCAAATTCTCAGCCTCGTAATCCGCTAATTCCAACCGTGTCTTATTTTGCATAGTTCTTTTACAAAGATATACAGCTAAAATATTCAAAGATGTAGATTATTTATTATTTTTTAAGTCGTATCGCTACCATAATCAGTATTTTCAGGTTCCCAGCAATTTGAAGGCCAAAAATAAGGCGTTTGAAAACGATAGAAGGTGTTGTCATTCTTTACGGTCAGCATATGGTCGTCTATCGGAAAAAAATAACCATGGGATGCCATCAAATGCGCCAAATGCAAAGCCTCTTGTTGGTCCTCGACATCCAAATTTTTCATCATCCACATTATTAGGTCTGACCCGGTGAACACTGATGGGATTTTCGACATGAAACTTTTTACTGTACGGACTGGAACACCTGTTGCCTCATCTTGCATTTTTTCCACAATTTTCTCCATCTAAAAATTTCAGAAAATGTAGGTAAATGAAAACAGATACTAAGTCTGTTACACGACGTGACACTAGTCTGTCAAACAAAAACACTTGGTGATAGATAGTAAGTTGAAGAAAAGAAGTGGAAATTGCTGAGACACAGTAAGACGTAAATGATTTTACATATATATAAATTAATGGAAAACTTATTGTTCACATCTTCCTATCAATTGTGATGAATCATAATGAAATTCTAATAAAAACTTGAAACGATTACTGATTGGATTAGCTTAACAGTAGGAAGTATCAATTTCTTCAATTATCCACCTGACATATCTCCCAACAAAAATATCATATCATCCATATTTTACAGTGGAAAATGACATAATTTTTTCCTTTTTTTAAGATTATCCAATTTAGTCAGAATCTGTTGGTCACACAGATAAATATTAATAATCTTGAAATGAACATTTAAAATGGATTAAATAGAACTAATTAATTATGAAAAAATCTGACTTAATTTTCCCCTGGGTTTTCCTTCACGATGAAATAGGTACCTAGTGATTATTTTTACATGTCGAGAACACAACAAAAAAATTAAATAAAAAAAGCGAAAGATTGAATGAATTAAAGAACAAGCACCAAACCTTTTTGTAGAGTAGATGATTGGGTGATTCCTCTGTAGTGAATGTTGTAGCGGTTGGTTGGATAGATACTGGTTCTTCATTACTCACTCCGGTACAGCCCCCATTATTAGGCTCCGGCTTGCGCTTAGCGGCAGCCTTATCGGAATTCATAGTGACCATAATACTATCCCTGGAGGAATGACTTCCTCCGTTTGCTTTAAATAACACAACACATAAAACACAACATTAAATTCCCATACTTACATGCCAAAGTTATAATTAGAAAACAGTAAAAAAGTGTTATTTCCTCAATTACTGTATTGCTGTATAATAGTAAACTGAATTATGATATCCTATTTTTCATGCTGGCGCTAACAATTAGAGTGAAAACAGTAGCACACAGGTAGTTGTAAAAACAAAAGCAATTAAGTTTTAGATATATACCTATATATATTTATTAAAAAGCTGATTTAAAATTGGACTCGCAAAAATGCAGTAAAGACATAAGAGAGATATAAATAAGTAGAAAATACAGATATAAAAGGACATAGCATACAAAAGAAATAATATAAATTAAAATATTTAACTCACTCCATTGATAATAGTAACCAAGAGTGTCCTAAGTGATATCCGATTTCCTGCATATTCATTAATTATTGTTTTCAGTACGCATGAATTATGTTATATCTAGCACCGACATATTTTTAAAACACCGTTAAAAACTTTAAAAACTATCACTTTAAAATGTTTATTCAAAAATATTTATTATTCTACATTGAGCTAGCACCATCGATATTTTCTTTACCTCGGTTTCATCGGAGATGTTCGTACATTTCCGGACGATGCGGCTGTGGGAAATTCAAATTTATAATTAATGAAATACCACCTCCTGTTTTTCCCATACATAAATCATACATCTGCAGTACCTGCTCTCTTGAATCCTTAATCAATTCTCACTCGGCATCTATTTTTATTTTCCTCATTTGTAAGTAAATATCACCGAGTATTGACACTTCACACTTCACAGCGTTATTAAAGCAAATCATAAGTTGTCTTGGTCAGTTCGCCACTCTACTTTCTATTGTTTTTCGCTTGAGACAAAAGTTCGAAATCAAAACCATTTGAATCGACCAAATAAATACTCGCATTTATTTATCTGTTAAAAAATAGATTTAACTAAGTAACAATTCATATGAACAAAGTAACTAATTATGATGAAATATGTATATATTAAGAAATAATATTATATATAAAGTACGCAATAAAATTATATTGAAATTAAAAATAACAGAATAAGACGTCCAGATATTCGGAGTATTGTAACTATGAAACTGTGAACCCGAAACTGCATGCTAGGTTTGATCCTAGGTACATTGATTCAAAAAATTATTTGAATTTTTTGCGTCAAAATGAGGTAGAGAACGCTGCTGTTTTTTAATCGCTATAGATTTTATGATTATGTCAACACTAGTGAATGAAAATATCTTTTGCTTAATTTTTTACAGCCAAAAGAATTTGGAAAAAGCAGAGGTTTCTTCGCGGTAATTTTTTTTTTCAAAAGAGGAAAAAAATGTTTCAAATATAAGTTGTAGACAATAAAATTAACTATCGACCATCATCTACTTTTTATAATAAATCCACCTGCTCAAAACCGATGATTGAGTTGAAAATGTAGCCAATCATATAGCTAAATAAAGGTGTCTTCAAGAAGGTACAGGGCCTTCATTAATGACCGTAAGACACGTGACCGCAAAATGTATGCAACCCACTAAACACTGTTGGCGCGCCTGTTTAACAAAAATCCCTAAATCCAGTGGCGTCGACTTGAAAGTTTACTGTTGGATAAATTTAATTAAACCCAATATTTACGTTTTTGTAACTTTATTCTCATTGCTAAATTGGAACCAGTGTAACATTAATAAACTCTCTTAGATAAATACATATAATTTATTAATCTTATTGAATTTTAAAGATGTAAGTACTCATATTTACAAGTTGGAAATCTAACCTATAATTAGCGGACTGTTTTCAACATTGAGTTAGAATCAATATTCAACAATATTGAAAAATGATATGAATTTTAACTGAAAGAGTTTGTTAATGTTACACTGGTTCTAATCTAAAAATGTGAATAAAAACATTAAAAATATGAGAATAAACTAACAAACACATATAATTTGAGGTTATGGGATATGCTTTTTGTGTTTTTATTTGAACTGGTTTCGAAATTTTCAGTTTTTCATGTGATAATCTTCATGTGTCACTAATTTATCTACCAAATTTAGGAAAAGAAGTAACATCACTGGTACAGAAACAGCATGCAATTACCTGACACATTTGTAACCGACATTAATCTTCTTCGTTAGAGTTTAGCAGACAACAAAAGTGACACGATACATTTTCTTAATGGTAGAAACTTCAGTAAATAACTCGAAATGTCTTTTCCAATTGGTGCAAGTATTTGTTTTAAGCAAATATTTTTTTATCGATTACTTGCCACTTAGTGAACACAAAATACAACTGGCATACATCCCGGTTACTGGAGGTCCAGCGACAGACTTACAAGCTATGTCACTAGGCGTGACAAAGAAATATGATCTAATTTCTTTGTGGTCGATTAATTACCGCTTAATAATTACAAACATACGATTGACTTTCGCAGTTGGTAAAGTTCTGAGATATGTTGAACCAGCAAGGGGTCTACTTTTTATGCATGATTAGTAAATATCAAGCTGATTTTTCGTTAAATAATTAATTTTATTTATAAATTAAGTTTGCACCACTAAGAAATATTCTTTTCTTTTTTCTTACTTACCTGAGATCTTTAGGTCTATGGCAGCAATTCCATATATACATGGTTCATCGGATAAATTACGAAAAGTTGGGGAGAGGTTTTCCGTACGAATGGTTTTTCAAGCGGGCTCCATGCTAAGATCGGTTTTATCAAAAACCAAACCTTTAAGCCAAAAGTTTTGAGAACGGATGTAGACAATCTTCCGAAACGTTAACTGACTAGCTTTCATATTCATTTTTTTAGTTTATAACGTTCTAGTTTATATATTTTTAGATGCGAGACATTTTGTGATAAACAAGTACTCAAGAAACAATTCTATCTGATCCGTTTGGTGGAGGTTTTTTCATTAAAATTTTCAAATATTTTCAGTGGCAAAATACCCAACAAAAAGTAAGAAAATCTGAATATTCCACAAATAAACAATTATAGACAATATAAGAAACATTCTTATATCGCTTTCCTTGTCCGCCGTGCTTTAAGGAATAACTATGTTTCTAGCTGTTACAAATGGTCGGGTAATTGCATGCTGGCTTCTGTACCAAACGATATGTTTTTGACAATAATAAAGTAGAATGGTAGATGCCTTTTATGTCAATGGAAAAAAAAAACAACGTAAAGAGGGGAATAAGTCTTATGTCGCATGTTTCATAATTCTATTAATATGCAACTTTCTGAAACTTGCCATAGTCTACAAAAGATACAGTAAATTATTTGCAGATTTGTCAACAAATGGCTTTCAAGACCTGTATAAATGTCAACAAAAAATTACTCGTAAGAATGAATTTATTATATAGAATTCAGAATAAATTAATAATCTTTAATTCCAGAAACGTCTATAAGTGTATTATTTATCAAGTTATAATATTTAATAAGATTAATCAATACCATGAAATAATAAAACATGTTCAAAAGCAATAATAAACTAAATAAAATTACAAGTATTGAATCTACATTAACAACCAATGGGTTTAATATATGAATCACACAACTCGTATAGTAGGTAAAAACAGTTACTTGATAAAAAAATATTTCATGATAAGTCTATTGCCTTTTTATAGTGTACGGTACAAAAAGTACTAATTTAGAAGACGATAAACAAATTTTAATACAGATCGATTATGAAAAAATTACAATAATTGTTCAAAATGATGGCCTTGAGCATTTAGACATATCTGCACTCTTTGCTTCATATTATCAAATACATTTTTCAACTGGTCAACTGTTATACTGCGAATTTCTCTTTCCACTGCTTGTTGTATTCGTCAAGATCATGCAATCGATTTTTAAAAACGTTGCTCTTTAAGTGTCCAAATAAAAAATAATCAAGGGGTGTCAAATCTGGAGAACGTGCCAAAGTCCCTGGCTGATTAATCTATCATCATAGAATTCCTCTAAAAATTGCATAGTAGCTCTTGCTGTATGGGCAGTAGCACCATCCTGTTGGAAGTAACCAAGTTGCAATTCATCATCATGTAGCTGATTCAGAAAGGGTTCCAAAATTAGATTTCCATTTATGGTCTCTTGAAAAAATATTGGGCCTATTATTCTTCTCCTGGATATTGCCACCCATACACCTATTTTTAACGGATGTAAACTTGTTTCCACATAACAGTGAGGGTTTTCTGTAACCCATGTCCTATAATTTTGGCTATTGATATAACCACTTAGGTGGAACCATGCTTCGTCAGTGAAAAAGGTCAAATCCAGCACATCATCATTATTTAAATTTTCGTTAAACCAACGACAGTATCTTTCTCGTTTACCAAAATCAAGGGGTAGTAGTTCTTGCACAACTGTTACCTTGTAGGGATGTAAATGTAGCTTTTTTAAAGCTTTATGGGCTGTACCAACTGAAAGACCTGAAAAAGTTCAAATTCATAGATTTGTTGTTTGCAGTAGGTCATTTTATAGTCGAAAAGCCAGCGATATTTTTTTCAATGTCAATTGAGCAAAAATAATTTATAATTTTTCCGCCAACTTACTATTTATTAGAGGGTACAACAGCTCATCCCTAAAGCCATCAGCACAAAATAATTGTTAAACTTTTTGAAGCTATTTCTATTTATTAAATGATTAATACAAAAATAAATCATTACATAAGGCAAGATTATGTGTGAGTATGATAGTCAGAGAGCTGCCTATATGTTTTTGCGACAGGTAATGGGACTGTCTGCTGACCATAAAATATAATTGTTGGTAGTGCCCCAAGTCACCTAGTCAAGATTTTCAAATTTCTACGTGGCACCTTACCGGGGTGGTGGGGGGCTTTGAAGTACAGTCGGTTTATGACAGGTCCGGTAACTGTCTGCTGTTTTGATATATCAGTAGATATGATTCTGAACATACCTCCTGCAAAGTCTGACGCTCGCAAGTGGTTGCGATTCAGAGATATGTCCTAAAAACCATCATTTTGGAATTTTGCCGGATACTGTTACATGAATTGAGGCGACGGGTCCCGGTAACTGCTCAAAATCTTGTTAGCTATCGTGGGGCTCATGAGAGGGATGGGAAAATACGTTTGGCAGACACGCAAGTGGTTTTGGGCAAGTGTGGCAGCACTTTGAAAGACCGAATTTTCACAAAACTGCAACTTTTGTTAAATATTGAAAAATATGTAATAAAAATATCTGCTGTTTTTTTTTTTATATACCTAGATGTATTAAAAATAATAAAAATCAAACAGCAGAAATTTGTATTCGTATAAAAAATTTTTATGCTAAAAAAAACGAAAAAACATCTATAGATAACTCATTAATACGATATGTATAGAGCTAGTGTACACTTTTATACACAATAAATATATGCAATGGGGTTGTCGTTTACAGTACATACAAATAATCCTCCGCCCCCAGCCTCAAACGTTGAGCACTCCGTAAATTTGTGCAATAAACTAATTTATTTTCTGGTTTCTTATGGGTTCCTAGAACATTTTAATCCTTTTACGACCTATATAAAAATAAATTTATTTAATGCGGCCTTATTATACCCTATAAAGAATTTGTATAAAAAAATTACTCACTACCTATGGCCATGACGTCAGATCGCATTACTAACACTGCAGCATAGGCCTCATATCGTTGCCTTCTACGTACAGTGTAACGTCACACACATCTGAACTGTTTTAAATGACCTGCTGAAGTTTAACACTTTAATTATTTACTCACATTTAAAGCCACATATTTTACATATTTAATTTTCTTACATATTTGAATATTTTTATGCAATAAAAAAGATGTGCAAGTTTCGTATTCCTCATCGGCAAACTGTGAAATGCAATCGCCAACTTTAATGTAACAGTAAAAATTCCAAATTGTCCTTACCTGTGCTGAAATGACATTGGGAAAATATTGTGAGCTCTTCGACTATTGAGAGAATCCTACTAATTTATTTTTATTCAAACTATGATTTCATGTGTAAAGCAAAAGTTTGAGCTATCAGTAACTTAATGTAGGTAATCAAATTGATAAAGAAGTCAGAGATAAATTACCTGTTTGAGCAGATAACTTTGATACAGACTTTGTTGGGCTTTGATCCATTCTTTCCTGAACGTCATTCATAACCACCTCAGTTAAAATAGTTTTCCTCCCAGTTGGCTTTTCCTTGCAAATGCAGTGTTTTTCTGCAAAACGTTTAAGGACTATGTGCTTACGATGGGGCAATGTGTCATTAGAATATTGGCATTAGGAAATTCTTCTCTAAATTGATCAATGCACCATTGAAATGAATATATCCACGATCCATCTGCGTTGCGAGATCCACTTCGAAAATGGGCCATTAAAATAAAGGCTTCTTGTGCCGGCGTAAAAGCCATTGCAAATTGCACACGTCTGAAACATTAGAAGAAATACACTTAACCTAAAATTATCAATTATCATTCTCTTTATTATTACTTACCACCAAAAATAGCAAATGTATATTAGGTAGTTCTGAAAAGAACTGATAAATACGCAAATTACAATAGTAAAAATAATTAAAGACACTTGGAAATGAAAAAGGACTGGAAATAACGAAATAAACACTCTCCGTGCGTACGTCTATGCCCTAGAAAATAACTAGATGTCATGTCACAAATTAATATTTTAGAGACTGCTCGAGAATTCTCAAATCGGGCGACGCTACTTGCTTCTTAGGCTCCGTAAAGATGCAATGAGCGATCTACGTAGGATTCAACAAATTTATGATAAATCCCTAGAAAACCTGACATAAACATGACAAAGATAAAATTCAAATTAACTGGTCACGTGTCTTACGGTCATTAATGAAGGCTCTGTATAATGTGTGAACCGGTTCTGAAAATATTAATTTTTGTGTGACTTAATTTCAAGAGTGAAAATCAGGGAAAACGTTAACTCTTCGATTAAGCGCCAATAAAGGCGTTCTCAGGCTTAAATTGTAGGTTTCTAACTTTACTTCCATAATCCGAAGAAAAATTATTTATTATCTAGGCTTTTTACATTTTTTCCTTCGCCTTGAATATTTTAAATTTCTCTAAAATTCATATATTTCCTTAAAAATTCAGTTCCTCTTTATTAAATTTAATTGAAACAAATATTTTAATCTTTGGATTTTTAAAATCTGACCAATAGAACCCGAGATATCGATAGTTTTGAGAACTAAAACCTATTGAGTACCTAAGACAAAATCACAGGACACAGAGTATAGTTACGTACTCTGTGACAAAATCACATTAATCTATATTTATTTTCATTCAATAAATCGTTTTAACTTTACTCGTTCGCCCCATTCATGCAGTAAGCAAACTTTGAATAATTGTTTATTCGTTTTCCCAAATATTATTGCAGAAAATGAAAACTATAAGTATATAATATTTTCTGCGCTATAAGCAAAGATTAGAGAATTTCTCTAATCTTTGCTATAAGCTTACTTTTGAATAAACCGCTATCGAGCATCTATCGAGGACACATTTGCCGTCGCGTTGGTGCACACAAAACTAAAGGTTTGTTCATTTGTGTTGATTTAAAGCAGCTTCAAGAAGTTCAAAGATAGTGCTATCACAAGTAACGTGAGTGTGAGAGAGATAACGTGCTTCAGCGTTGCTATAAATCAACACAAATGAACAAACTGTATATATATCCGATTCGGCTGCTAAAGATTGAATTTCTGAACGCCTCTTAAAAATGACATCCAGTTTTGACAGGACAGGACTAACATGACAGAGCAAATTGCAGTTTTGTGAACTTGTACAAGTTCGAGATCGAGACAATAGCCGCAAAAACTGTTGAAAGTGTATCTTGTTAAAAGATAAATTGTTATTCAGAAAGAACAATTGTTAATGTTAGTTATATCCCACTCTTAATGTAAAACTTCTAATAATATATTACCAATTTTCGTAAATACGTACTTTTTGTGAAGATGAGTAGTGAAACAAAGCCTGAGCCTTCCAAGGCGGAAATTAAGGTAGCCGATGATGATAAAAACAAAAATGAGTTGGTAAGTAACCGATAAGAGCAAATCAAGGCAATTTTATATATTTTCTTGCAAATTTCACGAAATTTTGAGGTTATGTGATCAATCTATTATAATTCCAATTTCAGTCTGATGAAGACCGACAACTACAAGAAGAGTTGAATTTATGTGTAGAGAGACTACAAGAGCAAGATGAAAGGCTTTATTTACCGGCTTTACAAGCTCTAGGCAATCATATTCGAGCCTCAACAACTTCCATGACGTCTGTTCCAAAGCCTCTCAAATTCATGAAACCACACTACGAACCGATGAAGGAGGTTTATGAAAAGATCACAGAGCCTAATGTAAAGAAAGTATGTGCAGATATCATATCTGTCTTGGCTATGACCATGGGAGACGGAAGAGAGTGTTTGAAATATCGCTTACTATCTGACTTGGACAAAATTGGAGACTGGGGCCATGAATATGTTCGGTAAGTATTATTAAATTGTTTGTAAATTGTGACGCAATTTTTTTTTTATTTAGCCACTTAGCCGGTGAAATTGCCGGAGAATGGGCGGAAACTGATGTCGCTGAAAACAAAGAGGTTAGGGATAAACTAATATTGTTGACGAAGCAAATAGTGCCGTACAACATGGCTCATAACGCAGAAGCAGAAGCATGTGATTTGCTGATGGAAATAGAAAGACTAGACCTACTTGAACAATATGTAGATGAGAATATTTATCCAAGAGTTTGCTTGTATCTAACAAGGTAAAATACATTAAAAAATAAAACAGCAGATGTTCATTATATATATTTTTCAGTTGTGTACCATACGTGGCAGACCCTGAAAATTCCACCCTTCTTCAAACAGCCCTACTGTTGTTCCGCAAGTTTAACCAATATCCACAGGCACTTCGTTTAGCTATGCAATTGAATGATCACGGTCTTATTGAAGAGATCTTTATTTCTTGCCCTGATACGTAAGTTTCTTACATTATGTTGTAGATTTTTACTTAAGTGTTTTTTCTTACAGTGCTATACAGAAACAGCTAGCGTTTATGTTGGGTAGGCAACAAATCTACATAGAAATTCCTGAGACCACCACAGAGTACGAAGATTTGATTGAAATTATGGCAAACTGCCATTTAAATAATCATTTCTTAAATTTGGCTAGAGAGGTAAGAATTTTTTTATTTATCTAAGGTATTATGTGGTTACTTCAAACACCAATATTCTTAACACTGTGCTCAGCGTGAGTCTCTCTACCAAAGTTGCCATTATCTAAAGACAATTGAAACTGAACTGTATCTGAAAATATATACTCGTTTGTAGTAATGAAAAACATTCAGTTAAGAGTCTAAATGGGTTCAAACCCTCTACCCAACTCTGAAATCTCTAATCACTCTACCTCGTATTTGCTAAGGGTTACAAATGTTTATATTAAGCCTTTTTTACTTTTTTTTGTCTATATTAACCTCTATTAAAATTAAAGCAGTCACATCCCTAACACTCTATATCAAATTCTAATCTCCACTGTTTCTAGTCACTACTACTCTACACGGTGACCCGACAGTAGATGTCAATAATAAAAAACTAAATAGAGGCTATCAGTACCTCTCAGAATAACTCCCATATTTGTTTCCCTACTATTTATCGTTTTCGAGATATTCACGTTTCGATAGCTCCTTATTACAATTTTTTTTTTAATAACTATTTTTAGCATCTTTTTTATTTTAGTAATATGCATTGATAAGTAAGGTAAGTATGGCTAAAAAAATCTAAACTGTTTACTTTAGTAAAAGTTTGAAAATTAATTTCAAAAAATAATTTGTGACTTCTCATGAATCCTCTGAGATTTCGATATGAATTTTTTTTTAACAGTTTACCAAGTCTGACTTGTATATCAAAAACTTCTATAGACAATAGGCTTTCAGAAACTAAAAATAGAATATCTACTTCATGGGAAAAAATAAGTTATTCTCAATTCAACGTGAATGTCTCGAAAACGATAAATAATCGTATAGGTAACTACAGGATTACTTTGTGTTATTTCATTGGGAAACTTTACCAAAATGAAATGACTATTTAAATTAATAACAATATCGCCTACTCTGCAATATTTACATAAACACTGCAAAGATGTGATCCACATATTTGATCCATAATTTAGGAAAATATTCAATTTTTTCCTGCATCTCTGTTTCCAACCTGCTTATCAATAGATCAACAATAGAAAACGACAAAAAGTTTTAGCTGCAATTTGTTGTTTTGAACAAGCTTTTTTCTTTATTAGAAGCATGATGTGGGTGGTGCAAAAATACGAAAAGAAATGGTTTGGCCATTCCGAATATCCAATTGGAAAAAATGTATAGTCTAGTATTAAAGACAACTTTAAACATTTCTTTACTATTGTTGATTTTGTCAAATAAGAAGAGTAAATTTTCAATTTTTAATTTATTTGAGTAGTTTTTAGGTTTTGCTTTATTGCACATTAATTTTGGTGAAACGTTCTATGTAAAGTATATATAATCTCAATTGGGACAGCATAAAAACGAAAACTAGGAGTAAAGTCGGCATCTCCTTTATGGGACATAGGCGGTGGTAGTAGAAATGTAAAAATGCTTTAAATACTAATTATTTTTTTATTGTTGAAGAAAGGACTTTCTATAGTACCTTTATTCGATAGAAGTGGTTAATGAAAAAATATGTTTATCACATTTGATAAGTCACATAAATGATATATTAAGGATACATCTATTGTCTAGTGACCTACCTCTCGTTCTATCTTCTAGCGGCAAAGTTATGTAATCTTAGGAGGGAGCCGTATAGATGGTATATAATCCTTGATTGACTTAGTCTTGTTTTTACATCAGCCTACACCATTTCAATGGGGTTGAAAATGCAATAATATGGAGGCAGACGTAAAATAGTATGATTGTGTGCTCCAAAAATTTTTTCAACAGCATATTCCTTTTTAAAATTTTGGTTTCCAATCAGTTCTAATAAAGTCTTTTTTGTGTTTTTTTTCTGGTATTTCCAAGCCTTTTCCTTTCATAAATTCAATGATATCGCCTTTTCTTGTGTTGGTGTTCGGAATTTTTGTGTTGCCGCAAATAATATGATGCATTGTTCCATAACAATTACAGAATTTGGTGAGATATTTGGTAACAGCTGTTCCTTTGCCCACTGCTCAAATAATTCCGCTGTCATATCCTCGTGGTAGTCGGCAAAGTAGTGCTTGATATTTTTAACAGAGAACAACAACGCATTTGAAATAAAACCGTTTTTACTTCCAGCATGTAGAATTATAATTCTTTTTCCCCTAGAACATGGAGCACTTAAATTACACTTTTTGGTGTTATCTACCCAATCCTATTGAACTACATCGTGGGTGTCAAACCATGTTTCGTCAAGATAAATTATGTCTCTATTTGCATCTCGGTATTCTTTTATTTTACGCAGGTACTCGTGTCGATTCCATAGCTACCATTCGTTTGTCCAATTTTTTGTACCTAAAACCGCAATCGAGCAAAACGTTTCGCAAAGTATCTAATGATTTATAGTTATAAATCATTGTAAAAGTCATACACAAATCGACGAATGAAATCTTTGGATGCGTTATCAAGTTTTTTAAGTTTTTGTCCAACTCTTTTCCGTTTAATAGAATGATCAACTACATCCCCAGCTCTATAACCCTATAAATAGTAGTACGGCTGAATTTGGTTAATTCACAAATCCTCTTCACAATTTGATTATATGAAGAGTCAATGTTTTCCCCTTTTAAACACGAGTAAATATTCAAAATAACCCTTTGAGTTTGAACATGTAAATTTTTATTTTCAAATTTTGCTTGTATAGGCTCTGTATAAAAATCGTCTGTTTTGTTGTCACTATATCGAAAGGCCTCCAAAATGCCATTTTAAACAATTAATTGCAAAAAATCACTCTAACACAGTAATAAAACTAATAACTTGTTCAAATATTTACTAGAATTAAGTAATTTATAACGCTGCCTGGCTGTACTGCACTGCCTCGTACAGATCATACGATACAAATAGTTCATACGTATTTTTTGTTTTATATATTATGGCATGCAAAAACTCTGAACAAGGTTAGTGTTGACAAATCAAATTCGCAAAACATCTAATCCCACCTATATTTCTATATGACAGGCGAATCAAGTCCACGTGGACTGTAGACGAGGAGTGGTGAATATAAATCTGTAAAATTCTGTGCTCTCTCTTTCGATGTGAAGCGATATATTGACAATACCCCGTAAGGTCCTCTAGTTCTGTTCTGTCTAATTGAGTTCGTAAATCTATACATATCCTTAACTGTTTTTCTATAAAATAGTAAATTTGTAGAAGTTAACAAATAATAAACAAGTTTCTTATTGGATAAAATCCAATTGGTCATCAACCAAAGTCTTTCCACCAATTAATTAGGTAGTTGTTACCATTGTTTACTCACTTATTTTATTTTGATATTAGCTTCAGATAAAAATCATAATAATTATTGTTATAAACATCTGTGTCAACAGTATTGATGTAAAAGATTTTTTTTTTTTTATTTTTTTTTAATTTTTTTTATTTAAGTACAATATCCAACGGGATAAACCCAATTACAGGATAAGGTTACAAAGTGATCAGCATTAAAAAAGAATAATGCTGATAGCAATACAATTAAAATACAATTAAGCATAAATTACAATAAATCACAACGAAAATATACAATGAGAAAAGAGAGAAAGAGAGAAAAGTGAACAATAAAATGCAGCACTACTTATTAAATGCAAAATCAATGATTTGTACAAGACTAGACAATTTCAAGAAAGATTAACAAGAATTAGATTATTCATACAGCCGTTTGATGCTATTAGCATTACAGAATAAAATATCTAAATTTGTTTCAACTTCTGAATAACTGACAAACATGTGATATATAGGAGACCTTTTATATATATTAGTATGATGATTTTTTGTACAAAATAGTCGTTTCTGGCGAGAATTAATTCTGGGTACATGAAACTCTAACATCTCTAGTAATGCTACACAGTTAGTTATGTTGTTGACTATTTTGTACAAGAAAACAACGGCGTGCATGTTGCGGCGTTGTAACAAGCTGTTCATTTCAAATCTGGCATAGAAAATTTCCTGTGGGGTGCCTCTTTGGGGATATTGATTAGTATCTAACTGATACGTTGCTAGCTTAAAGAATTTTCGCTGAACTCGCTCAATGTTAATAATGTGGGTGTTATATATGGGATTCCAAACTACTGAACCATATTCTAGCTGTGATCTTACGAAAGTAGTGAAAAGTAACTTCAGGGTATTAATGTTGTTAAAATCCTCCATATTACGCACGATAAAACCGAGATTCTTATAAGCTTTAGATATTATTGAATTAATATGAGGGACAAAGGTAAACTTATGATCAAATATTATACCTAGATCTTTAATGGTATTCGGACGTGGAAGGATTGTGGTATCGATGTTATATTCGTATGATATTACATTATGTTCATCCTTCCGGCAGTATGACATAACATTGCATTTAGCTGCATTAAGGTGCAGTTTGTTTTCTTTGCACCAAGAGTTTAATGTGTGTAAATTGTTCTGTAGAGTGACGCAGTCCATTTTGGTTTCAATTCTTGAAAAAAGTTTTAAATCATCTGCATATACTAAGTAGTTTACGTTCAAGCCGGCCGCAATATCATTAATAAAGATTATGAACAAAAGGGGCCCTAATACAGACCCTTGTGGAACTCCAGAAGATTGAGTGAAAGTAGAAGATTTGTATCCTAGACAGTGAACATACTGGGTACGTTGATATAGGTATGATTGGAAAAACATCAACATATAAAAAAAAAATAATAATTCGTTTATTTAGCTAATGAAAGCTATACAGTTTCACATACATCTTACGTCTAACAAAAGTATAGATACAAAAATAAAATCCTTGATTAATAATATCAAACAAGTAGAATTATGAAGTGGTCTTAGTACTATTTAAATAACAAAATACTGAATACAATATAATATAATATAACTGCACATTTCATTTTTTTTTTATATAGGTATTGTCCTTACATATTTTGCACACTCATTTGAAAAATGGTTAATAGATATAGAATTTTTTTTTTTTTATTATAACTCAGACCTATCTTATTTAATTTCATAAGTAATAAACCATGATCCAGACTGTCGAATGCCTTGGAGAAGTCAGTGTAGATGACGTCTACCTGACTTCTCTCATCAAGGGCTTCACAAATGAACTGAGACTTGCAGACTAAATTAGTAATTGTTGATCGTCCTTCAATGAAACCGTGCTGCTCGGGTATAATATTGTTTCTGACATGAAATGAGAGGTAACCAGCTAGAAGAATTTCAAGTGCCTTACTGAAATTACATATTATTGTTATTGGTCTATAATTTGTGATGTCCATGTTATTATCTTTTTTATATACGGGACATACTCTGGAAATTTTCCAGGCATCTGGAAATACTTGTGTCTTAAAAATTAAGTTGAATATAATTTGCAACGGCTTAGAAAGTACAACGGCGCAATCATTTAACAGGAATTGCGGATTAAGTCGGGACCTGCAGTCAGTTTGGGTTTGATTTGTTTTAATGCCTGTATGACTTCTTCCTCACTTACTGAGGTTATGTGTAGGGTACCGTTAGAATTATTAATAACAGACGCATATTCAGTATCATATACTGTAGAATTGAGGAAGTTATTGGCAAAGAATTCTGCAAATCCGTCTACTATTTGCTGAGGAGTATCCAGTCTGGTATCATTATAAGTCATTGCTGGTGGTATTGATGTATGACCTTTTTTTTTCAGATATATATGACCAAAATTTTTTTGGATTCGATTTAATATTAACTTCGGTTTCAGTAACATACCGTTGAAAAGCCAGTTTAGTCTTATTTTTTACATCAGTTCTGATGGATCTGTAGTAATTATAATTTTTGATCAGTGCAGCACTTACGATATTGTTTCCACGCTTTATTCTTTTGTCTAAGTGTTCGGATAAGGTCCATATCAAACCAAGGTGGGTAATGTTTATTGACTGGTATTTTTTTTGGCACATGTTTGCTAAATATTTCATCAAGTTTTTCATACAAAGTATAGACTGCAGTATTTACACATTCATAATTTTGTAGGAATAACCAATCGGTTGACATTAGCTCCTGATAAAGGTCATAGAAGTTGGCCTTCTTGAAATTGAAGCCTAAATTACTTTTTTGTTTAAACTGCTGCTTACTGTTGTCAAGAAATATTTCAATACAAAGGGGTGGATGATGTTCATCTACCGTGGACATGGGATCTGAAGACTTTGACACACTGCAGAGTATGTCACATATTACTAAATCTAATAGTCTGCCATTTAGGTTTTGTACCGTATTATATTGTTTTAGATTAAAAAAGTTTAGAAAATTATTTAGTGATAAGACGCTTGGGTTAATATCTTGCTGAGCGAATTGTGTAACGTTAAAGTCTCCTACGATTAAGGTATGTGAGTCGAAGATTTCAGGTAGCGCTTCAAAGGCATCAAATAATAGATCGTATTGCTCAGAGTTCATATCACAGGGAATATATATGTTAAATATGTATAGGTCTTGCCCGCTGCCAGTTTTAATTTTCACACAAACAATGTCTACAAAGTAGAGCTCATTAAATATATCACAGTGCTTTCTTATATCATACAGACAAGCATTAAGTTGTTTTTTTACTGCGAGTAATACACCACCCCCTCTTGTGCAATATGTTTGTTCATAATTTCTATCACGTCGAAATACATCAATAAATTCACCATTATGGATTGCATCATTTAACCAAGTTTCACTAAATGCAATAACGTCATACTCAGCCGCGAGGACAGAGTTAAGATACAGATATCATTAGTTTTTGTCCGCATACCACGTACATTCTGATAATAGATAAAGAAGTGCTGATCTGTTTTAATTCCATCATCGCAGACATTATTACTTGATTGCTATTTAGGAGAAAGGATATTATTTTTAAATTTTTCCAGAGTAAACTTGAAAACATGACAATTTTTGCCCCAGGCAGCATGATTAGCATTCACCACAGTAGCTTCTTTATTATATTTGTTAAAATTATGACAATTTATACAATAATTTACATTAGGTCTAGGACACTTATTTAATTTATGGTTTTGTGCACATAAGGGGCAAATAGAAGTGTTTGACGAGCATTGTTTAGAAATATGATGAAATCCACAGCACTTGTAACAAATCCGCAATTCAATGGCATCATATACATTACAGTAGTCATAACCTATAAATAGCTTCCCGACATTCATGATTTTATTATAGGTGGTAATGTCTGTTTGAATGACAGCTTGATACAGTCTTTTATTCTTTCTTAGTTCCGTAACTGAGATAACACTTAAGATGCTGTCGTCTAAAAGTACATCATTATTCTGCGACCTTATATAGCTGATGAGCTCTTCTTCGCTATGTTTTTCTGAAATACCTACTATTTTAATTCTGGGATTTAGGGCAGGAACTTCTTTCAACGTATAGTTGCTTACAAGTTTCTCATTTGCTAGTTCTTTAAATTTGTTACATTCATCAGAGTTCTTACAGCTAATAACTAAGCCACCATCTCGTACATTTCTTACTTTTGTAATATTTATTTGAGTTTCAATAGGGTTAATATGTTTTATCATGTCGGTTTTAGTGGCAGATATATCTTGCTTGTTCTTGGGTTTAATGACAAAGGATGGTTGCTTTTTTGCAATATTTGCATAACTTGGCAAAAGCGTGAATTTACTATGGAAAGTTTCCTTTGGTACTTACTTATTGAAACAGGGCATTTTTACATTGGCAAAACCATTACATTTTATCTTTAATCTATCTCTAAATTCAGGCATATTTCCCTGCTTCTGGAAGCAGAGCTACCTTAGACCAATACATAAATCTGGATCAAAAGAAAACATCAAAAACTATAGAACAGTTTACATACAGTCAGATATTCCAAAATTCCTACATTATTTATTAACCAAAAATTTAACATGGGATTGTAAAAACATAATTGTAAATCGGCAACATGGTGTTTCTCAGGGTAAATCTACATGTACCAATTTAGCTTTTATAACAATTTTACTCTCAACTCCTTGGGTAATATAAAGTTCAGGTTGACTCTGTCTATACCGACTTTCTAAAGCATTTGACAGAGTCAACCATGATCCACTTATTGCAAAATTAGAAAGGTTAGGTATTAGTGGCAATATATTGAAATGGATTAGCAGTTATCATAATGGTTGGTTACAATGTGTAAAATATAGTAGTTCGCTATCATCATCGATTAAAGTAACATCAGGGGTTCCTCAAGGATCTCACATTCATCCTCTATTATTTAATCTCTTTGTGAACGATTTAGCTTCAGTAATAGAAAACAGTAATTTCCTATAATGTTTGTGAATGATTTGAAAGTGTTCAGAGTAATTAAAAATATTTCTTATGGTGAATTGTTGCAAAGTGATTTGAATGGTTTGTCCAATTGGTGCGATTAAAATGCCCTACGTGAATAAGTGCTGTAAGATTACATTTGCAAGAATAAAATCACCCTATAGTTATTCTTACAAAATTAATAAGAAAATGTTACATGAGACTAATCATGTAAAAGATTTGGAAATTAATCTCGATAATATCCATATACAGACTGTCTATTTTACGAGGGCCACACCAAATATCTCGCTTAATATCTATTGTAGAAGAATAAAGTTTTAGAAACAGTTATCCCATTTTTTGTGAGCTATATTTCAGTAAAAAGAAATTTGAAATCCATAGCCTACTTTATGAGATATATTACAAAAACCTGAAAAATAGGAAAACCACAAACGGTTATAGCTTCCTTATTTGAGGAGATACGAAAAAAGTTAAAGGAATAAAAGTTGACGGCAAAGACAATAAGAATAATAACGTGTAACAAAAAAATCGAGAAATGCAGTTGGCTTTGACATACGCTATTGTGCAAAAATGAAAAATACATATCTCAAAGTAGGCCATGACGCCATTAATTCCGTTATTTTTTCTCATTCCAACGATATAAAATTCATATAATTGAATCGTAACAATCAGCTGTGCCATAATAGTAAAAATTCACTTTATAATAATTATAATTCCGTAATTATTTATTACAATTTAATACAAACCAATAAATATCTCATAAATAAAAATACAAGTACAAAACGAACATCCAAAGAAAAAAACGAAAAACTATGTATAACAGTACTACCTACTACTATATTGAAAAGAAATTGTGTGTATTTATTTTTCTAACTACAAATGCTCAAATTGTGCACCATGCATTCTGACACATAAACGTGCTCTACGAGACACGTCACGCATTACATTTTGGAGCATTTCAGGAGTAATTGCCTCCTCACATGCGTTTCGAATTCTGGTTTTGATGTCCTCAATATTTTCAGGGGCAGTTTGAAATACCTTGTCTTTAATGTAACCCCAGACGAAAAAATCCAAGGGAGTAATATCTGGTGATCGAGCTGGCCATAGAATGGGTCCATAGGTGCCTATCCAGCTATCTGGCATAACTTGATTTAAATAATTTGTACATATTACAGCAGTGTGAGGTGGAGCCCCATCTTGTTGAAAATATGAATAATTTAATCTTTCTGCCACTGTTTATTCATAAAGAAAATCTTGAAATTCGTTTTGCAGGAAATTAAGGTATCTACGAGCGGTTAATTTGCCATCATAAAAATAAGGTCCAATTACTTTAGTCCCTAAAAGACCCAACCAAACATTCATAGAAAATCTTTCTTGGAAAGCAGTCTCTCTGCACCAATGTGTATTTTCTTGTGTCCACTTATAATGCATATTTCTATTGAAAAATCCATTATTAGAAAAATTTGATTCGTCCGACCAAAGAATTTTGCTACATATCAGCGCGTCATTCCTTTTCTTATTTAATAACCATCTACAAAATCTTACTCTCCTTGGCTTATCTCCTTCATTTAAATGTTGAACTTTCCTCATTTTGTAGCATCGAAATCCGTTTTTTTTTCAATATTTTTCTTGCACTGTCTTTTTTTATGCGACAGTTTCTCTGAATTTGTCTCAAAGAGGTTTCCTCATTTTGGTTAACATAATTCATTACTCTATTCACTTTTCTTACATTATCCGCAACATACGCTCGCCTTACTACTTTTTTTGAAAATGAACCGTGCGTTTTTAGATTTTGAACTAACTTCCTAAACATACTTCGATTTGGCTGCGGAGCATCTGGAAATCTATCTCCGTAAACCGTGACTGCCATCTCAGCGTCAAAATTGCACTGACAATAAATGCTAATCATATCGAATTTGTTATTATTGGTGTGCACCATAATTACTGATATAAAATTTGTCTTAGAACTCGACAACGCAACATACAACAGTGACAATCTGTCAAATTTATTAATAACTGTATACATTGTTTTTCACTAATTATGGCACAGCTGATTGTTACGATTCAATTATATGAATTGTGGTATTCGTAAAATATTAAATATTGACACTATCGGTTAAAATTTCTGTGACATGTTTTACTTTGAGATATGTATTTTTCATTTTTGCACAATAGCGTATGTCAAAGCCAACTGCATTTTTCGATTTTTTTGTTACACGTTATTATTCTTATTGTCTTTGCCGTCAACTTTCATTCCTTTAACTTTTTTCGTATCTCCTCAAATAAGGAAGCTATAACCGTTTGTGGTTTTCCTATTTTTCAGGTTTTTGTAATATATCTCATAAAGTAGGCTATGGATTTCAAATTTCTTTTTACTGAAATATAGCTCACAAAAAATGGGATAACTGTTTCTAAAACTTTATTCTTCTACAATAGATATTAAGCGAGATATTTATTGTGGCCCTCGTAAAATAGACAGTCTGTATATGAAATAATATCAGTCATTGAAAATGGCTGGGTTCATTCTCAAAGATTGGAGCGAATTTTTCTGTCCACAGTCTAAAATTGTTATACTGCTAATATTGGAATATTGCTCTATAATCTTATGTCCTAATTATTAAATTCATATTCATCATGATTTTTTCGAACCTTGCCAGACGTGCCTTTGGAACGGTCTGTGGCTAATTCCACTCCTATGTGGATTCTCTCTTAAGCTAAAGGCGCCCAAGGAAAATTTTACTTACTGTGATCGCTACTATCTGCCTTCTACCATAACTTTTTGTCTACCAACAATATCACTGATATCCTCCAGATTTGAATTTTATAGAGCTCTAATACTAAAAGTAGTATCGTCTGCATATATTAAGGTCATTAAGCTAATGCTGTTAATCTGCATATTATCTGGTGAGTCGTTTGTGTATATAACAAACAGGAAGAAGGGACTCAGAATTGAGCTGTGTGGTACTCCTCGTTTCATGTACATATAGAGGTGGGCTATTTATTTATTTATTTGTTGTGTATCTTCTAAGTAAGGATTTAAGTAGTTGGTGCTCCTCTTATTCCATAATATTCAAGCTCTTTCAAAATTGGGTGTGATACACAGTCAAAGGCCTTTGAGAGAATGATAAAACTGGACCGGCATAATTGTTTTTCTTCAAAGGCTACATATACATTTTCTTTAAATTTTTATATCATATCTGAAGTATTTTTAATTTTCTTGAAACCGTATTTCTCCATGGAGAAATGTTTATCGAGTTGCATATGTACGTACATTTTTTTATAAATTGCTAGTTCCAGTATTTTTGATACAGTTGATAACAGTGTAATAGGTCTGACATTATCAGGAATTGTGATATTCCTTTTATACAGCGTGGGGCAGTAGTGCGTCGGACCTCGATATCTCGAGTTCTACGATAGCTAGAAATTTAAAAAAAAATTGCAAGTAAACTAGATAAAAAAGTCTATAATTAGAAATTATTTTCGAACATACAGGGAGAGCCAAGACGAAATTACAGAACCAAGTGTGCCTTTTTTTTTAAATGGAATGCTATGTATAACAGTACATTTTTTTTAAGACTCTTTCTAGGCTCTATTTATTCCTATATTAGAATTGAATATCTCCCAATCACTTGAATGTAATGAATTTTTTGTTGAAATAATGCAATCTGCAGATGGATATTAGAAAAATCACCACAGTCACAATTCTGGGTTTTAAGAAAAACTTTGTGAATATGAGACATCTAATTAATGTTTTTGAATCATTTTCATTTCCTAAAACTGTACGGGGTGGCCAAAAATTATTTTTCAATTAAGAACTTTTTAAATTGAATTTTCTCAATTTTTCGAAATGGAACACCCTGTATATTCTTCAACGATGTGATGTAGAAATGAAAAACGAATATTTTTTGTAAGTACTTCCCTATGGTTAATTGCAACCATTTTCGTGTTATAAATAAATAAGAGTCAAATTCAAGAATAAACTTAAAAAAAGAGGTTCCCTCAAATAATTCATTAGAAAAATTTATAATAGGTGTTCACTGTGTTGCCCGTTTTGATTGACACACGTCTTTATGTAATTTTGAACTGAGGCCATTTATTGGGACCATTTCTTCCAATCCATTTAAATGAGTAAATAGTATTTAACAGGTCCTTTACTGTACTTAATGTTTGTTTGTACATTTTTTTGCCGTTTTCGCTATTCGACAAGCAATAAAACCTTAGTTTGGTATAAATTGTCGTGTACAACAGAGCATTTATCACACTTATTGGTCGTTAGTTACAATTTGTAATGAATTTAAAATATTTGGAATTGTACACTATGAATTTTAATAAAGCGGAACTTGTAGACATGATTTTTATTTTGGACGAGTCAGGCAGAAATTGTTTACTTACCAATAGAATTTATCACCAACGTTATCCTGAAAGAAGGATTCCTGATGTTAGCAGCTACCAAAACCGTCTCGATAGATTTCTGGAAACTGGAAATGTCGAATATAAAAATGTTCAAACATCAACAAAAAAAGTGAAAGAATAAAACGTGTTGGGTACGAAGAAAATGAGTTTTCTGTGGTGCTGGCAACGGTTGAGAATACCCATGTTAGTCAAAGAGAAGTGAGGTCATTAGACGGTCTGTGGGTCAAATCTTAAAAACAAATAATTTGCATGCATATCATATTCAAATGCACCAGGAATTATCTGATGACGATTTTCAAAAGCACCTAAAATTTTGTAATTGGGCCAGAGGTAAAATGCAAGATGATGTCAACTTCTTCAATAATGTTTTATTCACCGATGAGGCAACTTTTCATAAAAATGGATTTGTTAGTAGGCACAATTTCCATTATTATGCTTTGAAACACCCTTGGTTTTTATGCAAGTTGATAACCAACATAGATGATCTATAAACATTTGGGGAGGAATTATTGGAGAACATGTAATAGGGCCACATTTCTTTGATGATATATTGACTGGAGCTATTTATCTTCATTTTTTGGAAAACTATCTGCCACAATTATCGGTAAATCTCCCTGAAAGAATTCGAAATAGGATGTGGTTTGAGCAAGATGGTGCTACACCACATTATTTAAATGCAGTTAGAGGCCACTTAAATAATACCTACCCTCATCAGTGGATTGGAAGAAATGGACCCACTAAATGGCCTGCTAGATTCCCAGATCTTACAAAAATGGATTTCTTTTTATGGGGATACGTGAAGGAAATTGTTTATAGAGACACACCAACAACAGTACAAAATACGAAGAAAAGAATAATGACTGCCTTTAGATCTATCACACCGGCAGTTTTAGTATCAGTGGAAACCTCATTTCAAAAGCGCATAGAGATGTGTGTCAATCAAAATGGGCAACGTGGAACATTTAGAGTCGGGTACAATTTAAACTGAAGTGTGTCATGGCCGCTAAGGCGTCTGAACTAAGATTTTATTTAAAGCATAAGAAATACCAGTAGTTCTCAAACAGTTCTCAGCAATGATATCGCTAAATAATTTTAAAAATATGTGAAAGATATCATAAAATGTTAAGATTATTAATTTAGTAACTTCATAATTTTAGTGGAATTCTGATTATACAGTGTCCATAAAGTTGGCTACATATGGGAAAAAACTGTATTTTTTACATTTCTAAAAAACTCTATTGGGGGTTTGTTTATGCATGTCCAACAACAAAAAATTGCATTTTGACACGTCATGTGATCACCGGTTTGGCAGGACTGTAAAAAATAGTTGACGGTGGTACCGAAAAATGGGTCAAATTGTTAAGATATCGAAAAATTTTATGAAGAAAAAGTGCATATAAAATACAACAAGGACTCCATATAGTCGCGTCATTTTAGCATGAAAAATCTGAAAACCTCAAAAAAAAGGTACAGGGTCAATTGACTTAATTCTTGTTGCAAAGAGTTCAGAAAGGCATTTAAAAAAACAGTACCTTTTATTTTTTGGCGGAAATGTTTGGTTTCATTTCTTTTCCGATAATTGGCCAATTTAATCAAATTAATTGAAAAATTTGTTATCATACACAATATGCCATATAATTAAACGAAAATGGTTACTCGGGGGTTTCTGGGGTCGCTGATCACCAATCTGAAATCCAATTTGGCAAATTCAAAATGGCGGACCGGAAATCGGGCCATCTTCCATAAGAAGAATGAGAATGGATATCTTGGCCTTGAAAATCTGTACTCGGGAGTTTTTGGGGTCCCTGATTGGGGTTTTTAAGGTCGCTGATTACGGATCAGAGGCCCAATTTACGAAATTCAAAATGGCGGACACGGGAGGAATAGTCAATCTCTTCGGAAAACCTTGTATTTTTTACTTTTTCGGGCTGAAAGTATGAAAAATAAAAAAGTATTTCCTGAAAAATGTACTACTTCCTGTCCGCCATTTTGAATTTTCCCTAACTGGACATCAGATTCGTTATCAGCGATAACGAGAATCTCCGAGTCCCCCCCCCCCACGTTCAGCCCAAAAAAGAAAATAATACGAGTTTTCAGGAGAAATAGAGTGTTATTCCGGTCTGACATTTTGTATTTCGTAAATTAGGCCTTTGATTCGTTATCAGAGACCTCAGAAACCCCCAAGTACTCATTTTCAGTCCAAAAGCGAAAAAGATACGAGTTTTTCTTGATAAATGAACTCTACTTCCGGTCCGCCATTTTGAATATACCAAATCAGACCTCAGATTCGTAATCAGCAACCTCGAAAACCTCCTAGCACAGATTTTCAAGGCCAAGATATCCATTGTCATTTCTTATGGAAAATGGCCCTATTTCCGGTCCGCCATTTTGAATTCCCCAAATCGGACTTCAGATTGGTGATCAGCTACTTCAAAAACCCCAGAGTAACCATTTTCGTCTAATTCTATGGCATATTGTGTATGATAACAAATTTTTCAATTAATTAAATTAAATTGGCCAATTATTGGTCCAAAATTTAAACCAAACATTTCCGCTAAAAAATAAAAGGTACTGTTTTTTCTAAATGCCTTTCTGAACTCTGCCACAAAAATGAAGTCAATTGACCCTGTACTAATATATACATATATATCGATTTTGAAGCAGATATGAGGAAAACAAAAAAGTGCAAATTTTACCCTTACCATTAATTACTATATGAAAAATCATAAAGTCTTGTGTCTATTTCACAAATATTTGATTACTTTCGACAAAAACTGTATGTATTTTAGTTGAATAAAGGTATTTGCATGTAAAAAAAGAAACGAACCCCCAATGCAGTATTTTTTAGAAATCTCAATAATACAAATTTTTCCGATATGTAGCCAACTTTACGACGGACACCGTAGGTATATAGGTTCGGGCACAAATGAAACTGATAACAAAAAATGAATTGCCCAATTCAGTCAATAACAATGACTGATCAGAAAAAGAAATAAAGACTAATATTGCTACAGTCCAGCAAGAGACACGGGAAGGTTTGGGCATTTCTTGCCAGGAAAGGATAGGATCGTAGTATTAGTAGGGGAAACGATGTCAGTAAAAATAAAATATTTCATATAACAAACAAAAAAAATCTGAAATCTCTATGAGAATAACGAAAATAAATTATTTTTCTTTTAGCGGTAATAAATAAAAATTCTAGTTGACAAAATAAAAAAAGACACATTTTTCGGGAAAATAAAGTTTTAACAAAACTCGAGGCGCAGTTTAATAAAATAAAAATTATAGAACGAAAATTATTCACTTTTAATAGAGCTTAATCAAATAAAAAAAAAAAAAGTGGAAGTGCTGGGGATCGATCCCGCACCAACCCCATTTATATTTATTGCATCGAGCACCTTACCGATTGAGCTAGGCTAACTACTTTGTTCTGCTCTAAGACGTGTACTATGTACATAATAGAAAATTGTAAGACTTAGTGGTTTGATATTGTTCGTTTAACGGATGAATATATCCACTATTTACCACTAAAAATAACTTAAATATTTCATATAAAGGCGTTTTTCATATTTAGAGTGGTGTTAGTTCACGGAAATAAATAATATTCGTCGTCAAATCACACAGTTTGAGAATCGCTGAGCTTATGACTATGTTTCTCACTCCTCAGTGTACATTTCATATTTCCATCTCAAAAGAAGTGGGAAAGAATCTTGGTAGACATACATTGACAATGTATTTAGGCTATGGCTTTAAGTTTGTGTGCAAGAGATAGTGAAAACGTATGTGCAATATTAAGTCATACAACGGTCTTTTTAAACTTGACCCGACTCTACTATAATTTTTTATTTGAAGAAACCTCTTTTTTTAAGTTTATTTTAAATTTTGTAATTATTGCTCAATAAAACGAAATTGGTTGCAATTGGTCATAAGGAAGTACTTACAAAAAATGTTCGTTTTTCATTTCTACATCACATCGTTGAAAAATATACAGTGTTCCATTTGAAAAAATTGAGAACATTCAATTTAAAAAGTTCTTAATTGAAAAATAATTTTTGGCCACCCTGTACAGTTTTAGCAAATGAAAATGGTTCAAAGACATTAATTAGATGTCTCCTAACTGGCATTCACATAAGTTTTTCTTAAAACCAATAATTGTGACTGTGGTGATTTTTTTCATATCCATCTGCAGATTGCATTATTTCAACAAAAAAATTCATTACATCCAAGTGGTTGAGAGATATTCAATGCTAATATAGGAATGAATAGAGCCTAGAAAGAGGCTTCAAAAAATGTACTGATATACACATAGCATTTTATTTCAAAAAAAGGCACTTGGTCCTGTAATTTCGTCTTGGCTCGCCCTGTATGTTCGCAAATAATTTCCAGTTGTAGACTTTTTTATCTAGTTTACTTGCAATTTTTTTAAAAAATTTCTAGCTATCGTAGAACTCGAGATATCGAGGTCCGACGCACTATTGCCCCACCATGTATACTAGGGATTACTTTTGAATTTTTCAGCACACTTGGAAAAGTACCTTCTTCGAGTCATGCGTTTATTATATCACAGTGGACTTGTGATGTATTTTGAAATATTTTTCGTTAAATGGTTGCGTATGCCGTATGTATATATCTTCACTTTTTTATTTATTGAAGAAAGTATTGAACCGAGGGCTTTAGAATATTGAATTAAGTGATTGTGTTTAATGACTAATTAGTAATAATAAAAGTACTTTATATTGAGCAAGAACCCAAATGACCATTGACCGAAGTCCTTCGGCCTTTTCATAATATAATAGGTGTTTTCATTTAAAATATGGAATAGACATAAAAAAACCAGTAACATTTTAAATATCATGCGAAAGAAAAGAAAATTTTTAAATAAATATATGTACACAATCACTATTGGCAATTTATTATGTCGTTTTTATACCGTTAATGTGTTCCCACAGGGTTTTTTCTTAAAACTTCTTATTTCCAGGCCTTTGACGGTATCTTTTTCAAAGAGGTTGTAGTATTTCTATGTTATGGTGTGTTTTGGCGAATTTGGTAGATAATTTAGATAGTCTCTGTGTTAATTATTTGATAAAGAAGATTTGGTGGATTGTGCATAGGATTTATTGGATGTCGATATTTAGCAATGGCTCTAAGTACTGATGTTTCTGCTACATGAATATTTTTTACTCCTGGTTTTCTAACATTTAGGTAAAGGGGTTGACTGTAGTCTAATATTGGTCTGCATATAGATTTGTAGATGCAAGCGGCTGCCGTTTTGCTGATTCCCCATATCATTGTTCTGTTAATTAAGTCTTGTTATTCAGCAACAATTTTCTCTAGAGTGTGATTATGGCTAGTTAGGGCTGTATCATTAGCGTACTGTAGGATATGTGTATTAGGATTGAAATATTCCTTCTTTTCAAAGTTGTAAATGTCAACGGTAAATGTTGTATCATTGTTGTATTGTCGAGAGAGGGGAACCTTGTTTTATTCTAAATAATTGTAGGGTTCCTCTGTCAAATATTTTTTTACTAAGTATATAGACTGTACCAAACTTATAGCAGTTTAAGTCGTAAAATAGAGAAGCACTCGATCTAATAAAGACATGACTTTCGTCTGCTCGACAATGACTTAAAATATTAGAATTTTGCTTTTCCACCAAGGCTACAAATAATTGGGGACACATAAGTAAATTCTCTTGCTGATTAAATTGGATTGGCTGAAGTCTTATTGAATACTTCTTGTTAGTTAAATCTTATTGCACAATCATTAGTTTCGCAGATGATACGGCAATAATATATCAAGGCGAAAATTGGCAGGACTTAAAAGACACCTCTGAAAGTGATCTAAAAAATATAAAAAATTGGATGGACCATAAATTACTTACAATTAACTTTCAAAAAACAAAATACCTACCATTTACATGCTACAATAGGAATATACCATTATACACGTCCTTAAATATCGATGAAAACACACAAATATCGCAAACGGACACAATAAAATATTTAGGTGTTACTATGGACCAGCATCTTAGATGGAATCATCATATACAAAATGTTACCCAAACACTGAGAGGTCTACTATATAGATTTAAATACCTGAAAAACATATTAGACGTGGAAAATTTAAAAACCATTTATTATGCCTTGATTGAATCTCGACTCCGCTATGGTATTATAGGATGGGGAGGAGTCGTCAACGAATATTTAAAGAAACTAAATGTTATTCAAAAAAGATTCCTAAAAATAATCTTTGGTAAACCAAGTACTTACCCCTCAGATGATATTTATAAAGAATCCAAAATTTTTGATTTGCGTCAATTGTATTTTACAGCGATAATCAATTTACAACACAATAATAAGGACAATTTAGTAGAAATAGATCATAACTATCACACTCGACATAAACTCACATCTTATAGAACGCCGTTCTCCTCTAAGGCAATAGGCCAACGTCATGCCACTTACCTTGGTCCGAGACTATATAATATATTACCGAATGAATTAAAAGCATGTCGCTCCCTATTCGGCTTTAAAAAAAAACTAAAAAAATTTGTATTGAACTTTAATAGAACCGAATTACAGAAATTAATAGAAATGAGACCCTGAATATACGCTACCGAGACGCTACTATTTTTTCAGTTAGAAATCGCATTTTATAGTCGTAGGTCATCTATTTTATAATATATACATGTCTAATTATTTTTTAACGTTATGGAATGTTAATATGTTTAGCTGTAGGAAAAATTACATAGTTACCTATTTCATTATATACCTATTATATTACCTGTTTAATTATATGTGTAAGAGTATATCGTACGTATATGTAATGTACTGCTTGTATAGAAGTATAGTTATATTATAAGTACATGTATTTGAATATAAATGTATTTTACAATATTTCAGTAATGTAAAAAATTATTGGTAATTCAACCGCGGACAGCCCTGGCTTTGCGGGTTACCTTAGTTTATTTGCTTGTTAATTGAATTTGTTGTGTACTATTCTGTTCTCTGTACAAATACTTAGTAGCTAATAAACAATTATTATTATTATTATTATATAACAGGCATGTAAACTTGCTTGCAAACAAAATAGTACATTGTTAATATTATTATCTAAATTGCCGGCTACTGTGCAAAAATAAACACGAGTAAAATTGGACGCCGGAACTTTTGACTCGAAATGCTGCCAATGCCGTTAGAGTTATGAAAAGTTGTGACTCACGAAATAGGCACACTGGTGGAGTACTGATGTATATTAAATGTGATATTAATTATTCGTTAATCGGGATGCACATATCAGAGGGTAATTACTGGTGTCAGTTCGTCAAAGTAAATCTCTGTAAAGTCAATTATATACTAGGAGTGCTTAAAAAATTACAGACCATTCATTGATAACACTAAAACTTCATGATAACATCACCATAAATACTTCAATAAAAAAACAATTTCGTAACCTAAATAGTATTAATCTTGAAAAAATTAATTTGGAATTAATTACAACTGTTTGGTCTCTAGCATTAGATTCAACTGATGTTAATAATATAGTTAGTGAAATAATTAACAAATGTGGTAACATAATAAATAAATTTTCACCTATAAAATATTACATTGTTAAGGGAAGTGATTTACCTTGGTATGATTTTGAGGTTAAACAAAAAGCTAAAGAACGAGATGCTGCATATAAAAATTGTACTAGTAGTTATGATGAAAATGATAGAAATTTAAATTGGTGCATTTATAAAAAAAAAACTCAGGAACGATGTGGTCAGTTTATTAAAATCAAAAAAGAAAATCTATTACTATAACAAAATTGATGCAAATAGATCGGAAAATTAATGTGGAAAACCTTAAAAAGTTTAACAAACCAGAAGAACACCAACTGTTGTGCTAATAAAATAGAGTTTAAAATTAATGATAATACATTTTTTTCTGAAAACGACAAAGATTTGGCTGAAAATTTCAATTACATTTTTGTATCGAGCATTAATGATATTAGAAAATCAATTCCAGATACTGAACCTTGGTCTAGGGGACGAGGTACAGTCACCGGTTTAATTTCCGACACTCGATCAGCGATGTTAAGGCACGCTGGCCGAGTCCGGCATTTGGATGGGTGAACCAGTGTATCCGTCTATTAGTCGGTAGACTATCGACTGAGACAGTTCCGGGCTGTTAAGTCGCTTAGTAAGACGGCGCCGATGGTACAGGGCAACTGTCTTCGCTGCAGAGAAGACCCCAAGGGCTATTATCCCGCCAGAAAGGTGGTGAGATGGCCGGGGGTTCGTCAAAGTCGATAGCCGATGACCGTGGTTTGGAGTCCACGCAAAACTGTAGATCCCTACGAGCACAATGGGCCTTGAGGCCTGAGTGTTGTAGTAAAACAAATCCACTAATGTAGAGATGTAGAACCTTGGTCTACCCAACATCTATCTGTAGTTTCATCAGAGTTCTCTAATTTTAAATTGATCACTTTTGGCGAATTAAAAACTATTGTGAATTCTTTGGACAATAAATTTAACATTGCAGACATCTTAAATGCAAAAATTCTAAAAAACATATTTCCAGTGATAGGACATCTATTATTAAAATTCATCAACACGTCACTCGAAAAGGGTAAGTTTCCTAATGAACTTAAAACTAGTAGTATTATTCCTGTACCTAAAGTTAAGAATAATTATGAGGCACGAAATCATCGTCCGATCAATACACTACCAGCATTAGAAAAAATTCTTGAAATAGCAGTGTACAGTCAACTCTATGAATATTTCAGTGTAAACAATTTACTATTTATTAATCAATCTGGATATAGAAAAAATCGCTCATGTGAGTCTGCACTTCAGCTTACTATATCAACATGGAACAAATTCATCGATGAAGGTCATTATGTAATAGCAGTTTTTCTAGACTTCCAACGTGCATTCGAAACTATTGATCGGGCAATACTACTAGATTAACTTAAATATTATGGAGTTTCTGGCATAGTTTTAAATTGGATAGCTGACTATTTAACTGACAGAAAACAACGTGTAAAAGTAAACTCCATTGAGTCATCAGAAATTATTAATAATTTTGGAGTTCCTCAAGGGAGTGTTCTAGGCCCCCTTCTTTTTATCATGTATATTAATGATATGAATTACCACATCGAATTTGAATTCCTCAATTTATTTGCTGATGATTCTCTTATTTCTACTAGTAACACAAATTTACCTGCTGCTATTGAAAAAATGAACATTGAATTAAAAAATATTGAAAAGTACCTTAATATCGGAAAACTCAATGTTACTAAGACCAAATTCATGATTTTATCAACTAGACAGAAATATGCACATATTAATATAGATGAGATTAACATAAATATATATGATACAAAAATTGAGATGGTACCTGAAATAAAATACCTTGGATTTATTATCGATAACAAGTTAACATTTAAAAGCCATTTTAATTATACTCAAAAAAAAATATCAAAGAAACTGTTCTTTTTTCAAGGGTGGCCACTAATTTGTCAATGAATACCAGAATCACAGTGTATCAAACTATAATACAACCACATTTTGACTATTGCGCTTCTTTATTGTACTTATTGGACAAAAATAGTAAAGCCTTTCTCCAAAAGCTGCAAAATAGGGGAATGAGAATAATACTTAATTGCAACCGATATACTCCCATTAATATGATGCTAAAATGCCTTGAATGGTTCTCAGTAGAGTTAAGAGCTTACTTAACTATGGTCTTTGTGTATAAAATTTTAAATAAACTCCTACCATCATACCTATATGTAAACATTACCTTTAATAATGAAGTTCATGACTACCTTACCAGAAGTAGGGATAATATGCATATCAGTAGAACCTATACTAAGAAATCAATGAATTGTCTGTTCTTTAAAGGATTAAATGAATATAACAGTCTTCCAACTGAAGTTAAAAGCTCAAAGTCCCTAAAATCTTTTAAAAGTAATTTCAAAAAAATCTTACTTTAACATTTTTTAAATATGTATAAATTGTATTTGTTTCTTTTTTCTGTATGCACATTAGATATTTTATTTATACATGTATTGTCTTTATGTACGTTTTTAATTATTATTAGCTACTTTCTATATAATTACAAGTGCGTTATTAATGTAAGTAAATGTAATATGAATTAGGTTGTACCTATTAAAAAAAAAAAAAAAATTAAAAAAAATCATCAAGTACAAATTAGGATCATATAAAAATATCAAATGTTTCAAATTCAAAGTTCATGTTTTTATTTAGTATTTTATTATAATAGTGATTTGACATACCAAATCTGTTATGAAGATCTTTTTAATATGTAATTGTTATATGTACATTAGGCTTGCCTACTTTCAATAAAGTTATTATTAAAAAAATTGATATAGACAATTTTATGGAGAATTAAATTTTCTATAAAAAAATCACGAATGGCATATGTGTATCTTCAATACTTTAGGCGTGAGAGTGATTGAAAGTTGAATATAAAATTTACAGTTGTCCAGTGCGTGACTTTCAACCATCTTTTTGCCAAAAGTATTTAAGATAGACATATGCTACCACTGATATTTTTATAAAAAATTTAATTTCCCATAAAATTGTTTACGTCCATTTTCTTCATAACTAACGGATTTTACAGTGTTTCATGTTAAACTGAAGAAACTGAAGAAACCGTGGTGGAAAGACAATTCTTCCAAAAACACAAGCCAAACATTCGACAGTGTTGAACGTCTCTATCTTCATCGTACTGCATTAAAATGAAATGAAAGGAGGTACACAGATTAATGACAGACGTCGTAGTAATTGCCTGCTTGCCGATAGTGTAAAAGAAAGGGATGACACTTTTACAACTCAGAATGCTATAAGTTTGATACAATGTATAAGATATTTTAGATAGTTCAACACAGCAAACCTTCATGTCATACACTGTCGAATGCTTTGTTGATATCAGTTAGGATTACCGCACTATACTGTCAATAATCATCAGTAGGTATGTGGTGGAGCATTTTTCGCGGAATCCGAACTGGTAGTTGGGAATATTGTGATCAATAGCGTCTCAGATCAGTTTTCAATTACTAATTGTTTTTCTACAAAATAGCAAATTTATAGCAGTCACAAAACTAAAGAACATAGTGTTTTATTCATTACTGTTAAAATTGTATACATTTTAAAAAAGACGTAGGGTTCAGATTCAATTTGTTCAAAATTGTGTACATATTTGTACTTTAATTGTTATAAGGGGCTTTTAAATGCTAATTATTTGGTTTCTTAGGTTTATACGATAGCAAATAATGTATTTAAATGGTTTTCAGCTTGATATTATGGATCCAAAGACCCCTGAGGATGTCTACAAATCCCACTTGGAAAATACTCGACCCCAGTTTGGTGGAAGCCAAGTTGATTCAGCTCGTCAAAATTTAGCCGCTAGTTTTGTTAACGGCTTTGTGAATGCCGCTTTTGGACAAGACAAACTCTTAATGGAAGATGGTAACAAATGGCTGTACAAAAACAAGGAACATGGCATGTTGAGTGCCACTGCTTCTCTTGGCTTGGTTCTCCTTTGGGATGTAGATGGAGGATTAACTCCTATCGATAAATATCTGTACTCTTCTGAAGATCATATTAAATCTGGAGCTCTGCTAGCTTGTGGAATAGTAAACTGTGGAGTCCGGAACGAATGCGATCCTGCTTTAGCTCTTCTGAGCGATTATGTCTTGCACAACACGAATATTATGAGAATCGGTGCTATTGTTGGTTTAGGTTTAGCTTACGTTGGATCTAATCGGGAAGCTGTTCTAAGCCTACTCACGCCCGTATTTTCTGACCCTAAATCCAATATGGAAGTTATCGGCATGTCTGCTTTAGCTTGCGGCATGATCGCCGTTGGCTCTGGCAACCCACAAGTAACTACGACTATTATGCAAACACTCATGGAAAAATCTGAAACGGAGTTGAAAGATACATATGCAAGGTTCTTGCCTTTGGGTCTTGGTCTTTGCCACTTAGGAAAGCAAGAGGGTGTTGACACGATTATTGCTGCTTTGGAAGTTATCCCCGAACCTTTCAGATCAATGGCAACTACTATGGTTGATATTTGCGCTTATGCTGGTACCGGAAATGTGCTGAAAGTGCAACATTTGTTGCATATTTGTTCTGAACACTACGAAGGTGCTGATAGCAGTGATAAAAATGCTAAGGACAAGGATAAGAAAGAAAACAAGGAAGATAAAGATTTGTCGTCGAGGCAGGCCATAGCAGTAATTGGCATAGCACTGATCAGCATGGGGGAGGACATAGGAAGCGAAATGGCTTTCCGCACATTCGGCCATTTATTGCGTTATTGTGAACCCGTTATTCGCCGTGCTGTACCCCTAGCTCTAGGTCTTATTTCCGTTTCGAATCCTAAGCTCAGTATTCTAGATACCCTCAGCAAATTCTCACATGACAGTGATGCCGAAGTTGCACATAATGCCATTTTTGCTATGGGGTTAGTTGGTGCAGGCACCAACAACGCAAGACTTGCTGCTATGCTGCGGCAGCTAGCTCAGTTCCATGCCAAAGATCCGAATAACTTATTCATGGTTCGCATTGCACAAGGTCTGACTCATTTAGGAAAAGGAACATTGACGCTTAGTCCGTACCATAGCGATAGACAACTTATGAGTCCAGTAGCCGTTGCTGGATTAATGGCTACGTTAGTTGGATTCTTGGATGTTAAAAATAGTAAGTTTTTGGCGTAATTTAATGATAGGCTTGACAATTAACTATTTTTATTTGCAGTTATTTTGGGTAGATCTCACTATCTCTTGTATACGTTAGCCGCTGCGATGCAACCTAGAATGCTTGTAACCTTTGATGAAGATCTGAATCCTCTCCCTGTGCCAGTACGAGTTGGCTTGGTAAGTTATTTATTAAGTGATCATATGAAATGTTTAACAATTTTCAATGTTGTGGCATCTTCTATTTTATGGAAACCATATACAATGTATTTTATTGAAAAGTTAACAAGTTTTTGGATCAAAACATGAGAGTCTGTATGATATAATGGAGTTCTTTCAACTTATCGGTGAAAATGGATACATTATTTTTGCCACTGTAAATTAATTTTATTATTCTCTTTAATTCTAATACATGTACCTGTCGTTTGTATCATCCAATGTTTGTAATTTACCATTTTATTGTAGATGACGTTTTTGTGTCATAATTTCTTCATCCACTTGACTTAAAGACTGAATTATTTTCTAGATTTAATGTGCACAGACAAACATTGTGTTTATTTATTGACTTGTCTATAATGTAAAATTTCTAGGGATGAATAAATATTATTATTATTATTAGAAAACGATTAATAATAATATTTTATTTTCCCAAGTGGGCTTTTTTGAGCGTTGAATGTGTCACAGAGTATAGGTACATAATACAAAATACAGAATGTTTATAAATGTATATAATACAATCACAATAATCCTAATAGTTATAAAAGATAAATACAAAAGAGAAAAATACATGTACGTCGATGATCCATCAAGATGTATTTCGCATTTGTAAAAAATTAAACTTTTTTTTTCATTTGCTTATTTCTTAAGCATTTAAGAGTCTCGAAAAAATAACTCATGATAACATGTATCCTATGAGAATAATTTTTAAACAGCTTTTTTGGTTGTATAAATATTTTAAGCTCCAGTCTGTCTCTACCCAGTTAGAAATTATTCACCATGACTCTGAATAACAATAATAATAATCTTTATTGTGTGAAAACGTAAACAAATTGCGCATAAAAAGTTAGTGGTACAGCTTATTCTGATATCACCAGTGATCGGAATTTGGGTTTAATACCAGTGGCGCACCTCAAAATATTAAATGTAAGTTTCTTCTCTTTTACAAAATTAAATGTAATACGAACCTACCTTATGAGTTTAAGAAGTATTTTGGCATAATAAATGTATGTACACATGTTTCACACATAAATTGTTATAAATTCGCACAGCACTTTCAAGTTTCAAATTTTATACTTTTACTGAGTGATCATAGTTTCAAAGTATTTTTTTTTTTAATTTTCACGTGAGACACGATATCTTTTGAGAGTAAATATCCACTGTAAGGTCGAAAATGATCTTTCGCATTCCACAGAAGTGACGGAAGCATATCTAAAGATATTCATAGGCACCTGATCAAGGATGGCATCTGGTTCTGTTACAATTTTTTTGCTAATGGCAAATATGACCGCCAAGTCTGGATTCCTTTGAGCAACCTGCTTTTTTTATATAACCTCACCAGTTGCACCCGGAATTCATTAATTGTTTTTTGAACAGTATCTACTTTGTTAAATGTTTCTTTTATCCTACTAGGAGCTTTTAGACAAAATTTCTTTATATTAGCAATAAGTTTGTCAACATTTGTGAAACAATCTCATACTTTTTCGAGTATGCGGCATAATGCATGTTCTAAACAAGTAACATGTAACATTTGAGGGTAGGTATCTCTTTTTTATTTTTCTTCCAGCACTTAACATATACGACACTGAATCACTAGTAAAAACAATAACTTTATTTAAATTTTGTTCAGCCAAGTCGTTTTAAAATGTTTTCAAAAAAATTAAACACTGACTCGCCATTAACTGTTTCTAAAATCTTAGAAGCTACTAAATGGCGCTTGCCAGGACCATTAACATGTAATTTTGTAACTAATAAATTGGCAACATTATTTCCTAAAAAGTCTGCAGTTTCGTCTATTGTAACCCAAAACCAGTCATTTTGAAGATCACTCCGAATACCTTCCAGTTTTTCTTCATATGGTTCGCTGAGAATTTTTTTATGAAGCAGGCTTTCACTTGGAACATGTTGCCCCACGCAATATGTTTTTTTAAATCAACAATTTTCTGTGTACATCTCATTGTGACAAATTATTTTTTCGCCATCAAAATGTAGTTCTTTATAAAGCTTAACCCAATTTTCGACAATACTTTTCCTCGGACTGAAACGCGGCATATTAACAATAAGTCGCTCTTTCAGTAAACACAATTATAAACTAGATCTTGTGCCATATCCATTTAATTTAAAGACGAGTAAGTAGTAAATAATGTTTGTCGTGTCGGCCACGTGTTGCAGGTGTGCATTGTTTACGCGCTCTGTGTCTTTAACTTAAATGGCGTGTTTTGTATAAATAAATTATATAATTAATATTACACGGAAAGTAAATTATAATATATTTATTTTTCAGTGAACTAAACATCTGTGCTTAGTTGAATAAATCCTTGCAACGATGCACCTGAAAATTAAACCTAAATTCCGATCACTGGATATCATTACTACTAACTTAAAACTTTTAACATTTACAACTTACCATATGATTTTTATAAATATTGAAAATAAATTTAGATTAATACTTATGTTGTGGTATTTGATTTTACAGTGTTTAAGATAATTTATTAAAGGCGACTCAGAATTTTTAAATATTTTTAATCTTTTTGAGGGCCATTCATTTTAAATCTGTTGTTTTTTAAAGAGATTAGCATTTAGTATTTTTTTTTTTTTTTTAGGCTGTAGATGTAGTCGGTCAAGCTGGTAAGCCAAAGACGATCACCGGTTTTCAGACGCATACAACCCCTGTTTTATTGGCTTACGGTGAGAGGGCAGAACTTGCCACCGAAGAATACCTTGCTTTAACTCCCATAATGGAAGGATTTGTTATTTTACGAAAAAATCCAGATTTTAATCCATAATTTTGCTTTAGTTTAATATACAATTGCGGTAATAATTTTCTTTTGCAGTACTTTGTACTTTTATTAAAACAATATTTTTTATTTCCATTGTAACACTCTTTATGTATTTACTTTTTCTGTATTGTTTATTTAATTTGAATATATTCGTAACAAAATGTGTTACACATAAATAATGCCTTTTTTATTCAATATTTACTGATAATGATGTATTTCCACAAAGGATATAATCTGATAGCATGGGTTTCAGTTAAAAAACCAAAGAGACTTGGATGGGAATTCTCGATGTGGAAGTAGTGATTCCTTAGGCAGCGGTTTTTCAATAATTTCCAATAAGGATTCGTAAGAGATAAATTAACAATAACAGCTCTTTACTTTTGTCAGTGAGTTACTGAATATCTTGGATGGTCAAGAGATTGCTTGCAGGTAATTTCTGGGCCTATCCACTTCACTGATTCATTAAATCATAATCACTTACTTAACAGGCTGGAGAAGCCTGGAGTTTGACGAACTAGTCTTCGGTGCTTCAGCTCGTACTTGCGAAATAGAAAGTAGAAAACATTAATAACAATATTGATGGGATTGAGCTTGAATCTGATATTTGAATATTAATTATGGAGTTTCTCAGGGAAGTATTCTAGGATCATTCCTTTTTATAAACGATCTTATGAATGTTACAGAACAAAATATCAAATCAACAATTATTATTTATTTATTTACTTAGCATACACTGCTCAAGACCAAGAGGTATTACCCATTTACAAAGCAGGATGGATGCAACAAAAATTAGTATTTACAATATACATTAGAGAAATACAAAGAACACCAATAAGATAACATAATATTATAACTAAATAAAAGCAGAGATGAAAGACAAGAAATATAAAATACATATAGGCCATTCTCTGGGAAGATGCGACTCCACTTTTTCCAAAATTTGGAGCTACAAAAATATTGTTGCAGGGATGAACACATTGAAAAAAATGTCTACTTTACAAATCTGAGTGGCGCAATTTATAATTTTTATGTTTTATGGGTGATTCAGTCCTAAAAAGGCAAGAAGATTCTTCAAAAAAATTTTTGACGTTGAATAAAATGGTAAATTTTTTTTTTTTATTTTTAGCTAAATCGATAATTTCATCTGTTATACGTAAGTTATTGTCATCTACTGTCATCGGCGTCGGCATCGAGAACAAATTATGACTCATGTTTTAGTCTTCTGCCGAAACAGAAGTCGTTTGAGCGCAAGAAAACAGTCTTCTGCCGAAGCAGAAGTCATTTGAGCACAAGAAAGTCTATATAAGAGGACACTTTTTCTCAGCGAGCAAGTAGTGATCGATCCTTCAAGTAGTAATGTTCCAGCCTTCAGCAACTAATAGTCTTCTGCCGAAACAGAAGTCATTTGAGCACAGACGCCAACGCCAATGCTGATGAGGTTATCCCTTCCTCTTGTGTTGTAACCAGACAGTGTGTTTTAATTGAGTTTTATTGTGTTGAGTGTCAAGTGGCAATGCATACCCGGAGTGGCAAGGCAGTAGGCACTGGGGTCGAGAGCGACGTCTCCACGTCGGCCCCCCCTCACTGCACGACGCCCCTCACAGCATCTGACCACGAAGTGCTCCGCCAACACGACGCCCTGACAAGGGGTACTGGGGTCACGCCCGACGTCTCCACGACGGTGGCCCCCACACACTGCACGACAAGCAACACAGCAACCCGGCTCGGCGAGGTAAGCATGTCCTCTGATTTCTCCACAGGCACAAGTGCTACGCATGGCGTCGCGGCGACGGCGCCCCACTACTGTGCGTCGCCGGGCTCAGCACCCAGGCATAGCGAGGCAGGACTCGCCACCAACATAGGACACGACACTGGGGTCACGCATGACGTCATCTCGACGATGCCCCCTCGCTGCATGGCACGCAGCGCAGCCACCTGGCATGAAGCCCAGGCAACAAATATGGAATGGAGTAGCAACGATTCTCAGGCGATGCCCCCCTACTGCATGGAGCGCAACGCAGCATCGTGGCATGGAAACTCGGCGATGGAACAGAGATTGGGTGGTGATGATGATATGGTGATGCCCCCTCGCTGTATGGTGGACCCAACAGCATCCCGGGCCAACGACGATTCCTTGGCGCTGGAAGATCGCCGCTTCGCTGGATTCGCTCCCACACATGGGGAAGCCTCCATCTCTGGCTCAGGGCTGCCCAGCGGTCAGTATACCATTGCTGCCACACCCGACTGGCCCCAACTCTTCAGCGACGCCTCGCTGACACCTCGCCGCCAGCTGGCCACCCCTCGCTGCATGGTACCACCAACAGCAACCAGCCCAAGTCCAAGCACGCCGCCCAACGCACAGTACTTCGTCACGCCTACCTCGTCGGCCGGCGCCTACCACGTCACCCCACCGTACCAGACGGCAAGACCTAGTGCTACGCCACAAAGACAAATAGTGCTCCAAACCCAAACGACTGGAACGATCACAGTCCCCTCTGCCGCTGTGACGGCTTATCCCCAACCGAGCTTGGGACTACCCTCTTACGAACAATTAACACAACTCCTGGCTCTGACGACTTCAAATTTAGCCTCCATTACCCGGCAACAAGAAAATAGCCGGCCACCCATCACTGCACGGAACGCATCACAGCCGTACGCACCGGAAAGGGCTAATATCCGTGGACATGGCGACCAACAGCGTGGGGCCAGATCTTTCCGGAGGGAAGAGGATCCACGACGACCCGACTACACAGATTCTGGGGAAATGGACCCCCAGTGGCGCCCAACACAAAACCTAGCAGAGAGCATGACAAGACTAATGGAGGGAAGCGTTCAAGCCGCAATACACGCAATACAAGGTCATCACAGGATGCCCACAAGAAGAACGAGAGCGCTGCCCACTTACTCAGGCCTGGAATGGGAGGACCCAGTCAACTTTCTGGATGAGCTCGAGGAGGCGATGCTCCATGAAGACATCCACGGCCGGGATAAAGTGAGAGTGGCCATTGAACAGCTCGAGGGTCAAGCCAGACGCACCCTGGAGATGTGGAAGTCCCACAACATCACATACGAATTCTTAAAGGAAAAGCTCCTGCGGCAGTTTAACGACACTGCCACCCTGGGGAAGCTACGCTCCAGGTTACACGGGGAGAGACAAAAAGACGACGAACCCGCCGCCGTTTTTATACAACGCAAAATTGGACTCTGGCTGAGAGTAGAACGGTATACGCCGGAAGAAGAGATGGTTATGGAGGTGCGCGAGCTCCTGCGACCGGAACTAAGATTCGCAACTAGAAATGTCCCAGTGGCCACGATGGAAAGCTTGAGCCGAGTGGCTGAAAACGCCGAGGGTGACTACAGGGAATTTCAGAGGCAACTCCGACCGCTGCCGAGGCCAGCCACCATCCCGCCTGCGAGTAATACTACTAATAGTCTACCAAAGTGCCGCAAGTGCCCGGGATTTCACTATCACCGAGACTGCCCCACCAACCAAACTCAGTCAGAGCCCCAGCAAGGCAACTCCAATCTCCGCGGACATGACTCCAACCAGCGAGCCAACCCCAATTTCCGAGGACACGACTCCAACCAACAGGGAAACCCTAACTTCCGCCAACAAAATGTCCAGACAGGAGGTAACTACTTACGTGGACATGGCACCAACTTAAACAACCCTAGCCAACAGGCAGGTCCAACCAATAACCCGGGCCCAGGACAGACATCCACGGCACCACCGCAGCAACGAAGCCAGGCAGCCCCCCGGCAGCAAGCTAACAGCCAGCCCCAGGCGGGAAACGAGCAGCGAGCCGGCCCAAGCCAGGGTGCCCGGCTCCAGAACTAAGTGCGTCAATAGGACTAACGGCCGGTCCCGGCCCATCATCCCACTTGTGGGTCGAGGCCAATGGATGCCGTTTACTGGCCCTGCTGGACAGCGGGGCGACTCATTCCTTCATCCATAGCAACTACGTAGAGGACCTTCCGAGGACTAATCATCCGACGATGCCCGTGCTCTTGGCTGCCGCCAAGGAGATCAAGTACACCCAAGGCAGCGTGGAAGTGCCCCTGCAGATCGGAAACTGGACAGTTTCGGTCGAAATGCATATTTTGGAGGATATGACCAAGGACATCATCCTAGGAAGGGACTTCCTAGCGAAACAGGAAGTGGTGATCGATTTTCCGCGGCACTGCATACACGCAGGGGTGTCAGAACGGCACACCCTGTTCTGGGACATGGAGGTTAGGACCGAGGACTCGGCCCGCACCGTAACAGCCAACCCGGAGCAGCTACCAGAGACGCACAGCCGTGCGTATGAGGAAGTCATCACTAAATTTTCTGATGTATTTCAAGAGACGCTCAAACAACCTACTACACAACTCACTACCCATGAAATCCGTCTGAAAGACGACAAACCATTTAAAATACGACGTTACCAGTACTCGGCGAACAAAAAGGCAATAATCACTGAGGAAGTGAAGAAGATGCTGGCAGCCGGGGTAATTCGACGCAGTAACAGCCGTTACTGCTCACCGATCGTCATTGTGAACAAAAAGGATGGGACTTCCCGCTTTTGTGTCGATTACCGCCAGCTGAACACCCAGACGTTGGAAGAAGTGTCTCAGTTGCCGCCGATAAGGGAAACGATCCGAGAGCTAGGTGCAGCGAAGGTTTTCACTAGTTTGGACTTAAAGAGTGGATACTGGCAGGTCCCGATGCACGAGAATAGTGTACCCCTGACAGCTTTCAGTACCCCAGACGGAGCGACATTCGAGTTCCTTGTGATGCCATTCGGGCTACGCAACGCCCCCTCAACGTTCCAGAAGTTAATGACAGAAGTGCTGGCCGACTTCATAGATGTCTTCGTGAAAGTATACCTAGACGACATAATAGTATACTCTGAAGATCATCAAGACCACCTTCGTCACTTGGCTCTGGTATTAGAGCGTCTGAGGATACATGGATTGCACTGTGGACTCCCGAAGTGCCGATTTGGAGCCTCCGAGCTGGACTACCTGGGCTACAGGATTACTACTACTCAAAATCAACCCCAGGAGAAACACGTCATCCAAATAAGAGACTTTCCCACTCCTCGCACCAAGAAGGAACTCCAGGGATTCCTAGGCACCGCCAACTGGTTACGAGAGTTTGTCCCCGAGTTTGCCGAGCTGACAGCCCCGCTGACAAACCTAACAGGAAAGGAGAGGTTCCAGTGGAACACAGAAGCGGAGACAGCGTTCGCACTGATCAAGGAGAAGCTATCACAGCCTCTAGCCCTTTGCAGACCGGAGCCAGGACTGCCTTTCTACCTCCAAACCGATGCAAGCAACCACGGCATGGGTGCGGCTTTGTATCAAAAAACGCCAGAGGGGGAGAAACGGATCATTTCCTGCTCCAGTGCAAAGTTTACAGGACCTGAGAAACGCTATCACATCAATGAACAGGAGACACTCGCCGTAGTATGGGCCTGTCGTCGATACCGCCACTGGCTGGAGGACCAGCATTTTACCCTTGTCACGGACAGCCGAGCATTGCACTGGTTACATCAGTTCAAGGACGAGAGGGCCAAGCTCACCCGGTGGGCCTTGCAGCTGCAAGAGTACACCTTCACCGTAGAACACTGTCCAGGACGACTGAACCAGCTGCCCGACTTCCTGTCGCGTCATCCCCAAGAAGCCATGCCAGCTGATACCGGCGATGACTCCCGCTTACTGCCTCCTGATGAGGAACCCACAACCCAACAACCAACCACGCCAAGGGCCATCATCGATACCCCGACCACGGAGGAACTTCTGATGATGGAAGCCGAACCTGAGGAGCTAACCACTCTGTTCGATGAAACCAAGGCCGCCCAACTCGCGGACTACGCTATTTCTGGTTCCATCGGACGCTGGGGGGAAATCCAGGATCAGGAACGAGGCCTAGACCCTTGGGAGAAGCGCCTGAAGGAACAATTCAAGGTGGAAGATGGACGCCTATGGCATGTTACTGAAGAGAGGACCGCCCTCGTTGTGCCCGAAGCCTTGAGGCCCCGCATTCTGCACCACTACCACGACGCCCCACATGCAGGTCATCCAGGCCGCGACGAGACGTACCGGGCAGTAAACAACCGTTATTACTGGCCCCAACTCCGCAAGAACGTCACGACGCATGTGAGACTATGCATGGTATGTGCTGCAACCAAGCGAGGACCCCTTCAAGCTGCCGCTCCACTCCGCCCGAGACCACCCACCAAACCCTGGCAAGTACTCTCGTTAGACGTCATGGGACCCTACGAAGAGACACCAACCCATAACCGAGTTATCATCGTGATAACAGATCTCTGTTCCAAGTGGATCGAGGCCGAAGCTGCACCCCAAGCTGATGCCAACCACATCTTAGGGGCCTTGGAACGAGTCTGCCTCCGATGGGGATATCCCGATGAACTCATCACCGACAAGGCACCCACTTTCACCGCCAAGAAGATCCTCAACTTCTGCAAGCGGAATAAAATCAGACATTTTACATCGCCGATCTACCACCAGAGAGCCAATCCCGTGGAGAGGCGTAACCAAGAGATAAAGAAGGCTTTACGAGAGAAGCTGATGGGAAAACGACAGAACCGATGGGACGTCGTGCTGCCGCAGATCATCTTTTCTTTGCACAACAGAAAAAATGCTGCCACCGGCTACTCACCCAGCGAGCTGCTGCTTGGGACCGAGTTACCTCGCCCAGGAGACTGGCAACACCCAGAGCAACGCCGCCCGCTACCAGAACCCCGACGAGCAGCTAGGAGCAGACATGAGAAAGCGGCGCAACGACAGCAAGTCTACCAGAGGAATCTTTTCCCAGAACCAAGGACAGCCCCGATCGAGTATCGACCCCAGCAACAAGTGATGTGCCGAGGCTTCAAGGAGCGCCGGACCAGCTTTGGACCCACATGGGAGGGACCTTTTGTTATCATTCGAGCCCTGGGTGATAACACGTACGAAATTCTCAGGAACGAGATCCCAGTGCCCATTCACATTGATGACATCAGGCCCATGCCAGGCCAGAAACCCGACAAGCGACCTCCAGTGCCTCCAGCCGTACGAGCCATCGCAGCTGATACCGACGATGACGACAGCGACGACGAGGATGACGATCCCGAGGGTCCAGGTCATCCAGCCCCGCCAGAACCAGCAGCACCTGCTGTCACAGGACACCAGCCCGCTGCCCCAGAACCAGCAGCACCCGCTGCCCAACAGCCAACCACGCCTACTGTCACAGGACCAGTAGCGCCCGTTGTCCAGAAGCCAGTCACGCCTACTATCACAGGATCAGTAGTGCCCGCTGCCCAACAGCCAACCACGCCTACTGTCACAGGACCAGTAGCGCCCGTTGCCCAGGAGCCAGTCACGCCTACTATCACAGGATTAGTAGTGCCCGCTGCCCCAAAGCCAGATGCCAACGCACCAGTCTACATCCGTGGACCTGGTACCTACATCCGCGGACATGGCACCACAGCCGCCGCTGAACCGAAATTACCAGCCCGCCGACTGCCCCCAGTCGTGCCCGGCCCGTCAACCTCTGCCACGAGGAAACAAATAAACAAGCATAAGAAGTCCCCGGCGCTGTCAGCCGCACCGCCGCCGCCAGCAGACCCTGGGCCTTCTACGTCAAGACAAGAGCAGCCGCTCTACACGACGCCAATTCAGTTTCCGATGCCGTTCTGGGCGAAGGCCGTGACCACGCCTGGCCACGACCGACAGCAGCCATCCGCCAGCCAGATGCCTGTCCCAGTCCGGACACGAGTATTCGTCAACTCGAACGCCAGCCCGAGCTCAGCCGGCTCCGGCGCACCGCTCCAGAATCCCGCTACCTTAGCCCGTAGCACAGCAGGGCCTAGCAGCCCCCACGAGGCGCTCCAGTTTCTCACTGCCTTAGCCCGCAGTACAGCAGGACGTTGCAGCCTCAATAAATCGCTCCAGTCTCCCGTTGCCTTAGCAAGCAACACAGCAGGACGTTGCAGCCTCACAGGTTCGCTCCAGAATCCCGCTGCCGTAGCGCGCAGCACAGCAGGACTTAGCAGCCCCCAAATCTCAACAGGATCAAGCAGCCCCGGGCGTCGCGGAGACGACGCCCAGAAGAGCGAAACTTGCGATAACATACCAATGTAAATAATTATCGCCACAGGGCGAAAAAACTTTGTTCAAACTAGAATACATTTATGATTTGTCACATAAAATACTTTAATTTTAAATATCTTGTTTTACCTAAAATATCTTAGTGGACCTATTATTAGTTACTTATTTAAATCTTACCACACTTAATCTTAGTCTATATATGTTAAAATATCTTAGTTGTTGAAATATCTTAACACTTACTCTTAGTTTAAAGTTTTGAAAACATTGTATCTACTCACTCTTACATTATATAATTGAAATTTTGAACTGAACCATAACCTGTATGCCTTTATTAATGTTCAATAAAGTCACAAAAAAGGGGGGTGGTGTCATCGGCGTCGGCATCGAGAACAAATTATGACTCATGTTTTAGTCTTCTGCCGAAACAGAAGTCGTTTGAGCGCAAGAAAACAGTCTTCTGCCGAAGCAGAAGTCATTTGAGCACAAGAAAGTCTATATAAGAGGACACTTTTTCTCAGCGAGCAAGTAGTGATCGATCCTTCAAGTAGTAATGTTCCAGCCTTCAGCAACTAATAGTCTTCTGCCGAAACAGAAGTCATTTGAGCACAGACGCCAACGCCAATGCTGATGAGGTTATCCCTTCCTCTTGTGTTGTAACCAGACAGTGTGTTTTAATTGAGTTTTATTGTGTTGAGTGTCAAGTGGCAATGCATACCCGGAGTGGCAAGGCAGTAGGCACTGGGGTCGAGAGCGACGTCTCCACGTCGGCCCCCCCTCACTGCACGACGCCCCTCACAGCATCTGACCACGAAGTGCTCCGCCAACACGACGCCCTGACAAGGGGTACTGGGGTCACGCCCGACGTCTCCACGACGGTGGCCCCCACACACTGCACGACAAGCAACACAGCAACCCGGCTCGGCGAGGTAAGCATGTCCTCTGATTTCTCCACAGGCACAAGTGCTACGCATGGCGTCGCGGCGACGGCGCCCCACTACTGTGCGTCGCCGGGCTCAGCACCCAGGCATAGCGAGGCAGGACTCGCCACCAACATAGGACACGACACTGGGGTCACGCATGACGTCATCTCGACGATGCCCCCTCGCTGCATGGCACGCAGCGCAGCCACCTGGCATGAAGCCCAGGCAACAAATATGGAATGGAGTAGCAACGATTCTCAGGCGATGCCCCCCTACTGCATGGAGCGCAACGCAGCATCGTGGCATGGAAACTCGGCGATGGAACAGAGATTGGGTGGTGATGATGATATGGTGATGCCCCCTCGCTGTATGGTGGACCCAACAGCATCCCGGGCCAACGACGATTCCTTGGCGCTGGAAGATCGCCGCTTCGCTGGATTCGCTCCCACACATGGGGAAGCCTCCATCTCTGGCTCAGGGCTGCCCAGCGGTCAGTATACCATTGCTGCCACACCCGACTGGCCCCAACTCTTCAGCGACGCCTCGCTGACACCTCGCCGCCAGCTGGCCACCCCTCGCTGCATGGTACCACCAACAGCAACCAGCCCAAGTCCAAGCACGCCGCCCAACGCACAGTACTTCGTCACGCCTACCTCGTCGGCCGGCGCCTACCACGTCACCCCACCGTACCAGACGGCAAGACCTAGTGCTACGCCACAAAGACAAATAGTGCTCCAAACCCAAACGACTGGAACGATCACAGTCCCCTCTGCCGCTGTGACGGCTTATCCCCAACCGAGCTTGGGACTACCCTCTTACGAACAATTAACACAACTCCTGGCTCTGACGACTTCAAATTTAGCCTCCATTACCCGGCAACAAGAAAATAGCCGGCCACCCATCACTGCACGGAACGCATCACAGCCGTACGCACCGGAAAGGGCTAATATCCGTGGACACTACATATAGTACTTTCAAATTAGGACTGATGCATGATTGAGATATATCATCCATAAATATTATAAAAAATAGAGGACCTAAGATCGAACCTTGTGGTATTCCCACCCTTACGTCCTTTGAATCCGAATTAACATTATCAAAAACTGCAATCTGCTTTCTCACACTAGATAATTGGACACCCATTAATTTGCGACACCACACACCCCAATTCTGGCCAATTTTTCTAAAAGCAGTTTATGATCACCTGTATCAAATGCATGACTTAAGTCGAAAAATAGCGTTATTGGATATGTTTCATTATTTAGTGATTCATAAATAAAGTTGCAGACCTCCGAGATGGCAGTGGATGTCGATTTATTTTTTCTGAAATCATTTTGAAATTAAGCTAATAGATTATTTGACTAGAAAATTACTTAATCTATTGTTATAACTGATATCAAAAATGTTTGCTAACTGGCTCTGTAGGCATATGTTTCTATAATGGATCTTTTGTCTTTGAATACTGGTACAGATAATTTTACAGAATCGGGATATTGACCAGATTTGAAAGATTCATTTACTAAATACGAGAGGGGAGTAAATATAATGTCTGATGTTGCTGCTAAAATTTTCCCGTTTATTTCATCTATATCAGGTGCTGGTTTACTGGAACTTTGGCCTAATATTGTTTTTATTTTCTGAGGAGTTGTTGGGTGTAAGTAAAAAGATTTATTAACGAATGGAGAGAAAATTACGTTATTACAGTTTGGCTTAGGACACATAATATCTATAAAAAAACTCGTTAAAACTGTTGCACATTTGTTGCCTATTTGAAATTTTTTCATTATTCATAGTTATAATTTCTTGTAGGTGATTTTTGTTGGAATCACTCTTAAGCTCATTAATGATACGCCAACTTTCTTTTGGTATATTTGAAGCATTGGCTAGTTTATCATTTCCGATGTAATAAAGCAAAATTTGCTTGTGACGAAGTGAATTTTTGCAGACAAAAATTTTATTTAATTTAATCATAAACTTCGCCACTTTTCCCATCTTACGGCCGAAAGATTAGAATTTGTTCTATTTACCCCGCGACATGTAGATTTCTGTAGTAAAATAGTGTAAGGTTCCATAGCGATGAGAAGTTTTCTGAAATAACATTTTAATTAATTCCGATGAATTATCCCCGATGGCGTTAATCACAGTTAAATTATTCCCCACTTGGTATTCAACACCAAGTTGGAGGGGATTTTACTTTCTGGGGGAAGCAGCTAGTCAGAGTCACACAGAACCGGGAGTTGATTTCTGCGAGCCTAAAGGATTACCACGTGAGGATCTAATATACCGACCGACCGCTCACCTGGAGATCACCACGTGTGTAATTCGATAGTCTTTGCCATCGCCGCAAAATATAATAGCAATGTAAGTTTTAAAACATTTCTTGATATTTCCGTAAATTTCAAAATTAAATTTCATCTTAACAGTTAAGTGAATTAACACGTGGGGGTTCTAAAATACCGCAACGACCGACCGACCGCCGTAGAGCACCCCGTGAGAGTTTACTTAACTGTGCCCCGTATATCAGCAGTGTAAATTCATAATTTATTTTATTTGATACACTTCATAAATAATATTTTCATGATAAACTAGCAAATCTCTGTTAAATATTCATGGTCCGATTTGCCTATATTAGAGAAGTGTACAATTATAAATTATCTGATCCGAGATAAGAAACTGTTTCTTGCCCGGCGTTTTTATCCGCTATTACCAGATAAGAAATAAAATATTGAAACGCGTGGTTTAGCAATAACACTATAAAACGATTTCAAATTTGATGTATCAGAGTGTAAATATACTTTTCCGAAATACCGATGCACATCATAGACCTAACAAATTTCTCCTTGTTAATGTTTGTCCAATCGGGACTCTGTTAGATTCTCAAGATTTAATCCAGATAGCTATGTCCCAAATAATTTCCAAGGGAAAATGGACATAGAAGATATTTCGAGAGAATTATTATTTTGTCTCAAGCTGTTTAGGCAAAATAATATCCGCCAAGTTGGTTGGGATGATAGAAACCCGCCGTCCATAAATTTCTGTTTTTATTAAACCGAATTTTGCCGTGTAAAACCGTTCCAAAGCCTATTGTTTTAACTTAACCGTTGTTTCATAATTTATTGGGTTAAAATAATATCCGACAACATCCGACATGTTGCCGGATTGGTAGAACTCCGTTTTCCGGCTCTGTTATAGTTTCATTTTGTTTTAAATGATTTTCAGTAATTTGTTATAGTCCGAGAGTTCAGGGGAAAATCTAGGAGATACTCTGAATGAATAAATTATATTTATATTTTGATACATACACCTTTCCACTGTACATCTGGCAAGAAACACGTGGCGAGTCTTAATTCCGATCCGAATGCAATTAGAGATACTCAACTATGTGGTTTGAGGCGCTTGGCGAATCTATCCGAACCGAACCGACACCGTGGAGATTAATTCTGGCTGTCCGTCCAGGCAGAATGATCTTTACCAAGGGAGCTGATACCGAATCCGATTACCACTTTATTCGGTATCAGTTTTCCACAATTTCACCAAGTTCTTTACACCACATGCTGCCGACTCATATCTAACATGTATGCAGATATGATAAATTCTGTCCGACAAATAGTTGCTTGCTTTTGCTAAAAATTTAATTGCTTTCTGCTTTACTGCTAACTTGTTCTGTCTTAACATCCACTGCTTGCTTGCTTGCTGTTATAACCGACCGTACCGCTTACTACCGTTTTACCGCTTTACCGCCAAGCCTACTATCATTTTGCACATTATTTGCTTGGTTTGTTTTTGTTGATAACCGAATTAATAAGAAAATATTAAAATCAGTAGTTCAATATCTTCTCACCGCCTGGTTCCTTGTCTTCGTAGCTTCATTTGCTTTTCATAGTTTCACTTGCTTTCATAGTTTCAATTGTAAATAAACCGAAATGAAATACCTTAAGTTTTACTTGTAAAATTTTCATAACATGGCATATCTTAATTTTGATATTATTTTTTATGAACTCTATAAGAGTATTTTGGTACCTGACCGTTTATTTATTTTCATAATTATTGTTTGTTGTTGAATATTTAATATATTTTAATAAATGTTGTTATTTTCTAAAATGTGCGTTTTACTGTTGTGTGTGAATGAAAATCTGATCTGCCGTCCAGACCCCTGGACATACCGTGTCTCCACTGTAGCTATCCCAGCCCTACTGCAACAGGCTGCGTTTAGGAGGCTAATGTGGGACCTTTGCCCCACTAAAAATTGCAAAGGTGGCGCTCGAGATAACCGAATTTAACCGAAATACAGCTCAGCGCTAAAGTGACGCTTCCGCTTGTCTATGCGCTAGGCAACCGGGAGAAAGCTCGTCACAAAATGGCGCCCGAGCAGGGACTATTAAATTAAAGTAGACCTAATTTACCGAAATAGACTTAATTAAATTAAATTAGACTTGATAAACAAAGATTAGATTTTATTCACATTCGGCAGGCACCGAATACAACCAGAAAAGTACCAAAACACTCAGAGAGTCATGCGAGGTATCATTTTCGACTAAACCGAACACAGGGAACCAATTCCGACCGTTACCGAACCGATCCGACCGCACCCGAAGGCGTTATTAACCATTTAATAACCCCTGAAGAAATTTTCCAATTTAACAACAGTTTCCGCCGTATTGCCATCCCAAGAGGCTGCAATTTTAACCGGAAAAACCGAACTCCGACCGAACATGTCCGAAGTCTCCCGAAGTGACACGAATCCACAGAATACCAAGTTTGGAGTCATGTTCAGGGTAATCAAACCCGAGGAAGCGTTTGGCACCACTAAGAATCTGATCCGACCAACCGTTCCGGGAAAAAGCGTGCCACAGCCAAGTTTTGAGTCTGGATCGAGTAGGACTCATACTAGGCAATAACCAGTACTATTATACATCATCTGCACCACTTTTTACCGACCGCCCGAATTTTGCCCGGAACAATTACCGACTCCGGTGTCCGGAGTTACCAGGCAAGTGACCCCTCGTTTAATAGTAACTCAAGGACGCTGAATCGATTGCCGTTGGTTTCATCACTATCCGACCAGCCGTTTCGAAAAAAGATGTACCCTGGTGGAGGGGGTAACCGAATTCCATTAAAACCATTAGGAATCTATTGTCCACAGTGCTAGACGCCGTTCAAAACATGTTTCATCGTTTACCGATCACTGAGATACCGCTCAGTACCGTTCACCGCCATTCCTGACCATCTATGCCAGTTCATCGTAGCACCCTGAAGTGAATGGGCAAATTTGAGATACCGCTCAAACCATTCACCGCCATCTGTAACCCTACCGAGCCGTTTCCGATTACTACCGAACCGATCCGAGTACTTCCGAGTACATAGTTAACTGTTTCATGACCGCCTGCGAATTTTTATCAGTTCCTGTACTGCCTGCATAGCAAGAAGTTGTACCTGTAAGCAATCCAAAGTCCGTCCGAATATTTCCGAAGCCGTACGAAGAGACCCGACGTCACAAATAGGCGTGTGGGGTATCGTTTTCAGGGTACCGAAACCTGAGGAAACGAATAGTATTGCTGCGAACACGATCCGATCGACTGTTCCGAGAGATGTTGTTTCTTTGACATTTTCTTGATTTAAATTTAATTTAGAAATTTCTTTTTTTGTGTGGGACTTCATCGAATAAATTCTTGAATGTTTAGGATTTAGGGACTTTGTCATTTTTCTCGAGGAGTGGAAGTAATCTGGAGCCAAGTTAGGAGGCCGTTCCCAGAATATTTGGTTGCTAGCATTACTACGGACCGTCCGCATCACATGGAGTTTTGCTGCGCACGCGATCCGACCGACCATTCTAAGAGGTGTTGATACTTTGGCATCTTCCCATTCTAAAAATTAACTTAGAAATTTTGATGGGTTCGCATTAATTGAATTTCTAGCCGTTTAAGACTTAATGGACTTTGTCATTTTTTTTCTATTCTGCTGTTTGCTTTGGGGAAACTTAACCGATGTTACCATTTACAATTTTTTTTTTTTGCTATTGTTGGAACTTTACCGAATAACGCAGGCGCCACAGGAGTCCAACTGCGCGCATACGCAGCTATCCCTAGCTGCTCCGTTTATATAAAACCGATCCGAATCTGAAGAGAGACTTGAGTCTGGGACAGCATACCGTAAAGAACTCTTCAAATACTGACACCGCTACCACTAGTCACCGACTTACACCGTTTTTAAATAAAATACTTTATTTTATTTTATCATCTGCCTACATCGATTAATCGACTTACACCGTTTTCAAATAAAATACTTCATTTTATTTTCCACTGCATCGCTTAACCGACTTACACCGTTTTCAAATAAAATATTTTATTTTATTTTATCATCTGCCTGCATCGATTAACCGACTTACACCGTTTCTAAACAAAATATTTCATTTTACTTTACTGCATCGCATACCTGATATCCAGTACATCTTTGCATATACCAACCGTTAATATTATACCGACTTGCAAATAGTTTGCTCATCATCTACCAGTATATTTTAACCGATACACCGTTACCGAATACCGATCCGCACCTGTAACGATTATCCAGCATCAACATTATTTAATACAGTCACATTTACCAACTGTCAAGGCTTAATACCACTTTGCAAACATTTTGATTACCGTCTGCCAGTATCTCTTCAACAGATACACTGTACACCGTCACATTTCCGACCGTCATCATACATCACCGCTTTACCGAACAACAACTTTGTTTTACCGATCGCCAGCATCTTTTCAACTGATATACCGTATACCTTAACACATTTTAAGGTCAACTCCGACAATGCTGGACGGCGAACACAAAGAACTGGAACAAGTGGGCAACACTCATGATCAGCAACCACAAGAGGTTGCTGGAGCTAGCGATACCCGTCTGAGTTGGATATATCAACTTCGAAAAGAACAATTAGATGCCGAGTTAGGTAAATTTCATCTGAATACTACTGGAACCGTAGATGACAAGAAGCGACGTCTAGTTAAATTCATCAAGGATGGCTGTACCTCACCGCAACCGCAACCATCCAAGCCGTTCATCTTTCCACCAACGTTCATACCCACAATACAGACTACTGCACCGCCGCCGACAACCGACTCTCAGGTATTAGATCCGCTTAAAATGGGGTATACGATTTGATGGTAAAGGAGATGCCGCTGCGTTCTTAGAAAGAGTAGAAGAAGTCTGCTCATACACCGGCTTCCGTCCTGAACAACTATTGCCTGTTCTTCCAGAGTTATTGCAAGGACCAGCGTTACTATGGTACCGCAACAACCACACACGTTGGAATAGATGGGAAGATTTTGCTACAGATTTTCGAATTTTCTTTCCTGTAAATTACACCGAAGACTTAGAAGCTGAAATCAGTCGTCGTTTACAAAAACCTGAAGAACCTGCTACTAAGTACATTACCGATATGCAAACACTTCTCCGCCGTCATGGGGACTTCACCCCGAACCAACAACTCCGTTGGTTATACCGAAACTTACTACCTGACTACAGGCAATATATTCCCCGAGCCGAGTTGACCGACATAGCTACGTTGATTGCCCAAATCAAGGAAGTCGAAATACTCCGTCAGGAAGTTCAGCAGACATACCGAACCATATCTAACCGAACCGTCTTTAACCGAACCGCCGCTACTACTGGTCCGACACCGTCTCCAATACATCACAACCGGTCAGAGACATCACATAGTCAGCCGTCACAGTCGGCACAAGTCGCCACAACTAACGCTACTGGTACCCGAACCGCCCAGAGACCTTCGAGATCCGTACCACCTCAACCAATCCATCGAAATACTCCTTTCAGAGGCGGTCCCTCTACGTCTACCGCTACGAGATCTTCTAATCAAGACCCCCTTTGCTGGAGATGTGGGAGAACTGGACACTACCGCACCGAGTGCCGTTTTCCATTCAAACTATTTTGTTCCCGCTGTGGCCAGACAGGTATAATGACAAGGGATTGTCAATGCCCTAGGTCGGAAAACTAAACCGGAACCGCACCGTTACGAGGCCCGTACGGTTCCGTGCTGACAATGCCTCGGAAGATTCTGTCCCTCAGGAAAACCGCCTACATATCCAAATAAAGATACATGGCCGAAATTTTTCCGCTTTGGTTGACACTGGCTCCGTCCGCTCTTACCTGGGAAACCGAGTCCGAGACTACTGTTTTAAACAAGGAATACCTACCGTGCCTGTATCCGCTCCGTCTGCCCAAGTAGCTGATGGGTACCTGATAACCATCGACCAGGCCTATGACTTGGACTTCACAATAGATCACCAACCGTTTCAACACCGTTTATATTACTTACCGCACCTGTCCTCTGACCTAATATTAGGAATGGACATTCTACGTACCAGCAATTTTGGTATAGATCTGACCGCTGGCATCGTCTATCTAAATCACCGTCCGATCTCCGTACCGAATCATACTAGTCCACTGGGAGGAATTGCCCTAACGTTAACCGAAAATGAAGAAACTAGACTAAACAAATTTCTGGCAACCGAATTACCCTGTTTTAAGGACATCACCGGAACCACACAGTTAGCTCAACACCATATACGTCTTTCACAACCAGAACCGATCAAACAAAGGTACCGACCACAGAATCCTCGAATGCAGGAAATAATTAACAAGGAAGTTGATGAAATGCTCACCAATGGCATTATAGAACCGTCCGATAGCCCATGGAGTTCTCCAGTGGTAATAGTCCGGAAAAAAGATGGAAAGCCTCGATTTTGTATCGACTTTCGTAAAGTCAACGAAGTCAGCGAGAAGGATGCCTATCCCCTGCCATATATCAACGCTATTCTGGACAAACTACGAAAAGCCCGATATATATCCAGCATCGACCTCAAGCAAGGTTACTGGCAGATACCGTTGACCGCCGAAAGCAAGCCGATTACCGCTTTTACCGTTCCGGGCAGAGGTCTATTCCACTTCCGCGTGATGCCTTTTGGATTACATTCCGCACCAGCTACATTCCAACGTCTTCTTGACCGAATAATTGGACCTGATATGGAGCCATATGCCTTCGCCTACTTAGATGATATAATCGTATTAGGGGAAACATTTGATCAACACTTGAAAAACTTACAGGAAGTCTTCCGCCGTTTAAGAATTGCCAACCTGCAACTAAACCCTGACAAATGCCAGTTTTGCCGGAAATCCTTGAAATACCTAGGACATGTGGTCACCGCCGAGGGTATTAATACCGACCCAGAGAAGGTGGAAGCAATTATGAAAATTCCCGCTCCGAGTACCGTCCGAGATGTCCGCCGTTTTCTGGGAGTTGCCTCATGGTACCGTCGATTTGTACCAGCGTTTTCACAGATTGTAACTCCGCTGACACGATTACTGAAAAAGAATAACCGTTTTAAGTGGGGACCTGAACAAGAGCAAGCCTTCAACAAGTTGAAAACCTGTCTCACCGAAGCACCTGTTCTCACCTGTCCTGACTTTGAGCTGCCGTTTACGCTGCAAACCGACGCGTCCGATCAAGGGCTGGGCGTAGCTTTGACTCAAGATATTGAGGGTCATGACCGAGTGATAGCCTACGCCAGCCGGACACTTAGCCCAGCAGAGAAAAATTATTCCGTGACCGAGCGAGAATGCCTCGCCATAGTATGGGGGATAGAGAAGATGCGACCATATCTCGAGGGCTATCATTTTACCGTATTGACCGATCACCAATCACTCCGATGGTTACACTCTATAAAGAGTCCCACAGGTCGCTTGGCTCGATGGAGCGTGTTCCTACAGCAATATGATTTTGAAATCAAATACCGACGAGGAAGTTTAAATCGAGTAGCCGACGCCCTATCCCGCCAACCGCTAGAGGAGTCTTCTTCCGTGCCGGAAACCGAAGAACTTTGCGTTCTCAACGAGGCGCCAAACTGTGCTTGGTACAAGCGGAAGAAAGAAGAAGTCGAACGAAACCCTGAAATGTATCCGGATTACTGCATTCGTAATAACCGGCTATTCCGTCACTTCTGGGATTTCGGAGATTTAACCGAACCCGACCTGTCCGATCCCTGGAAATTATGTGTGCCCACGCCACTCCGTCAGTCCGTCCTGCAGGAAAATCATGATGCTCCGTCTGCTGGACATATGGGGATAGCCAAAACTATAGCCCGTGTCGCACGCAAGTATTACTGGCCTGGTATGTTCCATGATGTGACCAAGTACGTGAGAAGTTGTATGCAATGCCAGAGATACAAAGTTCCACAACGACAGACTCCCGGAACTATGCAACCGTCCGCCAATAGACAACCGTGGGAAACCGTCAGTACCGATTTGATAGGACCCTTGCCTCGATCCAGCAAAGGCCATAACTTTTTAGTTGTTTTCCAGGACCGTTTCACTAAATGGGTCCAATGCCGTCCTCTACGAAGCGCTACCGCCCGAAATGTTAGCCAAGCTCTTTACGACGACATTATAACCCGTTTTGGTTGCCCACGCACCGTCATTACCGACAATGGATCCCAATATGATAGTGAAGCCTTCCGATCGCTGTTGAGAGAGTTTGGTATCCAACACCGTTTCACACCGCCGTACACACCGCAAGCTAATCCCGTTGAACGTGCTAATCGCACCATAAAAACCACGATAGCACAATATTGCGAACAAGACCACCGCAAATGGGATCAAAATCTGAGTGCCCTACACCTGGCCATAAACAGTTCCAAACATGAATCTACAGGATTCTCACCTGCATTTCTGAATTTCGGCAGAGAATTATCCATACCGAATACCGTCTTTCAAGCCGAAAGCCAGGAAGAGACTGGACAGGCTCAGAATACCGAAACCGATACCGCAACCGAAAACGATAACTCGATACCACCTACGCATACGCAACGCTTGGAAAAACTCCAAGAAGTTTTTGCATTAGTAAGGATCAAGTTGGCCCAAGCGTTTGGAACCCAAAGCCATTACTACAATCTACGTCGCCGCGATGTCCGTTATCGCATAGGAGACCGAGTAATGAGAAGGGAACATCCTCTGTCCTCCGCCGTTAAAGGTTTCGCATCGAAATTAGCACCGAGATACTCTGGTCCGTACGTCGTCACTGCCGTTCTCTCTCCTGTAGTCTACAACCTCCGGTCACGCACCGGCAAGAAACTGACCAGAATACATATCAAGGACTTAAAACCGTATATTTCCAATGATGCACCGAAAACTACCGACCGAAACCGTCCGACTTCCCGGGATACCGCCCAGGGAAGCCGCCGTCCCATCAACTTGCAGTTTTCACAACGACGTCCTGCACCGCCAACCCAGGGCGAGAATCCACCAAACCCTCATCCAGAGGCGAACCGTCTTTTCCAATACCGCCGCAGCCCAAGGTTGCACCCATCTCAACCGTCCACCGATGTTCCCACTATTGGTATTCACTACACCGCCATCCGTAAGGTGTAAAGTCAAATCAGGCTACCGACCGTTATCCGTTTTCTTTCCACTTTCTCTTCTTTCTCTACTATCTCATCACAAGCGACGTCCAACTGGTCATACAGCACGCAGTCCAATCCATTACCATGAGAAGCTGAGGTGATGGGGAAGATCCAGAAAGTCCACTTCGTTTTTGGGTAAGCGTGACAGAAGAAAGATGTTATTTTCCGTTTTCCGAAACCGACGACACCGATGCGCCTTTCATTTTTTTCTTAGAGTTTTTTTTATATAAATTTTCTTTTAAGCTAGGAATCCGTACCGAATAAGTAGGATTAGAAAAAAAAAATAATAATTGCATTTATTATTTTTTTTTCTTTCCGAAGTAAGAGGGGGGTGTGACGAAGTGAATTTTTGCAGACAAAAATTTTATTTAATTTAATCATAAACTTCGCCACTTTTCCCATCTTACGGCCGAAAGATTAGAATTTGTTCTATTTACCCCGCGACATGTAGATTTCTGTAGTAAAATAGTGTAAGGTTCCATAGCGATGAGAAGTTTTCTGAAATAACATTTTAATTAATTCCGATGAATTATCCCCGATGGCGTTAATCACAGTTAAATTATTCCCCACTTGGTATTCAACACCAAGTTGGAGGGGATTTTACTTTCTGGGGGAAGCAGCTAGTCAGAGTCACACAGAACCGGGAGTTGATTTCTGCGAGCCTAAAGGATTACCACGTGAGGATCTAATATACCGACCGACCGCTCACCTGGAGATCACCACGTGTGTAATTCGATAGTCTTTGCCATCGCCGCAAAATATAATAGCAATGTAAGTTTTAAAACATTTCTTGATATTTCCGTAAATTTCAAAATTAAATTTCATCTTAACAGTTAAGTGAATTAACACGTGGGGGTTCTAAAATACCGCAACGACCGACCGACCGCCGTAGAGCACCCCGTGAGAGTTTACTTAACTGTGCCCCGTATATCAGCAGTGTAAATTCATAATTTATTTTATTTGATACACTTCATAAATAATATTTTCATGATAAACTAGCAAATCTCTGTTAAATATTCATGGTCCGATTTGCCTATATTAGAGAAGTGTACAATTATAAATTATCTGATCCGAGATAAGAAACTGTTTCTTGCCCGGCGTTTTTATCCGCTATTACCAGATAAGAAATAAAATATTGAAACGCGTGGTTTAGCAATAACACTATAAAACGATTTCAAATTTGATGTATCAGAGTGTAAATATACTTTTCCGAAATACCGATGCACATCATAGACCTAACAAATTTCTCCTTGTTAATGTTTGTCCAATCGGGACTCTGTTAGATTCTCAAGATTTAATCCAGATAGCTATGTCCCAAATAATTTCCAAGGGAAAATGGACATAGAAGATATTTCGAGAGAATTATTATTTTGTCTCAAGCTGTTTAGGCAAAATAATATCCGCCAAGTTGGTTGGGATGATAGAAACCCGCCGTCCATAAATTTCTGTTTTTATTAAACCGAATTTTGCCGTGTAAAACCGTTCCAAAGCCTATTGTTTTAACTTAACCGTTGTTTCATAATTTATTGGGTTAAAATAATATCCGACAACATCCGACATGTTGCCGGATTGGTAGAACTCCGTTTTCCGGCTCTGTTATAGTTTCATTTTGTTTTAAATGATTTTCAGTAATTTGTTATAGTCCGAGAGTTCAGGGGAAAATCTAGGAGATACTCTGAATGAATAAATTATATTTATGTTTTGATACATACACCTTTCCACTGTACATCTGGCAAGAAACACGTGTCGAGTCTTAATTGCGATCCGAATGCAATTAGAGATACTCAACTATGTGGTTTGAGGCGCTTGGCGAATCTATCCGAACCGAACCGACACCGTGGAGATTAATTCTGGCTGTCCGTCCAGGCAGAATGATCTTTACCAAGGGAGCTGATACCGAATCCGATTACCACTTTATTCGGTATCAGTTTTCCACAATTTCACCAAGTTCTTTACACCACATGCTGCCGACTCATATCTAACATGTATGCAGATATGATAAATTCTGTCCGACAAATAGTTGCTTGCTTTTGCTAAAAATTTAATTGCTTTCTGCTTTACTGCTAACTTGTTCTGTCTTAACATCCACTGCTTGCTTGCTTGCTGTTATAACCGACCGCACCGCTTACTACCGTTTTACCGCTTTACCGCCAAGCCTACTATCATTTTGCACATTATTTGCTTGGTTTGTTTTTGTTGATAACCGAATTAATAAGAAAATATTAAAATCAGTAGTTTAATATCTTCTCACCGCCTGGTTCCTTGTCTTCGTAGCTTCATTTGCTTTTCATAGTTTCACTTGCTTTCATAGTTTCAATTGTAAATAAACCGAAATGAAATACCTTAAGTTTTACTTGTAAAATTTTCATAACATGGCATATCTTAATTTTGATATTATTTTTTATGAACTCTATAAGAGTATTTTGGTACCTGACCGTTTATTTATTTTCATAATTATTGTTTGTTGTTGAATATTTAATATATTTTAATAAATGTTGTTATTTTCTAAAATGTGCGTTTTACTGTTGTGTGTGAATGAAAATCTGATCTGCCGTCCAGACCCCTGGACATACCGTGTCTCCACTGTAGCTATCCCAGCCCTACTGCAACAGGCTGCGTTTAGGAGGCTAATGTGGGACCTTTGCCCCACTAAAAATTGCAAAGGTGGCGCTCGAGATAACCGAATTTAACCGAAATACAGCTCAGCGCTAAAGTGACGCTTCCGCTTGTCTATGCGCTAGGCAACCGGGAGAAAGCTCGTCACATGCTAGGGAAATTGCACTCCTAATTCATGATTTATTTTAGTAGTTAAAATATAGGATATTAATATTATATTTTATGCTTTATATGAAAGGCACAACTTAGTATTTTATTTTATTACTTTGGGAATCAGCATTAATTCTAGGTAGAAATATCCGTTAAGCGAAGCAAGTGACCCACCGCCGCATGGCTTGGTTCCTTGTAATCGGTCACTTGGCCAAGCCAGCGGAATACTCATTGCGAAACCGCTAGATAGAGCTAATGCCCCACTACCGACCAGATTTGACTCCCTTTAGCCGATCTCTCAGCCAACCCAGTGAATTATGGAATTCCGTTGGGTCCATTTAGTTGGATCCGTGTAAGGAATTCAGGAGGACCCGACCGACCGCCGCAGTATACCCAGAAGACACCGTCCAACAAGTAGTAAGTGGTAATTGGTAAGCAACTTGGCCGGAGTTAAGTACCATTTGTGTACTAACACCACTAACCGTAAATAATCATACCTTTCTTTCAGCTTTTTAGGCAACTCACCGGGTGAGTACAGAAATATTGCAGGCAAAAACGGGTCTCGTGACAGTGGGCTAGGTAGTCCCCTGCGACTAGCTCCCCACGTGGGCCCGTGGACGCCTGGAAGATTCCAGGTACTGACCGACCGGAAAGGAGGGTACTACCGAATATCCGAGGTGAAAAATAGGTCTCGTGACAGTGGGCTAGGTAGTCCCCTGCGACTAGCTCCCCACGTGGACCTTTTGGACACCTCAGATATCTCTGTAGGAAACGGGTGATTGCGTAACCATAGCGCCCGGACAATACTCTGGCTAATCGGGTCACGTAACAGTGTTCTAGGTAGTCCCCTGCGACTAGTTCCCTACGTTAACCCGTGACACCTGAGGGATTGTCGGTGCTGGTATACACCAACCCTGGAGGGACAGTCTTCCCAAGGGATGACTTTACCAAAAGGGAACCGGACCCAGTAATAGGCGGATTTATTTATTATTTAATATATATATATATATGTATATGTGCATAGATTCTGGTACTGCACCCTAGCCAAGTTGAGTTAATAGTTTGTTGCATATAACTTATTCTCGTATTGCTTCCTCCCGCCTGGTAGTTGTACTGTACTGACCGTAGTTTTGCTTTCTGCACCGACTCATACCCCGCTGCATTACCGTTGTTGCCTATCGTATTTTTACCGTTCATGAGCCGCCCCTCTTACACCGCCTAACCCCTGCTTTATTGCTTTTTTTGTCTATGTTGTTTTCTGTAGTAGCGTAACTTTAAGTAGTTTAATTTAAATAGAATTGTACTTGTTAGGAATAGCAAAAATAAATATTTTATATATTCTCTAAAGGTGACTTTTACTGTGTGTGTGTAAAGTCTACTATCCCTAGACCCCTGGACATACTGTGTCTCCACTGACGCTATCCCAGCCCTACTGTAACAGGCTGCGTTAGGAGGCTAGTGTGGGACCTTTACACCACGTAAAAAAAAAATTGTAAAGGTGGCGCCCGAGCATACCGTCAACTGCTGACTAAAGCTCGAGTGCCAAAGTGACGTCCTTTCACTCACCTAACGAGTGAATAAAACGTCACACCGAATCTTTTAGAAAATGTATATATACAGACTGTCTATTTTACGAGGGCCACACCAAATATCTCGCTTAATATCTATTGTAGAAGAATAAAGTTTTAGAAACAGTTATCCCATTTTTTGTGAGCTATATTTCAGTAAAAAGAAATTTGAAATCCATAGCCTACTTTATGAGATATATTACAAAAACCTGAAAAATAGGAAAACCACAAACGGTTATAGCTTCCTTATTTGAGGAGATACGAAAAAAGTTAAAGGAATGAAAGTTGACGGCAAAGACAATAAGAATAATAACGTGTAACAAAAAAAATCGAAAAATGCAGTTGGCTTTGACATACGTTATTGTGCAAAAATGAAAAATACATATCTCAAAGTAGGCCATGACGCCATTAATTCCGTTATTTTTTTCTCATTCCAACGATATAAAACATGTCACAGAAATTTTAACCGATAGTGTCAATATTTAATATTTTACGAATACCACAATTCATATAATTGAATCGTAACAATCAGCTGTGCCATAATAGTAAAAATTCACTTTATAATAATTATAATTCCGTAATTACTTATTACAATTTAATACAAACCAATAAATATCTCATAAATAAAAATACAAGTACAAAACGAACATCCAAAGAAAAAAACGAAAAACTATGTATAACAGTACTACCTACTACTATATTGAAAAGAAATTGTGTGTATTTATTTTTCTAACTGCAAATGCTCAAATTGTGCACCATGCATTCTGACACATAAACGTGCTCTACGAGACACGTCACGCATTACATTTTGGAGCATTTCAGGAGTAATTGCCTCACATGCGTTTCGAATTCTGGTTTTGATGTCCTCAATATTTTCAGGGGCAGTTTGAAATACCTTGTCTTTAATGTAACCCCAGACGAAAAAATCCAAGGGAGTAATATCTGGTGATCGAGCTGGCCATAGAATGGGTCCATAGGTGCCTATCCAGCTATCTGGCATAACTTGATTTAAATAATTTGTACATATTACAGCAGTGTGAGGTGGAGCCCCATCTTGTTGAAAATATGAATATAAATTATTCTTTCTGCCACTGTTAATTCATAAAGAAAATCTTGAAATTCGTTTTGCAGGAAATTAAGGTATCTACGAGCGGTTAATTTGCCATCATAAAAATAAGGTCCAATTACTTTAGTCCCTAAAAGACCCAACCAAAAATTCGTAGAAAATCTTTCTTGGAAAGCAGTCTCTCTGCACCAATGTGTATTTTCTCGTGTCCACTTATAATGCATATTTCTATTGAAAAATCCATTATTAGAAAAATTTGATTCGTCTGACCAAAGAATTTTGCTACATATCAGCGCGTCATTCCTTTTCTTATTTAATAACCATCTACAAAATCTTACTCTCATTGGCTTATCTCCCTCATTTAAATGTTGAACTTTCCTCATTTTGTAGCATCGAAATCCGTTTTTTTTCAATATTTTTCTTGCACTGTCTTTTTTTATGCGACAGTTTCTCTGAATTTGTCTCAAAGAGGTTTCCTCATTTTGGTTAACATAATTAATTACTCTATTCACTTTTCTTACATTATCCGCAACATGCGCTCGCCTTACTACTTTTTTTGAAAATGAACCGTGCGTTTTTAGACTTTGAACTAACTTCCTAAACATAGTTCGATTTGGCTGCGGAGCATCTGGAAATCTATCTCCGTAAACCGTGACTGCCATCTCAGCGTCAAAATTGCACTGACAATAAATGCTAATCATATCGAATTTGTTATTATTGGTGTACACCATAATTACTGATATAAAATTTGTCTTAGAACTCGACAACGCAACATACAACAGTGACAATCTGTCAAATTTATTAATAACTGTATACATTGTTTTTCACTAATTATGGCACAGCTGATTGTTACGATTCAATTATATGAATTGTGGTATTCGTAAAATATTAAATATTGACACTATCGGTTAAAATTTCTGTGACATGTTTTATATCGTTGGAATGAGAAAAAAATAACGGAATTAATGGAGTCATGGCCTACTTTGAGATATGTATTTCTCATTTTTGCACAATAGCGTATGTCAAAGCCAACTGCATTTTTCGATTTTTTTGTTACACGTTATTATTCTTATTGTCTTTGCCATCAACTTTCATTCCTTTAACTTTTTTCGTATCTCCTCAAATAAGGAAGCTATAACCGTTTGTGGTTTTCCTATTTTTCAGGTTTTTGTAATATATCTCATAAAGTAGGCTACGGATTTCAAATTTCTTTTTACTGAAATATAGCTCACAAAAAATGGGATAACTGTTTCTAAAACTTTATTCTTCTACAATAGATATTAAGCGAGATATTTGGTGTGGCCCTCGTAAAATAGACAGTCTGTATATCCAAGGTATGTTCCTTCAACATGATCAAGCGCCCCACCGCATTTCTCCAACCAAATTAGAAATCATTTAAATGATACATATCCTAACAGATGGATAGGTCGGGGCATGCGGCAAAAGTGTGGCAAAAAAATTAATGAAACCACTATGTTCCGTTTTTTAGGTACTTTTCGAATTTAATATTGAAATTTAAAAAAAACATATACAGGGTATTGTTTCCTTGAAGAACAACAAAAACATTATTTTTTCTACTTACCCAGGATCACTAGTGTATTATGTGTGCCAAATATGAACTTATTATTTCCATTCCTTTACGAAGTCACAGCCAAAAGAAATTTTGGTAAAAATACATAAACGTATACGTATTTCAGCAACAAGAGCCGAACTAGTTTTTCAATAGGTGATTATGATTACCCTCAGTCTCCTCTATCTATCATCAAAGTATGTCCGTTTCCTCGTGAAACTCCCTGTATATCTACAGAAAAGAAATTGAAAAGCTACACCCAAGAATAGATGTCAGACGTAATGATGTAATACTCTTCTTTTTTTTTTTAAAGAACAGACATACAGGGTGTCTTACCGGGAACTGAATCGATCGATATATGGAAAAGCATTTAACAAATTTTGAAAATGTTTGGAGTTAGTAATGTCAGTGTAGCCCATCGAACCTGAATAATTACAAGCATGTGGTACTTCCGGTTATACCAGAAGTCAATACCAACTTGCTTATTTTAAATGGAACACTATATATTTTCGACTTTTCGAAATTACCATAAAGTTCTGAGTCGAAACATGTAGCATACGTTATACCGAAGCCCAGCAGTCTCAAAGATATTTAAATAGTAAGTTAAAAAGATTTCTTCTTCAGCTAATATGTCTAAGGCTTCCTTTTAGAATTCCTGCCTTGACAGAGCCAAATCTTGCATTAGAAGTACCTTCCACCTAAAAAGAGGAGAAACGTTTAAAGAAAAAAACATACTTGCCGTGCCAACCTCGTATATATATCACTGTGCTTACTTTGTGAAAGAAAATTATAAGGAATTTTTCAGCAGTTATGAAACAAATCATGCTTTCAATACTATATAGAGGCAGTGCAACATCAGTGCTTCATCAGCTACAAACAACTTTCAACCAAGTGCAGCGAAATGCAGTAACACAGTTAATAAAAATTTACAGCAAAATACCAGATCAATTCAAAAACTTATTAACCAAACACTTCAAAGCGAAATTTTAAAAAAATATTCATCAAGTCATCATCCTTTTTATTCCATTTCGGATTATTTTAACCACGATTTTAACCTTGATTTATCTGTGTAAAATATCAGAACTCATCAGTAAAAGATTTGAAAGTAGAAAACATAGAATAGAATAGAATACGTTTATTCATGTTAATATACATATACAAGTATTTACACAAGTCAAAATTAGGGATAAAAGGAATAAAATTATTGCAGTATAGATATATTATTAATAAATAGATAAAAACAATTGCGTTATAACATAAAACATTAGCTATAGTGTTTAGAACATATTTGTAAACGGCTGTCAGTTAGGCACAGAGTGTTTAATTTCCTCACAAATGTCCTCAACTGTAAAGAAAGCCATACTGATGAAGAACATTTTAACTGTAGCTCTGAACTTATCCATGGGTAGCTCTCTGATTTTGGGGGGAAGACTATTAAAAAGCTTAACTTCAAAATGATTTATGCCTGTTTGTCCTTTTGTCAACCGTGTGAAGATCGTTCTTAAATGATCTTTGTTCCTGGTCTCATAATTATGGACTTTATTAGATTAGTATTCATTAGTATGTTTTTTAATGTATGTTAAGCATTCCAAGGCATGTAAACAGGGAAATATTAGAATTTTAAATTTTACAAAAAGATCCTGCGTAATCTATTCCAGCCACAAGCCTAACCGCTCGTCTTTGTAAACTAATAACAGTGTGTCTGCAAACAGAGTGACCTGATGCGATAACAGCATATGACATTCGAGATTGGCATAGTGCAAAATATGCTGACCTAAGAACTTGTATCGAGGCAGTTTGGGATAACTGTTGAAGGCAATATATATTTTTAGTGAGGGTAATGGGCAGATGCTCACCCTGAGTGTCCCATTGCTGTTTTGGGTCTAGAAATACTCCTAGAAACTTTACAGAAGTTGGATTATTATCTGTATCACTTAGATCACGAAGGGAGAAAGTCATGACTATTGTTTTATCTCGATTTAAGCGTAATCGATTTATTGTGAACCAGTTCTCGCCCTTGACTGTGCCGATATACTTTTGGCTTTCAGAGTGTTTTAGTCAGTGTCTTTCAGTATTAGTGTAGTGTTATCTGCATATAATAAACAGTTTACATCAGTAAGTGCTGAAGACAGGTTGTTAATGTACAGTGAAAATAACAATGGGCCCAGGATAGAACCCTGGGGTACACCAACACTTACCAATTCCTTAGAGTTAACTGAGTCTGACTGAACACGATTAGAGAGATATGACTGCACAAGATGGCGACTTGCAGCACTGAAGTTGTATAGTTTATCAATTAAAATGTTGTGAGTAACATAGTCAAAGGTTTTACTTAGGTCGCAGAACAGTGCCGCCAAATAAAGACTTCGTTCAAAACAATCGATAGTGTGTTCTGTAAATTAGAGAATGGCATCTGTTGTTGTTCCCTGGAACCAAATTGGTTTTTGTTTAAAATATTGTTCCTCATTAAATACTCATCAATACATCAATTAGTTTACAAATTGGAGAAATCAAGACATTTTTTACGAATTTGATGAGAGAGACATTTAGACCGAAGACATCCACTGAGTTACTATTTTTCAATGTGTTAATTATGTCCCTAACATTATTCAGGGTAATTTCTTTCAAAAAAGCATTCTCAATGTTGATATTCAGGTCAAATAATCTAGGGTCTTCTACTGTTGCTGGAAATGTATTAACAATTTCCTCTACTATATTTACAAAATAGTTATTGAAGTCTTCAGCAGAAATGTTACAAGTTACTTCGTCTTTGTGTGATACTATATTATTATTAAAGTTTATAATATTCCACATTGTTTTAACTGGATTGTTGGCATGACGAATAAAATTATCGTGGGCATCTATTTTTGTTTTTTTTTTAAGATTTCTGTATGTTAATTTAAATTTATTTCTTTGGTTTAGTAACTCAAAACTTTCTGGGTATAAATTACACAATTCATTAAATGAATTGAAATGATGAATGAATGAAGGTGCAAATGATTTCTCACATCTTTTAGATCTTTATGTGAAAATTAATTTTACTGTTTTTCCCATTTTAGTTTGTCAATTTGAAAAAAAATATTTTTATTTAAATGTACTATTTTATATAATTCTGTGGGTAATTGTAATGTGTGTTTGAATTTTTACTTACTAAAACATGTTTCTTGGTATGACTGAATAAAAGTTATTATTATTATTAAATCTCTAAAACATTCTAAAATTATCTAATATACGTTTTACAGTGTATGGTGATGGTTTCTGTTCTTGTGGGTATCGAGTAGCAAATGTGTTACTAGGGGGGAGCGAGACGGGCAACCTTTTCTCTCGTGTGGAATATGGGCCATTCCATAACTTGTTATAGAATATACTATTATTGTAGAGAGTAGCTCATCTTGTGTTCTTTCTACATGTCAAAGAGCAAATGGGCATCTCCTACACGAAAAAGTTATAACGGTTCTTGCAAATCGTTGCACCCACCAGATTTTTTACAAAACGTCAAATATCTCTGAAACTGTTGGGTTTAGATATAAGGTATGCTACATGTTTCAACTCAGAATTATATGGTAATTTTGAAAAGTCAAAAATATATAGTTGTTAAAATAAGCAAGTTGATATCGACCTCCGGTATAACTCAGTTTCCGGTGAGGTATCCTGTATAACACGTAGTAGACAATCTTAAGAATAAGATATTTGAGGTAAGATAAATAAACAATAACTTCTCAGATATTTTATTTATTAAATAAATTTTTACACAATTCACATCATGTAATCTTATAAATAAGTTTTAAATAAATAACGTAGTACAGTCTTTATTTGTAGGACTTAGTTTAACTACAACTAAGAACGAATAATCACAAAATTAGGTATTAAAAAATTAAATATATGTTACTGCATTTACTTGTTTCAAGTAAAATATGCATGAAAGTAACTAAACTTAAGTAACAGCCAGTTAAAGCATTAAATAAAAAATAAGATAAGTAATCAATTCGATCTGGAAACTTACACACCTACTTAAAACATGGCATTTTGAATAGAGGTTCTCGGTATGGATTTTGCCGTTTTAACAAACAGTACGTACAAAATCCAGCATATTGGATTGCCAGGAAACCAGGTACTCACTATAAGCTTCATCGTTTATCATAAAAAATTGTAATCTCCTGTTGCCACTATACAGGGTGTTAACTAGTTCCTAAGCATCACTGTCACGATGATTTCTCATTGAAATAGGACAAAATTTCAGATAAATATGGGCTTGGAAATGCTAAGACACAAGGTGTTAAAAAAATTATTTAGTTTTTTAAATATATAAGAAAAATAGCTAGAGATATTTATAATAATAATAATATCTTTATTTTCATTGGACCCTTAAAGGTATAGAAACAGTCATAAAATCGTAAAACATTGTAAAACATAGTAAAACACATAACTCTAGATGAAATCTTAGTACAGTAAACAGAATACAGAACAGAATAAATAAGAACGAGAATTGCTAATATAACTAAGTACACTCCTGAAAACTAATACAACTTAAATATTAATTTATGGAAAAAAAGCTGTGCCCAATAAATAAACATATGCATAATAATACATTTTTAATATATTGACAAATTTTTTCATTTGCCGTATAAGAAAGCAATGTGTAGATAATAATAAGTCAATGTGATCGTTCCATGTTAAATGAGAGTCGATATGTACACCAAGGTACTTTATTGCATTATTTTGTATGATGGTTTTATTATTAGCTCTTACTAACAAGTTGATGTCAAGCTGCTTTGTAGACAATACCATTGGGTTTATTTTCAAATTATTTAAAGCTAAGCCATTAACAGAGCAATAATTCACCATCAGGGAAACCGTGGTATTTGTTTTTGTGAAGCATAGATCGATGTTACTGTCACTGCCAGCAGTAACTGCGTCATCCGTGAATCAAGAAATAAATATGTCGTGCAAAGAGGGGATGACATCATTGAAAAATACAATAAATAATAAAGGACCCAACACACTACCTTGTGGAACCTCCATAGCCACCTGTCTGGATCTAAAAACGTAGCTTCTCCAATTTTGGCTCAAAATTATCTTTTGTTGCCGATCTACCAAATAAATTTTTAACAAAGTTAGAGTAAAGTAGCCCTCTCACACCATACCTACTAAACATTTAAATAGTGCTTAGGTTTTGTTCAATTATTTTGAGCGGCAAAAATTTCCATAGATTAAGTAAAACCAGGGATGGCACGGGACACTTGGGTTTTCAATTTTATAATGCTCTACCACCAGAGATAAAATTGTTGAATGAAACTCAGTGCAAAAACAGAATAAAAATATATTTGCTCAATAATACTTTTTATAGTACTAACGAATGTTCACATAGCAACTTTTCCTCTATTGCAAACTAATGTGTGAGTCTCATGCAGTATTCTAGAACCTACAGTGATAAATTACCATACCACAGCTCCTATTTATTTTATATTAATAGTTTCTTTTATATCTAGTTTGTCTTTCATGTACTATGTGCTCTTAGTCTTACTTCATATTTATTGTTTTATACATTTATACCATATATTTCAACTTTTGTACTGTATGTTGACGTGTGTAAACACTTTGACACCAATAAAGTATTGTATAGTAAAAATAGATAAGAAATTTTACCAACTGAAGAAAAAGTGACTAGACCCATTAAAAGTCAGATAAACAAAAACACTGCTCCGTTAGAAAAAGTACAGAAAATCATTGTGCATGATGTTTAGGAAACGATGTATCGAGTACATCATACGCTGGAGTGTTGCATCGAACAATATCCGAAATAATATGCAGAAAGGTGAAGGTTTTGCTGTGGTGACCTATAAGCTAAATAAAAAAGCAATTAAAAAAATATTCCCGAAACCAAATTTGCTACAGGGAAAATTGAGGGAAACCCAGTAAAATAACGGGAGAAATACACAGGAAATGAATCTACGTAGAAGAATCACTGGTAAAGATGTGACGGAGGTTGACATGAAAGAATATTTAAACGATCTAAAGAAAACAAGTCATTATGATAAAATTATAGTAAATAAGTTAAACACATAAGGCAATAATTCAGCCTTTTGTATTGGTCTTCCAACGGAACAATTATATCAGAAAGTTTTCAATGTAGAATAATATTGGACCGAGGGCGTCTCATTAAGGGAATATAATTTAAGCAAAACTTCTCTAGCTCAGAGACAATAGAGAAGAAACCCAGGCCTAACCTTAGGCCAAAATTAAATTTTATTAATACTGTAGTTGTAGTTGTTTATTTATTTTTGTATGTCGTTATTATATAATATCCACTTAAGAGGTTAGTGTACTGTTCTTTCACTGTCAGTTATGTATGTATACTGTATAATTTGTATCTATATACTTCAATTTCTATGTTTCTTGTTTTTGTAAATTTTATTCTGTTTATTAATTTTAGGGAGACAATGGTAGATAGGTAATCCTAATCATCTTCCTTTTGTGTGCAGTATCATTATTGACACAATAAAACTTATTTGATTTGAAATATTGATAGCTAGCTTCACTCGTACCGTGATGTCTGCGGTTGCCGCATATTTCATGGTTTTTCGATTTACGCTATAGTGCGGCTGTCATCATGAAAGAGTTCAACTACAACTACTTTCAAAAATTCAAGGGTGCTTACCCCACCAACATCCTTTAGCCATACTGGGCATTCCTTCTTTGGGGAGATCTAAACTAACATTTTAGCATATTTCCAGACTTGTGAAAATGGATATGTTGTCGAGGCCAGTAGCTCTTAAACTATGCCCTATTCATTAAATGTCAAATAATCAAGGGAGCATCTGGTTTCCTAACAACCCCGCACGAAGTTCTGTAAAACACTTATAAAATAGTTTCCAGACCGATTTGATACAGGTAATGTGATCAGAGTAACACTTCTGGTAAAATTATAGTATCACAAAAATATAAAACAACATTTAACCCAAACCCAAAATAAAACAGCTTAAAATGCTCTCGTCAATTACCATATCATCCTCTGCGGGAGCTCATAATCTTCCCACATAATAGTTTTGGTAAAAAACAGATTCAATGTTATCGTATTCATTACGCAAAACGTAACGAATTCCAAAATGACGTTGAAAACCGTAGAGGTATTGTTTTTGACACGTAGTCGAAAAATGATGTACGGTATGAAGTAATATCGAACATCTATCAATTTTTGTGTAACTAACAGAGCAAATACACAGGGCAGGTACAGGATGATAAAACTGATATCATTCTTATCGTACATCATTTTTATAATAGCGTACCATGCAAAGACATACACTGGGACCATATAGTAGCGGAATAATGGATATTTTCCATAAAACCTGTTCCATACATAAAATACATAATGTCTGTTGTCAGCTAGTAGGTAAGGGTGTACAAGGGTATTTGCAAATACCACAAACGCGCATATTAACACACAGCTTAATGTCAATACCTTGTGACGTTTAGTAAAACTGGTGAAATCTATAACCTCTCCTACAAAATGTGGCCAGGCAAACACCATGCAAAATATCGAGAAGTAGAACAGTTGTGGAATATGGATTGTAACTTCGTGTGCAGTTTTATCTCCAACTACAATACTTCCATTTGATATAACAAATATTACAAATGCTATTAAGACAGCTGCGTATCCAGACACGTCGAGCCAAAATTGCAATGGCATTTGTAACAGAATCTGCTTTGGCTTCTTTCTTAACTGAGTAAGAAACTGGTTGAAATTCTGCAATAAAATTAAGACGAAATAATCTCACTTCATTATCTATATAAATAAATAAAACACACTTCTGTTTTCTATCACCATGTAGATCAGATAGATTATCTTTATTAGTTCTCAAAAAATACCCTTACGGTGTAGAACATGTCAAACAGTATGTAAACTTTATGTTTAAATAAATAAGGCAAACAAACGCATTACATTAAAAAATTATGGGTACAGTAGTATAACATAACATTGATTATGGAAAAAGATTTAATTGGGACAGAAATGAGGGTCATTATAAAATTCTTCGATGATGCCTTCTGTACTAGGATATTGTACAATATTATTTTTACCTTTTTTTACTGGACGATTAAAAAATATTTGTTTTAAAATTTACAATTGATGAATCACTAAAGATTAAAGAAGTATCATCAGCAAACTGAATTACATACTCATCAATAGTGCACATGAGATTGTTGGTGTAGATGAGATAAAGGAGCGGGCCCCCCTTACCTCGTAATATTCAAGTTTATTTAGTAACACTGCATTCAATATTACTAAATAAACTTACTTACTACTCTACACTATCAAATACTTTTGACAGATCCAGGCACATTAGAAATGGTTGGCGTTCATTTTGTGAGCTAATGATCTTACATAGGGCTCGATATATTGCAGTAGTTGTTGACTTATTTTTCTTCATCACTAAAGATTAAAGAAGTATCATCAGCAAACTGAATTACATATTCATCAATAGTGCATAGTGAGATTGTTGGTGTAAATAAGATAAAGGAGCGGGCCCAGTACAGAACCTTGAGGAACGCCCCTTTTAACAGCGGTGACCTCTGATTTTAATATTTCTCGATTCCTATCTTATTCAACTACTCTCTGCACTCTATTTCGAAGATATAATCCTAGCAGTTGCAGTGGCACCCCCCTTACGTAGTAATATTCAAGTTTATTTAGTAATATTGAATGATCTACACTATCAAATTCTTTTGACAGATAAATACATAGAAATGGTTCATTTTGTGAGTTAATAATCTTACATGGGCTTGATGTATTGCAGTAATTATAGACTTATTATTCCTAAATCCATTTTGTGACGTGGATATGATGTTGAAACGATATATTAACCTGATGTAAATAATCTTTTCAAATATTTTGATAGTAATGTAACTTGAGGTCAAATTTTTATCTCTTTTTTTTATATAAAGCAATTATTTCTGCTACTTTTAATCTATTTGGAAAACAACCAGTATCAAGGGTTAGATTTATGATGTGCACTAGAGGTGGAGTTATTTCAGCGTTTTACAGATATTTCATCCTCACCAGCCGAATTGGTATTTTTCAGTGACATAATTGCATTTTATACTTTGTTATAATCAGTGTGGAATAAAACCAACGAGTTAATATTTCTTTGAAAATTTCACACGTCACCTTTTTAGCCAATCAGAAGTTTGTTTTTGTGTCGACACCAAGGCAACCCAAAAAATTTCCGGAAATTTTCAACCTCCAGGGTACCCTGAACGAAATTAATTAGTGAAAATTTTTATGTCAAATTATTGACATATGATCACATTTGACATTTGCTATTACATAAAAATGGAATTTTATTTCTGAAATTAAACGAGATAATTATTAAAAAAAAATCATTGAGCTTTGCGAAACAACATTTTATTTCATGTTTAAAACCTATTTATGATAGTGAATAACTTCTCATTTTGGTTTTCCTCCATATTACACTTCTCATCGGGTATGATAAGTATTTCAATTTTGGATGGCTTTTTTAACTTCATAAAGTTCTTCGCAATGTACGCATATTGTATATTATGTTCTTTTTCCATACTCTATAATCTTATTCTTTTAAAAGCTCGAAAATAATTTCAACAATAAGACATATTAAGCTTAAACTGTTTAGACTGTCAGTGAAATAATGATAAATAACTAATGATGTTTCAAAGCCATCTCTCTCAAGTTATACTGTGCTGAAACTGTGCTATGCTATGTGTATAAAACATGAAATTATATAAAGATTTTTTTCTCCAGGAATCCACAATTCAAGATGGTTGCTAGGCAAATTTTTGACAAAATCATATCTCCGGTAATAATTGATCAATTTTCAATTTCAAAAAACAAAATGCTTACAAAAAGATATAATTTATGAAAAAAAATACTAGAGTTAAAAATATTTAGTACCCAATGAAATATTCCCCAAAAAAAAAATCTTATTTTTTAATTTTATTTATCATTTTTTATCTTGAAAACAACAGATTGTTACCTACCAATCGGTAGCAATGGACAGCTGTCAGTTGTTGACAGTTGGGCATTCGCCGGCCACACTACAGTGGAGACGGGCTGGGTAAGAAAAAAAGATGTTGGGTTGAGCACCAAGTAGATTTTAATCTTTTGTCAAATGCCTCAACAATTCAGAATTTTGTCCCCCTTAAATCTACTAAACAGGGACACACACACGTTAAAAAAAATGACAAATCTGTTAAAATCACTAAAGGTGTTTATTACTATGAAACGTTAAATTGATATATAAAACAAATTATGTATTTTAGACACTAGTAAAAGTTACATCTTCAGCCAATGTGTGATTAAAAAAATATATATATTTACCCATATACTAAAGGTAAAAAAAAGGTCAAAAGAATATTATATATATATATATATATATATATATATATATATATATATATATATATATATATATATATATATATATATATGTCGGATTGCGGAATGTGGGATCAGTTTTTGTATATACATGCGAAATGTGAGATCATGAGATCCGATGCCCGGATCTCAGATCGTAATAGTCTATTACTTGGTGTATTTAAGGTGTCAGGATGCTATAGGCAACATATTATGCGGAGCTCGTTTTCCTTGTTTTCTCCCATGTATAAAACCATAGCAGTTCTGTGTTTGACCGTATGGTGGCGCAGATGCTACTTATGTATTTAGCAAACAGGTACCTTTTAAGATCAAACGAGATCCGAAATTTGGCAATGCTGTTTGGATTTATTTGTAGCAGCAAATACCTTTGCTTTTATATAAGTACTGTCATCGGCGTCGGCATCGAGAACAAATTATGACTCATGTTTTAGTCTTCTGCCGAAACAGAAGTCGTTTGAGCGCAAGAAAATAGTCTTCTGCCGAAGCAGAAGTCATTTGAGCACAAGAAAGTCTATATAAGAGAACACTTTTTCTCAGCGAGCAAGTAGTGATCGATCCTTCAAGTAGTAATGTTCCAGCCTTCAGCAACTAATAGTCTTCTGCCGAAACTGAAGTCATCTGAGCACAGAAACCAACGCCGACGCTGATGAGGTCATCCCTTCCTCTTGTGTTGTTAAGCCAGACGTAGTGTTTTATTTGAGTTTTATTGTGTTGAGTGTCAAGTGGCAATGCATACCCGGAGTGGCAAGGCAGTAGGCACTGGGGTCGAGAGCGACGTCTCCACGTCGGCCCCCCCTCACTGCACGACGCCCCTCACAGCATCTGACCACGAAGTGCTCCGCCAACACGACGCCCTGACAAGGGGTACGGGGGTCACGCCCGACGTCTCCACGACGGTGGCCCCACACTGCACAGCAAGCAACACAGCAACCCGGCTCGGCGAGGTAAGCATGTCCTCTGATTTCTCCACAGGCACAAGTGCTACGCATGGCGTCGCGACGACGGCGCCCCAATACTGTGCGTCGCCGGGCTCAGCACCCAGGCATAGCGAGGCAGGACTCGCCACCAACATAGGACACGACACTGGGGTCACGCATGACGTCATCACGACGATGCCCCCTCGCTGCATGGCACGCAGCGCAGCCACCTGGCATGAAGCCCAGGCAACAAATATGGAATGGAGTAGCCACGATTCTCAGGCGATGCCCCCCTACTGCATGGAGCGCAACGCAGCATCGTGGCATGGAAACTCGGCGATGGAACAGAGATTGGGTGGTGATGATGATATGGTGATGCCCCCTCGCTGTATGGTGGACCCAACAGCATCCCGGGCCAACGACGATTCCTTGGCGCTGGAAGATCGCCGCTTCGCTGGATTCGCTTCCACACATGGGGAAGCCTCCATCCCTGACTCAGGGCTGCCCAGCGGTCAGTACACCATTGCTGCCACACCCGACTGGCCTCAACTCTTCAGCGACGCCTCGCTGACACCTCGCCGCCAGCTGGCCACCCCTCGCTGCATGGTACCACCAACAGCAACCCGCCCAAGTCCAAGCACGCCGCCCAACGCACAGTACTTCGTCACGCCTACCTCGTCGGCCGGCGCCTACCACGTCACCCCACCGTACCAGACGGCAAGACCTAGTGCTACGCCACAAAGACAAATAGTGCTCCAAAACCAAACGACTGGAACGATCCCAGTCCCCTCTGCCGCCATGACGGCTCATCCCCAACCGAGCTTGGGACTAGCCTCTTACGAACAATTAACCCAACTCCTGGCTCTGACGACTTCAAATTTAGCCTCCATTACCCGGCAACAAGAAAATTGCCGGCCACCCATCACTGCACGTAACGAATCACAGCCGTACGCCACGGAAAAGGCTAACTTACGTGGACATGGCGACCAACAGCGTGAGGCCAGATCTTTCCGGAGGGAAGAGGATCCACGACGACCCGACTACACAGATTCTGGGGAAATGGACCCCCAGTGGCGCCCAACACAAAACCTAGCAGAGAGCATGACAAGACTAATGGAGGGAAGCGTTCAAGCCGCAATACACGCAATACAAGGTCATCACAGGATGCCCACAAGAAGAACGAGAGCGCTGCCCACTTACTCAGGCCTGGAATGGGAGGATCCAGTCAACTTCCTGGATGAGCTCGAGGAGGCGATGCTCCATGAAGACATCCACGGCAGGGATAAAGTGAGAGTAGCCATTGAACAGCTCGAGGGTCAGGCCAGACGCACCCTGGAGATGTGGAAGTCCCACAACATAACGTACGAATTCTTAAAGGAAAAGCTCCTGCGGCAGTTCAACGACACTGCCACCCTGGGGAAGCTACGCTCCAGGTTACACGGTGAGAGACAAAAAGACGACGAACCCGCCGCCGTTTTTATACAACGCAAAATTGGACTCTGGCTGAGGGTAGAACGGTATACGCCGGAAGAAGAGATGGTTATGGAGGTGCGCGAGCTCCTGCGACCGGAACTAAGATTCGCAACTAGAAATGTCCCAGTGGCCACGATGGAAAGCTTGAGCCGAGTGGCTGAAAACGCCGAGGGTGACTACAGGGAATTTCAGAGGCAACTCCGACCGCTGCCGAGGCCAGCCACCATCCCGCCTGCGAGTAATAATACCGATAGTCTACCAAAGTGCCGCAAGTGCCCGGGATTTCACTATCACCGAGACTGCCCCACCAACCAAACCCAGTCAGAGCCCCAGCAAGGCAACTCCAATTTCCGCGGACACAACTCCAACCAGCGAGCCAACCCCAATTTCCGTGGACACGACTCCAACCAACAGGGAAACCCTAACTTCCGCCAACAAAATGTCCAGACAGGGGGTAACAACTTCCGAGGGCATGGCACCAACTTAAACAACCCTAGCCAACAAGCAGGTCCAACCAATAATCCGGGCCCAGGACAGACATCCACGGCACCACCGCAGCAACGAAGTCAGGCAGCCCCCCGGCAGCAAGCTAACAGTCAGCCCCAGGCGGGAAACGAGCAGCGAGCCGGCCCAAGCCAGGGTGCCCGGCTCCAGAACTAAGTGCGTCGATAGGACTGACGGCCGGTCCCGGCCCATCATCCCACTTGTGGGTCGAGGCCAACGGATGCCGTTTACTGGCCCTGCTGGACAGCAGGGCGACTCATTCCTTCATCCACAGCAACTACGTAGAGGACCTTCCGAGGACTAATCATCCGACGATGCCCGTGCTCTTGGCTGCCGCCAAGGAGATCAAGCACACCCAAGGCAGCGTGGAAGTGCCCCTGCAGATCGGAAACTGGACAGTTTCGGTCGAAATGCATATTTTGGAGGATATGACCAAGGATATCATCCTAGGAAGAGACTTCCTAGCGAAACAGGAAGTGGTGATCGACTTTCCGCGGCACTGCATACACGCAGGGGTGTCAGAACGGCACACCCTGTTCTGGGACATGGAGGTTAGGACCGAGGACTCGGCCCGCACCGTAACAGCCAACCCGGAGCAGCTACCAGAGACGCACAGCCGTGCGTATGAGGAAGTCATCACTAAATTTTCTGATGTATTTCAAGAGACGCTCAAACAGCCTACTACACAACTCACTACCCATGAAATCCGTCTGAAAGACGACAAACCATTTAAAATACGACGTTACCAGTACTCGGCGAACAAAAAGGCAATAATCACTGAGGAAGTGAAGAAGATGCTGGCAGCTGGGGTAATTCGACGCAGTAACAGCCGTTACTGCTCACCGATCGTCATTGTGAACAAAAAGGATGGGACTTCCCGCTTTTGTGTCGATTACCGCCAGCTGAACACCCAGACGTTGGAAGAAGTGTCTCAGTTGCCGCCGATAAGGGAGACGATCCGAGAGCTAGGTGCAGCGAAGGTTTTCACTAGTTTGGACTTAAAGAGTGGATACTGGCAGGTCCCGATGCACGAGAATAGTGTACCCCTGACAGCTTTCAGTACCCCAGACGGAGCGACATTCGAGTTCCTTGTGATGCCATTCGGGCTACGCAACGCCCCTTCAACGTTCCAGAAGTTAATGACAGAAGTGCTGGCCGACTTCATAGACGTCTTCGTGAAAGTATATCTAGACGACATAATAGTATACTCTGAAGATCATCAAGACCACCTTCGTCACTTGGCTCTGGTATTAGAACGTCTGAGGATACATGGATTGCACTGTGGACTCCCGAAGTGCCGATTTGGAGCCTCCGAGCTGGACTACCTGGGCTACAGGATTACTACTACTCAAAATCAACCCCAGGAGAAACACGTCATCCAAATAAGAGACTTTCCCACTCCTCGCACCAAGAAGGAACTCCAGGGATTCCTAGGCACCGCCAACTGGTTACGAGAGTTTGTACCCGAGTTTGCCGAGCTGACAGCCCCGCTGACAAACCTAACAGGAAAGGAGAGGTTCCAGTGGAACACAGAAGCGGAGACAGCGTTCGCACTGATCAAAGAGAAGCTATCACAGCCTTTAGCCCTTTGCAGACCGGAGCCAGGACTGCCTTTCTACCTCCAAACCGATGCAAGCAACCATGGCATGGGTGCGGCTTTGTATCAAAAAACGCCAGAGGGGGAGAAACGGATCATTTCCTGCTCCAGTGCAAAGTTTACAGGACCTGAGAAACGCTATCACATCAATGAACAGGAGACACTCGCCGTAGTATGGGCCTGTCGTCGATACCGCCACTGGCTGGAGGACCAGCACTTTACACTTGTCACGGACAGCCGAGCATTGCACTGGTTACATCAGTTCAAGGACGAGAGGGCCAAGCTCACCCGGTGGGCCTTGCAGCTGCAAGAGTACACCTTCACCGTAGAACACTGTCCAGGACGATTGAACCAGCTGCCCGACTTCCTGTCGCGTCATCCCCAAGAAGCCATGCCAGCTGATACCGGCGATGACTCCCGCTTGCTACCTCCTGACGAGGAATCCACAACCGAACAACCAACCACGCCAAGGGCCATCATCGATACCCCGACCACGGAGGAACTTCTGATGATGGAAGCCGAACCTGAGGAGCTAACCACTCTGTTCGATGAGATCAAGGCCGCCCAACTCGCGGACTACGCTATTTCTGGTTCCATCGGACATTGGGGGGACATCCAGGATCAGGAACGAGGCTTAGACCCCTGGGAAAGACGACTGAAAGAACAATTCAGGGTAGAAGATGGACGCTTATGGCATGTCACTGAAGAGAGGACCGCCCTCGTTGTGCCCGAAGCCTTGAGGCCCCGCATTCTGCACCACTACCACGACGCCCCACATGCAGGTCATCCAGGCCGCGACGAGACGTACCGGGCAGTGAACAACCGTTACTACTGGCCCCAACTCCGCAAGAACGTCACGACGCATGTGCGACTATGCATGGTATGTGCTGCAACCAAGCGAGGACCCCTTCAAGCTGCCGCTCCACTCCGCCCGAGACCACCCACCAAACCCTGGCAAGTACTCTCGTTAGACGTCATGGGACCCTACGAAGAGACACCAACCCATAACCGAGTTATCATCGTGATAACAGATCTCTGTTCCAAGTGGATCGAGGCCGAAGCTGCACCCCAAGCTGATGCCAACCACATCTTAGGGGCCTTGGAACGAGTCTGCCTCCGATGGGGATATCCCGATGAACTCATCACCGACAAGGCACCCACCTTCACCGCCAAGAAGATCCTCAACTTCTGCAAGCGGAATAAAATCAGACATTTTACATCGCCGATCTACCACCAGAGAGCCAATCCTGTAGAGAGGCGTAACCAAGAGATAAAGAAGGCCCTACGAGAGAAGCTGATGGGAAAACGACAGAACCGATGGGACGTCGTGCTGCCGCAGATCATCTTTTCCTTGCACAACAGAAAAAATGCTGCCACCGGCTACTCACCCAGCGAGCTGCTGCTTGGGACCGAGTTACCTCGCCCAGGAGACTGGCAACACCCAGAGCAACGCCGCCCGCTACCAGAACCTCGACGAGCAGCTAGGAGCAGACATGAGAAAGCGGCGCAACGACAGCAAGTCTACCAGAGGAATCTTTTCCCAGAGCCAAGGACAGCCCCGATCGAGTATCGACCCCAGCAACAAGTGATGTGCCGAGGCTTCAAGGAGCGCCGGACCAGCTTTGGACCCACATGGGAGGGACCTTTTGTTGTCATTCGAGCCCTGGGTGATAACACGTACGAAATTCTCAGGAACGAGATCCCAGTGCCCATTCACATTGATGACATCAGGCCCATGCCAGGCCAGAAACCCGACAAGCGACCTCCAGTGCCTCCAGCCGTACGAGCCATCGCAGCTGATACCGACGATGACGACAGCAACGACGAGGATGACGATCCCGAGGATCCAGGACATCCAGCCCCACCAAGGCTCGCAGCTCCTACTGTCACAGGACCAGTAGCGCCCGCTGCCCCAGAGCCAGCAGCACCCGCTGCCCAACAGCCAACCACGCCTACTGTCACAGGACCAGTAGCGCCCGTTGCCCAGAAGCCAGTCACGCCTACTATCACAGGATCAGTAGTGCCCGCTGCCCAACAGCCAACCACGCCTACTGTCACAGGACCAGTAGCGCCCGTTGCCCAGAAGCCAGTCACGCCTACTATCACAGGATCAGTAGTGCCCGCTGCCCCAAAGCCAGATGCCAACGCACAAGTCTACATCCGTGGATCTGGTACCTACTTCCGTGGACATGGCGACTATCTACGTGGACATAGCACCACAGCCGCCGCTAAACCAAAAATTCCAGCCCGCCGACTGCCCCCAGTCGTGCCTGGCCCATCCACCTCAGCCAAGAGGAAACAAACAAACAAGAATGAGAAGTCCCCGGCGCTGTCAGCCGCACCGCCGCCGCCAGCAGACCCTGGGCCTTCTACGTCAAGACAAGAGCAGCCGCTCGACACGACGCCCATACTGTTCCCGATGCCGTTCTGGGCGAAGGCCGTGACCACGCCTGGCCACGACCGACAGCAGCCATCCGCCAGCCAGATGCCTGTCCCAGTCCGGACACGAGTATTCGTCAACTCGAACGCCAGCCCGAGCTCAGCCGGCTCCGGCGAACCGCTCCAGGATCCCGCTACCTTAGCACGTAGCACAGCAGGACCTAGCAGCCCCCACGAGGCGCTCCAGTATCCCACTGCCTTAGCCCGCAGTACAGCAGGACGTTGCAGCCTCAATAAATCGCTCCAGTCTCCCGTTGCCTTAGCAAGCAACACAGCAGGACGTTGCAGCCTCACAGGTTCGCTCCAGAATCCCGTTGCCTTAGCGAGCAACACAGCAGGACTTAGCAGCCCCCCAATTCGCAACAGGATCAGGCAGCCCCGGGCGTCGCGGAGACGACGTCCAGAAGAGCGAAACTTGCGATAATATACCAATGTAAATAATTCGACGCCACAGGGCGAAAACTTTGTTCAACTAGAATACATTTATGATTTGTCACATAAAATACTTTAATTTTAAATATCTTGTTTTACCTAAAATATCTTAGTGGACCTAGTATTAGTTACTTATTTAAAATATCTTACCACACTTAATCTTAGTCTATATATGTTAAAATATCTTAGTTGTTGAAATATCTTAACACTTACTCTTAGTTTATAGCTTTGAAAATATTGTATCCACTCACTCTTACATTATATAATTGAAATTTTTGAACTGAAACATAACCTGTATGCCTTTATTAATGTTCAATAAAGTCACAAAAAAGGGGGGTGGTGTCATCGGCGTCGGCATCGAGAACAAATTATGACTCATGTTTTAGTCTTCTGCCGAAACAGAAGTCGTTTGAGCGCAAGAAAATAGTCTTCTGCCGAAGCAGAAGTCATTTGAGCACAAGAAAGTCTATATAAGAGAACACTTTTTCTCAGCGAGCAAGTAGTGATCGATCCTTCAAGTAGTAATGTTCCAGCCTTCAGCAACTAATAGTCTTCTGCCGAAACTGAAGTCATCTGAGCACAGAAACCAACGCCGACGCTGATGAGGTCATCCCTTCCTCTTGTGTTGTTAAGCCAGACGTAGTGTTTTATTTGAGTTTTATTGTGTTGAGTGTCAAGTGGCAATGCATACCCGGAGTGGCAAGGCAGTAGGCACTGGGGTCGAGAGCGACGTCTCCACGTCGGCCCCCCCTCACTGCACGACGCCCCTCACAGCATCTGACCACGAAGTGCTCCGCCAACACGACGCCCTGACAAGGGGTACGGGGGTCACGCCCGACGTCTCCACGACGGTGGCCCCACACTGCACAGCAAGCAACACAGCAACCCGGCTCGGCGAGGTAAGCATGTCCTCTGATTTCTCCACAGGCACAAGTGCTACGCATGGCGTCGCGACGACGGCGCCCCAATACTGTGCGTCGCCGGGCTCAGCACCCAGGCATAGCGAGGCAGGACTCGCCACCAACATAGGACACGACACTGGGGTCACGCATGACGTCATCACGACGATGCCCCCTCGCTGCATGGCACGCAGCGCAGCCACCTGGCATGAAGCCCAGGCAACAAATATGGAATGGAGTAGCCACGATTCTCAGGCGATGCCCCCCTACTGCATGGAGCGCAACGCAGCATCGTGGCATGGAAACTCGGCGATGGAACAGAGATTGGGTGGTGATGATGATATGGTGATGCCCCCTCGCTGTATGGTGGACCCAACAGCATCCCGGGCCAACGACGATTCCTTGGCGCTGGAAGATCGCCGCTTCGCTGGATTCGCTTCCACACATGGGGAAGCCTCCATCCCTGACTCAGGGCTGCCCAGCGGTCAGTACACCATTGCTGCCACACCCGACTGGCCTCAACTCTTCAGCGACGCCTCGCTGACACCTCGCCGCCAGCTGGCCACCCCTCGCTGCATGGTACCACCAACAGCAACCCGCCCAAGTCCAAGCACGCCGCCCAACGCACAGTACTTCGTCACGCCTACCTCGTCGGCCGGCGCCTACCACGTCACCCCACCGTACCAGACGGCAAGACCTAGTGCTACGCCACAAAGACAAATAGTGCTCCAAAACCAAACGACTGGAACGATCCCAGTCCCCTCTGCCGCCATGACGGCTCATCCCCAACCGAGCTTGGGACTAGCCTCTTACGAACAATTAACCCAACTCCTGGCTCTGACGACTTCAAATTTAGCCTCCATTACCCGGCAACAAGAAAATTGCCGGCCACCCATCACTGCACGTAACGAATCACAGCCGTACGCCACGGAAAAGGCTAACTTACGTGGACAGTACCTACATCAGTTTTTAACCAAATAACATTAAACGCAACGGATTTTAAATTAGAACGAGTGCAATGATAATGGAAACTTGAACACGAAGTAAACGACATGTCGATTTAGCGTTAAAACAAGGAAGTAAAAGTTTGCATTATTAGGCAGAATAATTAATTTCTATATGACACAGAGTGTGTTAATTATTCAGTATTGTAAGGTGGTTTAAGTACTTTGTGGAGAAACTTGCGCGAAATCTCGAAAGAAGACCTCGTGTCCGTGACTTCCCTTGGATTTTGTTGAAAAGGTCTATTTAAAAAAAATAAATGTTTACGTACCTAATTAATTTATTAAATTAGGACAAAATTCTAACGGGAACGTATTTGAAAAATAATTACTATTTTTGGTTATATATGTGATTGCTTCGGGTTTGGGTACAAATAAAATCTAATTCTTCTATTACTTAGGTATAACACAAAATGATTTATTTTTACGCTGCAATTTTAATACACTTATAATACGTAAGCTTTAAACATTTCCTAAAAAATTGCTAAATCCGAAAAAATTAACCAAACTGACACCAAAAGTTTCAACCCCTTGGTAAAAAATATTGAATTTATCATTTCTGAGCATTAGTGGCATAAATATTTTAAAAAATCATAATAAAAGTTATACCCGAAACAAAGCATTACTTTTGCCCTTTCCAAGATTTGTTTGCCTAATATCGCCTTTTTATTTTATTTTAATGATAAAAATTGTATCTGGGACCTTGTGTATGAATTGCAATTGGGTATGGCGCTCCATAAAGTTTTAATAGGGTAAAAGATATTTATTCTATAGATACATAGAAGGCAAAAACCATTGACTGATACATTCATTACAGTATCTCCATAATAGACCGGGAGCTATGCGGTCTTTTTGAAAACTAATCGTTGCGTGAATTTTGTGTGCGTTAATTAATTTTATCGAACATAATTCATGTCAAAATAGACTTAATGCATATGTCAGACCCGTCAGTTTGGTTATAGTCCAAGATAATGTGCAATTCACTATTTTTATTTTCATTCATTTTATTGTCATTCAAAATTTGTATTAACTCCTGTATCAGGTGAGATCGAACTCCCCTGATGTTTTCATCTCTTCTAGTTGTCAGTTGGTGTATTATTTCCATATTTGTTGGTCTCGTTGTAACTCAAAATTTAATTTTTGATAAAACTTTAATATATTTCATGTTTCGTTTATGCTAATTATGGCCGAGTTTTCACCAATAAAAAATAGAAAAATATTGATGAATTCCAGATATCACAATACAATATTCCCATATATTTTGAACTGCTGGACACGAATTTGAGGTGCTAATTGTTAAGTTTCTCACCATTTTTTTAAATCGCGAAAAACATCGTATTTAATGCCTAAATATGTTTTTTTTTTCCTTCTTCAATTCTTTGGGAATTTCACTGCCACATGTATGTTTTCTTTCTAAGCGGTGCTAGGGGAATCTACAAAATATATCACAATTAACCAGTATGTTACTGGTAAAAAAAACCTCTACGCCCGTGACGTTTACGTCAAAGGATCAGTTAAAGGTTGGTTTTGATAAATAAACAACACAAATAAGTATAAAAACTTGAAATTAAATATTTCGCCGACGTTTCGGAAATCTAATCTGTTTCCTTTCTCAAGGCTTTTTTTGAAAAATCTTTTTTGCTGTGTATGACAAATACACAGCTCTAAGAATGTTTGTTATATTCAATATCCATAGATACTTACTATTTACATAGAACTGTTGATATAGTTAACAGTTTTTTAGTTTCTACACTATATCAACAGTTCTACGTAAATAGTAAGTATCTATGGATATTGAATATAACAAACATTCTTAGAGCTGTGTATTTGTCATACACAGCAAAAAAGATTTTTCAAAAAAGCCTTGAGAAAGGAAACAGATTAGATTTCCGAAACGTCGGCGAAATATTTAATTTCAAGTTTTTATACTTATTTGTGTTGTTTATTTATCAAAACCAACCTTTAACTGATCCTTTGACGTAAACGTCACGGGCGTAGAGGTTTTTTTACCAGTAACATACTGGTTAATTGTGATATATTTTGTAGATTCCCCTAGCACCGCTTAGAAAGAAAACATACATGTGGCAGTGAAATTCCCAAAGAATTGAAGAAGGAAAAAAAAATAAGATAATGCCACAAATAACATTTAGACAATATTTAAATATGTTTGTCGTGATTTAAAAAAAATGTGCGAAATTTTGCAATTTAGATCTCAAATCGTGGTCGGCGGTTTAAAATACATGGGAATATGGTATTTTAATCTCTGGATTTTTTATGTACGTCTATGAATAAATCATTTAGATAATCCAGTACTTTCAAGTATTTTCTAACATTTTAAAGTAAATTATTTTCTGTTTGCATACAGGCATAAAACATATTCTTTATATACAGAATTTGGCAAATAGCAGAAGGCAATTCACGGAAAATAAAAAGAAACTCTATCTAAAAATATTAATTTCCAATCTTGGCATTTCATTGATAATCTGCATTCAAAAATGAATTGGTCTATATCTTATTTCACAATTCTTATTGTAACACTAGCATCCACATAGCCTCTCAATAGTGCAAGAATATAGCATTTCTAGTTTACTTCTGTTATTAAAAAAAATAATAAAAATAAAAATATGATTTTTTTTCAAATTGACACAATTTGGTTTTTAAGGATGGTGGTAACATTTCCTTAAATCCCTATTTACTTAAAAATTGACTCCATTTTCCCGCTAATTCTATGGAATAAATTAAATAGGTTTATGTGCTTTCAGTTATTGTGAAGAGATGCACAACTTACCTAAGTTTCAAATAAATCGATTAATTAATAACTGATTCACGAAGGTATGTAACTATGAAAAGTGTAGAACTAAGCAATTTAAAAAACCGCTGCCTAAGGGATCACTACTTCCACATCCAGATTCTCCATCCAAGTCTCTTTAAAGGAAAGTATTTTGACTATATTTGCACTTTAGCATGTAGAAATAATTGGTCATAAAACTTTAATATTTGAGGCAGATATCAAAAAAAAATTGAAATGTTGATTTCTAGAATATACGCCAAAAATTTTCTGGACTCTTATTAGCTTCCTCCACCTACTGTCCCCAATACACCCCCCCCCCCCCCTTTAACGAAATCATCACAATATATAATCTAGTTCCAGATGTCGTTATAGTACCTACGCGTACCAAATTTTAAGTGAATATATCAATTATATTTTATCAACCCCTTTAATAATGGTGTGGGGGTAGTGGAGGGGTTCAAATATGTTATAAAAAAATCTGAGGCCTTGGCTTCTAGTACATACATCAAATCCTAAGTTTCTGTACTCTTACCAGCTTGTTGCACTTATTTCCCCATATTCACCCCTATTTAACCCCCAACCCTTCAACGGAATCACATCAAAATGTAATCAAGTTCCAGATGTCGTTATAACATATATGTGTACCAAATTTCAAGTCAATATCTAAATTTTATTTTATCAACCCCTTTAATAATGGAGTGGGGGCCGTGAGAGAGTTAAAAAATATTATTAAAAAATTAGAGGCTTTGACTTCTAGTATATACACCAAATTCCAAGTTTCTGTAGTCTTACCAGCTTGCTTCACTTATTTTCGCCTATTTACCCCTATTTAACACTCAACCCTTCAACGTAATCATCTCATAATATAATCTAATTATAAATGTAATAATACATACATGCACCAAATTTTAAGTGAAAATCTCAATTTGATTTAATAAACCCTTTTAATAATGGAGTAGGGGTGGTGAGAAGAATTGAAAATATAAAAAAACCGGAGGCCTTGGCTTCTAGTATATACACCAAATCCCAACTTTTTGTACTCTTACCAGCTTGTTTTACTTATTTTGCCATATTCAACCCTATTTAATCCCCAACTCTTCAACGGTATTATTTCAAAATATAATCGAGTTCCAGGTGTCGTGTACCAAATTTCAAGTGAATATCTCAATTTTATTTTGTCAACCCCTTTTTTTGATGGCGTGGGGTGGTGAGGGGGGTATGGAAATTTTATAAAAAAATCTGAGGCCTTAGCTTCTAGTATATACACCAAATTTCAAGTTTCTGTACTCTTACCAGCTTGCTTTACTTATTTTCCCCTATATACCTCTATTCAACCCCCAACCTTTCAACAAAATCTTCTCAAAATATAATCTACTTCTAGATATCGCTATAATGTATACGTGTACCAAATTTCAAGTGAATGTCTCAATTTTATTTTATTAACCCCTTTTATAATGGAGTGGGGGGCGGTTGGTGATGGAAATATTAATAAAAAATCTGAGGCCTTGGCTTCTAGTATATACACCAAATCCCAAATTTGTATGCTCTTACCAGGTTGCTTTATTTATTTTCTCCTATTTACCCCCCACTCTTCACCGGATAAGTTCAAAAAACAATTCAGTTCCAGATCTCGTTGAAGTACATATGTGTATAAAATTTCAAGTCAATATCTTTAACCCTTCCAGAGATATCGTGCGCACAAAAAAAAGTTACAGACCGACAGACAGAATTTTTTTTCGCTCAAATTTAACATCTCGACACTTCATGATATTCCAAACCTATTTCAACAAAAAAAAATTGAAATTTTTGTTACGATTACTAACTATACTTCCACTCCACTATGTGGATGTGGAAGTAATTATATATTTCTACCCAGGGCAAACATATAACTTTCTAGCATAGCACGCTAACAACAATTTACTTACGTAGTAGTTCTTCATACAATATAGATATTAGTTTTATATAATATATAATTTACACTACTTGTTAAGCCGATTTTTTCTTTTTGTTAAATCTAGTCCTCTCACAAGGCAATAGCTTAACACGCAACCGCGATTGATGGCGTGGTGCTGTTAAATGTACCATATAGTAAAAAGAGGCCGACTAGAATAATAATTACATGGGTCATAGAACGTCTGTCTTGATGTTGTGTTGATATACCGGATGGTCCACTTTTGTAACTTTTCAATTGACGAGGGAATTATTTTGAAATTTGGTACAGCGAGATATTTAACATTAATTGACGCAAACGACCGATTTCCGGTTTCGATGTAATTTACAACAAAATCAAATTTTTAAATCATACAACCTTTATATTTTTGCAGCTGTGGATCCTACTGGCCTAAACACATATTTCGATTTTATTTTTTTTTGGTTTTAGTACCTACAAGTACAGCGATATTAGTTTCTCATTAAAAACTATATCTATTTTTGAATGGAACTTTTGTGTCAAAATTTGTTATTCAATTAGACTATTAATTATTTTGAATTACTTGGCAGTGAGCAGGTTTAACTTATCAAACCCACTTAATATTACTACAATAAATCTGAAATAGTCCACTGATCCATTCAAAAGTTACAAGAGTGTTCGTATGGTCTGTGCCACCTGGTATACAACTGCTTTGTATGAAGTATTTAGCAGACTCTTCTAAGTTTAACCAATATTTTATAACAGCACATCCCTGAAACAACTTATAGACAATATACACTGAGTGTAAATAAGGTCATACTATAACAAAAAGAGATCCGTAAACTGGGCAACGTTGCAGGATCTCGCGTGTCGCAAAATTACGTAGATATTTTTGTATTTCCCAACGGATCCCATATTATTCTATTTTACATGGATCTCGTAATGTTGCAATTCACCTACAATTATAACTTTCAAAATAATGAATAAATCTTACCCCTCTTATTAAATTCTAGAGACTATTTTTGCCGTAATTAAAAGCCCACATTGTCTTGTCTCTAACTAATTTTTAACGGGTGGATCTCAGGTTGTCCATGTATATCATGGATCTCGGATTACTCTTTTCGGAGTATATATATATATATATATATATATATATATATATATATATATATATATATATATATATATATATATATATATATCCAAACTATTATGTTTCGTAAATGAGCAGAAATTAGCTACCTATATAAATTATTAAACCAGAAATTTAATGGTTTCAGTGTTATAGCTCAAGCTTAAGCGCAACCACTTAAAACGCACCAATATAAGAAATGCTGTTAGTTACGAAAACTAACTTCCGCTGTACATATAATAATTATATCCATCAATGCAAAGTAAAATTTACCTAATAACTATAAACTTAAATTAAGTACAGTATACAATTTCCCCAAAATATATTGACATAAAGAAACTATGATATGACTTAGCTGTCGGTATGCCCCAGTCCAGGTGGTTGATGTGGGAATAGAAACAGACCTGTTTTACTGGATTGCCTTCCCCAGAGAGTGAATGGGAGATGACACCTCAAAATGTGTCACCGCAGGAGCTTCAGAGCCAAAGAAAATGGAAGCGGGTTGATGGAGTAGCCTCCCCATACAAAAATCCTTAATAATTGAGAAAATTTCAAGTTAAGAAACGTCTACAAAATTATCCTGTTACATACCTTCAGCGAAGGGTCTGGTATTCCTGTTTTCCCAAGAAAGAAAATAAATATCCACCGTAATCAGTAACAATGGGTAGGATAAATACTGTATTCAATGATTACACTACTAAAATAAATAGAAAATGTACAATTAAAATCTACCAAACCATGTTCTACCAGGTGTACTTACAAAATTGCCAAAATGATCCCTCTAAAAGGTGTGATTTGCAAAAATGCCTCCAAAATCGAAAACTACGAAGCAACAACTTGAAATCACAATTAATTATAATACGAAAAATAATCCCTTAAAAAGAATGACTCTAGGTCCGAATAATTTCGTATCAATAGCTAAAGCAAAAATGAGCACGATGGTAGCAGTTATCAGCGGAAATTTTAAAAAAATTTGAAACAAAAAAGTAGAATTAAAACTATCCTAGTAGTTATGCAACCAGAAATACATGACTGAAGTGATAAGTGATCCCAATGCCCAGAGATGTCTCTACTCAACATTATATTCTAATGAGTGCTTTAGAAATAACACAACAATCAATCACTAGACCCATTCATACAAGTTAATCAAAGAAAAGCCATTTGCATAATAAAATTAATTTATTAAGTGAATCCTCTTATGATCTTTAACAATCAAACCTGGAAAATTCAGGGAATTTTTTCCACTTCGCAAAGTCTGAACCCTGTGATTGTTCTTTTATTTTAGGGTCCATTATATTGCAACAAATGAAAATATTCAAAATTTGCCAGGTGCAAGTCTCTGTGGGTGGCAAAAAAGTCACGAATATTTAGAACCAGTCTCCATGCCTAACCCACAGGCCTCAAGAGCTGTAAAACTAACATTGTTAAATCTAGCTGCAAGAAGGAGAACAATATGTTCCTGAAAAAAAATTGAATAATTTGCACAAAAGCCTGTCAGTGTTCTGCAGGAACTTCTTTTGTGTAACTCCATCAACCATGGAAAAATATTAAGATAAATCTGGCAAATTGTGGTATTTTTACTTTAACATATTGCGAATAACCAAAAATACTTTTTAGAAGATGATAACATGCAGGTGAATTAAGAATTATTTTGAGTCGAAGAAGACAATTAAAAATGCAATTCAGGTCGTTAGATTATATAAGATTATGTCAAACTATTACTTTATGATGTTATGATATTAATAATAAAAATACATTTATTTAATCCGACGTTTTGAAAGAACTGTAATTCTTTGCCACTAAAAAATTTAAAACATTTCTGACATGGCCTCAATGCAATTTTTAACTTAAAGAAGCTATATTATCGTATAATTATCCCATTAATTAACTATGTGCCCGACCAAACTCACCTTGCACACCGCAATATTCTTCCACAGTACCTGTAGCGTGCCATGATTTTAGAGCATTATCGTTTAACCAATACCAAATAAACTATATATCTTTGTATTCAGCATTAAATTCTACACATTTTTTGTTTAAACTGTTTTTCCATATAACGTATTGCTTTTCAAATAAAAAATATTTAAAAAAGTTTGAAAACCAAAATTTTGCTTTTTTTGCAAAATTTTCAGTTACATATTAATTCTTAAATCTTTCATTTTTCATAGTAAACATATACTTTTTGAAGTATTTCCTTTTTTTGAAATAAAAGATCGGACAACTACCACGGGAGATACGATTTTTTTTCAAATCGCCTTCTCTGCTATTTTGATTTGTATATTACTGGAGAAAAATCCATTTTAAGAAATGCCAACATGCCATTCGGTGATCCAGTAGATGTAAGTAATCATAAAATAAAGAGTTTTTAAACTTGGCAGGACATCGACGGGAGCGTATCCTATGATACTACGCTAAAGCCTTGATTTTTTAGTTTGAATAGGTATCGTTTTCTTTTACTGGATATTGTAATGTCTTCTGTAATCCAGCTGTTTGATCATGTGATACTGTCGTACGGTGAATCAAAAGAGTATTTTTTTATTCACTATTTGACAAAGTTGAAGCTGCAGTCGCAGATTTTTGTGAATACATAGTGGTAGAAAACATAGTAGTGTATTTTATTTACCGACATTGTCAAACAGCGGCTCAAAAAAGAGATTATTTTTTGATTCATTGTTTGACAATGACTTTGTAAGTTGAAACTGCAGTCGCAGATTTTTGTGAATGCATAGTGGTAGAAAACAAAAATGTGTTTTATTTATTTATTTATGCAAGATGATAAACTACCACAGAGTAAATTTTCTTGCTCTTTGTTTGGTATTTTGCCATTTCTATAAGAAATTTAAAGAAGTAATGAACTAGACCTTTACATCAAATGGATCAGACAGAGGTTGGTTTTTGAATACTTCTCGATTATTACAAAATTTCACATCATGCCACAAATACCACATAAAATGTCGCACCTAAAAATATATAAACTAAAATAAGATGTCCTATGGCCTGATAACCTGGGGCCATGTTCTTTCTACTTGTAGAATTTTCGGATTGCAGCGAAAGGTGATCCGTATTATAAAGAATATGGAGTACCAGTCTGATGTTAAACAAGAATTTATATATCTACAATGATTAACCTTTTCTTGGTTATATATTTATATGTACGTCTGTTATATACAATTCGGTCCAAAATTGTCTCCCGATATTTCTGTTGCTGATGGTACATCCAAAAATAATGGTAGGCTTTTACATAAACTTATTTCCAAAAATGAATAATGATACTCTTCGGCGATTTACTGCACTATTCTGCAAAGTGATATCAAATGAGATCAACAAGTTACCGCTGTATGCTCAAAGTTAGCAAAACATGTATACCTTCTAAACGCCACAAGGAAAGACATAAGTCAAGAAGCTGCTAGAACCATATATATGGCGTACTGCCAATCTCAACTAATGAATGGAATAATATTCTGGGCATTTACTACAGCAGCTAATATAGATAGGTTATTCAAAACCCAAAAACGGTTAATACGAGCATTATGCAATGTCCCAACCACCACCAGTTGTCTACCGCACTTCAAATTGCTAAGAATACTGCCATTAACAAGTCTGTATGTCCTAGAAGTAGTAAAATTCGTACATAACAACACTAGCCTATTTAATAGTCATCAAGTTGACCATCCCTATGGAACACGTACAACTCATTCAAAGTGCAGTCTGTGAAGCTGTATAATATGCTTTCAAATAATTATAAATCTCTAAGCAAGTCAAACTTTAAAAAAATATTGAAAAAGGAATTTATAAACTGCTGTGATGCCATGTGATTTTTAACAGAATTATTCATATTTTTGTTTGTTGTTTTAATTGTAGACCAAGCACTATATATACAGACTGTCTATTTTACGAGGGCCACACCAAATATCTCGCTTAATATCTATTGTAAAAGAATAAAGTTTTAGAAACAGTTATCCCATTTTTTGTGAGCTATATTTCAGTAAAAAGAAATTTGAAATCCACAGCCTACTTTATGAGACATATTACAAAAACCTGAAAAATAGGAAAACCACAAACGGTTATAGCTTCCTTATTTGAGGAGATACGAAAAAAGTTAAAGGAATGAAAGTTGACGGCAAAGACAATAAGAATAATAACGTGTAACAAAAAAATCGAAAAATGCAGTTGGCTTTGACATACGCTATTGTGCAAAAATGAAAAATACATATCTCAAAGTAGGCCATGACGCCATTAATTCCGTTATTTTTTTCTCATTCCAACGATATAAAACATGTCACAGAAATTTTAACCGATAGTGTCAATATTTAATATTTTACGAATACCACAATTCATATAATTGAATCGTAACAATCAGGTGTGCCATAATTAGTGAAAAACAATGTATACAGTTATTAATAAATTTGACAGATTGTCACTGTTGTATGTTGTGTTGTCGAGTTCTAAGACAAATTTTATATCAGTAATTATGGTGTACACCAATAATAACAAATTCGATATGATTAGCATTTATTGTCAGTGCAATTTTGACGCTGAGATGGCAGTCACGGTTTACGGAGATAGATTTCTAGATGCTACGCAGCCAAATCGAACTATGTTTAGGAAGTTAGTTCAAAATCTAAAAACACACGGTTCATTTTCAAAAAAAGTAGTAAGGCGAGCGCATGTTGCGGATAATGTAAGAAAAGTGAATAGAGTAATGAATTATGTTAACCAAAATGAGGAAACCTCTTTGAGACAAATTCAGAGAAACTGTCACATAAAAAAAGACAGTGCAAGAAAAATATTGAAAAAAAACGGATTTCGATGCTACAAAATGAGGAAAGTTCAACATTTAAATGAGGGAGATAAGCCAAGGAGAGTAAGATTTTGTAGATGGTTATTAAATAAGAAAGGGAATGACGCGCTGATATGTAGCAAAATTCTTTGGTCGGATGAATCAAATTTTTCTAATAATGGATTTTTCAATAGAAATATGCATTATAAGTGGACACGAGAAAATACACATTGGTGCAGAGAGACTGCTTTCCAAGAAAGATTTTCTACGAATGTTTGGTCGGGTCTTTTAGGGACTAAAGTAATTGGACCTTATTTTTATGATGGCAAATTAACCGCTCGTAGATACCTTAATTTCCTGCAAAACGAATTTCAAGATTTTCTTTATGCATTAACAGTGGCAGAAAGATTAAATTATTCATATTTTCAACAAGATGGGGCTCCACCTCACACTGCTGTAATATGTACAAATTATTTAAATCAAGTTATGCCAGATAGCTGGATAGGCACCTATGGACCCATTCTATGGCCAGCTCGATCACCAGATATTACTCCCTTGGATTTTTTCGTCTGGGGTTACATTAAAGACAAGGTATTTCAAACTGCCCCTGAAAATATTGAGGACATCAAAACCAGAATTCGAAACGCATGCGAGGCAATTACTCCTGAAATGCTCCAAAATGTAATGCGTGACGTGTCTCGTAGAGCACGTTTATGTGTCAGAATGCATGGTGCACAATTTGAGCATTTGTAGTTAGAAAAATAAATACACACAATTTCTTTTCAATATAAGTAGTAGGTAGTACTGTTATACATAGTTTTTCGTTTTTTTCTTTGGATGTTCGTTTTGTAATTGTATTTTTATTTATGAGATATTTATTGGTTTGTATTAAATTGTAATAAATAATTACGGAATTATAATTATTATAAAGTGAATTTTTACTATTATGGCACAGCTGATTGTTACGATTCAATTATATGAATTGTGGTATTCATAAAATATTAAATATTGACACTATCGGTTAAAATTTCTGTGACATGTTTTATATCGTTGGAATGAGAAAAAAATAACGGAATTAATGGCGTCATGGCCTACTTTGAGATATGTATTTTTCATTTTTGCACAATAGCGTATGTCAAAGCCAACTGCATTTTTCGATTTTTTTGTTACACGTTATTATTCTTATTGTCTTTGCCGTCAACTTTCATTCCTTTAACTTTTTTCGTATCTCCTCAAATAAGGAAGCTATAACCGTTTGTGGTTTTCCTATTTTTCAGGTTTTTGTAATATATCTCATAAAGTAGGCTATGGATTTCAAATTTCTTTTTACTGAAATATAGCTCACAAAAAATGGGATAACTGTTTCTAAAACTTTATTATTCTACAATAGATATTAAGCGAGATATTTGGTGTGGCCCTCGTAAAATAGACAGTCTGTATATATTATATGTAACTATAAATATTTATTCGTATGTGTTATTCTGCAAGTTTTATATTGTATGCATAATATGTATTTTAATGTTTAATGTCATAACTTAATGATCAGGATGAATAATCATCCCCCCTTCTGTTTGACCCACCCACAACATTCACTTGTAATGTATTTTGGAAATAAAAACTATCTATCTATCTATCTATTTTTATATAATTGTTGCACATTCTATAGGATACTCTTCGCAGTTTTATCATAAACAATGTTTATGTTAGCAAGTGACCTTGGCCTTGTCTACTGCAAGATGAATTATGCTGTTAAGCCTGTTCCATAACCTTATGTGTATGTAGGGGTATGCCATCGTGGATACATTTGTAGGGGAAAAAAACGTCCTAAGCATTTTTTCTCTATCTAGCTTCATTTTGGCAGTGTTTCAAGTTAAAGACCGGAGAAGATACTCTTTGCAACATTCATTAACAATAATTCGAAAACACTGCCAATTTGATGTGTACAAATTGAACCTAATATTTGCATTATTACCTACCAGAAAGTGAAGATCCTAGGCTTTCTAAAATTACCTGGATTTAAAATCACTAATCGCCTGGTCTATGTTTGTCGGTTAAAAGTTTTGACACTGGAAATAGACAATTTTTCCAAACATTAACAGCCTTCAGTTTTTATTTTAAATTTCTATTTTACTTCATAAATTTTTAAGTGCGAGCCAGTTTGTAATCGGTGTAGAGGTCTCTTATTAAATTTTTAAATATTTTTATTTACGGATGTGGCACAGTAATAGAACAAAAAACAAGAAAATAATATCAGTGGTAAAAATAATGATAAAGTAATATTTATTTATACACCAACTAGAAAAATAATCCTAAATAATAGAAATATTGGTCTACAACGTACCCTTGCAGGCAAGACATCCTTTCCTCCTCGGGTCACTTGTCTCTGCATTGTAGCTTTGTATAATTCTGCCAAAATATATTTACCCGTGACTAGACCAACCCAAATAACGTTAGTTTGTCGGCAAATAACAGATGCAAAACCTGAAATAGAGAAATTAATTCTAGTACATGAAAAAAATTAATAATTTTTCATTTGCTACCAGCTGCAAATTCATACAACATACAGGGCATATTCTATTGACTTCTAAAAGAAGAATTAAAATATAAAAATAATGTTTTTAGCTGACGTTTTGGAAATCTAATCTGTTTTCTTTCTCAAGGTTGCATTAGAATATCTCTTTCCCGATAAATATTAAATACAGCACTTTAAGAATATGTTTGAATAATATTCAATGTTCGTAGATTTTTACTACCTATTTAAAAGTGAATTATTTATTATCTGTTTGCTTATAGTAATGAAACATATTCTTTATAGGACTTTGCAAACAGCGGAAAGAAAAACTATCTATGATAACTAAAAGAAAAACTACATGTAAAAATATTAATGAAATCTTTGCATTCTTTCGATAACGAGTTTCTTGGGAATGCTTAGCCTTTGAAACATTTTTCGCCCTTATTCTAAACTCAACAGAAAGGCACAAAGTCACTCATAACGATGTTCGATGCAAAACTAAGGCAATATCCATGAATAAGTATGAAATATTTATATTTGACATTGACTGATAAAAAACAACAGATCTTCACCTAGAAAATGCAGCATCATACTGTTAGATTCATAACTGGTGTCCCAAGATTTCATCATATAACTCCCTTTTTAAAAGATTCACAAATACTTAAACTTCACACAGTCATATTTATTAACAATGCTATACTTTATAAATCCCCTAAATACCTATTTGCTAAAATAGAAAGAAGTGATATTCATGAAAGAGAATTAAGACAAACTGGCATATGTCTTTGAATTCCTCAATGCAACAGTACTGCATTACACAATTTATTTACTTTTCTGGCTTCTTACTGCTATAATAACCTACCAGTTCAACTTCGCAGTATTAATCCCGCTAAATTGAAACTAATCTTGACGTACCTACTCCTAAATGAAGAACTTTCAATCCTAAATCACCAATTATTTTAATGATTGCAGACCCACTATGTGTCCTATTTTAATCTTATTTGTAATAATTTAATCTGATTCGTTTTGTCCTATTACCTTTTGTTTTAGGGTTAGAATAATATCACTTTATGTGTATCTAATCCTTTTGTGCAAATGTATTTGACATTTTGGACAATAAACTATTTATTATTATTATTATGAATTGTCTAGTCTCGAAATCCTCTATAAGTATTTTATTTATTTATTTATTGTGCAATATTCAAATAGGCCTAACCGGTCTAATTAAAAGGATAGTAACATCTGATAATAACAACTACTAAGTAAATAATTTTTTAAAATATTATAAAAATACATTGTACAGTATAACAACAATTATACATAAAAATTACTTAAATGTGTAATGATCATCCTATGTCTATAAAATTGGGAATTGTCAGCAATGAAAATGGAACAAGCCGGATTTAGGGATGAAATGTTACAGTAGGTGCATGACTACATGTGAGATAGAACACAAATAACAAGAAGGAAAGAAAGTGTTTCAAGTGAAGTTGAGACAGTATCTGGTGTTCCACAAAGTTCAGTAATTGGTCCATTGTTATTTGAATTCTATATTAATAACATTGTTAATATAATAAAACAACACCAGATTCAACTGTTTGCCGACGACACTATATTGTTTTATGCCAGCATAACCTAAAAGAAAATTATTGATGATTTGAACAAGGAACTGAAATTGGTTAGTGAATGGTTGAGTGCAAATAGTCTTAAATTAAATGTTAATAAAACAAAATGTATGCTCTTAGGAACAAAAATAAATTAGGAAGTCAATATACATAATGTAATAATAGAAAGTAATAGAACAGAAACAGTAAAAGAGATAAAATATGTAGGTATTTATACAGATGAACATTTCATGTATGCTACATTATGAAAAAATTATAAAGAAAAATTGGTATTTTAGCCAGGTTAGGAAAAGTTTTTTCGGTAAATACTAAATTAAATATCTATAAAACCATCATAAGCCCACATTTATTAATATATTAATGTCTTTAAATAATGCAGATATGAAGAATTTGTAAATAAAACAAAATAAAACATTAAGAGTTATATTGGGATGAAATCAATATGTAAGAATAGGAGCTATGCTAAAAGTATTAAATCTGTTTTTCTTTATTAATAAAATGTTGCATAATTTACTACCCCAGCATCTACTGGAAAATTGTCAATATGTCAGAGATGTCCATAAATATTCAATTAGAAGCAATATCATAAACAAATTTTATTTAAATAAGGCTAATAGTGTTAAACAAAATCAATTATTTCATAATGGATTTATAATGTATAATAATTTACCCGTTGATACTAGAGACTGTACAAATATTAACGTTTTTAAAAAGAAGTGTTTTTACTACGTAAAACAATTCAATGAGAAGCATGCTGCTCATAGATTAGAATAGAATAGAATTAGAATAGAATGTATTTTACTAATTTTTTATACAAATATTATGTAAATTTGGCAACTCAATAAACAATATTCATTTAACCTAATTCGTGCAAATTAAAAACATAATTAATTTATGTTTCGTTATAGCAAGAAAAAGTTAAAATAAGGTACATAAAAACACATAAACTTATATTATAAATACACAAACATGCACATTAATAAAAGAATGTATAATATGTATATGTATAATACATATAAAAAAATAAACCTCACATAAAAATTATTTTAATGTAAAAATTTAGCAAAATAGACGGAGAAAGACAATTTTTTTTTTATCTATTTAGGAATTTATCAACACTATAAAATGCATTTGTTATTAAAAGTTTTTTAATTTCTTTTTAAAATGAAGATAAGCTTAATTGCCTCATAGTTTTAGGAACGCTGTTAAATAAAATAATACAATTATAGTGAAGTGAATCTTGAAATGTCGCTTTTTTATGCACTGGGATCGCCAACAAATCTTTATGTCTTGTGTTATACAAATGATTATCTGCGGAGGTGGAGAATGTACACAAGTTAATTTTCGCAAATACCAGACATTTGTAAATATAGATGCTAGGGTCTGTAAAAATATTGTATTTTTGAAATAATGCCTTACAGCTTGCTCTATTATTTATATTGAAAATTAATCTTAGTAATCTTTTCTGAGAAACAAAAACTTGTATATAAGTTGTACATCCCCAAGTTAATATATTCAATGACAAGTGGGTAATTGTATCCTTTAACGGTAAAACAGCAAAGTATGCTTTATTTAGCAATTTGCAAATGTGATCTCTATGCAATTCCCATGATCTGCTGTCTATGTAGGTGCCAAGGAATTTTGTTGATTCGGTAAAAGTTGTTATAGACGTTAATGATCTAAAAATAAAATGTATTAAAACTGTTTTTTCATCATTCAAAATGAGCCTATTTCTCTGGTACGATACGAGTACATCGTCAAGTGTAATATAAATTTTATGATATAATTCCTCCTGTGTGACAGCTGATACAGAAACAGTGGTATCATCTGTATATATCATGTTGAATATAATTTGGCAGGTCGTTAATATATATAAAAAATAACAGAGGGTCTAATATTGAGCCTTGGGGAACCCACTATCGTTACTAGTAATTTTCGATTTTCCATATAGGAGTTAATGCAACTTAGAAGACGTCCTCGTATACCGATAGTTTCTAATTTTTTAGACAGTATATTTCTGTCTACAGAATCGAAAGATTTCAATAAATCAAAAAACGCACAACATATTTACCCTCATCTAACTGTTTTTAGATATATTTAAAAAAAACCGCTGCCTAAGGAATCACTACTTCCACATCCAGATTATTCGTCCAAGTCACTTTAAAGGAAACATCTTGACTATATTTGCACTCTGGTATGTGGAAATTATTGGTCATAGAATTTTAATAATATTTGGGGTAGATGTCATAGAAAAGTTTGAGGAGTTGGTTTCTACCACATACGTTAAAAATGAAGTTTCTAGTTTACCGTACTTATTTTCCACTATTTACAACCTACCACCTCAATGGAGTCATCTCAATCAGATGTCACTACAATACATACGTGTACTAACTTTCAAGTGAATATCTCAATTTGATGTTATCAATCCCATTAATAATGAAGCGGAGGTGGTAGAGTTTGAAAAATATTAGAAAGAAATCTGAGGCCTTGGTTTCTAGTATATACACCGAATCCCAAATTTCTGTAGTCTTACCAGCTTGCTTTACTTATTTTCCCCTATTTGCCCCTATTTAACCCCCAACCCTTCAACGGCATCATCTCAAATTATGATCTAGTTTCAGACGTCGTTATAATACATACATACGTGTACCAAATTTCAAATGAATATCTCAATTTTATTTTATCAACCCTATTCATATTGGGGTAGGGGTGGTTGGGTTGAAAAATATTATAAGAAAATCTGACGCTGTGGCTTCTAGTACCGAATTTCAAGTTTCTGTAGTCTTACCAACGTTTTACTTATATTCCTCTATTTACCCCAAATTAACCCCCAACCCTTCAACGGAATCATCTCAAAATATAAACTAATTCCAGACGTCGTTATAATACATACGTGTACGAAATTTCAAATGAATATCTCCTCAACTTTATTTTGTTAACCCCATTAATGGGGTAGGGGTGGTGGGGGGGTTGAAAAATATTATAAAAAAATCTGAGGCCTTAACTTCTTGTACATACACCGAATTTCAAGTTTCTGTACTCATACCAGCTTGCTTTACTTATTTCCCCCTATTGATCCCTAAATAACCCCCAACCCTTCAACGGAATCATCTCAAAGTATAATCTAGTTCCAGATGTCGTTATAATTCATACGTGTACCAAATTTCAAATGAATATCTCGATTTTATTTTATCAACCCTTTTAATAATGAAGTAGGGGTGGTGGGGGTTGAAAAATATTATAAATAATCTGAGACCTTGGCTTCTAGTACATACACCGAATTTCAAGTTTCTGTAGTCTTACCAGCTTGCTTTATTTATTTCCCCCTATTTACCCCTATTTAACCCCCAACCCTTCAACGGAATTATCTCAAAATATAAACTAGTTCCAGATGTCGTTATAATACATACGTGTAGAAAATTTCAAATGAATATCTCAATTTTATTTTATCAACCCTTTTCAAATTGGAGTAGGGGTGGTGGGGGTTGAAAATTATTAAAAAATCTGACGCTTTGGCTTCTAGTACATACACCGAATTTCAAGTTTCTGTACTCTTACCAACTTGTTTTACTTATATTCCTCTATTTACCCCAAATTAACCCCCAACCCTTCAACGGAATCATCCCAAAATATAATCTAATTCTAGACATCGTTATAATACATACGTGTACGAAATTTCAAATGAATATCTCAACTTTATTTTATCAACCCCTTTAATGGGGTAGGGGTGGTGGGGGGTTGAAAAATATTGTAAAAAAATCTGAGGCCTTGACTTCTAGTACATACACCGAATTTCAAGTTTCTGTATTCTTACAAGTTTGCTTTACTTATTTCCCCCTATTTACCCCTATTTAACCCCCAACCCTTCACCGGATTTCCTCAAAAAACAATCCAGTTCCAGATCTCGTTATAATATATACGTGTACAAAATTTCAGGTCAATATCTTAAACCGTTCCGGAGAAAGCGTGCGGACAAAAAAAAGTTACAGACAGACCGACAGACAGACCGACAGACAGAAAATTTTTTTTCGCTCAAATTTAAAATCTCGACGTTTCATGACATTCTAAACCTATTTCACGAATAAAAATTTTTGAAAATTTTTTTGCGATTACTATACTTCCAATCCACTACGTGGATGTGGAAGTAATATATAACTCTTTCTTTATTGCTCTAACAATTTTATGAATAGGATGTTCATATGTTTACACTTACATATGTTTATATGTTTGTAAAGATGGCAAATTGCTAAATAAAGATTTACTTACTTACTTACTTACTAATGTATTGATATAAGATAAATAAGAATATACAACACAAGTTACAAATAATGCAAAATTCTGGCTTAAGGTTTGGTTATATCAATATTAATTATGGAGAGCATATTACACCAGTTTATAATGTACATAATATATTAAAAATTGAGTATAGGTCAGTGGCATAGTTATGCATAGGTAATTCGGCTTTCAGGACCTCCTCCAGTCCCACGAAATATTAATATCGTGTTGTGTTCAGATTTGCAGAAGAGATTCGCAAATTGGCTTTGTCATCAACCGAATCAGAAAGTGCTTCCAAAATAGATCTAACTGAAATTATAAATACCTTTGCCAGTGTCAAAGCTTGAAAAAGAGAATTTTACTAGAGTATCCTCATTATTTTTCTTTAAGTGGTTAATCGGATCTCATTTATGTTGTTTATGTTTGAGAATATTTATATTAACGTTTATGTTCATTTAAAAATAAAATATTTTAGTTTTCATATCTTTTATTTTTCTTTTTTTTGCGTATCACTATTGTCCACAGAGGCCCCAGATATGTCGCCCCGGGGTCCCATGTAGCCACTGGTATAAGTTTTTTTTTCACGAGGGGAAAACCTTCAAAGGGTTCCCAGCACTGATGGTCCAGTGTGCCGGGATATGTGGGATTTTTACCCCCCTCTTCCTACTCCGGAACTTTTTATGAACATTACGTTGGAGGTGCTGAAGTCCTAGTTTCCTTGCGTTCGCTCTTCGTCATCTTTGCACTTTAAAATGCTGCAGCACATAATGCTGATGTCCGTCCAAGAGTCGGGGCTAGCGATCATTATGCTTGTGATGTTCTGGGCGGTGATGGTCTGTCCTGTATGTCTTCGTGCCGTATCCCTGTAGACCTTCCACTTGGGCATTGGAACAGGGTGTGTAGCTATCAAAATTACCGTTGCCGATAAGTGCCTAAGTCAGTCTGTCGGCTGTCAATGGGCGCACGTCTGGGATGAGGCGATGCGTCCATCTGCCCTCTGCTGAGGAGTCCCAGCGCTCCTGCCAGCGTTCCATCAGGTGGTTTCTAAACATGGGCTTCTCATCTTTGTCAGCGCCGTGGTTGTAGACGCGAAAAACTGGTATAGTTGAAATTTGTGTATATTTTTATAAACATAGTTATTTTACAGTTCTGATGTCAGATTTCGTATTATTTACTGTCATTAAAATTTTTCTTAAAAGAACACCACTTTTTGTTTTTGGCTGAGATTAGCATAATAATATGTAATTATATTAACGAAAGTCAATGAAACTCTGGAAAATCTCTGTGAAAGATGTCAGTATCCTAGATGTTAGTATATTAACCTCGTCTCTGGTTTTTGCAGATATTATTATTGTGTCATCTGGGTACATGAACAACCTCCCCTCCTTTTTATAGGATGGCAGATCATTTATGTATTGCAGAAACAACAACGGTCCTAATGCGCTTCCCTGGGGCGTACCAAGCTCAACATCAAATTGGCCAGAGTAGAAGTCTTCAGTTTTTACTACTAATTTTCTACGTGTTACATAAGGGATAAGCCAATCATTAATTGGCCCACGGATTCCCATACAGTTCAGTTTTTGGACAGAAAAAGAGGATTGATAGTGTCGAATGCGCGGGATAAGTCGTAAAAGACTCCCACTACCATATTTCCAGTATCTAGCTTATTAATAATATGTTGCGTAAGTTCAGTTGTGGCTGTCTCAGTTGAAAATCCCTCTCGGAAGCCATGTTGACAGCTAGTTGATAAGTGATTTTTTAAGGTAATCGATTAGCCGAATATAGACAGCTTTTTTCAAGAATATTAGCGAAAGGACTGAGCGTTACTATAGCTCTATAATTTTCAGGTATAGCAGAATCGCCCTTTTTGAACACAGAAGTTGTCTTAGATAACTTTAACTGCTTAGGGAACTGCCCATTGCTAACAGATTTATTTACAATGTCAGTTAAATAGTGACATAGTTCGTATTTACACTCCTTAATAAGTAAAGTAAGTATTTTATCGTAACCAGTTGAAGGTTTATTTTTTAATTTTGTGATTATATCTATTTCATGTTCTAATAAGGAGCAAGAAAACATAGTATATCCCACATCTGGTTGCATAGTGCAAACAAGAGTGTTTTGTGAAAAGTTGATCTCAGATATTTCTTTTATTGAAGTGGCAAAGTATTTGGCAATCGTATTAGCAATTATATTTGTGTTGGTGACGAGTTCGTTGTTAATGTTTAGTTGCATTTTGTTTGTTTTTATTTGTTTCCTGTCCAATTGTAAGTTCACAAATTCCCACATTTTTTTGCTTTTGTTTTCTGCATTACTTATTAATTTATTATGGAATTCTCTTTTACGTATTATTATGGTCTCCTCAGGAATTCATTAATGCTACAATATGCATATTCAACAAGTATTTTTTTAATTTTAGTTTTATATTTTGCCATTTTGGCAAGTGAAGATTTCTAATCTCTTCAGATAAACTGTTGAATAATATAACTGAATTATATTGTAGCGATTCTTTAAATTTAGATGTTTTGTGGCGAGGAATCGCTAAGAGCTCTCCATGTCTAGTATTATATGTGTGATTGTTGTCTAGAGTATCAAATTTCTGCAAGTTGGTTTTCGCATATAAGTACAAAGACTCTCTGCAATTGACTTGACTTTCCCCATAAGCAGATATTAAAGGACAAATGAGAGTATGCTAGTGCATAGTAGACATCAACAAGTCCTGCCTCACCCAGTGTGTCTCTCAATTGCAGTATTGCGAAATATGCTTTGTTTAGTCTACTACACACATGATTTGTCTGATGTTCCCAAGACAATGAGTTGTCTATACATGTACCCAAAAATTTGGTAAAAGGGCTCAATATAAAAGTATTTAATGTTCTTTTATTAAAACATAAAAAAAAATTTTTTCATTTAAAATTAGTCTATTTCGACTGCACCAATTGCTCATGTCATCGACAATACCCTCAACATATGTTTGTAAGTCATTACAATTTGGGGCAGATACAGTGACTGTAGTGTCATCCGCATACAGACATGTATCTCCATTACTTATATGACGAGGAAGATCATTTATGTAAATAGAGAATAATAGAGGCCCCAATACTGATCCTTGCGGAACATCTAGGATACTATCATGTATGTCAGTCATTATATTTAACAATAAATGTTCTGTTTCAGTTGCCTATTAAATTCACGTAAATTTTCTAATCCTATCTTTCTCTTTAGTTTTGGTCCCTTATTATCCAAATTTTTGGTTACAGGGGGTCGTATAATTTGACTCTATATTCATGAGACGGTATATTTATCGCGACATAATCAATTGCAGATGAACTTATGTGTCCATTTATATTTTTAAAAATATGAGTTGGCTCTTTTGTTGTGATGTTTAATTGATATGATTCAAATATATCACATATTATTCTTGTATTCTGTGACTTATCTAACAAATTAATATTAAGATCGCCACAAAGTACAAAAAAGTCATATTTTTTTGTTGCATCTAATACAGCAGCTAAGTTTCTAAAGAAGATATCCATATCTCCATTTGGAGGCCTATAAACACAACATACTACTGTTCTACTCACTTCTATCATTATGATGATACAGAAAACCACACATTTCAGTGTGGCACTCCAGCGAAAATTTATTGAACATATCTACCTTGCAGAAATTTAGATTATCTTTAAAATATATTGCAGACCCACCGTGTATATGATCACTACGAGCAAAATAAGTGACAAGTTTAAAGTTGGCTATATTAATGTAATCAATATTACTGTTTACTATCCAATGTTCAGATATGCATAATATATCTATATTTTGTTCATTAATGAAAATTTCAACTTCATTTAGTTTATTAGTTAAACTTTGAACATTTACATGTACTATATTTACTGTCTTATTTGCCACTTACTTGCGAATCCTCTATACGCTATGCTTGATTTGCAATTTTCTTCGGATCACCACTAACAATAATGCACAAGAATGAACAGCAAGTGGTCAACTTCACGTCTGTTCTTTATGCGCTGCGAACGAAGCACTTACTGTAAGGTTAGAGAGGGAAATAAAAGTATCCGAGAAAGCAAGGAAGTGTTTGAATACGGATACTTTCCAGATTACCTTTTGAATATGGATAACAAATACATTTTTCTTTAAGTATTCGATTGCAGGCTTCGAATACACCAAAAGTATTTCAATACTGTATCCGAACACAACAGTTTTAGGTACAACAGTTATACATACCGAGAGGTACATATTTCCGCAGAAAAACCCCGATTGGCATTTTTTATTAAACTCGCTTTTGCCTAGGCTAGGAGATGCATGTTCAAGACTCACAGATCATCATCGTAAGAGGCAGGTCTCTCGTGTTGTCTTTCAGAACAAAGTGTGTCATGTAATTGTCTGACTTTAGTAGTATGCTAGCGTGATCAGAATTAGACCAGCAGTATACATATTGAGTGAGTAATTTGTCGTTTCTCTTATTAAATATTAGGCGTGTATGAAAGCTGTCCACTTAATTGTGGCAGTATTAGTTATATTAAAAATTAGAATATAATGCTATGTCACATATATAAGTCTAATATAATAAAAACATACTTACCAAATAAAGAAGCACAATAGTGATGGCCCCTATCGCATAACACCAACATCGTTAAAACCATTGTAAGAGACACAACATCTGTATAGTAAAGGTGACTGAAGAAATACAGCGGAGGTATCAGTGCCAAGGTAACAGCTGATAAAATATTTCTCCATTCACTCTGAGAAACAATATTAAACAGATAGTGACGATAAGTCTATCTTAAATACGTGATTAAATATTTCAACATACCTTCTCATATTTGAATAACAGATCATAAAATAAGAATATGTTGGCTACAGAAGCAAGTAGGGACACTAATCTAAGCGCATAAGTTGAACATGTACCAAATGGTTGAAGTACGAAAGACGACACTAGGTAAAGTCCAGGGAGCGTAGTTACTTTAGGATCCCACTAAAAGTAATTTCACGTTAAAATTGTAAGGCATGTACAGGAGAATATTGACTTACCTTAGTAAAATCAAGCTCACAGTAAGCCTGTCCAAGAGGAAGGTGGAATTCCTCATCAACAACCATTTGAGAGGTTATGTACATATTGTCGAATATGATTTTCGATAGAACGAAATAAGCCAATGCAGTAAACAAAAGGCATATTGTAGATTTTTTCATTTCTGCTAATGAATCGGCCATTATTTTTTAAATTTATTTACATTCTACCAATTGACAAAAACAATAACACCCCGCAACAAATGCGAAAACATCTACAAATGAGCAAAATAGCAAAAAGCTAAAAGCGCCAAGCTGAGATGTTTTCCTCTGACGAAACTAAAATTTTAAACTCGCGCATGTCACTGAATGTATTGGCCAGTGGCGTACGCAAAAATCCTGGGGGAATCAATACATTACCAAAGATTAGAGAATTCTCTAATTGACATTACCAATGATTAGAGAACTAACAAGATAGGACAGTTAGGCGGAAAAGACGAAATGGACGAAGACAGTTGTGAACTCCAATTTAAAGGGACACGACATTCAGCGGAAACGGTTTCGGGATTTGTCGGGCACGCATTAAATGAATTTAACCAAGCTTACTAAAAGATAGGTTGGCTCCTTAGAATCGGCAAGTGCTACGTCACGTGTAGACCTCGATGACAGCTGCGTGTGGCTGTATTTATAGAAAAAAGTTTCAAAATTATTCTTTCAATGTACAATTCTATTCTAATTAAATAGATGCCTTACATATAAACATAGAAATACTTCATGTGATATATATTACAAAGCAACCTGTTTTTTTAGTGACCTTGGATAATGACAGTCAGCTGAGTTCGGTCGTTCTATCAGAACAGAGTGTTGTCCATTTTTCACTATTGGCCTCTCTTTCTAATGTTACTTTCTCCGTCTGATTGTCACATTGTAGCAACTGCGCGAGAACTCCAATTTAAATGTCGTAGTCAATGGCGCCATTGTTAAAGGATAAAAGGTTTTCCGCCGGCTGTCCTATCTAGGAAATTCTCTAATCTTTGACATTACTATGAACACAGTAGAAAGAAGACTTTCTACTGTGCTATGAATATCATACTCTTCGTCTGTTGCAGTTTGATGAACATTCTATCAGTGGCGGAGCAAGGAGTCGTAGGGTCCTTGTTTGTTTCATATTTGTTTTATGAAATAATATATAAGACACGAAAATGAAGAAAATATATATATAATATAATTTGCGATAAACTATGACAAAAAAAGAAGAGATTCTTAAATTTATAAAAAGTGTTAAGAACTAGATACAAGAACCGTTTGGTGTGGTGTGTGTATTTGTTTTGAAAATCAATGCCACCTGCAATTTTATTTCAGAGAACTAGTGTAGGGTCGCATAAATGATTTAAAAAAAGTCAACCAATATCGGTTGCCTGCTAAACTTTTGGGGAGATGAGGAAGCAGTCAAAAAATAGTTTTTGCAAATATCTAGAAAATTACAATTTTTTTCAAAATTGTAATAAATATACAACTTAGTTATCCTGAATTTGAGGCAAATTCCGTCTAATTTAGTAAAAAATTTACCGAGACGTGATATTTAAAGATTTATAGTATTTTTTCATCCCTTTTTGAGCTCAAGTTTATTCAATGTGCGTTTTTCGATAATTTAAAAATTAAGAATCTGCCAACAATTTCACCGGCACACACAAAAAAAATGCTTTGTTACATGTAACGAAAAAATAATTTTTTCGTTTAAGCATCCGTGCTAAATAAATTTGAATTACCCGCCGAAATAGCGACCGGAAGTCAACAAGTGCGCAAACGCGGTAGAAGCATCATTTGAAATATCCCTGCTAGTTCACTTTTGATTTCGACCTAGGTGAGTGAAGACTGTTACTTGTTCTTTAACGAATGTTCACGTTTATTTCTTTAATCCTTTGATATTTTGAATATATTTGATTATTAAATGATGTCATATTATTGAGTTAACGTTGCTGTATAGTTATTTTTGGGAATTAAAGGATATTCCGTATAATAATTAATTTTTATTAACACACATGTTTGTGTGATGTCGGCGTCCATTTGGACACATGCTAATTCATTAATTATCGCGGCAATTTTGTATTTTGTGGTCGTTTGAGACACAATACCGTGGTGTTTTGTCATTATTTAGATTATTTGTACGAGGATTAAACTTGGAAATTAATCAAAGGATAAATTAGAATCTTTGTTTCTTAATCGTGTGTAGACAATCTTATATCATTAAAAGTCGAAACCTAAAGTCATTTTGTCGCATTTAGTTAACCTCGTGTTAGTACAAGAGGTTAAGATATAATTTTTTATTAGTTAATTTTTTTTGGGAGATTAAACCCATAATTTTGTTTGCTATATTTGTTACAGTATTAGTTTTTTCAGATAGTAATTCAGATATTTTCTCTCTAATTCTAACTAAATTTTGTTACCTTCATTCAAATTTTTGGTCATAACCAGTCAGTCATTTTGTAAACGGCTAAAATTTCATGAGAGTAGAGTTTTCTTATTTATTAATTTCATATATTATATTAATCAGTAGTTTATTCATATATTTTCAGTAGTAGAGTAAAGTAAAATTTTATCAAGACTCAGATTTTTTATTAAATTGCTGATAGTTTGGTTTTGCAGTGACCTTCGTCACCATAGTTTTTTGTAGTTTTCTTGTATCTCTTTTTTCTCACCATTTTAAAGTTTTTATATTATCAACTGGTTCTTTACATTCCCCTTTTTCATGTAAAATCCTGGACCAAACCACCATTGAAGCAAGGCACAAGGCATAACTTGAATATTTGGAGTTATCCTAAAAGTATTGGATACTATTCCGACGCAGCGTCTCCTGGAAATCAGCGTCGTCAGGACCTGAATATTACGTCCTTCCCGGGTACCCGTGGCCATCTTCAGGAACAGACCTCGTCGGGATTCCACGTCTCCGCTAAGCTAAGTAGCCAAATTTATGTGCAAAATTCAACTTTTGGTCAGAAGAAAATTTGTAAACCAGTTGATCGTTTCATTGTAATTTTTTTTTGTAAATATTCAAATTTAATTTTTTTTCTAAACTAAATTTTTGTTGTTTAACTAATTAAATCAAATTTCACCATTAATATTTCTACTAAATTGTAAAGTGTTGTAAAATTTTCGCTCTTTTATACTTATGTTAATATATTATTTGTTTTATATTTGATTTTGATTGTTCTCTCCCCCTGATAAAGTTTGCAAGAGTGTTATTTACTGAATACGCTGGCGTCCAAATTTGTATAGTTTATTAAAGTTTTGTTTGGTAAATTTGACAAGCAAATAATTGTTAAGAAACAAAAATATATAACTCTTCTCGCCACCTAGTGACCTTCGACCAGCCCTGAGCTAACTGGTTGCTACGCTTTCATAGCTTCCTCAGCAGCCAGCTGAGAAGTTGTGCTTGCATACAGAACACACACCTACGTCCTATGTATTTTAGGCCGCTGAATCCGAATCCGTGGTCAGAATTAGCCCGACACCCCAAGATTTTTCGTGAGAGCAACGAAACCACATGGCACAAGCCGCGGCTCCGTATCTCGTTGCGTTTTCCGAGTTATGGTCTCGGGAAGCGGTGAATAACTTCTACTGCTTTTACCATCCGGTGAATTTGAGCCGTCGTATTTCGGAAACGAAGGACCTCATCGATTTCCGGTTTGCGCCATTCGATTTCTCGTTTAATTTTCCATACTTCTGAATTTCACATTTTGTGTGTCTTTCATTTGGGAGAAGTGGCCCTCTAAGCTAGGCCGTGTCGCTCGAGGAGCAAAATCCTTTTCACTTTGGCGGTCGATACCCACTTAAAAATCACCGGAAAATATCTTGCCCCACGTCATCGGATTGGAAATTTAATTTACAATCAAACATGCACAAGAAATGTGGGTCAATTCTGTCTAGGAAAAGTTGCAGTGATTTATGTGAAGAGATCTCGAAATCGTATACATTTTTTTGATACCTTTGAAAATTTGCAAAGAAATGAGAGTGTCCGCAAAAATCTGAGCATTCAGTGGTATGTAGGAAGGCGAGACAAATCGAATGGCTCAAACCGCAGCTCTGTATCTCGTTGCGTTTTCGAGTTATGGTCTCGGGTAGCTGTTTTTGGCCGGTGTGGGTTTTTGGCTCTCGCGAAAAATCCTGGGGTGACGGGGGGGTGGGTGTTCTGTAACAAAGCATTTGTGTGTGTGTGTGTGTGTGTGTGCCAGTGTTTTCATTATATACGAAGTTGAAAGGTAGTTCAATTTTCTAGTACAACTCTGCAATAAAATTTGGTCAAGTTATATGACTATTTGTTGTTAAAAAAGTTCGTTTTTATGAAAATCGGAATTACAAATTTAATTACATTAAATTCCGTTCTGGCAGAAAAAAATCTTTAAACTTTTTTATTTAGCTCTTGAAATAATAAATTAAATGACGTGTATTTATTTTCTTTAAGCATATATTATTTTCCTTAAAGATAACTCACAATGTAAAAATCAAAATTAAATAATAGCGAATTTTATCCGAAATTATTGTTACAAACAAAATAATCATTTTTAAGCGAGAAATTTATTACCAATTTCTATTGTGACATAAGGTTAATGCAATCAGTTTTCAAATGAAATAAACCGGTTCAATCGATTTTCTAATAATTTACAAAAAATTAAAAATTACTCCATTATTTCTGCGAAGTCAATTTGTCACAATTAAGTAAAATGTAAATAAAACATCTAATGAGTAAACAAATCAAAACCATAAAGAAAACTAATAGGAAAACCTTTTGAAGTTCGATCTGTTTTGTAAGACAAGAGTCAAGTTTGGACCTCCCTGGAGGCTTGGGCCCTTTGCACAACCGTGCTATGCCATAGCTCCGCCACTGATACTGTTTGTAGAAGCTAGACTTTAGTCAGGGCCGTGGACAGAAAATACGGGCCTTGGGGAAAAGAGAAGGTCCACAGAACCCCTCATTTTTGAAACGTGCCTCTATACTTAAAGCTTAGCCTTCAAGCTGTCCATACGTTTGAAAGAAAATTCGTTATATAAAATATCAATATTATCCAATTTTCGTACAAAGGGAAAGAAAATATAAGTACTTTTCGTATTTTTCCACTCCCCTCTCGTCATCAGGCCTGACTTCAGTCTTAGAAGCATATTAAAGGTACTAACACCCAATCTTTTTTAACATTATCACCAGATTATATTTATGTTAACAATTAAGTATGCGTTATACGAACTGACGACTCATCTGAAATCAAGTCAACTAATTGTCTTTCTAAACCTCCTCGCATTTCTATTTCCCTAAATATTTCGCGCTAAGAAGTTTTTAAACCAAAATGGACGACTGATTGACTCCACATGGCTAGTTGACACAAGCGCCGAGCGGCTAAATGCAGCATAGCGCACCCATATAAATGCGCAGGCGCAAATTTTCAATTTTGAACAGACAAATATGTGTGGTGGGGGGCAAATCAAATCAATTGTCTTCTAAGTCTCCTCGCATTTCTGCTTCTCTAAATACTTCGCGCCACGAATTTCATATAGACCAAAATGGACTCCGCACATAGCTGGTTGACACGAGCTCCTAAAAGACAACCGCGGTCCGCGGCTCCTCTATATAACTGCGCTTGTCAGATATATATCGGGATAGTGTTTTGACATCACTCTTCTCATATTATTTAAATTGCGGGGTGCTATCGTGGGGTAACCGGGGTACACATCCCACAAGACCGCCGTAATTACAGCAAAGTATTCCGTCAAAACGAAGCAAGTCATCGGTGTTTGATCCTATATAACCTAATACTGTAGGTTGTAATAACAAAATTTGTGTTTATTTTACACAATGTGCTGTGTACCTATGCAAAGAATTTGGTGAATGTATTCGAGGAGGGCAATAAAGGAACATTTGCGTGGATTGGGAAAATTATTAGCAAATCAAATTACATAAGACATTATCATTTGTCAAATAGCTAGGTTAAGATCAAAGGCCGATGACCTTTGATTTAACGGAATACTATGCTACTTGACATGCGTAGTTATAGAGGAGCCGCATTTGTCTTTTAGATCTGAATGCAGGAGTACCTATCTAAATGCGCAGGCGCAACTTTTCAATTCCGAGCACAGGCAAGTAATGTGTGGTGGGGGGGCCAGAGCATGTCTCTTCTAAATCTCCTCGCATTTCTGCTTCCCTAAATACTTAGACAAATACCTAGACCAAAATGGACTGACTCCACATGGCGGCTGATTGACACGAGTACCGATTGCCTGAACACAGGATAGCACCCATCCAAATGCGCAGGCGCGTCTTTTACATTCAAAGTGTAAAAGCACAGATAGTAATGTGTGGTGGGGAGCAGATCAATGCAATTGTCACAGAAATCTCCTCGCATCTCTGCTTCCCTAAATACTTCATCGTCTCACGAACTTTATAGACCAAAATGGACGACTATCCATCTAAATGCGCAGGCGCAACTATGAGCACAGACAAATAATGTGTGATGGGGGGCAGATCAAGGCAATTTTCTTCGAAACCTCGCATCTCTGCTTCCCTAAATACTTCATGTCACGAATTTCATAGACCAAAATGGACTCCACGGGCGGCTGAATGCAGGATAGCACCTATCAAATGCGCATGCGCAATCTTTCATCCTTGAGCCACAGTAGATTCTCTCTACGTCTCTACTGTGCTTGAGCGCACTGAGCGCAGATAAGATAAATAAGGGTGGAAGGCAGATTAAGATTACATCAGGTCTATTCTGTAATTTTTTGGTTAAAAATAAACGCCCTGCTAAATTTTTAATTTTAACGGAATGCTAAAAATAATAACTCATTTTTCTATTGTGTATGTGACCATTTAACGGACCTGTTAAAGTCATTAGTTTTTAACGACCGAGCTTCTATTTGAGGTTGTGATTACGATTATTTGAAGGCGGAAAAATAATTACTGAATATAAATGAGGAAATGGGTCGTCAAAAGCATCTCAAACTCATTGACAAACATAAATAAAGTGCCATTTACTGAATGATATTATACAAAATTTTATGAACCAAAAATAAAATACGGTGTTTTTGCCTCTTTAACGGTACCGTTAAATTTTAGTGGCAGGTCCAAAGTCGCCTCTAATTTTAAACGATGTTGGTTAAATTTAACCTTAAGAATACCACTGACCGTTAACTTCATTTCGCTAATTATTTTAACAGTGACCTTGCCGTTAAAGCTTAAAAAAAATGTTACAGAATAGACCTGCATATCGGCTTGTGTACATATTCAGTTAATTTACTACATGTCGTACAGTGGCGCAAATAACGCCCCCGCAAGCCCTGCATTGCGGGGGGGGACTCGCCAAAGCCAGTGGCGCCATTTTTACCCCTACGACTTCAATGTCTGTTTTAATCAGTATTTTTTTTCAATAGTAGAGTAGTGCACTATCTTGAAATCTCATCATATTTACAACAAAAAAAATGCTTTAAACAGTATTTAATAGACGTTTCAATTAGAAACCGCTTAAGAGTGACATTCTGCGGGGTGGCGCAAATCTCTTTAGTTGCGCTACTGATGCCATAATTGTCGTAACCTCAATATCTAATTTCAAATGCTTGAAGACTCTGAAAATTATTCGAGTTTAAATCAAAGAGTTCTATAACTAGAGGCTTAGAGTAGAAAAGTCCAAGACTAGAGGAGACAAACGGCGCGGGTATTCTCATCCTTCTCACGCAGTTCGTTCTCTCTTTGTACGCTTTGTCGCACAATAGCTTTTGCTTTGTAAAACAGAGTAGAGAGGGTACGAGGTGTGCGACAGAGACACGAGACCCGTGTCTGGCGGCAAATGTTTATTTCTTGATCTGTGCGGCAAATCAACGGCTTGTCTAGTTCAAGGAGGGAGAAGAAGACGAAGGTCGCTCCAGTCATCTTGAGAAGAAAAGAAGTATGGACCTCTGTAATCCAAAGGCTACGAGAAGCAGGTATCAAATACCTGAAAGCAAAAGTCGTCGGTGAAGGCATCGCGGTCGAACCCCAATCCGCAGACGACTACCGCAATATGACAAAGTTATTCTCAAACGAAAAGTGGGAATACCATACGTATGCCCTCCCAGAGGAAAAGCTCCTGAGGGTGGTGGTGAGAGGAATCCCTTCCGGTATCACAATGGAGGATATCAAGGAGGACCTCAAGACACAAGGAGTGGCACCAGTGTCAGTTCAGCGCATGACATCCAGGAGGACCAAGAGGGAGATGCCCCTCGTCCTCGTGCAGGTCCCCCTGGGTCAGGAAAAGATCCTGGAAGTAAACAGATGTTGCTCCCTAGTCGTTAGGTAGAGAAACAGAGAGCCTCCCCTGCCATCACCCAGTGCCACCGTTGCCAGCGCTTTTGCCACGCACAGGGTAGGTGCACTGCACAACCAAAGTGCGTGAAGTGCGGTCAGGCCCACCATTCGGCTGAGTGCCAAAAGAAAAAGGAGAACCCCGCCAAATGCGCAAATTGTCAAGGAGCCCACCCAGCGAGCTACAGGGGATGCCCCAGCTACCCCAAAAAACCAATAAGTCCCCCGAAGGCCAACAACCAGGGGCCTAGGTCGGCCACAGCAGAGACTAGAAAGGTCACTGCTGGAAGAAGTTATGCAGATGCAACAAGCGCCAAGGTCGCACCTGCAAACAGGGTCAAGACAGCGCCGAAGAAGGGGGTCAAACACCCAAATTCTGCCGTGGCCCATAACTTCACAGCTGCGCTGGCACAGATGCAGCAGATGTGCTCAGCAATGAGTGCATTCTTCGCCCAAATGCCAAATATGCTCCAAGAGTAGATGGCTACTACGCTGGTGAGGCCGAAATTCTTGTAGATCGCCTCATGGAATGTAAACGGTCTCCGAGGGAGGAAGCTAGAAATAGAAGAAATCTTGGAGAGGTACAACATCGACGTGATGGCCTTGCAAGAAAACAATCTTCGCCAGGATAATACGGAACTTCGAATACCAGGCTACGACGTCTATAGAGAACGACGAAGAGCAAACGCAGGAGGAGTTGCTCTGCTCGTCAAGAAGACTATAGACCATCATCTCATCGACACGCCGGAACTGGAAAACATGGAAGCCATCGCCATAGTAGTTTCAACGGAACGAAACGGCCCACTCAAGATAGCTTCCTGTTACCAGCACCTCAACGTCCTCTCCTAAACCATGACCTGGAGGCCCTCATTTGCAGGCTCACTAACACCCGTGGACGGGCGATGCTGCGATTCCTAACGGATCATCATGACGTACAGGCCTTAGGTCCAGAAGAACCGACATTTGACAACGGAAGACACAGGCCCGACGTGCTGGATATAGTCCTGCTCAACGAGATGACCTTCACTGCCGAACTTCAAACACAAGCTGAAGGCTCCTCGGATCACAATCCCATCTTCCTAAAACTAGGTGATGGTGTCCCTGAAGAGGAAACTTTCACTAAGAGAAGAACGAACTGGGAACAGTTCCGAGCAATTTTGCAAAGGAACATTGCACACGTTCCCAGAATCGATAGTGAGGAAGAATTAGAAGAGGCTATCATCTCTCTGGAAAACCACGTACATCCAGGCAGCGCTAACGGAAAGCACGACGGAAACTCTAACGAGAAGAGTTGCGATGCCGATGGGAGAACTCCCTGAAGATACCATGCAGCTCATTCGAGACAGAAGGCGGGTTAAGAAACTGGTGCAGAGGACAAGACTTCATGAACACCGAAGGGAATACAACCAACTAACTCGAAGAGTTAAAGGAGCCCTGCAAGAACACAGGCAGAACAGATGGCAACGTCACCTAGAGTCGCTAGACCCTCAGGGCAGAAGCATGTGGACTTCCCAGAAGGTTCTGCGTGCCAAGCGAAAACCAGTCCCGCCTATCCACGGAGAGAATGGTATTGTCTACACTCGATAGGAAAAAGCCGAGGCTTTTGCCGACAGTTTGGAACTGCAGTGTAGAGAAAACCAGATCGACGACGAGGACGAGGACTGGGAGGACGACGTAATACGTAGGGTCAGAAGGCTGCGACGCATGCCGGATGAAGAAATAATCCCCCCGACTTCTCCTGAAGAAAGTCAGGGAAATCCTGAGAAGCCTCAAACCCTGCAAAGCCCCGGGGTGCGACGGAATAGAAAACATAGTACTCAAGAAACTACCCCTCAAAGGAGTAGCAGCAATGGTTAACATCATCAATGCCATCTTGAGACTACGTTATTTCCCTACCAAGTGGAAGAAAGCAGACGTCATCGTGATTCCCAAACCAGGTAAGAATCTAACCTTTCCGTCAAATTACAGGGCCATCAGTCTCCTACCTGCGATGAATAAAGTAGCAGAGAGGATCATTCTGAAGAGACTTAAAACCCTGACTGATGAGCTCCAGATCATCCCAGATGAGCAATTCGCCTACCGAACAGAACATTCCACCGAGCTCCAAGTGCTTCGTCTAACGGAGTACATCACGGAGGGTTTCAACCAACGTCAAGTCACAGGAGCGATCTTCTTAGATGTAGCCAAGGCCTTCGACAGGGTTTGGCATGAAGGTCTCCTGGCGAAGATGTTGTCGATGGGTTACCCTGTCGGCATAGTCAAGCTTGTGAGATCCTACCTTCATCGGAGGCAACTCCGTGTGAAGATTGCCGACAAGCTGTCAAACTACAGGCCCATGGAAGCAGGTGTACCGCAGGGATCGGTACTCTCTCCCCACTTGTTCACCATCTACACCTCCGACATGCCAAGAACCGCAAGGACCTCTTTGGCGCTCTACGCAGACGACACGGCCATAATCGCAAGATCATGGAGTGCAAGACTTGCCACCCGCAACCTCCAGGAAGCAGCATCCCTTCTGGAAGAGTGGTGCAACAAGTGGAAAGTCAAAATCAACGCGGAGAAGAACATAGCCATCCTCTTCAAGAGAGTCAGAAAGCAAACTCCCATAGGACGTCTCCTTCAACGGCGAGAACATTCAGTGGCACGATACCATCAAGTACCTTGGCGTTATCATGGATTGAAGCCTGACGTGGAGACAGCTAGAACACGGAGGCAATAATACAGAAAGCGAGGACGAGGAGGACCTCTACTTTACCCTATGATAGGTAGACAGAGCCAACTCAATCTGAGGAACAAGCTCACGCTTATCAGGACCCTCATTGCACCTATTCTGACCTACGCCTCCGTTGCCTGGGGATACCAAGCAGCCACCCATCTGAAGAGGATACAAGCCGTGGAAAATGTCGCACTTCGGTGCGCCGTGGATGCACCATGGTTTGTCAGAAACGCCGACATCTTCAGAGACCTGGAATACACCCCAGTAACTGAAGTCATCCGGGACAGAGCGAAGAACCTATACGCCTGTGCAGCAGAGCATGGGAATCCGTTAGTCAGACAGGCGACTGACTATGACCCCAACGACGCCCCGGGGCACAAGAGGCCGAAGCTCCAGATCCTGGATAATGGGTAAGTATAACTAACTTTATCTGTTTCAGCCCGATCTGCAAGCCACACCGCAAGGAGACAATGACCAAAAACATCCAATACCCAATCCCGGGGATACCAAGCAAACAACGAGCTCGGTCCCACATAACAAAATGATATGCAATGTACATACACTGTATCTTCAATCTATGGATATGTATATCCACAAGATGGAGATAGTATATCTAATGCACATCTAATGGATGTGGAATTAACATTCCCAGCAGATACGTTTGTCGGCGACTTCCATATCTATTTTATATCCAATGAATGTACATAAACATATGCAATGTACATTCACTGGATATGAAACACACATCATATACACAATCATATATTTTATGAATATACATTACATATCTCTGAAGTAGTTTCCACGGACATCAAAACACTTATTGAATACTGCACCCGACGCGTGTTGCCCCAGTCATGTTTTCATCATCGGGAGATGATTAAAACGAACAGTTTTAATCATCTCGATGATACCAACACGATTGGAGCAGCACGCATAGAATGAAAGTGTTCGAGTGTTTTGATGTTCGTGGGAACTACTTCAGAGGTATCCAATAGTATCCATATAAGAGGTAATAAAATACAGATAGCTTAATAAGAAATATATTTTATATAACTATTTTAAACATACACAAACTTTACAAAATAACCTAACATTACACAATATTTAAAATTTTCAATATTAGTTAGTAAGTTATATAATATGAACGTATGTAATTTTTATTCACTATATTTATAAAATACATACCCAATATGACATAACAGCAAATTTTTAGGCCTCTGTCACTTTCCGCCATCTTAACTAAACACACACCTGCCACAATCAGTTAAATATGAAACTTGCAAATTTTCTAACCCTAAAAAAGTATGTATTTACAAATTTAAAGAATTGCATTATAATAAATATACTTTTACATCATGGGAGCTTCATGCAAATGTAACAGCATAATACAGCAATAAGCAATTATAAAATCCAGAGAATGAGAAAGGAGTTAACTTCCATCACACATAAACACTATGCACACAACACTACAGGGCTTAATCGCTTAATGGCTGCTGGCGCCGGCTGTTACGAACTACAATCCGTAAACAAATGATGCCTGTGCGATGACGTAGTATGCCATAAATTAGTAGCGCGTGCGCATCGGATAATGAGATAAAATTCTTGTACGCGTATAATTTAATTATACCTTAATGGACATGTTATGTATAAATCATTATGTATATACCTCCGGCAATATACAATGTATATGACGCTGATGGATATCAGTAGCTGAATATACATTTCATATCATATGTATATTTAACAATACATATTCAAATTCCAACACCGAATGCATATGCTATGGATGTACATATCCATGAGATGTTATGTGGGGTACCCTTACCCTAGCCCGTGCCGGCCTTTGACGTTAAGAAAGCGTCTCTGGCCGAACACCATCCTGAACTACACAGTTCACACTTCCCTCCGACGAAATCGGAGCACATGATGCCAATTGGCACCCTGGGCTTCCGACTAGTCAACACCCCCAAATCCCTTTCAAACTCCGAGAGGGCTCGGGAACAGCCGTTCCCTCACGACAGACGAAAGACGCTCCAGGGAGCCTATACATGCCAGCGAAGAAAGAAGACCAAGACAGAAGAGCGGCAGAAGAAATGACCCAGCGGGCAGGGAAAAACAGCCAAGGCCAGGGGAGGTTTGCTAACATCGCCAATACCGTCCGCATTTGCGGGGGGGATAGGCGAAAAAGCAGGCCCACCCCTTACGAGGCCGGTCCAGGTCTACAGCGATGATTGGGGCAAAGAGCTCAAGCTCGACCCCTAATCATCCGAGACCGTCATCTTTAGTCAAGAATATTGGCACGGTAGATATATACAAGGACTGCTTAATGCCTAAAGCAATGCTTACCAGAGCGCAAAAGGGACAGAGATATATTGTGACGCAAATCATGCGTCACTGGATGTTAAATAGCAGCGCTGTGATGTATACTAATATATACTGTGTCTCAGTTTCTCATCAAAATTATGTTTGCAGTGTTTACCGGGTTTACTGTTAGTTTAGTCTTTTTGTCATATGCTGCAAGAAATCGTAATTGTCAACTATAACGAAAATTTTTTCAAGTTTCATTATAATTTAACATTATTACTTCAGGCATCTGTAATTTACGTTGTAGAGTGTCTAACGTTCACTAATTTTGGACACTGTATACGTACATCCAACTGCGTCATAATGACGATTTTTACATATCGACTTTTGATTGGTTGGTTCTTTATTAAGCACTCCATCTGTAATGTACCCCTACTTGCCTCTAGTTATAGACCTCTTTGGTTTAAATGAGCACTACTCCCAGTAGTTCAAACAATAATAAATTAATCATATACCTATTAACTACTATATGTATATGAAATCACAGAAATTAATAAGCCCTAAAACTGTCATAATTAACAGAAGGCGGCTGCATTTTAAGAGTACGTATATTTGTATAATTGAGTGTCACTAAGCATCCCCTAAAAAGGTACCTATTATAAGTCCCACAGCACGTTCATTTTGATGTGTCCCCATGATAATAAAAATTAACGAATTTGCAGCACATGTGATTTATTTATCGCGCTGTCTATGGCTCTTATTATGTTACCGCTGAAATGTACTTTACTTTTTCAATAAAATATTATTTTGCATACCCAAGTCTTTGCCATGATTACCCTTTTTAATGGTTGTAAAACTAGGTTTCTGCTAACATTAGGCTGCAAAATTAGATAAATGCAATTTAATATTTGAAATTCGCGCTCTCTATCATTGCAGCGACGTGATGGACAACTATGAATTGAATATTGTTACGATTATAGCGACCTACTATAAAAATCTTAGATTGCAGTAAGCTACAATTATTCATCTAACTCATTTTCGTTAACATACACCTAAAATTATGACGCTTGCGCATATAAAATGTTCCATAAAGTAACAGTACGTTTGCTCTAGTTTATTATAAAATGTCTCAACCTCAACAGCATATAATTTACTGCAGACTTATCGTTGGTATAAAAAGTGTCGGGGTCTTTGATCTTTACAGCAGTCAAATGCGCCGACACTTTTTATACCGTCTAGATAGATGAGAAGAAGTATGCATCATTTACCTACTTGTGACTACCATAGCGCATATCTGTAACTTATTATTCTAATAAATGATGCAACCTATAATACAAGTATGTGTGACGTGTATTACATATAGGTACCACATATTTCTCACAAACAATGACAGACTGATATTCGCTTTAGAGACAAAAAAGTACTCTTGTAAAATACATACACTATAAATACTATAATAGGTCCATTGCTTAAAAAAGTCGACAAAATTTTTATCTTACCCGTTTTCTGGGGAACTTCATCCTTATTTTAACATAAGATGAAAAAAAAAGATGCAGTGATTTTTTAAATACGTCGTATGTACATACAAGCAGGAATTTGCAGGTCTTGCAAATCAATGTAGACGATGAAGAAGGCTAACACGTTAGATATTTTTATGGAAAATGATCGTTATGACATTAGCTGTATGAATAATGGTCAGAGCGATCGAGCCCCTTGGCGCTGATGTATCCATGTTGATTATTTTTGACTTTTGGAGATCTGAATTGGTTTAAAAGAGGCTAGAATGGCTAGATGTGTGAAAGGCTAAAACAAAAAAGTGGTGAGACAGGTGTAATATGTTTTAAAATTTTTAAAATTACATACCCTGATTAGTACAAAGGTGTTCAGTGATAATAAAGGATGGTTCGCAAACGATGTAAGTATTGAAAACAATAGATGTTGATTTTGAGTGGACTATAAATGAAATTATGGCTGTTGTTTAATTCTTAGGTCATAATAGAAAGAAGGGTCCGTGATAATATAAAGTTATGGATCTAGCCTCTAGTGAGGACAATGACACACCTCTACTCATAGATAGTGGTACAGAAAGTATCACGGAAAGCCCCATCGCTGAAGATGAAAGCGAACAATCTGAAGATTCCACTGTTTGTGACATACACATTGGTATGTATAAAACATAGAGCCTTAATATACTTAACCCACTTTTTAATTCATTTTTTAAAGTTAATTTTATATAAAAAGTTAATTCTTGACTGAAAGGTATCTTCAATTTTTATGCAAAGTACATGGGTATATGAACCTGTATCAACACCTTTGGTTTTGTAAAACTTATTTGCACACTTATTGTATAACTATAATAGGTAAATGTATTTTAATTTTATGACATCTAATTAAATGATAATACTTAGGTGTTGTTAAATGCAATTCCTGCCACCACATACTTACTGACTAAACATTTCAATAAAACCAATGCTTCCTTTTATTGTCCCTTCTTGGAAAATTTGCTTATACATGATTGAAAATTATTGGTTAATTCTTATAAGACATTATTTATTGTCTACCCAAGTTTTCTCATCTAATTAAGAAAAATTGCAGCTTCCAAAGCCAAAGATAAACTTCATTCGGCTCAGAATATACTAGATAAATCATTTTCCATTGATGAAGATGACTTGGCTATACCCTTACAGCCTACTCCAATAGAGAATTATCCAATTCTTGCCTCAATTTCGTCCAGTAATGGGGCAACAAGCGATGACAGTACATCTGATACTAGGTAAGTGTGTTTTCAAATGCTTAAGTCTTTCAGTAACTTTCAATCATATAGAAATGTTTTTTAAATAAGATGGTGATGATGGAAGTAGTGAAATGTAATGAAAATCATTTCTTGAATCATTTTATCTTATTCATTATTTTCCATATCGGTTATCCATTGATTTTGGAAGTTTAGGTCACATCTTGTAGAATACAATCAAATTATGCTTATTTTTTACATCCCTCTGTAAAGTAAAAGCAGTGGCGGCTCGTTATTAATCTTGAAGGGGGACATCTAGCACACATACGTCAAATTTACCTAACAATTGCTTTGTTTTGTTAATAGGAATAGAAACGCATTCCTTGAATTTTAGCTCCCTGTTGCCACTAGTAACCCCTATAAATATATTTTTTTAAATTTAATCCCCCTATCTATATTAACCTCCTGGCAGTGTTTAGCCTCGAAACTCGAACTCAGGGGAAATAACAGCCATCTCTGATCAACGAACAAGTCTAGATACATACCAGATATCTCTTCAATACATACCTTGTTCGCTCCCAACATAATCACATCATATAGTCATAAAAAAGGATAGAACTCATAACAATCCCGAGGCAACAGTGGCGGGTATGTGTAGAATGTTTAAATATTTTCATCAAAATGAATTATTGTAATTTCCAGGGTTGATAAAAATCATGATTTAAAAAAAAAATCAGTCATGATTTTTAAAAATTTTTATTTATTTTTTTACATAAACGTCATAATTGACATTACCAATGTATTTAGTACTTATGTTAACAAAGATAGTTTTTGTTTAAACTTACAAATGGAATAAATTGTGTACCTTGTATCTATAATTGTAAAATAAGCTAGAGCGTATATACATGAAAATTTCTGTCAGAACTTGAAAACTCGCCTGTCTTTATAATGCGGGGATGATGTGAATTGCCATTATTTGCTAATCTGCCGTGTAACAAGTGAGAAAGCAAGTCTGAGTGATTATATTTATAGCATTTAAATATTAAATAATTTTTTGACATGTCCTCTAATAGAAGTGGAAGGAAAAAAGATCCTATTTGGCAATATTTTGAAAAATTAAGTAAGCTTGGTGGAAAAAGTGGTAGTAGAGCTACATGTAAAAAGTGTAAAATATAAATGCAAGGGCTTGTGGACCGACTGAAAGTCCACGGGAAAAATATGCTTCGTGTAATGTAGAAAGTGTAGAAACAAATAATGAAGGTCCCTCTACTTCAGGAACAGTGTCCAATGTAAGTATAGTGTTATTTTATTTATATTTATAACTTCTTAGTAAGACAAAATACTAAGAGAACCTTTTTTTTTGTTTAATATAGGTATTTAATGTCCATTTCTGCCACCAAGGCCAATTATACCAGGCGACGAGCTAGATTCAAATTTTTAAAATGATCTAGTGCATTTTCTAGATTTCTGATAACTTTCCATGGACAAATGTGACTTTTTCATTCACTCCTAGTTTTAAGAATAAAGCATAGTATCTAAGCCTGTTTGTGTGTAGCTGGATTTAAAAATGAACAACATAACAATCTTATTTTTTATTACAGGTACAATTTAACACGTTACAACAAGGTGCAGAGGAAAATAGTGCCCCACAGCCACTCTTATCTTCTACGCCATTAAGTAAAAATAGAAAAGTAGTGCCTAACTCCAGTTCTCCATAATATTTTGTTGTACGTACGACCAAGTCTAATAAAGAAGAAATAGATAAACAAATTGCTAGAGCTCTTTATGCGACAAACAGCAGTTTCATATGTATTGAACAACCTGAACTAAAAAAGGTAATAATGCTTTTACGACCTGGATATGTACCACCATCTCGACATGATGTGTCCAACAGACTGCACGATGAAGTGTATAACGAGGAAAAAAGTAAATGTTTTAAAGATTTATCAGGAAGTTCAGTTTGTCTGTTATTGGATGGATGGTCCAATATACACAATGAACCAATAATATGTGCAACTGTAACCACGGAAAATGGGTCTTCCTTTTTAGTAGACACAATAGACACATCTGGAAATCCACATACATCTGTATATTTAACAGAACTTGCAACAAACTTAATTAAAACTTTAAAGACTGACTATACCTGTACAGTAAGCAGTTTTGTGACGGATAATGCTGCCAATATGAATGCTATGAGAAACCAACTTAAAGAGTCAACAGAACTAAATGTTATTACTTACAGTTGTGCTCCACACATTTTAAACTTGTTATGTAAGGAAGGAAATTAGTCAAATTAAGGAACACGTTACATTCTTTGTGAAATACTTCCGAAACAATCATTTTGCCTCTGTGACACATGCAAAAGAAGGAGGAAAAAAACTTACTTTACCTTCTGACGTAAAATGGAACTCACTTGCCGACTGCTTAGAGGGTTTCGTTAAATCATAGTCCACACTTTTTAAAATTAGCGAGAAACATAAAAATGAAATTGACAGCATAGTAAGACAGATACTGATTTGACCAGTGTATCACCTCATACCATTTGCTAGCCTTCATTCTAGACCTTACGAAAACAAAGCATAAATTAACAGAAATCGAAAAGAATCGTGCTTTAGAAGCCACTAATGAATTATATCCCGAAAGTGGTTTACTACCACTGATTATTAAATTTCTGCCAAAATCTGAGCCTTTTGACGATATTATGTTTCACAAAGAAATTCTAAAAAACACAAAACCCTTGGACTGGTGGAAATCCCAAAGAAATATTGATATTATTGACAATCAGAAAGCAGCTTGCTGAACTTCGCCAAGATAGAAATATAAATAAAGGCGAGTTATTATTATTATTACTAAATTATTCCCGATTATCAAGCAATTATTTTCTGCTGCAGCTAGTTCAGCCTCGGTTGAGAAAATATTTTCAACATTTGGTCTAAGATTCGAAATCATTTAGGTACCGAAAAATCGGCTAAATTAGTTTTTTTGTACCAACTTTGCAATAATTAACCTAATTTAAAATTTTCGTTTTGGAGTAAATCATGTTTTATTTTCTTTTAGAATTGGTTCTGTTTAATTCGTTTACTTTATGTTTCTGCTTTTAAGGAAGCACCTAATTTATAATGTACATTTAGGAAGGTAACTTTTGTTTTATATGTGTAACCTAATTGTTCTTTTCTTTTTTTTATTTGAATTTCTTGTAATTTGTATCTAGCTTTTAAATAAACGGTACTTTTTATTTGAAATTTCTGAACTTTGATTTACGCTTTACACAACTTGATTTAAATCATAATTTAAATTTTAAAAATCAGTTAATTTAAATCACGAATTAAATCAAATTGATTTAAATCGTCGCAGCCCTGCAAAGTAACATTGCACTGACCCACGAGGTTTTTTTTTCTTAATGCAAATAAGTGACTCAGAAGGTTTTTGACATTGGCTACGATATCGCTGGCCGTTTTGCGCCATCACGTTCCAATTTTGAGAAAACCTAACCTAAAGTTGTTAAAAAGGCCATTTCTGCCTATATTCGTGCCCTAATAACCGGACAACTATATAACAGGGTTCAGACTCGTATGGAAAACCTGGAGAACCTGGAAAACTCAGGAAATTTAAGATTCTTAAAGAAGAAACCTGGAAATATCAGGGAATTTGATGAATTGTATGAAAAATCAGGGAATTCTGCGTCTCGATATGGAAAACCATAGAGTTTTGAAGAATTTGCACTGATTGAGTTCAGTTCAAGGAAATATTTTATGTCAAATAAAAAATTACTTCATTAAAACATATATGGAAATTAATATTTTTGGTTATGGAAAACGTGGAAAATTCAGGAAATTTTGAACCCTGTATGAGATTGAGTAAAACGGACCAGACCAATAGTAACAATAAAAAACCATATTTATTTATTTATTTATATATAATCACTTAGGCTGTTACAATAACAGATGTGAACGTCAATAAGAAAAAAAATACATAATTCAGTATACAATACAGGACAATACGTAGTAAATATAAAACACGAAAATAATAAATATGACACAAATACAGACTAAAATTCATTGTACGTATATATACATTTCTCAAGCAGAAGTTGTTTAAGACTAGATTTATATTTGTTATAATTGTTGACCTCCTTAATCACACTTGGTAATTTGTTGTAAAAACTGATACCAGAGAAATGAGGTGAGTTTTCAAAATGAGAGGTATTATGATGGGGCAGAGCTAATAAGTCATCATGACGAGTATTATAATTATGGTAACTTGCAACAGTTTTGAATCGGTCAATGTTACTTTTAATGTACTTTAATAAAGAAAAAAGATATATGGATGGTACTGTTAATATTCTGTGATTTTTAAAAGAGTTTTTACATGATGTGGTGAAATCAAGATTAAAAATTAATCTAATTATGCGCTTTTGGCAGACAAAAACTCGCTGCAAATTTTTTGCACGTCCCCACATTATAATATTGTAGGATATATGGCAATAAGCCATTGAATAATATAGTTGCAATAAAGCCTCTGTATCTAGGGAATTCTTGAGCTTGCGTATACAGTAATATGCTTTGTTAAGTTTTTTGCATACTTCATCGATTTGTATATCCCAGCTTAGTTTTGTATCTATTGAAAGACCCAAAAATTTTGTATTCAGGCTAAATGGCAGGGTCATGTTGTTAAAATTTAATTGAGCGTTGGAAGGTAAAGATTTTCTTTGCGAGAAATACATGCACACAGTTTTCTCGAGGTTTAATATGAGATTATTTCTGCAGCAATAGTCATCAAATTCAGTCATAACAGCCATACCATCATCGAGGAGCTCCGTAAGGCTCGGTGCAGATATGCCAAAGGAGTTATCATCGGCAAACATGGTGATGTTTCCTTTTGATATGAATGATGGTAAGTCGTTTACAAAAATCAAAAAAATCAAAGGGCCCAATACCGAGCCCTGTGGCACTCCAAGACTAACGTCATGTTCCTTTGAAATTGTTTGATTGATTTTTACCTGAAGAGATCTGTCCGTTAAATATGACATGATCCACTGTAAAAAAACTCCTCGAATGCCTAGCTTAAATAATTTTTCTTTCATAAACGACAGATTGAGAGAGTCAAGCGCCCGTGATAGGTCAAAAAACAGGCCCATTACGAGGTTACCTTTGTCCATTTCGTTATAAACAAATTGCAAAAGCTGAATTGTAGCAGTCTCAGTAGAATGATTTTTGCGAAACCCATGTTGGCGATCTGTCAGTATTTTGAAAGAGTTAAAAAATGCCATTATTCGATTAAACGCAATTTTTTCCATTATTTTAGAGATCACACTTATGATGGATATTGGTCTGTAATTTTCTGGTTCTAAAGAATCATTTTTTTTTAATATTGGGATAATAGTAGCTGTTTTTAAGACGGATGGAAAAACACCCAATTGAAAAGATGCGTTAATCAAAATGCACAATGGTTCAATGATGAAATCACATGCATACTTGATAAACTCAGTGGAGAGTCCATCGGGACCGAGAGCTTGTTTATTTTTTAATTCAAATATAATTTGCCTAATTTCATCAGGAGTAACTGGATAAATAAAGATGGACTGATCATTGAGTTCACTGGATGTGCAAGCATGTGATAAACTAGCACCAAAGTGATTTTTTACTTTGTCTACAGTGACTGAAGCGAAATAGTTTGCAAAATGTTCTGCAACATCATTAGGATTGTCAGTGACTATACCATTTATGTTTAATTTAACATCACCTGGAGAAGAATTGTTGGTATGTAATTCAGATTTGATAAGCCTCCAGGTTTCTTTTGTGGAATTTGGTGCATTTAAAATTCTATTGGAGAAATACTCGTGCTTGGCATTTCTTATACGGTTGCTGTATTCACGTTTCGTAGACTTATAGAGATTAACAAGGTCGGGAGAGCTATAACGGTGGATAAGCCAATGCAAATTTTTGAGGTATTCACTTTCACGTTTGATGTTGGGTGTAACCCAGTTTTTTGTGTTTGTAATATTATTGTAATATTTAGTAATCTGCTTAGTTTCAAGAGGAAACGAAGCATCTAATTTATTCATTAAAATTTCCAGAAAATTTGAAAAGGCTTCATCAACATTTATTGGGTCCATACATTTAATAAAATCCCAATTTGTATTATATAAAAGATATTGAAATTTAGCTATGTTATCCTCAGTAATATATCGGGTAGTAATAGTTTGTTTAATAGGTTGGTAGGAGTATGACAAAAAGTCTTTAACACATATAATTTGTTTCCTTCTTCAATTCTTTGGGAATTTCACTGCCACATGTATGTTTTCTTTCTAAGCGGTGCTAGGGGAATCTACAAAATATATCACAATTAACCAGTATGTTACTGGTAAAAAACCTCTACGCCCGTGACGTTTACGTCAAAGGATCAGTTAAAGGTTGGTTTTGATAAATAAACAACACAAATAAGTATAAAAACTTGAAATTAAATATTTCGCCGACGTTTCGGAAATCTAATCTGTTTCCTTTCTCAAGGCTTTTTTTAAAAAATCTTTTTTGCTGTGTATGACAAATACACAGCTGTATTTGTCATACACAGCAAAAAAGATTTTTTAAAAAAAGCCTTGAGAAAGGAAACAGATTAGATTTCCGAAACGTCGGCGAAATATTTAATGTCAAGTTTTTATACTTATTTGTGTTGTTTATTTATCAAAACCAACCTTTAACTGATCCTTTGACGTAAACGTCACGGGCGTAGAGGTTTTTTACCAGTAACATACTGGTTAATTGTGATATATTTTGTAGATTCCCCTAGCACCGCTTAGAAAGAAAACATACATGTGGCAGTGAAATTCCCAAAGAATTGAAGAAGGAAAGAAATTAAGATAATGCCACAAATAACATTTAGACAATACATATAATTTGGGCAGCATGGTCCGCAATGCAAGGATAGCTCATATATACATTTACCATATTGCTTGGAAGATCCGTCACCATGTAATCAATGGCAGATTCTGACAACATGCCATATATATTACTTACTACGCGAGTAGGTTCGTTGAGATACGTGGCGATATTAAATGATTCAAATATATCAGATAGTAATTGTCTATTATGTGAATTTGAGCGAAAATCAACGTTAAGATCTCCACAGAGAATTATGTGGTCATATTTTTTGCTGATAAGGATTAAACATCCCTGCAATTTAGTCAAAAAAATATTAAAGTCTCCAGAAGGAGGCCTATAAATGACTAGTAACAAAATCCTTCTTTTAAGACACAAAACTAAGCCGCAAAGCTCTATATTCATCTCGGAGTTAAAGTTACTCAATAATGCAGCAGTTTTAACTTTTGATTTAGCAATATTGTCAACATAAATAGCAACACCACCGTGTCGTCTATTAATTCTACAATAGCTAGCCATCAGGTTTAAATTGGATAAAGTTAGATTCTCGATTTCATCAGAAGTAGCCCAATGCTCTGATATACATAAAATGTTTACGTTCTCAATGTGATTAAAAACATCAACAACGTTTAACTTATTACTTAAACATTGAACATTGACATGAGCTATTTTGAACCTGAATTTAGAAGTACAGGATTGTTGTAAATTATCCAGCATGGTCTGCTTTTGATCTAACGAGAAAGGGATGAATTAAAACCTCTTCAGGCCAATTTACCGAGTTCATAAGCTCCTCCGTAGACATTTTCGAACTGCCAACTTTAAAGCACTTCTTTCGTCCCTTAGACTTTAGGTCGTAGCATAAAATCGATGTATCAGGCCACTTTAGCGATGTGTACTCCTTCATGTGCTCGAGAGTGACTGTTTCTCTCAGACCTCCCACCCAAATCCAATTTATGGTGGGGGCAGGCGCAAGTAGGCTACTCGCCGCACCAGTACCTTTGCTTTTGCTAGTCGTTTTATTTGAATATTGATTTACGTTAAGTTGGTTAGTTTTTTTCCCTCTCCTCGATAAAACTGTAATGAAGTTCTCATTTTCCTCAGTGGATTGTGAATTTGGCTTAGAGATTTCAGCAGACACTGACGACTCATTTATTGGGGTATTTGTGGGAATGTTTGGGTTTAAATTAATTAAATCATTCATTACAATTCTCTGTTTAACTTCCAGCTCATTTTGAATTAATTGATCTGATTTTAGTTTGGGGGTCACTGATTTATTTATCTTGGAATGAGTTTTTGTTTGATGAAATGTATTAACTTTTTTTGTTACCTCTTTTTCAGTAGCTTGTTCTGTTTTGTTTATGGTTTCTGCTTTATGCTTTCAACTTCAACTGCTATGAATGCTTTTAGTTCTTTGTTATTATTTAAATTCTCCATGGAGCTGAGGTCATATTGTGATTTTTTTGGATTTGAGATATTTACTTTAGGTAACTTTTTTATTGTTTCCTCCAATTGAACTATTTGTTGTTTCAGTTTTCCGTTTTCGATTTTCAGGTGATTATTTTCAATTTTTAATTCTTCATTTGATGTTGTCAATGATGCTAGTTCGTCCTCTTTTTCATTCACACATGGTGTTTCATCACTAATATCTTTTGATTGAGACAATTGATCACTAAGATTAATATCACAGCACAAGATTCTGGAAGAACAGCTACTGTGATAAACTTTTTCGCACTGTGTACATTTGATTAACTTTTTTGACACAGGTTTTTTACAATAATTGCACACCTCTTTAACTAGCACATCTTTACTTTCCGCCATCTTGAATTGCTATGATGGCCAATTAACAAGCAGACAGGAATACAGTTCAAACTCTTTATCTATCATAACCTAATTGGTCTAGCCCTAAACGAGTAAAGAGGAATGTTTAATATAATCCCCTTTAGCATCACCCAGAGCTTATGACGTGGACGCAGGGGGCAAAAAAAAAAAGACAAAAAAAAAACTGAATGAAAAACAAAAGAAAGAACCAAAAAAATGGAGCTATCTAACCTGATCCATAGGGCAGAACGGGTAACGGCATTACGTTCAGCATGACAAAATCCTATGGAACTAGCTATTTAGGTACGATTTACTTTTATATATACCCACAACAAAAATTCTAGTATTTCTTGTTAAACTCAAAAATAAAATCTATGTGCCATCTACAGTTATATTTTTTTTGATTGTTACTGTTATTTATTGAAAATTCTGGATAGCTGAATAATATGGTCTGGTACATTTTACTCAATCTCATATCATTGTCTAGTTATTAGGGCACGAAAATAGGCAGAAATGGCATTTTTAGCACTTTTAGATTAGATTATCTTAAAATTGTGACGTGATGGCGCAAAACGGCCAACGGTATCATGTTCAGCATGTCAAAAACCTATGGAATCACGTATTTCGGTTAAAAAAAACCCAGTTTTTTGCAGGTCTCTGTTATTTACAAAAGAAGCTGCGAAGAGTCAGGTAGAATGTGCAACAATTAATAATAATAATCTTTATTTATTCAGATAGGAAAACCTAATATAAGACAAATATATACTCAATACACACAATAAATTAAACAAATAAAATACACCAATACACATACATATTTCTAAACACACCATAAACAATAAAAAACAATAAAAAATGGTTGATTTATATGTGAGATGCAATCAGACAGAATTTCTCAGATAGGTTGCTAATTCGTGTTTAAAAATATTTAGTGATCTGCTGTCTTTAATTTTTCTTGGTAAGTTATGCTGTAAATTTTATTACCACTGTAATTAATATACATCCTGTAGGAATAACCCCTGATCGAATACCCCTTTTTGTTTGAGCTGTGGTAATTACTGCTGTACTACTACTATTATCCTTACCTGTTTTAGCTGGTGCTATTACTATGTTATTAACTGATCGTAATCTTAACACATCTTTCTTTGACCCCGCTGGAGGTGGAGACCCAATTTTATACCAACATTTGTTTTGATTTTTTGGCCACCCAGAAGTTTATATTTTAATTTTACCAGGATTTGGGATAATTTCTCATATTATTAGACAAGAAAGAGGGAAAAAAGAAGCATTTGGAACTTTAGGAATAATTTATGCTATAATAGCAATTGGATTATTAGGTTTTGTTGTTTGAGCTCATCATATATTCACTTGAGCTCATCATATATTCCCGCAGTCCCTTAAAAAATATATTGTTCATTGCTCTAAAATTATTCGTTCTGGTAATATGAAGATTGTTCAGAGATCTCGTATTATAAGAGTGAATTTCATAATGAAATGTAATAAACTTATTCAAATATGCTGGCATTAAACCCTTTAAAATTTTAAATATAAAAATTAATGCAAAATAGGCAATTCTCACTGATACATGCATCCAATCTAGAGTGTTCAACATATTTTGAATTGGTGTATACCTATTACATCTGAGTATTATCCTCATAGCTCGATTCTGAAGTTTTTGCAATTCATTTTTGCATGATTGATCGAGTAAATACAAAACAGTAGCACAGAAATCAAAATGCGACAGAATTATTGATTTATATACTGTGATTCTAGTCTTTAGATCCAAATTAATAGATATTCTTGAAAAACAAAATAATTTTTTTAGAATTTTATTCTTTATATATTCAAAATGACTTTTAAATGATAAAATACTATCTATAATTAGACCCAAATATTTTATTATTATCTATAAACAAATTAATACTTTTATTGTCGATGTTGTTATATTTAAATCTGTTTGTAATCACCATTGCTTTTGTTTTAATAGGATTTAATTCGAGTTTGTTGACTTTAAAATAAGTTTCAACTTTGCACAACTCAATATTCATTTTATTAATAGCAGTGTCAAGATCGTAGTCACAAACAGCTAATAAAGTGTCATCTGCATACAAATTCAAAAAATCACAGTTAAGCTGGCAATTTATGTCATTAATATAAATGATAAATAAAAGAGGTCCTAAAATGCTACCCTGCGGAACTCCAAGCTCCACTTCAAGACTTGGAGATAATTTGTTATTCACTCTGGTGGTTTGTTTTCTGTTAGTCAGATAATTTTTTAACCAATTCAGTATGTTACCTCTGACGCCATAGTACAATAACTTATCCAACAATATCTTTCGATCTATAGTTTCAAAGGCTCTTTTTAGATCTATAAATACAGCTATGATATACTTTCCTTCATCTATCATCTGAGTCCAACTAGTGAGCGTCAGTTGAAGTGCAGATTCGCACGAGTGCTTAGCTCGAAAACCTGACTGATGACTAATTAATAAATTGTTTGAATTAAAGTACTCAACTAAATCATTATAAACTGCCCTTTCTAATAATTTTTCTACAGAAGGTAAAGTATTGATCGGTCTAAAATTAACTGCATCCTTGGTATCCTTAATTATCTAAAAAATATCAAGCCTAGTTACCTACCTAGTTTTTCTGCCTCTGTGCCTGTCTGTCTGTCTGTGCTTCTATTAATAATTGATAAGAGCAAATATATTGAGAACGAAGAGAGAGATATCAAAATTAAACAAAAGTAAATTTTTTTATTTAATAAAGGACACATTCATATTTTCCATTCATTTTGTCAGTAATTCTACAGACCAAATCAATAACCTCCATTTCCAAATGAAATAAGGTAAAAAATAGCGCCCTCTATGTGTGACATAATATATTAGTTCCAAACTGTTATCCAATTTCCAAATTGATACTATGAAAGATTCCAATATTATTTTATTTATTTTATTTATTTTATTTATTTTATTTATTTTATTTATTTTATTTATTTTATTTATTTTATTTATTTTATTTATTTTATTTATTTTATTTATTTTATTTATTTTATTTATTTTATTTATTTTATTTATTTTATTTATTTTATTTATTTTATTTATTTTATTTATTTTATTTATTTTATTTATTTTATTTATTTTATTTATTTTATTTATTTTATTTATTTTATTTATTTTATTTATTTTATTTATTTTATTTAGTTTATTTATTGTATTCATTTTATTCATTTATTTTATTTATTAGCGAAAAGCTAAAATACAAACAACAATGACACTCTTCAGTGTATCCATACACAAATTACAATATAGCAAAAAAAAATTTTATACACAAATCCTAAAATCTAAAATATATACACATTATATTATATATCTACATTATTTTTTACATAATTCCTACAGTTTTTCTTAAATATCCACAAATTTGGACTATTCTTTATTTCATCTGTCAGACCATTATACTCTATTAAACCCGTATGAAACAGGTTGTTATGACCATGATGATGATTGATTGATGTGTTGACTGGTAATACAAAAATTATTTTGATTTTTTGAATAATGTATGTCTCTAACAAACAAGCAATTTTCTATTAGATGTTGAGGAAGTAATTGATGTACCATCTTCTATATAAATATTAAAGTGTTAAAGACAATAGTTTGCCTGACGCTAAATATTTTTAAATTATTTAACATATATTCTACATTAGTATATCTATCACATTTAAGTATCACTCGAAACACTTGATTTTGTTTTTTTTGTAACATGGAAATTTGTGTAGCATTAAGTAGGAACAGGACTGTTGAACAGTAGTTAAAATGTGGATGTATAATAGTCTTATAAATTGTTGTTTTAGTCCACTCACTATTATTGAGATTGTTCAAGATAAATTCAAAACTTGAATACCCTGTATCTCACCAACATTACTATATGGTATATGTTGGGCTCAGTTGTCATATCTTGGTCTTAAATATTTTTATTTCCATATAATTATTATTACATCAAAAGCATTGTAAATAAATAAAAAAATCAATGATACTTTATGTATTATTTGAAGTGTCCTAATTATTTATTTTTAATGTTTATTTATAGTTCATTGATTCTTTTCACAACAGGGCTATATTATGTATCAATCAAGCAGTTGATTGATTAATTAGATTAATGAGATTAGTACCAAACAATCGAATGGTAACAAGTTTCTTGGAGTCCATATCAACTCTCACTTAACATGGTCAGTGCATATTGATAGTGTATGAAAGAAACTTACAGCCAATTCATCTTTTATAGCAATGTTAAGGTCTTATGTCAACAAACAAATATTACCATTATGCATATACACAAACTCGGCTTCCGAGGTCAAGAATATTTAGTAAAAATTGCCATCAACTTAATCATGATTAGAAACAATCATTAATGTCAGTCATTCTCTTATGTCAAAAAATTCCAGCACATTTAAATTCATCATTTTTTGGCCAAAATTCTGATGTATATGAAACTTGTCCAAAATCAACTGGCGATTGCAGAAAAAATAATTTTAAAAATGCCATCGAGAAATTGGGGTGATTGTAGGGGGTGGAATTCGAAATAATTGAGTAAAATTCCGATTTATTCTAAATGACCCGTGTAATTCCCGTGGTACCATTTATTAGTACTATTAATAAGGAATTTATTCATATGTCGTATTAAAATGTGCGATAAATACAAACAAAATTACAGCTAAAAGAATATAAGAAAATACAATTTTGTTCTAATTAAATGTAAGTAAGTAAATTTATTGGTGTCATTACAATTTGTTTACACAGGTCAAGACAATGAATATTATAAAATAAAATTTAGAAAGTGATAATATAATATAAAATAGGTAGGTCTATGAAGTTTTACATATTAGGATAAAATCTTAAACGATACTAGTAACATTAACTTTTAAAACAGATTAAAAACAGATTTACATAGTATAAACATAAGTTTATATATTATTCATGTCATTAAAATTATTATTAAAATAGCCATCAATAGAGTAAAAACATTTATCTATCAAATAATTTTTTACCACAATTTTAAATTTGTTTAGTGACAACTGTTTCACAGTAGGAGGCAAAAGATTGAACATTTTTGTACCATAATAATTTTGACTTTGTTAATCTGTGATAATCAACACATATATTTGTTCTATTACGTGTTTGATAGTCATGTATTTGTAAATGTTAAGAAGTAACTAAGGTGGCTTTGAAAATAATGAAATATTTAGCTTGTCAAACATTTGTTGGTTTAACGGTGTTTTTATTGTCTTTAAAAATTGTTTAAAATTTGTATTAATTGTGTTCAAAATGCTGCAATTTTATACAAGAGATGAAAAAGTGAACATGTTAATTATTTATGGGGAAAGTAAAAAAAAATCCAATTGCAGCTATGGACATTTATTGTCAACGATATCCTGATAGACAATGCCCAGCGAAAAATTATTTTAAATGTGTTGAAAACCAATTCCGAAGAGAGCCCAACAATGATACCGACGAAAACTTCATTATTGATGAAGGAACGGAACTTAATGTTTTGGCTCGAATAGAAGTTGATAAGACTGTTACTTTAAGGCAAGTTGGGTTTGAATTGGACATCAATCACCAAACAGTAAGCCGAATTTTGCACAAATACCACTAAATCTTTTAAATACCAATTGCACCAGCATTTATACGAAAGTGATTATGAATGTAGGATGGAATATTGCAATTGGATTTTGTATAATAACGTGCAGCCAAACAATGATTTTTTGGGATTGATTTTATTTTCGGACGAGTCAAGGTTTACAAATTTAGGATTATTTAACTGCCAAAATACAAAATATTGGTCACAAGAAAATCAAAATTTATTAGGGGAGGGTAACTTTCAAGTGCGGTTCGCTTTCAATGTTTGGCTTGGAATAATCGATAGTAGAATCATTGGTCAAATAATATTTGAAGGACCTCTGACTGGTGCCAGATACTTGAGATTCCTGGAAAATGAGATTGAGGACATTTTAGATGAGTTACCTTTAGATTTAGGACAGGGAATGTATTTCCAACAAGATGGCGCTCCTCCCCACAATTCAAGGATAGTTCAACGGAGATTCGGAGAAAACGTAATTTCTACGAATGGTCCTGTGAGGTGGCCTTCAAGGTCACCTGATTTAACGCCCCTTGATTTCTTTGCTTGGTGTCATTTAAAAAATATTGCCTATGCAACAGCCGTTACAACCCGTGAAGACCTGGAGCTACGAGTAAGACGAGCAATTAATAGCATAACGGCCCAGCAATTCGCGAACGTTCTTCGAGAAGCAGCTATGCGAGTTTAAGAAGTGCATTGACGTTAATGGACAGCATTTTAAGCAACTGTTGTAATGTTTTGTGTTAATTTTTTGTATTCCAAAACCACCTTATGTGTAACAAGGTAATTAGAATAAAATTGTATTTTCTTATTTTCTTTTAGCTGTAATTTTTGTTTGTATTTATCGCACATTTTAATACGACATATGAATAAATTTCTTATTAATAGTACTAATAAATTGTGCCAAGGTACCGATATGGTTTCATTTGAGAAAATTGAATTTTGCCCCAAAAACAATTTTGGTGAATTTTATTTGCTCTGAAATCACTTAATTTAGTGTTTTCAACGGGATTTCCATTTTCCTAGCATTACACGGGTCATTTAGAATAAATCGGAACAGTCATGGCACACTTAAATGGAAAACTAAAAATTATATTATAAAAAAAAATTGATATTTGAAATGTCACTTATTTGGCATCGTTGGATTCAGAAACTTATGCAGAATTCAAAAATTCAATAATATATAGGGCGTTCCATTTAAAAATCGAAAGCTAGTGTCACTTCCGGCGAAACCGGAAGTGAAAAAAAATCAATTGTATATCTAAAAGTGCCGCTCATTATGTATGTAATATGTCAATTATCTTCAAAACTAAAGGAGAAAAGGGGGGTATACCATGATCCTGTTACACCCGGTATAGTCCAACCTACAAATCAAGATAAAGATAGCGACAAAATTGCCTTAAAAATTCAGAAAGCACAAAATTCTGTTTGCTGTTATGGATTTATTCGAGATGTAACAGCAAAAAATGTTTCACAAATGCAATAAGATTTGGACCAAGCTTTGGCGGCTTTCATTCATCTCGCAACATTATTATAATCTTCACAAATATTTTGTTATTTACGATAAAAATGTGCAACAATATAAAGTGCAATGGTTAGCTTGTTTTTTTATTACATGTTCAAAGCCTGACATGACTGCCCATTTTTACCTACATTTTAATAGATAAGGAACATGTCACATTTTCAGCTTTCCTAAAATACTTTCAACGCACCAGTTTTTTTGACACGTTTGAAGACGTCCCAGCGCCAAAAGTTCGAACAGCCGACTGACTGGCCGTAGGGTTTTCATTATTATTATATATTATAATATAATAATAATACAATATATCTTTATTCATCCAAGTGATCTCAGAATAGGATATAGGAAATGTCAGAAAAGAAAAAAGCATATGGTATTACAATAGCAATAGAATAGGTACAAAAAAAATACTTATAATAAAGCAGGTTCATGATAATTTTACATATAAATAAATAGAAATAAATAAAAGAAAGTAGGACGAAATATTACAGAAATATATGCGATAAATATTCATTTACAGAGTAGAACGCATTTTCTAATAGAATATTTTTATTACTTTTAAGAAATTTTGTTGTGCTTGCATATTTAATATTTTCAGGTAATTTATTGTATACAGTTACACTTATATAATAAGGATTTGACTTGTATAATTCTAATATATGTAGGTTATATTGTAAATCATTTCCATGCCTAGTTGGATAATTGGGAAATTCATTTTGAAAGTTAAAATCAGTAATATTGCTTAACAAATTTTAACACATCTAGTGGCAGCGTTAGTATTCTTTCTTGAATAAATATTGTCTTACAGGTTTCTCGAAATTGAAATCAAACGTACATCTAATTGCCCTCTTTTGCAACACGAGTATTCTATTTGCTGCTGTTGAATTTCCCCAAGCAATTATTCCGTACCTAACAATAGATTCAAAATTTGAATGATAAAATATTTTTGATGTTTTTTTACCAGTTATCTCGTGTAATCTTTTCAATGCAAAACAATTTTTTGCACGTTTTTTTTGACACTTGGCACTTCCAGTTTAAAAATAAATCTATATACACCCCTAATAATTTAAAGTTTGTTACTAGTGTTACAGATCTATTATTTAGTGTAATTAATGGACTTTGGGTGTAGTTTGCTGGATACAAGTGAAATTGTAGAGTGTGTGTTTTAGTAGGATTCATTACTACTAAATGATTTAAACCAAAGTATTCATTTATATATTTGTTGTCATTCATTAAGGATATCATTTCACATTTATCTTTATAAAACGATAGTAACATGATGTCATCCACAAATGCAGTATGAAATATTGGTATATAGTTGTCTATATCATTGCAGTACAATAAAAATAATAGAGGGCCCAAAACACTTCCTTGTGGAACACCTAGACTAACGTCAACTATATTTGAATTTTCTCCGAAATAGTGTACAAATTGTTTTCTGTTGTTCAAATAGTCACTGAGTAAGTTTTTACAATTTTCTCGTAAGCCAAATTGTTTAATTTTATCGAGAAGAATTTCATGATTTACGCAGTCAAATGCTTTAGAAAGATCCACAAAAAGAGCAAGAACTTTGTTATTTTTATCTAATTGTTTGTATACAGATCCAAAATCTTATTAGAGCCGACATTGTAGACTTCTTTTCCCTGAAGCCATATTGATTCGGTGAGAGAATGTTATTTTTTTCGAGAAATGAAATAATTCTTTTACATAATATTTTTTCAAATATTTTTGAAAACACAGATAAAAGTGAAATTGGACAATAGTTTGTGATATACTTAGGATTACCATTTTTGAAAAGCAGAATAACTTTGGAAATTTTTAAGGAATTAGGGAATTTACCCTCAACTATACATAAATTAGCAATAGAACATAATGGTATGGCAAGGTATTGTATACATTATTTAATAATGGCAGTAGAGAAATTGTCAGCACCAAGTGCATTTGTATTTTTTAGCTCTCGTACAATGTTAATAATTTCAATTTCACACACTTCATGGAGAAAAATTGTTCTTCCTGTTAAGTTAGATCGGTTCATTTTGTTTGTTGGTGGATAAAATATTTTTATTTAAAATATCATTAGGTAAATTAACAAAGTAATTATTACATCTATTGGCGATTTCTATTTTATTAGTTATTTCGATGTCATTAACTAATACAGTTTTATTACTTTCAATATTTTTATTTTTAAGAGTAAAATTTATAATATTTCAGATGGTTTTTGTTTTTTGTTATAATACATTATTTTGCCAACCTAATAACAAGTCTATACGTTGTTTTATACCTTTTATAGTAATTTGAATCAACTGTCCCTGTTTTTTGCATACTAAATAAACTCTTTCAATTTAATTGAAGATGTTCTGATCCCTGTAGTTATCCAACTTTTTTTGTTTACATTATCCTCATTATTTTTTGTAACATACTTAAAACTTTCATTGTATTAATACTCCAAAGTATTTATAAAGTAACCAAATTTATCATTTACGTCCCCATTTACATTGTAAACATTACACCAGTCTTCATCTTCTAGATACTTAATAAATACTTGAGTAATTTTTTGTGAAAATGATCTACGTTTGTAAGATTTTCCAGAATTATCATTCATAACTGGAAACGTAATGAGTTGTGCTCCATGATCTGATATATACCGTTTTGTATAATTTGTTTGGATATATATTGATATTAAAATATCAACTTTCCTAAAAATCATTAGGTTTTTTGACGCCAGCTCTCCGACTCTAAGGGAAGAGATTCTAAAATAGGAAGAGCGATCGGCTTGAAAAGTAACAGAGAAAGTTCATTCTGAAGGTATACTGCAGGTCAAAGATAAGAAAAAGTTTCTAACTTATTCGGCAAATAATGCCACAATGCTTTTCGAACTCAAAAAGTCTGATTTAGGGCTGATGGCAGGCCTTCTAACCACTGCTCCTTAAAACATCGTTTTAATGTTAGGGGCAAGGCAGAAAATTATTAATGTAAGTACTGTGATGTGGCAACAGAGACTGTGGAATATATTCTTTGCAAGTGCAAGATGTAAGTCCGCATCAGGCTAACGTACCTAGAATAGGCGGAAGCCATAGGAAAATTAGCACAATTTAGTTTGAGGTAGAGAAGGGCTGAAGAGCGAAGCAACCCCTTTAAAAATCACCAATGTATTAATTGTTTAGGGTAGATGCAGACATCAAACTAAAGGAGAAACTATAATCCTTATTCTTGGTGTGAAAAGTGTGAAAAGTAAGAAGATTTGATTTAAAAAAAAGACAATTTAGATCCTTCAACTCAAATGAATGAATCAGTTAATTAATAAGCCTAATCAAAATAATAGCAATATTAAGATAATATGTATTATTCAGTCTCTGAGAAATTTAAACATTAGAAGTAATTCTACATAAAGAGAAGCCACATATACTTGTGATAAGTGAACGTTGGTGTAACACAGATAATATGAGTTTGATGACAATGAAGGGCTGTACAATTGCCTCTTGTTTCTTAAGTCATGGTGGCATATTGTTGTAAGTAGTTGATAATTTTAAATTTATTAAATTTATTTACGCCACAAGCCCTTTTTTACAAAAACATACAATTTTTATTATTTAGAGTAAGGTTGTTTGAACACCCAACATATATCAGACATTGTACAAATAATATAAAGTGGGTACAATTGTTTGATTGATTTCTTAAACGATAAAGTTGAATATACAAAAAATACTGCATTATTTTGAATTGTATGCACAGAGAAAAATGTGTGTGATATTTTACCACAATTGTAGAAAATTGTACTCCAAATTGGTCTTAAAATGGTGACAGGAACAATTTGTGCAAATAAATAATACATTTTGGGGGCAATGATTTTGTACAGTTTATGCATTAACATTGTTTGAAATTTTTGTACAAACTTAAAAATCACATAAATTGAATACTTTACAAATTTGAATTATGGTTGCATAAAAATATATAATTTTATTCCACTTGTGGAAGTTAGTTTCTACAATTTGTGTGAAATTTTTAAATATATTCTGAAGGATTCCTAAACAAACATTCACATCTAAACCTCTTCATTTGTAAAACATACTTACAAAAAATTGTGCTCTTAAGTGACACAATGTTTATAGTTTTTTAAAAGAATGTGTTTTAGGTTTCCACAATTTCTAAATGAGAAATACTCAAATTGTATGTTTATTTTGTCACTTTGTAATTCATTTTGCACAATATATACATGTAATTCAAAGAAGCTGTTCAGTAATGTATGAACCAGGGTTAGTTTTGCACAATTTATTACTCTATAATCTCCAAATTATGTATATATTTTTTGGTTCACTGTGCACTCATTTCACACACTATATGTATCCACTTCATTTTAATTGTATCATTCTGTAACACAAATTGTGAAATATTATTTCCAAAATTGGAGGTATTCCTAAAGGATTTCAATAAAAAAAATTAAAGAATAAATATTTTATTTTAACAGGACAACAATACATAGTAGAGCATGCATTTATATATTATCATATGGTAAATGAAAACATTTCTATTTTTTTAAATACAAATAAATTTTATATGCATACAGTTTTAGTTGAAAAGAAGTAGGTGACTTACATTTATGCTTAAAATAAATCCATTTAATAATTTTAATTTAGAAGGCTTCCAGTGCTTCTTCTTTTTAGCTTCTATTAACGCAGTTTGTAGTAATAACGCTTATGTCGTAGGCACGTCATATTCTTAAAAAAAATTACATTTATCAGTTCATCACCAAAATCAAATGTATTGCTTACCATCAGAATATCTTCGTTTTGAAGCAGTTCTTTTACAAGTTTGCCTTTTGGGTTTAGTAGTTTAGGAACAGCTTTCTGTCGCTTCGCATAAGAAAACAAAATTACTCTCAAGCTGTAAACGAAATCAAGTATTAGAAGATAGGTATCATGCATTCTTCGCATATAAACAAGAAACCATGTTTATATTTATATGTTGACGAAGTTAATTTAAGAGAACATATATGCAAATCTGTAACTCTGTGTGAAGTACTTACCTCTGTGAATGCTGCATGGAATTACATCTAGGAAACCCCACTCGGTTAATAAGTTTTCAACAAATTCCATCACAAATGTAAGTACTTGTATAATTCTAAAGTGTAGGTCTTCACTTAACGAAATATCACCTGGGTCTGATGCGTAATTGCCTGCGCGTATATGCGTAGCATGGCCGGCGCAGTCAGTACAATTTTTAACCAATAAACTTTACGTGAAACAAATGAAACAATTATAAAAAAATTTAAAACAATACCACCAAACTGATTGTGAATAGTATGTCATTCAATTGTGCAATTTGTGCGGACGGCATATATTACTATTATTGTTCAGCGGAAATAAATATATTGGGACTCCTACATTCACAAGTTTGTCAACAACAGTTTATAAAATAAAATCACACTTTTATCTTACACAAGTTGTGCAAATCCTTTAAACAATTACTTAGAACTAATTATAAATAGAATGGCAACAAAATATATAGTTTGAGGATACTATTATAATTAATTTAGTTAAATTGGGTATGATTTGTTGAGAAAAAATAAATAAATTTAACTCTAAATTTCGCCAATTTGGTGGTCGAAGTTTTCAATAAATTCATCGTAACTAAATCTTTATATTGGATAAATAAAACGCACAAGAATTATGCACAATTAAAATGTGTAAAACTATATAACGTTGTGCCCTAAAATTTTACAATTGTTTAAAAAAATGCAACATGACGTTGTTCCACAACATTGTGCAAAATGTTCCAAAGCGATTTCTCTCTGTGTACATGAAGTATATCCGAATTACAATTTCTTCTATCATTTACTTTAAATTTTATTAGATTAGTAAAGTCTGAATATAACCATTAAGTATTTCGTGCAGAAAGCACATATCAGCCTCCAATCTTCTAAGATAGATAGATAATATTTATTGGTGCTAAAACAAGAAATGTTATACACAAGTCAAATACATTGATAAAACACAGTAAGAAACAAATTGACAAAATAAAATGTATACATTCAATAAATTATCTATTGATATGAAAAGCATATTAAAATACATTAAGCTCAAGATAAAATTTTAATTTTCAGTAATTACTGATACATCACACTAAAAATTCATTGGCGGTGTAAAAAGCTTGGTTTATTAAAAAAATTTAATAAGTCGTTTAAAATTATTGACCGGTAGTACTCTGATCCAGAGAGGCAATTTATTAAAAAAATTAGATCCATAGTAATTGAGGCCATTCCTGCTAGATCTTAATCTTAAGTAATTGAGTCCTTATGTTATGTCCATTTCGGTTATCGTAATTATGTACAGATTTCTGGAATGTGTACTCTTCCAGATTATTTTTAATGTATAACAGACATACATAGATATATAAACTAGGGAAAGTTAGTATTTGCAGATTAATAAATTCGTGTTTAACATCTGCCCAGTACTCCACATTCCTTATAATACCGATCACTTTCTGCTGCAATCCAAAAATTCTACAAGTAGGAGGATGGCCCCAGCTTATAAGACCATAGGACATGTGGGACACTATAAGACTATAATAAGCAGCTTTTAAAACCTGAAGAGGAACCAATCTTTTGAGAGATCTAATTAAAAATATGTTTTTTGACAATTTATTTGACAGTTGTTCAATATGTTGACACCAACTGAGCTTTGGGTCCAAGATAACACCTAAAAATTTAACATTACCCGGATTCTCATAGTCTTCAATTGCTCTATGAGAGAACAGTATATTAGTAGTCTTATTTTGATTTAGACTTAACTAATTTGCTATGAACCATTCATTGGCGGCGACCTGTGAGTCGGTCATTTGCTCCCTAACAGTAATTAGGTACTTGTGACGGGTTATTAATGTTGTGTCATCCGCAAACATTCAGCTCAGCGTTTGGAACACCCATTTTTTCTGTTCTAATGTGTTAATGTTAAGCCAAGCAAGAAGGTTGTCATAATCATATTGATCCCTCAAATACCCCAACCTAAATACACAAAACCTTAAGAATTTCTTTTGAGCGCCTTTTATATTGTGCTATATAATAATTAGGACACCAGATTATAGAGCAATGTTCCAATACTGAAAGTACCAACAAACAGTATAACCATTTGAGACTGAACAGAAAAATCTGCTCCAGATCTTTGAATGAAACCCAGCATTTTCAATGACTTTGATATTATTTCACATACTGGGTGTTTCAAAATTAAAGGTAATAAGCACGTTACTTGTGGATAGAGGGCACTTTGGCGGTTCCAAATTACCCAGCATTAATGCATCCATCGTCCTTCCTTACTGAGATACAGGATCTTTTATTGATTTTGACAAAATCTTTCTTTGATCATAACTATTGAACCACCCTGTATAATCGGTTCATACTTAGAATATATGTTTCGCTTATTTTTCTTGATAAAACTTCATAATAAACCAAAAAGAAATCCAGGTCCGGCTTAATAAAAAATTGACAATATCTTGTATGTCAAAATCAACCCTATATGACAAATTTTTGTAGATCTGTTTCGATATTGGAAAAGAGCGGAAAAAATTGAATAGAGTAGCTCACTTAATTTGTTTGCGGATTTCATTCATCAACCTTGATTACTTGCCGTAAATCCAATTTCATTAAAATGGTCGAGACAGTTAGAACTTGAATATTTATTTCAGAGTTTAATTACCAAAAGAAATTAACTTGCAGCAGTGACAATTCTTACACTTCTAAACTAGGTAGGTGAACTATTGTAAAATCATTTTAACACTGTAGTTCACCTGATAAATCTATAAGGGAGGATATGTGGCCCAATCAAATGATTGTTAAAAACACCGCACCAAATACATACATATTAACAGCAAATCGATGTTGGGATTTATTCTGTCTTATAGCATGTGGATTCTTTTCTGTCCAAACATGTGAATTTCTTAAATTATAAACACCATCTCTCGTAAATTATGCCTCATCTGTAAACAGACATATTTTAAGAATGCTTCGATTCCGAATAATCCATTTACTAAAACTTAAGAGATGATTTTATAACATAGCTGCTTTGTCGCATTACCTAATGATGAAAATTTTAGTATTTGACTTCATATTTACTGGTTCGACATAATTTCGTTTTATTATTCTAAAATATTTGTTATTTGTATTAATATTATTACCCACATTACAAAGTATATAATATGCCTTATCGTTTTTCAAATGGTGAATATGCGGATATAATGTATGTGTATGGATTTTGTGATGGCAATGGACGGGCTGCTGTGAGAGAATATCAAAGAAGATTTCCTGGACGCCGAACTTCTGATCATAAAACTTTTGCCATAGTTGTCAATTATTCTAACAATCATAGTCGGTATCCAACGACCACCTTAATTGAGCATCAAGTAAGGCAACCTTTAGCTGTAGAAGAGAATATACTAAATATTGTTGCAAATAATCTAAAAATTGCTCTCCGAACAAGTTGCAAACTAAGCTAAACATACTAAACCAATAGACTACCGCCCCCTTTAATGACCGTTTTAAATGCAGTAAAAAAGCGCCTTTTTAGGATGTAGCGAATGTTAGTCTAATAACCTTACGGAAAAGAAATGCTGCCTTAGCAAATCTAAGAATTTAAACTCACTATGGCAATACAGATTCTCAAAAGACATATGACCATCTTTAATTACACGCTGAATAATTGCATCGCTGTTATCTCCAAGATTAGTCAAATTATGTGGATGACCCGTTTACCTTAAGGCAACTGCAACTGCTCACTTTTTCCCCTTCGGAAAGGTTAACTGACAGGTCACACAATACATAGGATGCCAATAAAGTTTTTACAATATTCTCTATATATTTTTCGCCTAATTATTTATTGATTTTTTTTTCCTTTGTTGTTGTATACCCATGCAATTTTTCTGGGTTTTCTATTTTGCAAAAATGAAACGTGCTTTGCAGATATATCATTGTGTTGGTTTCTTCTTGATTGCACTTCAAATTTGATGTTACGCAGGAGGAATCCAAATTCACATTGTTGGGCAACATATGTCCTTATTTACACCAATATTCAGAAATGTATTTTAGATGATTCGCTTTATTTTTGTTATTATTTATAACGTTATTCTAGTTTGGAATGGGAATTGTATCTGTTATGGCGAATTCATAGGATTCTGATGGTTTTTTAAGTCATACCATACATTTTTTTAAATCTGAATTTTCGGACAATTTTTATTTTTTAAACTCAATTTTTTATAACTTATTAACGATTTTGTACTATCTTTGCACGTCTATATATACTGTCCTCCTAAGCCAAAATTTCTTAAACAAATCGGACGTGCTTCAAAGTTTCCTTGTTAAATGACCAACTTTCGTCAGTAATCATGAATCCATTATTTTTGCATCTACCTGATAAAATTAAATCCAGAAATAGAATGAAAATATTTGAAAAAACAAGTAGCGCTGAGATTAGCTGCATAAAATGTCAAATATCTCAAGATGAGCAGATACTGAAGTAAGTCATTTTGGCTTAGGAGGGCAGTATATTATATGTAACAAATTACATCATAATTTAAAACCACGTATTTATTGCATAGTAATAATTGTCTAATAACTTTCAAGCAATCAATGATCTACAGAACAAGAATAATATAATATCTTAATTATATTAGGTATTAGACTAACATCCATCCACAGTTGCCAAGAACGAACTCTGCCCTAGAGTCATGTTGCGCACTATCATAACAAGACATTACGGTCGAGTTTAAAAATGTGTATCTCGAAAACTCTATAAAATATCGAGCTAATTTTTTTGTCAAAATTTTTTTTGATCTTTAGGCTATTTTGTTCGCATATAGATATAAAAAAATCAGATCGATATCGCAAGTAGTTAATATTTTAGCAAGAGGTAAACGTTTAAAAACAAATTCTTGAAATAACATTAGGCCATGTTTGTTTCTTGTGAAGAAATTATACAAGCACAAACAAAAGTCCAACAAGTCATATCTGATGCCCCTAAGGACCCCCTTTCTGAATTCGTTCCCAAAAATCATTTACCTTGTTCGAATGGGTCATTTCAATTTTTAAAGCTTTGGAACCCTTATTAAACACTTTATCATTAATTTTGTAAGGATAAGGCCATGATAATGATAAGGCGAGTCTATTCGTGCAAATGCAATCTTATAGCATTTATCCACATTTAAATGTAGGACATTTTCATCGCACCAATGGGACAAACCATCCAAATCGCTTTACAACAATTCAACATCAGAAACATTTTTAATTACTCACTTTGAAATCATCCGCAAACATTAGAAAATTACTATTTTCTATCAATGAAGCTAAATCGTTCACAGAGAGATTAAATAATAGAGGGCCGATATGAGATCCTCGAGAAACTCCCGATGTTACTTTAATCGATGGTGATAGAAAATTACCATAATTTACACATTCTAACTGACCATTAAGTTAACTACTAAAACATTTCAATATATTGCTGCTGACACTTAACCTTTCTAATTTTGCAATAAGTAGATCATGGTTCACTCTGTCAAACGCTTCAGAAAAGTCAGTATAGACAGAGTCAACCAACAAATTAAACAATGTAATAATTGGCTTCTCAGAGAAACTATATTTTGAAAATGCTGTTACTTTTTTGCTTGATCATGTTAAGCATTGTTTAATCTCAGTATATAGACCTCTTACAGGATCTGTTGAGACTTTTATATACAAACTATCACATGCTTTAAATTATTACTGTAAAAGAATTTAGTAATATAACATATGGTGATTTAAACATTAATTTTCTAAACAATTCTCAAAAAAAAAAAAATGCTGGTTTGCTAGATAGTTACAATTAGCAATTTCTTTCTATTATACAGGGTGATTCATAGTGGATAGAGTATTAGAAATGTATGGAGAACAAGTAAATATATCCTTTTGAAAATTTTTCTGAGTCCAGGCATGTAGCACACCCTATATCTAAACCCAGCAATTTCGGAAATATTTGACATTTTATAAAAAATTTGATAGATTCAAAGGTTTGCAAGAACCGTTATAACTTTCTTTGTGTAAGAGATCATCATTGGTTCTTTGGTACATAGAAAGGAAACAAGGTGAGCTGCACTCTACATTGAAAATAAATTCCATTATAGTATACCAAGTGTTCCATTTTTCGCGTTACATTTTGTCAAATTCAAACCCCAAAAACTTTTTTATTTCAAATGGAATAGCCTATATTTCTTACATCATTTTATGTAAAATTAAATTCTCTTTTCCCTAGTATAAACATTGTACGGGTTGAAGTTACAACTTTTTGAGATATTCACGATTTTCTGAAATGTTCTAGAATTTTTAGTAAAAATTATCAACTTAACCATGATTAGAAACAATTTATCAATGTCAGTCATTGTATTATATCAAAAAACTTAAAATTTGTTTATTATTTATAGGAATGTGATAATGTAATGTCAAGAACATGTAAGACATTTACTTTGCGATACCCACAAAAACAGAAACCATCACTAAACACTGTAAAACACATATTTGATAATTTTAGAATATTTGACTCTGTTAAGGCAGGAATACAAAGGAGGAAGCCTATTATTGACAAAGAAACAAATTATTAATGTAAATAAAATATATCCAAAATCCGAACTGTATAAGCTAAAAATAGCAAAGATAAAATGAATTAAAAATATGACTTCATTTAAATTCAATAAATGCTCAAAATTTAACCCTCGAACCTCTAGACATTTTTCGCACCTTCGGACTAATTCTTCATGGGTAGCTCTTCTAACTGAATCCGGTGATAAGTTTTGAAATGCATTTCTCACTCTCTGCATACAATCTTCAATGTCTGTTAATGGACTTTCATAAATTTTATTTTTAATAATTCCCTAAACAATAGAATCCAGAACTGGTAAATCGTGCGAGCAAGGAGGCCATGGGAAAGGTCCATTACTGGCGATTCACTGATCATAAAAAACTTCTTGTAAAAATTATTGATCAAATAAGATTCAGGTGGAGCAGCATCCTCATCGTGCTGATAAAAAATTTGTCTATGTTCGGTGAGAGATAAATTGTCTAAATAGTTATTTTCCAAATTTTGTAGAATATTTAGGTATTTTTCACCTACGAACACAAAAAATTGTGAATGTAGCTGAAGAAATTATTTTAATTTACTATTTAAATTTTTCTCATAAAAGTGTAATGCTACAACTCAATCGTTTCTTACGACACAATAAACATTAAGCTGCCAATGTTCTTGAAAATTTCGCTCTCTTAATACATGAGGATTCGAGTCACTTCAGTAATGGGAATTGTGTGTATTAAAAAGTTAATTTTTGGTAAATTTAACTTCATTTGACCATGCAATATTTCTGAAAAAAGAATAGTCACTTTCATGCCTTATTAAAATAAGTTCACAAAAATCTTCTCTCGTTAGGAAATTTGTTTCTTTTAATTTTTGAACCATATGATATGGATGAAATGACTAGATTAAACTTACTTTTTCACAAGATTCTATTAATTGAATTCTTGGATAATTCTGATTCCAGAGCAGCTTGCCTTAATGACATCATTGGAAATGCCCGAAAATATCCAAGAATTGCTATTTCTATGTTTTCGTCAACAATAATAGGCTTTTGACTTTCTGCCTTATCAGAGCCACGTATTCTTCTTTTGGAAGCCAACATTACAGGAAACATCTTACCCACCTTTCAGTTTAAAAGTAATATTCAATCACTTTATTTATTTTGAACCTGCTAGTGAATTAGAGATACTAGGCATTATTAAACAATTGAAAAACTCAAACTCAGCTGAGGATGACAATGTATATAAGCTCAAATTTGTTAAAAAAATGTATGTATCACATTGTTAAACCGTTAACTGAGTTAATAAACTTTTCACTCAAGGAAGGTGTATTCCCAGATAAATTGAAAACGGCAGAAATTATACTACTATATAAATCTGGCGACAAAACCAGATTGGAAAATTTTAGACCAATATCTTTATTAAGCTCCTTTTCAAAGATATTTGAAAAATTGGTATCACACCGAATTGTAAGTTTTTTTGATAAACATAAGCTCTTTAATCCTTTTCAGTTCGGTTTTCGTAAAGGTTTATCTACTGTAAGTGCCATAACTGAATTTTTGAACATATATAAAAATCTTAATAAAAAAAAAAGGTAATAGGCATATTCCTGGATTTAAGCTGCTGAATAAATTAGAAAGATATGGCATACGAGGAATACCTCTAATGTGGCTCACCAGTTTATCTTCAGGATAGAATACAATATGTTGATATTAGTGGTCATAAATCCAGTCTACTGCCCTCTACTGTTGGTGTACCACAAGGTTTTATGTTAGGTCCGCTTTTGTATAATATTTATGTAAATGATTTTCAAGTGTCAAATTCTATTCATGTATGCTGATGATACTACTGTCCTTGCATCTAAAGTAAATGTCAATTATGTTGTTAGGGAAGCAAATTCGCAATTAAAAGAAGCCAATAACTGGTTTATTCCATATTTATGATATTACTTTATCACGTTCCTATAAATAATAAACCAATTTAAAAAGTCTCCATGGATGTAATTTAAACGTGCTGGCATTTTTTGACATAATAGAATGACTGACATTGATGACTGTTTCTAATCATGGCTAAGTTGATAATTTTTATTAAAAATTCAAGAACATTTAAGAAAACCGCGAATATCTCAAATAGTTGTAACTTTAACCCCTACAATGTTTATACTGGAGAAAAGAGAATTTAATTTTACATGACACGATATTAAAAAATATAGGGTGTTCCATTTGAAATAAAAAAGTTTTTGAGGTTTGAAGTCGACAAAGTGTAGCGTGAAAAATGGAACACTTGGTATACTATCATGGAATGTATTTTTAATGTAGAGTACAGCTCACCTTGTTTTCTTTCTGTGTACCAAAGAGCAAACAAGGATCTCCTACACGAAGATAGTTTAGTTATATAGTTATAACGGTTCTTGCAAACCATTGCACTTGTCAAATTTTGTATGAAATATCAAATATCTCCGAACCTGTTTGGTTTAGATATAGGGTGTGCTATATGCTTGGACTATGCGAAAATATATAGGGTGTTCCATTTAAAATAAGCAAGTTGGTATCGACTTACGGTATAATCGGAAGTACCATATGCTTCTAATTATTTTGGTTGGATTGGCCACATTGATTTTAGTAACTACCAAAATCTATAAAAGGATATACTAATACTCCATCCACTATGAATCACCCTGTATATTATATTATTCTTTTGGAGAAGATTTGTTCGAAATACTCGGACTACAACGTTTTTCTCGCCGATCTCTTTCGTAACCAATTATCATCTGCAAATTCAAGCATCATAGCCGGGTTTAGGGTTTTTGTCGCTGTTTAATAAAATTATGAATTATTACTATTATGAAAATATTTAGAGAAATTAAATGACACGTTTATTTCATTTTTTTTTTATGGCTTTATAATACAATACAATGCAATACTACTTTATTTGTCTTTTAAGTTACATCCAGTGCAGATAAGTCAGGTGCAATACAAAAGGGTATGATTAGATACAATAGTAAAAACCAGTAGTGAGTAATAAAATACATTATATAATAAAATACATAAATAAAGAGATACAATTAGTTGATGAGGGTATTAATTCAGTTCGTTAATTAGTGAGACAGTGTAGAGGTTCCATTAATGGCCTGGATGAACTCATCAATGGTGTAAAAACAGTTCGAGGAAGATACTCTTTTAATTTTCTTTTAAATTCAAGGAAAGGTCAGCATTTCAGGTCTAGTGGTAGCAGGTTATACAGATGGGTACCTGAGTATAGGAGTGACTTTTCATACCTAGTGTGGATATGCTTGCTTTGGTATGTCATTTTTCCCTCGGGTGTTGATTGTATGTATGTTGGAATGTTTAGTTAGTGTAGTCTTTTTTCCATGTATGTGTAGTAGAATTTTTAGTAAATATATGCTAGTGACTGTTAGAATCTTACTTCCGCAGAAGGTTGTTCTGCAGGAGGTGTGATACTCAAGATTGAAGATCATTCTTATGATACGTTTTTGTAGAATGAGAATTCTATTTATACCCGCGGACTGACCCCACACAGCAATGTTGTATGAAATTACTGAGTGAAAGTTTGCGTAATATACTGATAGTATGGAATCTGTGCCTAGTTTGTTTTTCAGGTTCTTTATAACGTAGGAGCCTTATTGAGTTTTTTGGCTGTCAAGTCGATATGTAGGTTCCAATTCAATTGACTATACTATAGTACCTAGAAATTTGATAGAACTTGTCGGGGTTAAAGTAATATTTTGAACAACTAGGTGAGGGTTAGTGGATTTATCAATAAGGTTGTAAAAATTAATGAGGACAGTTTTTTTAAAATTTATCATTAACTGTTTTTTGTGCGCCCCTTCTGAAGTAATTACAGAGGTGTCATCTGCATATATAAAGGTTTTCCCCTTTATGATATGCTGGGGGAGATCATTAACATACAGTAAAAAAATTAGTGGACCAAGGAGGTGTGCCTCTCTCTGTTAATGGTATATTCTCTCGATGTCGTGTCGCCATGTTTTACCATAAATCTTCTGTTCGTTAGGTAGGATGTGAGTAGGGCACAACTCCAAAGACTTGCCTGTCTGGGAGTCACAGGAGCATTACGCACGACCCCCACGGCAGTTCTGGAGGTCCTCCGGACCTCGTGCCCCTTCACTTGGTGATTGTGGCCAAGGCTCGGAAAGCGGCCTACAGACTGAAATGTGGTGGTCAGTGGTAGTTCGGAGGAGAGCAATTAGGCCACACAAGGGCCCTATCTGATGCAATAGAGGCCCACCCACTCCTGGAGGCCAGGAGTGACGACGTAGTGCCTTCCATCTCCTTCGCACCACCCTTTGAGGTGGTCATCCCCAAAAGGGAAGACTGGAACCCACTCGAGAACATACTCGGGCCTGCCGATATCGTCTGGTTTACAGACGGATCGAGGCTAGAGGAAGGTACCGGAGCAGGGATATATGGAGAAAGGCCCAGGGCTGAGCTCTCCTATGCCTTGGGCCATTTCGCCACAGTATTCCAGACTGAGATCTTTGCTATCTTGGTCTGTGCACAGGAAAATATCCGAAAGGAATACTCCAACAAACACATACACATATGTAGTGACAGCCAAGCGGCCCTCAAGGCCCTTGCATCGACAAGAACCAAATCAAAATTGGTTCGAAACTGTAAACAGGCTCTCTGCGAACTTGGCTCATCCAATTGGGTCAGGCTTCTCTGGGTGCTTGGACACGGAAGCCTCTACTGGGTCCGGAGCCGGCCCTAGGTTATCCTAGATCCAATGCCAGGAGGTTAATAGAAGACTGGGCCCGCTCCCAGTTCATTGACTACTGGACATCCCACCCAGGACTCCGGCAAGCGAAGCCCCTCATCTCAGGGCCCTTGCCGGAGAGAACAAAACAAATTCTGCGACTAAGCAGGAAACAAGTCAGAGTCGTAACAGGTCTTTTGACCGGACACGGCTCTTTCAGGAAACACCTGCACACCATGGGGGTGGTGGACCACCCCGATTGCAGGTTTTGCGAGGGCGAGGAAGAAACTTCTATCCACGTCCTGACTTCCTACCCTAGGTTGATGAACCTGAGGCACAGACACCTCGGCATTGGCTTTCCAATGCTGGAGGAAATAAGAAATTCCCCCATAGGTAGGATTTTGGCCTTTGGACTAGAATCCGGCCTGGGTGGGGGCTTTCAATAAATTGGTTAGCGGTTGCACAATGGGCCACAAGGCCTGAGTGCGGCGACCTTTGCTCGCCCCGCTAGAAGAAGAAGAGTAGGGCATTGTTGCCCCTTATCCCCATTCTTTCTAATTTCTCGGATACGAACTGGATATTAAGCCTGTCAAATGCAAAAGACAGGTCAAAATTGATGCCGGTGGCAATTTCATTGTGGTCAATTTTATTATGTATGTGTTGTACAAATTCCAGAGTTGCTGTTTCCCTAGAGCGATTTTTTCTAAACCTGTGTTGACCGTCAGTTATCATATTAAATTTATTAAGATTGTCGTGGATTTTTTGTTTAGTAGGGCAGCAATGACTTTTTTTTTTTTTTTCGTGGGGGGGAAATCCTCATGGACACTCGCCGCTTTGTTCTATTGCGGGCGAGTAGTGCCGGACTCTTACCGGCTAAAACCCCCCCTGTGTACACTACCCATCGCTCCGGAACCGTCGGTTAGACATTCTTCGGAGCGCTGGGCTGCTCTGTTTTTCTCGCACTGGAATCTTTTCATCATTCTCTATTCTCTTTCAGCTCTCTGGCTGTTACGTTCGTCTATTTCCTTTGTGGTCATAATTTCCTTCACCATTTTACTGGCCACCGTCCAAGATTTACAACTTTCCATCATGACGGAGATTATGTTGTCTACCGTTAGGTCTGTACCAATCTCCCGATATGTACTCCGCCTCTGGGCTTCCCATCTCCTACATACGAATATTGTGTGTTCTGCCGTGTCCTCCTCGTTGCAGTACATACATGTCAGGAGATTTACATATTCTTCTGGTATAGTCTTTGAATGACCCGTGTCCGGTTAAGAATTGGGTCACGAAGTAGTCCAACTTTCTGAATTTGCAGTCTTGCCAGGCTTTGAGATTTGGTATTAGCCTTTTGGTCCAGCTGGCTACCACCACCTCCGCGTTCCACTTCTCTTGCCACTCTTCCATAGTGGTCGCCCTTTCTTGTTTGCGTCTGGCTGGCAGGTGTCCCTCTCCCAAGTCGTGCAGCCTCTTCCTCTCATAGACCAGGAGTTCGATAGGGGGAGCACCGGTGATTACCTGAAGGGCTTTGGTGGAGACAGTCTTATAGGCGGAGGCCACTCGCAGTAACATACGCCTTTGTGTCCTCTCCATCATGTCTCTATACTTGCCTATCTTCATCGCCCTAAACCACACAGGTGCGGCATATAACAGGGTCGACTGTACCACGTTGTAAAGTATGCTCCTTTTTGTACTGCTGGGTCCACCTATGTTGGGCAGTAATCTTGTTAGCGCTCCCACTCTCCTCTCCGCTTTGCTACACGCCATACGGATATGTTCTCCGAAGGTTCCTTGCACATCCAGCGTAATTCCCAGGTATTTTAGCGTCTTACCCGGGTGGATTTGTGCGTCTTGGACATTGAAGCTGATGGTTCTCTTTCTTCTATGTCCCTTGAGCATGATTGCCTCCGTCTTTTCTGCTGCCAGGGACAATTTGTGATCTGTGAGCCATTCGTCGACTATTCTGAGTGACTCGTGTGTCCAGTGGATTAATGAATCTTCGTCATCTGCATGCACCATAACTGCCAGGTCGTCCGCGAACGCCAGCGTCAGCGCTCCCGGTGGCATCTCAAGTCTCAGGACACCGTCATACATAATGTTCCACAGTGTCGGCCCCAGGACCGATCCCTGTGGTACTCCCGTCGTCATAGAGATGTGTTCCCTTCCTATCTTAATCTTACGGTTCGCGAGGTAGTCTTCCGTTAGCCTGATTAAATAATCCGGTACCCCTCTTCGCCTCAGTTCTCCTATGATGGTGCTCCAGGCTGCCGAGTTAAAGGCGTTTCTCACGTCTAATGCCACCAGGGCGCATAGCTTACTTCGGGTTGATTTCAGCTTTTTCTGAATGTACTCCACGGCCTGTATTGTTGACCTACCCTTCCGAAATCCGTACTGCCTATCTGCTAGGCCTTCCCCTTCTTCTATGGCCTCAACTAGTCTGTCTCTGATTAGACTCTCATACAGTTTCCCCATCGTGTCTATTAGGCAGATGGGTCGCTGCGAGCTGGGGCTGTCCATGGGCATTTTGCCCTTCCATATGAGGACCAATTTAGCCACCTTCCAGTCATCTGGGAACGTTCCCTGTTGAGCTAAGTTATTCATTAGTCCTAATAGAACTTCTGGGGCCGTTTTGTGGACCTCTACCAATACCTCTGTCGGTATACCGTCAGGGCCGGGGCTCTTTCCCTTTTTCATTCTGGCAATTGTTTTGCCGAGTTCCTCTTCGGTGAAGGGAGGTACCTCTGGGTTTCCATAGTCTCGTTTAGGCCAGTGGTCCTCTGTCTGCGGAAAGAGCTGGGCCGCTATTTCCATCTTCTTGTCCATAGTGATGTTGTACGGTGCGTCCGACGACTTTAGCGTTTTCGCTACTATTTGATACCCGTCTCCCCAAATATCTGCCTCCAGTTCTTCGCAGAGTCGCATCCAGTGGCTTCTCTTAGATGATTTGATCAATTTCCCAAGTGCCGCCTTCTTTTCCTTATATGCCCGGTGTAAGAGGATTTTCTCCTCGTCTTCGTTCCGTCCAGTCCTATGTCTGGTCAGTTTTCTTCTGGCCTCTATCGCCGCTACTCTGGCCCTTTCTATGTCTTCTGACCACCAGTATGGAAGACTCACGGTGTTACCGTTCCTTTTTATCAGGCTTTTTTGGTGCGCTCTTTTTATTATCGAGGTCAGTTCTCCCTGTTGTAGCACCCTATTTCCGCTACGTTCTAAGGATAATCTAAGCTCATTCCTGAATTTTAGACAGTTCATGAGGGTTCTTTTTTTGGTGGGCCCTCTAAACTTCGTGCCAGGTGCTTCTATAAATCTATGGTCACTTAGGGATTCCTCATTGAGGATCTGCCAGTCTCGTATTCTTCTTGCTATTCCCTGGGACGAGCAGGTTACGTCAATGTAGCTCGACAGGTCTCCCCTCGTCCATGTTGGTTCAGTCCCCGTGTTCAGTACAACCATGTTCTGACCTGCTAGCCATTCATACAGATATTGACCTCTCACGTCCCAGGCTGGGGATCCCCAGTGCGGCGATTTTGAATTTACATCCCCAAGCAGGATTTTCTCACCTGGGCATTTTTGTGCTCCTCTCATGATCTCATCAATGGATTCCTTAAAGGCATCAAACTGTATGTTCGGGGATATGTAGCAACACACGAGTTGGCAGACGCCTATGTCTACCACTACATGCCCCGCCACCCTGTGTACCTTCCTCACTTCGATGTTCCTATTGATAAGATATACCCCTACATCATTCTTAGTGTCCTTTATCCATCTTGGACCGTCGATGATTTTTTTATTAGGTTCCGAAGCCACTATTATGTCCACCCCCCTTTTTTTTGCCGCAGCGAAGGCCATATCATGGGCCCTCGGCTTGCGTTGCAGGTTCGCCTGCAAGACCCTTATGTGTTGTTTTGTCGTCATCATTTTTTCCTCTTGCGCTTGAGCTCCGCCATGAGCTTCCTGTGTTCAGGGCACCCTTCTGAACCTGTGCGGTGCCCTTCAGACTTGCAGATGATACAGTAGGGGTGCCTTTCACATTCCTTTGCTCTGTGTCCTTCGTTTCCGCATTTTGCGCATACGCTTGTTCTGTCGGTCCCCTCGCATTTGCTGCTACATGTCCGAAAAGCCAGCACTTATAGCATCTTTGCAGCTTGGCATATTCCACTATTCGACAGTATATACATCCGATTTTTACCCTTTTCTTCTCAAGGAGGGAGTTAGCGGTTTCGTGAGGGACCAAAATCCTAGCGACCTGGTTACCTCCGTAGGCGGGCCTGAGTAGATCCACCTTGACCGCCCCCGGTTTGGTGGCGTTTTCTAACGCTGCGAGGATTTCTTCACTTGTGGCTGCTCCATCGATGTCTTTAACTAAGAGTTTTGCTTCGTCTCTGGTCCTTCGGACCTCACTCCTTCGACGTTTTGCTGTATGGCAGTCATTAGTTTTTCACCTCCCTCTTTCACGGTGATCATTAACTCCCCAGCTAGTGTTTTTCTCATTTCCAGGACGCTTATCTCCTCCTTCTCGATGTCAACTTTACTGCGTACCGATTTGAGGAGGTCCGCGTACGATTTGTCTGCTGTTTTTACAAAGACCGCCTCCTTGGTAGCTTTCTTTTTGTGCTGCCTTGGTTGTCCGCTACCGTTTTTTTTTGTTTCGCGTAGGCCTGCAGCCTCTTTATCACAAAACATCAATAAAGAGGCTGCACTTCTAGCCTACTATGCTTATGTTGAGAGTAGACTCAGATATGGTATGGTTCTCTGGGGTGGCACGAGTAACATATATAAAATATTTTTACTGCAAAAAAAATGTCTACGAAACATCTTTAATATCAAACAAACTGACAGCTGTAAGCCAGTCTTTAAAGAAAACAACATACTCACCTTAATTAGTCTCTTTATTTTTGAAAGTGTGATATTTGTAATCAGAAATATCTCTCTGTTTTCGGATTATGATAGAAATCACTCATATGGCACCAGAAATAAAAAAGATCTAGTAAATATCAAAACTAGCTATACCTATATCCAGAAAAACATACCTTTCTCATTAATTAAAGTATACAACAAACTTCCAGAAACAATTAAAAACCTCCCATTAAAAAAACTAAAAATAAAGTTGAAAGCTCTACTTATACAAAAAGCATATTACACAATGGATGAGTACTTCAATGATACACTCCAGTAGAATAATTTTTTTTTTGTCTTTTTTTTCCTTTTCTGTGTAACTTCATCTCCGGTGTTTTTGCTTATTCATAATTGTCTTAATTGTATTTTACACTATATGTTAGTATGTTACTAATCCAAATTGGATGTGATTTATTGTGTATTTTATATTGTATATGTTCCAGTTATATATTATATTCTGTATTTTTTGACATGTTCTACAACCTTTTGGTTTTGTTATTTTTACAAGAACTAATAAAGACAAAACTAAACTAAACTAAACTACTTCCCACTTCTCTTCTTGTCTTTCGGTTTTATCGTTCTCTACCCTGTCCGCCGGGTCTATGGCTTCGGGTTTCCCTGCTTGCTTTTGTTCCCCCTTTTTCTTTGGCCCGTCTACTCTTGGTGGGTAGTACGTTACTTCGACTGCTGTGTCTAGAAAGATAAACTCCAGTGCTTTTTTGATCATCGTCGGTTTGTTCCTTGAAGGGCCGAAGACGGCTATTTTCCCCCGGTTTTGCTTGAGCATTATGTCCTTGAGGTACTGGATGCTCGTGAACATTTCTTGTTCATCCTCCGGCTCTCTGGTATTAGTAAGGTAGTATGTGTACCTTGTGTTGGAGCTCATGGTTCCCTCGGCATTTGGATGCTCGGTTGTTTGTTTTATGAAGGCAACTCCGCCTCTCCTTACCCCTTGGTTTCGCAGGGCTTCCTCGCTAAAGAGGGCATATTTCAATGACCTTGGCACGTTTTTGTCAACCACGAGGTTTTCGTCGACCCACCAGACCAGATCCTGGTTCCTGGGCTTGTCCTTGGCAAAGGACTTTTCTACTACTTTCCTGAACACTGCTTCGGGCCAGTGTTTTTTAGCAGCTTGTTGGAAGCCTTCGTACGACTTCTCGGTGTTATCTATCTCCCTCTGGGTTTCGTTTGCTTCAATGCTTTCGGTCACTGTCTGCGTGCCCTGATCCTTCGTCAGAACGGTCTTTTTAGGCTCCTCTGTGGCAACCTGGTCGCTAGTACTCCTTTTTTCCATCTTGGGTGTGTCTTCTATCTTTGACAAGGCCTGCCATTTCTGGCTCCTTCTTTCTAGGGACCAGACGTTCCGTTCAATCTCCTTGATGGTTCACTTTATTTCGGTTTTGGTGTTAGGGTTTGCTTTCACCAGCGCTGCCAGTGTCCTTGCGTTCCCTTGTACCATTTTTATCAATTTCAGCGAGTCTGCCATTGCTTTCATCGTTTCGGCGTCCCAGGGTTGAGCTTTTTTTGGGGATTCCATCCTCATCCTTTTGTGGTCTCTCTCTACCTCGCTTTCGCGGTTGGATCCTATCGAGAAAGCCCTCTCTCTTACTGGGCTGCGTGCTAGTGAGCTCCTCCCTTTAAATATGAGGCTTACATCCATCATTTCATCGGAAATCGGTGGGCCTCCTTCTCGCCTGGTCATCTTATCCGGTGTATTGTTTGTCTCCTTTGCTTCCTTTGTTTTTTCCATCTCCATTAGTGTTCCCACGAGTAGGGTCGATTGATGGTCGGCCCCGAGGTGACGCCCATTCTGGGGGCAAGGCGTTCATACTGTGGGGTGCGCCTGGTGCCCCACAGGTTTTAGCGACTTCGCTGTCGGTTCTTTTATAGAGGTTGCCTCCTCGTGGACCGGCCAGTTAAGGCAAGTCCCCCGGTCCCGGCTGCCACACGACATTTCCCTGCGGTGCCATTTTTTTCTTTTCCGCCGAGGTCGTTGAAGTGTGGGTCGTGATTACGGTATTAAGCGAGTGAGTGGCACAACTCACCCGTGGCTCGGATAAACCCCGGGGTCGCCATTTCCCGTAGCCACGCCTTTACGGCATGGATCCTGGGGCTGAGCTGTCCTTAGTTTTCACCGCTCACCTTCGACCTTACCGGCATGGGTGTCCCTGCTGGGAGCTTTTTTTTTTGAGCGCTCCCACCGGCATTGCTCTCGGGATCATCGCAGCTACTTAAGCCTCTCCACCATCGACAAGGTCTCACAGCTCCTTGGAGAGGAGGGCAGCAATGACTGGACGTCGTTTTTCGTGACCGGTGTGAAAAAGAAACTATGTGCTGTGTGTTCTTCTATTGTATATATAATTTCTTTTATAAAATATCTACAAACAGAACTGTGATGACGTAGAGGCTGTATTAAAAAAAACGAGCAGCTCGTAGCAGATAACTCAAAATGGTTTATATACAAGACAGTCCAAGTTTAAAATTTTTGTATAGTATAAGCGGGGGTGTGCGGGATAAAGTAATTAGAAGTTTTAAACAAGGTGAATGATGTAAAACATTATTGTATTATTTTCGCTTCCTGTGAATGCCACAGAACGTACATACTTTGAAAATATTTCGTTGCTATATTACACCAATATTTTACTGTGTGTATAATGTATTTTTCTGACGTATTCAATATCATGTATATTGATTTAAAGGACCAATAAATTATTATTATTATTATTATTATTAGACAAAAATTTTTATATTGAATCCATAATAGGTATATTATAGTATTTATTATGCATGCCTATATTAGTTAAAATATTTTTATTTTCTTTATAAATAATAATTCCTTTCGTTGTCGCAAGATAAAGTTGGGAGGCATGTGCTTCTGTGTCCCTCTCCACCAGCCGCCACTGAACAGAGTAAATTGCAATATGTGTGCTAAATACAAAAATAGATATGTATAGAAAAATTATGATAAAACACGATACACTACACTTTTTTAATTCCAATTAAAAGTAACATTAATTTTAAAACACATAATATTTTATAGTGGAAAATCTGATGAAGATGATGGAATTGTGGAGGAAGAATTCCTACAAATTGAAAATGAAAGTGAGGACAAGGTTGAGGAGGACTTTGCTGTTGATATTATGAAGGTAGATGATATTGAACATTTAGGAAACAAAGATATTGAATCAGAAAGTATTACCTACCTGGATTGCGAAGGGGAGGATGAATTTTTTCCTGCTGCAGAAACACTTGGAGAAGAAGAAAATAATGATATGACAGAAAATATCTCCTACGTTGTTGGTGGAGCAGGTGATTTTTCTCCTGGTTTAGCTACCATTCCAGAAATAAATAATGTAGAGACTGAGATATCAACGGGTACAAATGACCAAATTTCTCTGCCAAATACAACTAGAACTTCGATCCTTCGTGGACAACCCACAGACTACGATTCTTCCTCTAACAGTTCTCCTCCACCTAATTGTAAGCGTAGGGTCTCATTTCCAACAGATGAAGCTGCGTTAGTCAGCTACTGTCAACCAAAGTACGATTTCCCTTGGAATATAAGTAAGTACATTTTCAAATTAGTAATAAAATATTAAGAAGGTTGACAAAGTATATAGTGTGGCCAAAATTGAGGTGAGGCACTCATGGAAAAATCTCACATTAAGTTGGACAAAAATATTCAAGTTTCAATAATCATTATATTGCATATTGTTTGATCTTGTGCACCATTTCTGTATATATCAGAAACGTTGAATTTCTGAATAATGGAAGCTTTTGAATGTTTTTTTTTGCAAAAAAAAACCAATTTGTTTGTTGTTTTTTTTTACAAAAAAAAAAAAAAATTTGTTTTTTTTTACGTATCACCCAAAAGGTAATCAAATGGAATAAGAACGTACATATTTACAATAATAAAGCAATCACTTCTTCTAGGCTGTAAGAAGTGATTGTTGGGATTGATTTGCGTGTTGTTTTCATTTTCTTTAAATTCCGTGGACTTCATTGTGTCGCAAACTTGGCTACATCAGCAGCTGTCCATTTCTGACTCTTGATTGGACTCTTCTGCATGCAAAGGCTGGTTTTCATGTTCTATTTCAGACACGGAGGAGCTGACGTCTCGTCTTTTACTTCTTCACAACCTTCTGAAAATAGTTTCTTCGGTCTACCTTGTTTTTTCTTGGTTCACTTTGGGCTGAACCGTAGTTTATTGCAGTAGTCTGCACCAGAGGTGACATACAGTGAGGACCATAAGTAACGAATAAATTCATTATCTACGTAATTTTCAATTTACGAGTAAAATCCTAAAATACGTCAATTTTTAATTCTTAAATAAAATTTTTTGAGCATAATTTTATACCTCTTCCTTCAACCCCCTTAGAGTGATAGCTACCCCTTTACAATTTTTAAATGGAACGATAGTGCATGTGATAGTGCATTTGAAAGGGTTTTTAATTCTATCCATCAGCAATATAAGATTTTTAAATTTCTCAATTTTTTTTATTGAAACATTTTTAATATTACTAATAGACAAGTAAAATTGGGAAGCAAAGTCGCTTAATTTCCGAGAAAAAAAAAACTGGCGTAGAACCAAACCAGACTTGGTGCGATTCTTTAATTAGGTGATCGTGTACATGAAACCACTTTTCACGACATTTTCTGGTGGTCAGGAACTTTTTTATTTCGAAAAAACAAAAAAATTGATTTTTCCATGAAACATGTTTTTTAACGTCCCCACCGTTATATCTTTAAAAATAATTGTGCTACGGAACTGATTTTTTTTTTTAATTGAAGTAGACACAATAACGCTTCTAACTGTGTACAATGTGATTATAAAATATATTTTTTTTAATTGTTAAAATAATAGCAAACTTAAAGTTGTTATTTTCGTGAATGAATTTTTCAGCAATCGAGAAAAAATTTTATTTATGAAAATATGTATATACATGCTGTGAACAAATTGAAGCCAATATATGAAAAAAGTTTTTAGAATCATAATTTTTGATGTGCAGGTTATAGTATGTAGTCAGCGATTTTTTTAAAACGGGCCAAAACATATTCTTGCGCGCCCGGCTCTCATTTATACTGCTTACCGCCTGTGGACTACGGTTGTTGGGTTCATGTGTACTAATCGGGCTTTTATTAACATCTCCAAAATATGTACGAACCTAAGGTATAAACCTACCTTTTGTTGTTTTAAGGTAAAAAATATTTAAAAACAGGTAAATATAAATCATTGTTATAAAGTAAGTACCTACCTAATAAGTAGGTTATTACACATTTTTGATTGAATTAAACCAAGACGCAGGAATAAAACAACTTTGTTTTTTTGCAACTATTTTTCTATTGACAAATGAGTATTTAGTTACGTAGGCCCTGCATTAAAAGCATTCTAGTTCGTCTGTACATACATCGAAACCTTTAAATAACAGTATTTCAAGTACGACATTTACACTCGTTACAACATTTTAGGCCTTCTTTAACACAATCATATTTTCGATTTTCACAATTTTTATCTGAACAATAAATACTTAATGAAAATATTGTCCAAACATCGTCACTTAAATTCCGTCCTGAACCATGTGCATTTATAAGTGTAGTTGGCATATTGCTTCTGTACGATATTCTAAGTTGATACATAAACCTGCAATAGTTAACTAAATGTATTAGATAGGAAATCTATTATTTAAATATATATGTTTACCTTAAGAAGGGGTGGTAATAGGTGCCTTCAGTTAAAGGAAGCTCCGTTTGTTGTTGTTGCTAATTTGATCCTTAGGTCGTTTAATATCTGAATTTGTTTATTTTTGTTTTTGTACAGTACTAGAATCAATTTTGTAAAGAGTTTTAAAGCTTCGTCTTTAGACAGCAATGGCAGTTCCAATAATTTTTGAAAAACAGCAATATTCTTTAAGAACATCAAACGCAGGTTTTTAAAATATTTTTAAAAACCATTACTGGTGTCGCAACCAGTAAAACAATGAAGACAAGAAAAAACTGTAGTTCGTAAACTTTGCACTACCTTCTATATTGACAAAAATTGTCTGCTAGTGCCGTGTCCAAGTTGCATAAATAAATTAGTTCCATTTAAGCCCGAAAAAAGGAGAGTAAGTAAAATTAATAGTTCTATATCAACTGACTTCACCAATGTTTATTTGCAAAATTTAGTTTCGTACATTGCATGCAAAACCATCCTGGTATCTTCCTGTTTGCTAAATAGGTTTTGGGTCATTTCTGAATGACGTTTATGTAGTGAAACTACTTTTTCTGTTAATTTAAATCCTCCATCTATTATTAATATTTCGTATTCGATTAAGTACTGTGCACCATCTGTTGCAATTCGGCGCGGCGCGGCGGCACTGTATGATTGCAAAAAACGTTCATGTTTTCAAAACTTGTCTACCTATACGACAGTCTATATGATATTTTAATTAAATTTCGTCATTTAAAATATTATCTTTTCTGACACAATATTTCCACGATGTCGTGGAAAATGTGTTCATTATGTGTCTATTGTAAATTATTCACTGAAGTTTGAATAATGTACATTGGACGGTTTTGAGGTTCTGCTAAATTATATTGAAAAATGCCCTACTTTTTAAGGAAATTTTGACCATACCAGTTTTAAATTCATTATATCTTGAAAAATGTGCCTACTATATGAATAATATTTTAGATACCGATAAAGCACGGCATTTTTTGTACGAAGAAATTCTTTCATAATTTTTTATTCTAAAATTTGGCAGTTACCATCAAAAACGTGACCTCATGTTTATTCGGCTATTTATCAAGGTATTTAAAAGATTTTTAATAAAATAGTTAATCATATAAAATGTAAGGATTTTCAGAAAAAGAATTGGTATATATCAAATATTAATTTAGTTATCAAGTGCAATAGATAATATTGCAGAACGCGGGCAATAATATTATCTATTGCACTTGATAACTAAATTAATATTTGATATATACCAATTCTTTTTTCTGAAAATGCTCACATTTTATATAATTAACTATTTTATCAAAATTATTGTATATACCTTGATAAATAACCGAATAAACATGATGTCACGTTTTTTAGAATAACTGCAAAATTTTAGAATAAAAAATTATGAAAAAAATTTCCTCGTACAAAAAATACCATGCCTTATCGGCATCTAAAATATTATTTATATAGTATGCATATTTTCAAATATATAATGGATTTAAAACTGGTACTTGTTGTCAAAATTTCCTTAAAAAGTTAGGACATTTTTCAATATAACTTAGCAGCACTTCAACACTGTCCAATGTACATTACTCAATTCACTGAATGATTTACAATAGACACATAATTTTTTCAATTTTTTCCGTTCCTCCATTTTTGAGATATTCTCTGTTAAGGTGAGGGATCAATACATTTGAATAGTATATTAGTTAGACGCATCTCATCCTACCTTCCATATGCGGTGTACGTACCTAGATTGTGAACCGCAATAATACATATGACTAATTTAGCGCGCTTTAAAAAAAATCGCTGTTGCCAAACGATACACATTGGGAAAAAAATTATTATATCAAAAACTTTTCTAATGTTTGGGCTACATTTGCTTCACTGTATGTGTATAAAAATTTTCAAAAATAAAAAAGTTTATCGATTGGTGAAAATTGTAATACGTTAAATTCAAATATCTAGTTCTCCTAATTTTTAAGGAAATGAAAATGCGAATTGTGTAAAAACCATTAGTACAGTTAAAAGCGCTATTGTGTGTACTTTAATTGAAAAAAAAAAAACAACGTCTATAGCAACATTAGTTTTGCAGATATGACGGTGGAAACAGAAAAAAACACATTTTATTTCAAATACAATATTTTCCCTTTTTTTTAATTTAAAAAGGTCCAGACCACGAAAAAATGTAGTGAAATACGATTTCATATGCCCAGTGACATGCTTAACAAAACATGTTTGACCTGGTTCTACGCCAGAAAAAAAAACGACACGATAGAGTCTCGAATTCGCTCCTCTATAAGTATACAAAAGGACGTGAAGCGTATTCTTTATAGGATTTTGCAAACAGCAGAAAAAATAACTATGTGTGAAAACTAAACTGTAAAAATATTAATGAAATCTTTGCATTCTTTCGATAACCTGAATTTTGGTTATGCTAGCAAATTAAAATCCTATAATGAATTTGTCTAATTTCTTATTTGACAATTCTCATTATAACACTAGCATCCACACAGTCCCCTATGGCCATGCAGATTAAACTATGTAACCACAACCTTCTCAGTTGGCTACTGAGAAAATCAGAGTGACCGTAGCAACCAGTTAGCCCAGTAGTTGGTTGAAGGTTTGGTGTGTGTAAAATTTTATTAACAAAAACCTTTAGGCCGCCAGCGTATTCAACTATTAATCTAGTAAACTCATCACTAATATTTTTACAACAGAATTAGGAAACAGTTAAACAAACAAATTCAAATAACAATATATTAACAACGTTTAAAATTTACAAAGACTTTACAATTAAATATGTGATTTAAAATGGTTGGAAATGAATATGTAGAACACAACAAAAAAAAAGAGATTTATGTTTAAATTGAATATTTAGAGAACAGAATTTAAAAGTATTTAAAAAATAAAATCTCTACAAAAAAAATTAAATTGATAAGATCAACTGGTTTACAATAGTTGTCTTCTGACCAAAAAAAGAGACAAGGTGATTGTGGCTTACGTAACTTTGGCAGTGGGAGTGGCGTTCAACGAGGTCGAACCCTGGAGATGGCCACAGGTACCTGGGAGTGAGGACTGATTGATCGTGTCCTGGTCAATGATGGTGTTCCAGGGAGACCCTGTGTTGAGTTGCAACTCTCATCCAGCCAATAGCAAATCTACCATGTACTTGATCCAGGGTTGGTCGATCCGGATTATTACATGAAAACAGTGGTAAATCAGGAACCAGTTGATACAAATTAGGTTAAATTATAAAGTAGGAAAAAAAAACTAATGATTTAAAATTGAAATGACTAAATAAATTATTGACTTTAAAACTTATTAAAAAGAACTATCGAGCAGAATAAAAAGTTCAATACCATTGAGCCAAGGTCACAAATTTTATAGAAACAAAAAAAAATTAGAATTTGTAAAATTTAAGCACTGAATTAAGAAGAAAATGGTTGAGGACCAATGAAAAAAAACTAGTAAGTACTAAATTAAAAAAAAAAAAATCGGCCCTGAGGCTCTGAATTCGACTATATTGCTAAATATTATAATAACAGTTCTGTTATCGTTAAGCAAAATTTTCCAAAAGTAAAAAATATGTTAATAATACAAAAGGTTCAAAGTAGCACAATGGAAATAGAACCTATTAATTACTTGTGCCTCGATAAAACTAATGTTAAGATAGGAAAACAAGAAAAATGAAATAAGAAAAGATAAAATTTTAGAGATGATCTCCCATACTATTACAAAATTAAATTTAAATGGATGTACTTTACATCTCGTACTTCGATAAATTCAATAATTTACAATTAGTGTACTAGTTGTGAAATGAGACTATCTAACAAAGAATTCTAGAGCGACCTTAAATACAAAGAAAATATATATAAGTATGTATATATTAAATTACTGGCAAAATTCCTAATATATCACCCAGGCTCAAAACACGTTTTGTGTTCTGAACCTGTTGTCGACTTCAAAATCGGATTCCTATCCGCAGCACCCAAACAAAATATCCAGCAGTAATTGTCCAAAACAATTAAATAAATTACCGCTAGAGTAATAATTAACAAGCGGTTTCTATTGACCATGAGGTTAACCTTAAATGTGCTACAGTAACTTAACTAAATGCCAGCTTAAAATCCAATATTGACTCAAAATAACTACGTTATTATCTTAATGCAATAATAATCCAATAATAAAAATAAAAATTTCAACAAAATATTATAGGATGGCTATAATACTTCCAAATCTTTTAAATAAAAATTAGAAAAGTCTTACCTCAACAACCACAAAACGGAAAGTGAAGCCATTCCATCTATCCAATTTGCGAGTTCCTCCTCTTGGATGCCGGTTTTATCGCACCTGCGCAGTGTATATCTGAGCGGTATTTTGTCCGAATACAGAGCATGAAAAGAGTGTGGTTGCTGTGTTGATAAATTTCAACACAACGGAACGTTGTGTTACAACTAGTGGATACATAACCCCCTACGGTCATGAAGATTCATTTAAAAATGAGAACAAAGGCCTAAAATGAATTTATTTAACTACCTTGTCTTAAAACATTTTTTCATTGCAATGGATTACATTTTCATGAAATCTATCATTCTGTTTTTTGGAAATGCTTAGCCTTTGACACGTTTTTCGCCCTTATTCTGGAGCTCCTCAGAAAGACATAAAGTCACTCATAAAGATGTTTCACACAAAACCAAAACAATTTCCATGAATAAATATGAAATAATTATATTTAACATTGACTGATAAAAACAACTATATAAAAGTGAATTATTATTTGTTTGCTTATAATTGTAATGAAACATATTCTTTATAGGATTTTACAAACAGCAGAAAAAATAACTATCTGCGAGAACCAAAAGAAAAACTATGTGTAAAAATATTAATGAATTCTTTGCATCCTTTCGATAACCTGAATTCTGGTTATACTAGCGAATTAAAATCCTGAAATGAAGTTGTCTAATTTCTTATTTAACAATTCTCATTATAATACTAGCACCCACACAGTCCCCTAATAAATAGTTTAGGAGACATTTCAACTACTTTTTAAAATTTTCAAATTTAATTTTCTTTATGAAGAATATGCAAAATTCAAAAGCCTTTATATTGCTAGAGAATTAAAAACCCTTTCAAATGAGCTATCACACACACCCTCGATCCATTAAAAAATATTAAAAGGTTAGCTGTCACTCCAAGTGTTATGTTAATAAAACAAAAGTTGGAGTTAGACTATCTTTATTTCAGTATAAAATCATATCAGTGATTGATAAGGTTTTTGCAACACTTCTTATAATATACAACATCTTCCCCTTTTTATAACTATAAACCATTCTGTTTACAATTAATTATAATAAAATATAAATCAAACATTAAAATATAAACTGAATAATCGATTCATTGAAAATACATTTCTTTTTTAAAATAACTACCTACATAAAACTACTACCTAAAAAAAACTAATTATATTCTAATCTTTTCACCTTTTTAACTACTCTACCAGATCTAGTACATTCCGGAATATTATAAATACTGTCACCTGTACTTAAATCTAAAGTTGAATTTGAGTCAAAGTCAGTATTTTTTATATCTACGTCAGATTGTTTGACACTATTTTCTTTCGATGAATTACTTTCCAGATTATTAGTATGATTTGGTACAATTTCTATAAATCGCCTATTTCTAGTTATACAAGAACCATCTTTTTTTTCAATTTCATAAGAGCGATCTCGCTTTTTATTTACAATTTTACCAAAAGACCATTTTGAACCCAAAGTATTCAGGAACCGAACATGTTGATTAATTTTTAATGGTTTTAATTTTTTACAATTTTTATTATAATAAATTTGTTGTTTTCGTTGCTTCAACTCAATATTTTTATTGTATTTTGTACAGTCAATAGGTTTCGGTTTCAGATTATTTTCGGTTGATGGCAATATATCTCTAAGCTTTCTAGACATAAGTATTTGAGATGGTGATATATTATTCTCAATTGGTGTATTTCTATACAATAATAAAACTAAATGTAAATCTTTTTTATCCTCCAGAGCTTTATTTAACATTTTTTTAATAGTTTGTTTAGCCCGCTCTACCATCCCGTTTTATTGGGGATATCGGGGGCTAGATTTAATATGTGAAAATCCCCATTCTTTGGCAAAGTTATTAAAATTAAATGAGCTGAATTGAGGGCCACCATCGGATATTAATACTACAGGTATACCAAACCTAGCAAACATAGATTTTAAATGGTTAATCACAGTGTCTGAATGGGCATGATTTCCCAACAAAATTAATTCTATCCATTTACTATAATAGTCTATAACTAATAAGTACATAGTAGTGCCTAAATACAAAATATCACACCCTATTTTGTACCAGGGGATTGTTGGTATCTCATGTGGAACTAAGGGTTGTTTCTGTTGTGAAACTTGATGTTTTAAACAGATTCTGCAATTTAAAATAACATCCTCTATCTGTTTACACATACCTGGCCAATAAAATGCATCATTTTTATATTTAACTATGCCAAAATGACCATAATGAATCTTATTTATTATGTCTCGTCTCATATTACTAGGAATAATTAATTGTTGACCTTTAAACAACAAACCGTTAGTTTCAATTAGTTCATTTCTCCATCTAAAATAATTTTTTATATCAACAGGTACTTTGTTTATACTTTTAGGCCAACCTTGTTTTATATATTTATGTAACAATTGTAATACTTTATCTTCTGATGTAGCTTTAATTAATTCATTGCATTTTTTGTCTGTCATTTTGTATGGCATATCTATTATACAAACTTCCATATTTGTATAAAAAATGTTTTCTGTTTTTTGATTTCTTAAAAAAGCTCTTGACAAAGCATCTGCAATAAATAGATCTTTACCTGGCTTGTATATTACTTTAAGATCATATTTCTGCAACTGTAACAACATTTATTTGTAAACGTGCGGGACATGTAATTAAAGGTTTTTTAAAAATTGATATCAGGGGCTTATGGTCTGTTTCCACAACAAATTCACGGCCATACACAAACTCATAAAAAATTTCACATCCAAAAACAATTGCATTTAATTCTTTTTCAATCTGTGCGTACCGCTGTTGTACTTCAGTAAGAGCACGTGACGCGTATGCACAGGGTAAATTATTTTGCAGTAAAACTGCTCCAACTCCATTTTTCGATGAATCTACTGAAATTACAACTGGTTTATTCACATCATAGTACTGTAATACAGGTTTCTTGGTCAATATATTTTTTAAATTATTGAATGATTCCATATGTCTATCGGTCCACTCGAAAACAACATCATTTCTTGTTAACTCTCTGAGTGGTGAGTTTATATTTGACAAATTTGGTATGAAGCGACCAACATATGTTATCATTCCTAAAAACCATTGTACCTCTTTTTTATTTTTCGGTATGGGCATGTGCTTTATTGCTGAAATTTTATTTTCATCAGGAAAGAATCCATTTTGTGTAATTTTATGTCCCATAAAAGTTATTTCAGTCTTGCCAAATTTGCATTTTTCTTTATTAAAAGTAATATTATTTAATTTAGCAATTTGAAATACTTCTTTTAACCTTTGATCATGCTCAGCCTGCGATCTACCCCAAATAATAATATCGTCAATATATATTTCAACTCCCTCTAAATCAAAAATTTGTTTAAATCTTTTATGAAATACCTCAGGGGCTGATTTAATTCCATATGGCAAACGTAAAAAACAATAACGACCATAAGGGGTTCCAAATGTACATAATTTTGCACTTTCATCATCTAAACAAATTTGCCAAAAACCACTATTGGCATCTAATTTACTAAAAAATTTTGCACCCGATAATTTACTTGTAATTTGATCAATTGTAGGCAACTGAAAGTGTTCTTTTTTTATCACTGAATTTAAATCTCTAGGATCTAAGCAAATACGCAGTGATCCATTATTTTTTCGAACTATTACTACAGAATTTACCCAATCTGTAGGTTCGTCGACTTTTTTAATTATTTTATTTCTTTCCATTTCTACGAGGGTATTTTTAAATTGTTTAAGCAAAGGTACCGGTATCTTACGAGAGGGGTGAACTACAGGCTTAGCATTTTCAATTAATTCTATGTGATATTTGTTTTTCATACACCCTATACCTGTAAACAAGTTCAATTTTTTTTTAACAACTGTGTCATAATAGTTATGAGCCTCTCTAACATTGTCAACAATATCTATTCTTTTAATTAAATTTAGCTTTTTACAACTTTCTAATCCCAAGATGCAGAGAATTTGATTCAACTACAAACAATTCTAATGTAAAAATTTCATTTTTATATTGACAATTTAAGTAACAAGTTCCAACAATAGGCAGTTCATTATTTGTGTAAGATTTTAATTTTAGATCAGTTTTTATTAGATGTTGTTCATCTAAATTTAATTCTTTTAAAACTTTTACCGGAATTATATTTGCCATTGCGCCAGTATCTAATTTGAAATTAAATTCTTGTCTGTTGTTTAAAAGCATTGAAATGTACCATGAGTTGTCTTTGACATTGCAATTATCCACAGAGCCTATAAATACATAATTATTATCATCAGTAAATTGATCATGATTTTCAAAATTTACAACATGAATTTTATTATTTTGACATACTTTAGAGAAATGGTTAAAATAACCGCACACATTACACTTTTTTCCATAAGCGGGACACTGATTTTTACCATGTGCTCTGCCGCATCTGTAGCACACTCCGTTGTTCATTTTCAAACGCTGTCCAGTGTATCTCTGATGAGATCGACCATATTCTGTATTTGCGGGTTGACTCCCACCTCATCGTTGTACCTGGGACTTACCATGTGACTGCAAACGACTCGGCCCTGCTACCGGATTACTATACATCGTTGCTGCAGTAGTTTGTTTATTTTTGCGACTTCTGTTGAGTTGCCGGTGTATTGCTTGGATATCCATAGTCGTTAGCGCACTTGTATTTTTCGTGATTATATTTGACTGTTCCTTTGTATTTTCATATCGTATACATACTTGAATTGCACTATCTAGATCGTGTTTGTCATCTTCATCTAGTAATTTTAATCGTAACTCTTCATTTTGCAAACCACAAATAATTAAATTTTTAATTAATGAGTCTTTTAAGTCTTTTAATTCACAGGTTAAAGCCAAATTTTTTAAGTCGGTAATAAATTGTTCTATCGGTTCATTTTCTGCTTGCCTACGAGTAAAAAATTTAAATCGTTCATACGATAAGTTTTTTTTCGGCAAGAAATGATTTTCAAAACACTTTAGCACTTTTTCTAATTTCTTTTTATCATCTTCATTTAACGTGAACGTATTATAAATGCGAATACCTTCTACTCCTATATAGTGAATTAATTGCGCAACTTGTACACTTTCGTCCTTTTTGCCGATTTCAGAAGCCACTAAATAATTCTCAAACCTTTGTCGCCATAACTTCCAGTTATCACTTAAATTTCCGGTAAAGTTCATAGGTTCTATACCCCTATATTCACCCATCTTTATTAATTTTACTAAATTTTAATTTCTAATACTTTGACACTTCAAAACTAGTTGCCTTTATTCACTTTTCTTTTGAAATAATTTCCGACTGCGCCATGTTATGTTAATAAAACAAAAGTTGGAGTTAGACTGTCTTTATTTCAGTATAAAATCATATCAGTGATTGATAAGGTTTTTGCAACACTTCTTATAATATACAACACCAAGGGGGTTGAAGGGGGAGGTACAAAATTATGCGCAAAAAAATTCTTTTTAGAATTAAACCTTGACGTGTTTTAGGATTTTACTCATAATTTGTAAATTACGTAGATAATTAATTTATTTAATCATGGACCTCACTGTGTAATGAAGAATCAAGCCACTAAGAATTCTTTTCACAAACTTTTTCTAAAGGCATCTGTCTTTTCACTTCGAAACCGATTTTGAGACAAAACATTTTAATGTAACTTTTAAGCTCATTTTTAGCCAGATTATGTACACTAATATTTGTCTAGAAGGTACTCAGAAATCTTTCAGTACACTTAGAATTGCTCAAACTAAACAAATTTCCATATTTTAAAATAAGTTTTTGCTTTTTTCGGTTGGTTGGTCGTTTGTGTCTTCGGCGACGCCCCACGTTCCAGGGAACCGTATTCCCGTACAAAGGAAAAAGAATAAATAAAAAATAATAATAATTTTAATTGTTTGATTGCTAGAGACGCCGGTCGTTTTGGTTTGAATTCCTTTCGCGACACTCTAGGGAGTTAATTGGTAAACTTAACCCTACCTTGTGTTGGTGAGCTCTCTGATGTCTTCTAGGGGGTGGTTATGATCGTCTGAAGGGATGGCCAGCCTTTCAGGGGTGTTTTTGGACACTATCGTTTCTGCGCTCCTGATGCCTATTTTCAGAAAGACACCTCTAACTCCCTTATTTATGCTTGGATGGGGTTGAGATTTTTGGAGAGATGAAGTTTGACCTAAGGGCAAAGCTAGGGTCGAGTCAGGAATCTTTTACAGCGAATAACGAAGATTGGTTAGGAAGATTTCTTAAACGAAAAACACATGTTTTTAGCTTAACGAAGTCGGTTTACAAAAATATTTTATTAAAATTTCGATACAGGTTCGAATCACAGGCTCTGTAGAACACAACTAATTTCTTAATACTAGCTATAATATACTTTTTAGTTATACAGGGTTTGGCAATAGTGCCGGAACGGCTCGATTACAGCCGAACGGGACCTCGTATCAACTTCGGGTTTTCGACACTGTATTCAGCGAAATTTTTAGAACTTCTTGACATGTATTTCAGGACCGTGACGTCATTTAAGGAGTTCCAAATTCAACGATGTAACGTTTGTATGGATTCTGTTATGTAATGTGGTCTCAATAAGGGAAAATTAGAAATTACAATCGTAATTAACAGAGAATAGTTTTATTTTATTAAATGTTCACATTGGAATCCTTCCACTGCCTGACAATGTGCTAGCCTGTCCACAAATTCCTGCTGAACATTTTGGAGGGACTGAGGTGTAATATTATTTTATATGTATTAACACCAATAAATCATTATTATTATCAGCAACCGCTAGAATTCTTTCTTGATGCTCTTGTACCGTGGCAGGTCTTGTGCGATACACCACAGACTTCAAATGACCCCAGAAAAAAATCAAGAGGGGTTAGGTCAGGTGACCTAGCTGGCCATTCGATATGACCCCTTCTACCTATCCATCTCCAGGGAAAGACAGTGTCCAAAAAATCTCTTACAATTCTGGCATAGTGTGGCGGAGCTCCGTCTTGCTGGAAGTACACGTCATTTGCGATCACCTGAGGATTTTCGCGGTTGGGGAATATCTGAATTACAGCGGGTATAACTCTTTCGCGTAATAAAGTTAAATAGGTATCAGCAGTTAAATTACCATTTAGAAAAAACGGCCCTATTACATGTGTTCCTATTATACCCGCCCAGACATTTAATTTTTGTGGATGTTGTGTGTGCATTTCTTCCATCCAATGTGGATTCTCAGCAGACCAATAGCGACAATTGTGACGATTGACAAATCCATTTAATCAAAATGTAGCCTCATCGGAAAACAAAATGCGATCTACAAACTGTGGTGTCTCGTCTAAGAAATTCATAATTTGTTGGCAAAACTGCATTCGACGATCAGGGTCATCTTCTGCAAGTTCCTGAAGTAAGCTGACTTTGTAGGGATGTATTTTATTTCTCCTGAGTATTCTTCGAATGGATCTTTCACTGTTACCAGTTTCTAATGAAAGTTTCGGAATTGACGTTTTAGGCTCCTCCTGAATCGCTAACAGTACATCTAAAGCTCTGTCGTCGTTTGTCGCTGTTTTTGGGCAGCCAGTTTTTGGTAAATTCTTGACATTTGCCGTATGTTCAAAATTGTGCAAAATTCGACATGCTGTCGACTTGGAAATCGGGTTTCGCTCAGGAAAGGTATCGTTGAAGAGGTCACTTGCTTCCTGAAGGGATCGACGCCTCTCTCCGAATCCAATCATCATGAGTAAAGTTATCCATTCAGTGTTGTTCAGTTGAGCCATTTTAAAGACACGTTTTTAGAATCACAAATTAGTAGTACAAAAGTAATGTCACAGTGACGTTTATACCACGATAACGATTACTTAGATAAACTAGTAAAATAATGAGAACAATTTAACTATGACCTGTGTTTTTATTAAACGACTACAAAAAGCTTGTTTACGTGGGTCTTAGTTTTGTAAAAAAAATGGTAAAAAAAGAGTGTCTTTTTTGGATACAGCTGTTTGGATATCCACTGTTCTCTGTTAATTACGATTGTAATTTCTAATTTTCCCTTAAGTCATGGGAATTTCGACCAATTAACACGCTACCGAGTCCTGAAAAACTTTTAGAAAAAGTAGTATATAATCAGTTAATTGATTATTTTAATGATAATAATTTATTCTTTGTAAATCAGTCTGGATTCCGTGCAAATCATTCCTGCGAATCAGCCTTACAATTAACAATAACGGAATGGAAACATAACTTGGACAAAGGGAAATATACTGTTGCTGTTTTTCTAGATTTGAAACGAGCCTTCGAAACCATTGATCGTGTGATATTAATTAAAAAGCTTACTATGTTTGGTATTCAGGGTAGAGTTTTAAACTGGCTAAAGGACTACTTATCTAATAGGCAACAAATAACGAAAATTGGTGACAGCGTATCATCATCGATAGTTAATAATTATGGAATACCTCAAGGAAGTGTCTTAGGTCCCTTATTATTTATTATCTATATCAATGATATTAATGAGTTCCATGACTGTGATATCTTAAATCTGTTTGCTGACGACACTTTGCTGTCGGTAAGCAATGACAATTTGGATTTAGCTATAAACAAAATGAACAATTCACTCAAAAAAATTTCGCAGTATTTAAAAAACAATAAATTAAAATTAAATATTTCCAAAACTAAAGCCAGGATTATTACCACACCATATAAATATAAAAATATAAATACTAACCTAATTAGTTTAAAAATTGATGATGATAAAATAGATGTGGTTACTGAAGTAAAATATTTAGGATTTATATTAGATAACCATCTACAATTCAATGCACATTTTGTATATATACAAAGAAAAATAGCAAAAAAATTATATTTCTTTTCTAGAATATCTCAAAAGTTATCAGTGACGACAAAAGTTACAGTTTACAACACCATTATCCAACCTCATTTCGATTATTGTGCCAGTCTATTGTATTCCTTCGATTTAAATAAAATAACTTCCCTTCAAAAACTACAGAATAGAGGAATGAGAGTGATTTTGAAATGCAACCGATACACCTCAATCCAACATATGCTTTCTTCTCTTCAGTGGCTATCTGTAAAAGATAGATTGTTGTACATGGCTATGGTATTCATTTTCAAAATTTTGAATAACTTAATACCCGAGTATTTAAATAAATTTATATTTTTTACCAACCAAATACATCAATACCATACAAGAAATAACAACAAATTTTATATACCAAGGCAAAATTTAAGTCAAACTATGAAAATTTTGTTATACAAAGGCCTCGATCAATATAACAAGTTACCAAATGATGTAAAGGAATCTATCTCTCTACCAGAATTTAAACGTAAAATCGTAAAACATATAAAGTAGATTGATTAACACCACTTAGTTATATATTTCTCCTTTTTATTTATTGTAGTTTTGTATAATTGTGTATATATCAGTTTGATGTGTAAGTGCATGTATTATCTGTTTAGGTATAAATTATTATTATTATTTTTTGTAAATACATTAGAAAATAAATTTGTATATTAGGATTTCCTATTCAATAAACCTTATTATTATTATTGAGACCACATTACATAACAGAATCCATGCAAACGTTACATCGTTGAATTCGGGACCCCTTAAAGTATACAAATATGGAAAAATATACCGGGTGTTTCATTTAAAAAAATTGACACTTATGTCACACCTCCGAACGTAATGACGTCACGGTCCTGAAATACATGTCAAGAAGTTCTAAAAATTTCGCTGAATACAGTGTCGAAAACCCGAAGTTGATACGAGGTACCGTTCGGCTGTAATCGAGCCGTTCCGGGACTATTGCCCAACCCTGTATATAGATTTCAGATAAATCTATAAAATCTGATGCAACTTCTTTTTGCAAGCACACGTGTCGATTTTTCTTTGTCTGCATGGGTTCTCTTTAATGGTAATTAATTTCCTTCTTGTCGTTGACAAGAGAGATTTATTACATTAAGATTTTCTGAACAGGGTGGACACACGAAAATGAAATGAGATTTTCTAATTTTTAAAAGTCAGATAGAATAATTGAACGGAAATTGTGGCTGGGCGTATATTTCGCTGTAGGTAAAATTTTTGAAGTGACTGAAAAAAATAGTATTTTTGTTTAGTTTTCGACTTTCGCGATCGAAAAGGCTCTCGATTGTCCGTATTTTGACATTAAGATGTTTTAAATATCTTGACAAAAAATTTGCTTCTACAATAAAATATTATTGAGTAATAAGGCTTGTATATTAATAAAGAGAGCGGTACAAGGTGGTACTTTTGTTATAGGACTTTCTTGAGGTTATAATCAAATTATTACCTATGACTATAGACTCCATCTGTAAACGCAATTCAGATTATAAACACAAAAAAACGCATTATTATACAATTTCGCATGACTGACTGCACGTGTTTTGTGATAATAGGCTAACTTCGGCAGTGTTCGGGTTCGTTTTTTCTATACGCAATAATGCTCGATCTATCTATGAATGTTTGTAAACGCATTTTCCGTCAATTAGTCACAATTCGAAATTTTGTTTATGTCCAGCTAAATGTGAGATTTTTTCGTGTGTGCGCGCCGTGGATGTTGTTTTAATTTTCAGAAAGTACTATTTTCCAGGATTCGGAATTATTCCTAAACTCTTTGTTATACTTGTAATGTTTACTAGTTACATATATATCCCAAAACAATTCGCTATAAATTTTAAATTTATTCCACTAGGGTGGATAAAGTTCCAAAATGTCTTTATTTTAAAAATACAGTAGATCGAAGCTTCAAAACTCAAAATTTTAAAAACACGATTTTACGTATTTTTTTATCAAAACGAACTTATGTAATGATTTATATGAAGCAGTTACATGAATAATATATAGTGTACTTATGTAAATAAATATGTAATTATTTTTTCGAATCATACGATCTCGTTTGTATTTTGTTTGTTTTGCTGATTTCCATTGGAATAAAAATAGGATTCTTCTTATTTGCGTAAGAATCTTTTATTTGTTTATATGATTATTAGAATAATGTATTTTCCTATGTTACACTGTAATCAGTATTATATTCTTAACGAAAATTAAATATTAAAAGTATTTACCGTTTCGATAAAAAATACGTAAAATCGCGTATTTAAAATTTTTAATTTTGGGGCTTCGACCTACTGTATTTTATAAGATAAAGACATTTTGGAACTTTATCCATAACAGTTTTCATTGAGAATGACTTAAGGATTCTATGTCTTGAATTTGCAACGATTCCGTTGACAACAAAATTACCCATGCATTTGGTGCATATTTATGAAAAATAAATTTCTATTTTTTTGGCCTCTCCAGATTTGTTCGAAATCCAAAAAAAAGATCTCCAAATTTGACCTAAATCGATTTTGAATCAGTTTTATTTTTGAATCATAAAGAATATTACAATACAATAAGTACAACAACATTCATGATTCTTATTCCTAAACGTCAATATGACGGAATCGGAATACAATACGTACATGCGCACATATCAAAACATATGTGCACATGTTCACGCAATACATAACTACAATAACAGTAGAAGCATGATACATCAGTTATGTGATGACTAGTTACATAGTTCGAACATAGGATTTGCATTCTTTTATAAATAATTTTGTGTTACTTATTTTCAAGGAATCAGGTAGAGCGTTATATGTTTGAATACATTGAAAAAACGGATTTTTTAGACCATAATTATTTCTTACATTATTAAGATATATGTTATTTTTTATCCGTGTATTGTGATCATGTATATTTCTAATGAACTGTAATTCTATATTGGACTTTTGCTTTTTGTTTATAAGATTTCTGACATATTTAGACTGTTCTAGTTCATTTAATTGCTGTATTGATAAAACATTGCTTGAGTTAAAAATTTCTTGTGTAGATGTTCTATAGTGGAATCCAAAACAAGTTTTAATGGCATTATTTTGAAGTGTTTGAAACCTATTTAATATATTACTTGAACATGATGAATAAATAATTATTAGATATCTGAATACACTTTCGAAGTAAGATAGATAAATAAGTTTTTTAGAGTTTTCATTTAATAAGTTATTAGCACGAAAAACTGCTCACATAATGGGGTAATTTTAGAACATATATGTTTATAATGATTAAGCCATGTTAACTTATTATCAATTTTCAATCCAAGATAATTATGATATTCTACTTCTTTTATTTCACAATTTTTTACATTGATATGCATGCTTCGGTATGTCTTATTTTTAACTTGAAATGTCATATAAACTGTTTTTTTTTCATTAAGCTTTAAGTTATTTCTGAGTAGCCATTGTCTGTACTTTTTCAGATCATCATTAATAGAATTTTCTAAACATTTTTGTATTTGATTTGTGTAGATGAGGGCAGTATCATCAGCGTACGTAAAATATTTAGCTAACAGTCCAGCTCTACTTAAGCTAAGAACATAAATGAGATAAAGTAACGGGCCCAATACTGAGCCTTGAGGGACTCCACATTTAACAACTTTCAAATCACTTCGCTCATTTTGCCATGTAACATATTGACATCTTCCCGTTAAGAACGATCTGAACAGATTTAGGACATTTCCACGAAAACCAAGTTTTTCCATCTTTTTTATAAGTAAACTATGGTCAACCACGTCAAAGGCTTTTTGCAGATCAATATAAATTGCTACCACATAATTTCTTGAATCTAAGTTACTGTAAACTTCATTTAACATATCAAGAACAGTACATTGTGTGTTACTATTTTCTAAAAATCCGTACTGAAATTTATCTAGTAATTCATATTTTAACATGAAATTTAGCATTCTAACTTTTAAGATTTCTTCGATTATTTTAGAAAAAGTACTAGTATTTGTTATTGGTCTATAGTTTTCAAATAGATTTTTTTGGCCTCTTTTAAAGACTGGTACAACTTTACCTTTTTTAAGAATTTCAGGAAATATCCCCGATTGAATCACTTCATTTATTAAATTTAATAAAGTATATTGAATAATGTCATAAATCAATAAGATGTCTTTTGTAGTTATGTTGTCCGGGCCGGATTTGTATTAAGAAATAAATTTTTTCATAAAGCGATAGAATCGTGAAATGTAGTGAAATAAAAATCTCACAGACTAATACATCTTGAATACATATAAATGTAAAACAATATACAGGTTGTCCATTTTATCAGGGCCATCGAGAATATCTCACTTAATAGCGGTCGTGCAAAAAAATTGTTTGTACGAAAATTGTACCAATTTTTATAAGCTACAAAACGGTTCAAAGACATTTGAAATCCATGGCCTACTTTAAGAGTTATGACAGATAATATCGAAAATGCGGAATACGTCTAAGTAAAGTATCTCCGTTATTTGAAGAGCTATGACAAAAATTCTAAAGCGAAAATTGTTTGCAAAACAGAGTATTTTAACTAGGTTTTGTGTAAATTCTTTTAAAACCGCTGTATTTTGAGATTTACTCTTCGGGACGTTAAAAAATTTTTTTGAAATGGGCAAGAAATAGCGGCATTAAATAGAGCATTTTTCTCCCTTTTAAACGATATATCACATTAATGCCATATTTATTCATTGGAACTAAGCAAGTAATTATAAAACATTTTTAAAAAAATTACTTGTCATTTCGAAGGTAACTGTATTATATGCCTGTTGAATTCTAGCTTTTAAGGCTTCCACATTTTGCCGTGTCGTCGAAAACACATTTTTAATATACCCCCATAGAAAGAAATCAATTGGGGTTATCTCTGGAGAACAAGGGGGCCATCGATTAAATCCATTGGTATCTATCCAATGCTGAGGCAAAACTTCATTTAAACAATCTAATCACATACGGGAATTGTGGGGAGGGGCTCCATATTGTTGAAAATATTCAAAATTATGCCGATTCTCTAAAGGCATGTCATCTAAGAATTCATTAAATTCATTCAAAAAGTTTAGATACCTTTGGCCACTGAGGTGACCATCATAAAAATAAGGACCTATTAAATTAGTAACTGTAATACGTAACCACTTATTGAAAAATGGTTTTGAAATCCAGTAGGTCTATGCCAGTGTGTACCTTCAGAAGTCCATTTGCAAAGAATATTAGAAGAATAGAAGAATAGAAATTTTATTAATGCTAAAAGTATAAAATACATGCATGACAGACAATTTATAAAAATAGATCACAAACAGGGAATATATTAAATCCTGGATTTAAAAGGACAAACATTGTACATCGATATATGTATACATATAGTAGATCAGTGAGTAACTCACACAAATAAAAGATTTTCACCTACGTAGGTAAACCTGAATTTTAAAATGCCAGAAGGCTTACATATTCTTTAAATCTCTAATTATTTCATCCACTGAGAAATGGGCAGTCTTTAGGAGAAACTCTTTTATTTTGTTTTTGAAATTTGTTGGGGAAAGCGATTTTACGCAGTTTGGGATTTCATTGTAAAGCTTAACACCATGATAGGAGGTGCCAGTTTGGACTCGATATAATCGAGTGTAATTCGAGTATAGATTGTTTCTATTTCGTGTGTTGTAATCATGGCAATCGGCATGTGTACGGAAATTATTTAGATGGTTATGAACATATAGTACACATTGTAGTGCATAGATACTAGGGAAAGTTAAAATTTTTAGGCGTGTATACGAAACTTTAGTGTCTTCGCGGTACCCAGCCCCACCTACAATTCGGACCGCCTTCCTCTGCAAACCAAAAAGTCTTCGTTTTCCTGTAGAATGCCCCCATGCAAGAATGGCATATGACAGTCTAGAATGGCATAGAGCAAAGTAGGCCGATCGAAGTACTTCTATCGTTACGGAATTAGAAAGTTGCCGTAGGGCATAGATATTTTTCGTCAGAATATCTGATATATAGTTAACATGAGCATCCCATTTTAGAGTCGGGTCAAGAAATACACCCAAAAATTTGGTGCAAGCAGGATTGTTCACTGCATCATTGATCTCACGCATGGACGAAATCATCTTTACGGTTTTTGTTTCATTTAATGAGAGCTCATTTGCGGCAAACCAAGTTTTTGCAATTGACTGTGCCTCTTTATTACGATAAAAAAATCCATTATTGGAACAATTTGCCTCGTCGGACCAAAGTATTATAGCGACTTTTCCTCCTTTTAGGAAACACCCTGTATGAATCCGTGGGTTCTAAATAATTTCAACAAGAGATAAACCACTACTAACACTTTATTTAATAATTTACTGACTGTACAATACTGGTTTACTTAATATTATTTAACCTCACTTTTCACTTTTCAACTTGGTCACTTTTATAAACTGTCTTCTTAATAAAACTTCCCCTTCCGCGCTGGTAATCGCGTCATATATACTCCGAATTTGACTCTCTAGATCCATCTAGAAGCAATCAAGAATCTTCTCCAACCACATTCCAGAAAAGTCCTTGGTCTTTCTAGAGTCTTTCCAGTCACTATCAGTAGGCATAGGCGTATCATCTCCAGTTCCAAGGGGGTGTAATTCATAACAGTATCTTATTAAATTATAAATTCTTAAATGAGTGTGAGTGAGTGAGGGTTTAACTGTTAACTGAAATCATCTGTCAAAAAATTAGATTGTCAAGTTTTTCCATAGCCAACTATTTTAAAATAATTGAAGTAATAGTGCAATCGGTTTAGTAGATAACATGAAATACAGACAAATGGATATTGTACTTAAAAGAATAGAAGATATTTTAACTTTCTGAGCAAGGAATGACATTTTTATGAATGACCTCTATACATTGACAACTGTGAAAACTCTCCCGATAATTGCTCCATGTTGCTTTCCTGATTATTAATTTTTGATTGTTTGCTGAATTTACTTTATTCTTTTTAATTGTGGTAATGTTTGATTATAGTAAAGGCATGAAGAACTTACTAAATATGATAATCGTTCTATTTAGTCATAATTCTCCACGCCAAGTATGATGCTAGTTAAAAAAAAATGATTTAAAAAAGGTTTTTATAATTACTTGCTCAGTTCCAACGAATAAATATGGCATGTGATATATTGTTGGAAAGGAAGAAAAATGCTCTATTTAATGCCGCTATTTTTCACCCAATTTTCGCCTAAGAATTTTCGTCGTAGCTCTTCAAATAACGGAGATATTTTACTTAGACGTATTCAGCATTTGCGATATTATCCGTCATAACTCTTAAAGTAGGCCATGGATTTCAAATGTCTTTAAACCATTTTGTAGCTTATAAAAATAGGCACAATTTTCGTAGAAGCAATTTCTTTGCACGACCGCTATTAAGTGAGATATTCTCGATGGCCCTGATAAAATGGACAGCCTGTATATAAAAAAGGAAATCATTAGACACACAAATTTTACATGTCATACATGTATTATAAACTAATTTATCCTGCAAATATTCAGGAGTTATAAAGATTTAAAGATTACGATTTTAGCTTTAAAAAGTTGGTACCTTGAGACTGTTCTTCGTAAATAACTCAAAAGTCTTACATTTATGGAAAAAGCAGTATGGTACAAAAAATAACATGAAATTACAAGTATTTTATTTTTCGTTTATTTCTGTACGATAAACAGTTCTAAAAATAAGATACTTTAAAAATGGCGCTCGAATGTTTATCTCAATCCCAAATATGTCAGAACCAATCAGTATGATGTTAAAAATTCATGTAACAGAAATTAAAGGGTTTGAAGTACTCTGACAGGATTTTTGCTGTGGAATTTTTTTAAATAAACAAACTGGATTTTCCGGTTGTCATGGATCATTGAATAGAAATTCAAATATCTGTACCGGTTTTTATTAATATATAGTATTACCAACATGCTCTGATTTTGAGAACTTCAATTTATCAAAAGTTTTCAAGAAATATGAGATTTAAATTTATTTCTTAGCCACTAAGTTCAAGCCCCATATTTGTAGTGATATTTCCAAAAATATTCTACAAATGTTTTGAAAAACAAATTAATATATCGCTTTTTAAGCATTATTTTTCTACATGGTCATATTTTACTGTAATGCAATTGTTTTGGAGTTATTTACAAAAAAAAAAAAAAAAATCGGTAAGGGTATTTACACAGAACTTCCCTCGTTATTTGTGCATGGCGGTCACTCTAAAAAATAATTAATTACGAAATGATATTGAGAATAATAATCGGAATATAGTTATTGCTATTATTACAAAGAAAACCTGAACTTTTGGTCAAAAAAATATACAGAGAGCTCATCCAACAGTAAAAGTTCAATACAAAATAACAGGTGCCAAATATGGAAGGCTTGCGCAAATACCTTTACAAATGTCCACTATGACTGAATTATTTCTTGGGATGACCACCCTGTACATTTTTCAATAAAAGTATAATAGGTGCATATGCCAAATATTATTGCCATCGGTCACTTTTTCAATCCCACATTCACTTAATGGAGTGGAAGTATAGTGGTGGTTAAAAAATTTATTTTTTTTTGAAATTTTTCAAAAATGTTGGTAAAAAAATTTTCAAAATTTGTTTCTTCTGAAATAGGTTTAAAATGTCATGAAACGTAGAAATTTTAAAGGACCCCGCACCAAATACATGGGAAAATGGATTTCGGTGAAATTCTTTCTAACTGGGGGGAATCAATCCATTATTTGATGCTGAAAAAAGTTCCCAATACAACTTGGGTCTGAAAATCCCGGTGTCAAAAGTTACAGCTTATGAAAGTCGGCTATTTTCTGCCAATTAACAAGCAAAGTGCAATATGCATGAATCCCTGGAGATATGTTTGATATGTATGTATGTATATATATGTATATATAATAGGAAGGAGTGGATTATCAACCCTTAAACGGCCCTTTTCAGGGCCACACGATGTGCGAAATCCGACCGCGCAACCTCCTCGTGGCGCACATTGGGTAATGCTAATGCCGGCGGTACCAAGGTGTTTTCGATGTATATATCGCCGGGTTGTAAGAAGAGAGAATGGACTTATTTTTATGGGATAAAAACGTTTTTGTATTTTTATATTATTGATTTTTTTCAGGAGTGCAGGTATACATTGCACTTTGCTTGTTAATTGGCAGAAAATAGCCGATTTTCATAAGCTGTAACTTTTGACACCGGGATTTTCAGACCCAAGTTGTATTGGGAACTTTTTTCAGCATCAAATAACGGATTGATTCCCCCCAGTTAGAAAGAATTTCACCGAAATCCATTTTCCCATGTGTTTGGTGCGGGATCCTTTGAGCAAAAAGGAAAGTTTCCTTCTATTCTATAGTAGTGGTAAAAAAAGTTTACAAATTTAAAAATTGTATTTTTTTTAAATAGGTTTAGAATTCCATGAAACGTGAAAATTTTAAATTTGAGCAAATAAAAAAAAAATTTCCATCTGTTTTAGTGGTAAAAATTTTTTCAAAAAATGGTGAAAAAAATTTTCAGAATTTTTTTTTCTGAAATAGGTTTAGAATGTCATGAAACGTGAAAATTTTAAATTTGAGCAAAAAGAAATTTTTCGTCTATTCTATAGTAGTGATAAATAGATTAAAAATGTTTTCAAAAATTTTTAAAAATTTTTCAAAAACGTTTTTAAATTTGTTTGAATAGTTTTAGAATGTCATGGAAACGTGGACATTTTAAATCTGAACAAAGAAAAAACATTTCCATTTATTTTAGTGGTAAAATTATTTCAAAAATGGTGATAAAATTTTCTAATTTTTTTAAAAATAGATTTAGAACGCTGTGAAACGTGGAAATTTTAAATTTGAAGAAAGAAAAAAAAATTCCATCCGTTTTAGTGGTAAAAAATTTTTCAAAAATGTTGGTAAATTTTTTTTTTTTTTTATAAATATGGTTAGAATGCCATGAAACGTGGAAACTTTCAATTTGGACAAAGAAAAAAACATTTTTCATCTGTTTTAGTGGTAAAAAATTTTTCAAAAATGTTGAAAACATTTTCAAATTTTTTTTTCTGAAATAGGTTTAGCGTGTCATGAAACGTGTAAATTTGAAATTTGAGCAAAAAAATTTTTTTTTAACTATTTATTCCGTTTAGACGGGTCCACCCTGTATATTTTCCAGTGAAAGTTTAACCATTTCTTCGCTGACAGTAGGGTCAACTACCTACCAAATTTGACTGCTCTCCGTCAAGTAGTTTTTTAGTTAATGCACCAACAGACAGAAAGACAGACAGACTGACGGAATTGAAAAACCTGTATTTTCGTAATCTACGTGATTTGAAACGTCAGAATCCGAAAGAATCTCTTAGAGTGATTTTTTTTCGAATACAATACTTCACTTCGGTATGCGAGGGAAGTAAAAAGTAATTTTTTTTAGCAAAGTCATAAGATTTTTCTTAATTTAAAGTGTATTTTTAAAAACGGCTGCTTTAAAAATGTCAAAAAATTAAAGCGTGTTAGTAATGCTATATATGAATAAAAACCAATACAGATTTTTTGAATTTGCAGGATAATCCTAAGTTTCTCTTACAAAGCACTCATTGTTTTGCATATAATACTGTTATAATGAAACATATTCTTTGTAGGATTTTGCAAACATCGGAAAGAAAAACTATTTATGAGAACTAAAAGAAAAACTATATATAAAAATACTAATGAAATCTTTGCATTAATATTTTTACAGATAGTTTTTCTTTTAGTTCTCGTATATAGTTTTTCTTTCCTCTGTTTGCAAAATCCTATAAAGAATATGTTTCGTTACTATATGCGAACAAATAAACTTTTAAATAATACTGTTATCTTTCAAGCTGTATGGATGGAATAAAAATCCTATCAAAGAGTACTTCAAGCCCTTTAATTTCTATTGTATGAATTTTTAACATCATACTGATTGTTTCTGACATACTTGAGATTTAAACATTATATCTTGACTGATAAATGTTCGAGCGCCATTTTTAAACTATCATGTTTTTAGAACTATTTATCGTACAAAATAAAATAGTCTAATTTCATAATCTTATTTTTTGTACCATACCACTTTTTGCATAAATGACTTTTGAATTATGTACGAAAAACAATCTCAAGGTACCAGCTTTTTAAAGCTAAAGCTATCTTCAAATCTTTATAATTTGGAACATATAAATTTTCCTGAAAAATAGTACGCTACCTTTTTCTCTTGCAATATGATTTACTTTCATTAAAATCCATTTACTAAAGACGGGTTTCTAGGTAAATACCTAATTGCTTTCGACTAATAGGAAATACATGAGAAATTTCATGGTTTCGAAGGCACTTATTAATTTCCGATTTTGCTCAGATTTGGATATCATTTTTTTTTGGGGTTTGAAACAAGTTTGGAGGATGAGACAAAACAAAATTTATACTTGATTTTTTTGATCATCCAAATGTACACCGTTTTTTTAAATAATTTTTACAAATGTACATATTTTTCGCAGTATCTGAACATTGCATATTTATAAAACATTTTTTTTTTTCTGTCCAATTTGGTACAGTTCAGTTTGCAAAAGTGTCATCCGTTATAGTCCCCCTAGCTTGGAAAGCATGTTGCGAGATGTATCCAAAATTTAACCTTTATTAGGTAATATGTCAGAATTAGCGATTTGCAAATTAAATCGAGCTCAATGAAGATATTAAACATTTATTTTTTAAATGCAAAATGTATTTAAACATTTGTCATCAATTAATCAATGATATTAGAGCATCGTAAAATATGCGATACAGGAAGTAATTAAAGTTATTACCTGATGGACATTTCAATTAAGAATAATTATTAATGTGCCATGAATTTTATATCAACAAAAAACATTTCTCTCTTTAGAATAACATTATCAGAGGAAGTAATTTGTGTAAAATATTTTAAATAGTTTTTTACTTAGGTCTTTATTGAAGATTATTTATTAGAGAAATTGTAGGTATTAGTATATATGATCTCAATTGGGACAGCATAAAAACGAAAACTCGGAGTAAAGTCGGCATCTCCTTTATGGGACATAAGCGGTGGCGGTAGCACTGTAAAAAATCTTTAAATACTAAATAATTATTTTTAAATTGTTAAAGAAAGGGATTTCTAAAATATCTTTATTCAATGGAAGTGGTTAATGAAAAAATATGTTTATCACATTTGATAAGTCACCTAAGTGATATATTAAGGCTACGTCTATTGTCTAGTGATTTACCTCTCGTTCTATCTTCTAGCGGCAAAGTTATGTTATCTTAGGCGGGAGTTGCATAGATGGTATATAATTCCTCCGAAGGGGCGTAAAGCAGCGACTGTCTTGTTTATTAAATGTTAGGCCATGATACTATGAACTTTGCAGTATCATGATGTTAGGCAGGTAGAAAATTTCTACTATTCTATAAAGGAAACACTCGGCAAAATTTTAAAGGGGAACTCGTTTTCTGGCATCGGTAATTGGTCTCAGTAGCGAAAATAAACATATAAACAAACTTCGAAAAAGCTTTGTCTATGAACTTTAAATAAACATTATTTCATTTTTCACTATCCGATTTTTCAAAACTTGAATCGGTATTTATATTTAATAATAATTGTATTAATAGGTGGCAATATAGAATATTTATTTTCCTTTTTTATCACATGAGATACACACTTCCTCCATATGTCACTATTTCGTATAATATATTCCTTTTTAAAATTTTGCTTTCTAATCAGTTCTAATAAAGGCTTTTTTGTGTTTTTTCTGGTATTTCCAAGCCCTTACCTTTCATAAACTCAATGATATCGCCTTTTCTTGTGTTAGTGTTTGGAATTTTTGTGTATTGCCGCGAATGGTATGATGCATTTGGTGGGATATTTGGTCCTTTGTCCAGTTCTCAAATAGTTCGGCTGTCATATCCTCGTGGTAGTCTGCAGAGGATTGCTTGATATTTTTATCAGACAACAACGCATTTGGAATAAAACCGTTTTTTCTTCTGGAATGTAGAATTATAATTCTTTTTCCTGTAGAACATGGAGCACTTAAATTACACTTTTTGGTGTTATCTACCCAACCGTATTGAACTACATCATGGGTGTCAAACCATGTTTCGTCAAGATAAATTATGTCTCTATTTGCATGTCGGTATTCTTTTATTATACACAGGTACTCGTGTCGATGATCAACACTAGCAAATTCAAGATAAAAAATAGCTGGGGGGGGGGCTAGCGCCAACTTGACACTCTGGCCCCGCCCCCCCCCGTCCCGAAATGAAACCCCTATTTATTATTTGCGTGGGGGTGTGCTAGCTTTAAAAATTGTTGTGCTAGGGTGTGCTAGGTCTAAACATTGTGTGCTAGCTAGAAGAAAAAATAACTGGGGGAGGCCAAATCGATAGAACACCCAGTATGTTAATGAAAAAGCTTGTTTAAAAAACCAACGAAACCTTTGACTAAAATCTCTCGTATGAAACATTTTTTAATGAAAATTTAAAGTAGAAGGGAAAATTTGAATAATAAAATTGTTGAGTTTTGTCTTTTGCATGTGTCATTTTTGTTCAAAATGAATATCTGAATTGAATTAACAAAAATTTCGTGTAGATAGTAGCCATTACAGAGTTTGGCATGTAATTCAAGATGATGGACTTGTGCACTTGACTTGAAGCTTCCACTTCTCTGTTTTGACATCTTAAAATGATAATTAACAACGTTCATGGGCCATGTTTTGGGTATATCTCAGAACACTATTTTCTTGCTAGTGGAAGGACTATTGTGCTTATAAATAATTATTTTTTAGCTCAAGAAATGACTGCCGACCAAATTCTTCAAACGTATCAGAATTCCTGTAAGAAGCACAAAACAATCGAGTTGGACATTATCAAATCTCAGATAAGTGTGAGTAACCTTTGTCAAAATTAATCTTGGAGATACATCGAAGTTACTTTTTAGGAAATAAAAAATAACACAAACCATTCGGCCATTTTAAAATTAAATTCTGTTAAAATCACGTCTGAGGTAAATGAGACTCTCGAAGACATACTAAAAGTTACCAATTTTCACACCTTGATTTTAAACGATTGCAAATTCACTCCGGAAACCATGAGTGAATTTCTTAACATGCTAGAATTTTATGAATCAGTTTGCCACTTTGAGATTGAAATGAATTTTGAAGATGACGACACCTGGAAATGTTTTTGTAGCGCTTGCAACAATATTATGGTGCTTGAATCTTTGTCTTTCAAGAAAATGGTTATTAATGAGCCGTACATGCGTTCGCTGTTAAATGCTGTCAAGAATAATTCTAACATTACCATGCTTAAATTTGATGGCTGCATGTTAGTTAAACTGCCAAGCTTTTATTTAGGTAAGTAGAAAAATATATATATATATATTTTTTTTGGGTATTAAAGAGCCCTTTAAACTTATAGGTTTGAAGTGGTCTCTTCCACGTGTTAGCGTGGTCGTCAAATTTGACTTCACTTACTCCTTCATTGGGCTTCGTCGATCGTGACTGTTTTACCCACTGGTAGTTTTCAAAGCCAGTCTTCATTATTCAGTCGATACCCATCTTCTCTATTGATGTTGTTCCTGTTTTTCATCATTTCTACCGATTCTCTAATTACACAGGCACAAAAAAAAAGCCGAGTGCGAGGAGGCAGAGCTATGTATTCCCATGCATTCTGATCTACTGAACACGAATCCAATGTCCGTTTTGCCAGATTGGCTCTTGCATTTTTCCTAATCTCAAAAAACACAGTAAGAGCGCCCGAAAAAATGAAAGTGTAGCTAAAAATCTGAACACATCCAGGGGTACGTAGGATGACACGAGAAATCGAATGGCGCAAACCAGACATCCCTGCGGTTCTTTGTTTGTTTGTTTCAGAATAGAGCAGCTCAAAGTTACCAGGAGGAAAAAAATCTGATTTTCCGCACTCTCTAGGCTCTATCTCTGAAACTAAAAAAGCTATAGACTTCTGTGCCATTCGGTTTCTCTCGGCAACTTACGTACCCCTAAATTTTTTTAGATTTTTAGCTACACGTTCATCTTTTCGGGCATTCTTACAGTGTTTTTTGAGGTTAGGACAAATACAAGGGCCAATCGGGCAAGACGGACATCGGATTGGTGTTCAGCAGATCAAAATGCATGGGAGTACATAGCTCTCTCTTCCCGCACTCGACTTCTTTTTCTCTTGTGTGCTGTTACCTCTGGGTAATAGTGCAATATTTTGATGTTCTCGTAGTTGATTTTGTGGTTTTCATTGTGATGAACATGTTCTGCCACTGCCGACTTATCTGTGTACCCAAATTTTGTGTTTCTTTGATGTTCTGTGATTCTGCGGCGTTGTATCCAGTGCAGAATGAAGGAAGAAGTACATTTGATATGATGTTTTAAAATGTGAATATAAAACAAAATACAAAACCGGAAGTGGTATATGCCCTAAAAAGAAACAAGACTGTAACACAGATACATGTTACAAAATTATTACTTCTTATCAGCATAGTTTACCTTAGACAGCGCTTTTATAGGTTAGAAGCAAAACTACACGTCTCGCCAGCTAACTTGGCAAAAACCGATGCAGGTAGGCGTTGCTCATCGGTATACTACAAGATCAATTATGGCAATAATACACAACTGCATAATTTGTCTTTTCGCCAAGTTAGCTGACGGGACCTATAACATATGTTGGAAAATACAGTATACAGTACTCCAGTATGCGCTTTTGTGCCTCATGAGCCACATTTAGGGCCTCAAATAAGAGCATCCAATACATATGTACTGCCTCCGATCAACGAACAAGTCTAGATACATAATGGCTATCTCTTCAGTACATACCTTGTTTGCTCCTAACATTGTCACATTATATAGCTATAAAAACAGTACAGTTTTCGTCAAAATACTTGTTATTCTGGTTCCTCCTACATCTTTTAATTTTCTGGTTTCATAATGAATTCTGATACCAAAATATTTGCTAAGTATTAGTTTTATAATTTCCATCGGGTGGTATTGTGATGGGTCAGTATCTTCTTTGTGTCTCCTGACTTTGTTATAAAATCACCTGGTATAAAGTGATCTGAACGTGAGCATATCGAGCCGTTGTTGGTGTTGTTAATATTTACTTTTACCAAAATAGAACACCATAGTTCTCTTATATTAGCATCCTTTAGGAACCCAGAGGAGTATTATTATAAGAAGATGCTTGGGGCAGAGCTAACGTGCGCGAATGTTTTTACCAGTGACAGCATCATCTGGGGTATAAAAGGTTTAAGAATAATTGTAATCAAATTTTCGAGGTTGAGAAGCTGTGTAATGCAGTAGATTAAAATTCGTCAATCTTGGGTGTTCTGATGAAGACATTTTTCACTAAAAGTAAGGTTATATCACTTAATCCAATCATAGACGGCGAACACAATTATACTGCAGCACAGACCCTGTGACTGCAGGTTGCTGGTGCCACTGGATTCGATATCAAATATGACGCAATTCGTTCTCATTTCTACGCATTGTTTTTTGCAAGCATCTACTCATAATAATACTAAACTGTATAAAATATCACTTCTTCACCCCTAAATAATTAATTAATTATAGGAGACTTCAACATTCCTCTATTTAATAACTCAGACAATGACCCAAAAAGCCGCATATTATGCAATTTTATGGATTTCCTATCACTAGATCAATATAACAATGTAAAAAATGTCAACGGTAGAACTCTCGATCTAGTGCTGGCAAAAAGTCAATGTCACAGTCTCATTTTTCACGACGAGTCGCCATTAGTCGCGGAAGACAAGCATCATCCGGCCTTATCTATAACATTAACCATCCACGCTCAACATCTTGACAAATTTCCCTGTAAGACCACTCAGACCTCTCACAATTTTCGGAAGGCCGACTTTCCCGCTCTCTATCACTCAATCCTTGAAACCGATTGGTCATTTTTATCTACCTTTCAAGACATTAACTCGGCTTGTAATTCTTTCTACAGCGTGTTTCACTCGTTACTAGACGCACATGTGCCGCACTATAAATCTATTAGAAATTTAGAAATTTATTCACCAATAATAGATACACATTTGGTACATTTGGCAAGTCAAAACATGTATAAATAAAAATGTATATCAACAAATCGAAACTTACACATGTATACACATATATACATACATACACACATACAAGTAATGGAAATATATATTATACAACATAATAAATAAATACATAACAAATAAATAACAAAATATGTCAGTGGCCCTATAGGGGCAAAGTCATTGGAAATATAACAAGTAGTAAAAAAAGATTTAGTTTTTTTAATCAGACAACCAGTTAATAGAAACAATCCTTAATTATCTTGTTTGTTCAGAAAATCAGTAATTGTATAATAGCCATTTCTTAGCAGATTTGTTTTTATTTCTTTTTTAAATGTGTTCGGTGGAAGATCTCTTATGTTATGTGGTAGACTATTAAATAATGTAACACAATTATAATAAGGTGAATCTTTAAAAGTTGTTGTTTTATGAGCAGGTATCAACAGTTTATCGCCTTGCCTGGTATTATGTAAATGTCTGTTGTTTAGGCTAGTGAAAATTTGTGGATTGTGTTTAACAAATAGCAAACACTTATATATATAAATGCAAGGGGTGGTGAGAATTTCCTTTTCAATGAAGATATTTCGACAGCTTTCATTATAATTCATGTTAAATATTAACCGGAGTATTCTTTTTTGTATTATAAAAATTCTTTGACAATGCTTGCCCCATGCTAATATATTGAAAGAGATATGCGAAAACACCATCGCATAGTATATATTTAACAGACCATATTCATTGAGAGTATCTTTCATTTGTAATATTGCATAATAAGATTTATTCAACTGCTTACATATATGTTCAACCTGGGAATTCCAGGTTAACTTATTATCGATATAGGTCCCTAGGAATTTAGTGATATCAGAGAGTGGATGAGTTTCTAATTTTATGGGTCTTCTCATATTAAAGTTTATAAACACTGTCTTCGTATCATTTAAGATAAGTTTATTACGATCACACCATGCCTTCATGTCATCAATCACAGAGTTTATTTTATATTCTAATTCTTTAAGTGATATGGCTGCTACGGTTACTGTTGTATCATCCGCATACATTATGGTGAGACCGTCTCTGATGTGTACTGGCAAATCATTTACGTATAGGGTGAATAGCAGTGGCCCCAGTATAGAGCCTTGAGGAACTCCTAAATTTACATTATATGTTTCCGACTCAGTCTTATTACACGCTACTGCAAGCTTCCGCCCCTCCATGTAGGAGTTTATCCATTGTAATAGATTTCCCCTTATACCAATATTGGTTAGCTTTATTAGGAGTATATCTTTGTTGACAGTGTCAAAGGCCTTCGACAAGTCAAAAAATATAGACACAACATATTTGCCCTCGTCTAATTTCTGATAAAGGTGATTTAAAAACTGGCATGATGCCGTTTCAATGGATCTGCCTGTCCTAAATCCATGCTGGTATGTTGTCAATATATTTTCCTTACCAACAAAGGACATTATTCTAGTGGATACAATTTTTTCAATTAGCTTGGATAGGACACTTAAAAGGGATATCTGTCTGTATTAAATATAAATACCCAGTTTGGTACAGCACTGAATTAAGAGCTGCCATTCGCGCCAAGGAACGTCATCGCAAACAATATAATAAGTGCCATAGTGAAGAATCTCTAAATAATTATAAACAGTCCAGGGCCTCAGCCAAGGCACTTAGTATTCGTGATTACAAAAAATATATCGAAAGAGTGGAACACTCGATCAAAGCCAACCCCACTATGTTTTGGTCTTTTGTTAATACTAAAAAAGGCAAATCTAGGATACCCGGGACAATGCGCTATAATAATGAGGAGCTTCACAACCCTCAAGACATTGTTGAAGCCTTTAGTCGACTCTTTGAACAAGTTTTTCCTCACTCCGAACTTAACGACACCATTGACATCGAACACAATATTGGCGTTAACCTGCCAAGTTTAAGTGTGATCAATTTATCAGAGGAGGAAATAACTGGATTCTATAAAAAAATTGAAGAATAAAATGACAAGTGGACCGGATGGCATTCCTAGCTTCCTTATCAGATTGTGCCTATGTACTTTGTCAACCGATGAGAATATTATTTAACCTATCTCTTAAGTTAGGTACTTTCCCAGATATTTGGAAAAAAGCTAGGGTCTGCCTCATCCTCAAACAGGGAGATTCCTCTGACATTGCTAATTACAGACAAATTACATTATTATGCAACTTTGCAAAGGTCTTTGAGATGTCTCTGTATAATCGCATCTACCCCCTTGTTAAAAATCTCATTTCTGTGGACCAACACGGCTTCATGGAAAAACGCTCAACCACTACCAATCTATTGTGTTTCACTCAACATCTTTCCGAAAACATTGACATGCGAGGCCAGGTGGATGTGATATACACGGACTTCTCCAAGGCATTCGATCGCATTGATCATTGCCTTTTATTATCTAAACTTCGACAGTATGGCTGCTCTACCACTCTTGTTCAGTTCTTCTCATCGTACCTGTCAAACCGTCTTAATTATGTTGCTTACAATGGTTACACGTCTAACCCATATACCATAACATCAGGAGTACCACAGGGTTCCAATTTAGGTCCGCTATTTTTCGCTCTTTTTGTCAATGATCTCAATGACAATCTTTGCTGCAAAAAGCTTTTTTTCGCAGATGACCTGAAAATCTTTGCGTCAATAAATTCCAAAGACGACTGTCATGTGCTACAAAGGGAACTTAACAAAGTGGCACAGTGGTGTCATTTAAACTCTCTGGCTCTAAATATAACCAAATGCAAGGTTGTAACTTACTCACGAAAAGATGAACCCATCGACTACGATTATCGTATCGGCACACAATCTTTGCCACGTACTGACTCAACTAGAGATCTAGGAGTCTTTTTTGATGACAAATTATCATTTGCCAAGCATATCGAGTTAATGGTCTCCTCGTCTATGAAAACCTTAGGGTTCATTTTAAGACTAAGTCAGGTCTTCCGGAACAATGACGTCTTAATTAAACTATTTTATTGTTATATACGGTCTAAACTCGAGTACTGCTCACTTATCTGGAGCCCCATCTATGATTATCAAGTTAAATCAATCGAGTCTGTTCTGAGGAAATTTTTAAAATTTCTCTGCTTTCGCACTGATGGTAATTATCCAAACAGAGGCTGCGACCAGACGTATCTGTTAAATAGGTTCGGCTTTGACTCACTACAATTTAGAAGGCAATTCTACTCTATAAAATTCCTGTATTCGCTCATACACAACAGGGTTGATTGCCCTCCTGCACTAAGCCAGTTGAACTTCTTGGTTCCAAGAGCCGCTAGTCGCAAACCGCTCACATTTTATTGTCAACCGGCACGAACCAATATAATGCTGAAGTCTCCTATATTCGTTATGTGCTCTACCTACAACTCAATTTGTGATACTTGTGATATATTCGACTGTTCGATAAATACAATTTATACTTCTCTTAAGAATTGCAGCATCCCATAGTATTAAATAACACAAACATGTAGTGTACTTGTAATTAATTTTAGATTGTCACTCATGTGTATGTAAGAAGCTATGTATTTATATATATTTTTTTGTATTTTGTTGCTTTCTTGTCCTGTAATTGGTTCTTTTGTACTGTTGGACAAATGTATTAAATAAATAAATAAATAAATCACTATGAAATACTAAAAACACCTGTTACCATTAATGGCGCAGACGTAAATAAAGATATGAGTCATTACAGTAAACGAACCGAACCGATCGCTCCCGAAACATTACGGATTTTTGCCGAATGAAAACTGCAAATAGATCGACTAGCCAGTCAGGTACTTAGGGAATGTTTGCAATTGAGGTGCCTTAGACCATGATTATCTCGGCAACAAAAAAACCAAAACCCATTATGTGTCTAGGGATAAGTTCTTTGATCGGAGGCAAAAGATAAACTAGAAATGAAAGTTCATGGTGTCTTTTTGAATATATGGCAAAAATTCCGATTTAGCATTTTTATTGAACGTCATTAATACTTTTTCACATGTTTTTAACAAGAAATCTGCCTGTGTAATTGTATTTTTAACAAACATGAGCGCTATTACAGGGTTCGGACTCGTATTGAAAACCTGGAGAACCTGGAAAATTCAGGGAATTTGAAAATCTTTAAAAAAAACCTGGAAATATCAGGGAATTTTATAAATTGAGTAAAAAATCAGGGAATTCTGCGGCTCGATATGGAAAACCATAGAGTTCTTAAGAATTTTCACTGATTCAATTCAATTTAAGGAATTATTTTATGTCGAATAAAAAATTACATTAGTAAAAAATATATGAATATTAATATTTTTGGTTATGGAAAACCTGGAAAATTCAGGGAATTTTTTCAGCTTCGCAAAGTCTGAACCCTGTATTAAAAATAATGATAGATGGTATAACTAACTTATATTGGGCAGTTTTTATTATCAATTAACAAATTATTATTGTTTAATAATTTTAATTTTAATAACCATCTTTGTTATTAAAATTTTAGTTGAGAACTTAATGACCAATCAGACCTTAAGAGAGCTTTACCTTCCATCAACGGGTTTGTATACCAAAGAGGCTGAGGTTTTGGCTCGATTTCTTATAAACAACACCCATTTGAAAGTACTTGATATTAGTAATAATTTCATTGGCGATCGTGGTTTGGAATCATTATCAAGGGGGCTATGTAAACAAAACACACCCGGTGTTGGCCTATCAGCTCTTAGTATTTTTAACAACCAGATCTCCGAGAAAAGCGGACCAATTATAAGCAATATTATCGTAAGCACTTGGTTTCTATATTCTGTTGGATTGTTTATTGATGAATGTTTAAATTTTCAGGTAGAATGTAAAAATTTACACACTCTTAACATTGGCTATAATAACTTAACTGACGAAGTACTTATATATATAAGCAGTAGTTTGCCAGCCACGACATCTCTTGAAGGACTGGGGATGCAGTGTACTCTTTTAACTTGCAAAGGGATGGATGTTCTCGCCGAAGCCATCCAAAATAATCAGTCGCTACAGGTTAGTAAATACTGTAAACTAAACTATGTCACGCTGGTTAGGGTGGAGAGAAAAAATTAAAGTTGGAAATTTTTAATCCAATAATGTACAAAAGCGACCTCTAGTGTCAGCTAATATACCCATATATATTTTTTGATTTCTGAAATTTCTGTCTCCCCAATGAATTTGTGAAAATGTGCAATTTTTAAATCAAAAGATAAAAGTTGCTGTGTTTACATTTAATACCGTGCAAAAGTACCCCGATACATTATTTATTAAAGTAAAATATCTTTGAATTCCGTTCATTTCTTTTTCTATGTACAGGATGAGTCATTAGTGCGTAGACAGGCAATATCTTTCCAACCATTTCGATTTTTATTAAATGTCTTAGATGACAATTGTAGGTCAAAAGTGGTATGTTTTAAAATTATTTTCAAATCTACACAATTTTTTACGTAGTGGTTGCAAGTTATTGAATTACAATACAATACATTTATTCATGTTAAGTAAGTATTTATTTAGCACTTGCTATTTACAATCAATACAATGATAATGTAACATTTTATACAATATAAGACGCAATAAAACAAAAACAAAAATAAAATGCCGACAGGTTATCACTACTTTCTGGTACAACTGAATTAATGATACTTAAGAGTGGATATGCCTCGACAAGCTGCTAAAATTTGCAACAGGGGAGCTGAAACGGAAACTCGAGTGGGCAGTGCTTTAAAAACAATAAAATATTATTTCATGTCTTTATAGTACTATGTAGTTAATAGAAATGAGTGACTGTGATTCAACATACGTATAAGCTCGTAATTAGTCCATGAGTTGTAAATAAAGTCTACCTGGGAAGGCCCGGACGAAGGTCACTCGACACATCCCTATCATTCTAACTCAAATGCGTTTTCAACATACCGGGTGAGTCACGAATTGCGCTCGCCCGATATTTCCTAAAATATTTGGAATAGAAAATTGAAATTAGGAGGCCTTATTAAACGACTAAAATGCCATCTTTTCAATAAAAAATCAAGTTTGGTGCACATCCGGTTTGACCGGAAATGCCCACAACTTTCGATTTTTAAATGGAACACCCTATATATTTTTACATTTTTGGAATCTAGAGGAAATTTTGAATACAATACATCCATTTTGGTCACTTTTTGATAAACATTAAAAATTTTATTAAAAAATCTATTTCTGAATCCAGAGTGCTGTGGTGCCCAACATATATTTTAGTTTGTGTGCTACGTTACTATAAGTTTAAGTTTAATTGTTCAAACGGAATTGATTTTTATTTATTTATAGGCCCGATATTTATGTTCATTTAAATAAAACTCTGAAAACCGAACTGATATCGCATTCTATTGCAAATGTCCTTGTGGATGTAATTGTGTTTACCTCCACATACCTATGCTAAACTTAATTGTAACGTTCTTTGCGCTCACAATTATTAAATGTTTGATAGCTCAAGATTGCCTATAACTACACGAGTCTGTCTGACAGCTGATATTGTTTTATTACATTCAATGGCTACTATGATTTTTCCAATGTTATTAGGTTACCAGATTTCCACAGAAATGTGCCATTTTAGTTTCCAAAGCCCACTAATCTATTATCTATTAGCCGCATGTTTCTAAAAGCTTGGTTGCATTGTATTTTGGCTGAAATCTCAAATATTTCTGAGCGGATTTTCAAAATTTTGGTATCATTAGATTCGTATGAAAATGAGGTATTTAAAAATGTTGGTGAACAATTAAATTCTCATTTAAAAAAACCGAGTTAGTGGGTAAAAATCACATTTAAAAATTTTAAACTCCTCTAGAGAATTAAGTAAAGCAAGCATATTGCTCTTTTTATTTTTATAGTAAAGTAGCACACAAACTAAAATATATTTTGGGCACCACAGCACTCTGGATTCAGAAATTGATTTTTTAATAAAATTTTTAATGTTTATCAAAAAGTGACCAAAATGGATGTATTGTATTCAGAATTTCCTTTAGATTCCAAAAATGTAAACATATATAGGGTGTTCCATTTAAAAATCGAAAGTTGTGGACATTTCCGGTCAAACCGGATGTGCACCAAACTTGATTTTTTATTGAAAATGGCATTTTAGTCGTGTAATAAGGCCTCCAAATTTCAATTTTCTATTCCAAATATTTTAGGAAATATCGGGGCGAGCGCAATTCGTGACTCACCCGGTATTATTCCTTTAATGAATACCTACAGTGTTTTATAATTTATGCGGTTAGGTACTTCCCTAGAATTTTAATTTGTAATATGGAGTATACGATTAGGTATATCTATATTTTTGCATGATGGAAAAGATATTCAATAATTAGTAATCTGCATTAATTAATAATACTCGTCAATAAGGAAATAATAATAGTAATTTAAAAAAATGGTTCCTATAGGTTGGCTTAAAAAAGGAATGTGTTCTTTTACACGGAATAGGAATCATGTTAAAGGAATGCCATAACTGCGTCTGTGCCTTTAAAGACACTGTACCACCAACTTCTGCCCCCAGCAGGTTAGGAAGTTGAGGTTGCCCGGTTCTCGTTTAGATAGTGGAGACTGGGTCGTGGTTCGGAAATTATTCAAGAAAAACTTTTATTTTTTTTGTTAGGCGCCAGTAGTCATATTAAAAAAAGCATCTATAACGTACCTGTCTAATTGTACGACTGTGACTACTCAGAGATAATTAATGTTATAGATACTCATGAAATTATCAACACTAAGTTAAAAATATCTGGTTTATTGACTCTATTATAAAACTTGAAATGGTTAATTTTGACTAATTGAAATGTTACACCTTATGGTTGGATGTAGCTACTTCCTTACAGAAAGTTATATATTTAATTAATAAGTTTGACTAGGTTGAAGACCAAAAAATTTACAAATTATTGCTAAGCGGTGATTAAGTAATTAAATGAAAGAAAATTAATAATTAGCTGAAGGCAATATATAACATAAAACAATTTAGAAATGTATAAAAGTTTGTCGAAGGTTGAATAATGTCGTTGAAAGTTGAACGTTGAAAAGAAATGTTGAAAAGCAAATTCAGTTGATACAGTTACCACCGGCTGGGTTCTGCAGTAACCAATCCTGGTCCTCGTCTTACTGAATCCTCGTGTTGCCACCACTCGATTATTGACTCCGTAGAGATCCCAAGAATTTAGACGCCGGAACTGTTACCAAACCAAACAACTTGGTGCTCTCATCCAGCGAGGACTATTTCATACCAGGCCACTCCAACCTTGGATTCAAAACTCCTTGGCAAATAGTCTGGTTCTCCTGGATTATAGCAGCTACCCAATTTTCCTGGCACACCGTTAAGCCAAATGTATGGTAAAATTCCCAATTTAAGGATTAACTTCAAATCTGAAGGGTCAACTTAACATCAAAACTGAAGGGTCAGCTTAAACACCTCATTCCACACTAGATGAGGTGTTAATCGGACAGCAACGTCTGTATTGCTACGAAACCTACCGGAAAATGCTCATCACGACCTGTTCGGTTACCGTGTTTTATCTAAAAAACCTGTTACACTTCTATACGCGAGATGTCGCAGGTAGTGGGAACATAAATCATTCTTTAAATATAATACAAATCTACACAATTACTGTACTGTATCATTCTTATGCATTCATGAGTTCCAATTTAATCAGAATTATCGATTTATAATTTTGTTTATTGATTTTTGGGATTTATTCACTTGTACAGATTTCTTCTTTTAAATATTTGTTGTACCAGATGACTTGTAGGTGTTTATCAAGAGAAGTAACAGATGGCGCTTGTATGCTAACTTATAATTTAAAGTTGGATTGACGAACACAATTCCAGATTCCAGATTCAGTAAGACTAGGGCTTTGGGATTGGACTGAAAAATTAAATAATAAGTTTACTGAATTGTGGTTTAAGACTACAAAAATTCATTGCTATTAGAATAAAAATTAACAAGTGGCATTCAGGTAATTTTGAATGTCACAACACAAAATCCTAATTGTGGAATGTGTAGAATTACACATGCAGTAGGAATTGTGTCAAACTATTAAACAATATGCTTTCTTCACAGTTGAAGATATTGAACATGGTTTTAAAAATTATCCCGTGATGTAAGATGTCAGTTTTCTTTTTTAATTGTCTTCTCATAATATTTCTAAAGATTTTAGTATTTGTATTTTTATATTTTCCTTATATAACACAATCATTTTTTATAAAATTCGTGCTACATGTTTACTGTTTATATTTTAACTATATTTAACAAAAACATTTTTGACGTAATATATTTTATATGATTACAATAAAGTCCTATTATTATTATTATTAGGAGTGAGCCACAATAGACCTGATGGTCGCAGTGAAGGGTCTGACAAGAGCCCACTCACATATTAACATAACCTACATCATAGTAACTACTTTTTTCGGCTTTTTTAAAAAATTCTCAAATGAAACATTGTCATGTTTCATTTGAAAAAAAATAGTTATGAAAGTTTAAAAATGTACAAATTTGAATTATGGTGGAAAACACCCTGTAGAATTACGTTAAGTTTTGAAAGATGTGGAGACTACATCGACTGTTTCTTGACTTCTGTAAATGAGTATTGGAAAAAGTGAAATAACGTGGCAACGTCATAGTATAAGTCAAAAACTGATATATGCCTGGATAGAGAATTACGTACAAATACAAGTTAAAAAAAAAATTGGTGTTCCATTTAATAAATCCAAGTATTATCTTCCCATCACTGTGTGAAACATTCTGTAGATTTTAAAATATACCGCTCTTGATCTACAACAATTTTTATCTAAGACATTTTTCTAATTTAAAATGGTTGAGAAGGTAGTGACCGTCCACGTATTAATGACCCACCTTGTATACCGGGTCAGTCGCGAATTGCGCTCGCCCTGATATTTCCTAAAATATTTGGAATAGAAAATTGTAATTTGGAGGCCTTATTACACGACTAAAATGCCATCTTTTCAATAAAAAATCAAGTTTGGTTCACATCCGGTTTGACCGGAAATGCCCACAACTTTCGATTTTTAAATGGAACACCCTATATATTTTTACATTTTTTGAATCTAGAGGAAATTTTGAATACAATACATCCATTTTGGTCACTTTTTGCTAAACATTAAAAATTTTATTAAAAAATCTATGTGTATAGAAAAAAATGGTGGACATTTTGAACAATATCTATAAATGTCAATTTATGGTTTAATTATATTAATTATTTTAAAGATACCTACTGTTACCTGGTTTAAGTTTAATTGTTCAAACGGAATTGATTTTTATTTATTTATAGGCCCGATATTTATGTTCATTTAAATAAGACTCTGAAAACCGAATTGATGTCGCATTCTATTGCAAATGTCCTTGTGGATGTAATTGTGTTTACCTCCACATACCTATGCTAAACTTAATTGTAACGTTCTTTGCGCTCACAATTATTAAATGTTTGATAGCTCAAGATTGCCTATAACTACACAAGTCTGTCTGACAGCTGATATTGTTTTATTACATTCAATGGCTACCATGATTTTTCCAATGTTATTAGGTTACCAGATTTACACAGAAATGTGCCATTTTAGTTTCCAAAGCCCACTAATCTATTATCTATTAGCCGCATGTTTCTAAAAGCTTGGTTGCATTGTATTTTGGCTGAAATCTCAAATATTTCTGAGCGGATTTTCAAAATTTTGGTATCATTAGATTCGTATGAAAATGAGGTATTTAAAAATGTTGGTGAACGATTAAATTCCCATTAAAAAAAACCGAGTTAGTGGGTAAAAATCACATTTAAAAATTTTAAACGCCTCTGGAGAATTAAGTAATGCAATCATATTGCTCTTTTTATTTTTATAGTAACGTAGCACACAAACTAAAATATATTTTGGGCACCACAGCACTCTGGATTCAGAAACAGATTTTTTAATAAAATTTTTAATGTTTATCAAAAAGTGACGAAAATGGATGTATTGTATTCAAAATTTCCTCTATATTCCAAAAATGTAAAAATATATAGGGTGTTCCATTTAAAAATCGAAAGTTGTGGGCATTTCCGGTCAAACCGGATGTGCACCAAACTTGATTTTTTATTGAAAAGATGGCATTTTAGTCGTGTAATAAGGCCTCCAAACTTCAATTTTCTATTCCAAATATTTTAGGAAATATCGGGGCGAGCGCAATTCGTGACTCACCCGGTATGTGCCAAAGTGATTTATTTTCTTCCTCATGCTTTTGTGCTAAATCTCACAATGTGCCTCTTGACGAAGAATAATGGGGTCATCGCGCATATTTTTTATTTAAAAAAATACATCAGTGGTTTTTTAATTACATTATTGAATATAAGAAGAAGGAAAGTTTTTTGGTACTCCTCGTGACCTACTTTATCCCAATGAGAAATCATTGGTTGTCGTTTATCGTCGTTAAAATAAATACTTCCATCTGCTCAACTACAAAACTTGCACTCAGATCCTGCGAAGTGAATACCTGTAACAATATGATATAAACATCTACGTGGTCTGTACTTTGATGGACATAACTATAAAACCATACTTCAATCAAAGGAAAAAAAATGCTATTGAAAAACAGTTGTTGGAGAACATATAAGTCTGATGCAAAAACTAGAATGTTACCGACCTTTGATCCACTAGAGCATCTAAGCAAGTGTTGTAGAGTTTCTAAAAGAAAATGCTATTGACACCGAAAACATGGAAGATTTTGACAGTGCGATGAAACCATCGTAACCACTGCCTCTATGGGAAGCACAATGACACTACTGTAGGAACAGTTTGTCCTTTTCAATGGTTTGTGTGCATGCTTCATGCGAAGAACTCCGTCTCTGGTACGTCTATCATCATTTAGATGAAGGAAGAGAAACTTGTGTTAAATATTTTGTAGTTAAGCCTTAACACATTGATGACTGTCTTGCAACGCACACAAACATTTTAAATGCACTGAGTGAAGATGAGAAATACCTATTACAAAACTATTGCTACTGGCAAGTATAGCACGAGTCTATCAATTCAACATCCGGGAATGTTGATACACTCAAAACGAGTCACAGTAGCAACCACCTCGATCGATTCTGTTTCCAGCAAAAATTTGTTGCCGAAAGTAAAGGTACTTTGCTTTACTCTACTAATTTTACTGTATTTGCAGAGAAAAATCTGTCGCTGAAATTGAAGATACCGACAGAATATGTAATGAATGTGTATGCTGCATGTGATTTGACAGAAAGCGCCATTCCTCATGCAAAACATCCATCGTGCTCAATTCAGATGTGTTGCTACCGAAACGAGGAATTGAAAGATGTTGACGTAATTCCACAACATGGACATTACGGACACTCAGAAAGTATTATCAGTATGCATCGGATGACATCTTAGATTTCGCCAAATTCTAAAGGTAAGAAATTAATCTACACCCGCATCATCTTGGAAGATCAAAGTGTTCAAAGTACCCTCTCTAAAGAGTGACCCCAAAAATAGCCTGTTTTGAGGTCCTTAAAGATTAGGTCGAATTTGGTAATAATTGATAGTTTGTCAGTATCAGTATTAGGGTGGACATCTATGCTATTAAAAAGAATTACTGTAATTAACAAGTCTTGAATTTTCAAGATAATCGAAGATTTTTGCAAACTTTTTGTCAAAATATAACAAAGTGGTGAACATCAAAATGACATTGATCATCTATTTATTTATTTATTGATGTATTTATATATAATCACTTAGGCTGTTACAATACACCCAAGTAGCACCTTAGGTCTGAATTACGTAATGTAGACCTAGTTTTGGTGTGGTTTTCCCGTTTAACCTAACCTAATTGACCTAAAATATACGTAAAATATGAGTAAATGGGGAATGAGACGATGTCGGTAATACGTCTTAAATAACGCCACTCAGTTATAATGGCCTATAAGTTATAGGACATATTTCCTTGAACAGATAATATAAACGTAAACATTGCGTCTAATTGTGGCCGTTAATACGTAATATCTACAATACAATACAATACTTTATTGGTGTCAAAATACACAAAGTGTTTACACACGTCAACATACAGTAGAAAAGTTAAAATATAAGGTAAAAATATATAAAACAATAGATATGAAGTAAAAGACTGAGAGCACATAGTACATGAAAGACAAACTAGATATAAAAGAAGCTATTAATATAAAATAAATAGGAGATATGGTATGGTAATTTATCACTGTAGTTTCTAGAATACTGCACGAGATTCACACATTAGTTAGCAATAGAGGAAAAGTTGCTATGTAAAAATTCGTTAGTACTATAAGCATTATTGAGCAAATATTTTTTTATTCTGTTTTTGAACTGAGTTTCATTCAACAATTTTATCTCTGGTGGTAGAGCATTATAAAATTGAAAACCCAAGTGTTTTGTATTGTTAATAATGTATTTATTAGTATTAATCTTTATAACGTTAATACTTTCTTAACATAACATAACCGTAAAGCCGGGTTTACACACTACCCGCTTAAGCCTATTCTACATCTCCCTTTCTTATAATATTTTATTAATAAACACACATTTCATATCACATAGTCTTTTAGGTAACTAGGCAATTTTCTTTCTCTATTCTGTCTTCTTTCGATCTTCTCTTCACTTGTCTTCTGTGCTGCCTTAGCAGTTTCTTTTTCTTGTATTTTACTATCATCTTCTGTGACTTTCTTTTTCTCTTTATTGCTTCTGATTTCTTCACTTTCAGGCAAAGGTTGTAAATGCCTTCTATTTCTTCTTATCATTCCCGAATCGGTCTGGACTTCATATGATCGGGGCTCATCTCGTTTCCTTGTTACTATTCCTTCTTTGTTCTCTGTAACTATCCATACTCTTGTACCTATCTCTAATTCCTTCAGTTCTTTGTTTGCTCTGTGTCTGTTGTCATAATTCTTCTTCTGCACTTCTTTTTCTTTTTGTAATTTTTGTTTAACTAGTTTATGGTCTGGTAATTTGGGTTTTAATTTATCCTCTTTTATTGGTAAATTTTCTCTAAGCATTCTCCCCATCATCAGTTGTGCCGGAGATGGCCCACATGCCAGTTTTGTGTTTCTATAGGCAAGTAAACCTTTAAATGGGTCCTCATTTTTCTTCATAATTTTCTTTAATAATTTTACAGCGCTCTCCGCTTGTCCATTTGACTGTGGGTATTTCGGACTGCTTGATACCCATTTAAATTTATATTCCTGTGAAAAATTTCTAAATTCCACACTGTCGAATTGTCTTCCGTTATCCGATCTCACAATTCTTGGTATGCCGTATCTTGAAAATGTTTCTTTTAGGCAATCAATCACCGTCTTTGATTTAAGATTCTTTAACTCAAATACTTCAGGCCACCGGGTATAATAATCTTGGATCACTAAATATGTTTTTCCCTTTAATTCCATTAAGTCTGTTCCAATTGTCTGCCAGGGTAAAAACGGGATCTCTAAGGAAAGCATTGGTTCTACCATAGGTTTTGAATTTTTCAGGCATTTCTCACAGTTTTTAATCTTTTCTTCAATATAATTTTTAATAGAGGGCCACCAAATGGTTTCTTTAGCTCTTGATTTACATTTTACATAACCAAAATGGCCTGCGTGTATGTCCGCTAAACATGTTTTTCTCCAAGCTTCTGGTATTATGATTCTGTCTCGATAGGTTATAATGTCATCGTCCATTGAAATATCCTTTCTAAATTTGTAATACTGAAGGCAGTCAACTGTACAATTTTGTTTAGATGGCCAGCCATTAATGACGTACGATTTTAGTTTTTCTAATGTTTTATCTTGATCTTGTGCGATTTTAATTTCTTCAGTGCTATAATTTGACAATATTTTCATCTCTCTCTGTATTGAATTCATAAGACTTACTTTTTCTTCCATAATTATGTCTTGATCCTCCATACCTTCTCTTAGCGGGCTTCGTGACAATGCGTCTGGGGCATAAAATTCTTTTCCAGGGACGTATTCTACTTTATAGTTAAATTTCATTAGTCGCATCCGAAATCGTTGTAATCTTGTTGTTAACTGATCGATAGGTTTATCAGTTAATATTCTTAATAATGGCTTATGATCTGTTCTCATAGTATATCTTTGTCCAACTAGGTACTGCTGTAGTCGTTCTGAAAGCCACGTCAACGCCAGGGTTTCTTTTTCTATTTGAGCATATCTTTTCTCTGCTTCACTTAAAGTTTTAGAACAAAAATATACTGGTCTCCATGTTTTATCGTCTTGTAGCTGTTCCAGGACACCGCCTAAACCATATGAGCTAGAACCAGCACTAATACGGGTCTCTCGATTAGTCTGGTAATTTGCTAAAACTGGTGCTGATATTATTTCTCGCTTCAAATTTTTGAAACATTCTTGGTGTGCCTGGTTCCAATTGAATTCATTTTTCTCATGTAAAAGTTCTCGAATTACTTGTGATTTAGTAGACGCATTGCTAATAAATTTGGAGAAATATGTATACATTCCTAAGAATTTTCTAACCTCACTTTTGTTTTTCGGCTCCGGATATTTCAAAATGGCTTCTATACTTGACTGATCCGGTTTAATTCCATCTTGACTAATACAAATACCCAAATATTTTATTTCTTTTACTCCAATTTGACATTTTTCATAATTTAGTGTTAATCCGTGTTTCTTCAGAGTCGAAAGTACTTTCACTAGATTTTTGTTATGTTCTAAGATTGTCGAACCTTTTACTAGAATGTCATCTGCATGTACCAAAACAAAATCACTTAATCCTTCTTCAAAAATGATGTTTCGTAACACTTTCTGGAAAACCTCAGGTCCGCTCGAAATTCCAAAGGGTAATCTTTTGTACATAAATCTTCCGAAGGGTGTAATAAATGTTGTATATTTCTGACTACTTTCTTGAATTTTTAGCTGCCAGAACCCTTTTGAACAGTCTAGTTTTGAAAAATAGCAGGAATTTTGAAGGTTACCGATGGTTTCTTCTACCGTTGGAAGTAGATATCTTTCTCGTACTACAAACTTGTTTAACTCTGTAAAGTCGGTACATATTCGAACTCCTTTTTCTTTTGTCACTACTACCATAGGCGAACACCATTCTGTTGCTTCGTTGATCTCAGTTATAACATCTTTTCTAATCATATCATTCAATTCTTCTCGGACAGTTTCCAAAAGCGGTAATGCTACTCTTCGAGGGGTCTGCACTGCTACTGGTTCAGTTCCTTCTTTGAGTTTAATAACATACTTGAAATTTTTAACTTGTCCTAGTTCTTCAAACAATTCAGGAAATTTTTCTTTAACCTCTTCTTTGGTTATTAAACGTTCAACTTCTTCCTTTATTTTAACCTCCTGGATGTTTTGGTCATTAAATTTTAAAATTTCTAATGCTTCCAATGCTGGTCTTCCCAATAAGTTTTCTGAAGTTTTTACTACAAACATTTTTATGATTGTTTCTTTTTCGTTCCATTTTACAGGAACTTTGATGGCTCCTTTAACTTTCAATTCATTTCTTTCTCCCGGTCCTATTAATCTGGTACTTGTGTTTTTCAATTTGACCTCTCCACGTTTTACTAACTTTTTATTTGATTATAGTCAAAAAAATAATGAGTTGACACTCACTAATAGAACTAAACAGATTACAACGGTAAACAGTGTGAAATTCTTGGGGATTCAAATTGATTCCCGTCTTGATTGGCGATGCCATGTTGGGATGCTTGCAAGCTGCCTAGCACGTTACTGCTATGCCTTGAAAGTGATTTCAAGCATGATTAATGCCAGATCAGCCCTAATTGCTTACCATTCATATATACAATCCAGAATAAGATATGGAATTATATTTTGGGCTAATTCTCCAGAGATGTTCCGTATCTTTATATTACAAAAAAGATGTATAAGAAACATCTATCAATTACAGAATCACGAATCATGTAAAAATTATTTTATCAATAATAAAATACTTACTCTGCCGTGCATTTATATCTATGAATCGGTAAATTTCATCTGCAACAACAGGGATCTCCTTGAGAACTGCAATAGGCAGCACAGCCACAATACTAGAAATAGATCTGATCTGATTACTGATAGAGTAAATTTTACGTATATTCAAAAAAATGTGAAATACTCCATAATAAAAATTTATAATACATTACCAATCTCAATCCGGAATCATCCGGTAAAAAAGATCAAAACAATATTACATAATATCCTAGTACATAAGGCCTACTACAGCATTGGAGAATTTTATAATGACCCTAATTTCTGCCCTAATTAAATCTGTTTTTATAATCAATGTTATATTATATTACCTGTTTGTTATACTACTGTAATTAACTTTTTAATGTGTTTGTTTATTCTATTTATTTAATGTCCATTTAAAGTTTGTTTTTAGACATGTTACTACATTTTATTTATTAACTTTGTAATTTTTTGACATGTTCTACACCATAAAGGTATTTTTGAGAACTAATAAAGATAATCTATCTATCTATCTATCTATAGGTTTTAGTGGTAATCACAGTTTCGTCTGCACCACTGTCAACTTTAAATTGTACCTTTTTATCCATAATTTTAATATTTACCAACCAGGGTTTTGAAACGCATTCGATGTTTTTAATTTCTGTAATGCTTGAACTAGATTCTTCGCTAGAACTAGAATCACTTGCATTTATTTCTTTGACAATTTTTGTTTTACACATAGTTGAATAGTGCCCTTTTATTTTGCAACGTCTACATTTTTCCTTTGCCGCTGGACATTCTTTAAATCTATGTACTGGTACAGCTCCACATCTAGTACATTTCTTTTTCTCATTTTTGTACTTGCTTGTTGTTTCTTGGCCTCTTTCAGATCTATTTTCTTGCTCATATTTATTTTTGTTCTTTATTTGTGTGACTTTGTCTATTTTTCCGCTAGCGAGTAGCTTTTCTCTGATTTCTTTATTTTGTTCTTTTACTGTTTCTGTTTGGATGACTTTTTCAACTGCTTTTTCTAGTGTTAATTTTTCATCTAGTTGCAATTGTTCGGATAATTTGTGGTCTCTTATCCCAACTACCAGTCTATCCCTAACGAGTTCATCTACTAATGCTCCATAGTTACACTTTTTAGATAGAAGTATTAAGCTGTCGATATACTCCTGACCTGTTTCATTCTCCATTTGGTTTCTTAAATTGAACTTAGCCCTTTCATAAATTATATTTCGCTTGGTTTCGAAATGATTATTGAACAGATTCTTCGTTTCTTCATATGTCAACAGACTGTGTTCTTTCCTCTGTAATTTCTCTAATAACTTATCCACTTCTGGTCCCATTTGTAGAAGCAAATTTGTTACTTGGAATTTTTCGTCTGCTTGATTTATTTTTGAGACCACTCTGTACCTCTCATAATGTGCAATCCATTGGGGCCAGTCGGCTTTATCAAAACTGAATTTTTCAACTGTTGGCACAGAATTTACCAACGTGGTTTGTTCTCTGCTTTGTTGTCTCTCTGCGACGGGATTGTAAACTTGCAAGGCTGCGAGTGTCTTCTTTAATTCGTCTACTTGCTTTTGTAATTCTTCCATGTTTATTGATTTTCGAATTCTAGGTTATGTCCGTGTAATTTATAGCCGATCTTTTATTTCCGCAGAAATATTGTCGTTAATATTTACTTCTTGAACCTTTAGATCAAACCTGACACCATGTTTTGTATTGTTAATAATGTATTTATTAGTATTAATCTTTATAACGTTAATACTTTCTTAACATAACATAACCGTAAAGCCGGGTTTACACACTACCCGCTTAAGCCTATTCTACACCAAGTATCCTGTGCCATCCCTAGTTTTACCTAATCTATGGAAATTTATGTTGAGTTTATCGTTGTTTCTGGTTTTATAAGAATGTATGTGGCTTCTAGTTTCGAATGATTCTACATTTTTCTTTATATAACTAAGACATTGGTAAATGTAGGTACAAGGCACAGTCATAATATTCAAGGAAATAAAGTGTTGTTTGCAGTTGTCTCTAAATTTTAGTCCGGAAATGACTCGAATTGCCTTTCGCTGAGCAGAAAATACAGCAGCACAAGATGGGGCATGTCCCCAGACTAGTATTGCATATGATAAAGTAGAGTGGATGAGACTATGGTAAGTCGTGGTTAGAGTATTCAGTGAGACTTTGTCAATAAGGTTTCTCAACAGATAAGTATATTTGGAATTTTTTTTACAGGCGTAGTTAGTATGACTTTCCCAAGATAACTTGGGCTCTAAGTAAACTCCTAAGAATTTAACAGACTCAGGATTATTAACCTCTTCCAAATTGCGCAAGCCAAATATCATTGTTTCTGTCTTAGTCACATTTAAACTTAGCTTATTCGAGATAAACCAGTTCTGTGCGCTTAACTCGGTATGCGGTACTTCATTTAGCAAAACTTCAATGGTATCATTTGACATTGTCAAATTTGTATCTGCAAATAGTAGGACACTAACATTATCTCTAATTGACTGAGGAAAGTCATTGATATAAATTAAGAAAAGTATGGGACCTAGTACGGACCCCTGCGGTACTCCATGCTGCAATTTTAAAGTATTAGATTTAATGCCGTTATTAAGAACAAATTGTTCTATCATTCAGGTATGACCGTAAGAGCAATTTGTTTTCATCCGTAAAGCCGTAGAAACTTAATTTATTTATGAGAAATTCATGGGACACACAGTCAAAACCCTTTGTGAGATCTAGGAAAAGAGAGCATACGTAAGTGCCGTTTTCAAAACTGGCATTTATTAAATCTGTCAGTTTATCAATGGCAAGAGTTGTTGATAATTTGTTTCAAAAACCGTACTCGTAGGGACTGAGGAGCTTACTTTCTTCTAGATATAATGTCATCTGATTTTTTAGTATCATTTCATAGTTTTTGGCTAGACATGGTATTACAGATATTGTTCTGTGATTTGAAGGGTCATCGACATTATATTTTTTAAAGATTGGTACTACTTTGGAGATTTTTAAGCATTCCGGGAATATATTGTTTTGTATGCTTTCATTAATTAAATGGGTAAGAGGAATTAAAATGGACTGTGTGATACCCTTTATGATTCGAACAGATAAACCATAAGCGTCTTTGCTTTTTTTGCCCTTGAGATTGGTAATTATCTCGGATACTTCAAAATAGGTAACCTGGTTGGCTGGATTGGCTGTGATCGAATAAATAATTTGTGTAGAGAGAATTGCTAGGAGGTAGTTGGTTTATAATAGTATCAGGTACATTTGTGAAATAGTTGTTAAATTGATCACTAGAGATGTTGTTTGACCGAGGCATAGACATTTTCCTGTAATTGTTAACAATTTTCCATATTGCCTGTTGGGGGTTATTGTGATTTTATATAAAGTTATCGTGGGATGCCTTTTTAGCATCACATATTTTGCGGCGGTAGTCGAGCCTGTAATTGTTCAATATAGTCTTGTTATTCTCGGTGGGATTTCTTTTGTAAAAATTGTGTAAGAAATTGCGCATGCGCTTAAGGTCATCGTTAAACCAAATAAAGTTAACTTCATTGGGGCTATTTGCAACATGGGATCTTAATGGGAATATGGTGTCTACGGCATCTACAATTACTCTGATAAATTGTATAAAGCGATTATTAATGTTTACATTGGAATCAAAAACAAAGTTCCAGTTGAGTGTGTCTAGATAACTACATAGTACTGGTAGCTTGTGTTCATGAATGGGTCTGTAAGAAATTCTGCTAGTGGGAATTTTAAATTCAATTTCTGTCTCTAGATGTATACCCAAGTGATCGGACAGCTTGGTATCTATTGATTGGGTACATAAGTTGTTAGTGTAAATGTTCGAAAAAATATTGTCTAGGCAGTGATTATTTCTGGTGAGTCCTGTGAAGGTTTGAGAAAACATAAATGATTCAAATGTATTTAAAATTAGAGTTGTGCGCTGCTCATTCTGTTTTTGAAAATAGACATTAAAGTCGCCTGAAACAAACATTACTTTGTCACATTTGGAAAAGGTATCAAGAGCAAGAGTCAGTGTCTCCAGAATAAGTCATAATTACCATTAGGAGATCTGTAAATAGTCATCAGTCTTATACTACCATATTCTACTGCAGCAATCTCACAATGCGATTCAACCGAGAATTTATTTACATGTCCCAAATTTATACAGTTTTTATAGTCCTTAAGTGCATATATAGCCACCCCACATGGACTGTGCTAGTTCTACAGTAATTTGAGACAAGGTAATAATTTCCTAAACTTACATAACTCATCGGTATTACACCAGTGTTCATTGATTAATAAAAAGTTATATTTACGCTCATTTATAAATAACTCTAATTCAGTAGTTTTGTTACGAATGCTTTGTATGTTCAGATGCAGTATTCTAAAATTATAAGACGAAACATTTTCTGCGATTGCTATGCTACTTTCGGGATTTATTTGTCTAAAAAATTGTTTGCTATATTTCTAGTGTTATTTGGATTTCTTTGCATATACTTGTCCACATAACAACCTTTTGGCCAGAAATCTGTTGACAAATGTAATTCTTCCATGTTTTTCGGTACTTCTAGTTTGAAACTTGCACTCCTGGGTCTGCTGAATTTGGATCGTAATTTTATGCATCTGCGTAGATGGCGATATTTGCTGTCTAGAGTTTCTAGCAAATCGTCCGTCTTTGTTTCTTAATTAATTAATAGATCCAAGCTAATTCCGGCATCTTTTCTCCAATATTAGGGTTGGCTACTTTAATATTAGGCCTACTGGGACCTGAACAGATTTTACCTTTAGTTTTGCCATTTTTAGATGTCTGGTGTTATGGGGCACTGTCCTTTTCTACATTATCGCTTTGTCTATATTTAGAGATGCCTGTCAAGTATAAACATTTTTCAAGTAAAAGTTATTTGAGACTAGATTTGAATTTGTTAAAATTGTTGACCTCCTTAATCACACTAGGTAACTTGTTGTAAAAACTGATACCAGAGAAATGAGGTGATTTTTCAAAATGAGAGGTATTATGATGAGGCAGAGCTAATAAATCATCATGAGTATTATATGTATGGTAACTTGCAACAGTTTTGAATTGATCAATGTTACTTTTAATGTACTTTAACAAAGAAAAAAGATATGCGGATGGTACCCTTAATATTCTGTGGCTTTTAAAAGGGTTTTTACTTGATTTGGTAAAATCAAGATTAAAAATTAATCTAATTATGCGCTTTTGGAAGGCAAAAACTCACTGCAAATTTTTTGCACATCCCCACATAATATTGTAGGATATATGGCAATAAGCCAGTGTCAATAAAGCCTCAGTATCTAGGGAGTTCTTGAGCTTACGTATACAGTAATATGCTTATATTGAAACATTCTTTATAGGATTTTGCAAACAGCAGAAAAGATAACTATCTATAAAAGAAAAACTTTGTGTAGAAATATTAATGAAATCTTTGCATTCTTTCGATAACCTGAATTCTGGTTATGCTAGCATATTAAAATCCTAAAATGAATTTGTCTAATTTCTTATTTGACAATTCTCATTCTAACACTAGCATCCACACAGTCCCCTACGGCCATGCAGATTAAACTAGTATCCACATAACCCCCTACGATTATGAAGATTCAGTTAAAAATGAGAACAAAGACGTAAAATGAATTTATTTATCTACTTTGTCTTAAAAAAATTTTCATTCCAATGGATTACATTTTCATGAAATCTATCATTCTGTTTCCTGGAAATGCTTAGCCTTTGAAACGTTTTTCGCCCTTATTCTGGAGCTCATCAGAAAGACATAAAGCCATTCATAATGATGTTTCATGCAAAACCAAGACAATTTCTTTGAATAAGTGTGAAATGATTATATTTGACATTGACTGATAAAAACAACCTCACCTATCTATAAGAAATTAGACAAATTCATTTTAGGATTTTAATTTGCTAGCATAACCAGAATTCAGGTTATCGAAAGAATGCAAAGATTTCATTAATATTTCTACACAAAGTTTTTCTTTTATAGATAGTTATCTTTTCTGCTGTTTGCAAAATCCTATAAAGAATGTTTCAATACAATTATAAGCAAACAAATAATAATTCATTTTTAAGTAATATGCTTTGTTAAGTTTTTTGCATATTTCATCAATTTGAATATCCCAGCTTAGTTTTGTATCTATTGAAATAACTAAAAATCTTGTATCCGGACTAAATGGCAGGGTCATGTTGTTAAAATTTAACTGAGTGTTGGAAGGTAAAGATTTTCTTTGTGAGAAATACATGCACACAGTTTTCTCAAGGTTTAATATGAGATTATTTTTGCAGCAATAGTCATCAAATTCTGTCATAACAGCCACACCATCATCCGTAAGATTCGGTGCAGATATGCCAAAGGAGTTATCATCGGCAAACATGGTGATGTTTCCTTTTGATAGGAATGATGATTAGTCGTTTACGTCAATTAAATATGCACTCCACTTTCATCTCAACCAATCATAACTCACTGAATAGGGAGGGCTACACCCAGTGTTCATGATAAGACAAGAGTGTTTCATGTCCAGATGCGAGCTTGGCAGTGCCATGCAGAACCTGGCTTCAGAACTTCAGTCCGCTATATTTTTGAAATAACTGCCATATTTAGATAAAATTTGGTATACATATTATACTCTTTTAGGTTAATGAATAGCTTGGGTTGATTCTACGGTTGGTTCCTTGTGAAACATTCTTCAATAATTTCAATATACAGGAAAATTATGCTTTTTAATGTTTCAAAAAGTTTTATTAAAACTCTACACGTGTTTCGGCTTATTAGGCCTTTATCAAGAGTACAAGATAATACTTACCTTGTACTCTTGTACTCTTGATAAAGGCCTAATAAGCCGAAACACGTGTAGAGTTTTAATAAAACTTTTTGAAACATTAAAAAGCATAATTTTCCTGTATATTGAAATTAATGAATAGCTTAAGCGATTCTGAAAAAATTCCAGGACCGACCGTATATTTTTCTTGTTGGTCAAGTGTCAATATCACTGAACCACACAAAGTTGCCATTCCTTAAACAGACCTCCAATTTTGTCAATTACATGTTTTTTTTAATCTAGTAGGAATGTTTTCTTTTTCCCAAATTAGAAGCATCACTAGCAGCACGGTGAACTGAGTCTCTTTTATTTAAATTTAATTTGTTTTTTGTAATGAAAGAAAATGCTAAGAACTTCTTTTTTAAATGGCAACTTTGTGTGGTTTAGTGATGTCGACATTTGACCAACAATCCAAATACACGTAGATGTATTCGTCACAATAGGTCCCTTACTACTAGTTGCCATACTCAAACTTCTTAAAGTCCAAAGAGTATTAAATAATTCCAAACTTGCTTACTTGACTAAATAGTCAATGCACTTTTGTCCTAAAGTATACAGCCTCTCTTGGCCATCAAACATTCGGCCCTCTTTAAGGTCCACTTAAGGCACTAAACAAATATTAGATAATGACATAAAGCCACTTTAACAAATTCTTGTAAGCTGCAATAATGTGTTATTGTAGACAACTAAATATATTTTCAGATAGAATAATTTAGAAAACGCCATAGTTTTAAGAAACACAGCTACACAAACACTCCTCACAGTACAGTATCTGACAGGAAACTGAGCTCTCAAGTCAGGCCAGTGTTGCGAACTGTGCCGAACCGAATTATAGCAAAGATGACGCTCAAATTATCGTATATTATCGTACACTTTCGCCGATGGACAACAGTAGCGGTGCATGGGGTGCGCGTTTGGCGTTTATTATTATATACATACCTAATTTAAAAAATATAGAACACCGTCTTTCCTCGTCCGAACTCGAACTACATATTGTAAAATGGTAAAATAAAATCTGAAAACTAAGTAACTCATACAACACACATACTTTGCATCAGCCCATCGCTCTGTTTCCTTTAACTTTTAAAGTGCACGCCGCTGAGCTCAGTATGAATTCCGCCTATCAAAAAAACTTTTCAAAGCCGATTGGCCACTGACGATAGCTAATACTGCCCCTTCCATACAATAATACGAATGCAAGGAATGTAGACAACACCACCTGTTTTTAGGTGGTGTTGATGGTTGATGTAGAGGACAGGGAATTTTGATACTATATGTACAATGTTATTGTTATTACCAACTGAATTTACCAAAAAGACGACCTAATCTGTGAATCCTTGAAATTATCGTATAAATCATCATTATCGTACAGATACTATCGTATATCGTACAATAGATGAAATTATAGTACAAGAACGATAATTATCGTACAATTCGCAACACTGAGTCAGGCTCTGCATGGTACTGCCAAGCACGCGTCTGGACATGAAATACTCTTGTCTAACATGAAAGTTGGGTGGGGCCGTCCCAATTCAGTGAGGTCTGAACTGTAGCCGAGGCCCGATTTAGTAATCCCTATGTGTTTCGACGTACTAAACACGAATCCGATGTCCATTTAGTTTCATCACCCATAAATGTTTTGTAAATTTCGAAAATAACGTAAAGAAATCAAGTTTCTTAGGTTATTTTCGCGATTTTTAAGAAATTGGTGGGTGATCGACCTAAACAGACGTCGGATTCGTGTTCAGCATGTCGAAATACACAGGAATACTATGTCGGGTCCTCGCTACGGACCACTTTTTTTCTTTTGTGGGCCTGTGTTATCTTGAAAATTCAAAACTTGGCAGCAACCCCTAAAACATTATTTAAAAATCTGTAATTTTTGTGGATGTCTTTTTTTATATCATAGAACAATAAGAGGGTGTCCCGGGTAAATTTTAAAAGTTGGTTGTTAAGGATCACCCTAATCAGTATATCATATTCGAGTCCATATTTGAGGACCTCGAAACGGGCCATTTTTGGCCACTTTTTGGGATGAATCTTTTAAAGCAAACGCGTACTTTGAGCTTTTCGGTTTTAAGAAAGTAAGGTAACAGTTGCAACTTCCCAAGTAAAACAGTAATATTGGACTAACATAGGTTTAATATTCTAGGAATGTTGACACAATATAAAGAACTCAATATCAGCCAAGAATAAATGTGAACATTTCAGTGTCATATAATATTGTATTCAGATGTAAATCAATATTTAAAGTTTTATGTTGGCTAAACATTTAATGTACAATTTAACCCAAGGCCTAAAATTGGTAAAACAAGATAAATTTTGAAATTTAAATAGGAACCCCATTTAAATTGGAGTTTCAGATTCTACAGAAAAAAATACGTAACTCTTATGTAACATGTTTTTTTAAATTCGCGACAGATGGCGCTGTGATCACAAAAATCCTTATATGAATAGTTTTTCGTGGGTAAAATAGAATCTTTTGTATTTTGTGATTCTAGTCCCAAGATACATTTTCGGAAACGTTTCTAACAAGTGTGCCTGTTCCCATGTACAAAATGGGAACTGTTTGCAATATGTTGAGATACATTTTCGACGCATACACAATTTCTAATGGTAGTGTAGTACGTGTTTCTATTTTGGTGGCACTGCGCGTTTCTTTGCTAAGTTCGAATATAAAGACAATCATCTGTCATTTCTGTAACTAACTATTGCCAACTTAAATCCTAAAAACATTATGTAACTAAATGTTCCTAGATATTTTATTTAAAAGTACTTGAAAGATGCTGCAGCATGTTTCGAAATTGTTCTGAAGAAAAGTTGTACTTAATGGTAGAAACAATTACTAAACTGTTGAGTAATATTATTGTGCTATGTGTAAAAGTTAAATAATTGATGACAATTTCAGAAAAATGTCGGAAATTTATGTAAACCATTGTATCTCACATAAGTATCGAAATAGTTACAAAACTGTTTCCCATTACCAAATTTGTTTCGAAACTGTGTCTAAAAATGCTATTTGGGTGGTCCAACATTAAGTCAAGTACCAGCCAATATTATATTCTACTTGGGTTACCTGCAGTAAAATTAGTCACACACACAATATATTGAATAGTGTGAAAAGCTTCAGCTGAGTGCTAGTTGGTCCCAGGAAAATCATAACTTTTTTTTTTAGGGTTGTCTACCATTGCTGACTCCAGGGGCACTACTGTAGCTATACCGCACTTATTGTGCCTCACCCTATCTTTTTATCTATGCCATGTCAGTCATGCCTTATGGCTCATACAGTTCTATGACACGAAGACAGAGTATGTACTGAAAGTAACTTTATTTTATTACCAATTTTGCATTATGTATAGACTGTAATGTAAGTACATGTGTCTGAAGCACACATACAAATATTTTACATAATAATATGTTTTTTCAAAAGAAACAAAAATGTCTATAACATTTATTCCTTACTCCACCGATTCGGCTTTAATTAATTTTTCTGTAAAAATATTATATTTTCAGGGGTACTAGTATCTATAATCATACTGACTAGGGTAGTAATAGCTGTCAAATTAAACTAGGTTCGAGATTTCTCTGCAACCTACATTTATTATGTTCGTTGCATCCATAATAAGAAATTATAAACATAAAATCAAAAATACCATCTATTTGAATATTGCCTTCTTCTGTCATAAGAATGCCTCCGGTGTCGGTGGCACTTGGTTAAAGAGATATTTTATGTGTTTTTCAGCCTTGCTGTGTTTAATCATAGTTACCCATCCAGTTACCCATCACATAGTATTCTCAATGTTTTCTATTTGCCCAATTTTAAGGTAAATTTATAGCAGAAAATAATAAAAGATGTGATGAAATAAGTGAATGAGATCAAGCTAACTGTTAATTTAATTATGCAATGTTAAACAAATTATGTAATAAACAAATCAAATGTATGCATTATTGCTTGAAAATATAAAAACAAAAGATTTTTGTTCAAGCAGAGGTTGATAAAATCTTACTTATTTTCTTTGTGTAAAAATACTCGAATCCATCGATTTCTATTTGTAAAGCGACATTTTTTTGACGGCTCAACATTAAACAGCTATAGTGTTCAAAACACATTTGTAAACAACTGTCAACTACGCACAGTGTTTAATTTCCTCACAAATATCCTCAACTGTAAAGACAGCCTTACTGATGAAGAACATTTTAATTATAGCTCTCAGTGCATCCACGAGTAGCTCTCTGATTGGGGTGGGGGGTTTAACTCCCCAAGTGATTTATGCCTCTTTGTCCTTTTGTTAACGATTCTTCTTCCTGGTCTCATGATTATGGACTTCTTTATTAGATATGTATTCATTAGTGTTTTTTAATGTAGGTTAAGCATTCCAAGGCATATATACAGGGAATTGTTTAAATTTTATAAAAACATCCTGCTTTTCACTTCTATAATTTATCCCAGCCACAATCCTGACAGCTCTTCTTTGTGAGATTAGTGACCAGATGCTCACCCTGAGTGTCCCATTGCTGTTTTGGGCCTAGGAATACTCCTAGAAACTACAGAAGCTGGATTACTATCTATACCACTTAGATCTCAAAGGGAGGAAGTCATGACTATCGTTTTATCTGGATTTAAGCCTAGTCAATTTATTTCGAGCCAGTTTTCTGCCCTTGACTGTGCCGATATACTTTTGACTTTCAGAGTGTTTAGGTCAATGTCTTTCAGTTTTAGTGTAGTGTCATCTGCATATAATAGACAGTTTACACCGTTAGATGTCGAAGACGGATCATTAATAATAATAATAATAATAAAAATAACAATAGGCCCAGAATAGAACCCTGGGGCACACCAACACTTACATGAAATTCTTTGGAGTTAACAGAGCCTAAGAGTACTGACAACATGATTAGAGAGATATGACTGCATAAGATATCGACTTGCACCATTGAAGTTGTTTACAACTAGTTTATCAATTAAGATGGCATGGGTCAAAGGCTTTACTGAGGTCGCAGAATACTGCTGCTGAATATAGACATTGTTTAAAACAATCAATAGTGTGTTCTGTAAAGGACCCCGCACGGAACATATGGAAATTGGCCCTCGGTTAAAGTGTTTGATACTCGGGGATATTATCCAAATATCGATGTTGATCAAAAGTCTCTATGGGCTCAAGGTCGGAAATTGGACGGTTTTCCAGATATCGGGGGTGTAAAGGGGGATGCTCATTTCTTGTGGGAAGTGGCCCCCGCTCCAGTAAAATTCGCTGGAATCGATATATATCATTCCTCTCGACCTCCTGATCAAAAATTCTCAGGGGCACAAGTATGGAAATAAACAGTTTTCTAGATATGGGAGGTGCCAAGGGGGGTGCTCATTTTCTATAGGAAGTGACCGCCAGTGAATTTCACTGGAATCGACATATGTTGTTCCTCTGGACCTCCTGATCAAAAGTTCTCATAGACACAAGGTCGGTAAATGCACATTTTTTTCGATATCGGGGGTTCAAAGTCGACTTTGCAACCCCCGATATCTGGAAAACTGTGCATGTACCGGCCTTGTGCCCATGAGAAATTTTGATCAGGAGGTCGAGAGGAACAACATATGTCGATTCCAGTGAATTTCACTGGGGGTCACTTCCTATAAAGGAAATGAGCGCCCCGCTTTGCACCCCCCATATCTAGAAAACTGTCCATTTTTCAAACTTGTACCCCTGACAATTTTTATCAGGTCAAGAGGAATAACATATGTCGATTCCAGCGAATTTAGCTGGAGCGGGGGCCACTTCCCACAAGAAATGAGCATCCCCCTTTACACCCCCGATATCTGGAAAACCGTCCAATTTCCGACCTTGAGCCCATAGAGACTTTTGATCAACATCGATATTTGGATAATATCCCCGAGTATCAAACACTTTAACCCAGGGCCAATTTCCATATGTTCCGTGCGGGGTCCTTTCAGAATGACATCTGTTGTTGACAGCCGTTCCCTGAAACCAAATTCGTTATTATTTAAAATATTATTCCTCACTGAATACACATCAATACACGTTTTCATGGCTTTTTCGAATATTTTAGAAAAGATTGGTAAGATAGAAATGAGCCTATAATTTCCAATGCTATTAATGTCACCTTTACTTTTATAACTTTGCATGCAATTTTAAGTAGTTAGGAAATATTCCAATCATAGATTAATTAGTTTACAAATTGGTGAAATCAAGACTTTTTTTGCGTATTTGATTGGAGAGACATTTGGATCGAAAACAAGATGTAATGGATTTAAACTTGTATAACTCAACAGAATTTCAAAATTGTTTAACGTAAGTTGTTCAAATTTCAAAGAGTGATTTACAGTGGACTTAAACTACACATAATTTAAAAAAAATTTTACTGCCCCTCCTGTTAAAGTGAATCATATATTAGTATCAAAGATAATAATAATAATAATAATATTTATTGGTCTTGAGAAAATATAAAAATTTTTAGACACGTCAAATAAGTAATGTTACAACAATAAAACTACTAAAATTTCAGTCTACATGTAAGCACAATTTAAATACATTCAAGAATTAAAAACAAAATTAATTAAAACGGTAATGTAGGAAACACAATATTACCAATTTACACGATACAGCACAATTTAAAATACATTCAAGGTGAGACGCACCCCCCCCCCCCCCTTATTATTTTTGTTGTTAAATTCTGGTTTGATTAATTACCAGTTACCCTTCCCTCTCCCCTGATTGTCTAATTATTAAAACAATTAAACTAATTTGGCTGCGTGATCGTCTAGTTTAGTGGTAGGACTCAAATTTACGTTTGTGATTATGTAGTACTTGTTACCATAGTTCTTTTTCTAGGTTTGATATTACTGTTTCTATTTATTTATTGAATTGATAATTAATTATTTATTATGACATTTAATGATTCGTTCTTTACTCTAAATATTGCTATTAATTTATTTGGCAAAGTTCTAATTATAGTTCTTTATTTAATTGTTCAAATTAAGCACTGAATATTGTTTGGCACTCGTTTATTTAATTGATAAAATAATTAAGTATTTTTATAATGCCCTGTATAAAGTTCAAACTCTAAATTATTCTTTTTATTTAATTTACTGAATTATTTATTTTATCTTTTATGTTAACTTTTGTTTAAGTTTATCATATTTTAGTTCTCATTTTTATTCACTATTGTAATGCTCAAGTAAACCTTATGTTTACTTATTTTATTTTAAATATTCGGTTAATTTAAGCCCAAGTAAATCTTATATTTACTTGGCTAGTTTTTCTGGTAATAATGCACTTTATTTTCTATTTCTAGTAAAAGGTAAAGTAATTAAAAACAAGGAACGTTTTTATACGTATAATCAGACAATTGTCAGATAATATCAGTTATAAAAATATTGATGTGGCAATGGCCAGAAAATAGTTGCTTACATATAAATCAACATGTGAGTAATTTAACCACAAATTTATATTACAGCAACAGATTTCGTTGGGACAACAGTCACGTGTAAGTTTGTCGAATGGTCAAATAAACAACTCCAATAATCACTAAAAATAATAATGATTATAACGAGAATCCTCGTTCCAAAACTGAAGTAAAAAATATTGAATTCGGAACATGTAAAGTTCATACTTGGGTGGCGAAAACTCGCAATAGTTTATTTAATTGAATGCACGGCAAGTTGAAATCTCAAGTAATTGCCTATTCAAACATAGTTTGATTTCGAAGCGTAGAATTATGGTATCTGATCAATAAACTTGATACAGAACCAGCCAATTGGCTACCAATAGGTTTTTGTGTTGCGAAGATTGTAATTATTCAAACAATTGAATGAACAAGCAATTTGTATCAATTTCAACTCGCCCATGACATAAATATGTCATCGTGAATGAATAAAAGGTACAACACCCAGTACAAAGTTTAACATGTAATAATATTTAAAATGATATTTATGTCAAACTAGCAGGGGGCAAATCACAGCCTTATCAGTGGATAGCATCCCTACAAGTAGGACATAAATAAACCGGCAGGTTCGAACAGCTGTAAAACTCTTCGTACCATAAAATATTGTAGAAGTTCATTGACCGCACGACAAAACAAAACGCAACAGAAATTGTTTACCAACAAAAATCTGCCGCTGTTGAAAAGTAAATATTAAAGTTATTGTTTTAAATATGACATGATTGAACATAGTCTGAAATTCAACAAACAGCTAATTATGCTACAAATAAAATTAACATTATAGAAATTTTTTAAATAAATAAATTCTAACTAGTCAAAGTGCCACAGTAAAAAGACCCCCTCGCGATTCCGAGTATCCGAAATATAGAATCAGTTAGTCAATTGTTTAAAATGAATCAAAATAGTGTCCCGGTTTGATATTATTAAGTTCACGTAACTGCATGTAAATACCGAAAAACCGAAATAATCATATTGATTTACCTGGTAATTGATAGACCGCTAAATGACCAGTGTCATTAGGGATGTTATCACGCGGCTCGCTCATGTCCAGTGAGTCGTAGCTGGACGGCGGTGTCTTATTAGTTCTGGACATCGTCCCCTTGCGTCGTACTAATCTGATATGACTACAGCAATACAATAATAGTACGGTTTTCTGGCAAGTTCCTTGACCAGTGGTCAGCAGCGGTCAGTTCGTAGTGAGAGGATTAATTATCCCACTCAGACTCAAAGAGACTGAGGATTAATTATCACTCTGCTTATTGAAGTTTCCTGTCATAGTAAGGACAATGCTTCGGAATCGGCTTGACCAGTGGATGGCGGTCAGCTAGTATAATGATAATTATCAGACTTGTACTCGAGGATTAATTATCATTCAGAATGGTGGTCACCAAGTAAAGCATTGATAATTATCAGACTCGTATTCGAGGATTAATTATCATTCGTAGTAGCGGTCTCAAAGAAGTGACCCTAGTACAAACTTCTCGCGGGTATTTATACACGAAAAAGCGATGACGTTACACACAAAACTGCCTAGTTTTGGTACCATTCTCACGGGAATACAGCCATCTGTGCGTATGCCTTATCTTTGTTTACATTAACATCGTAAAATTTTAAGTGATATGCGACTCTCCGAACTGGCCTTTACACCAAGTTTTGTACGTTTTAGGAAGACTTAAAAATATTTAAAACTATACGAATCGGACAAATTCTAACACATTTATGTTCTAGCATGAAAATTGGGGTAAAATATTATTAGGTACGTACCGGGTGATATTTAATCGCGTGTCGAATTATACAGAATTTCAGAATTACGTAAATTTGGATTAATAGAAGCGGAAATAAATTTTTAAATTAATACACAGGGTGTGGTTTTCTTCAAAGGATTAAAACAAAATTTTTACTTTTTACACTTTTTACACTTTAACACAACTACTTTTTAAAATAAGTGTTCAAACTGTTGACAATTGAGCGTTTTCAAGAATTTCTGCCGAAATCAGACAAATTTCCTGGTGTCTTTTCAGTTCTCATGTTATTAGGTCTATTGAAATATATTTTAGATTTTAACTAACCACGCAAGAAGAAATCCATGATCCATCTGTTGGGGAATGTTGCATCGAAAAACTGTTAAATTAAAATTGCATATTCGGGGGGGAGGGTGCATCTCGTTGATAGATACTACTTGTTTGAAAAATATTTGTGAGAGGGGTTTTATCTCAACAGTTAAGGCATTATAAACCAGTACGGTTTTCTAAACAATTTATCCATAACCCAGTCAGCACAAAAATATTTTAAAAATCAGAATAATTTTCTTGGATAATCAATTATCTTTAGAATAATCAGAAAAAATACTTATTATTTTAAGAATATTCTAATGTTATTTGGGAAGGACACTTTTAATTCTTCTGAAATTATTTTAAAGATAATTTTTAGAATATCTTGAGGGTATTCTTGGATATTCGATAAATATGATGAAAACATTGATTCTTAAAAAATATTATAATATTATCCATGGGAGAAATTAGAGTTTCTACTTCAAATAACCAATGCATAATTTAGGAAAACATTTATGAAATTCTTCATATAGAATTAATATAAAAATATCCAAGGAAGAATTCAGAACTATTTTCAGAATAATTCTCTTAGATAATATTTGATTGAATATTCAGAAAAAATTGTTGCTATTTTTAGAACATTCTAATATTATTGAGGCTACAAATTGAGCAGGTATCTAACATAAAACTGTAAATCGCTCTAAAAAATTTGTATGGTTTATAACTGAAAAAGAACACAATCAGCTTAGCTTATTGTAAATAAAATGCAGATTTAGCAGAAAAAAGTTACAAGTCAAACGTTCGTTCGTTTTCTTTTTCAATTTAGTTAAAGACGAAAAAAACTGCTCGCTCCTACCAAAAATGGGTTTATATGTTTTGTGGCTTATGTATGGTACTGCATGGGGTTCTCTTAACACAATCGGTATGGTGTATAACTTTTATGTCACTATACTTTCAACACTAACTGTTTAATTCCCATTCGTCAGACTAGATTTTGAAAAACTTCTTGCATGTTGGAACAGCGATGTACTGAAAGTATTTGAAAAAAACCTGTGCTTTTCTGACTTGCCATTGACAATGAAGTTTGTGCCTAGTTTTTATCTGGCTTTAAGGGAAATTTCCTATAATAAAAAACATTTTAGTTAAAAAAAAATTTATTGGCATAACTTATGTAATAACTAATTTCCTCCATCATTTGGAGCACCTAAAAATACAATAATTGCAAAAAATCGCGCCTTTATATATTTAAACTCTTTAACTTACCACCTTTATTTCTCTCCCCAACGATAAACTCAACATAAATTTCCATAGATTAAGTAAAACCAGGGATGCACGGGATACTTGGGTTTTTAATTTTATAATGCCCTACCATCAGAGATAAAATTGTTGAATGAAACTCAGTTCAAAAACAGAATACAAAAATATTTGTTCAATAATGCTTTTTATAGTACTAACGAATTTTTACACAGCAACTTTTCCTCTATTGCAAACTAATGTGTGAATCTCGTGCAGTATTCTAGAAGCTACAGTGATAAATTACCATACCATACCTCCTATTTATTTTATGTTAATAATTTCTTTTATATCTAGTTTGTCTTTAATGTACTATGTGCTCTTAGTATTTTACTTCATATCTATTGTTTTATACATTTATACGTTATATTTCAACTTTTGTACTGTATGTTGACGTGTGTAAACACTTTGTGTATTTTGACACCAATAAAGTATTGTATTGTAATGCCCCAATTCTTCTTCTGCATAGTCTTAAATATCTCTTATCCAGATTATTGCTAATTCATGTATGCTAAGAGTATACTTCTTTACATATTGTGTACATTTCAAAATTCATTTTGATGTGAAGTTGACAAGGGTCTTAAAACATTAAGGCCGAACAATTTAGATTTACAGGCATCTCTGAATTTGATCCATATAAGAGTAGAAAAAGATATCACAGAGTGAATAAGACTGTGATATGCTATGGTAAGAGTTTTTATAGATACCTGATGTGCAAAATTTAGAAGTTTTTCTACAAACGCGATCTGTATGACTCCCATAATAATTTGCAATTCAAATAAACACCGAGAAACTTAACAGAATCTAGAGATTTATTTGATCTGTTTCTAAGAAAGAAAGAAACTTTATTGGAAATAGGAACATCCTAATATAAATATAGTATAAAATATAAACTAGTTCATTTTATAAAAACTGAAGACTATGTTAAAATACGTATATAAATCTAACTCAGACATTATCCTATCATAAGTAGCACTTCCAAAATAGCACTCTCAAAGAATTATAACAAATTCAATCATAAATGTCACACCGAGAAAATAAACAAAGGAAAGAACTGTATTACAGAACTAGGACCTCAGATACGTCAGAAAATTATGTTACTACTGTTTTTAACAATACTATGTAGGTTGTTGTATTCGTTAAGAAAAATTCGTGAAATAATGTGTTCATTGATTTTTTTAAATTCATTTTAGCAATATAGAAATCGTTCTGGTTTCCAGTGAAATATTTATGTACTTAATAATTAAATGTAATATCTTCATTGAGATGACTTGAAAGCATTCCATTTATAATTTTGAATATAAAAATAATTCCACCTTAGCCTGACCGAGAGCCAGTCGAGTGTATTTAGCATCAAATTAACAGGTGTAAACCTGTTACACTTCAGAATCATTCTCATTCCCTTGTTCTGTAGTTTTTTGGGTGCTGACGTACAATTACTATCCAGTAGATACAAATTGCAATGAGTGTATGATCTACATATAAAATTAATAAATTCACAATTGGTAACATAGTTAATTCCATTCAAGTATAAATAATAGTGGGCCTAGTACACTTCCTTGGGGTACACCTGTTATGGAGAGGAGAAACGATTATTTATTTTGGTAACTTGCTTTCTGTTTCATAGATAGTCATTTAACCACCAAGACCATAATGTTTCAATTTATTCAATAGAATTGCTCTATCTATTGTTTCAAATGCCCGTTTTAGGTCTATGAATACTACCACAATATAATTCTCTTTATCCACCATTTCTTTCCATTTCGTTAAGGTTAGTTGTATGGCTGTCTCACAAGAATGTTTAGCTCTAAAGCTGGACTGATTTACTGCAAAAGTACCGTTGCTTTGAAAATAATCTACTAATTTATTATACACAGCTAGTTCCAGGACTTTTTCAAGAGGAGGTAGAGTATTAATTGGCCGAAAGTTGGCGGCTTGGTAGTATTAGGAATTTTAGGGATAGGCATTACTGTAGTTGTTTTCAATTCTTGCTGAAATTTTCCCTGGATAAGTGAGATATTAACTAAATGGAGCAAAGCAAAACCTATGACATCAAATGTACTTTCTAAAATCCAACTATTTAGCTCATACTGCGTACTGTATTTATTATCTAAATCTTTCAGTATTTTAGTTAATTCATATATAGTTAGTGGCTTAAATTCCGTTAAAGTTGAACCAACATTGTTTACATCAGGTAACGAATCTGCACTTGGTGGAATGGTACTAATTATTTCTGTAATGCTGGTCATAAAATACGTATTAAAATATTCTGCTGTAACTTTTACATCATTGACAAATACAACATCGTTTCCTATTTGAAATTTGATTTTTACATTGTCAAAAGGACTTTTTCACATTTAACTGTTTTCTTTAAATTTATTTTTGTACTTATCTATTTCATTTTCATATGTTTGCTTTTTTACTTTTATTAAATGTACATCTTCATTTCTTTTTACCCTATAAACTTCCCAGTAATAGTCTTTCTCATGCTGCAATGAACATTTTATGAACAGTTTATATGCGTTATCACGATTTGCTGCTATATTTGATCTCCTTGTCCCACCATGGAACATTTCTTTTCTTAGTAATGTTAATAACAGGGGCTATTCCATCAATTACCTCTACATTTATTATTAATTTTTTCGTAAATATCATCTACATCAAAAGTTATATGGCCAATCACCTTCGATACTACAACGTAAAGCTGTTCGAGTGATAACCTCCTCGTCCTATAGAGAAGATGTGAGAAATAAATTTATAGATAGAAAGTTACTCACCTTTCCTTGCTTATATATATATACACTTGTCTAATTTACACCAAAGAAAACCTCCATTTATATACACCCCAAAATAGTATCCACTCTTATAACACGAGAGATAGCCAAAATATTAGAACTACCTGGCTTAGGATTAATGCCAGTCGCCATGGTCGCAACCATTTTGGCCTCATTTTCTTTAACCTGTTACCTCCAGATGTAAAACAATTGCCAATGTGTAGATTCAGAACTACAATAAGAAGTTTCCTCATAAAAAAGGCCTTCTACAGTATTGATGAATTTGTAAATAGTGCATTCCATTTTAGCATGTAAATTTTAAATTTTGATGTTTTTTTTTAACTTTGTTGGTCCCTGGACCATTTTCTTTTACTCAGTTGTTTGTCTGTAGCATCCTGACGTATGTAAATACTATGTATACTTAACATGAAATAAATTACTTAATTACTTACTAAGATTTATGCTAATTTTATCAAGATTACTAGTGCTTAAATTACGGAAATTTCTGTTAGAGCTTACATAATATAATATAAGACTGAAAATGATGTTCTCAGGTTGTGGTTTAATTGATACACAAGAAACCAATTTTCAATCTTTGACTCTGTTTCTAGCATTGATACCATTAACCTTTCCATATTGACAGTGTTTTTCCAAGTGTAATCAAAACTGTGATTTCTTAGAATTTCGCTAACGTGCACTTCGCGTTTTTCAAGCTAACTTGCGGTTCCCGATATGACGCTGTTATGCGCTTTCCGATTTCTTCTGTCACATTTTTTGGACCCCCTCCCCCTCAAAGTGTGACCTAATTAATGGATGGCCCCTAATAGGGTCTTTGCCTGTTGAGTGTTTATCAAATAAATAAATAGTTCTATTTTCTGTACTATTCAATGAATCTAACTTGAAGAGGAGGACACTTAAACGTTTTACTTGACCAAAAAATATAAAAATAGGGAAATATTCAAGGTCATTGGGAGACAGAAGAGATGTTGACCGAATTACCCTTAATCTTACATAATACTAAGTAGCGCATAAACCAATTTTTCTGCAGTCTTAGATTTTAAAGTTGAAAAAAAAAATAAGAATGATTCTTTTTCACTCCACCCTATTGCAGGTATTGAAGTAGTTGTTTTTTTCAGTATGAACTAAGACCTATAGTTAATTCTCTATTTTTTAGAAACTTAATCTCAAAGGCAATAAAGCAATCCAAATAAATGGTGTAGAGAAATTGTGTCAGGCCCTAACCAATTCGAAAATAAATAAAATCGAGATTGACGAAAACAATCGCTCGTGTAATGTTAGTACTACATGAAACTATTCTGTCAGAAGTTAGTTATTTGATGTATGATTTGTAGGATCCAGAAGCTTATTCACAGCTAGTGAAGAAACTGTTCGCAATATGTACTGTAAATAAATCGTTTGTTGATGCTACCGATGACGAAGAGCTAACTAATATTTCAGTGCTGATATCTCGAAAGATGTCGCTGAGCTGTGAACCCAGATATAGTGTGCCGGATCCAACTACGACCTTTCAAATTGGTTCTCCTGCTCTGTCACCAGTACCTTCGCCAGTCTCTAGCCCAGCTCCTAAGAGCCGTTTCCAAATAGTTAAAGTGAATGAGTCTAACAGCAGCTGTAGCAGTAGTACCAGTGTTAGCCCTAGCCCCAGCCCTAGCCCGAGACCAAAATCCAGGTATTTTATTTTCATTTGTTTATATTATGTGATATTCTAAAAGTAATTATAAATATTGTCCAAATATTATTTGGGGTATTCCGTTAATTTCTCTATTTTTTTTTTATATTCTGGCACGTTTCTACTTCTAATAGTCTAATAGTGTCTGAGCTATCTACTTAAATACAATTATTCAGTAGATTACTGGAAAATAACCTATTGTGTATTTAACACACAACACGAGATTTTCCAAACTAAGCTTTGCAAAAAAGAACATTAGGTTTTCGAATCCACCGAATACAGTACTATACTCTTCGCAAATACAAAACGAAGAGCATATTACATTTGATCGGTACAATTCTAAAACTGGTAATATCACTCATAGAAAAAAGAAATCATATCAGTATGTTGGTGATCGAATTCTGAACAACTTTCAAAATGTCTGTCTCCATCTGTCAATCACGTTTTTTTGTAAGCACAATAGCTTAAGAAAGAGAACTCCGATTGTATTGAAATTTGGACAGTAATCTGGAACAAAAGAAAGCATTGAAAACTGTAGAACAGTTTGCAAACAGTCGAATATTCCAAAATTAAGTATTAGGTTATTTAGTAACCACAAATTTATCATGAGATTGTAAAAACATAATTGTAAACCAGCAACATGGTTTTTCTCAGGATAAATTTACATGTACCAATTTAGCTATTTATAACAATTTTAATGTCAACTCCTTGGAATATAAAGTTCAAGTTGATTCTGTCTATACTGATTTTTTCCAAAGCATTTGACAGAGTCAACCATGATCTACTTATTGCAAAATTAGAAAGGTTACGTGTCAGAGGCAATATATTGAAATGAATTAGCAGTTAAAGTGTGAACTTCATATTTCTAAGTCAAATAAAAAATTCCCGACAAAGGAGTGAACAAGGCGCGAGACACCCCAAAAAAAAGCCATAAAACTCGCCCATAAAAGTGTCAAAGCCGACGTAATTTATTGCGGCTCAGGACCGTACTTAAAATTATTGTGCCGTGAGTTACAATCTAATTAATTTAATGTATGGTTGATAAATAAATAGTTATTTGTTACAGTGATAATGATAAATTTAAAAAAATATTCTGTTTAGCTGTGTTAAGATATGAATAATATTTTATATATCGGTGGAGCACTGATGAATTTTATTAGTCTAAATTAAAATTATACCAAATATTCTTTTGTTACTCAGTTTCGCCAATAATAATTTAATATACCTATCGAATTATTATTGTTGCCCAGCAAGAACCACGAGGAGGTACGAGCAATTCCTTACCAAAAAATGTGGGTTCAGAGTTAAGGTTATCGATATTATTAAAATAGGTCAAAGAAATAAAGTAAATTTTTAAATTCATTAAATAAAGAAAATATTGAATTTATGTCAATAACCCGTAATTTAATTAACCCAGATTAAATAAATAAATAAAATTCTAGAAAACAAACAAATAATTGAAATAAATAAATTCAGTTCTGGACAGCAAATAAATAACTATAAAATAAATAAATTCAGTTCTGAAAAAGAAACAAATAAAAAATTATCAAATAGAATAGAATAGAATAGAATAGAAATTTTATTAATGCTAAAAGTATAAAATACATGCATAAGTCAGACAATTTATAAAAATAGATCACAAACAGGGAATTTATTAACAATTTATAAAAATAGATCACAAACAGGGAATATATTAAATCCTGGATTTAAAAAGACAAACATTGTACATTGATAGATGTATACTTATAGTAGATTAGTGAGTAACTCACACAAATAAAGATTTTCACCTACGTAGGTAAACCTGAATTTTAAAATGCCAGAAGGCTTACATATTTTTTAAATCTCTAATTATTTCATCCACTGAGAAATGGGCAGTCTTTAGGAGAAACTCTTTTATTTTGTTTTTGAAATTTGTTGGGGAAAGCGATTTTACATAGTTTGGGATTTCATTGTAAAGCTTAACACCATGATAGGAGGTGCCAGTTTGGCCTCGAGATAATCGAGTGTAATTCGAGTATAGATTGTTTCTATTTCGTGTGTTGTAATCATGGCAATCGGCATGTGTACGGAAATTATTTAGATGGTTATGGACATACAGTACACATTGTAGTGCATAGATACTAGGGAAAGTTAAGATTTTTAGGCGTGTATACAAAACTTTAGTGTCTTCGCGGTACCCAGCCCCACCTACAATTCGGACCGCCTTTCTCTGCAAACCAAAAAGTCTTCGTTTTCCTGTAGAATGCCCCCATGCAAGAATGGCATATGACAGTCTAGAATGGCATAGAGCAAAGTAGGCCGATCGAAGTACTTTTATCGAAACGGAATTAGAAAGTTGCCGTAGGGCATAGATATTTTTCGTCAGAATATCTGATATATAGTTAACATGAGCATCCCATTTTAGAGTCGGGTCAAGAAATACACCCAAAAATTTGGTGCAAGCAGGATTGTTCACTGCATCATTGATCTCACGCGTGGACGAAATCATCTTTACGGTTTTTGTTTCATTTAATGAGAGCTCATTTGCGGCAAACCAAGTTTTTGCAATTGACTGTGCCTCTTTACATTGATTTTCTAAATGCTCTAGGTTGTGATGAGACATCGAAAGAGTTGTATCATCAGCGTAGAACAAACAAGCAATGTTGCCAAGAGCGTTTGGCAGGTCGTTAATATACAGCAGGAATAGCACAGGGCCCAGAATCGAACCCTGGGGGACGCCTGCCCTGACAAACAACTCGCTCGAGTTCTCACCCTCGATCCGGACTGATTGCTTGCGATTTTCTAGATACGAATTGATCAGTTTTATGCTAATTGTGTTAAAGTTAAGTGTGTTTAATTTTTTTAGTAAAATATCATGTGAGACGCAGTCAAAAGCTTTGCTGAGGTCGCAAAACAGTGAAGCTGAGTACATGCCATTTTCGAAACATTCTAAAGTGTGTTCCGTAAATCTTAGAATGGCGTCAGATGTGGACAATTTTTCCCTAAACCCATACTGATACTTATTTAATATCTTATGTTCTTCCAGATGTTTGACAATTTGGCTTTTTATTGCCTTTTCAAATATTTTCGAAATTATTGGGAGGAGAGAGATGGGCCTGTAATTACCAAGATCTTCTTTATCGCCTTTTTTAAAAATAGGTATAACACATGCTACCTTTAGGATGTCAGGAAATACACCTGTTCTAAAACTTTCATTTATAAGTTTAGTTATGGGAATAAGTAATAGATTTTTTACAGTTTTTAGGAGGGTGATATTTAAACCATACGTGTCCCTGCTATTGTTGTTTTTTAAACTGTTGATAATATCTCGAACCTCTATGTAGCTGACTTCGTGGAAGCTAAATGGCTGATTGGTGTTAACGGGTTCCATGTATTGTAATGGATCTATGTTAGTAGCTTGTAGATTGTTAGTAATATTTTCCGCGATATGCACAAAAAAATTGTTAAATTCGGAGGGAGTGATGTTAGGTTTTTCGGTGAGTTTATTGCTTTTTTGTGTATTTATTATACTCCACATAGTTTTCACGGGGTTTCCTGATTTTTTTATGATGTCATCGTTTGCTTTGATTTTTTCGTGTTTAATAGTTTGTCTATATTTGAGCCTGAATTGGTTTCTTATTTTTTTATTTTCTTCTGTGTTAGCCCGCTTGCACACAAATAAAATATGTCTCAAAACCACTTTCTAAATCTGTATCATCGTCGGTATCTGAATCTACAGATATTATTACACGGTTTTGATTAGGGCTGATGCTTTTTTCTAACTTAATAAATTCATCTTCAATTTTAATGACATGCTGAATAAAGTTTTTCCAATTACTTGGTGTTATTTCTCCCACTTTAGCTTTAATAAGGTCGACTACTTTGGCATCAAATTTGGGGAAGGCGTTATTTTTGCGAATACTTCTTTTCAGCTGACTCCATATTACTTCTATCAGGTTAAAAATGCAAAAATATGGGGGTAACCGTAAAACTGTATGTCCTTGAGGTTTAGCCATGCTATCAATCACATATTGTTTTGGGAAGTTTTGCTTCTTAACAATTTCCAAAAGATCTTTCTTCCTAAAATTTTCTTCAAATTCCAAATTATGTTTTGGGAGAAATTCTTGAATATCTTTTTTCTTTGTTGTCGTGAATGATACGAAGCATTGTCTAAAACAATTATGCTGTTTTCTTCTATATTTGGTAGCAATGAAGTCTGAAACTATGCTTCAAAAATATCCACAGAAATGTTTTGGTGATAGTCAACGTTTGATTCTTCCATTTTTTTTTCCAGTTAATTTGAGACCATTATGCACCCATCCATTTTCTGATCCATAATGTACAATTACTAATCTGGTTCCATTATTTGCAGGCATATCAACTTTACATTTCTTAACCATCTATGCAGCCTTTTTTCACTGTATCATGAGTATCATAGCAAGTTTCATCTAAATAATAAATAGGTCGTTGTTCATTTCGAAATTTTTTTATATTTTCCAAATATTCATTACGCCACTGCACAATTCTGAAGCTTTCCATAATACCTGCCCTTTCATTAATAATCTTGAACCTAAATCCTATCTTTATTATCCAGCGCCAAAGTGTTGCTTGACTAACTGACACTGCACCATTTGTTTTCAGTTCCATATGTATTGATTCCAGCGTTGGTACCTCATTTTCCATATACTTGCTATAAATTAAATCTCTTAAGAATTTCACCATAGATAAATCTAATGCTCGTGCTGCTCCTTTATCCGATCTAACTTTTCGACTAGGTACCACATCTTTAATTATTCTATAGATAAACTGTTTTGTAATTTCTGTTAAGTAGGCCGTTTTTTTCACGGCTCCTTTTTCACCTTCACTTTCTTTTGTATTTTTATAAACGTTTAAAACTACTTTTTTAGTATATTCGCATAAATATTGTCTAGAACTTTTCTCTGTAATTTGCGAGCCATTACCATTTCCCATATCTTCGTTAAATTCTCTGCTGGTGCTAGGTTGAGGATCTTCCCAAGGCCTGAACATTATCGCAATATTATTTTACCACAGCCACTAAAAAACGGAAAACACTCGAATATTTCACCATCCGCCGGAATATTTGACTCAACTACATAAAATACGCTTAAATACAGAGCAATTTCACTTATCTGTTATAGTATTATACATTCTAGGCACTCAAAATCAAAATAGAATGTAAACACTGAACCACACACTGTATTATTGTATGAAGCACATAACCTATATTTTCTAAATATAACACAACTCGTTCGAAATATCGCGGAAAACTGTGGCCCGTCTCTGCTTAATACCTGTGTCGTTCTGCTTGCCCTTTTACAGCATTATGTATGTGTGTAAAAAATTAAGTAAACAGTAGTGACGGTTAGATCGTAAAATATTTTAGGAATGGCGTAATTATTAGAAATTATAGCTGATACTGGCGAGTTTCCCTTAATTTTTTATTTTAATCCTTGCCCCGCTCTATCCTAGAGGTAATAGGCGGCAAAGCTTTAAAACTTTTTATCTGACTTAGAAATATGAAGTTTACTTTATCTTAATGGTCGGTTACAATGTGTAAAATGTAGTAGTTTTCTATCATCATCTATTAAAGTAACATCAGGAGTTCCTCAAGGATCTCACATCGATCCTCTATTATTTAATCTCTTTGTGAAAGATTTAGCTTCAGTAATAGAAAATAGTAATTTCCTAATGTTTGCGGATGATTTAAGATCTTTATGATGCTGAATTGTTGCAAAGTGATTTGGATGGTTTGTCTCATTGGTGTGATGAGAATGTCCTACATTTAAATGTGAATAACTGATATAAGATTACATTTGCAAGAATAAACTCACCTTATAATTATCCTTACAAAATTAATAATAAAGTATTGCACGAGATTAATCGTGTAAAAAATCTGGGAATTAATTTGGATAATAAACTGACTTATAACATCCATATATATGAAATAATATCACAGTCATTGAAAATGTAAATGCTGGGGTTCGGTATGCATTCAAAGATCTGGAGCAGATTGGTACGTTCAGAATTGAAATATTTATTTATTATTATTAAACGGGGTTGCCCCCAATATTATAAATTAATTGAGATAAATATACAAAAATGTGTAAAATAATTAAATATAACATGAACAATACAAATATTGCTCTATAATCTGGTGTCCTAATTATAATATTCATATTAACAATGTAGAAGGCGTTCAAAAGAAATTCTTAGGGTTTTGTGCATTTAAGTTGGGGCATTTGAGAGATGAATATGATTATATGATTGATGACCTTCTTGCTTGACTTAATATTAACACATTAGAGCATATATTTTAGGCTGATATCTGATGAAATCGTAATTCAGATAAATTTCTTGTATCTTTTCATCATACCAATTATGGACAATATGAGACGATAACTAGAATTTTAAGGGCTGCTAAAACATTTCAAAATAATGTAGAACTTTTTAAATCTTCAACTTCATCTTTTAAGAAATCATTCAAACAAATGTAACCACTTTATATTATTTGTACAATGTCTGATATACAAGGGTCGGAATTTTTCAGCGTTAACAGAGTCGGACTTGACTTGATATTTAATTTTCCAAGAAAAGTTATAACGTAACAATGTTGTGTTTTAGTACAGTGAAAAGATTCGTTGACAATATGACGAACATTTTCAGAGGGTTTCTTATCTGGAACCTTTTCTGAGCAGATACAAAAAAGCATGTTAAAATCAAAACCTACTACTGGTGTAGATCTCAATCTCTTCGACGAGGAAGCATCGGAACTATTCTTCCCTTCCGTTGATAGTCGTTTTGCCTTCCGCATGTTAGATGGCTTCGTGTATTCTCTTCTGGATTGCCGATGAAGTCCTATAGTAGAATCAGCAGATAGCAACAAATATTTGTTATCCCCTCTTTCTTTGCTACACTTCTTTATTATCTCAAGTGCTGCTGGACCAGGAATGACTATCTCAATCTCTGATATTGTTTTCTCACAAACAAAACACAAATCGCTCACTTCCCGTTCTTCACTTTCACTCATTATAGGAGCAAAAAAAACCCTTAACAAAACAACTCCCATATCTTCTCAAATATTCTCCAGCCTCTTGTCACATTCTTCTTTAAGATAGCATTTCCGAAGATGTGATTAATTTAGAAGCTTGAAATTCGTGTATTTTTCTAAAAATTGTCTAAAATGCGAATGGTTGAGCTGGTACCATGGAATGTCGGATGAAATCATGAAATTCGTTAAGTCCAACTTGTATTCGTGGTGGTAATTAAAGTGGTATTAACGTGGTAATTAAAGTTGCACTTTCTCTTAAAATCAACCAATGTTTTACAGGCATCACAGTGCACATTGATACCATCAAAATGCAATTCGGAGTCGTTTTCTATTCTCTCAAGAGCTAACATGTCGTTATGTCTTTTAACATTTGATATTTTGCATAATCTAAACACAATAAAAACTATGCAGAATTTGAGGAAAATTGCTAGACAAATATTTCGCTAACGAATTACGTGGAATATCAAAATCCGGCCTACTCACGGCAAACTGCTTAAATCCAGCCCACAATTAATAAGCAATACCAGTTGACTCATATAACTTTATGTGCAGGCCAATGACGTCATTGAAACTATCACTGAGCAGTAAACACATGGCTACACCATAAATCTTATTTTGGTATTTAGCTATATGTTTTTTGCGTGTTTTTCTCAACATACATTAACTACAGCATACCACAGTTTGATTAACTCCAGCCAATTTGTTTTCTATATTAACCATGTTTTTGTCATTTAATAATTAGTAGGTTATTTTTCAAATATGTGCAGGTTGTAATAGTATTTCTTTTAAATTCATTTTATTAGCTAGTAGGCATAGATAAACTACACTATAGATAGTCCACTCAATGTTAAAATTTTGAATCACAAAACATCAACGACATCCCTTGCAGGGACACATTACAATGTGTAAATTTAAATTTGCATTTCTCCCATTTACCTACAACTACTCGGTATGATTTTTACAGAACACTGTAAAAATGGTTCTCGCCCACACAAAGCGGCAAATTTAAAAAATGTGTATTTGCACAGAGAGTGGCCTTTACCTCGGCAGAAAGTACAATTAGACCTGGTCTTTTCATCACCAAATAATTAGGTATTTAGGCGCTACATTCTCTGACAAATCAACAACTTTTTTAATTATTGTCAATTTGTCAAATACTGTACTGTAAAAAAAAAGTAACACAGTCACAAAAAATGTATTAACTACTTATAAAAAATATTTAAAATTTTTATTTAATTTACATAGAGATTTTCCTAACTTTTTTGTAGGTACACGTTTTTTATATGCAATTTTACATACGGGCTCTAAATCTTTACGACCAGTAACTTTGCCATTGACAATATATTATTAAAAATGTTATATAATAATGAACACACATATTAAAAGTTGTATCCACAAAAATGTTTTTTAATTTCCTGAGGCTTTTACAAAAAATTTCACTCATTTCGGTCAACAAGTCTGATTTCTTGGAACACAACAAGGCCTCATTCGGGTAGTCAGAAATTAAATAAAAGTACATAAGATTTGTACAACAAACACATATTATTAATAAAAATACACCTTATACTTTTTAAAAACATATGTTCTATTCTGCTAACAAACTATATAAAACACCAAACACCTCAGTATACGTGCCAAAATGTACCAAAACTAACCCGAGAAATTGAAATATGGCAGATCTGAGATCTGTCAGTTTGGAAACAACATTGCGTCATCTTTTGGACAAGAAAGGAATTGAAAAATATGGTGGTGATGTGTCCCTACTACAGATGGTTCTGAAAACTGTGTTGTGATATATCGTATTCAAGTGCCCTGCCCTCCCCCTGCTAGTAGGTATGTAAATAATGCGACGCAATAGCTAATTTCACTCCATATCTACAAGTTTTATGGATTTGTTGGTTTCATAATTTGGTTAACAAATATTTTTGATTTACATTATTGTCAACCGAAAATTACTTTATGTTTTAGGAGATATTATTTTTCAATGTATTTTTGATATAATTCATGGTACTTTATTTAATGCTCCTGAGTGTGACCCTGTTATCGCTGAAAGATTTCGACCGTTGTTGATATATGTTGTGTATTCAAACTACCTTAGTCTAAATAATAAATATTGTATGTTTTTGTAAAAAGGGCATGTAACCGTAAAATAAATAAATAAATTTATGCTGTTTTGTAGATTCCGTGTGACTAAAGTACCCCCTTCTCCAGATGAGGAAATGGTTCTGGGTAGGTTTGCGAATGTTCGCAGTAGCGTTTCGTCAAATGACAGTATGGATTCTCTGACAACATTACACTTGGATAGTGATAGTGACTGAATTCTCCTTCTGACGAGGTAGTAACAGTACCACTGAGTACTTATTTTCATTGGTATTAGTTCTGTGATAGAATGTGTTATGTTTAATGCTTTTTTCAAATTTTATTTCCAATGCAATGTGATGTAAAAATTGTTACAGAACCTTACTCTAAATATTGTAGTACCGACTGTAGCAGCTTTTAAAATACGGATGGTTTATAGGAATATAAATTTTATCCATCTAGGAAACTTGACGAAAGATATTTTAAAAATGTCTCCCCGTTGTCATTAAACACTCAGTATATGAGATGTCCCTTTTAAATCTCCAGGGTCATTTTCTCGGCAACTAAGAGAGATATTTGAATTTTATACAAGGTATTCGCAAGAACATATAAATTATTGATTTAAAGTAAAGATGGGCTTTCTGCAAAAAATAAATGGTGTTGCGATGCAAACAAATTGTTCGATTCCAGGAACCCTAAATAAAGGTGCATGTGATGGTATACTACATTTTAGTCAACTTTTATGATAGAAACAATTTTCGAAAGATCATGACGAGATATTGGAACTTCAATATATATTTTTTTAAGGAACAAAAATCGCCGTAACTTTTTTTTAAATTTAGTGAGAACATAAACTATCTATATAATAATTGTTTTGTTAACTTTATTATTATCTAATTTAGACATATGGTTACATTTGTAATTTTTTATAAAAATGTCCCAAATGACTTATTAATTTTAAAAAACATGACACTTTTGTTGTTTAAATTTTTTTTTATTAAGGTTCGAATATTTCTAAAACTAAAATTGTTACCATCATAAAAGTTGCTTGGAATATAATGTCTCATCACGTGCACTTGTTATCAAGGTTCCTGGAATCGAAAAATGTCTTTGCATCGCACCACCATCTATACCTTAATTTGTAGAACCTTCGTTTCTACTCAAAACTGAGGTCATTTATATATTCCAGTATACCTTTTACAGAGTTTAAATATCTCTTTCGGTCATCGAGAAAACCGTCCTGTAGTTTTGAGTGGGACACCCTGTATATGCAGAATAAACTAATTTTTGTTTTAAAGTGTAGGGGAGGTCGCAAAATTGACTAACTTTTGTAAAAAATCTCGGCGAAAACACAACTGATTTGTTGTGTTCAAGCAATCTACCGTTTTGACGGGTCGATTTCCACATTTAAATCTAATCACGTTTTACATTTAAGATTTTCGATAAGTTATTTGAAGGATGAATACCAGAGCCAATGGGCTTTTGATGCTTACTTTTTAAGCAGTATAGTATTATTAAAATGGCAAGATTTCGGAGTTCTCGTCCATTGAAAAAATTTACCTGAACTCTTCTAGCTTTTAAATACTATGTTGAATAATGTTAAAAAAGTGAACAGTCTTGACTTTTGCCCACGAGGGGGAGAAACCACCCCTAAATACAAGAATCTATTAGAGTGGTTCATACATACAAAAAATAAATTTATATTTTTTTGTCTTGCTCCCAAACCTGTTCAAAATTCCAAAAAAGCAGTCTCCAAGATTGAGCAAAATTAGTTGATATTAACACGTGTCTATGTCGTCATGAAATATCTCTTGTATTCTTTATGGGAAAATACATTTTTTTCGTATATTTGCGATGGAATCGTGAAGATGTAGTGTAATGAAAATTGTACTCAAGTCCACTCTTCAGAATTTTTCAGAAAATATGCATGAATGATTCCTTTTTAAATTAATCCTCTATAAAACCCTTTTATAGGGTCCCGAAAATAAGGGCAAAAATAGAGTATCACATGTTTTCCACCTTAATTACTGATTATTGAGGATTTTCCTTGCACAAGTTATTAATTAGTCAGTCAGTTTGTGTTAATATTTGAATATTTTTCAAATTATTTAATAATTGTTTACAATCTATTTAAACAATTATATTTTGCTTATAATGATTTATTATTGTTTACTAGCATCTTCTTTCATAATAAAACTAGAGAATAACCTTTTTAAAACTTTTAAACTATTCGAATCTCTGATCAAAGTTATAAAATACAGAACATTTAATTGATAAGCAATTGATAATTGTTTAAACAGTTATCGATTATTTTAAAAATGTTCTGCATTTTAAATATGACTAGAAAGTCGAATAAAAGTTGAAATATTTGTAAAAACTGCAACTCTTTAGCTTTAATCTAAAGAGAGATGGTAATATACCATAATAAACTGTTAAACTTGTGGGTTCCATTATGAGTAGTAATGGTAGTAACAGTTTTATTTGTCTTAAAAGTTTATATAAAATACAAAATATCAATTTATCAGCTAGTTAAAAGATGCTTTCATAAAAAAAATTTGACATTAAAAATTTTATTTATTAAGTAAAGTAACATATTAAATAATGTAAATAGACAAGCAGACAGGTTAAAATATTTAGTTTGTTTTATTATTATCAGAGTATTGGAAAAATTCGTGTATGTTACTTAATAATAATAATAATAATAATAATAATAATATTTATTAATTTCAGAAAATGTACAAGTACAGTTAAGAAACATTGTCGGTAGAAATACAAAGAAAATATCACAAATAACATCGTAAAAACATATACACACAAAAGAGAAAACATGTGAACAGTGAGCTATTAAACAAATATAACTAGAACTATAGAAAAGTTGTCCCACATTTTGTAAAAAATTCGTCAATGCTGTAGCTGTTCATGTCCAACAAAAATGATTTTAAAGCCTTTTTAAACTTAAAAACTGTTGTCATAGATTTAATATGCCCCGACAAACAGTTAAAAAATTTACAGCCCATGAAATAGAGACTTTTTGGTTCTTTTGGTAAAAGGAGATGTTTATTGCTAGTGGTATATGGATTATCAGTTCTAATCTCGTTAAATTTGCTTCTATCTTTGTAAACAAAACATGATAGCTCATAAATGTAAATAGAGTTCAAAGTAAGAATGTTTAAGCTTTTAAAGGCTTCCCTGCAGGAAGTATTATATCCAAGATTGGCTATTATACGTATTGCCCTTTTTTTGTAGTAAAAAAACTTTATTTGCTTCGGATGAGGAACCCCAATGCACTATACCGTACTTTATGCAGGAATGAAAAGTAGCAAAATATAACTATCTTACTATTGATAGGCTGCATTATTTGGATGTTATAGCCAAAGCATAACAGGCCTTTGACAGTTTAACACACATATCATGAATGTGATTAGACCATTTAAGGCTACAGTCGATTTTCAAACCGAGCATTTTCGATTCATTGGCATACTCCACACTTGTAGTAGGAGATAGAAGGATATTAGTGTTGAAGACAATATTATAGACTGCAAAGTTTTAAAGAGAATACAGGTTGTTTTACTTTGGTTAATACATAGTTTATTATTGTCAGTTCACAATATTACTTTGGCATATGTAGTTTTTGCACAGTTTTTAGCATCAGCAAGAGTATTAGATTTTATTAAAATGTTCGTATCATCGGCATACGAAACTGTCAAACATGATGAATATTGAATATAATTCAGCATATCATTGATATAAATAATAAAAAGTGTGGGCCCCAATGTAGATCCCTGAGGCACTCCAACGCTGACAGTCTGTGAGTCTGATAAAACATCCTCAATACAGACCTGCTGATTTCTATTTGCAAGATATGACACAAACCAATCGTGAGCAACACCTCTAACTCCATATTTCTTAAGTTTTGTCAATAATATAGAGTGATCTACACAGTCAAAAGCCCTTGAGAAATCTATAAAGAGTCCCAGAGTTATTTGTCCTTTGTCCATGGACGTTACAGTACCATCCACAAAGTCGCTTAAAGCAGTGTCTATGCTTCTTTCTTTTGTAAAACCATGTTGACTGGGAAAGCTTATTGTGCATCATTAAGAAGCTTATTAACTGAGAGTTCACTGCAGACTCAAAAACTTTTGACATACTAGGAGAAAGGCTAATGCCCCTATAATTCTCAAACATGTTTGGGTCGCCTTTTTTAAACAACGGAATAACTTTTGACAATTTTAAATCTGTTGGATATATTCCCTGCTCCAGAGACAGATTTATCAGATAGGTTAAAGGTTGAATGATATATGTAGCTATATACGTTTTAATTATATATTTTATATTCCGTCATGTTCCGAAGAGTTGGAATTTTTCAATTTAACTTAACAAAATATCAAAAGCCAATCTTAAGGTCTCGGATATTTTAACACAAAATTTATTTTAAAACATTTTATGCCCATATTATATTCTGAAGAATGTTGGCCAATTGATAGCCGAGAGTAGGGTTGGTGTATATCCTCATATCTATGGATGTACCTCATTATTTTTTACAAAGATAATTTTTTTCAATTGCAGTGATAATAGTAAATAAATATATAAACTCGACAATAATAACAGGCCATGATCATAAATAATGGTGTACAATTTAAAAGAGGATGAAACTTACTCATACATCGTAAGGTTTTTTTTATACCACAAGTGTTTTGTTCATATGAGATGACGAACCCCAGTATATTAACACGTATTGTAAAACTGAAAGTACCAATCCAAAATAAAGAAGTTTAAATAAGTCCAAAGTAACTCCAAAAGTTACAGTATCCCTTAATTGTTTAAAAGTTGTACTTATATTTGAGCAGACTTCATTTATATGCGGTTCCCATCTCAACTTTTGGTCTATGTTTAACACGAAAAATGTTTAATATTTTTTTTAGCAGAAATTTCATGCAAAAGGTTTTTTATTAGCATTTAAAATGAGACCATCGTTTGTAAAGTAATTTAGGGTTTCATTTGAGGCATCATTTATTCTTTGTACAAGTTTTTTTCGTTTCTATCTTTAGATCATCCGCATAAAGTTTGATATGGTCAGATATACCACACAGTTCAGTTGTATCATTTAAACAAATAATGAAAAGCAATGGACCTAGAATGGAGCCCTGGGGTACTCTCTACTCCATGTTTAATGGTAGCAGGTTTACTACCTTCTAAATACCACTGTTTGTGTTCTGCTTTGTACATATGATACAGCCCATTCATATGCAACTCCTTGAACACCCATACTTAATAATTTTTAAGTTAAGGTGGTGATTTCCAAAAGAGAGACATTCATTTTTCTGGGGTTGTTATTCTTGTGTTTGCCTGAGTCACCAGCCGACGATGTTCTGCTACTTAGTAGAGCATTAGGATATCTCAGCGAGCGACTCAGTAGTTTCAAAGGGGTTGGGAATGATTCCGTTTGGTGTGGAATTGATTAGATATTCAAAGTGAATACAAAAAAAATATATTTCAAATTCCTTTGTCCAAAAATAAATTAGGGAGCCTTAGGGACCCTCCTCCTTTATTAATCTCGTGCTATAAGATGCCTCAAAAAGTTTTGCCATTTAACTTTTTACAGAACTTGCTTGATAATTTATAATGTGGGTACTTGAACCTTTATTTTGACTCCTTTAGTGGTTCAGGGAAATTTCCAAAGATAAACGACTTAGTAGCAACCTATTAATCAACAAAATTAAATAACTAACTTATGAAATTTAAAAAAAAGTGAAAATAATGCAAGTTTATGACAAAATATATTTGTTTAATAATTAAGAAAATGTGACGAATTAATAAAAACATATGCAAGAAAAGTCTCAAATTAACAGTAACAAGTATAAAAAATATGCGATACTTTACTTTTGCCCTCCTGGAGTCCTTTCGGGGTCTTATAAAAGAGTTTAATTTAGATAGAAGTTATTAATGCGTATTCTCTGGACAATTCTGGAGAGGGGACTTAAGTGTGATTCTATAAAAAATTAGTGAAAAAAATGCCATTTACTTATAAGAAATACGCGGGAAACTTCATGATTTCATAGGGACGTGTTTATATCACCCTATTTTTTTACATAACCTCCTCCAAATAAAAGTCGATACTGGGAGTTTTTTCAACAGTAACTTACATACTCTTAAAAGATGACTACAGAAGGAACAAAAAATCGATACATACACTGTACGAGAACTTCGAAGAAAAAGCTTCATTGACCCCACTAGTAATATAACTATACCGAGGATTAATATGTGTTTTTTTTTTGTTTTCCCATAAATAGTAATATTACTAAACGTTGATATATTTTGTGTTTTGTTACGTTCGATTAATTTCCTGAAAGTATTTTAGATAATTTATTACTAGATCTAGATATAAAAATTGTTCCTGCATTTGCTTGTCTCTCTAAAAATTGACTTTTTTTACACTTGTAAAAAAGTTGTCATTTGTACGCTGATAATACTCATTAATCCAGCTGCTTGATTTGTTTTTTTAACAATAATAATTGTTTCTATAGGTGAGTTAACAAACACATGAACTTCTTAAAGACTGTATTTCAAATACGATGTGAAATCATACGTTTGTGCATGATTTTCAGGTCTATTTGAATGCTACTATTCCAATCCTTGATCCTATATGTGGTTTGTTAGCGGTAACTCAGATATAAGATCTAAGAGCTATTGAATACATTTATGTATGGTTATAACCACTTTAGTTTGTGATTTATTTCATTATGTTTGAATTATCAAATATTGTTCCAATGATTTTGTCACAAAAATATTTATTTATTTGTAGCAACAGTACCTTATAACACACACTTAAACTGTAAAAGAAAGAATTGTACAAATATACAGGGTGTTTCGGATATGCCGTCATTAATTTCTAGGGATGATTCTACATCAAAAAATTGAAGAATGAAAAAAGTTCATATAAACATGGGTCCGGAAATCCGAATAAACTAAGAAAAATAACAAATGATTACTAAATTAACGGACTTAACAGGTTTTAAAGATTAACAAATTAAATTAAATGTTCAAAATGGGCGCCATTCATTTCGACACAAGCTGCTAGACGACGATTCCATTGAACAAAGACCAGTTGAAAAAGTCCGGGCATGTTCCCGATAATTTCACACCTCATTGCTACACGTTCACGTAACTCTTCACGATTTGTTACAGGAGTTGAGTAGACAAGGCTTTTCAAATAATCCCAGACAAAATAGTCTAGAGAGTTTAGGTCGGGAGATTGGTGGTGGCCAAGCTACTGGTCCGTTTCTGCCAATCCATTTTTTGGGATAAGCTGCATTTAAATAAATTTCAAACAACTGTTCTAAAATGGAGAGGTGCACCATCGTGCATGAACCACATTGTCCTTCTGGTTTCATACAGCACATCCACCAAGAAATCTCTTAAATTGTTTCTTAAAAAATCTGAATAATTAAACCCATCCAGTCTATTAGGCAAAACTAATAATCTGTTACCAAGTATATCTGCCCAAACGTCGATGGAAAATTTTTCTTGGTGCCTGGACTCGAAGAAAGCATGAGGATTTTCTTCTGCCCATATATGATTATTGTGAAAGTTGACAACACCATCCTGCGTAAACCCCGCTTCATCCATGAACAAAATTTTTTAAATAAATTCAACATTTCTTTCACATTTTCGCTCTGGTTTGAGCGCTTGCACACTTTGCATGTGGTAGGGATACAGTAATTGTTCATGTAACACCCTCCGAACAGACGATGCTGACGCACCTTCCTGTAACACTAGCCTTCTTGTACTGATTTAGGGATTCACATTTACAGCATTTAATATTGCTTCTTGTTTCTGGGGTCCTAACATAACGATCTGGACCAGAATTTACTTTGTCTGAATAGAACTTACCCCTTTCTCATAACGAACGATCTACACTATACTCTTCTATTTGGAAAAGCTTCTTCATACAATCTTCTTGGTTCAGCAGCAGTACCCCAGGCTCGGCCGTATAATAAATGGATATCGGCCTGTTCTTCGAAAGTGTAACTCATTAAATATAAATTGAAATTCACTTATTAAAGACTGCGTAATGAGAACCTTAGCTTTTATGTCATTAATGACAATTCCCTATTGGAAACTAATAACGACCAATTAAGTAATAAAAAGCCAAGTAAGTTGATCAGTGGTAAGATCAGTTTTATATTATGGTCTTATCGGAGGCGTTATTTAATGGGAAGGTGTTAAAGAAGGGGAGGCAAAGAGAATTGGGGACAATATGAGAAAGGACACTACTTTGTTTTCTATCATTAATTTATTATAACATACATGTTACTGCAGTTTCGGTACCTTAACGTACCATTTTGTTATGGTATGTTAAGGTACCAAAACTGCAGTAACATGTATGTTACAATAATTCAGTGATAGGAAATAAAGTAGTAACTTTTCTCATAGCGTCATGATTAACTATCGGAAAGTAACAGTTTCCGTAATCGGGGTTAAATTTATTTCGCAAATCCATATATTATAATATTATAACAAGAATATAACATTATAAAATCTTTTAATTGATGTAAGCCTGAAGTTAGATTTTGTTACATGTACGATTCCATCACAGAGGCCAAACATTTGTTATTATAAGTTAGGCGATGTTAATTTTTTTGAATTCAAACTAACTGGCAATAGTATTTTTGTGTTAAGGGAGTTCTGCGTCAATGATTAAAGCATACCAGAAGTTTCTACTACACTTTTTCTTTATGCTTTTTGACAAAATCTTTGAAACAACTGTTGTCCTGGCGAACCTTTGCCAGAAAACCATTTTATTACAATCACATATTAAATTTGTTATAACCGCTTTAAAAAATGTTCACCAGCTTGCTGAGTAATAGAGCTAATAAAAGTGATAAAATGTGTCCTGAAACCAACATAGAGTAGTATTGACTAGCTTTGGTTAAAAATGTAAAGAGAATAGTAATATAATAATACCTAGATCTAGATATAGAGAGTAGCCGTTTATTAAATGTTTGTGTAATTGTTTTAAAGAATACTGACAGCCTCATCTGGAAAAAAATTGTTTTCCTGAAAGTTACTGAAATAATATTCACTATACCTAGATATATAAAAAATAGTTTTAGACTAAGTAGCTACATTTAGACATAGAAAATAGTTGTTTTTCTAACATTAACTCAAATTAGTAATATAACTAGATAGTGGAGTGCTTACGTGATTGTATCGTTCACTCTGTTCGCACTTTAATTTAAATTGTATAGATCGCTTGAAACTGTCCCTTAAATCTTTAAACTGAAAATTCATCAGTCCTTGAAGAGTCGCAGGATGCAGCGGTTTTCCATGAGGGTAAATGTAAAATTTACCCGAGACTTCGACATGACTTAATATAAATGGCAAATTCAGGGGTTATCCGTTGCCTGAGGTTCAGATTAAACATGTGAAGGGTAATATTAATAATAAACCACATTATTGAGAAATATGAAATGTTCACAATTAGCCGAGGCAAAATGGAGTTTTAGAAGAAAAAAATACCAACCGGGGTTTTTCAGCGGACATATGTACGTCTCAGTGTGTATGGCGCTCGACCTGTCGAAGATCCTCATATTTTAACAGGCCAAATTTTAACTATCCTTTATTTTTTATATTTTTTTATTAACCCATTAATTGCTAAAGCTTATTGTATCTAAAATCCAACAGCTGAAAATTAGCGCGTCTATGTTTAATTAATAAGCAGACCTCGGATTTAGCGGCCAGATATGACGTAAAACCAGGGTTGGCTTTAGATGATGATGTGTCAGCGCATAAAGAGTTGCATGCATGCATGAACGATATCTTACTTTGAAATATTTTGTAGCAAATTATGTAGTATCCAAAGGTAATAACGCCACTTTATAACACTCACTACAAGAACAAAAGTATATCACTAATATCTGCTCTAAATATTTTGGAGTTTTAAACTTCGGCGCCTTTCGGTAAAAACCTATTTATATTGCGAGAAGGACCTCTCGACGTCGACAGATTTAACTGGGCCATACTTAAAATATCGAAGCTTTCGCAGTCACCACATTCATGCCAAATATAGGAAAGTCTACTTCTTTGCCTTGTAAAAGGTCTGTTACACATGTCATCGTAACAAATCCGAGATTTTTTGTTAACACAGTTCTTAATTTTTTTTTGTACTGTCGCAGCAATCTCTCCCTATAATTGAAAAATATATTGTCGAAGATCGAACACAACGTTTCTTGCATCAACCATAGTAATGGCTGATGTTGAAGGTCCTGTATGGCTAGGGGAATTCGCGGGAAACATCTGTGTATGGTCCCCAGATGTTCTTAAACAGTTGGGTCCAAAAATGCCTGGTGCGTCTGTGAAATGGCAACTGCGTCATTTGGATTTAACTGTTGTATTACGTATTCACATTTTCAAAATGACAGTAATAGTACTATGCGGCCTGTACTCAAGATCTCCATCGTGTGATAATGGACGCTGGGAGGTAATGGAATATTTGGTAGAATATCGTCAAATAACTGTACACGACCTGGTGCTTTAAGAAAAACTTTCTTTACACTAAATATTAATTTATCAACATTAGTGTAGCACCTCCTAATAGTTTCAGCAGTCCTACGCAGCGCATGTGCTAAACATGTTACATGCAGTATATTCCGATATGTTTCTTTCTAAATTCTTCCAGCACCTTTCATATAATTCACTCCATCGGTAAGGAATAATAAAAATTTGTCCGTATTTTCTTCATATTTGTCACCGACCAACACACGTGACGTTATCACTGCTTCAGGTAATTTTCTCTCCACCCGCATCGACAGGATCGGGTAGCATAAAGTGCACGTACACTATATTAAAAGAATCTATTACACCTTACGTTTGTATTTCATAGGTATAGTGTGTCACCAACTAAACGCATTACCATGGTAAAATTAATAAAATTCAATTAATACGTTGCATCCTTTCTGTGTTTGTAGTTTGGTAATGTTTTAGTAGGTGTTTACAATATAACAATATTATACGCACCTATTTGTAAAAGACAACCCTGGACTTTGGCCGCTACATCCGAGGTATGTTAATAAGTTACGGAAAACAAGTTTTTGGCTTGTATAAATTTGTTTTTATGTTTTACGAATATACGTACGTGGAAGAAGTTGTAAGTAATATAAATAAGACGATTTAAAAAAAAAACATTAAAAATATCTCCAAAATGGGCCCAACCGCATTTAAATCGCTTAATTAGTTTTTTAACCCTTTCATTCCAGCAATAATTAATAAAATAAATATTTATTCTGTTCAAAAATATAGCAAAACATAGTTTTTCACAAAAAAATGCAGAATGGAAACACATAGAAATGTATTTCAGTGTGTAATGCTCAAAATTTATGGGGGATCTAAAGCAGCCAGTTGCACAGAGGAGTTAGAAAAAGATGTGACTCTTTTGCCTAGGCTATAGGGCAAAGTTTAAATAATATCTTTTTACATTTAACCACGAATTTATGAGCAAATGTTTCATTCCAAGTACCACTTAGCTAGCGAATAAACCAGCAAGGTTATTGAAAAAACACTTGAAATAAACATTGTGTGCGTAAATCTCCTGATGCCAGTGATTATTTTTTTTTATTGTACTGTTGATTACTGAGTAAGTCATTTTTTAGTGAGCCTTTACGTGCAGTCGATGGCTTTGCCACTATTTTCTCGGTGCATTTTTTAATGTGAAAATAACGTTTAATAAAAACAATATTAACTTTATTTCCTTTAGATGTGCTGTGCAGTGTCCTGAATTGCATAGGCCAAGCCTCACTAAGCAATACAACTTTTCAAAATAAGAAAAAAAGTTCCTATAAACATGGGTTGGGAAGTGATTAGTGTTCAAATAATTCTCCTAATTCTCCGTTTTTTTATGAATATTTTCGAAATGTCTGAAGATAAACAAATGATAATTTACACAGGAATTTAACTTTTTATACTTTTTAAGAAAAATTTACAATTATGTACGAAAATCATTCAGGGGCCCCTAGGGGGGCCTAAGTATAATTTAGCCCCAACTTTATTGTGTGACACTTTTAAATTAATTTATTGGCAAACTTAAAAATTTGAAGTTTTCTACCCAAAAAAAGTCTTTTGTGTTTTTTCTCTAAAATTATCAGTTTTTGAGTAAATCTTATCTGAACTTTATTCGGGAATAGTTTTTTATGAATAATTTTAGCAGAACAGAAAAAACAATGACAGTAAAACAAAATTTGATTACATTGTTTTTTATTAGACAACAATGAAGTAGATTAAAGTAAGGTAAATTACAAATTACAAGAGTTGTTCAGAGTGCATTCCGCCAGCTTCAACACGTTTCTGACATCTGCGCCGTACAGAGTGTGTAGCTTTACAAATGAAATCAGGATTAGCCAGCAAATTTTCACATTCTTCGAGAATTCTTTCTATTAACTCTTCTTTCGTATTTACAGGGATTGCGTAGACCTTGTCCTTTAAATAGCCCCAGACAAAAAATCAATTGGAGTTAAATCCGGTGAACGGGGTGGCCAGGCTCTTGCACCTAATCGACCGATCCACCGTTCAGGATAATTATTGTTTACCCACAAACGGTTCTCAACAGCAAAATGTGTAGGAGCTGTCTATTTGAAACCAGCATTCCTTTCTTAAATTAAGAGGAATTGAAAAAAATGGTTATTTAAAAAATGATTAAATAACGGTCCATTTAAACGGGGAGGAAGGATGTGGGGCCCACAAAAAGTCCCGTTTATAACACCACACCATACATTAATGCTAAACTCCTGTTGTAATGCCCTAGGGCGAATTATAAGAGAATTCTGATGAGCCCAGATTCTTAAATTTTTAAAACGAACCGATCCATTATGGTTAAAGGTAGCTTCATCAGTCCAAATCATTTTACTTCCGAAATCGGGATCTTGTTCCATGGCATTTATAAACCAATTACAAAAATTGATACCCCTTTCAGGATCACCTGGTTGAAGGCTTTGGACTGGCTGCATTTGAAAAGCTTTTCTGTGGTCTTTTTTCAGAATCCGAAAAACTTTGTCTTTGGAAACATGCACAGCTTGCACACGCAGCTGTTGGAACACTCTTCTGATACTTAATTTATTATTATTGTTAAATTTGTCCAAAATTATGTTTTTAAATCGCCCGTTTCGCTGTTCTTCATTTCTTGGACCTCTTTTAAGTCCAACATTTCTAAATTCTAGGTGGGCCCGAATAAAAACATCTTTAGATGTATTAGGAAATCTTCTGCGATATTCGCGTACTGTGGCATTCGCGTTTCCATTACAATGTCCATAAATAAAATGAATATACGCTTACTCCACATTACTAAATATGACCATTTTTTACTTTTCAATAGAACACTTTTTACAAAAAGAAATAATAAAACTACAGAACAATGAACCAAAAAACAACAATCATTATTGTCATTCTGGCATTGCATGCTAGATTATTCTTCATTTGTTACAAACATTACAATCGTGGCACACTCCTGCATGCCAGGAATGCTGGTAATAATGGTTTCTAATTAATAAAGTTCAGATAAGATTTACTCAAAAACTGATAATTTTAGAGAAAAAACACAAGAGACTTTTTTTGTGTAGAAAACTTAAATTTTTTATGTTCTGCTCATAAATTAATTTAAAAGTATCACACAATAAAGTTGAGGCTAAATTATACCTAGGCCCCCCAGTTTCACCCGCTCCTGAACGGTTTTTGTACACAGTTGTCATTTTTTCTTAAAAAGCATAAAAAGTTAAATTCCTGTGTAAATTATCATTTGTTTATCTTTAGGTGTTTCGAAAATATTCATAAAAAAACATTTTCAGGAGAATTACTTGAACACCCTGTATCTCGGAAAGTAATCACTTTCCGACCCATGTTTATATGAACTTTTTTCTTATTTTGAAAAGTTGTATTACTTAGTGAAGTTTGGCCTATGCAATTCGGTACACCCTGTATACATATAATAATAATAACTTTATTTGAGATAGGCAATTCGCAATACATAAATATACAAATATAATACATACACTAAATGAAACATACATTAGAATATTACAAATAAATTTCCCACATCATGCAAAATATTAAAGTAATATGTTTACCTCGTTTAGAGTAAGAATAAAATAATAATAATAATAATAAAAGTACTTGAGTAAAAACCCAAATGGCCATTGACCGAAGTCCTTCAGCCTTTTTTTAACAATAATATAATAAATTTTGTAATAAGAAGTATGGATATATAAAAATAAGATCAACCATCACTTAATTAGTTACAATTTTAATTCATGTTTAAAAATGTTTAGGGACTTACTTTCTTTAATACACTAGTCTTTAACTACACGAAGAAACATTTTTTTCAGATATTTTTTCGCGATGCTTCCCAGATTGGTTCAATTTGATGGAAAAAAATTCATGTAAAGTGTCAGCCCGATCAGATAAAGAGAAAGAGTACCACCCTTAAATATTAAAATAGACATCTATGTATATAAAACATTTATTTTATTTGATTATCTATTCGAATTTTGATAGAGAAAAACAGTTCAGTCAAAAGTTGTAGATCTGGTTGGTGACAATATTTTTAATGTAAAACCTTTTTATGTTTTAATAATAATAATAATAAAAGTTCCTTATTGATTGCATTAATATACAAAGTGATACAATACAATCAAAAGGCCATCAGCCTTGGTCCTTTAGCCAAAGGGGTAATAATAAACAAAAGGTTAATTACATAGATAAATTGTAAAAAAAAAAGAAAAAAGCTAATGTGAGGCGTGGTGCTTCAGTACTCCTGGGACATCAACAGCATCTGGTCAAAAATTGGTCTTTCTGGATATGTGAATCTGGATGTATTGCTGTTTCGAGCAATTATGAGAGGCTGCATTTGTTCAATATTGTGGGAAGTGTTTGTACCAAATCATACAAAAAGTGCATTAGGAGGGTTGTGTAAAGGATTGTGGGGGTGCCTAATCCTTGTAATTTTCCTTAGTGCGGCAATCTTTAATTTTTTTTTAGCTGGTTTTCTGCTGTTCATGAATAACATATGTCCATATTCTAGAATAGGTCTACAAAGAGTTTTGTATATTTTGACAGCTGCTGTTTTTATTCCCTTGTTTTTGAATGTTAATACTCTAAAATGTTTCACCCTGAATATACATTTTCTCTTTGCCATTTTAGAATGCATGTTGAAGTTTAATTTATTGTCTAAATAAACCCCGAAATGTTTGTCATTTGGTGATTACTTATTTCGATAGAGGGAGAATTATTTGATAATGTGTGATTGAATAGAATGAGTTGCGATTTCAGCTGATTGATTTGCAGCCTCTATTTGTTTGTCCATGCTAGAGTATTGTTCAGCAATGTTGGAAGTTTGTCCCTTGCCTTTGTAATCGAACATTCGTGTTAGATTAAGGCTGTATCATCAGTGTATTGTAAAATGTATGACAGTTGTTGAAGTTGTTCATTAGTAAATATGTCGTAGTAATAAATATTATGTAATAGTGGAGATAGTGAGGAACCATGTGGGACTCCCTGTTCAGCCGTGAATTCTTGAGACATGGTATTGTTTATTTTCACTGTTAAGTTTAAGTTCTCAAGGAACCTCTTCACCTTGTAACTAATTGAGTCTTTTCAGTTTCCATAATAAACCTTTATGCCATACACTATCAAACACTTTTTTGAAATCCTGGTAGTGGGTGTAATGTGGAGCATTTTTGTTTAAAACCAAACTGATGCCTCGGAATACCCTATCATTAAAGTATATGTTCTATTTTTAAGGAGTTTCTTAAGAAGTTTACCTAATACAGGAAGCAAAGTAATTGGCCAATAATTATTTTCTCTTGAGTGATCTGCATTTGAATATTGTGTAAATAATTTTAATATCTATCTTTAATTATAAAGTGTAATGTAGATTTATTTTGCGTCTGTTCATCACCGCCAGATAATTTTCTAATGATTCTTCATTTTCGCAGTCTTGATCAACAGTTTCAAAATCAAAGTTCTCTTCAGTTCTTTTTTTAGATTTTCTAGATTGTTCTTTGGCAGGTTTTTGAATTTTCGCATCACCATTATTAGTAGATTTATTTTCATTGATGTGAAATAAACCGAAACGCTGATTCCTCATCTGGCATGTGTCGACTGTCAAAAGTTAAATAGTAACGTCTGAAGAATCGCTAGATTGGTCTGTTGATAGTTTCTTTTTTTAATACACTGAAGAAAATGTTCATTAATATAATGTACATATTTATTAAAACTATGTAAACATACATTATATTAATAAACAGATTAATTACTTTTCAGTCGATGAACTGATTCATTAATATTGCGAACACATTTTTTTCAGTGTAATATAGTGAATAGTGAATAAAGATTAAAAAATGAAGCTTCATGTGAACGGGAAGATTAGATTATTTAATAACACGATAAACACACACAATAAATTCCTATAGACCTCTACATTGAAATATTAAAAAAAATTTGAATCGAATGGAAAAATTATAAAATGATTTCAAATTCAGATGATATGAAATCTAAATAATCTACAGACATATTATGTAAACACAGAGCCGCATTAAGAACCATATGCAACTTAACGTATTATGTATAATATTATGTTACTTACATACAGATATACAATTATTATTTTGTTATTTTTGTTGTAAATTGAAATCTGATATAGAAGAAGGAAGAAATGTATTTCTTGATAATTTTGATTATTATTGCTATCAGTAAGACGAAAATATAATATATAAATGTAATAAACCGGGATATGGGGGCCCCTGATAAAGTGGGGCCCTAGGTGCTCGCCTAGTGCGTTTAGCCCTAAACGCGCTTCTACCCACAACAGAAATCATCACCATACATTGTAAAACACATATTGGATAATTTTAGAATATTTGGCTCTGTCAAGGTAGGAATTCTAAGGAGGAAGTCTATTGTTGATGATGAAAACATAGAAATAGCAATTCTGGGGAATTTTCGGGCATTTCCAATTATGTCATTAAGGCAAGCTGCTTTGCAATCCAAGAATTCAATTCACAGAATCTTGTCAAAACATAGATCCGTTCCCGTTTCATATAATTCAACAATTAAAAGAAACAGATTTCCTGACAATAGAAAACTTTTATGAATTTATTTTAATAAGACGTGAAGGTGACAATTATTTTTTGAGAAATATTGTATGATGCTAGTAATAGCAGTAGTATAAAGCTTTATTGGAAATTCCAATTGGCCAACGACCGAGGTCTTCCAGCCTATGTACAATACATTATTTTACAATCAAACTGATTTTTATAACAAATATAACACTTAGTAGTTTTACAAAAAAAAGAAAAAAATTCCTTATTATATATAAGTAGTTAATTATGTGTATTAACAAGTTAAATTAATAATATTAGTCACTACATAGCAACATAAAGGATTCTTAGATTGATCGTGTAGGGAATATTCTTTTAGGAAGGATGTTGGGGTTGGTTTGGTGAATTAAAGGATTTATAATTTCGATGTTAAGTGAACTATTGGCAAATTTTTGTGATAGTCTTTTGAATTGGCAGGGGATAGGTTCAGTATTTGTTTTTTAATATAGAAGGTTGTTAGAGGGATTATGCAAGGAGTTGTTGGGGTATCTAACCTTGGTAATTTTCTGCAGACTGCTTCTTTCTCCTACTTCGATGTTGTTTAACGCTGGCTTCCGACAATTTCCAAATAATATAAAACCATACTCAAGTATTGGTCGACAAACCATTTTATAAATTTTGCAAGCTGTTCGTGTATCTATTCCATCATTTTTGTAAGTTAATGATCGAAAGTGTTTGGTTCTTGTTATGATATTTTGCTTACAAAGTCTGGTGTGCAATTTAAAATTTAATTTGCTATCAATATTGACTCCTAGGTATTTGCATGATAGTGAAGGATGGAATGTTTGCTGAAGTAGGTTGATCGATGGAGAATTGTTGGAAATTCTATGGTTAAATACAATCAGATGAGGTATAGTCCATCCAGAATATTGTGTTGTCCGAGAGGTGTTGTAGGTTTTCAACGGTTTCACTCCAATTATTTCCATGGGACACAAGACAATTGTCGTCAGCGAATTGCAGGATATATGCGTTGTGGTCAATATTCTGTGGATAGCAGAAAATATTGTAGAGTAATGGAGAGAGGAGAGAACCTTGTGGCAAACCTTGTTCGGGAGTAAACATAGCGGATATTTTGTTTTTAACTTGGATTTGAATAGAACGATTTGACAGGTAATGTTTTAAAACCCATATTATATAGTACGTACACTGGATTTTGTGTAATTTCTATAAAATTTCGTGATGCTAAACACTGCTGAAAGCTTTGTTGACATCAAGAAAGATTGCTGCTGACTTGTTTCGTAATTTATTGTTTGTTTGGATATTGTTTCTTAATATTGTTAGGGGGTGTATAGTTGATGACCCTTGTTTGAAGCCAAATTGATAGTTGGATATGTGTTGACCGACACTTGTTTCATTCCGCTTTTTAATGATCTTTTCAAAAATTTTTGCAGTTACTGGTAGTAAGTAAGGTAGGGCGGTAGTTGGCTACGTTAGAGTGGTCGAGATTTGCTTTTGGGATTGTAATCACAACACCTTTTTTGCATTCAGGAGGAAAAAATTAGTTTGCTAGGCAGTAATTGTATATTCGAATTATCTCTTCATATATATTTTTATTTAGTTTTTTAATATGTCGTATGATATGTTGTCATACCTAGGTGTAGTGTTCTTTTTCGTTGCAATTTAAGCGTAGTACTCATTTGCATCTATGGGGGGAATATTGTCGTTAAAGTTTCTTTCCGTAAAATGCATGTTAACCCATTCATCTGCTTCGTTACGGTGATTAATGTCAAAATGTGCATTTTCACTAAATTGAAATGAATGCTTGAAATGATTCTCAAAGTATCCACAATTTCCTGGTCTGTTAATAATGTGTTATTATTTTCTATTAAGTGGTGAATGTCATTATGTTTTCTATATTTTGTTAGTTTTTTAATTTGGTTCCAGTACCTTTTTCCCCTTGTTACATTTATTTCTTTACATCTAAATATTGGGAACATCTATATCGAACATAAGTTTGTGACTGTCTTTGTGTAGGTCATTAAATTTTCTTTTTAGAACAGGTTCGTTGTTGTCTTTAATCTCTCGGTAGAGTTGCTTCTTAATTAATTGAATTATAAATGGCGGAAGTCTGCGAGAAGTATTTTTTTGTAAATTTTGGTGTATTTTCACTGACAATCTGTTTCAGATGATGCTAAATTTACTAAAAATGGACTTTTTAATCGATACAATTCCCATTACTGGAGTATCTCGAATCCTCATGTATTCAGGAAGCGAAATATTCAAGAACATGAACAGTTTAATGTTTACTATGCCATGAGAAACGATAGATAGAGTGGTGACGTTACAATTTTCTGAGAAAAATTTAAATAGTAAGTTAAAAAGATTTCTTCTTCAGCTAATATGTCTAAGGGTTCTTCCTTAGAATTTCTGCCTTGACAGAGCCAAATATTTTAAAATTATCCAATATGTATTTTACAGTGTATGGTGATGGTTTCTGTTCGAGTAGCAAATGTGTGCAAATGCTCTTGATATTATCTTATCACATCCTCCATAAATAATAAAAAATCTAAAGAGTCTTCGTGAATGAATTTTTTTTTCGATTACTATACTTTCAATCCACTACGTGGATGTGGAAGTAAAATTGAGTTACGCTGGTTTAAAAATGTAAAATTTTGAATGAATCATGAAGAAAACCTTGTAGAATTAGGTTCTAATTTGCGAGGCACAGGAACTAGTACATGGTTTTGACTAACATTTCAAATGAAACATTTTGTAGATTTTATCATTGACTGCTACAAATTCATTTTTTATTGGAAATAGTGCAATAGACAGACAGACAGTTTATTCATGTGAGACAATACAATGTATACACTTCTCAACAGATTAATAGTATAATGTTAAAATATTAAAGATATAAAAAATACATTATGTACTTACAAAAACATTAATAGTAAGAAATTATTAAAAAACTGCTACAGATCTAACAATTTTAAGTGGTGTGTTAAAAATAGTCAATAAATTCTTGAACTTCATAAAAAACCTCTTTCAGAAAGTTTTTTTTAACAAATTTTTATATTTAGATTTTTCCATTCATTTGATAAGAGATTATATAATTGTACTGATTTATACCTGTAACTATTATTATTTTTCGATAAACAGAAAAATGGAGCCATTCTATGTCTGGTATTATAGCTAGTTTGAATGTTGTATTCTGTAACATTGTTCTGTGCATAGATAATACATTCAAATATGTACTGATTGATAGAAGTAAGTATACTTAAATTATTAAATAGAGGTCTACAGGTGTCATTATTTTAGAATTTTGTATTTAGAATTAAGATAACACTATTATTGACTAAATTAGTTATATTTTTCAATAGATATATGCAACCTGACAGCCTTTTGGATAGGCTATCTATGTGAGCTTCCCAGGTTAACTGACTATCAAAACTGAAACCTAAACACTTTTATTAGATTATTATTTTCAATGCAGGGTTTAAGTTGGAAATAAGTGTTTTAGTTTTATCTTCATTTAGCTTTAATTTAATATCGTTAAAATAATCCTGAGCTTGTAACTGTGTTTCCTCTGAAATACTGAAAATATGTTTTAAATTTCTATCAACCAAAAGTAAGGTGGTATCATTAGCATATTCAGTATTTTTACAAGAAAGACTGGTTGATATGTCATTTACATATATTATGAACAAAATTGGTCCTAAGATGGATCCCTGGGGAACTCCACGTTTTAGAGGCTTTAGTGACGACTTCATAGTACCATGACTTACACACTGATACCTGTTCATAACATAACTTTGAATAAAAGTTAGAGCAGGCCCTCTGATGCCATACCTTTTTAATTTTATTAACAGTATTTCAGCGGAAAGACAGTCAAAGGCCTTGGATAGATCCAAATATGATACCATGATCATATTTCCATTTTCAAATTCATCCGTAATAAAACTTATAATATCTGTTATAACATGGAAACGCTGCAGTGTAAGTCCAAAAATAATATAAGCATGGATAAAGAATTGAGTCAAATATAACTAAATATAAAAATTACACCATTAGATCTAAAGATACATACCAAGTTTATAAATTTGGTACGTTTTTTTAATTTGAAAAAGTGTTTAAAAATATTTCGCTTCCCTTATTTCATGTAAAACTCATCGAGCAACAAGCAGTGGCATAATTTCAGCATTCTTATTGGGTAAGCAGGAATTTTTCACAGATATCCCAATAGATGGAAGCAAAGCGAACCTTGTAATTCTTAAACGATAACCCGATAAACCCAAATGACCGAGGAAAAGCGCTACAAAAAGTTAAACCATAGACAGGAAACCCTAAACCAAAATAAGGTAATATTAAATTCAAAAGAGGGAAGGCGAATGGTGTGAAAAAACAATTTGGTAAATAAGGATCACGCAAAAATCGGAAGACTTGATGATTGTTCACTGAATGGTTGTGCGAGCGTTTCCCAGATGATTGCCGTTTGCATACATTCGCTGATATGTTGGCGAGCTCTTGTTGATGTGTACAATTTGAATTTTTTGTGATAACTTGATTTTCAATTTAAAAATACTTCTATCGTAAAGTATGAGTCAAAACAAGAAAAAATTCATATATTATGTTATGTCGAAAAGGTTTAAGTTTAAAAAGTTTCTTAGCCTTTTTACCTTTAATAACTTTAGAACGGAAAGAAATTTTTAGATTCTGAAAAAATATTCTGAAATAGGCTGAAGGACTTCGGTCGATGGCCTTTTGGTTATTTATTTATTTTTTAACCAATAAAAAACTTTTATTATTATTATTCTGAAAGTGCAAGGCTTTAACCTCAAAACGTCGAAGGAATTATAAAAATTACTTCAATATAAAAGATACACCGATTTCAAAACTGGGAGTTTTCGGTGTAGCGCGTTATGTTTTTGCGATTACAGACCATGCATGTCTCTGACAGCAGGCAACCTAAGTATAGTAATCATAGCATGCTATAACTTTGGAACCATTCATGTAATTTTTATAAATCTTTCGGCATTTTGAGGTTGAAGTTTCCAATAATTTTTGCAGAATCTAAAAATTTATTTCCATTGAAAAGTTATTAAAGGTCAAAAAGAAGAAAAAATCGCATTTTCTCAATGTTTAAACGTTAACAACTTTTAAACAATAAATCTTTCCGACATGATATATACAGTGTGTCTCACTTAAGAGTGTAACAGCGTAATAATTTTTTTGTTTTTTGTTCGATTTGAATCAAACTAATCATAAAAGATAAAGGTCACCAAGGTCTATTTAAGACCACAAAATCACTTTCCATCTTTAAATGCAAGGATACGATACTAAATTGCATGAAAAAAATCAGAAAATCATAAGCATTTCTTAATCAAAAAATTTTGTTAACAAAACTTGTTCGAAATCATTCAACAACCCTGAATCCGAAGTTCTGCAACCCTCCGAAAACTTATTAACAATAACAGAAAGCGAATTGTGGCATGTATATTAGGGTTGATGGAGGTTTGATAGAACATAATATTTAATTCTTTTGGTTGTATTTATTATTCGCTTGTGTAAATTGTTAAAAAAAAATAAATTTAGAAATAACCTTTATTTAAATGCCTCATCAAGACCTCATTTTTTTAGAACTTAACTAAATTTCGGATTCACGGTTTTTGAATTTAGTATCGTAGATGGCCTTGCATTTAAGAATAGAAAGTGATATGGTGTTCTTAAATAGACCTTGGTGACCTCTGTCTTTTAAGATCTGTTTGATTCAAATCGGAAAAAACAAAACAATTATTATGGTGTTACACTCTTAAGTGAGACACACTGTACATTTTTTCTTGTATTAACCTATACTTACGATACAAGCGTTTTGGAATCGAAAATCGCGTTATTTATGATTAGTTTATAAAATTGTTATTAAAAAATGGGTTCCCATATGACGATTTCGCTAAAAATTCAATTTAAACCAGGTTGTAGAAACGTATAAAAATTAGTAAAACACCTAAGCAAACCATTCGCCTAGAAAATAAACGCTAAACCCATTAGACCTTAAAGTATACTATATGATCATAGACGTGCCACGTAAAAGTAATGTATAATTATAATTGGTAGCCTATGATTTACTCACCTGTTTGCGGTTTACGATTATTGAACTCACTTTCTCCGGGGCATCTAGGGTTTAACTCGCCTGTCTGTGGTTTTACGACAATTGCAAAAAGGCCCTGCTCAAAATTTAGCCAGAGGCCCCACAAAGTCTTAATCCGCCCCTGTCTAATGGTATTGAAAACCTTTGACTTTATTGGCATAATTGTCATACTTATTACATTTTCCGGAAGAATTTCAGATTTCGTCAGATTTGCCATAGACAATTTAATGCTCTTTCAAAATATTGTTGGTGCAGTTGCCTACTCTTGCCTCCCCCAGAATTACGCCTATGGCGACAAGGATTACCATTTATATAAGTCATCGAATTTTGGGTAAATTTTGCATTTATTCTGGCACACAACACTACACCACGATTTTTGGATGTCCGATGGATTTTTAATTTCAAAACTGAAAGGGGACAGTTTCAAGTGGTACATTTTACAACTAAAATGCAAATATAATTAATTTCTAGAGTACTCTTGTATGCTTAAGCGCTCTACTAAAGACCAGTCGCATAAAAAAATAGTTCCATTTCTATCTGTTCCCTAGTTTCTTAATAATTGTAAGGACAATAGTCGCTAGACCTAGATATAGACAATACTGTGTTTGATTGTTCGCTTGTTCCAAAATAACTGAGAGCAATATAAGCTAACCTAGACATAGAGTATATCACGTTCGCCTTTTTTGCAACTTAAACCAAAGTGAAATGCTGTATGGAGCAGCGCTGGTATCCATCCGTGTGTTCATTAAAATGTATTATAGTTATGGAAATGATTGTAGATTCGTTTAATTTGCGTAACTTTATAAATAAATTATATTAGTGTTGTCATATTTTTTAAGTAGTATTTATTTTAATAGTATAGTATGTTGGGAATTGCTACCCTTCTTAGACTTTACGTTTTGGCGTGTAATAGTACTGTTTAAATATTGGAGGGAGGTAGACGCTTAACAAGCTCTATGATATTTTTATGTCGTTTTAATCGTAGACTAAGCCGCCAGAGAATTTTTTACATCAAAATTAGGTAGAGGTTGCTATTTTTTCATGATTGCAAAGATGTACCTACATTGGCGAATAAGAATCACTTTTGCTTATTTTTTTACTTTCCCATCCAAGTACTAACCGCACTGCTGGACTTTTCGTATTGCAAAGTGAAAAAAATTCATAACATTTATTTTTTTATTTTAGCGTTCTGGCGCAATTTAGCTAATTCTATTCCACCATTTAACCAGGACTTCGAGATGGGATATGGTTAACCATCCCAGTGACGGACTCGCCCGGCGTGCCTTAACTTCGTCAATCGAATTCACGCCACCGAAACCGATACCATACCTCCCCTACTTCAGATTATTAATTAGAGATAAAAACCTACAATCTGAGCCTAAGAACATCTACATTAGTGTCTGATCCAAAAAATAATATTTTCAAAATTGATTCCCATTACCTTCTTGAGCACACATTTAGCTCTAGTTGCCAAAATTTTCAAGTCAATCCAAAATTGTTGAATTTAAAAGAGTAAGTTGATTCTTTTTGAAATTTTGAGATTATATGCCTGGTATTAAATACAATTCCAATTGGTATGTTAGCAACTTATATCTAATTAAGAAAAACTATATCTAACACAGACAGATAGTGATTGAATATGAGACAACAACAATATAAATAATATGAATAAATGAAGAGGGCGCAAGGGGAAAAAAGCATATTTATTTAGTGTCTAATGACAGCTTTTTTAAGACTATATAAGCTGGTGCCAAACAGATCGTATGAAGCGAAATTATCGTTAAAGTTGGCTGCTATTCTATAGCAAAAAACTCGTTGCCCGTAGTTAGTCATGTGAGATCTGATAAAAAATAGTCGCCTATGGCGGGTGTTGCAGGGGGCAGCATGAACATTCATTTTACTCAAGAGAGATGGACAGAGTCAATAGAACCATTGATTATTTTATGTATAAAATAGAGAAGGTCAAGTTTCCTACGATCTTCGAGCGACTTTAAACCCGTTATGTCTAATCTTACATGAGAATCAAAAGCTTGGTATGGCAGACCCATTTTATAAACATAAAATTTAGTGAATCTATTTTGCACCGTCTTTAAACGATATATATGAGAAGTATAGTGTGGAGACCTTATGACAGTATTATATTCTAATACACTGCGCACTAGTGTGTGCTATAAAGTCATTGTAGTATGTAGGTTTCTTGTCTGTTATGTATGTCTTTTAATGAACCCTAACAGTCTCGGAGCTTTGAGAATTACATTGTTAATATGTTCAATAAAAGTGAGGTCTTTATAGAAGGTGACGCCAAGATCACAAATTGTGCAAGAGGATTCTAAAGTAATATTATTAATTTTATTATTATAGATAATAGGATTCTGGCATTTATAAAAACGGACTGTTTTACATTTGTTACTATTCACACACATGTAATTTTTCAGGCACCAGCTTAAAAAGTCGTCTAGATCTGTTTGAATTTTGAGACAATCGTCGAGAGATCATAGTGTTTATACACTATGCACGCAACACTATTATAGGGTTTAATGGCTGCCGGCTGTTGTGAACTACAATCCGTAAACAAAAGATGCGTGGTGTGCCGAAGTACTATGCCATAAATTAGTAGCACGCGCATCAGATAATGAGATAAAATTCGTGTATGTGTATAATTTAATTATGCCTTAATGGACATGTTACGTATAAATCATTATGTATATACCTCCAGCAATATACACTGTATATGACACTGATGGATGTCGGTAGCTGAATATACATTTCATATTATATGTATATTTAACAATACATATTCAAATTCCAACATCTAATGTATATGCTATGGATGTACATATCCATGAGATGTTATGTGGGTATTGCATCTGAAAATTATTCTCATCGCCCTATTCTGCAATATTTTATTAATACTATTTTGATCAAGTAGATACAAGACAGAAGCAAGATGTTATCTAAAATTAAACCCAAATATTTCATTTGTTTGATTACGTCAAATGGCAAATTATCTATGGACAGTTTAATATTATTACTAATAATGTTACTACTTCTAAACCTATTTGTAATTGCTTATGTTTTACTTGGATTTATTTTGAGTTTATTGATATTAAAATACTGTTCAACTTTGGAAAATTCATTTTCACATTATATTCTGAGCATTATGTAGATCATCATCACACAGAAAATAATGCATCATCAGCATACAAATTCAAGCAATCGCAATTAAGCTGGTAACTTATATCATTGATATATATATAATAAATAGCAGAAGTTCTAAAATGTTTCCCTGTGGTACACCAAGCTCAACACCAAGAATATGTGTTATTAATATTGATGACTTGTTTTTTCTGTCAAATAATTTTCTAGCCATTTCAGAACATTACCTACCTTACCTACCTTTTATATCATAATAAGATTATTTGTTCAATAATACTCTCCGATCGATGGTTTCTAATGCCCTTTTTAAGTCTGATATTGACAGTTGATTATGTGTGTTTTGTTGCTAATAAATTGTTCATTCTACAATAGCCGATTGGCATTACATGCTAAAACTTCAAACTAAACAATTACATTATTTTGACATCTAGTTACTACAAATCGATAGAAAACTGTATTGTCTACAACTTTTGTCTCAAACATTTTTTTCTATCATTTCAAGAGAAATAAAGCTATTTTTTCTAAATTCTTTTTATTGTAAAAAAATAAGCAGAAGATATTTTTATTCGCCAATCTAGGTACTTATTCAGAATCACAAATTCTAACGACTAAACAGCAACCTTCCGACGCATTTCATTCTTTTTCGTCTATCCATAGTTATGAATAACGTCAAAGCCCCAGTCTAACGTAATATTCGGAGGTACAAATTTAGTTGAATGGAAAAATATGACAAACTAATCTAAGTGTGATTTTTTTACCAGCTATTTAAATAATTTTCTTGATAAGTTATATTTGTTGTAGTTACTTTTCCAGTTGTTTATAGACTTTAATATTTAATGACATCAAACTCTGATATAAAGCTGTACATACCGAGCAACACTAAGACGTAGCTCTTTAAACAGAGATGGTTACCGTGCATTAAATATTAACGTTTTTGAGTTATTTTAACTCGCTCATCAGGCGTTAGGGCACATATGGCATCCTAATTGTACCATATCGCTCTGCCGAGGGGTCACTATGTGCCCCACGTTTTGTGAATTATAGCGTTAAAATATTTGGGCCTGAAGTGTGGCTATATTAAGTATGGTCAGCGCCAAGGGCGTTAATTTAATATTAATAGGAAGATTTGTATGCGTAACTATGAGGTGTTAAGAACATTACTTATATCTAGTATAGATTTTTTACAAAGTAGCCTTAAGTGTGATTTTGGTTTGAATATATGGCAACAAAGTGCCCTATTGTAAAAAAAACTATAAATACGGGATAATAGTTTAAAATTAAATATATTTTTATATCGATGTTGTTAGATAACTTGGGGTGTAAGAACTAGTTAATAGAAATTTTTGGTACAAAACTTATTGAATAGTTCCATATGTTTAATAAATATTTTGTTAGTTATTATACCATTTGCGCATGCACTATGCATTTTGTTAATATAGTTTATTTATATTTCTGTGTATGTGATAAATGGATGTGATATTGTACGATATCGTAAGAATATTTTAACAAATAACCATTATTGTAGATTTACTTGTGTTTATAATAAAACTGTACGTTTCTCTAGATAATTTTTATTTAAATAATAATCAGAAACATTTCTGAGAATTCCTTATTCCCTTATAGATAGTTAAAGCAATGGCACGTAGTGGGATAATCGATTGTAGTTATGTCTGACATTTGGTATTTGATTTACTGAGTTGATTTCTAAACTCTTTTTCCTTTACGAAAAGTCTCAAAAGTAGAGAAGAACGGAGATATAGAGGGGGTAAAAATCGAAAAAAAAATTGTAATTACTAACGAAGCCATGGTATGAAAGTACATCAACTCCACATCCCCCCACCAAAATGTCAGACGAAGGATAGACTGCTTTTTGGCCGGTTTTTCAAAAAGAAATTTTTTTTTATAATTACAGACGAAGCTTTGTTCTATTCAACGTCAATAAGTCTGAAAAATGATATTAATCGTTTTCTATGGGCGGTTTTAGAGATATAAGGGTTAAAAGTTGCAAAATTTTGAAAAAGAAACATTTTGATTTTGAAATGTAGGTAAAATGGGGTTAAAATGAAAACTTCTGACTAGCTCATTATGAGTTCTTAAGAGGTTCAAAAATGATATATTTCGGTATCAGACGTTTTCATTTATTTTCACCCTATTTTTGCAACCCCTAAGTGGCCATCAGTTTTTGACTCAATTATGCATTTAAAAATGTTTTGAAACTGCTAAAAATGCTTATTTATACCAATTCTCACTTGTATTACGATAATTTTCGCAGTAGTATACATTGAATGAAGCACTTTCAACCCCCATAATAGGGGCTAAAATGTGTTAAATGCGGTAAGTACGGCATCATTATTTCTTTTATACAATTTCTTTAGTGTTTAAGTGTGAAAAATTTAATCATCGACAGATTTTACCATTAGTTATTATTTGCAACCCCTTATGTGGGGGTTGATGGGCAGATACACCTCCCTATCGGCTGTAAATCACCAAAGAATGACAATAACTTTTTTCTGTTACTCGTTTGAAAAAATATTATAGGGACAAAAAAAATTCAGCATTGAATTTCCTATGAAACAAAATCACTTTGATTCACTAATTATTAGTGAATTGATTTCTTTAAATAGGTGAAATGAAAAGTTTCTATCCTCCTCTCCTTTTTTAACCGCCACCGGCCATCCTTACACCCCTTTTCTATAATTCTTCACTCTGAATTTTAATTAAGAAAAATCCATTCGAGGTGTATATTTATATAATTTGCATTAACTAATATACGCTAAACAAATAAACATTTGAAGCAAGTAAATATGAAAGTTAGTAATCCCACTCTCAGCTTCAATCAAGAATAACGGCATAGTAGTTATCTGTTCCATTTGGAATTTTTTATTATCGTATGTTCCATTATCAAGTAAAGGATTGGTGACCCCTATGAACATTCACATTAACCTACCAGGTGCTCGTTGCCCGATGCCAGTTGCTCGTAGACTGACGCCAATCGTTGGCTGTTGCCCGTGGCTAGTTGCTCATGGCTTGTGCCTGTGGCGTATTTTCAGAGTGGGGTACTTGTTTCGATCCAGCTCTACTACGTTCTTCTACCAAGTTTCTCGTGGCTTTGGCACTGGTGTTGAAATGGTGTGGCGTGTGCAGTTTCCCTTATATCTCACCGGCACATCATTTGGCCCACTAAGTATATACAGCGTGACCCATTTAAAATGGAAACACCATTATTATAACTTTTGTATTTTTTGTCCGACTTTAACCAGATTTTACCAAAATATAGAACAAACTAGGATCTGCTTATGGTCAAAAAAACATTTGCCTCCTGCAAATGCAAAGCCACCTGCGGTACCAAAATAAATGGGAAAAATAAAGAAATCATATTAGGCATTTCTTTATCGGAAAACTTTATTAATGAAAATTGTTCAGAATTGTCCAAAAATCTAGAGTCCAAAATTTCGACAAAATAAAAAAAAAAAACAAATCACTTGACAAGTACCTAGCAGCTTATGTTTAATTTCAAACAAAATTGTCATAGCACAATTTTCTAAAGAAAAAAAAAAAAACAATTAAAATTATGCTTTCGGACTCGGACATTGTTTTAAAAAAATTTCAATAGTCTTTAAATATTGCTGAAATTTTGGACTCTAGGTTTTCTACAATTCTGAACAACTTTCACTAATAAAGTTTTTCGATAAAGAAATGCCTAATATGATTTCTTTGTTTTTTCCGTTTATTTTGCTATCACAGGTGGCTTTCCATTTGTAAGACACGTGTTTCTTTGGCCATAAGTTGATCCTAATTTGTTCTATCTTTTGGAAAAGTTTGGTTCAAGTCGGACAAAAAATAAAAAAGTTATAAAGGTGTTTCCATTTTAAATGGTTCACACTATATACGAACCACCATATTGAGTTCGTTGGAAGAGCGTATAAGGCAGTGGCTACTCCAGCCTTACTGACAAGTTCACGGAGTAGCCACGGAATGAAACACTAATATTTTCTAACCTCAGACAGCTCTTGTCTCTAACATTTTAATATATATTTTAACCCGATTTAGGCATATTAACACCCTGTACTTGTCCTTCTGAAAGAAGGGGTGGGGGGGCGTAAACACTTTTCGTTTTACCTGAAAATGACATATTTTTATTCACAAAATCTAAAATAATCAATTTATTTTCCCTCCTTTCGTATAAACAATAGGAAAACAGTTTTTTTATGATTGCAAAATTTAGATTCTCTGCGATATTGGCAGATTCGGTAATAATTAGTGAATCAAAGTGGTTTTGTTTTATAGGGAATTCAGTGCTAATTTTTTTTATCCTATAACATTTTTTCATACGAACAACGCAAAAAAAATTTATTGGCATTTTTTGGTGGGGGGTGTATCTACGCATCAACCCCCATATAAGGGGTTGCAAATAATAACTAATGGTAAAATCTGTCAACAGATTAAATATTTCACACTTACACACTAAAAAAATTGTATAAAAGAAATGATAATGCCTTACTGCATTTATTGTTCATTTAACACCTTTCGGCCCCTATTATGGGGGTTTAAAGTACTTTAATGTATACTACTGCGAAAATTATCATAATACGAGTGACATTTAGTATAAATAAAGCATTTTTATCAGTTTCGAAACATTTTTAAATGCGTAATAGAGTCAAAAACTAATGACAACTTTAGGGATTGCAAAAATAGGGTGAAAATAAATGAAAACGTCTGATACCGAAATATGTAATTTTTGAACCCCTTAAGAACTTATAATGAGCTACTCAGACGTTTTCATTAATTTCAACCCCATTTTTCCAACATTTCAAAATCAAAATGTAGTTTTTTCAAAATTTTGCAACTTTCAACCTTTATATTTCAAAAATCACCCATGGAAAATACCTGACATTATTTTTCAGACTTATCGACGTCAAACAGAACAAGTTTCGTCTGTAACTACAAAATTTTTTTAAACATTCCCACCAAGAAGCGGCCGTATCGTTTGTCTGACATTTTGGAGGGGGGGTGGTGGAGTTGATGTACTTTTATACTACTATGGTTTCGTTCGTAACTACAAATCTTTTTTTCCCGATTTTTAACTATTAATATTCTTCGATAACCGGAAAAGTGTCGCCATTATAAATCTATGACTGGTATTATAGCTAGTTTGAATGTGGTAGTCACTAACATGGTTATGTGCATAGATAATACATTCAAATATGCACTGATTGGTGAAAGTAAGTATACCTAAATTTTTAAATAAAGGTTTAGAATTTGTAACGATTCTTACTGCTCATTTTTGCAATTTTAAAATTTTAGCAGCATGTGACGATTCTCCCCAAAGTAAGATACCATAGCACATTACGATATAGAACAGAGCATGATATGCCATTAAGATAACACTATTATTGACTAAATTAGTTATATTTTTCAATAGATAGATGCAACTTGACAGCTTTTTGGATAGGCTATCTATGTCAGCTTCCCAGGTTAACTTACTATCACAAGTGAGACCGAAACACTTTACAGGATTATTATTTTCAATGCAAGCATGAGGGTTTAAGTTGAAAATATGTGTTTGAGTTTTCTATTCATTTAACTTTAATTTAATATTGTTAAAATAACCCTGAGCTTGTAACTGTGTTTCCTCCGATATACTGACAAGATATTTTAATTTCTGTCAACCGAGAGTAAGGTGGTATCATCAGCATCCTAAGATGGATCCCTGGGGTACTTCATGCTTTAAAGGCTTTAGTGAGGACTTCATAGTACCATGACTGACACACTGATATCTGTTCATAACATAACTTTGAATAAAAGTTGGAAGAGGCCCTCTGATGCTATAACTTTCCAATTTTATTAAGAGTATTTTGGGGGAAACACAGTAAAAGGCCTTGGGTAGATCTGAATATGATGCTGATCATATTTCCATTTTCAAATTCATCCATAATAAAACATCAATATCTGTTAAGGCAGTAATAATGGGTACTTGGTACCAATATGAGATGAAGACATCCGATCATACACTTGTTCCATTAATAAGGTGGTCTAAAATTGCCTCTCAATATTTGTGCGGCTGATCCAAAAATAATATATAAATATTTCCAAAAATGAATAGTAAGGGAGATATACCCCTTAAGAGGGGGACGGACAATTAATTTAAGTTTTTTTGCTTCCTTATAATATTACATTCATATTTTAAACTTAGTCGTAGGCCATCCGGACACTAGTTTACAAGGTATCAGTCAAACCCTATCATCTGTTTTAGTGGGTGATTGTCAGTATTTTCCTCATAATTTTTTAATTTTTTTCAAAGGACCTGTCATAAAATACACGGTAAAAGTTATACAGTCATTTGAGCTAAAACCATCTGAAATGTATTCGTTGGACCATTCTGAACGAGAGTGCTTATGTGCGTAGGTCGAAAAAGCCCATAGATTTCATGTTACGGACACTTTTTTTCAATAAAACTCATATTTTGCACCTTGGATTCAGAAAAAAATCTCACTTTAAGATTTGAATCGTTCAAGAAAAATTTATGTGGAGGGGGAAAATATTTACCCATGAAGGTCTTCTGAAAGTCAGAAAAGTTGTTATAAAATAACTTGGAAATTCTGATTTAGTAAGAACTTACCCAGCTAAAAGTTGTAGGTCAAATAAACTAACTTCTGGTAACCTTGACGTAGTCTTAAGATTATTCATTGTGGCATGAATAATTTTGCTGAATATAACCCGTTGTTAGCGTTACACAGAGTCAACGGCATGACCATGACGTTTTTTGTTTTGTTTTTGGGGTTTTGATGTCTAGCATATCCCAGATACTAAAGTACAGATCTGGGGATCTTGGGCTCACGTACTTTAGTATCTGAGATATGCTAGACGTTAAGAAAATTTATCTTATCCCTCACTTTAAGTTCTAAAATCATATAGATATGGATATAAATGAAATTGAAATAATAGATCCTTTACAAAATAATTAAAAAAATATTTAAACCTATGATATTCCATGATGATTCAAAACTGCTAATAAACTTCAAGAATATAAAGGAAAAATCCCAAGAAAAAAAACGGACAAAAAAAAGGAAAACAAAAAATTTTTTAAAAAGAAGTCAAGCACTCATAACGACTGCACCGTGGACTTTGGGTAACGCTAAGAACGGGTTATATTCTGTAAAATGAAATAATTCATGCCACACCGAATAATCTTAAAACTGTACGTCAAGGTCAAAGCTAAGGTCATCAGAAGTTAGCTTATTTGACTTCCTACAACTTTTATCTGGGCAAGTTCTTACTAAACAGAATTTCCAAGCTATTTTGTAACAATAACTTTTCTGACTTTCAGATGAGCTTCACGGGTAAATATCTTCCCCTTCCATATAACTCCTTCTTGAAAGATTCGTATCATAAAGTAAGATTATAAGTTTTTTCTGAATCCAAGGTGCAAGAATAGAATATAGAATAGTTTATTGGCCCAAACTAACATATACAGTACAAAGGGCAGGTCACAATATTCGACATTACTAGTACATAGATAAAAGCTCAGTTTATAAAATAGTGATCACAAAAACAAAAAAAAAGCAGTTAAAATATTAAGGCAAGATTATTTTAGTTATAAAATAGATAAGATTATATATGGGACAACAGACACAGATTAGAATACATAATTTCTTTTTCCTTTCTTCCTAGCACATTTTTACTCATTTAAGAATTAAACTTATTTACAAACTCATCCAATGTGTAGAAACATTCATCAATCAAAAAGTTTTTTATTCCTGATTTAAACTTTGTGTAAGATGCAATCGATTTTAGATGTCAGGGAGGTTATTATATAGAAATACACTACTATAATGTGGCGATTTTCTGAAGGTAGTTGTTTTATATTTATTAAGCAATAGCGTATTAGAATTTCGTGTCTCATAATTGTATATCTTTTTGGTTCTTATAATCTGAATAGTAATTTTTTACATAAGTAACACATTTTAGAATGAAAATGCATGGGAACGTTAATATTCGCTTTTCTCTAAATGTACTTCTGCAGCTATCTCGAGAACTTAGGTTAAGCAATAGTCCGATTATTCTTTTTTGACAAATAAATATTCTTTTCCATCATGTAGTCTGTCTCCAGGAAAAAAACGTTAAATGATAGATGACTATACGCAAAGGCATAATATAAATTCATAAGACCCTTTTGATCCAAACACGGTTTCATTTGTAGAATGGCATAATATGCTTTGTTTAATTTGGCACCGACAAAGTCCAGGTGTGCAGTGAGTGAAAGATTAGAATTAAGCCAAGTTCTAAGATATGGGTTTTATTGAAAAAATAGGAGTTTACGGTCAAATGGCTATGAAAATATTGCTAGAGGTCCAAAGTCAAGGTTATTACAAGGTGGATTACTCATGTTCCTACAACTTTTGTTCTGGCCAATTCCTCTGAAACCTCAACACTGAGTCACTATAGCACTTGGAAAGTTAAAAACCTTCAAGTATATAAATAATCATTATTTAAACTTCAAGTGTGCGTATGTTGAAATCAGTAAGATTTACATTTAAAATAGAAACAGACGAAAATATCATTTTTAAATACATTGGGAGTAGTGAAAATAAGTTGGAATGATATATTGGGTGTTAACGTCACAGGATCAAGATGAAACTTGATATAATAATAATAAATAGTTTATTGTATGGTATATAATAAACAAGGTACAAACATATAAATGGATAAGATACAGAGGACTTATATATTAATCTTACACTAAAAACAAGAAATAATATTTGTATACAAATTACTACTTTTACATAAAGTCACAGAATCATAAGTGCATACAAAAATGTGCTAATTGAAAGCTGAAATCTTTTTAGAGCAATGGAACTAAAATCGTTAGACAATAGTTCATTATTTTAAATTGGTTTTAAACGAAGCAGCACACTTGTCTAAAACTGATGTTAATTGATTATAAAAGTATGAGGTTAAATAAGAAAATGATCTTTGAAATGCAGCAGTACGATACCTCTGGATATAATAATAAGATTTATTTAAATAGAAAGAAACCTTAATATATAAACATTTCCTAATTAATAATTATACACATACTTACATAAAAAGATAAAGATATTTCCCACTCACTAATTATAACTATAAGATAAATATGAATAACAGTATTACATTTGCAATGAACATTGAAAATTACAGTTTGTTAAATAATATTTGAACATTAATTTATATTTGTATTTATGTATGAAATAATTTTTTGTTTAAAAATTTCTGAAAGTTAAAGACAAAAGTCGTGCACATATAAAATATTCTTTGTTTAACAGAAAACCAATGTAACGTTTGGAGCATATCCAATTTATAGAAGTATATCTATTGCATCTCAAAATTATCCTCATGCCTCTATTTGGTGATTTTTGCATTGAGTTGATTTTTATCCAACAGGTGCAGAATTGTGGAACAATAATCAATATGTGGGTGAATGATTGTTCTATAGATTGTAATTTTTGCACACATTGAAAGGAATTTGGAGAAAAAGAACAGTTTTTTAAGATTTTCTCTTTGATATATTTAAAGTAATTTTTGAAGTTTAACATATTGTCGATTATGACTGCTAATTATTTAATTTCTCTTGCCCGTTGGATTTTATCATTATTAATTTTTAATTGGAGTGCGTCTGTGTTACTTATACTTACTTTATATGGTGTATTTAAGACCATATCCTTGGTTTTCTGAACATTCAGTTTTAATTTATTTATATATAAATATATATTTAGTTTATCACATGTCATTCATTCTAGTTACTGTTTCAGTAAGATTAGTGATATGATTGTTCCTTATTGATCTATTGTGAGCATTTTGTCGGAGTTCACAGACTGCTCCAAAACTCCTGAGGGAACTGGAGCTGGTGTATATAATCGCAAACCAAAGGTAAGGATAATTTAGAGCTTTGATAACAATTCGACTATATTTCAGGCAGAAATCCGTGCCATTGAGCCGTGTGTACGGCAGTGATGCAAAATTTCATGAAACTTAAAATTGGCGAAAATTTCAGTGACATTTTTGTGAAAGTTTCGAAATTCATCTGAAATTTATGAAATTTCTGAAATATAAAATTAAACATTAAGTATCATGAAACTTTCGTGAAATTTCAATGAAACTTTCATTTTATGAAATTTAATTGAATAATTCCCTAATATTAAGAAAGTTAAGTGAAATTTCATTGAAATATTTTAAATGATGAAACTTTAGTTCTGTATAATATTCGCAATTTTTTAAACTTCCGAGAGATAAAGAGTAATAAATCCCACTTTTGAAACTACTCTCATACATTTTTATTTTTCAATGTTTTTCTTTAATATAAAAAAATGTATTTTGTTTTCTCCGCAATAAGATTAGAACTTACAAATATGTTCGTGAAAAGTAAAAAATAAATAAATTTGAAAGAATTTTTTAAGCAATGGTTTTCTTTTAAAACTGAATTGCACTAAAAAGTAGAAAATTATTTTTATACAGTGATTAAATTACAAAATGATGATGAAATAGAAAACCATTGGATGCTCATAAAATATAATATCTTACCTTTATCAACAATCAGCATTATAATAGAACGTTGTGAATAATATGTTGTAATATAGCAGCAACAGAAATACTTTATGAACGCCCAATGGTTTTCTTTTTCATTTTGTAATTTAATCACTGAATAAAAATTATTTTATGCTTTTTAGTACAATTCACTTTTACAAGAAAACCATTGTTTTAAGAATTTATTTTTTGTTTATTTATTTTTTACTTTTTAGTTTCCTGTCTGCCTCATTTTCTTTAATTCAGATGCCATCATGCATTTCGATTGTCTTGTCAAACTTTTTCATTTGATACTGATATCAAGGGGATTGTAAAAAATAGGTAATCCATTTTGTGTCGGCCGCCATATTGGACTTAAAATAACGTCACACAGCTTATCGTATTCTGTTTGTCATACCCTTTCATTTGATACCCATGCCAAGGGGGTTGTAAAAAAATACGTGATCCGCCATTTTGTGCCGGCCGCCATATTGGATTTAGAATGACGTCACATAGCTTATTGTATTCTACTTTATATGCCCTTTCATTTGATACCCAAGTCGAGAAGGTTGTCAAGAAATAGGTAATCCGCCATTTTGTGTCGGCCGCCATATTGGATTTAGAATAACGTCACTCAGCTTATTGTATTTTACTTTTACTTGTCATACCCTTCCATTTGATACCTATGCCGAGGGGGTTGTAAAAAAATAGGTGATCCGCCATTTTGTGCTGGCGACTATTTGATTTAGAATGTCACACAGCTTGTTGTACCACTTTATATACCCTTTCATTCGATACCTATGTCAAGGGGGTTATCAAGAAAAATGTAATCCGCTATTTTGTGTTGGCCGCCATATTGGATCTACCATAATATTGAATATACCATATTGTATTTGTCTTCAGAACCAAAGCTGTGTGCAAAATTTCTGCATGATTGGATATAGACGTGGTCAAAAATTCGATCACCAGATTTGAACATACATACGTACAACATTTCGACCTAAAGAAGACCATTGAAAAAAATAATACATTTTTCAAACTACACGAGTAGGTAATTTGTCAATATATTTACAATATCTTCTGGGCCCCTATTCTTCCACTCCCTGATTCAAGAATAGGGTCCCTGTCCCTTGTAGTTTCTTATTAATGCAAAAATAATAGAACCTGGGAACCTAGCAATGAACGAAAGAAATGAAAAGCAGAGATTCTTATACCTGAATACTGAATAGTTAACCTAACCTCTAAAATAAATGTTTTAAAAAAGACTTTACCTCATTGGTTGAAAACAAATTAAAAAGGCGCGCGAAATTCAAATTTCATTTGATGTAACGGAAATACAGATTTTGCAGCTGAAACTTTCATGAAAGTTTCAAAAATGTGGTAATTTTCAGATTAATCTGAAACTTTCATAAAATTCAGATATTTCAGACATTTATGAGGGTACGTTGAAACTTTCAGAAATTTCAAATTGAAATTGACACTTTCAAATTGAAATTTGAAATTTTGCATCACTGGTGTACGGAGGCTCGAACTGACGCAACCTAGATACAGATCAATAAAAATATTTTCAGGCAGCCAAGCGGCTCTTAAAGCCCTTGGATTCTACCGTTGTAACTCTAAAATGGTTAGGAATTGCCAGGAAACTCTTGCCCGACTGGGCAAAAACAACTGACTCTGATCTGGATACCTGGCCACTCTGGCATGGAAGGCAATGAAGTTGCAGATTCCTTGGCCAGAGAAGGTGTGGCAACCAAATTTATAGGCCCAGAACAGGCACTTGGCATATCCACAAACTCTGCCAAGGCTGCTATCCTAGCGAAGGAGTTTATTACATACCCCTTGAAGTCAAGAACTAAAAAACTATTAGAGTTGAATAGGCTACACCTAAGAACTCTAATTGGCCTATACACTGGGCACTGCAGATTAAATCATCACCTACACAGAATTGGATAGTGGAAAACGCCGAATGCCGTCTGTGTCTGAAGGATGATGAAACGGCAGAGAACGTTTTATGTACTTGACCTGCTGCAGGAAGAACCAGGTTCTTATACTGTTTGGCAAAGGGCAACTGGAGCCAGAGGACCTGGACAGTTTCTCACCCAACAAGATTACCAGCTTTATTAAAAAGCTGAATCTGTTGAATGAACTATAACTAGGAGTGAGCCACAATAGACCTGATTATTTCCAAAACTTCCATTTTTGTTAGTAAATTGTCCCTAGAAGTCACTGAGACAGACCTGCTCGAATACCTGAATGAAACTTTTGGCAACAAAGAACAGTATAAAATAATAAAACAGACTGCAAAATCAGGGGACTACAACTGCTACCGAGTAGAAACTAATGCAGAACTGAAGCAAGAATTACTTTACACTTCTAATTGGCCAGAAGAGATTGTAGTAAAAGAGTTTACATTTTTTCGGCCCAGAACTTTCATATCAAAAAGAACCTTCAGCGGGAGATTTCATCAATAAATCCCCATCGAAACTAAGTTACATAGTGGATCCCGTGTCAATGCTAAATTCTGTCGCATTAAGGGAATTAAGGCTCATTCTATATGTAATAAACTACCCGAACTGAAATCTTCTGTATCGAGACAGAAACTCTCTTCCAATGTAACAAAAAATGAGTCTGGTGAAAAAGCCTTAGTAGATATCCCCATATTATATACAAATTTAGCTTCCCTCATGGCAAAATTCGACTTACTTCTGATTAAAATAGAAAATACCAATCCTACAATTACAGTAATAACCGAAACCTGGTTACAACCAAAAATACCCAACTCGCTTATTAACATTCCGAACTTCACATTATATAGAAAGGATCGAGAACTGGGTACTTTAGGATATGGAGAAGTCGCGGTATACATATCAGATGAATACAAAGAGATAAAGATAGCATCAACATCAACCGTCACATACAACAACGATACAAGCGAAACGCTCCGGATTGACATTCAACTAGATACCATCAATTTACTACTGGTTGCTGTCTACAGACTGCTCCATTCCACCATGCAGAACGACACATTAATGTTTGAAAGAATTAAAAAGGCTTCCTTTACAGAAAACATACTAATCCTGGGTGATTTTAATCTACCACATATTAACTGGCCAATCACAAGAAATGATTTATTTATGGAAATGTACCTGGAAAGCAATCTAACGCAATTTGTAGAAGAGCTCACGAGATATCGAGCTTCGAACAATCCATCTTTACTGGACTTAGTACTGAGCAATGACGAACATTTAGTAAGCGAAATCAAGTGTAATCAACCTATTGGTAAAAGTCACCACTTGACATTACAAATTAACCTACAACTCTACGTGCACTCTGAGCAGAAACACTATCAACCTAGAAGAAATTTTTGGAAAGCTAACTATAATGAAATTATAAGATATATTGAAAACTTGGACCTGACGGAATTATCACAAGAAATCACTATAGAAGAAAAATGGACCATATTCAAGAATATAAACACCGTCATTGAAAAGTTTGTCCCACCGACAAAAAATAAGAGTAAAAAACAAATTAGGAAACCATGGATAACAAATGAAATCATAGCCCTCATAAAAAATAAACACAAACTTTGGGACAACTATAGAAGGAATCAAGCCGAAGAAACTCACTCACAATATCGCACTGTAAATAATTTGATAACAGAAAAAACTCGATATGCTAGACAACAATATGAAACTAGCATTGCCAATGGAAGTAACAAAGCATTCTATAGTCATATTCAAAAATAAATATACTCAAAATCATCAGTACCAAGTTCCATAGATAATGGGGTGGCTTATTAACACAGAACACAACAGAAATAACCAATATCTTTGCCAGGCAATTCACTCAACAGTACATTATTGAACCTGATAACGATATTTCAGAAATACAAGGTTTACAAAGAGTGCAAAATTCATTCACAACCATAAAGTGCAAAAAGTGCTTATGAACCTAAAAAGTGACTCGGCTCCAGGACCCGACCAAATAAATTCTTCCTTCCTGAAAAATACTGCCAGCGCCTTGTCCCAACCTTTGGCAGAAATAATGCAAATGTCGCTAGAGTCAGGTACACTTCCAATGGATTGGAAATCAGCTTCTGTTACACCAATCTATAAAAAAGGCGATAAAAAGTTGGCTGCCAATTACCGTGCAATTAGCCTCACATCTATCCATTGCAAATGTATGGAACGAATTATCACCAATGAACTGCTGGACTTTCTCACTGCAGAAAACGCACTAACCAGAAGAACAACACGGTTTCATACCAGGAAGATCAGTTGTAACCAATATCCTAATTAACCTGCACACTCGGACTAATGAATTTGACTTGCAAAACCCTATTGATATTCTCTATCTAGATTTTGAAAAGGCATTTGACCTTTTCATCGTTTAGCTGCTAAATTGGTACACATATTGGTATTCGAGGGAATGTTCTAGCATGGATCACGTCCTTTCTGAATGGTAGGGAATTTCAAGTGAGGATTGGAGACAACAATTCTGAGTCTAACATTGTTCTGAGCGGTGTGCCTCAGGGCTCTGTTATGAAACCGGTCTTATTTGCTCTATTTACTGCTGATTTGCCCTCATCAATTACATCCTGTATAAGTTTATATGCAATTGACACAAAAATATTTGGCAACCCTCTTGAAGTGAGTGAAGAAATACAAAACGACCTTAATAAAATTTACGACTTGACAAAAAAATGGTTAATAAACTTGAACATTAATAAATGCTCTGTGCTACATATTGGTAAACGTAATCCTCAATTAGAGTATCAACTCAATAACAGCTCCATAACATCCACAGAATCCCAAATTGATCTTGGTATCACAATAAAACATAATCTCAAATGGGATAGCTACATCATCAACATTACCAAAAAAGCAAACTCCACGATATATCTAGTCTGGAAATCTTTTCACCACACATCACCAGAATTATTTATAAAGATCTACAAGTCATTCATTCGCCTATTCTTGAGTTTGGTTTCCAAATATGGTCACCTTATTTTCAAAAAGATATTGATCTCCTTGAGCAAACACAACGCAGAGCAACCAAAATCCTCCCCCACAAATTTTATAACATATCATATGAAAAACGAGAAACTGAGAAAATTGAAATTACCAACACTGCATCAACGAAGAATACGAGGTGACCTTATAGAGACATACAAAATATTAAACAACATATATAGCTGCACATGTATAAACAGTATATTTGCTTTAAGTGTGAATACATATCTTCGGGGACATCAAATGAAACTTACTAAAAGCCATTTCTCAATCAACCCGTACAAACGTTTCATCAGCAGTCGTGTCGTGGATCACTGGAATACACTACCCAATGATGTAATCGAATCAACTAGTTTGAACCAATTTAAAAATAGACTTGACCTGCACCTGAACACTAATAATGTGCGATAATAGAATTATTTACTGAGATTCATTTTTATATATACATGTATGTATACTTTATTTAGCCCTTCGTTTAATATTTTTCTATATTTATATTTAATTGTCCATGTTAGTAGTTTTAGTTTTATACACATGTACGTGTTCTTTAGTTATAAACAGCCCTAGGCTGCCTGCCTTGTATGTATGTAATAATAATAAGTAACAATAATAAGTGATGGTCGTAGTGGAGGGTCTGACAGGAGCCCGCTCACATATTAACCTAACCTAACCGTCCTATATGGACTCAATTACTGTGACGTTACATAATTATGCAACCCCTATATACTAGTGTCATGACACACGGGTTGCCTGCCAAGCATACTGAAATTTGACCCTTAATGCATGTTTATAAGGCGACATTTTCGAGGATAGAAACATAGCATACAATTTTATTTTATTTCTCCCTTATAAGACATTTCAGTTATCATTTATTGCATGGACAAGGTATCGGTAAATATACACAAGTATAAAGTATTACAAAAACTAAAATAAAGTTTTTATAACTCATACATTGATATATACATTTTAACGTATTTTTTGAATGTGAAATAGGTATTCGAAGTCCTTAAATATTTCTATCCTCGAAAATGTCGCCTTATAAACATATGCATTAAGGCTCAAGTTCCAGTGTGCTTGGCAGGCAACTCGTGTGTCATGAAAGTAGTATATAGATTGCCTAACTTGTGACGTCACAACTAATCGAGTCCATTACTACATCATGTGCCATGTGGCTCTCGCTGCTGACAAGCATCTCCAATCCAGCGTATACAGCCGGTCTGGCGGTATATAATATATATCTGAGGTTTGTTCGAATTATATATCAATAATCAATATCAATAATAATCAATTATCTAAGTGATTATTCTCATATGTGACAAAAAAAGAAAAAGATAGATATCGGATAATATGCAGAATTTAATATTCTAACAAAGTTAGGTGTTACATCCGGTATAAGCGGAACACATGCATGAAAATATTTTCGTTAGAACCACCATATTTAAAAACCCCCCCTTAGCCCAATTTTCAAATTTCTAAACTGAACAGATCTCAAAAAATGTCCAATACCCGCTTACCGTTATAAGAAGTATTGTCTGCTTTAACTAATACAATTTTTTCACGTATAAATTGCTATAACTTCGTTAATACACATGATATAACAAAAATTTGAAAATTGCTAGAAAGGCTAGAGAAAAATATAAATTTCCATTTTCTTCGGTTTTTTACCCTTGGGGATTGTTTAGATACCGATACCGCCAGATTAATGTAGGGGAAAACCAAATATTATGTAATAAAACATAATCAATATATTTTTACCTTTCATTGTTCCACAAAAGTCAACCTTGTTTTAAACTCTACTACCCATATTGTCTATAATTTTTTATTTGTGGCATATTCAGATTTCCTTACTTTTTGTTGGGTATTTGCCACTGAAAAATATTTAAAAATTTTAATGGAAAAACCTTTGCGCAAACGGATCAATCAATTTGAAACATCAAGTATTCAAGAACCAACTTCTCTCTGATCCGTTTGGCGCAGAGGTTTTTTCATTAAAATTTTTAAATATTTTTCAGTGGCAAAACACTCAACAGAAAGTAAGAAAATCTACTACCCATGTTGATTTACTACCGGGGGAATTTTGCCCTATACTCTTTGGGGGAAGTTACTGGAAAATTAGGAAATTTATGGCATAAGGGGTCTTGAAGCAACATAACAATGTTGGAAATCTTATCGTAACCATGACTGTACTAACACCCATACAGATATATTTAAACATATAAGTGTTAGTGTATTTGGGATGGAAAGGAAACACATTTCTAGTACATCAACTTTATTAACAACACAAACAACATTTAATAGAAAAATATAGCAGGTATGAGTCTTTTATATAATATACCTGGGACTATTAAAACAACTTTCAAAGCTCGACGTCCATAAAGCTGGCTGAAAAAATAGAATAATTTTTACAAATAATCGACATACAAAAAAAAAGAAAACAGAAAACAACAAATAATCACATCAAGTTATTCCGTACTTCTTTGGTTTGTAAGTATTTCAAAGCAATAAAAGTGACATTTATGGAAATTCTTTTTTATTAAGTAAAAAATATTACAGTGTACAAAAATCTACATGCAAGGCACTTAATACTTGCATGCTGTTTAAATAAGGCTAAAATCTTTACTCTAGAGAATTAGAGTTAAGATTTAATTCAAGATTTTATTTTAACAATAAGAGTTTTTACAATTCTATTTATACAAACTACTCTGCGATTTGCCACAATACAAAAATAAAGAACACCTAAACAACAAAAATAAATGAACAAAATTAATAGTAAAACAAACAAAAATAAAACATATCCACTCTAACTACCTATCGAGGTCTAATCGGGCTTTATTTCTCTTATAATATTGCACCAACTTCGAAAAATAGGGATCGTAATCCTTGCCTCTCTCCACATGGACGTAATGTATAATCTGAAACAATCGTTATCACTAATACTACTGTCCAGAGGTTTTAAACCCTCATTAACGCTAAATAAACAAGCTGAAAATTCATATGTAGGTACCACACTGCATCCCCAAAAGAGGGTTTAAACCCAAAAAGATTTTGTAGATAACTGTAAATAAAAATATTCCTATCTGGTTCTGTTTATTAAACTTTCTTTTTACATAACTTTCAAACCATATTTTACACGAAAGCTACTGCACCTACGAAAAATCAAAGTAATCACCTTCCTTTAAAAAAATGTTCAGTTTTTCAAAGAGCGACAGCAAAAATCTCACAAGATGTTAATTACGGCAAAATATTCCATTTAATATGCATACATCTAGTCTTGTCGTTTTGACGTCCCCAACTTAGCACATAACTTAACCTGAAACGGTGTCTATGTTTAAATCTTGATGCTTACATCTGTTGATTTTTTCAACCCAAGTAAGTTTGAGTTATGATTTTTAATCTACATGCCTAATTAGGTGTACAATGGTCGTAAAATGGGTTTTAAAATAATTTTAATGATTGTAGATCGTATGAAGGTCATTATAAGGTTATACCCACGATTATCAAAATTCCATGTTGCATGAAGGTTATATGGTATGCATAAGACAACTAATTGGACGATAAAAGTGAATGGTCTTAAGAGGTCGTTATGAGGTCATGAGGTTGATATCATCTACAATACAACGCTTAACACGACTTAAGGAGTATAGTTGTATAAAGGTCATTATAAAAATAACATGGCCTCATGATGACCTTGCAGGAAATCATTAAATCATTAAAAAACATGATAAGACCTGAATAGGACCTTGACAAGATATAGGGCGTGAAATTGAAAGTAGCCATAAAGTAGGTTAGGGGAATCCATTAATTACGTCATGGTTTTTCTACCCCTCCCTCCCCCTACCTATGTCACGGCAGTCTCGGCCATATTTTCTGTTGGAATTTCAACCATGTTTGGCATCCATGTTTGACAACACCAGCACACAAAATTAAAAAAATACTCTGTTACAGAACACCCACCTATGTACCCCTATGTATTTTTTGCCGCTGAATCAAAATCTGTGGTCAGAATTGGCCCATCACCCCAGAATTTTCCGTGAGAGCCGAAAAACCACGTGAAAACCGGCCAAAACTGCTTCCCGAGACCATAACTTGAAAACGCAACGGGATACAGAGCTGTTCGAAGGAGAAATCTAATGGAGCAAATCGGAAGTAAATGAGGTCCTCAGTTTCCGAAATACAGCCGTTCAGTCACTGGATGATAAAAATAGAAGCTTTCCACCACTTCCCGAGATCATAACTCGAAAACGAAACGAGATACGGAGCCGCGGTTAAGCCACTCGATTTGGCTCGCCGTCCTACATACTCCTGGATTTTTTCAAATTTTTGCGGGCTCTTTCATTTTTCCATATAAACCCTATTTTGGCCGGTTTTCATGTGGATTTTTGACTCTCACAAAAAATTCTGGGGTGATGGGCCAATTCTAACCTTGGATTCGGATTCAGCGGCCATAGGTGGGTGTTCTGTAACAGGGCATTTTTCTTTTTTTGTGTGCCAGTGCAATCAATAATATTAAAAATTAAAATTTGCGAGAATTGTACATATAAATTTGACTAGAAAATATGTTTCTTTTTTTTATATTTTCTATTATTCTCTACAAAGGTCTCTAAAACTTTGAAACTAATATTTAAAAATTCTTAATTTTTTTATGAATTCTCAAACTTTCTTTAATTTTCATTATTCTGAGGGTGAGTTGTCTTTTTCGGGGTATCTTCGACACTTTTACAGTAATAATCCCCAGCAGTTTTGGCATCATAACTTTGCTAGAAATCAATTTAAAAGTTTAACATTTTCTTAAATAACACGACTTGGTTCCTACTTAGTAGTTTGATTGTTGATCTCTTATTTTTTATATGAATGAATACAAGACATACATATAGGTAAAATATGTACAGTACATACTAATTCATTACGTTCTCTTCTTTAGGACTATTTGGTCATATCAAGGTACTAATAAAGGTCATCATAACCTTGTAACGACTTCTTTATGACTTTAAGAAGTCTTTGAATTCACATGATCCAATAGCCTTATAAAGGCTTTAACCAATAAGTCATGTAAAAGTTGTATGAAAAGTGGTGACAACCCTTTTCAAACTGTTCAAATCTGGTCATAAGGTCGTCATGTCTATATTACATTGTAACCATGCCGTTACGTTTTTTTACAACTCTTAAGACCCAAAATGTTACTAGGGAACTTTAATATCGCTATGGCTGTTTCTTGTTTTAAATGTGAGAAAACATTCAGCACGTATAATCCCAATAAACATTTAAGGAATGTGTGTAATGTAAAATCATCTGTTGTCGAGTTTATTATAATAGAATAGAATTTTATTGCGTAACATTGATAACAATTTTACAATTTATGTTTGTTACATGTCCAAAAATTCCCAAGAATTCAAATAATAATGATAGTAAAAATAATAAATTTTTTGTTTTTCAAGTAAATGTTGTCTCATTCACTTTCTCTAGGGTGTAAAGTTCTATATTATATTTCAACTTGTAAAAGCTCGAGTGCTATTTTCATTCATTGTATAAAAATAAAGAAAACGCCAAAATATTTGTCACTTTATAATCTTATTTTTCACACTATAGCCCGTTCTCCATAGATGTCACCCTTCTTGAGCCAATTACCAAATACAGTCTCGTGGTATCAGTTCATCAATGCTAAAATGGTAATTTTCAAATGATTTACTTGGAAACTATTAATTTTCATAAAAAATTGTATACCTACCATCTTTTCTTAAAATTTTATTCTCTATCAGATTCAGAGTTTAGTTTAAATTTTTTGTCCACCCCTTTAGAAGGGGTGGGAACCACCCCCTGATTATTTAAATAAACAATTCTCGACAACTTTTGACCCATAAAAAAGGTTTTGATATTATTTATTCCTGATATTTAAAAAAAAAAATCACACAAATAATTCCATTTGTGTATCTTTTCAATTGGTGTTTGCCTGTGCCTTGCCCCATCTGCACTCAAGACAGCCACCATTGCCCCCATTTGTAAGCGAAGAGAATTATTGACCGATTTCTATGCTGAGTGTTATATCCAAAATCCTAGAAAAGATATTGCATAATCTAATTCTCAAGGTTTTAACTAGGTTCAAAAAATTACCGGAGCACAGCATGCATTTCTCCCTAAAAGATCTACCGAGTCCACATCTATTGACGGTTTAAGTTATATATAATCAGAGGCAGACCAGGATAAAATTGTGGCTGGCATTTATTTTGATTTTAGTGTAGCTTTTGATTCGATAGAAACTGATATATTGATATACGATGTGTCCGTGGAAATGCGATATTGTATGTGTATATAACCATTTTTTTTTTTTTACTATGATCACAATTTTCTGCAAGTTAGAATTTCAAGAATGTATAGAGGGCCCTGGTGGCAGCTTAAAAATGAAAATCGCTTTTTTTTTTACTACGAACACAGTTTTACTTTTTTTGCTTGACCCAAAACCCATTTTCAGTAAATTAGAATTTTAAAAATGCACGATAGCTTAAAAATAAAATTCGATTCAGGTAAACTGCCATTTCTGTGCTAGATATTGAAAAACTTTATAAGAAAAGCTTGCTCAAACTTAAAAAATATGACATCTGATAACTATATGCATATTCTACTCATTAATTGACTAAGTATATTGTATTTTATCACATCTTTATATTATTTATTTATTTAGGTACATCATCCAACAGTCAGAGACCAATTTCTGGATGAGAATAAGTGTTAATAATTACATGTCACTTAGACTAATAATACTGTAATACGAGATTATGGAGATAATAAAAAGTCACACAAAACATAAAATAAAAGAAAAAAAGTACACTGGCATATCTATATAGAAGCAAAAAAAGTAAATGTAAGGATATATACATATATATAAAAAAGACAAAAATGCATAAATGATTTAAAAAAAATATATAAAATATATGCATATACAAAGGAGAAAATATTAGAGTTCCAGTTTTTTCATAGAGGCAACAGAGCAATTAAATATATCAAGTATTTCTTGTAGGAAGTTGTACGTACTGCACATGAAATACAGGGGGGAGAATGCTAAAACGTTTGTTCGAGGTGTGGTAAGATAAAAAGTTGTATGATGTCGTGAACCAGGATGTGGTACATGAAACAGTAGTTTTTCAAGTATCGCAGGATAGTTTATGTTATGAATTATTTTATGCAAAAATACCAATGCATGTTTTTTTCTGTGGCTCTCTAAACTGTCTACTGAGAATCTATTTAAAAGTATGTCTTGGGAATATCCAATTGGCGGATATACCCCATCAATTTTATAAGATAAATATTTTAAAAAACGTCTTTGTATGCCTTCGAGTAAGTTAGAGTAAGTATTATACCCCGGGTGCCAGATTATGGATGCATATTCTAGTTTAGATTTAACGTATGTATTGAATAAGAGTGTTAGAATGTGAGTGTCAGTAAATCCAACCGAATTTCTAATAACGAAACCAAGATTTTTATTAGCAGATAAAACAATATTTTCAACATGCTTATTAAACGATAGTTTGACGTCAAATAAGACACCAGGATCTTTAAAAACTTCAGCTCTTTTTAGTGTTATGAGATCTAGTTTGTAGTCATATAGCACAGTTTCCTTGATACAACATTACATTTGTCAATGTTGAGAGGCAGACCGTTTTGATTACACCATCTTTGTATTTCTATAAGATTGCTTTGTATAGTCTTTGACAATCGGTTATTGTATTTATGGCAGTGAAAATTTTTACATCGTCAGCATATAACAAGACATCTACATTCAACTCAACAACGATATCATTAATAAATAATACAAACATTAAGGGACCTAGAACTGACCCTTGGGGTACACCAGAAGTTGCCGAAATTTCGAAGGATTTTTGACCGCGATATTCTACATATTGCGTTCTATTGTTAAGATATGAGTTAAAGAAATTTATAAGTGAATGTGAAAATCCAGCAGTTTGGAGTTTATGTAGCAATATACCGTGGTCAAGTTTGTCAAAGGCCTTAGAAAAGTCAGTATAGATTACATCAACCTGGGTGTTTTTATCAAGGTAATGCGAGACGTATTGTGTGACACACAATGACATGTTGACTTGATGTGATCTGCCCCTCAATATGAGGGTATATAACTGCATGTATAGCAATCTCCATGACTTTAGCGAAATTGCATATTATTGTAATCGGGTGATAGTTTTCAATTTGATGCCTATCACCTTTTTTATGAACAGGACAGATTCGCGATAATATCCAGATGTTCGGGAAAGTATCAGTTCTAATTGAGAGAGTAAAAATTATTCTTTTATTACAAAAGCTGGTATTTCATCAGGTCCTTTGGTGAATTTAGGTTTAAGCTGCTGTAACGCAAAAAAAACATCATTGGAGGTAAACTCACTAAAATGCAGAACAGCGTTATTAGTGTATTCCGTGTCTTGTTCATAACTTTGGGTTGGCAAATTATACGAAGTTTTAAAGAAATCAGCAAAACCATTCGCAATATCCCGCGGTTCACCAAGACACTGGTCTTGGTAAGTAAGATTATCTGGTAACACTGTTGTTTCTTTTTTAGAGTTAATGTAAGACCAGAAAGCTTTAGTATTATTTTGTATGTTGTTTTGAACATTATTTTGGTATTCTTGAAAAGCTGTATCAGTGTCTCGTTTCATTTGTGACCTAAGATTTTTAAATTCATTTAGTGCAGTTATACTCCCGGTACGTCTATGAACTTACAGCTTTCTTGCTTTTTCTTTTATATTTTGCACAATTCGGTTATTATACCAAGGAGGATATTTCCTAGCACGTGGTTTGGTTTTAGGTACACAAGAATCAAAGATATCATAGTTGTTTCATAAAATTGTTCACAGGCCAAATTCACATAATTGGGATTTTTTAGAATTGACCAGTCCGTATTGTAAATTCTTGCGCACAAGGTGTGAAAATTAGCTTTCCGGAAATTATACACAGGTTTATTGTCTGCACAGAATCTTTTTTTTTTTTTTTAATACTTTCATTAAGATATATACATAATGCTGGGTGATAGGAATCTTCTTTAAGTAAAATATCATGAGCTCTCTCCACATAACACCTGATATTGGAAATTACATGATCCAATAATCTATTATTTGAATTCAACACGGTATTATATTGTACTAAGCTAAAATAATTTAAAAATGACATAAGTGATGCAGTAGTGCGATCTTCTTTAAGTAAAATATCATGAGCTCTCTCCACATAACACCTGATATTGGAAATTACATGATCCAATAATCTATTATTTGAATTCAACACGGTATTATATTGTACTAAGCTAAAATAATTTAAAAATGACATAAGTGATGCAGTAGTGCGAACAATATTATTCTGCAGCGAAAATTCTCTATAATATGGTATATTAAAATCTCCAATAAAATACATATTATCCTCGTATAGGTACTGCAGAGTTTCAAGTTTCTCAAAAAATTGATTGTAATAAGCTGGGCTTAACGAGGGAGGTACGTAGATAACGAATATGTAAATATTATTGTAGTTTAATTGCATTCTTACACCAACAACATCTATTAAAGGAACTGAAGTTTTCATATCATCTAAGTTTAGTTCTGAGGCAACATATTTTTAGTTGATGGCTAGCAAGACACCACCACCCCTAGTTGTATCCGTAATTAAAAAATTTCGATCGGCTCTATATACGGTAAAGTTATCACTTATTAGTTTAGAGTTATGTTTTATGTCTCTTGTTTTGTGACTATTAGAAAACAATTGAGTGTCTTCATTACCTTATATTAGCTACGGCTTTATGACTTGTTCTATACATTGTTATAATGGCAAATGAATTAATAAATTATTATTATTGTTATCATTATCGGATTAGTTGTGACCGGTTCCCTCTTATATAGTAAAGGACTAGTAGCCGTAACTTGAAAAACCTCTAATATCAATAGATACGATACCATAAGCAAGAACAGGCAAAATTTCGGCAATTTTTGCTGTCACTCTTTGGTCTGATTAAGGTCCTGCATATTTTTCGTATTTATGGAGCAAAAAAAATTTTTTTTGGCTTAACAATCACCCAACAATACGTTTGGTTGCTGAAACGAACATCGAGTGTTGTGTTCAAGTGTTTCGGTGTTTCTGGCAACTTCTTCAGAGGCAGTGTCACAACGAATAGCCCAGCCTCCTCGAGGTTTAAACCCTCGCATATAAAAGTTCAGCTAGTTTGATTTTAATAAGAGATTAAACCTCTAATTTGACTTTGGACATTAGGCTACAAAAGAAATAAGAAAAGAAAATTAGGAGTATCTCACCTCAGATTTGACGAAATCTATCCAGTGCATTATGGTGTCGAAAAGTGGTATCTGAATTCTAATAGCCAACTGCTCATTCTCATAAAACAACAGCTTTAAAAGGGCCAAGGTACAGCGTTTTATTTCACTTTCATACTCCTATAAAGGTTTCTCAATGTATATACATATAAAAAATTGCAGAATGATTTTTTTTTACCAAGTAGTAACTTTGGTCCGTATACGTGGGATCACGACGAACAATTTGTCTCTCTATTTTTCTACACAGGTCATGGTAGTAGTGTATATCGGGGGGCTCCAAACTATTCGTCTTCATAAATTTAATGGTGGCTAGAAACTGTATCAATACGTTGAAAAAAGTGTCGTCAACTTTGCAATGCCCATTCACCAAGTCCTCTACAAAAGAAATAACATTTAAATGAGAATAGTAGTAGTATATAGCTTTATTGGAAATTCCAATTGGCTAACGACCGAGGTCTTCCAGCCTATGTACAATTCATTATTTTACAGTCATATTGATTTTTATACAACTATGGTCTTACAAAAAAAAATAATAATACATATATATATATATATATATAAGTAGATCCTTATGTGTATTAAAAAATTAAATTAATAATATTAGATAGATAGATAGATAGATTTTATTGGTCACTAAACGAATACATGAATATGTACATGTGACAAGTCAGAGTAAAGTTTGTATATTATGAAGTGTAACCTAAATAAATCACTACCATAAAACGTGTAAAGAACAAACAACAGACTCAACAATTTGCAATAGAGTAAATAAGCATAAAATACAAATGAATATAATACAATGCAATTTTACCATTTGTATATATACAAACATATATACACATATACACACACACATATATACAGAAAGTGTATGTAAACAACTACACATGACAGAAATAAACACATAGGCTAACTACTTAAATAATCGTTTACAGAATAGTAAGCATTGTCAATTAAGAAATTTTTTGTAACCTCTTAAATTTATTATGATTTTGGATATCTTTTATGTGGTTAGGTAACTATTGTAAATAGCGATACATTTGTGGAGTGGAGAGTGTTTATAAGAATTGGTTCTATGACTCGGGATAGAGAGTGTTACCATGTCGGGTATTGTGAGAATGATTATTGTTTAGTGTTTCAAAGTCATTTTTATTTTTGTGTACGTGCATTATGCACTTCAGTATGAATATCGAAGGCACTGTCAGTATTTTTTTCTCTCTGAACACTCCTCGACAGGTTTCTAATGGCTGTAAGGAGAAAATTAGTCTTATTAGTCTTTTTTGAGCGACAAATACCCTAATCAAATCATTGCCTCCTCCCCAAGAAATAATATTATTTGCTATATGGCTGAATGCCAATGCATAGTAGATGTCTAAGACTCCTTCAGTGTTCAAGCAAGATTTCAATTGCATAATAGCATAGAATGCTGAATCTAACCTAGAACAAACATGTTCAATGTGACTCCAGGCCTCTAATTCATTACAAGTAATTGCAATGTATGGTGCTAATTCTTCTGGAGTTGTAGCCGACAATGTGATTGTGATATCATCAGCAAACATCACCATACCCTTAGTAATGTGTTGTGGCAAATTGTTTACGTATAACATAAATAAGAGTGGCCCCAGCACTGAGCCACACCCATTTCAACATTTCTTGTGTTAGAAACCGCTCCGTTGCAGCTTACTAACATCTTTCTGTCAGACATGCATGACATAATCCAATTTAGCAGGTTTCTGCGGATACCCATAGCATACAGCTTGGTCTCCATAAATCTGATGTCGACTGTGTCGAAAGCCCGAGAGAGGTCAAACGTAAGTGATATTACATATTTTTTCTTCTCTAGCTCTTTATAAACAAAATTTAGCAAATTATAGGACGCTGTTTCTACCGACCTCTTTTCTCTGAAGCCACGTTGGCAGGATGTCAGTAGATTTTGCTTATTTAAATAATTTATAATAACATTATATACTAGTTTTTCAGCCAACTTTGATAGGACGCTTACTAGTGATACTTGTCTGTAATTTGCAATATCCTGTGGGTTTTCATTTTTATATATCGGTATGGTATTCGCTATTTTGAGTATGTTAGGAAAGATTCCTGTCTCAAGAGATTTGTTTAGAATGACTGACATAGGTTCGCTAATTATGTCCTTTACAGCTTTTAATAGATCGACACTTAACTCATCGAGTCCTGTGCTTTTTTTGTTTTTTAAGGTATTTATTACGTTTTTAATGTCTTGTTCATCTATGTATGGAACGAAGAGAGAATTTGGTTGGTTTTCCATTTTGGTACATGGTAAGGACAAATTTTCACCAAAGTGATTTTGAAGTTTAATCCCCGAAATTGAACTAAAGTAATTTACAAAGGTATTTGCAACTAAATTTGTATCCGTTATTAATACATCATTTATGACTAATTCAATTTTGTTGTTCTTAGTACTAGCCTTGCCCAAGTTTTCATTTACTATTTTCCAAGTTTCGCGAGTCTTGTTATAGCTATTTTTAATTTTATTTGAGTAATAGCTTGATTTAGCTAACTTAATATTTTTTTTGTATATCTTTTTCATTGAGTGGTAATTTGTAGTGTTTGTTTCATCATTTGTGTTGTTCATTAGCCATTTAAATTTTTTTAGTTCATTTCTTTCGTAGGCTAGTTGCTTATTAAACCAAGGATTTACTTTATTTTTGTTACCTATTGTTTTCTTGACTCTAGGGCAGCTAACTTCCAAACACCATACTATGCTATCCACAAACTCCTTAAATAAGTTATTTACCTACATCATTTGTGCTATAAAATGAAAGACCAATTTATGTTATTGATAGGATGTTTAAACTCATTTATATTTTTATCCGATTTGCTTCTCGAAGTGATATTTGTTTTGCTGAGCGTTTGTTTGCACTCGGATATTTTTGGACACTCACTTACATTTATATCGATTACCTGTGCAAAGTGGTCAGCTATGCAAGGGTCAACTACCCTACATTTATACCTATCTAACGTTAGATTAGTAGTTATATAGTCAATGGAGCTGATACTGGTTATGCCATTGCAATTTGTGAAAATTCTTGTTGGTTCATACGTTGTCATATTTAATTTGAAGGAGTCCAAGACATCAGACAATGCTTTTTGGCTTTGGGGTTCTTTCATGTAGTCTATATTAAAGTCTCCACATAATATAATGTGTGTTTTTTTTATGCTATTTTTAGAGCTCTGCTTATTATATTTAAAAATGTATCTACATCACCATCAGGAGGTCGATAGACACAGATTATTACTATGCCGTTATATATGACACTGCACAATTCTGTATGCCCCTCAACAGACATGTTCGTGATGTTGGGAATTTCCTTTGTGTACATCGTATTTTGTTTACTATAAATTGCACTACCGCCATGGCTCTTATTTGTTCTAGAGAAATGAGAGGATAGTTTGAAATTTTCAAGATTTAAATTTTCAATGTTACTTTTCTGCAATCAATGTTCAGTGATACATAAAAAATCTAGATTTTCTAACTGTGCAAATACATTAATTTCATCAATTTTGTTTGATAAACTTTGTACATTAATTAATATTGCATAATTTTAATTTTTTGGTTTTTACAAAATAATCTCCACTTGAGACAAGCGAGGGTATAAAAAAGTAGGTTCTGTTTGAGTTACTTTTACACTAGGGATCGATTCATCACTTATAATTGCATCATCCATTGAGGTTGACTTCAGTACAGTACTAGATTCTGCTGGATTGTTTTTTGCACCTTGTTCCCTTATAATCCTCATGTTGCTAGAATCTATGTTAGTTTGGACAGTATTTCTTTTTATAAAAATTACCGATTTCTTCAAATCGCATGTCTTGCTGGTAATGATGTTAGACAAGTCCCGAGAAATAGCATTATGATTAGCAGAAAAACTTTCTTTATTTATTTCGTAGTATAATATACTACCTTCTGTAAACTTATTTAATTTATGTATATATGCATTAAGCTTACAATTATACTTATAAATACGCTGGTTCAGATTATGATTCCTTGTGTATGGAACAGACGAGATATGATATTAGTGCTACTACATTTTTTGAGTTTGTTATTTATGTCTTTGAAGGATGGGAATTTATAATTATGTAGGTCGTTTTTCCCTGCTATTATGAGTATATAGTCACTGCAGTCGAAATCGTTGGAAAGGGGTTCTATATTTTCAATAACACTCTGCATATTTGCATGAGGCTTTGTGATGGACATAACTTCAAAGACAGCAAGTTATGAAGTTTGGGTCGAATGAATCTTCCAAGTTCATCAGATAACAATAACACTTTATTTCTCAATTTCCTGGGTATATCGCCTGTTGTGTCCTGCTCATTGTCTTTGTTATCTGTGTTTTTGGAAGGTTTCAATTTGAATAATTTGATGGCCTCTGCATTTTTTATAGTATTGTTAGTTAAATTAATCCTTTCTACTGCACTGGTAATTTGCAGGATAATATTATCAATTTTAGTGGATTGGCTTTTTGTTGCCACTTTATCAGTTTGACATGCTTTAGTGCTAGCTGTTTTATGAACAGTTTTTGTCAGTGATCTGAGAATTTTTATTTGTCCTTCTAAGTCTTCAATTTGTTTTTGCTGGTTCCTAATCTGATTGTTTAAGTCTATTTCCATTTCAGTTGCCTCCTGTATTAATAGTTCATTTTTTTTTCAATTTTTGAATAAAGCTGTTCTGCATTTGATTTTCGTCACTTATATCACTATCATTTTTACAACAAATAATTTTATTGTCGCTAATGAACGAGACTTTCTCCTTGTTACGGAGTACACAACTTTTATGAAATAAACTGAAGTACTTCGTACACACAAAGTTAGAATTTACTTTAGTTTTACAACACTTAAAACTGTAAACTTCAGAGCTCTGTGATGAATTCATGTTAACCACTTGCCACTTACCTAAAGGACTGTCACTACGTAGCAATATAAGGGATTCGTAAATTGATTGTGTAGGGAACATTCTTTTAGGTGGGATGTTGGGATTGGTTTGGTGTATTAAAGGATTTATAATTTCGATGTTAAGTGAATTATTGGCAAATTCTTGTGATAGTCTTTTAAATCGGGAGAGGATAGGTTCAATATGGGTTTTTTGATAAAGAAAGTTGTTAGAGGGATTATGCAAGGGGTTGCTGGGGTGTCTAATCTTCGTGATTTTCCTCAGATCGAAAGTGTTTGGTTCTTGTTATGATATTTTGTTTGCAAAGTCTGGAGTGCAATTTAAAATTTAATTTGTTATCAATATTGACTCCTAGGTATTTGCATCATAATGAACGATGGAGTGTTTGCTGAAGTAGGTTGATCGATGGAGAATTGTTGGAAATTTTATGGTTAAATATAATCAGATGAGATTTATTTGGATTTGGTATAGTTCGCCATTTCTTCATCCAGAATATGGTGTGTCCGAGAGGTGTTGTAGGTTTTCAACAGTTTCACTCAAATTTTTTCCATGTGACACAAGACAATTGTCATCAGCGAATTGCAGGATATATGCGTTGTGGGTAATATTCTGTGGATGTTCCAGATTGTAATTATATAGGTCGTAGCAGAAAATATTGTAGAGTAATGGAGAGAGAGGAGAACCTTGTGGTAAACCTTGTTCGGGTGTAAACACTTCGGACATTTTGTTTTTAACTTGGATCTGAATAGAACGATTTGATAGGTAGTGTTTTAAAATCCATATTATATAGTTCGGACACTGGATTTGATGTAATTTGTATCAAAGTCCGTGATGCCAAACACTGTCGAAGGCTTTCTTGATGTCTAGAAAGATTGCTGCCGAATTGTTTCCTAATTTATTCCTAATGGGCCTTTACAGTACATTCGAATTTTGACATTTAAATATGGTGGGTGTCATTTGGGGAAAATAAAATAATTTTTTATCTAAAAATGAGGCGTCTTAGAATAGCAATCTCTGAGAAATAAATTAGCGAAATACAACAACTTTCACGGGGTATTTCAAACGCTCGAGTTTCACGCGCCTTGGTTGCACACGTAATCCCACCAATCATCATCGAGGACACAACAGAAGAACTTGCAAACTGACAACACTGCGATCACCGAGCGTGCGGATAGCGGATAACCTTAAACTTTCATTTGAGCTGTCGTCTTTTCTGGGACATTTCCGGTCGTATTTTCACAGAATGGAACAAAACACTGCTTGCTAGACATTTTAATCGAAATCGGAGGCTTTCAATTTAAGCTAACCTCAAAACCAAAATGTTAACATCAACAAGCTGTCAAACGTCTAGTCGTGAGCGATATGTCCCTACTGTCGCTGCCGGTGATTAAATCACCGTGATTAAATCACCATGATTATATAAAATATTAATATAAAGTGTAATTTACATCGTCTTACTTTCAATTCATACTTGTCCATTGCTGCTTAATGCAGCCATACATTCACACAAACAAATTACGGCGAACGGTAAACATATCAGCTTGCAGATTGTGATGGCGTTAGTTTAAAACCACCGGAAGTGAAAAATATAAGTCGCCGTTAAGGAGTGATTGGAAAATCGCGATATCGCCCATCACTACAAACGTCAATGGCGCGTTACGGATAATCGTTTAAATTGGACTTGTAAATAGGTGATTTCAATTATTTTTTCTGGCTCTAATCTGCATCAAAATAGAAATTGAAAAAATACGGGTATTTTAATTTTTCATAAAATTTATGATTCCGCAATAAAAAAAATATGCTGAAAAGGCCCATTTATTGTTTGTTTGGATATTGTTTGTTAATATTGTTAGGGGATGCATTATTGATGTTCCTTGTTTGAAGCCAAATTTATAGTTGGGTATGTGTTGACCAACAGTTGTTTCAATCCGCTTTTTAATGATCTTTTCAAAATTTGTAGCAATTACTGGTAATAAGGTTATAGGGCAGTAGTTGGCTACGTTAGAGTGGTCGAGATTGGCCATTCAGGAGGAAAAAATTAGTTTTCTAGGCAGTAATTGTATATTCGAATTATCTCTTCATGTATATCTTCATTTAGTTTTTTAATATGTTGTATGATATGTTGTCGTACCCAGGTGTAGTGTTCTTTTTTGTTGCAACTGCAGCGTAGTACTCATTTGCATCTATGGGGGGCATATTATCATTAAGGTTTCTTTCCGCAAAATGCACGTTAACCCATTCATCTACTTCGTTACGGTGAGGAATGTCGAAATGTGCATTTTCACTAAATTGAAATGATTGCTTGAAGTGGTTCGCAAATGTGTCAGCAATTTCCTGGTCTGTTATTAGTGTTTTATTATTTTCTATTAAGTGGTGAGTGCCATTATGTTTTCTATACTTTGATAGTTTTTTAATTTCGTTCCAGTACCTTTTTCCCCTTGTCACATTAATTTCCTTACATACTTCTAAATATTGGGAAGATCTGTACTGTAATATTAGTTTGTGAATGTCTTTGTTTAGGACATTAAATTTTCTTTTTAAAACTGGTTCGTTGTCGCCTTTAATCTCTCGGTAGAGTTGTTTTTTAATCTTAATTAGTTTAATTATAAAGGGCGGCAGTCTGTGCGAGAAGTATTTTTTTGTGAATTTTGGCGTATTTTCACTGACAATCTGTTTTAAGTTTCTCGTAAAAGAATGTAATGTATCGAGGGGTAATTGGAGTCTCTTGATTTATACATTGCGACATTTGTTCGTTTACTCGTTCTACATTACATTTTTTCAAATTAAATTTTATTTCTTCTTCATGGTAAGGAGATTTATCAAGGGCAAGAGAGAATTCTATTGCTAAGTGATCAGAGCATAGGTCTGGTATTAGGTTAACGTCTGCAATATTTTGCCTAATATTTTTTGTACAAAAAAGTAGGTAGGAGTGGTGTTTTCATTGTTCGCCATGATGAATGTGGGTGGGGTCAATATTTGCATAAAGTCTGAGTTATTAAGAAAGTGTTGTATTTGCTTCTTCTTTCTGTTGGTGACATTGAAATCACCAATTATAATTGCATATTCGTACTGTGAAGCTTTTACAAACAAATTGTCTTCAATTGTTGCACTGTTTGGATATATGTATGCCAGAAATATGTGGATATTATTGTTCTTAAAAGGCAGTGTACAATGTATGGTTTCATTTTAGAGAAGCGAATTCGAGACTCTATCGTGCCGTTTTTTTTTCTGGCGTAGAACCAGGTCAAACATGGTAGGTTTGGTTAAGCATGTCACTGGGCATATAAAATCGCATTTCACGACATTTTTTCGTGGTCTGGACCTTTTTAAATTAAAAAAAGGGGAAAATATTGTATTTTAAATAAAATGTGTTTTTTTTTTGTTTCCACCGTCATACCTTCAAAACTAATGTTGCTATCGACGTTTTTCTCTTCAATTAAAGTACACACAATAGCGCTTTTAACTGTACTAATGGTTTTTACACAGTTCGCATTTTCATTTCCTTAAAAATTAGGAAAACTAGATATTTGAATTTTACGTATTACAATTTTCACCAATCGATAAACTTTTTTATTTTTGAAAATTTTTATACACATACAGTGAACCAAATGTAGCCCAAACATTAGAAAAGTTTTTGATATAATTATTTTTGTCCCAATGTGTATCGTTTGGCAACAGCGATTTTTTTTTTAAAGCGCGCTAAATTAGTCATGTGCATTATTGCGGCTCACAATCTAGGTACGTACACCGCGTATGGAAGGTAGGATAAGATGCGTCTAACTAATATACTATTCAAATGTATTGACCCCTCACCTTAACCGCGAATATCTCAAAAACGGAGAAACGGTAAAAATTGAAAAAAATTATGTATCTATTATAAATCATTCACTGAAATTCGAATAATGTACATTGGACAGTTTTGAAGTGCTGCTAAGTTATATTGAAAAATGTCCTACTTTTTAAGGAAATTTTGACAATACCAGTTTTAAATCCATTCTATATTTGAAAATATGCCTACTATATAAATAATATTTTAGATGCCGATAAGGCATGGTATTTTTTGTACGAGGAAATTTTTTAATGATTTTTTATTTTAAATTTTGCAGTTATTCTAAAAAACGTGACATCATGTTTATTAGGTTATTTATCAAGGTATTTACAAAAATTTTGATAAAATAGTTAATTATATAAAATGCAAGCATTTTCAGAAAAAAGAATTGGTATATATCAAATATTAATTTAGTTATCAAGTGCAATAGATAATATTATTGCCCGCGTTCTGCAATATTATCTGTTGTACTTTGATTGATTGATTGATTGATTTGCCAGATAACTAAATTAATATCTGATACACACCAATTCTTTTTTCTGAAAATCCTTACATTTTACATGATTAGCATTTTATTAAATATCTTTTAAATACCTTGATAAATTGCTGAATAAACATGAGGTCACGTTTTTGACAATAACTGCCAAATTTTAGAATAAAAAATTATGAAAGAATTTTTTCGTACAAAAAATGCCGTGCTTTATCGGCATCTAAAATATTATTCATATAGTAGGCATATTTTTCAAGATATAATGAATTTAAAACAGGTATGGTCAAAATTTCCTTAAAAAGTAGGGCATTTTTCAATATAAGTTAGCAGAACCTCAAAACCGTCCAATGTACATTATTCAAACTTCAGTGAATAATTTACAATAGACACATAATGAACACATATTTTTTTAAATTTTCTCTGGTCCATTTTTGAGATATTCGCAGTTAAAATGAGGGGTCAATACATTTGAATCGTATATTAGAGGGGTTTAGAGTATACGTATAAACACTTTTAAATAAATGTGATGCTGTAAAATATTCGCAATTTAGTTTTCTAAAATAATGGAGTGCATTATTTGTAAGAAAATTGCGCGGGATGATGACAAATCTGTGGTACCAAGACCTAGGATACAAGGTTTGCTGTCACTAATATCTAGTGCTGAAAAAAGACGACATCGCGGAAATATTGTGTCAGAAAAGGTAATATTTTAAATGATGAAATTTAATTAAAATATCATATAGACTGTCGTATAGGTAGACAAGTTTTGAAAACATGAACGTTTTTCGCAATCATACAGTGCCGCTGCGCCGTGCTGATTTACAACAGATGCTGCACAGTACTTAATCGAATACGAAATATTAATAATAGATGGAGGATTTAAATTAACAGAAAAAGTAGTTTCACTACATAAACGTCATTCAGAAATGACCAAAAATCTATTTAGCAAACAGGAAGATACCAGGATGGTTTTGCATGCAATGTACGAAATTAAATTTAGCAAACAAATATTGGTGAAGTCAGTGGATATAGATGCATTAATTTTACTTACTCTCCTTTTTTCGGACTCTGACTTAAATGGAAATAATTTATTTATGCAACTTGGACACGGCACTAGCAGACAATTTTTGTCAATATAGAAGGTAGTGCAAAGTTTATGAACTACAGTTTGTTCTTGTCTTCATTGTTTTACTGGTTGCGACACCACTAATGGTTTTTTAAAATATTTAAAAAATCTGCATTTGATGTGCTTAAAGAATATTGTTGTTTTTCAAAAATTATCGGAACTGCCATTGCTGTCTAAAAACGAAGCTTTAAAAATCTTTACAAAATTAATTCTAGTACTGTACCGAAACAAAAATAAACAAATTCAGATATTAAACGACCTAAGGATCAAATTAGCAACAACAAACGGAGCTTCCTTCAACTGAAGGGACATTTTACCACCCCTTCTTAAGGTAAACATACATATTTAAATAACAGATTTCCTATCTAATACATTTAGTTAACTATTGCAGGTTTATGTATCAGCTTAGAATATCGTACAGAAGCAATGTGCCAACTACACTTATAAATGCATATGGTTCAGGACGGAATTTAAGTGACCATGTTTGGACAATATTTTCATTAAGTATTTATTGTTCAGATAAAAATTGTGAAAATCGAAAATATGATTGTGTTAAAGAAGGCCTAAAATGTTGTAACGAGTGTAAATGTCGTACTTTAAATACTGTTATTTAAAGGTTTCGATGAATGTACAGACGAACTAGAATGTTTTTAATGCAGGGCCTACGTAACTAAATACTCATTTGTCAATAGAAAAATAGTTGCAAAAAAATAAAGTTGTTTATTCCTGCGACTTGGTTTAATTCAATCAAAAATGTGTAATAATCTACTTATTAGGTAGGTACTTACTTTATAACAATGATTTATATTTACCTGCTTTTAAATATTTTTTACCTTAAAACAACAAAAGGTAGGTTTATACCTTGGGTTTGTACCTATTTTGGAGTTGTTAATAAAAGCCCAATTAGTACACATGAACCCAACAACCGTAGTCCGCAGGCGGTAAGCAGCATAATGAGAGCCGGGCGCGCAAGAATATGTTTTAGCCCGTTTTAAAAAAATCGCTGACTACATACTATAACCTGCACATCAAAAATTATGATTCTGAAAACTTTTTTCATATATTGGCCTCAATTTGTTCACAGCATGTATATACATATTTTCATAAATAAAAATTTTTCTCGATTACTGAAAAATACATTCACGAAAATAACAACTTTAAGTTTGCTATTATTTTAACAATTAAAAAATATATATTTTATAATCACATTGTACATAGTTAGAAGCGTTATTGTGTCTACTTCAATTTAAAAAAAAAATCAGTTCCATGGCACAATTATTTTTAAAGATATAACGGTGGAGACGTTAAAAAACATGTTTCATCGGAAAATCATTTTTTTAGTTTTTTCGAAATAAAAAAGTTCCTGACCACCAGAAAATGTCGTGAAAAGTGGTTTCCTGTACACGATCACCTAATTAAAGAATCGCACCAAGTCTGGTTTGGTTCTACGCCAGTTTTTTTTTTCTCGGAAACTAAGCGACTTTACTTCCCAATTTTACTCGTCTATTTAATGGGTTATTTAAGTACGGTGGATTTGCTTTCCCAATTTTTAGGTGCTTATCACATTGAATTAAGCTACCTCCTCTTACATTGGTGTTCACGATATTCCCATGTTTTTGAATTGTATTCCAGTCCCTATAATCGGTTGGTGTATTTATTCCAGTTTATGTTTCCACAAACAAGTTGCATTTGATATCATTGTGTTCCACATAGTAATTAATTAAGTGTTTTTTTTGTGTTGTAGCTATTGATGTTGGCACACAGTATTTTAATTTTAGACATCTCGGTGAATTTGAATACCTTCGGTTGGTTCGGTGGGTGTATCGTTGCAATCTAGGTTCAGGTCAAACATGAGAACATAAAGACGATTTCCTACAAACGTGGGAATAGTATTAATATTACATTGATCAATAAATCTTTTTTGCAGTTGTCGGCTGGTGTTTTTGGGTTTGTTTATTTTGTTTGTATAAGTGTCTATAATATGATTATGTATCGTAATGGCTGAATGGATTCTGTTGTTCTTGGTAACTTTTTTGTTCAGATCAGCTGATTTCTTATTTATAGAGCGAATTTTAACATTTGGTATTCCTTCTATGGGTTTTGTAGGTCTTTGTGGACATTTTACAGACCAAGGGACATTTTGCGGGAAGGTTGCTTTCGCACTTGATGTCCGTATGGTCGCCATGGCACTTTATATACTCCTTCGTTAATTACTTTTTCATACGCTCTTATGTCGCCTGTAATTATCCAGATGAACAAAGAGGGTTTGCCGGTTTTTTTGGACATTATTCTTTTACAATAACGATGTGTTATATTGGCGTTAAGTAGAGTTTCATTTATTTCTTTTTCGTCTATGTCAATGTCCACTTGTGAAATAACTGCAGAATATGATTGCGTTTTTGGTGTTTCATGTGTTGTGTTTGGTAGAACATTACTTTCCTCAAAAGTGGAAATTACCTTATTTTCTTTTAAGTGTTTTAATGCATTTACTATGTGTTCTTTTGTGTTATCTGACTCAATAATAAAACCTTTTTTTGTTTGTATTATGATATCTTGAATGGTCTGCCGATCTCGGTCCCTGGCTTTAATGAATAATTATACTAATTGTCGTGGGGGGCACAGGGGGGATTGTGGTCACAGAGTGGACGATTTTTTGTTTAAACTTTTTTTTTTATTGTAATCTCGAGTCTAAAATGGTCGGCCGGCCGACCCCCACCCCTGGTGATGTCCTTGGCCGACCATTTGCAACATTGTAAATGCCTTTTCTTACGCACGAATTTAGCAGATCCGTCTTGGTATATTCGAAAGGGTGAATTATCAAAAGAATTGTTATCACCTCACTGTTTTCACTTTTATAACTTCTTCCCCCCCTCATGGGGGGGGGGGGGGGTGTTAAATGTTGTAGCAACTGGACTCAGAGAAAAAGTGTACTATAGTTTTAGGTAAATTTCTATAGTTTTAAGAAAACGTTCTAATTTAAATATGAACCTATGAAATGTTTCTTTGTTTTTATTTAATTGTAAAATTTTACTTAATTCCAGTAAATAATTTATTTCATTTCATGATTTTTTAAATTGTTTCTAAGATATTAAATTACGTAATATCAAATAAATCAATTTTCTTGAAGTAAATAAAGAATTGTTTGTTTTAAAGGAAAAAAAACTTTGATTCAATAAAATATGATTCAAATAAATGGATTTACTTAAAACTAGTCAATTTTTTCTGGCTGTATGATTGGAATTCATCGCGTGTTTATGATGGCATTTTGCTTTTATAAAATTACATTTGAAAAACAATATTTACGATGTTAATTAAAAAAATGCATATACCATTTATTGAAATAAATATACGTGTTTCATTTTGAAGTTACACTTGGAATAACTTTAAATTTGGATGGAAGAAAAAAATTGTCCAAATGAAAGTTGTTTGTTTTGGAAGGGCACATATGATGACATTTATCAAGGGCCTATTAAGGCCACCCTATGTAAGACAGGGTTCAGACTTTGCAAAGCAGAAAAAATTCCATGAATTTTCCAGGTTCTCCATAACCAAAAATATTAATTTCCATATATTTTTTTAGTGAAGTAATTTTTTATTTGACAAAATAATTCCTTGAATTGAATTGAATCAGTGAAAATTCTTAAGAACTCTATGATTTTCCATATTGAGATGCAAAATTCCCAGATTTTTTTATACAATTTCAAAAATTCCCTGATATTTCCAGGTTTTTTTTTAAGATTTTGAATTTCCCTGAGTTTTCCAGGTTCTCCAGGTTTTCCATACGAGTCCGAACTCTGTAAGATATGGCCACCAACTTTGGTTTTTTAAGAAACCCCTTTAGTGACTTTTTTTGTTTATAAAAGGACATATAGTGGCACTGGGCCTGTCAAGGCCACATTTGGTAAAATCTGGACACCAACAACACACCGAAGGAAAACGTGCTTCCTTATTATAATCTCATAAACGTAGATATTATTCGTTTCGAAATTCTGTAGAAAACAAATTATACATATTTTGAGTAAATTTTTTTCAAAATTCCCTGTTTTATTCTGTTGTTGGAATAATACCCCCTTAAGGTGGCCATTCCCTAGAAAGAGACATCCGATAGAGAAATATTTACAATTTTTGGCCATAACTTTTTTCTCTTAGTACGTATATTTAAAAAAATTATAAGACTACCTAAGTAGAACCTTAACAAGAATATTACTATTAATTTTCACTCAATAATTTCGGTGGATTGCAAAATAGTTAGATTTAAATTTAAAAATTATGCCAATTTTCCTAGTTTATACTTTTAAATTAAACTGTTTTGCAACCAAGGACATCACCAGGGGTGGGGTCGGCCGACCGAGCATTTTAGACTCGAGATTACAATAAGAAAAAAAGTTTAAACAAAAAATCGTCCACTCTGTCACCACAATCCCCCCTATGCCCCCCACGACAATTAGTGTAATTACTCATTAAAGCCAGGGACCGAGATCGGCCGACTGGGGTTTTATGAAAGGAAAAATTTTGTTCTTTCGAATAGACCAAGGCCGACCTGGTCACTCCTTGGGGGAGGCTAGGCATTAAAAATTGCATTGTTGTTAATGGTCGGCCAAGGCTATCGCCAGGGGTGGGGGTCGGTCGACCGAGCATTTTACATTCTTTGGATCATAATTAACAAATTAGTTTAAAAAAAAACCGTCCACTTTGTCACCACGATCGCCCCATTACCCCAATAAACAATTACCGTAATTACTCATTACCGCCAGGGACCGTGATCGGCCGACCAGCGATTATGAGTTTAGGACATACTATTGCAGTATTCTAAACTGCTAAATCCCGTCCACTCGTTCCCCGCACAAATTTGCAGTTGCCTCCTAGACCATTATGCGTGTAGTGCCATCAGGCGCTGTATGTTTTTCTAAAGATGTTTTGCATAGGAATAGATACATTTTTTGATCTGTTAGAGTATTGGTGTTGTGTAATTGAATAGTTAATATTTCGAGGTGTATTAGACATTTCCATCCTTTCATTAATGTTTTGTGGAGATGAGTTTTTATTCAGTTGTGTTGTTGATTGTTTTGAAATTATTGGTGCATTATCAGTTTGTTTGGATGTCCCAGGTTGTGAGTTGGTTTAGTCTCCTTCGTTTTTTTCCTGTTTCTGTTGTCCAGTCCTTATCTGATGACTTTTCAGGTTGTGTTTCTGTCTCACTTGCACTTGTTGATCCTTCCGAAGTTCCGCGCGCTTCTGTTTGGGACATTTTCGCTGCGAAAAAGTCCTCAAATTCGGCGGCGGAAATATTTTTTGGTGGGCTGGTGCACTTAATTTTATAAAATATTGATTTTTTGTCATGTTTAAGGTTTTTAAGCACTATTTAACTATTTCAAAGAATCTACTAAACAACTGCTCTTTACTCTTCAGAGTGTGGCAATAAACTGTAAATGAGAATATAAATTGGCAATTTAAACATACCCAGAACGAAACAAATTTCTGATATGATATTAAACTTCTTGCGGATAGGCAGCTTCTCAAATAAAATAAGTAGCATTTCCTTAGGTCTGTCGATCTTCAACTTGATTTTAGACAAGTCCTCAAAAAATTGGGAAGAGATTGGATAATTTGGAAGCTAAAAAATAATTATTAATAGTGTTGGTCATTGATTTACCAATTTTTGGGGGGGTATTGTCCCAATTACAAAATAAGCAAGAAAAAAAAATGCGAAAATATAAAATCTGTACATATACAGGGTAAGTCAGTAGCACGTGGAGAGTCAATATAATCTCAACCGTTGGAAATTTGAAAAATCGTCTGAGGGTGGTTAACATAGGGGTGATAAGCTAATATTTGGATATTTTGAATGTAACACCTAATTTTTTATATATACAAGGTGGACCAAAATTGTCTTCAGATAAGATAAGATTAAGATGAATAGCTTTGGCTAGACTTCGCCTTAGCGATTGGATGCATTGTATGTACATGTTTTCCTAATAAAGACTTTATTATTATTATTATTAGAAAATAAATTTTAGTTTTTCTGCAATATCTTCCGACTCCCTCAAAAATCAAATTTATATTTTACACTTAGTCATATGCCATCTGGACACTAGTTTACATGATATCAGTTAAACTTTCTCCTCTGTTTAAGGTGTTGTTTTAGAGGCTGATTGTCAGTATTTTCCGACTTTTTTATTTTTTTTGAAATTTTTAAAATTTATTGTAAAAAACAAATTTTCCGATCATTAGATATAAAAAAGGTATTCTTATTGCATTTCGATAAACCAAGCCCTTCTCAAGTAATTTTTGTTTAAAAAAACAACATGCATTTACAACATTTTATTAATAAATTCTTTTACACATAAAGAATGCTTTGAATTATTACTAAACGTAGAAAATACCTAATTATCAAGTTACAAAAATTGTTCGAAATGTCCTCCATTTTCTTGATGTACAATCTAAGTTTTTTTTTTTTAAGGAACGCTGAAAACCCAATAAAATTCCTTCATCATTCTGTAGCATTGTAAACTCTTAATCGATTATTTCTCTCAATTGTTCAACGTCAATTTTAGTATTATAAACTCATGATTCTAGATAACTCCACACAGTGAAATCAAGGGGAGTTAGGTTAGGAGACCGAGCAGGCCTCTTGATTGGTGCATCATCTGCACTCCAGCCAATCCATCTATTAGGATAGTGGTTGTGTAACCATGTTCTACGTGTTCTGGTATAACGAATGCAATGCAGTGTTGGGCCATCATGCATAAAAACATATTTCTTTTCTTTCACAATGAAATTATTACCTAATATTTCATGCAAGGCGTTTTCCAAAAAATCCTAATACACATCGCAATTTAAATTTCCAGGAATTATATGGTATCCAACAAACTGGTTCCCTAGGGTTACTACCTATACATTTATTTTAAAAGTATGTCAGTGGCGGCTCGTGATATTGTCTGCAGAGGAGGCTTGATATTCTGAAAGACAACTGACCTGCAATATGACTACAATTTGTACATTTCCCCACCACCCCTGAGGTAGTACAACGGCGCGTTACATTTTTTTGCCTTAGGTTGTTCGCCAGAATACCGAATCACGACTTGAGAGAATAGAACTAATAAAAGAATAGAAAGAAAAGGAAATAGAAAATATGATGAGATGAAAAAATCATTCTCATGAAATTCTCGTTCCTACGACTCGAGTATCGGTATCCAAAGAAGCCCTACTATCCCACTTGTAATTAAATCATATAACTTTTAATAAAAATAAAAACAGGTTTGGTAAAAAAATTAAAGTGTTTTTCTACAAACAAAAAATTGTATTCATTATCACTGCCAGGAGTGTAAAATTATAACTTTTAATAAAAATTAAAATTGTTTTGAGACAGAAGTTATATAAAAAAATATAACCGCGGAACTCTATATTATGGAGAATTAAAAAATATTTCCTAAAAAATAAATAACATAAATATTTTTTCTAAAATAACAACAACTACCTATATTAATCTCTGCTTTAAAGCCTAAATATTTTTATAAATGAGTGGTAACCTGCGATTTTCAGAACTGGCAAAATGGTTGATTACTTCATCATAAAATGAACGTGTTTCTTCAATTCTGACAAAAAACGTTTTTCTATTGAAATAAGCGATACATTTGAGAGGCGGTCTTGACTTATTTTGTTTCTAGTAAATGTTTTTATGCGTTTAAGTGCTGAAAATGATCGATCTACAGAAGCTGAGGTTACTGGAATTGTTGACACTAATGACAAAAGTTTGTACAGTTCGGGGAGACAGCTTTTTAAATTGTTATTATATATAAAAGTAAGCATTTCTTGAGATGATTTTGAATTTGTTAAAAGTTGCTGGTCAGAATACAACACGCATAGTTCATTTCTTAACGAAATACGGTCAAAAAAAGGATAATGGTCCATTAATTTCTCCATTAGACTAGTAGGAAATGATTTAGAATACGTTGTAAAATTATTGGGATATACTGAATCGAAACATTGCAAAGAATTTAAATCAGAAAATCTCATTTCAATTTGGACTATAATGGTGTCCAAAATTTCTATAAAAATTTGTTTGTAATGTGTATCTGCCCTGTCAAAGTTATATGTTGTCTTTCTCTTTTTACATTGTGGCTCAGGCTCATCGTCATCGTCTACTTTTTAACATTTTCTAAAAAAATGTTGTATAAAGTATTGAAATGTATTTCGGTATTGCGAAATTCTTTTAATTTAGATATTAGAAGTTGATATTAGTAGTTATAATAATTTAAAATTTTTATGCCTGACAGAAACCCATGCACGAATTAGCTCAATTTATTGTAAGATTATTAGGAATTTTTCACTAGCTAGTTTTTATTGTAGAAATTATTATGAAAAAGGTGGGGTAGCAATATATGCAAAACCTGACTTGACCGTGAATAAAATTGACTTAGATAAATTTTGCATTGATAAACACATCGAAATATGTGGAATCTCATGGAAAAACAATTATAAGACTACTATTATTTTAACTTGCTATAGGTCTCCCAGTGGTGATCTTAAAATTTTTTTTAATGTTATCTATGATGTATTAGATATGCTTTTTCGTTCTAATGTAAGTATTATTTTAAACGGTGATTTTAACTTGGACTCATCTCCATGTTCTAGAAGTTTTAAGGATTTTAAAAAACTATGTAATGTATTGTCTAGTTTTAACCTACATCCGCTGGTAAGGTGGCCAACCCGCGTAACGAGCTGTACCTCTACAATTATTGACCATATCTTCACAAATATAACTGATCATAACTTAGTGTGTGTGCAGGACAATGATATTTCTGATCACAGAACAGTGCTGTTTGAATTTAATTCATATACAGTTAGAGACTCTCAACTTTCCTATTTCAGTAGAACTTATAATGATAATGCTGTTTTAAACTTTTATTCTGCCATTGAGAAGGAAGACTGGTCTGATCTTTACAGACTAAATGATATTGATGAAGCATATGATAACTTTCATAAGATTTTTTTATATTATTTTAATATATACTTTCCCTTACGAAAACGTTATAAAAATAACAATAATAATAAGGCATGGGTTAATGATGAAGTCAAGCTCTCAAGTAGGAATCTTAAGGATTTACATATGTTAAAAAAAATGTACCCTGAATTGTTACCCACATATTTAAATGCAAAAAAAGTACATGCTGTATTAGTGGAAAACACTAAAAAGCAGTATTATCAAAATAAAATAATAAATTCAGACAATCCATCGAAAGTCGCATGGAGAGTTATATCCGAATTATCAGGTAAAATTAAAAATCTTAACAATATAGCTCTTAATTATAATGGAGAGCTATGTGAGGACCCGGAAGAGTTGTCGTCTCTATTCAGTGAGTATTTCATAACTGCACCATTAAAAATAGTTAATAATATACCGTCAAATTCCGCTTCAGTTACAGATTTATCAAATCATAAAAATTCTATTTTTTTGGAACCTTTTGCAGAAGATGAGTTGCACAATTTATTAAAATCTAAATTAAAGAACAAACCGTCAGCTGGTCCGGACGAAATTCCTTCATTCATCATAAAGAAAGTCATTCACGTAATCATTCAACCTCTTACGTATTTAGTTAATTTGTCCTTTACGTCTGGAATATTCCCAAGCAATTTAAAAATGGGTAAAGTTGTGCCAGTATTTAAAAAACATGATCCACAAAAGGTAGAAAATTACAGACCCATAACCGTTCCACCCGGCTTTTCAAAAATTTTTGAATATGCATTTTTATATCGTTTAATGAACTTTTTGGATAAAAATAATATTTTGAGTAATAATCAACATGGTTTTCGCTCTAATAAATCTACACAAACAGCTATGTACGACTTCTATGAGAAAGTTATAGAATATATCGAAGCGGGTGAGTGCCCTGTTGGGATCTTTTGTGATCTCAGTAGGGCATTCGACTGTGTCGATCATGACAAACTGCTAGGGAAACTGTATGCCTGTGGTTTTCGTGGTGTGGCATTAGACTGGATTTCCTCTTTCCTCAGAAATAGGAAACAATATGTTGCTGTCACACATTCTTTCGATGGAAATGTTGGAAGTGCCAATTCGGAGTATAAGGTAATTAATATGGGAGTTCCCCAGGGCTCAGTTCTGGGGCCAATTTTATTCTCTGTTTATACAAATGAACTTGATACCCTGACAAATGACGCTCATTTGATAATGTATGCGGATGACCAGTCTTTAATTATATCTGATAAACATGATGCCTTAGTGGAGAATAAATGTAATAATTCTTTAATGAATTTTTATAACTGGTACTGTTTGTATAAACAACACTTAAATGCTGAGAAGACGACATTTATGAGATTTCATAATCGACAAAAAATTTGCACGGATTTAAATATTAAAATTAATGATACCAGTCTATCAAACAGTAAAAATGTGAAATTTCTGGGACTTACATTAGATGAGTGTCTCAATTGGAAAGGACACTGTGAACAGCTTATATCAAAATTAAATTCTATCTCTTATTTAATGAGAAGCTTGAAACCTGTCTTATTAAAAGATCAATTATTAAATTTATATCATGCTCAAGTGGGATCAAGACTAAGATATGGAATCTCTTTTTGGGGAAACTCCACCTTATCATCGGATGTTTTTATTGTACAAAAACGTATTTTAAGAATTATAGCAGGGATCTCGAAGGCTTGTTCATGCAGAGAAGTATTTAGGTCATATAAAGTTTTAACCCTTACCAGTATTTTAATTTATGATTTATGTGTATTTGTTTTTATTAATAAAGCAAAATTTATCATTAATAGTAACTTCCATGGTAAAAATAAAAGACAAAATGATAAATTTCATATTCCACATTACAAGTATAATATTTCGATCAATGCACCCTATTGTCTAGGTCTTAAATTATTTAATCATTTGCCTAATGACATAAAACAGGCTATAAACACCAATAGTTTTAAATTTAAACTAAGAACATATTTATTAGACAAATGTTTTTACACACTAAATGAATTTTTTGTATACTAATTGTAATGCCCCATTGTGACGATTCCTATACATGTATATACTGTCTAAAGGAAAATAAAAAAAAAAAAAAATAAAAATAAAAAAAAAAAAAAAAAAAAAAAGTGAATTAAGTCTAATTTTAGAATATGTTATATCAGTTAGTTTATTCTGTAAAATTTGGAAAACAACATCAGTTTGCTCAAAAATCATTTTAAAAGCCTTTAGAAAAAATATGAAAGTTTTATCCAACAATAACGATTTTAATCCGTAAGCTGCTCGTAAAGTCTGATCGTCATTTAAAAAATCTTCACTTTCCGAAATAAAATTAAAAACGTCAATAAGTTCTTTCCTGTATTTGTCAACAGTGAAAACAACGCGTAACAGTGAATAAAGTAAGCTTGAGGAGCAATATCTTTTATTTTTGTTTGGAGTCCATTAAGATGCCCTGACATAACTGCAGCGCCGTCATAAGTTTGTGCTATTAATTTATTTTTCAAATCAAATTTACCAAATTCATCGATTAATAATTTAAATAAACTCTCCGCGTTTCTTCCACTACTCACATCAAAAAAACCAACAAACCTTTCAATAACTTCTCCGTGCATTACATATCTAAAAATTATAGAAAGTTGAGATTTACAAGTAACGTCCGTCGTTTCGTCAATTTGCCACGAGAAAAATTCGCAATTATATATATAGTTCTTCATAAATTTTGCCTTTAATAATCGAGCTAACACTCTCAATTAGATCATTTTGAATTGATTTAGACGTTCCGGAAAAAACAGTGGCGTTATTCAAAAAGTTCTCTAATTTTGGGTCATACGTTTTTAAAAAATCTATCAGCTCTTTGAAATTTCCTTTATTACACGATTCTCGTTTTTCGTCATGTCCTCGGAAAGAATTTTCTTGTGAAGATAAATATATAACGGCATCTATTAACCTCCTTAATATTTCCCTATTTTCACGGACCTTTTCGTTAAAATTTTCTATTTCTCTCTTATGTGCAGAATCAAAGAAATTTACAATATTTTGTTTACCAAACATTTCGAATTTAATGCAAGATGAAATGTGCTCCTGGGATTTTTCGTGCCTTTCTAAACCTCGCGATAAATTTTGCAAATTATTTAACCCGGCCCTGCCTCAAATTGAGGATTGATCATTAGTAAATAATAAACATCTCCAACAATATAATTTGTTTCTAATTGTTGATGCCGTTAACCACTCGACTTTTTTATAATTGTTATCACAAAACCCTCTGTTTTGTTTACCACTTTTAAAAACTAACGAAGTTATTGCTTTTGTAGGCCTGGCAGTTCTTTTAATTCTTACCTTTTCGTCGTAAGTAAGAGTAGTAAATCCATTTAATAACAAATAATCCACCACGTCTGGACAACAAGACATATTTTCACCTAGAGCACTCATTTTTAGCCCGCCTATCAAATGTTTTATGTATTTTTACGTCAACTTAACCGGCTAACCGCAACTAACAGTTCGTTTTCTTTGTGAATCACCTGAACGACCTGTGCACAATGTGCACATGCGCTATAAAGAACTGAGATCGGAGGCTGGCTTCCTTTGGCTATTCGAAGTGCTCTGCTATTTTACACAGCGCAAAGAAATTCAAGGTCATTCATGTTATAAGTAAATGCGTTAAAGTTGGAAGCTATTTCGTATTAGCCTCCAGCGAACCGCAGTGTTCGTTCAGTAAAAGACCGGCCGACCGGGAAATATGCATACAAAGACTATCCGGACTGTAACGTTATAGGTATGTTTGTGGAAAGGAAATGCAAAACTTTTATATATACACTGAGCATTAATTGATGAATTACAAACAATAAAAAATATTGAAAATTGAGATATACCTAATTGAAATTTCTTAAGATATTACTTTTGAAGATATGGTGGTTCTTCCAAGGGGAGGCTCAGCCTCCCCTGACGAGCCGCCACTGAAGTATGTTGAAAATGGGTTTGTATTGTCGCATTAGGATATTCTTCAGCCCAAAAATACATATTCCGAGAATTAAACATGCCTTGTCATGTGAATGCAGCCTCGTCAGTAAAAAGAGTTTTACTTTAAAAAATTGGAGCATTTTGCATTCGTTCAAGCAACCATTAACAAAAACCAACTCTTAGTGGCGTATCCTCAGGTTATAATTCTTGAGTTTTTCAGTAATGGAACGGGTGTAAATGTTGTTCATGTAGTACTCTTATCTCTATGAGCCTATACTGCTTTGTTGCCACATTGTTCAACTTCATAGAAAAAAAAAAAAAAATAAATGCATTTGCGATGACCAAGACTTAAATCTGCAAAAAAGCATATTTCCATGAAAATTATCATTTCATTTTGATTATTGTATTAATTTCTAGGCCTCTCATAGTTGACAGCAATTCAATGGGGTGTTTTCCATGGTGATTAAAACTTTCACATTTTTATATTTTCATAACAAATTTTTTCCAATTAGAAGACCCTGTATATTCTTGTTTAAAATGTTTCTCCAATTACCTGCTGACAGTGATTACTGTGACAGTTTCTAGAGTATTGAAGTTTTTAAAGAAAATATGCAAAATTTCTCATTACTTATAATTAAGATAAATGATGGTAGATAATTTATTTATTTATTTATTTACACGACTCAACATAATTATTCAAACTGATTGAAGTCAGTCCTCCATATTCAGAATAACACGCCAATACAAATGTCATCTCTTCCATATTCACGCACAGAACGAAAATTATTTTCAATAGACTGAATTTTTGTGACTGGGCTTTGAGAAACGTAGAGACAAATCTTGATTTTTTAAAACTTCGTATTAATCTCAGATACATAACTTTATAATATACAACTGAAAATTCCTCTTTTATTAAAAACACAGGAGACATTTATATTTTGGACCTCTTTTTTACAAAATTATTTTCAGGATCTCTCTAGCAATTTACCATTGAGTGTGATATGAAAAATGTAGTGTTAATCTTATTGCAACCACGAGAAACATAATTTCATTGGATTTTGTCACAAAGATATAAAAGTGCCCACAACTGACTAGACTGAAAGATTTAATAGGAATTGTTTTAAAATTTTTCAGGTCAGATTTAATTTTAGTCATTTTATTGCAGTTGTCAGGCAAATTTTGTCCAAAAAAAGTCCATAACTTCTCACTGTGGGCTGGTCCACTACAGCTTACCTAGCCCAAAATGGCCAATTTTCAATTTTGAAAGCCAAAATATAAAGATCCTGTAAAGAAGGTCTAGGTTCTATGCCATCAGTATGTAGTAGTTCAAGCAATCAAAGCAAATCAAAATTTAAAAAGTGCAACTTTACAGTAGTTCCAATATTTGTTGTGCCAGTCAATTATTACATTGTTCCCACCACTGTATGAATCTGAGATAAACTTCATCGAGACCTGCCTCAAGGCTTGACCCACTTGCCATGGGTGGTGCCATCTGATCTGCGTTTTATATAAAATTAGCTCATTAGGTATGAATTATTTATTTTTCCCTTTATTTGCAATTTTTGCAATCAATAATAATAACAACAAAAGTTCTTTATTGATTGCATTATTATACAATGTAATACAATACAATCAAAAGGCCATTGACCTGGGTCCTTCAGCCAAGGAGTACGGGGGTTACCTACTACGTGTGGTGTGTTAATGTTTTTTCAATAACTATGTGAAACACCCGGTATATATTAAAATAATTTCACAATATGTCACTGCCGATCTTCCACAATTTTTATTTGAGACCTTTTTTCAAATATCAAACGGTTGAGGAGATACTGACCCTCCACGCACAATTGACTCACTTCGTGTGCAAAAGTGAGAAAAAAATCATGTTTATGGCGCATATATAAATGACATCATTGGAAAGAGCTTTTTGAAAGTAGTGCACCATGTTATGTTGAAATTGAAAATAAGGGCACTTGGCGCAGAATAATGGAAATTTAACTGCTCCCATCCCCCCATTTCCCGAAGCAAGACTCAATAATTTAAAAATTGTAATAATAAACATGCTTGATTTGTACATCACAAATAATTTTGGACATATCACAATTTTTATACAGGATAAACTACATTAATTTTCCTACGAACTCAGTTTGACCAAGTGTTTCTACATTACCTTGCAGCAAGTATTCATGTAAACAATGGTCTGGACATAATGCTTAGTAATGTCGTTCTGATTCGATAAGAGGAACCTTTTCATCAACACATCTTGCATAAAAATCTGCAGATCATTGCATCCTAAAATATAAACAAATCTAAAGAAATCCTCCGAACTCAATTTTATGAAATCCTCGTGAATTAGTTCTTCAAGGGCTCCCGCACAAATCCTTATTAAACAAGGGTCTCCCGCAACCATCTCCCTAAACGAATGCTTTATAATCACCTCGTATTCATGAGTTATCCTAAAAAATATCTTATGATAACATGATATTAAATATGTGCATTGTTTTGTATTAGACTATTATGTTCTTTAATCTTGGATAGAGAATTTACATAAATGTTGAACTATTTTTTATACCCAACCATGCAAAGTTTAAAAATAAACATATTAGTGAAAAATTTCAAATATGATACTGCAAAACATCAGATGAATGATGGTGAGCCTCTAGAGACGCGATGTGCAGCTGCTTGCTCAAAGTCGCATCCTAGCCGGATTTAAAATTGCATCTTCGTTAAAAGCATATTACAAAAAAAAACATAAAAATAATTAATGATTACATTATACAGTGTGTCACTCTTAATAGGAATACACCCTTATTTTTAGAGGAAAATAAATAATTTCTGGGACAATAGAGCTTTATAAACAGAGGTCGGATTTACCTATTGGATTACAGGGACGGCTTGTACAGGATCTTATATATTGTAAACACATACTGAAACATTCCCAAAGTTTAAAAACAGAAAGTCATGCAACATACTAAATTAATTTAATTTAATTTTACTATGTTAATACGTAACTTAGCTTTATCGAGCAATGCACTATATTAAATAAAAACGAAATGAGTAATAGATTATTTTAAATTGCACCAGGTATACCTTCAGGCTGTTTACCTGAAGCCTAATCCCAGGCGAGGCGGGGAGTAATTTAACAAGATTACTTAGTGTTTCTCTTACTGTAGATTTATTCAGACGTACTTACTAAAAACGTGGAGTCAAATTGCCGATTTACATTGGTAGAAAACTGTACTACACTAGAAGTGACAAAGCAATTTCGTGGCCATACAAAACAAATATTAATTGACATATTTCTTGGGGAAAGCATAAACTAGGTGGCTTTACTTACAGTGACACGTAACTTATTTTTAACTTGGAGTTAGTGGAATTTATGATAGAATGTAACATATCGTGGTTGAAATTAGGTAATTCACTTTTTAGACAATTTTTAGAAAAATGTATTATTGGCAAATATAGCAATGTTAAGGTGCCTTCAGAGTCTACATTAAGAAAAAAATATTTATTTACGGAGTATGAAAATATTAGAGAGAAAATTTCTTAGGTGCTGGAAGAATTTTGAAGGAAACATATCGGAATACTGCATGTAACATATTTAGCACATGGGCTTCATAGGATTGCTGAAACTATTAGGAGGTGCTACCGTAATGTTGACAAATTAATAGCTAGTGTAAAGAAACTTCTTCTTAAAGCACCAAGTCGTATACGGTTGTTTCACGAAATTCTACTAAATAGTCCATTGCCTCCAGAACGCATTACAACACGATGGGGAACTTGGCTAAAGGCAGCATCGTACTATTACTGCCAATTTCAAAATGTGAAATCCGTAATACAACAGTTAAATCCAAATGGCGCAGTTGCACAGGTCCAACTGTTCAAGAAAATCTGGAGACCATACACAGATGTTTTTCACAAATTCCACTAGCCATATGGGACCCTCAATATCAGCCAATATCACAATTTACTACAATGGATGCAATAAACGTGTTCGATCTTCGTTAATACATTTTTCAATTACAGGGAGATATTAGTCATATACTTTTATTTCAAGCCCTACAAAACATCCGGAGGGGATGGTATCTTTCCAGCCCTACTACAAAAGGGAATCAAAGAGATACTACCAATGCTGATAAATTTTTTTAGAAGCAGCTACAACTTAGGGTATATTCCCCAAGCTTGGAGAGAGGTAAAAGTGGCGTTTATACCAAAGGCGGGAAAGCGACCAAGCAATCAGCCTAAGACATATCGCCCCATGAGCCTAACCTCCTTTCTCCTAAAAACGATGGAGAAAATCTTAGATCAACATCTAAGAAGCGAAGTTCTACCAAGAGCACCCCTTCACAAAAATCAATTTGCCTATCAAGCTGGCAAATCCACAACGAATGCCTTACATAACCTTGTAAATAGGATTGAAAAGACACTTATTGCAAGAGAAGTAGCCCTTTGTGCATTCATAGATATAGAGGGGGCCTTTGATAACACCTCATATGAATCAATAAAAAGGGCAGCAGGTCAAAGAGGGTTTGAGCCCTCAACAACAAGATGGATTTATTCCATGCTCAACAGTCGAAAAATAATGACTGAAATAGGAAGTGATTCGGTAACAATAACTGCCATTAAGGGATGCCCACAGGGAAGGGTCCTATCACCCTTGCTATGGTCTCTGGTAGTCGATAATCTTCTCGAAAGGTTAAGCAACCATGGATTTGATGTCCAAGGCTATGCTGATGACTTAGTGATAATAACAAGAGGCAAAAACGATAGGATGATGTCAGGCCTATTGCAAATTGCTCTCAACATTATCAAAAATTGGTGCATGGAGGAGGGCCTAAATGTCAACCCATGTAAAACAGTCATAGTACCATTCACCAAAAGAAAGAAGCTTACACTAAAGCATCCAACGTTGAATGGCACACTAATTAACTTCTCCAGTGAAGTCAAATATCTAGGAGTAATCCTAGATCAAAAACTCACTTGGAATGCACACCTAACAAGGGTAATCGGAAGAGCAACGATGGCATTTTGGACATGCCATAGGCTCTTTGGTAAAACCTGGGGACTAAAACCGAAAATGATCTACTGGTCATATTTAAGGGTGATTAGACCTATTGTCACCTACGCATCGATGGTATGGTGGACAAAAACAAAAGAAAAAACAGCACAAAACAGGTTGCAAAAACTGCAACGGTTAGCGTGTCTTGGAATCACAGGTGCAATACGCACCTGTCCAACAGCAGCAATGGAGTCGCTACTGGATCTGCCTCCCTTGCATATCCATGTTAAAAGGGAGGCAGCTCTTGGCGCCTACAGGATACATTCTAGTAAGAAATTCAAACCAGGGGATCTGGTTGGTCATCTGACTGTCCTAAACGAAGTCCAGTTAGACTCAATGACCAAGCCCACAGACTCCACACCAAAAAGGTTCGACTTTGAGAGAACCTTTGAAGTGGTAATTCCTAGCCGCCAGGTATGGAGCTCTGGAGGTCCACAATGGGAAAAAGGATCACTCATCTGGTACATGGATGGATCCAAAACGGATGAGGGAGTAGGCGCCGGTGTATACGGCCCAAACTGCAGGCTGACAATAGCCTTGGGTCACACTCCCACCATCTTTCAGGCAGAAATATATGCCATAGATCTTTGTGCTCGACAGTGCATAAATAAAGGCACACGGGGATCAAGAATCTATATAGTTTCAGACAGCACTCAAAGCTCTGAGTTCATTCACCTTTGAGTCACAAATTGCCTGGGAATGTCTACAAACAATAAAGCAACTGGCAAGAAACAACAAGGTCAACTTGATGTGGGTGCCAGGAATAGAAGGGAATGAGATTGCGGACGACCTTGCAAGACAGGGTGCCAAATCGTCATTCATCGGACCAGAACCGTTTTGTGGGATAGCAAGAAGTAACACGACGGAGGAGGTAAGAACATGGGAGGATGAACAAAAATCCTCCTACTGGAACTCAACTCCAGGACAAAAACAAGCGAAAAAGTTCATTACTTATTCGCAAAAGAGAGCTAAAGAGCTACTTGAACTCAGCAAAAAGGAATTAAGGCTACTAACAGGTCTTTTCACGGGTCACTGCCCATTAAAATACCATCTTAAAAAAATGGGCAAGGCTGACGATGAAAGTTGTCGATTCTGTACTAAGACAACCGAAACGTCGGAACCATACTTTGCACATGCGAAGTATTAGTACGGCAAAGGCTACAACACTTGGAACAGGTGATTTTAACACCTGCAGAAGTGTCAAAGTTACCCCCCAGGAAAATTCTAGGATTCCTTAGAAGCCTAGGATTGGATGGGAACATATAGATATGGGGTAATCACAAAAGATCTTTATAGGTCGAGGTGAGGAGAGGTCAAATGCCTGAACAACCCAACTGTAATCTGTAAATATACTTTCATTCATGTAATTGGCATTGAAAAATATTTGTATGTTAATTCAGTGTTAAGTATGTCTCCTCATACCTCCAGTTCTCTTTGAGTGAGTGTTTATAATAAATTGACTTTATCAGCTTTGGATAATATGGAATTCGCTAAAAAAAAAATTCAAGGTAAGACATTGTTTCACACATGCATGCAAATCTTTATGCGCTGCCACATAACTACCTAAAGCCAACCTTAATTTTACCTTATCCGATAAGTATACTTATAAACTGCAGCTTTTGAGGTATTTAGCTTAAGCAAAGTTCATGCTGATTTATTTCTAATTTTGATAATTATTTTTTATTATTACTTACACATTATTTATTATTACTAAAATGAATGTATTCTATACATATGGCAAAGATTAAGGAATTAACAAGATAGGACGGTGAGCAAAAAACCTTTGATCTTTCAGTAATGGGGCCATTGACCTCGACGTTTACAGTGGAGTACAGAGCAGTTGCCACAATGTGTCAATCACACGGAAAAGGTAAAATTAGAGAGGCCAATTGTGAAAAATCGACAACACTGTCCTAATATAGAACAACCGAATTTAACTGATTGTCAGAACCCAAGATTACTAGGAAAGACATAAAATCAGACTTAATACCTATCAAAATGGACATTCCACAGGGGAGCCATTTTAGGACCGTTAATGTTTATAATATATGTAAATGAACCATCTAATGTTTGTGCTGCTGATAGAGCAAGTTCACTTACTATGTATGCAGATGATGCAAACTTTCAAATATACGCCGAAGACCTTCCACACTTATTAGACAATGCAAACTTTGTTCTCGACTTAGCATGCAATTACCTCACAAAAATAAACTAATATTACATAAAGACAAAACTAATAATGTGTTATTTAAAAATAACCACGCGAGATTTAATACCCCAAAAGACTTTAACATAAATAATGATAGAGTCAGGTCCAGTTTAAAAAGACCGATGTATGAATTAATATTGCACATACATTTTCACTATCTCTTGCACACAAACTTAAAGCCATAGTCTAAAGACATTGTCAATGTATGTCTACCAAGATTCTTTCCCACTTCTTTTGAGACGGAAATATGAAATGTACACAGAGAAGTGAGAAACATAGTCATAAGCTCAGCGATTTTCAAACTGTGTGTGATTTAACGACACATATTATTTATTTCCGTGAACTAACACTACTCTAAATATGAAAAACGTCTTTATATGAAATATTTAAGTTATTTTTAGTGGTAAATAGTGGATATTCATCCGTCAAACGAACAATGTCAAACCACCAAGTCTTACAATTTTCTATTACACGTTTTAGAGTAGAATAATCATAGGATCGCGTAGCTCAATCGGTAAGATGCTCGATCGAGCAATAAATATAAATGGGGTTGTTGCAAAATCGATCCCCAGCACTTCTACTTTTTTTTTTTATTTAATTAAGCTCTATTAAAAGTTAATAATTTTCCTTCTAAAATTTTTACTTTATTAAACTGTGCTGCGAGTTTTGTTAAAACTTTATATTCCCCAAAAATGTGTCTTTTATTACTACTAGCACGTATTTGTCTCTAAAAAATCTACTTTCTTACGTTATATATTAATACACGAATGGTCAAACGTGCGTCCAAGGAGATAAATTGTTCAAGTGTAGTGTTTTAGTGTTTATGGAAACGTAGCAATGCGTTGTTCTTTCAGATTTGTTTCAATTTATTTGTTTTAAAATTATTGTTAATTTTTTTAATATTTATTTTGTCAACCAGAATTTTTATTTATTATTTTCGTTATTCTCATAGAGATTTCAGATTCTTTTTTGTTATATGAAATATTTTATTTCTACTGACATCGTTTCCCCTACTAATACTACGATTCTATCCTTTCCTGGCAAGAAATGCCCATACCTCCCCATGTTTCTTGCTGGACTGTAGCAATATTAGTCTTTGATTTCTTTTTCTGATCGCTCATTGTTATTAACTAAATTGGGCAATTCATTTTTTGTTATCAGTTTCATTTGTGCCCGAACCTATTACCTACAGTGTCCGTCATAAAGTTGGCTATATATGGGAAAAATTTGTATTATTGAGATTTCTAAAAAATACTATATTGGGGGTTCCTTTCTTTTTTACATGCAAATACCTTTATTCAACTAAAATACATAAAGTTTTTGTCGAAACTAATCAAATATTTGTGAAAAAGACACAAGAGTCTATGATTTTTCATACAGTTATTAATGGTAGGGGCAAAATTTGCACTTTTTTATTGTCCTCATATCTGCTTCAAAATTGATATATGGGATCCTTGGTGTATTCTATATGCACTTTTTCTTCATAAAATTTTTCGATATCTTAACAATTTGACCCATTTTTCGGTACCACCGTCAACTATTTTTTACAGTCCTGCCAAACCGGTGATCACATGACGTGTCAAAATGTAATTTTTTGTTATTGGACATGCATAAACGAACCCCCAATAGAGTTTTTTAGAAATGTCAATAATACAATTTTTGTGTGTTTTTGTTTTTATGGCGGACACTGTATAATCAGAATTCCACTAAAATTATGAAGTTACTAAATTAATAATCTTAACATTTTATGATATCTCCTATTTTTTAAAAATTATTTAGTGCCATCATTGCTGAGAATTGTTTGAGAACTACTGGTATTTCTTATGCATCAAATCAAATCTTAGTTCAGACGTTTTAGCGGCCATGACACAAGTCAATTTAAATTGTACCCGACTCTACTTACTACACTTCTTGTGAAGCAAAATTTTTAGGGATATATATCGACCAACAGCTTAATTGGTGGCGTCACATAGACAACCTTTGTAAGAAGCTAAACGCAGCATAATATAAGAGTGCCATCAAAATATGTAAACTTATTAACATTGAAAATGGTGTACTTTGCTAACTTTCAATCGAATCTTAGATATGGTATAATATTCTATGGAAGTAGTGGAGAGTTTGATAGAGTATTTATAATGCAAAAAAGGGTTTTAAGGCGATTTTAAATATAAGTTATAAAAAATCTTACAGACGTAAATTTAAGGAAAACAAACTGCTAACTGCCTTGGCCATTTATATACAAGAATACTGTTTTTTTCTTTTTAAAAACAAATCTCTGTTTCTGAACGACGAACCCAAACATGAATATCCAACTCGAACATAAAATTACAATTATCCAATACATCGCCTCACACTTACTGAAAATAGTGCGAACTATAATTGTTTAACAAATTTCCACGACAGATTCAACATACTAAAGCATTAAGTAAATTTAAATCTCAGATTCACGATCTATTAATTAGAATAGAAACATCTGATATAAATTATAAATGGTGTCACAGTTACTCAGTTATTCCTTTTGTACCTTATTTGTGGTTTTGCATTTTACAATATTTACAGTATTTTTTAAATGTTTCTAGTATGTATTATTTTTTTCTGCAATACTTGTATTGTACAATATACAGGGTGTAATTAGTTTCATGTCATTAAAAAAACTGGTGGTAGGGAACGACAAGACAAACAAAAAAAACCTTATATAACATGGAGTCTAAAGCTCATAGTTTTGGAGAAAAAAAATAAACAAAAATTTCGCAAATTTTCAATAAAATCTTTTGAGAGCTGCTGGAATATTGAGGTAGGTTTAGATCGTCGCGCGTGTCTTTGCCTATGATACTCAATATTTGTGTAGATAGCTATAAAATGTCGGCGGTCTTTAGCGGTGCGGTAAATAAGATGAAAGACGTCGACATTTTCTGAGTGTTTAGTAGATCTGATCTGAAGAAAACTATACTCTGACTCTCCATTGTGCAATATTTTAGTTTCTGTGGGTGTTTCGTTATGTACACACGTCCAAGCCGTCGTTCGTTGTTTTTGTTATTTTTTAATTTCGGGTCTCTGTGTATTTATGGTGAAGATTTATTTTATTAACTTCACCGTTCAAGTCGTTAAATTCTTGATTACGTACAGACACAACTTACTTGTTCGTTCTTTTTGTATTCCGTTTTGGATTTTGGACCAAGCTTTTCTTTTATTTTTCTTTATTGACAACGTTAGTTGATAGTTTATTGTTTAGTGTTGAACGGAGTACGTATGTCCTTAATTCGACTTACCGAATTGGGTATTGATGCAGATGCAGATTTTGAATAATTTACTTAGGTGGTAAGCTTTTAACCCAGGACACTTATTTATGTTACAAATAAATCACATTTAAATATTCTAAATTATAAACATTAATCCAATATTTTGTTCCAAATTAAAAGACACATGTAAAGAAATGCTCTGTTTAAACATCTACGGCCATTATTTGCTGGCAGTTGTGCAGGAAAAGATAACGAATTATTTACCTCTTTATAATTGCCTCAGTTCGGTTGAGGCGGTCCATCAAAGGCGGTCGATGATCCTTTGCACTTTTTTATGACAATTTAAAAGTTGTATAATTGGAAACTACAAGTTCATTGACCAAGAAAAGCAGTGGTTCTCAATTATTTTCTACATTAATATTTAAAAAAAAAATTATATTAAAAAGGTTGACCTAGGTCAGTTTTTTTCAAAGTGCCCCTAGAGGGAAAAGTTATAAAGGTTTTTTGTTTGTCTAGTCGGTCCCCATTACCAGTTTTTTTTAATGACATGAAACTGATTACACCCTGTATTTAAAATAATAATAATAATACTAATGTTTATTGATCCTTCGAAATGATACAAATGTTTGTTATATTTCAAGTACTGAATAATTCAGTACTTGTTTGGTGTTGATGCTAATTCATTGCATGTAAATATTTGTATATGTAACATTCTATGAATAAGGATTGTTATTATTATTACTAAATAAACAGGTTGCTTCGTAACATACGTCGCATGGTGCCTCCAGTATTTCTATGATATCTTAGGTACTATTTAATTAGTATAGAATCATTTGCTGACAGAATAAGTTCAGTTCAGTTTTTAGTTTCATTTGACATATTAAAAGAAAAAAAAAGCTCAAAGGGGTAAGCAATATAAACTAGACACATGACACTTACATATTGCAGAGATAAAAAGACAAAATTCTACACTAAGAGTAATAAAGACAAAACTTAAAAATAATTACAATTATTAAAAATAAATAAATTCTTGGATTGAATATGGTTCTATATCACAGACATATTGGAAAACTTGTCCTCTGAAATCCTCTTGAAGAATTTTGTTTTTGAAAAAATCAGACAGTACATTAAAGAATTTGATTGCGGAACAGAATGGTCCTTTCTCAGTTAGAGTGAAATGGTGCATCAGAAATGCATAATTACTTTTGTGCCGAGTGTCAGATACGTTTTAGGTTCAATGTTTTGAAATCAGCATGATGATTTTTAAATATAGTAAGCAGGAGTATACATATAATCCTGGTATTATGGGCATTTTGTTTTCCCTAAAGTGTTGTCGGCACGATTCATAAAATTTCAATTTGAACACTATTCTAACTGCCGTTTTTGCATTTTAAATATTTTGTGGAGGTCCGAAGAACCACCCCATACCTCAATTGCATACTGAGCGATGGAATAAAAGGTTAGCAACTCTGGTATTTTTAATAATGAAAGATCCGTTTTAAATATCACACAACTTGATTTAGCTTCATATAAGTTTATTGGTATAAAATCAATCTTTTACATTTTGTCACAGTCGAGAGAGAGCACTCGCAACTTCTTCAAGTGTGTGACCCTTTCTTAAAAGGTTTGTATCGTCTGCATAATTAATAATTGTTAATTTGATATTTAGTTCTGCAACAATGATAAGATCATTTCCAAAAATTACAAAAAGGAGTGGTCCTAGAACGCTTCCCTGAGGAACTCCATAATTAATATTTAAGATATCAGATTCATGCCTGGCCTCATTCACGGTTATTGACGTTTTTTGCCTTCTATTTCGCAAGTATGACCCTGAAGATTGGTTTTTCGAATTCCAGATTTCTCCAGTTTATGAAGCAGATGATTATGATTCAATGTATCAAATGCCTTGGAAAAGTCCAGAAGGAGCCCGCAGGCGATTTTTTGATCATCCAAGGCATTCGATATTTCAGTGACAAAATTAAAAAGAGCTGTTTTGTCAATTTATCCTTTACGAATTCGTGTTGAAAATTATTGAAAAAGTTAGTACTATTTAAAAAGTTGTATAATCTGTGTTTTTAAAATTTTAGAGGATAGGACAGTAGTTTCCTAGATCATTAGTATCTCCTTTTTTATCCAGTGGTAACACCATTGCTAATTTCAGGGTGTCCGGAAATATGCTTTGACTAAATGACACATCGAGGGCTACGTGTGAAGTAGCACTTGCTGATTCTAATGAGCCAACCTGTCTTTTAATAATCTTGATTAAATTCATTTAATACATATCCGACAAATCTCAAAACCATTTCCGCTGAATGTCATGTCCCTTTAATTTGGAGTTAATAATGATTCATCTATTTCGTCTTCTCTCTGTCTTATTTTGTTAATTCTCTAATCTTTGCATACAGACCACACTGTATAAGAATCACCAAGCATAACATCAATGATCATAACATTGGTAATTTTATTTAAATAAATAAATTACTTACTCTTGGCAAAGGGAAAACAAAAGTTTGAATGACAAAACTTTGATAATTTTTTCATCGTTGTCCAAGTTCATGTACAAATGTTTTAGAGCCAAAGGAGTCTTCTTCTTGTTCATCATGCCAATTGTGGTGAATAAGGTGAGAAGTTGAATATATATATCTGGCATGTACGTCGTTAATGCTAAAGAAAAAATAAATAACATATTTATTAAATCAATAAGTTGCAAGTGTTCAAATTGAGGTGTGGAGGAAAGTGCATGCTATTTAAAAAAAAAATGTACCTTGTGTATTCAATGGTGAATAGAAAATTTTTCCTTCGTATTTTGTCACAAAATCAGTCAATTAGCACACAGTGACATCCACATCACAATTTTACAACAAATCATTTTAAATCAGCAACACAGATGATTTGCAAATTGTATTTTTCAAAATCATTGCCAACTTTGACAAAAATAGTAAATTTAGGATAAACAAAACTTATATCTTTTATGATAGAAATATTTATTGGCCCATTTACGATACAATCGGAACGTCTATAAGTCAAAATTCTGTCAATAACTAACTATGGTGTGTCATATGGCAGACAAATATCTATTCAATTACGTTCTGTGGCTGCTGATTTACAATCGAACTTCTATAACTCAAAATTCTGTCAATAACTAACTATGATGTGTCATGTGGCACACAAAAATTTATGCAATTATGTTCTGTGGCTGCTGCTTTAAGAAGCAACATGTCAGCAAATATGCCGGGAATGACCCAGCAAACATTTAGGTGTTATTTGACATCAAGACTACCTAAACTATGTATAATAAATTTAGTCGTAAAATTAGAATTAACCATGTTTTGGTAAAATTTACGTTGACGCTACGTGGAATCGACATAAGTGGAGAATAAGACGACATTGAAATCAAATTATATCAACTAAAGGAGGTAAAATTACACATAAATCGTACTTGTAGTCGCAGGGTATATTTGGTTACTAATACCTGTTTAGGTGAATTTTACTTAAATTCAACGTCAATTCGAGATCAAGTTGACTAATTTTAGGTAGAATCTACGGTTGTATGTGAAATTGAAATGACACCAAGCGGAAAAAATTAGATTTTTATACTTATTTGGTAGTTTTCTCTATAAGTAGTCGATATATTGTTGTCAGTCACTTACAAAACTGAAGAGATACCTAACTCACAATAATGATACAAAATGAATGTCGGTGACTAAAATAAATCTAATTTATAAGGCAATTATTTGCAGTTCTCCCTTGTTGAAATCAATGCGCAGAACATTTTTCTGTGAATAATAGCAGCTGTACTTCGTAAAATAATAATGTGCCTCCAATATATTTATCTATAAGGAAATTCCTATTGCCAAATCAAAAAAGTTTAGTAATAGTTTGAGTCGAGTTTACATTTATGTATTTTTTTTACCTTTTCATCAGTTTGTTTCCATACACATTCATTTTACAAATTTCAATTTGGAATCCTACTTTAACTGCACTGAGTAAATATGGAGTCTTGTGCTAATCTCTGTATTTAATAGGTAGAAATTATCACAGGTCAAGCTACCCTAAAATTTACGACATTTTGGTTAACTTTACCTATTGAAAGTATTATTAACTCTGATGTTCTAACAAATAATTACTTGGAGGTAAATATATCCTATTTATGTTACCTTATTTTTGAATATATTACCTATTGGTAAATTTTACCTATGTGTAAATTTTAACTCAACTAGTGTATTATTGTGTTGAGAAGTGAGTGAACCGAAAATATCGTATTGGAGCTCTATGAAATTGCCTTGATATTCGGCAGCACCCGAAAGTTCTGGAGGCTCGGCTGGCAATGCCCTTTTATTAAAATTCTATTACCGATTATTTCCACATACTAGGGTGCAAATATAGTCAAGATATTTTCCTTTAAAGAGACTTGGATGGGAAATCTGGATGTGGAAGTAGTGATTCCTTAGGCAGCGGTTTTTTACTTTTGGCACTTTAATTGTATATTATTGGCTCCACAAATTGTCCATCTATACTACGTTAATGGCTTCTCTTAATGACTGAAATAATTTTTAGATAAGAACTAAACCACATCCCTAATTGTTAAAACAACCTAATTAATATGAATTTTACAAATAGGTTAGGCGGGGGTTAGCTTCTGAATTACTATTTTATAGTCAAGTTCACTTTGAGGTATACTTGCCAAGTTACTGCTACAAAGAGGTTTAAAATTTATTTCTTTAGAGTGACTTTATGGTCAGTTTAACGGTAATTGAGTTAATGGTTGAAATCAGGTAGATAAGCTAGGTAGAATTTATCCAAGTTGTCGACTTAATATTACTTCAAAGGAGTGTAATAAAAGTGACCAAATAGGTTGCTATTTAGGTATACATTACGTAGGATTTCCAACAGAATCTACCTAGTAAGACATTCGACTATTAGGAATATTTTTAGTCGCTAAAAAGGTAAATACTACCTAATTATATTACCTATTTCGACCTTATTGGAAATTTATCCTTTTGGTCATTTTTGGTAGATTTATTTAGTAGTTTTTCACTTGCTGCTTTTGTTAAATTTACTTTCAAAGAAAACTGTATGAGGTAGATTAATTGGTATTATTTACATAAACTACAGTTTATGTAAATAATACCAATTAATATCTGTCTGTTATCTAAATAAAACTATTTGGTAAATTTCTATCGAAAGTCAATTTTTCCAATCAATTTTACGTCATAATTACTTTAATAAGTAAATTTGTCTTTTCCCAAGTCGAGTTGGAGCTAATTCTAACAAAAATGTTTGCTGGGGATTGAATGCATGGTGTTAAAAAAAAAATCGGTAAAGGTATTTACACAGAACTTCCCTCGTTCATGGCAGTCTCTCTAAAAAAATAATAATTACGAAATGACATTGAGAATAATAATCGGAGTAGAGTTATTGCTATTATTACAAAGAAAACTTGATAAGTTTTGGTCAAAAAAATATACAGATTGCTCATCCAACAGCAAAAGTTCAATACTAAATAGCAGGTGCCACATATGGCAGGCTTGCGCAAATACCTTTACAAATGTCCACCTTGACTGAATTATTTCTTGGGATGACCACCCTGTACATTTTTCAATAAAAGTATAATAGGTGCATATGCAAGATGTTACTGCCATCTGTCAATCTGTTCAATCCAACATTCACGGGTGGTTAAAAAATTTCATTTTTTAAAAAATTTTCAAAAGATGGTAAAATAATTTTCAAATTTTTTGCTTCTGAAATAGGTTTAAAATGTCAAAGGTAGAAATTTTAAATTAGAGCAAAAAGGAAAGTTTCCTTCTGTTCTATACTAGTGCTAAAAAAAGTTTAAAAATTAAAAATGATGTATTTTTACGTGAAAATTTTAAATTTGAGCAAATAAAAAAAAATTCGATCTATTTTAGTGGTAAAAACTTTTTGAAAAATGTTGGTGAAAAAAATTTTCAAAATTTTCTTTCTGAAATACCTAGGTTAGAATGTCATTTAAATTTGAGCATTCTGGTGTTAAATTTTTTTCCAAACTGGTAACAAAATGTTGCAAATATTTTTTTCCGAAATTGGTTTGGAATATCATGAAACGTGGAAATTTTAAATTTGAGCAAAAAAATTTTTTTCGTCTGTTCTATAGTAGTGATACATAAATGGATTAAAAATGTTTTAAAATTTTTTAAAAAATTCTTCAAAAACATTTTTAAATTTGTTTGAATAGTTTTAGAATGCCATGGAAACGTGGATAGTTAAAATCTGAACAAAGAAAGAAAAATTCTATCTTAGTGATAAAATTTCAAAAAACTTTTTTTTTTAATCAGGCTTAGAATGCCATGAAACGTGAAAATTTTAAATTTGAAGAAAGAAAAAAAAAATTCATTTTAGTAGTAAAAATTTTTTCAAAAATATCGGTGAAAAAAATTTTCAAAATTTTTTTTCCTGAAATAGGTTAAGCGTGTCATGAAACGTAGACATTTTAAATTTGAGCAAAAACAAATTTTTTTCATCTTGGTAAAAATTTTTTCAAAAATGTTTGAAAAAAATTTTCAAACATTTTTTTTTCCTGAAATAGGTTTAGCGCGTCATGAAACGTGGAAATTTTAAATTTGAGCAAAAAAAAAGTTTTTTCATCTTGGTAAAAATTTTTTCAAAAATGTTTGAAAAAAATTTTCAAAAATTGCTTTTTCCTGAAACAGGTTTAGCGCGTCATGGAACGTGGAAATTTTAAATTTGAGCAAAAAAAAATTTTTTTCACTATTTATTCCGTTTAGACGGTCCACCCTGTATATTTTTCAGTGAAAATTCTACCAGTTCTTCGCTGACAGTAGGGTTAACTACCTACCAAATTTGACTGCTCTCCGTCAAGTAGTTTTTTAGTAAATACACCAACAGACAGACAGACAGACAGACAGACCGACAGACAGACAGACAGACAGACTGACGGAATTGAAAAACCTATATTTTCGGAATCTACGTGTTCTGAAACGTCAGAATCCGAAAAAATCTCGGAGGGTGATTTTTTCTCAAATACAATACTTCCCTTCGGTATGCGAGGGAAGTAATTATTGGCAGACAAATATAACTGTGTATAAGAATTGGTAGACACTGAAAAGTATGACATTTTACTTCCCTCGCATACCGAAGGGAAGTATTGTATTCGAGAAAAAATCACCCTCCGAGATTTTTTCGGATTCTGACGTTTCAGAACACGTAGATTACGAAAATATAGGTTTTTCAATTCCGTCAGTCTGTCTGTCTGTTGGTGCATTTACTAAAAAACTACTTGACGGAGAGCAGTCAAATTTGGCAGGTAGTTGACGCTATTGTCAGCGCAGAACTGGTAGAAATTTCACTGGAAAATATACAGGGTGGACCGTCTAAACGGAATAAATAGTGTAAAAAAATTTTTTTCGCTCAAATTTAAAATTTCCACGTTTCATGACGCGCTAATCCTATTTCGGAAAAAAAAATTTTTGAAAATTTTTTTCGCCAACATTTTTGAAAAAATTTTTACCAAGATAAAAAAAATTTTTTTTGTTCAAATTTAAAATTTCCACGTTTCATGACACGCGAAACCTATTTCTGAAAAAAAAAATTTTTGAAAATTTTTTTCACCATTTTTGAAAAATTTTTTTACCAAGATAAAAAAATTTTTTTTTGCTCAAATTTAAAATTTATACGTTTCATGGCATTCTAAAAGTATTAAAAAAAAAATTAATTTTTTTTTACCAAGTTTTGAAAAAATTTTTTCTACTAAAATATTTTTTTTTTCTTCAAATTTAAAATTTCCACGTTTCATGGCATTTTAAGCCTGATTCAGAAAAAAAAAAATTTTTGAAAATTTTTTGAAATTTTTTTTTACCAACATTTTTGAAATTTTTTTTACCACTAAAATAGATGAATTTTTTTTATTTCTTCAAGTTCAAAATTTCCACGTTTGATAGCGTTCTAAATCTATTTAAAAGAAAAATTAGAAATTTTGTTTACTATTTTAAAAAAATTTTACCACTAAGATATAATTTTTTTCTTTGTTCAGATTTAAACTATCCACGTTTCCATGGCATTCTAAAACTATTCAAACAAATTTAAAAATGTTTTTGAAAAATTTTTAGAAAAATTTGAAAACATTTTTAATCTATTTATCACTACTATAGAATAGACGAAAAATTTGGTTTGCTCAAATTTAAAATTTCCACGTTTCATGACCTTTCAAACCAATTTCGTAACATTTTGTTACCAGTTTGGAAAAAAAATTAACACTAGAATAGATGGAAACTTTTTTTACTCAAATTTAAAAGTTTCACGTTTCATGACCTTCTAAACCTATTTAAAAAAATGTGTAATTTTTAAATCTTAAACTTCTTTTACCACTATTATAGAATAGACGCAAACTTTCCTTTTTGCTCAAATTTAAAATTTCTACGTTTGATATTTTAAACCTATTTCAGAAGAAAAGATTTAAATTTTTTTTTTTACATTTTTGAAAAATTAAAATAAAAATGAAATTTTTTAACCACCACTATACTTCAGCTCCATTACGCGAATGTTGAATTGATGTGACGGATGGCAATAATATCTGACATATACACCTATTATACTTTTATTGAAAAATATACAGGGTGGTCATCCCAAGAAATAATTCAGTCATGGTGGACATTTGTAAAGGTATTTGCGCAAACCTGCCATATGTGGCACCTGTTCATTAGTATTGAGCTTTTGCTGTTGAATGAGCAAACTGTATATTTTTTTGAACAAAACTTATCAAGTTTTCTTTGTAATAATAGCAATAACTATATTCCGATTATTATTCTCAATGTTATTTCGTAATTATTAATTTTTTAGAGTGACCGCCATGCACAAACAACGAGGGAAGTTCTGTGTAAAGACCTTTACCGATTTTTTTTATAAACACACGTGGTGATGCATTAATTATAATAATAATAATAATAATAATAATAATAATAATAATAATAATAATAATAATAATAATAATAATAATAATAATAATAATAAACTTTATTATCCACAGACCACATTATAACATATGGTATTGGACTCGTCAAACGATTACTTCAGGGAATAAATGCATAAATGATGACAACAAATATAAAATACTAAAGTACTAAAGTAATGGTAGACAAAAACAATTACAGACAGTCAGGCTATAGTTTCTGCGACTATATAGCTGAACATATACAATAATCATATTTCAAAACTGTGTCCCAAGATATTCTCTTATGTTGTAATATACATTATATAAAAGTAATTTTCTAACTTCCTCCTTAAATGATATTATAACTATTTAATTCTTTTTTTGTATGTGGCAGCTTGTTGTACAATTTGATACCCATATATTGTGGACTTTTTTCGAAAACAGATAGTGTATGTACTGGTATTGATAAGTCGTTTTTCCTTCTAGTTTTATAGGCATGGTTATAATTATTATATAAAAACTCATGTAAATTCTGCTTAACTAATATGACAATTTCATAAATCAAATATGCTCGGTATTGTTAACATTATTCAGTTCCCTGAAAACATTTCTGCAAAGATACTGTCTTATTTAATCCTTTTGTAGTTCTTACTGCCATTTTTTTAATTTTAAATATTCTTTCCCAGAAATGAGACGAACCCCAGAATACGATGCCATATTTCACCCGGGAGTAAAATTGAGCCTAGTAATAGGAGAGAACAACTGGTGTGCTAGAAGTTTTCTTTCTTCTACCCAGTGAAACCGTCATTCCACACTTAAATGGAAAACTAAAAATTATTTTATGAAAAAAATTGATGTTTGAAATGTCACTTATTTGGCATCGTTGGATTGAGAAAATTACGCACAATTCAAACATGCAATAATATATAGAATAGTATTTTATTGCGTAACGGTGACAACAATTTTACAATTTATGTTTGTTACATGTCCAGAAATTTCCAAGAATTCAAATAATGATAATAGCTTAACTTAGTAAAAATATTATTTTTAAGTAAATGTTGTTTCATTCACTTCTTCTAAGGTGTAAGGTTCTGCAAGTATTAAGAATTTTTTTACTGTATTTTGGAAATATTTACAGATGTAATTTTTTTCAGTTGAGTGGGCAACAAGTTATAATGATACAAACATTTATAAAAGCAGCCTTTTTCTAGAATTGTTGTATTATGAATTGGGTATGAGAAAGTGTCTTTACGTCTTGTATCATAGCTGTGATCTCTGAAATTGTCTTTAAACTCGTTCATATGCTTGAAAATGAAACAAAGACATTCATAAACAAAAAAACCTGGAGCTGTTAATAATTTGAGTGCTTTGAAGTGTTGTCGACATCATTCATCTACTCTCAAATCGGATAAGATTCGCAGTGCCCTTTTTTGAACTACGAAAATTTCTTGGATATGAGAACCACCCCAAAATATAATTCCATATGACATTAAACTGTAAAAATCTCCATAGTAAGCTGTGAGGAGAGTATTATGATTCACTACCTTCTTCAGTTCTTTTAACGAGTAGCAAACTGTACTTAGTCTGCTGCAGAGAGCCCGTACATGGTCCATCCAATTCATATGTACATCAATAATCACTCATAAGAATTTTGTATTTTCAGTGTAGGTAATATTTACATTGTTAATGTTTATTTCTGTTGGATATTCAATTTTATTTCTACTATGCTTAAATAAAATACAGTTGGTTTTATTATTATTTAATATCAACGAATTTCGCTGAAACCATTCCGATATATTATATATAGTTATAGCTTCAACAAGTTAGTTGATAGTTCTCTCACTTATTTTCAATTTTATAGTGGTAAAAACCATCTTTTAAATGTGGTTCTGTTACTGCATAAAGTCCTAAGTGCAACACATTCAGTGCCTAACCTGCCAACTATTTTAACTACATAACTTAAGTGCAACTCACTGTGGAAAGTGCATAATTCTTAACATCATTAAGCTGGCATCTTTTTTTGCTGAGGAATTGTCAAGGATAAAAACTTATCTACAACTGATATCCATGAAAAACTGTGTTTATGTTTAGAAATGTACAGGACCGGCTTTAAGTATTTTAAGCACTTCAACCATTCGTAGCAATGTCCTGCTTCAAATGCAAAGCTGTGGAAACCAAAGACGAACCTCTGGCCTCATGCGACAAATGCAATTGTAAATCTTGCCAACAATGTGCCAAGCTCTCTACCACCGAATATAGAGCAGCCGTTCTCAAATCAGCAAGATCACTGATTTATTTATGCTTAAACTGTAGATCAACCACTAAGATAACTCAAGAAAATAAGTCTCTAAACGAAATTCAAACAGACATCAAGAAAATTTACAACAAACTAAGTGAACTGCTGAAATTCCAACAAAAAAATGCTTCTAACCCAGCCATAAATGATCAAATCGCCGAACCCCTTCAAAAGGATATAATAACTCTAAGGAGTGAATTGCTTCAAGAGATTTCTAACACTAAACAAGAAGTCTCAATTCTAAAAGAATCAAACTTGGACTTGATTAAACTTCTTACAAATGCCAGCACTCAACCTACTGTTAGTGTTGCTCCTCAAACTTCACTCCTACCGATCCCAAATGCCCAGCCATCTTTGCAAAAACAAATTCCAAAAGTCCCGGTCATTAAGGAAAAATCGAACAAGCCTCAGGAACCAATGGGAAGAAATCACTCTATCCTGCCAGCCAACTGCAACCATAATAAGAATGGCAAAAATAATCAAGGGGAGACCCCAGTCAATCAAAACAATGACTTACAGTCATTTACCGTAGTAAGACGGAATCAACGGAAAACGAAACTAATAGGTACAAATACAGGAGGAACCAATGGTCATGTTAATGAACACGGTCTCGAGGGAAGAGAAACTGACGGGAAGTCCACAAACGAAAAAAACAAAAAAATTTGGCTGTTCTTATCAAGAGCAAAGGACCACGTCACGGAAGAAAAAGTGGAAAAATACATAAGGGAACGATCAATGAATGTAACAACAGATGTCTCAGTTAAGTTACTTAAAACTTTCCATAAATTAAAAGACAACAACTGCTTTTTAGTGGGAGTTGATCCCAGTCTAAAAGAAAAGGTATATGAAGTCTCTTTTTGGCCAAAGGGTATTGCCTTTGAAAGGTTTAACTTCAGAAGGGGCCAACACTTCCTGGACAACCCCCAACAAAGAAATGTTGGAGTGGAAGACAGTTCCTTCACTACTGATAATTCGGTTTTTCGAAGTCATTAAATGTATGTCCCACCAGGAAAGAGTCCTCAGATACAGAGGATCCCACCAACTTGGGTACCCATACTTCGCCTACCGCTAAACACATTGAATTATCTTGCCTGTACCAAAATGTCCGCGGACTAAATACTAAGACAACTGAGTACTTCACATCAACCTCAGATGCTGAATACCACATAATCGCCATCACCGAGAAGTGGATCCAAAACAACATCTTTAATAGCGAGCTACTTGACCAGCGCTATGTAACATTCCGCTGTGACAGAGACCTTGGAGCCATGTCCGTGTCATGTGGAGGTGGAGTCCTTCTGGCCATATCAAATGAGTATAAAGCAATTCAACTTGACTTACAGCACTTTCATTCTACTATTCCCAAGGTAGATATTGCAGGTTGCAAACTTTATATCAAACACATTGTACTATTAATATTTGTATTATACATTCCTCCAAATCTGAGTCTCAATGAATATCAATCACTATTTGAATGTTTTGAATCGGTGCTTACAGATGAGAGCAATGTACTTATAGTGGGGGACTTTAATCTCCCAGACCTTGCTAGGCATACATATAACCCTGACTTACGCGAAAACAAGGTTCAAAATAAGGTTCAATCATTACATAACTTTATGAGTTTATTCAACCTAACACAATTTAATAACGTCCTCAACTCTAACTTACGTGTCTTAGATCTAGTCCTTTCAAATTTCAGCTGCAATATACTTCAGGAGTCCGTTCCCCTTGTGGAAATTGATCCATTCCATCCTGCATTGCACATCAGTTTGTCGCTGAACACCAACTCAGCTGACATTTTTCCTGTCAGTTTATCGCATAAAAAATACAACTTTTATAAAGCCGATCTTCCTAAGCTCTATGAACTGATATTTAATATGGATTGGTCCATATTAAACAATTGTACATGTGCCAACACAGCATGCTCACTCTTTTATGAGATATTATACCCACTATTTGACACATGCGTTCCTCTATCGATATTTCATAAAAGGACATTTCCAGTGTGGTACACCTCAGATATCATAAAAAACATAAAGCGGAAGCATAGGATACACAAGAAATCCAAATTGCCCATTTACAAAGATCAATTTAATGAGATTCGTGCACTCACAAAGCAGCAAATTGCCACAGCATACAGGAATTATTGTACTAAAGCTGAATCAAATATAATGTCTGACCCTAGTCAATTTTGGTCTTTCATCCAGTCAAAAAAAGCCACCTCCGATATACCAGGCATATTATCTTCTGGAGATCAGCATTACATGACCCCAAACGATATAGTAAACGCCTTTGCCAACTTCTTTATGAGCGTATATAACACGCCGTCAAATGCTGTCAGCATGTCTGTTGAGGACTCTATTAACAGTCCACATATTGTGGTAAATCACTTAACCAGAGATAATGTCCTAAAGGCACTAAAAAAGCTAAAACCCAAATTAACTCAAGGCCCAGACAACATTCCGAGCTTTATTATTAAAGACTGTGTCGAAGCCTTCGCCACTCCCCTATGTATTATATTCAATCTCTCTCTGAAAACGAATACCTTCCCAATTAAATGGAAACTCGGAAGAATCAGACCAATCCTTAAAAAAGGCGACCCGGGCCTTGTTGACAATTATAGACCAATTTGCATGCTTTCCAACTTTGCAAAGGTTTTCGAGATGTGCCTATATGATGAAATATTTCCTCAAGTTAAATCCACTATCTCCCCATCGCAACATGGCTTCTATTCGTCAAGAAGCACCGTTACTAACCTTGTTTCATTCACAGAATTCGCAACTTCAACCCTAGACGCTCATAATCAATTTGACACAGTTTACACCGACTTCTCGAAGGCCTTCGACAGATTGGATCACACCATACTCTTAAATAAGCTACGTATCGTAGGATTCGACAAGGAACTCCTACTCTTTCTTCATTCTTATTTGTCAGATAGGGAACAATTTGTTGAATACAGAGGCCACCAATCACTTAGATTTACCGCTACCAGCGGTACCCCTCAAGGCAGTAACCTCGCTCCTCTGCTCTTCTCCCTATTCATCAACGATATCGGCAGACAAATTAGTAGCAATATGCTTCTATTCGCTGATGATCTAAAAATCTATAGGTCTATCCAGTCATTGGCTGACTGTCTGGATCTACAGGAGGATCTGTACCGAGTTGATAAATGGTGTCTAGAAAATAGACTACCCCTCAACATTGAAAAATGTAAGGTTATAACCTTTAGCCTAAAGCACAACAAAATTTTATTCAACTATACAATTCAGTCGATAAGCCTTGAGCGCTGCACAGTGCTTAAGGATCTTGGTATCACCATTGACTCCAAGCTATCATTCAATATGCACGTAGAAACTGTTACCAAGTCCGCACTAAAAATGTTAGGTTTTATCTTCAGAACCTGTCGATACTTTACTAATGTTGCTTCACTTAAAACTTTATACTACTGTTATGTAAGATCTAAGCTGGAGTATGGTTCAACAGTATGGAGTCCTATATATAATGAGTACACATCTAAACTAGAGCAAATCCAAAGAAAATTCTTGAAATTCCTAGCTATGAAATTGGATGGGGTTTATCCTCATCAAGGTACAGATCAATCAGCTCTCCTCAGCAGATTTAACATTCCCTCACTTGAAGCTAGAAGAAAATATCTTTCTCTACAATTTTTATACAAGTTGTGTAACAATCTGATGGACTGTGCTGAGCTGACTGCTCAACTTAACCTACTGGTTCCCAGATTTAATACTAGGTCCACCTCACTATTTTACCTTACTAGGGCTAATACAAATCTGGGCTTTAGGTCCCCCCTCTATCGCATGTGCTCACTTTATAATCACCTATCAATCCATTTAGACATTTACCACAATGATCATCGTCAATATTCTAATAAAGTCAAAGAATTGCTTTTATCTCATCAATAACGAGCCTCTCATAATCAAGAATTATGGTTAGTAATGCGTGCCGTATGCATCCAGATGACAGTTGGGCTATTAATAATCTTTTATTTTTAATTTTTAAACTGATTGTAACATTCAATTATTATGTTCTTATTTGTACTGTTCTCCTTAATTGTCTTGTAAATGGGATTTTCCTGTTAGTCAATAAAGCTTATTATTATTATTATTATTATTATATTTTGCATCACACTAGTTGCTTTCATCACAATACTATTATAATCTTTATCAAAGATTAAAATGTTCGTGTCATCAGCATAAGTAGTTATATACACTGAGTCATCATTTAGATATTGCTGCAAATCATTAATGTACAATAAAAAAAGGATCGGACCAAGCACACTGCCCTGCGGTACACCCAATACAACTCTACGAGTGCTTGAACAATACTTGGAGGAATTTGATGTAATACACGTCTTTTGATGTCTCTCACTAAGATAGGAATTGAACCAGTCATAAGTTACCCCTCTTATGCCAGGGTGTTCAATTTAAAAATCGAAAGTTAGTGCCACTTCTGGCGAAACCAGAAGTGAATAAAAAAATCAATTGAACGTCAAGAAGTGTCGCTTATTATGTATGTAGTATATCCTAAATTTCCATCAATTATCTTCAAAACTAAAGGAGAAAAGGGGGAACATAATTCATGTTACACCCGGTATATCAGAAACAAAGGGCACTAGGGACATAATAATTGCCATTTTGAAATCGTCTCAGGGTATTGTACTCCTCACTAGTGTATTGTATGGCCAATCATTCACGAAACACCCTGTATAAATCTATAATAGTGCCACATTTTGAACATTTATTGTGCAACTCTACAGTTATATTTAAATAACAAACAAATTCAAAAGTTACAAAAGGTGCAAAATAAAGCCATGAGAATATGAAAATGTAATAAACATACCATTGATACAATGTTGAATGTTCTAGATTTTTTAAATGCTATACAAGTCATAATTTTGAAGTCAATACAATTGATATTTAAAGTAAAAAGTGGCATGGTATTAATTATATAAAAAATGAATTCTGATTATTATACTCTTCGCAAATACAAAATGATAGTACGGGAGGCCGTAACCAAGATCTTCGCCTGATCGCCTGATGAATCACGACCATATAGATTGATAGATTATGACATAACCAACAAAAAAGTCCCCGGTGACGGAAATTTTTAGTGGGGCGAAAACTATTTAATTATTTATTGAAAATGTAAAAAATACAAGCTCAAAAATGTAATTCCCTAATGTCCGTTTGCGTATTGTGTCTTTATTTACATGAAAAATATACACAGAACATGGTAACGGAAATTTGTAGTGAGGCAGAACAATACTGGAGGTCGGAACAAAAAATTTATAACTTTTTTTTTGGGGTCTAATCGCCTAATGTCCGTTAAGAAAATTATTATTTAATTGATAATATTTTAAGTAAAAAAAAAATACAAACGGACGTTTGAAGTGGGGCGTTTGTCTGTAATTAAATTTTGAATATGAAGAATTTCTCGATGTAATTTTGTTACCCCCTAATGTCCGTTCTCTATCGGAAACGGTTTTTTTTTTGTTTCAAAAAGGCCAGAAAATTTACAAAGGACATTTTCAACGAGGCTGGGCTAAAAAAAATAGATTTCCGTCGGACTAGAAAAAAAAATCTCAATTTTCACCCAGTCCCAAATAGGAATCGAAGGGTAGGTTTAAAAGAAGTACAGAGGAGGATTTTTTCATGCACAAAAAAATACAAAATATTTTTTATTTTCATATAAAAATAAACGTTGAAGCTGCGTAGGGTCTTTCCAAGTGTAAACGTCCAGGTGGAGTGGCATGTAATGGCGCGCACGCGCAGAGCGTTAGATAAATCTGGCAAAGAACACGCGGGATGCAAGATATTGGCTGTGTAGCGTCTTTCCAAGCATCAACCGCCGGGTGGAGTGGCATGTGCCAGTGCGCACGCGCAGAGCACTAAATACAGATGCCGCCGTGCTGTATTACAGATCCCTGTACATTTCATTTCGTGTGAATACGCCCCATGAGAAATGTCCGATTGGCATTTTTTTTCTCGTGTATTCGGTGTATACTTCAATTTAAAACAAAAAGTAGCCATTAGGGAGTAACTTTTTTACACGCATTTTCTTTACATTCTCCTTTCCCGCTTTACCGATTTCGCCCCATGCAAAATGTCCGTTCTGTGTGAATTCTTATTATTTTATATATTTTTTACAAGATTCCACTGAAAATGGACATTAGGCGATGAAAAAAAAATGACATGATTTGTTACGGACGGAAAATTGTTTCCCAATTAATCGCCCCATTTTTGGGCTTTTTGTAAGAGAGATTTTCTGTTTGTTTTGTAAAAAACTACCCATTAAACCTCGTCATATCCATTAGGGAATAACAGGCTTTTTTGGTTACGGCCTCCCGCACTATGAAAACAATTTCATATCACTGTGTTGGTGATCGAATTCTGAACAACTTATAAAATGTCTGTAGTTTCGTCTGTCACGTTTCTTGTAAGCACGATAACTTAAGAACGAAAAGTTTGATTGTATTGAAATTTGGACAATAAGTTAGTATCGGCTAGAGGAGGAACCCTATTGTTTTTTAACAATATCGATCAATAAATAAAAAGTTATTAATTATTAAAAAAAAAAAAATTAAATGTTTTATAATTAAACAAAAAATGTCTAAAACTAATGCTATTTACAAAAAGACTGCGAAGAGTATTCTGTAGAATGTGCAACAATTATATAAAAAGTGCAATAAATCGGCAAAGATTATAGTGGTTAGCTTGATTACAATTAGGTTAGGATATAAAATTGTAATTATTTTATAGTTATCGTTATACCGGGTGTAACAGTATCATGGTATACCCCTTACTCCTTTAGTTTTGAAGATAATTGATTGAAATTAAGGATATACATATATTAGGATTTTCCTATCTGAATAAAGATTATTATTATTATTATTATATATTAAGCGGCACTTTTTTACATACAAATGATTTTTTTTTCACTTCTGGTTTCGCCGGAAGTGACACTAACTTTCGATTTTTAAATGGAACACCCTATATATCATTGCATTTTTGAATTCTGCATAATTTTCTGAATCCAACGATGCCAAATAAGTGACATTTCAAAAATCAATTTTTTTATAATACAATTTTTAGTTTTCCATTTAAGTGTGCCATGACGGTTACAATTTATTCTAAATGACCCGTGTAATGCTACAAAAATCGAAATCCCATTAAAAGCACTAAATTTCGTGATTTATGAGCAAATAAAATTCACCAAAATTGTTTTTGGGGCAAAACTCAATTTTTTCAAACGGAACCATATCGGTACCGTGGTACCATTTATTAGTAGTATAAGGAATTTATTCATAGTATTTAACTAAAAGAGAAAAGGGGGTATACTATGGTCCTGTTACACCCTGCATATATTCTTAAAACAAGCTAGTGAATAGATAATGTACTTTTCTACACATTTTTGCAATTTAATTGTAGGTTTTCTTAGCTAATAAAGACATTTTTTTATTATTATTATTACATATTATTAACATCCTAATATTTGCAATAAGTAAAAGATTCATTGCTCTGTAAAGTCCTTATTACATCACGACACATTCTGATTTAGAGTTAGAGAAGTTCAACTATATTTGGCTCGAGCTTTCCATGCTAGTCTTAAAATATTCTACTTGGCGTTGTAGTGGTAAAACTAATGGCACACACATTAATCGACATTTATTTTACCTGATATGCTGGTAGGATCATCCATGTAAGATTCTAATAAATTAAGGATATCCGGAGTGGGAAGCCGCCCCAATAAGAGACACACTTCATTCAGGTACATCAAAACACTATTATCTCCTAGTTCTCTGAAGTGCAACCTCCTGTACGCTCTTTCCGAAGTGACTCTCAAAAGACGGTTCATCTTTTCCTCATCTTTAGGTAACTTTAAGATTTCCCTTATTTTTTTGAACAAATCATACGCAGGCTTAATACTTGGAATGGGGAAAGTTTGTTCGAATAATGCATCCATTATTAGTGTTTGTATAACATCAAGTTGGGGGTAATCCATATGGGTGACTCGTCGATTTGATAGAATTTTCATCAGTGCTGCACAGGCAAACCCAACACTATCATAACTCGAAAGCTAAAACATTAAAAAACAGATGTACATACATTTATTGAAAGCTTAAAAACTCTTTCTTTACCACCTCTCAGATTACCCAGTAATCGTCTGAAATCTACAACATTAGTGTAATTCAGGGCCTTTCTAGAGATTTGACCGCTGGTGTTGAAAATCTAATATGTCGCCTCCTATTTCAAAAATAATAAAGTAACAATAACCAAAAACTTCGCCTAAGAGAAACAGTCAACATAAGTTAGTATGGATATTTTATATTAAAAAAAACATAAAACAATATATAATTTATTAATATATAGATATACAGGGTGAGTCCTCAACCGTTTGAAAGGTGAATAGATACTTTAAGGTAAAAATTGTGGCACATAAAAAATTGTATATGCTAAAATTATTTTGAAATCTACAGGATGTTTCAGATAGTGATGGCAAGCTAATACTTTTTAAAAGGAACACTCAATTCAGCCTATTTCTACACAGTACAGTGTGTAAAATTTCACAGGTAGCGGCCAAAATTTAATTGGAAGTGAAATGATGGCCTAATTTAAGAAAACACATTTTTCACTGATTTTAAACTTGACTGCAAACCCATATTTTATTAGAAAATGTGGAATAATGTGACAACGCCTCAGTGTTACTCCAAAAATGATATGTCTGGATAGAAAATTAAGAGCCAAACATAAATATATGAAAACATGTTTGGTTTTCCATTTAAAAAATCGAGTATTAGCTTGCCATCGCTATGTGAAACACAGTGTAGATTTAAAAGTAATTTTAGAATATGCCATTTTTGATCTTCCAGAATTTTTATCTGTCAAATTTCAAACGGCTGACCGTCCACACCACTAGTGACTCGCCCTGAATATACTATATATCGGTAGAAAGACAGGTAGGTACTTATCACACAAAGCGAGAGAATTTTCAGTTAAACCAAAATAAAACAAAAAAGAAAACGTTTAGAAACATTAAAAAATAAAGTGCACAGAATGAACTTAGAACATACTACATACTTACATACATTATGTTTGTTATAACAATTAGAATCATACTTTCAAAACATAATTGAAAAAAAAATAAAAATTAATATAACCATGAAAATTAGAAATGATCAGTCGATATTTAATATAAAACTCAGAAATAATTGTGCATATCCACTAAAAGTACTTTTTAATAATAATATCAACCATTTATACCGGTTATATATGTAAACTTGTTACTACTTGTTTGGTGGGTATGTTTGTTAAAATATTTAAACAATAAAAATAAAAAAATTGTCTTTCGTACGACATTGTCGATTTCAAACAATTTATAATAACATTAAGTTTCGAGAATGATCTCTCTCCTGTTGCTACAGCTACTGGTATTATCAGTAAAGTTCTTAAAGCAACTGTTAAATTTAGAAATTGTCATGCTATACTTACTAAAACTTTATTTCCCGTGTTTATTTCCAACTAATGGTAATTTAAAATTTAACTATATAAAAAAACTGCTCTGATCAAATCAAATTAAAAAACGCATGGTCCGTTTATCCGATCGCCTAAAGCCGCCACCCTCTAAAACTGACGAAGGTGTGCGGTGCACACCTCGCACACCCGCTCTACACGGCCTTGGTGTCATTTGTCCCGCTTATGGATCAGTCCATCAACTTTCATAACCAAGTATGTAGTCAGTCATGTTAGATACTCGGCGACAGTTGCTATTATTACTTTTAATGCCTATAATGAAAATAGTGAAAGTTCAGACATTTTCAAACAATATGCTTAATGTCTCTCGTTTTAATATTCTCCGATTAATTTAAAATTTTGACTATATTAGTTTCTTATAAAAGGTACAAAATTAAGAGTGACAAAAAAAAAATCGATGTGGAACAATGCCACCATAACATAGTGTTTAGGGCATCTTTATAGAATATTCATAGACCCTACTTTCACAGAACCATTGATATTTGTACTCTAAACAGTATTTTTGTTATGTTCTTATAGGATTAGTTGCCAGGTTGTACACAACTACAGAATAGTTTGACACTGTTTACCTTCATTTCATATTACCTACTACCGACTCTTTAATAATGAAAAACGTTTGTTCTGTACTCAATTATTGAGTGAAAAAGCAGAGACTTTATTTTAAATTTACTGAACTCTGTCCTTTATAATAGGCCGAGAGGCGACTGTATAGATTTCCTATGAATAAGATACATGATAAACTTTATGTGAGTAAGTACTACCGCAGACCTACAGGGAACCACTTTTCATATAAGCAAATTTTGCCCGCGTCATAGAATTCTGGCGTGAGCGAAGCAGCCTTAAGGGGATGCGGGCAAATAAGAAGAGGCACCCTAATTTTTGTAATAACTAGGAGGTTTGTACTTTCATTAAAAATAAAAAATCATCCATGTATTCGACGACTTCAGAAAACAAAAAAAAAATTTAATTGAGGGTGTATCAGCGTTGCGGGCAAATTGAGCATGGCACCCCACTGTAATTTCATTGTACTCTTTTAATGAATTTTTACCTGCAGAATACTATAATACAAGAAACTTTAATTACGTGTACCCTATACACAGATTGACACTATCAGAGAAAAATGTGCAGTATAGTTGTATAAAGCTTTATAATAAACTTCCACATAATATTATTGAGAGCTTTCCTCTATTTAAAAATAAAATTTTTAGGTTGTTATTAAGTTTGGAACCTTATACTATATCAGAGTACCTATGTAATTAAATAGTAAATGTAATATATTGTTTGTAGATATAAATGTAGTATGTAGTGTTTATGTGCCGACGTTTATTTTACTTAATGTTGCTATTACATGTATAATGTATTTTGTGGTGTTACTTGAAAATAAAAAATGTTTATTATTATTATTATTATTATGCCTTAAAACCTACATCTTGATGTAAGTTTTATTCATGTATTCGAAAACATAAAAAATCGTGACCGGAAATGACACCAAAATTCCATGATGCGGGCAAAATTTGTTTATATGAAAAGTGGCTACCTGTAGGTATGTGGTAGTACTTTATTCACATGAAGTTTTTCATGTATCCTATTCATAGGAAATCTGTACAGCCGGCTCTCTACCTCTACCTATAATGAATTTTATAATATGTATTGTAACATAATTTTTTGTGAATTATAATAAAAACTATTATTAATGTTATTTAATGATTTTTCAAAGGGAGAAAATACTGTGAAAAATATAATGTTTTTACTCAAATATGTGTTAATTATATTAAAAATAAATTCTGATTATTTATAATATATACAATCTCAGTTGGGACAGCATAAAAACGAAAACACGGAGTAAAGTAAAGTATCTCCTTTATTTGGGGCAGAACCATTGATATCTGTCCTTTAAACAGTATTTTTGTTATGTTCTTCTAGCATTGGTTGTTAGGTTGCACCTTTGATTTTATACCACTTAGATTGGCCACGTAATAGGCGAGCCCGTGGCAATAAATTTTACTTTTGGATGCCACTCATAGAGAGCGCAACAGTCAACTAAACAAATTTTTACAGTCGACCAGATTAATTTTATGGGCAGTGTCGGTGTGAAACTTTATATGAACGACTGCTCCCCACTTCAGTGCAGTGTTGATAGAATAAATACATACTACTGGAACCTAAACGTTCCGTTGCTAAGCAACTATAACCCATTGAGATATCGCCAAATCAATTTTATTAGCGATGAAAATATTCGGATGTCCGGAATCGAATGACAAGAATATTCGGATTAATCATTCGATGTCGAACTAATTTTCAATAATGTACTAAAATAGATATAAACAAGCTAACCATTACACTCTTCGCCGATTCATATTTTAGACATTTTTCTTATTTAATTATACTTACATCAGTCGTTATACAGATTTTTATGCGCCCCACGTTTTTATTTTAGTTGATTTATTACCAGACGACAGAATCTCAAGAAGGTCCAGGTTTGTGTCCTAATTATTTTGTAGTTTTTAGTACAGCTGATGATTTAAAATAAAACCATTTAACTTAAAAGTTTTATTACCTATTTTTGTTTTTAACTTTTTCGTCTTATATTTAGAAAGAACATTTTGATATAATATACAATTCAAATGTATTGACTCCTCATTTTAACCGCGAATATCTCCGAAACGGAGAAGAAAAAATTGAAAAAATTATATGTTCATTAATTATGAGTCTATTCTAACTCAGTCACTGAAATTTGAATAACATACATTGAACAGTTTTGAAGTTCTGTTAAGTTATATTGAAAAATGTCCTACTTTTTAAGGAAATTTTGACCATACCAGTTTTAAATCCATTATATCTTAAAAAATATACGTACTATCTAAATAATATTTTAGACACCGATAAAGCAGGGCATTTTTTGTATGAAGAAATTTTTTCATATTTTTTTATTCTAAAATTTGGCAGTTATTCTCAAAAACGTGACGTCATGTTTATTCGGCTATTTATCAATGTATTTAAAAAATGTTTGTTAAAATAGTTAATTATGTAAAATGTAAGCATTTTCAGAAAAAAATATTAGTATATATCAAACATTAATTTAATTATCAAACGTAATAGATAATATTAGTGCAAACTTGGAATGATATTATCCTTTACGCTTGATAACTAAATTAATATTTGATATATACCAATTCTTTTTTCTGAAAATGCTTACATTTTATATAATTAGCTATTTTAACATTTTTTTTTTAAATACAATGATAAATAACCAAATAAACATGACCTCACATTTTTGAGAATATCTGCAAAATTTTAGAATAAACGAATTCTGAAAAATCCCCTACAAAAAATGGCCTACTTTATCGACGCCTAAAATATTATTTACAAAGTATGCATATTTTAAAGGATTAAAAACTGGTATGGTCAAAATTTCTTTAAGAAGTAGGACATTTTTCAATATAACTTAGCAGAACTTCAAAAGTGTCCAATGTACATTAATTTAAATTTCAGCTGTTGATTTAGAATAGACTCATAATAAATACATAATTTTTTCAATTTTTTCTGCTCCTTCATTTCTGAGATATTCGCGGTTAAAGCAGACGCTGATGCAGCAGCATTTTGTTAAGGGGGGGGGGGGGCAATTATTTAATAGGTGAAAATAAAATAAATGCATTAAATTGAATTTATTTTTATATCATGTTTTCTTATCTAAACTTTGCTCCAGGAGGGGGCGACACTCCCTTCGCCCCCCTCTGAATCTGCGCCTGGGTTAAAGTGAGGGGTCAATACATTTGAATCGTATATTAGTTACATAGTTACACACAGGTCTACTTAAAACGTGTTAATAAAATAATAATATTAAAATTTGTCCGCCGCCATTTTGATTTCTGAATTTTGACTAAAAATTTGTACTTCGAGATTCCGAAAACCCCCATATATCGAATTTGAGTCGAATCGGACTGTAAATGATAAAATTTATCCGTCGTCTTGGCGCTGCCATTTTGATTGCTGAATTTGCGTAATTCGCGACTCCGAAAACCCCCAAATATATACATTGAGTCGAATCGGACTAAAAATGATAAAATTTGTGTGCCATCTTGGCGCCGCCATTTTGATTTTTGAATTTTGACAAAAGATTTGTAATTCGCGACCCTGAAAACCCCCAAATATAGACATTGAATCGAATCCGGCTAAAAATGATAAAATTTGTCTGCCATCTTGACACCGCCATTTTGATTTCTGAATTTTTACCAAAAATTTGTAATTAGCAACTCCGAAAACCCTGAGATGTCGACTCTGAATCAAATTGGACTACAAATGACAAAGTTGGTCCACCATTTTGAAACAGCCATCTTGAATTTTTGTTATATGAAAGTGTTCAAAATCAATTGTCACCGGAACTATACGTATGTGTGCAAAGTTTCATAAGAATCGGTTTAGTAGAAGTAAACAAATTAAAAAATGTTAATCTATTATATATTCAGAACAAAAATAAATATAAAATTTCGCAAAAGTGAATATAATCGCCATCACCGAGACGTGGATCCAAAACAACATCTTTAATAGCGAGCTACTTGACCAGCGCTATGTAACATTCCGCTGTGACAGAGACCTTGGAGCCATGTCCGTGTCACGTGGAGGTGGAGTCCTTCTGGCCATATCAAATGAGTATAAAGCAATTCAACTTGACTTACAGCACTTTCATTCTACTATTCCCAAGGTAGATATTGCAGGTTGCAAACTTTATATCAAACACATTGTACTATTAATATTTGTATTATACATTCCTCCAAATCTGAGTCTCAATGAATATCAATCACTATTTGAATGTTTTGAATCGGTGCTTACAGATGAGAGCAATGTACTTATAGTGGGGGACTTTAATCTCCCAGACCTTGCTAGGCATACATATAACCCTGACTTAGGCGAAAACAAGGTTCAAAATAAGGTTCAATCATTACATAACTTTATGAGTTTATTCAACCTAACACAATTTAATAACGTCCTCAACTCTAACTTACGTGTCTTAGATCTAGTCCTTTCAAATTTCAGCTGCAATATACTTCAGGAGTCCGTTCCCCTTGTGGAAATTGATCCATTCCATCCTGCATTGCACATCAGTTTGTCGCTGAACACCAACTCAGCTGACATTTTTCCTGTCAGTTTATCGCATAAAAAATACAACTTTTATAAAGCCGATCTTCCTAAGCTCTATGAACTGATATTTAATATGGATTGGTCCATATTAAACAATTGTACATGTGCCAACACAGCATGCTCACTCTTTTATGAGATATTATACCCACTATTTGACACATGCGTTCCTCTATCGATATTTCATAAAAGGACATTTCCAGTGTGGTACACCTCAGATATCATAAAAAACATAAAGCGGAAGCATAGGATACACAAGAAATGGAAAAATCCAAATTGCCCATTTACAAAGATCAATTTAATGAGATTCGTGCACTCACAAAGCAGCAAATTGCCACAGCATACAGGAATTATTGTACTAAAGCTGAATCAAATATAATGTCTGACCCTAGTCAATTTTGGTCTTTCATCCAGTCAAAAAAAGCCACCTCCGATATACCAGGCATATTATCTTCTGGAGATCAGCATTACATGACCCCAAACGATATAGTAAACGCCTTTGCCAACTTCTTTATGAGCGTATATAACACGCCGTCAAATGCTGTCAGCATGTCTGTTGAGGACTCTATTAACAGTCCACATATTGTGGTAAATCACTTAACCAGAGATAATGTCCTAAAGGCACTAAAAAAGCTAAAACCCAAATTAACTCAAGGCCCAGACAACATTCCGAGCTTTATTATTAAAGACTGTGCCGAAGCCTTCGCCACTCCCCTATGTATTATATTCAATCTCTCTCTGAAAACGAATACCTTCCCAATTAAATGGAAACTCGGAAGAATCAGACCAATCCTTAAAAAAGGCGACCCGGGCCTTGTTGACAATTATAGACCAATTTGCATGCTTTCCAACTTTGCAAAGGTTTTCGAGATGTGCCTATATGATGAAATATTTCCTCAAGTTAAATCCACTATCTCCCCATCGCAACATGGCTTCTATTCATCAAGAAGCACCGTTACTAACCTTGTTTCATTCACAGAATTCGCAACTTCAACCCTAGACGCTCATAATCAATTTGACACAGTTTACACCGACTTCTCGAAGGCCTTCGACAGATTGGATCACACCATACTCTTAAATAAGCTACGTATCGTAGGATTCGACAAGGAACTCCTACTCTTTCTTCATTCTTATTTGTCAGATAGGGAACAATTTGTTGAATACAGAGGCCACCAATCACTTAGATTTACCGCTACCAGCGGTACCCCTCAAGGCAGTAACCTCGCTCCTCTGCTCTTCTCCCTATTCATCAACGATATCGGCAGACAAATTAGTAGCAATATGCTTCTATTCGCTGATGATCTAAAAATCTATAGGTCTATCCAGTCATTGGCTGACTGTCTGGATCTACAGGAGGATCTGTACCGAGTTGATAAATGGTGTCTAGAAAATAGACTACCCCTCAACATTGAAAAATGTAAGGTTATAACCTTTAGCCTAAAGCACAACAAAATTTTATTCAACTATACAATTCAGTCGATAAGCCTTGAGCGCTGCACAGTGCTTAAGGATCTTGGTATCACCATTGACTCCAAGCTATCATTCAATATGCACGTAGAAACTGTTACCAAATCCGCACTAAAAATGTTAGGTTTTATCTTCAGAACCTGTCGATACTTTTCTAATGTTGCTTCACTTAAAACTTTATACTACTGTTATGTAAGATCTAAGCTGGAGTATGGTTCAACAGTATGGAGTCCTATATATAATGAGTACACATCTAAACTAGAGCAAATCCAAAGAAAATTCTTGAAATTCCTAGCTATGAAATTGGATGGGGTTTATCCTCATCAAGGTACAGATCAATCAGCTCTCCTCGGCAGATTTAACATTCCCTCACTTGAAGCTAGAAGAAAATATCTTTCTCTACAATTTTTATACAAGTTGTGTAACAATCTGATGGACTGTGCTGAGCTGACTGCTCAACTTAACCTACTGGTTCCCAGATTTAATACTAGGTCCACCTCACTATTTTACCTTACTAGGGCTAATACAAATCTGGGCTTTAGGTCCCCCCTCTATCGCATGTGCTCACTTTATAATCACCTATCAATCCATTTAGACATTTACCACAATGATCATCGTCAATATTCTAATAAAGTCAAAGAATTGCTTTTATCTCATCAATAACGAGCCTCTCATAATCAAGAATTATGGTTAGTAATGCGTGCCGTATGCATCCAGATGACAGTTGTGCTATTAATAATCTTTTATTTTTAATTTTTAAACTGATTGTAACATTCAATTATTATGTTCTTATTTGTACTGTTCTCCTTAATTGTCTTGTAAATGGGATTTTCCTGTTAGTCAATAAAGCTTATTATTATTATTATTATTATAATAATAAGATATAATTAAAAAATATATATTTCCCAAACGGCGCCTTATGCACATTTATTTAAAAATTTATTACATTTTAAACGTCATGTTTTTCTATTTTAGAAACTAAAATAAATTATAAATAAGAAACACTTACAATTTAAAAGTAATTGCCGAGTAAAAATTGTTTTTTAATCCTCGAAATATTGTCCAAGAAAATTTGAATCGATTTATTTCCGCGCTTCACCTTTTTCAATCAAAGCCTTCACTAACGGTTCCGCCTTTTAGCAAAGACTGAAGTAAGTCATAACATGCCTTTAGTTGGCTGCAGAATTGCAACGTATGTCGAAGATAATTCATACCGAGGTTACAAGCGCTCCCTCTGTTATTCACCTCCAAAAGTTGTCGAAAAACTGTTTACATTGGTGGCCAATCTAAGTAGTATAAAATCAAAGGTTGTACACAACTAGAGAAGAGTTTGACAGCATTTCCCTTCATTTCATAGTATCACCTACTACTGATTGTTTTTTAAAGAATCAGTAGAATCATTATTAAATGAAAAACAAAATTAATGGGAAATTTTGAAACAAAAAAGAAATGAAGTGGTTAACACATTGAAATTAAAAAAGACCTAATATTATGGGGAAAAAAATTATGCTTAATAATCCTAAATTAATGTGGAAACCTTTAAATCTTTAACTAAACCAAACTTACAAAGTGAAAATAATATAGGTATTGAAATAAATAATTCAGTCTGTATTTTTTACAAATGAGGAATTTGCTGATCTTTTAATAATTTTTATCTACTCTTAGTAGATTAGGGATTTATCAAACTCCCTAGTGATTTATTTTTACACTAGTCACTTTTAACTTCATGCCGAGCTTGTCCAATTGATGTAACATGCAAAATAAAGCGGTTATTATTGAAGGGAGGAAGGTCATTTGTCATGTTTGAATAGTTTGGACGTTGTCAAACTATTATATTAATATTTATTGTTATAATTGTAGATAAAGTATATTATTCAACTTGCTATAATGGTAATAACAAACTTGATGATTTACAGTACTTGCCTACGGCTCACGCTGCAAACTTCATCTGCGTGAGTTATTACTATCATTATCGCTTGTTAAATAATATATTATTTTATAGCTAGCATTGATGAAATAATTGACTCCACCCCTATTGCAATTCAGTGGTCATGAAGAAATTATGAAGCTACTGAATCTGAATTTAAAGAATTTTCACCACTACTTTCTAACGGTACCTAAAGGTAAATTTCCCAAAGCACTGAAAACTAGCACAGTTTTCTAGTCCAAAAATAGAAAACTTAAATGAAGCTTATGACTTTAGGCCAATTAATACTTTGTCGCCTCCCGAAAAAAAATATTAGCATTAGCAGTTTATCATCAATCATATTCAGTGATCGGTATCTGGGTTTAATTTTCAGGTGCGACATTACAGGGATTTATTGAAATATAATAAATTAACTAAATAAGCACAATGTTGAGATGTTTAAGTTCACTGAAAAATAAATAAATTTTGATTCACTTTTCGTGTAATATAAATTATACAGAAAACGCTATTTAATTTAAAGAAACAGAGCGCGTAAACAATGCACACCTACAACACATGGCCGACACGCTTGCAATACACGCCAAACATTATTTACTATTTACTTGCCTTTAAATTGAATGGACTTGGCCCAAGCCAGGGACTAGTTTATAATTATGCTTACTGAAAGAACGACTTATTATCAATATGCCGAATTTTAATCCGAGGAAAATTACTGTCGAAAAATGGATTAAGCCTTAAAATGAACTACATTTTGAGGACGAAAAAATAATTTGTAATATTAATATTTGTGATGTCACAATATGGTGGATACAGAAAAATGTTGTTTTAAAACATGTAAATAGCTACACACAAGAGTGTAATACAAAAAAGGAAAAGAGAATTTCAAAAGACGAGTTTTATTTCGATTTGGCTCTTTTGTTAATATGTTTAAATCTTCCATGGAGTGTATTAAATAACGTTCATTTTACACATCTTCTAAACAAATATTGTGGGGGCAACATGTTCCAAGTGAAAGCCTGCTTCGTAAAAAAAATCTCAGCAAATTATATGAAGAAAAACTGGAAGTTATTCGGAGTGATCTTCAAAATGGCTGGTTCTGGGTTACAATAGACGAAACGGCAGACTTGTTGAGAAATAAAGTTGCCAATTTATTACTTACAAAATTACATGTTGACGGTCCTGGCAAGTGCCATTTAATAGCATGGTTTTAGAAACAGTTTATGGCGAGTCAGTGTTCAATTTTTTTTTAAAACACTTTAAAATGGTTTTGACAAGACTTTGTTTTTACTAGTGATTTAGTGTCATATATGTTAAGTGTTGGAAAAAAAATTAAAACGAAATACCCACAAGTGTTACATGTTACTTGTTTAGCGCATAGGTTATACCACTTATGCGAAAAAGTACGATATTGTTTCACAAACACAAATGTTGACAAACTTATTGCTAATATAAAGAAAATTTTTCTAAAAGCTTCTAGGTAGTGGAATAACACATTTCCAAGAAAAATGTCCTAATTTGCCATTCCGTTGGGGAATATTCCAAATATTAAAAATTATTTAAAATTTATTTTCAAATGTTTTAAAATAATAACAAGAATTATAGAAAACCTTCAATGTCCATATTTGTCATTGGAAGAAACATTAAACAAACTAGATACTGTTCAAAAAACAATTAATGAAATTCCGGGTGCAATTGGTGAGGTTACATAAAAAAAGTGGGTTGCAGTTTTATAAAGTAATCTAGGCTTGGCGGTCGTATTTGCCATTAGCAAAAAAATTGTGACAGAACCAGGTGCCTTCCTTGATGAGGTGCCTATGAATATCTCTAGATATGCTTCCCTCACTTCTGTGGAATGCGAAAGATCATTTTCGACCTTAGAGTGAATATTTAACATTAAAAGAAATAGTCTCTCATCTGAAAATTTGGAAAAAATACTTACCGTATACTTTGAAACTATGAACACTCAGTAAAAGTATAAAGTTTGAAACTTGAAAGTGCTGTGTGAATTTATAACAATTTATGTGTGAAATATGTGTACATACATTTATTATGCCAACATACATCATAAACGCATACGGTAGGTTCATATTACATTTAATTTTGTAAGAGAGAACAAACTTACATTTAATATTTTGATGTAAAATTTCATATATGTGCGCCACTGGTATTAAACCCAAATTCCGTTCACTGATTATATTACCAGCTTATTTTAATAATAATAATCTATTTATGGGTCATTAATCTGGTTTTAGAGAGCTAAACATTTGTGGAAACTACACTTCAATTGATGATTGCGCACTGGAATAATCAAAACAATGGCAATAAACACATGGTGGCAGTATTCTTGAATTTTAAAAGAGTATCAGAAACAATTAGGAATTTCCATACTTCTCCAATAATCTTCAAAATTTTCAGAAACTTAGTTTCAGAGAAGACGCAATAATAAGGCAGCAAAAATTCGAAAAACAAATTAGAAATACAAATAAATTACTTAACTGGAAAGCCCCTCTAGTGATGTGTTGCCTTATTTTTCAATAAAGATTTTCAATTTCAATTCTTCAATGTCATGAAAATTACTAAACTGGAACATACAGCTAATTATTATATAATTTACCTTAACATCTACTTTTCGTAATAAGGAATATGAATTTGAAAGTCAATAACATTTGGTAATTTTGTCTTCGACCTAAGGAAATTTAATTTGTAGATTCTTAATTGAAGACTATCAGACATACACAGAGAGAAATCGCTTTGGAACATTTTGCACAATGTTGTGGAACAACGTCTTGTTGCATTTTTTTAAACAATTGTAAAATTTTAAGCTACAACGTTATATAGTTTTATACATTTTAATTGCCCATAATTCTTGTGCGTGTTATTTATCCAATGTAAAGATACAGTTACAATGAATTTATTGGAAACTTCGACCAACAAATTGGCGGAATTTAGAGTTAATTTTATTTATTTTTGCTCAACAAGTCATAGCAAATTAAACTTAATTAATTGTTAATAGTATCCTCAAACTATATATTTTGTTGCCATTCTATTTAAAATTAGTTTTAAGTAGAAGAATTGTTTAAAGGATTTGCACAACTTGTGTAACATAAAAGTGTGATTTTATTTTATAAACGGTTGTTGACAAACTTGTGAAACTAGGAGTCCCAACATATTTATTTCCGCTGAACAATAACAGTAATCTACGCCGCCCGCACAAACCGAACAATTTAATGACATACTATTCACAATCAGTTTGATGATATTGTTTTAAAATTTTGAATAATTGTTTCATTTGTTTCACGTAAAGGCTATTGGTTACAAAATTTGTACTGACTCTTAAATTAACTGCATTTTCGTTAACATATAAAAAGGTTTCTTGTTTCTCTATATGCAAAGAATGCATGATACCTATCTTCTATTTGATTTCTTTTACAGCTTGAGAGTAATTTCGTTTTCTTATGCGAAGCGAAAGAAAACTGTTCCTAAACTACTAAACTCAAAAGGCAAACTTGTAAAAGAACTGCTTCAAAACGAAGATAACACTTCTGATGGTAAGCAAATACATTTGATTTTGGTGATGAACTGATAAATGTTATTTTTTTAATTTTTTTTTAAGAATATAACATGACTACCACATAAGCTACTGCCTTTATTATTACAAGCTGCAGTAATAGAAGCTAAAAAGAAGAAGCACTGGAAGCCTTCCAAATTAGAATTATTAAATGTAAGAATAATGTAAGTCACCTACTTCTTTTCAACTAAAACTGTATGCATATAAAATTTATTTGTATTTAAAAAAATTGAAATGTTTTCATTTACCATATGATAATATATAAATGCATGGTGCTGTATTATGTATTGCTGTTCTGTTAAAATAAAATATTTATTCTTTAATTTCTTTTATTGAAAATCCATTAATACCTCCAATTTTGGAAAAAATATTTCACAATCTGTGCTACAGAATAATACAATTAGAATGAAGTGGATACATACAGTGTGTGAAATGAGTGCACGGTGAACCAAAAAATATATACATAATTTGGAGATTATAGACGCACCCCTGTTCATGCATTACTGAATAACAGCTTCTTTGAATTAAGTGTATATATTGTGCAAAATGAATTACAAAGTTGACAAAATAAACATACAATTTGTGGATTTCTCATTTAGAAATTGTGGAAACTAAAAACATGTTCTCTTAAAAAACTATAAACGTTGTGTCACTTAAGAGCACGATTTTTTGTAAATATGTTTTACAAATGAAGAGGTTTAGATGTGAATGTTTGTTTAGGAAATCTTCAGAATATATTCAAAAATTTCACACAAATTATAAAAACTAACTTAACCTGTTCAGAGATTTGTTCCATAAGTGGAATAAAATCATGTATTTTTATGCAACCATAATTCAAATTTGTAAAGAATTCAATTTATGTGATTTTTAAGTTTGTACAAAAATTTCAAACAATGTTAATGCATAAACTGTACAAAGCCATTGCCCCAAAAATGTATCATTTATTTGCACAAATTGTTCCTGTCACTATTTTAAGACCTATTTGGAGTACAATTTTCTACAATTGTGGTAAAATATCACACACATTTTTCTCTGTGTAGAAGTTTCAACTGTAACAGACTCAATTTTTAATATTACAATTATTTTCGACATGACATATTGAAAAATACTAACACAGTAAAACAAAATATTAAATAAATTATTTAAAAAAAAAATACTTTAAGCAAACTTAATATAAATTACTTTTGTGAACTCAACTAGACATGTTTACCTGTTAAACTATTAATTATATTAGAAAAAAATAAACCATTTTCTAGCTTTTTTGTTTATTTGTACTTTTTCACACGTGGGTTTTTTAGAAGTGTAATAAACTATATTTAGTGAAGTATTTTGTTTCCAACTAAATTTCTTCCTTACATGATGAGATAACCGTATACCACAATCATGTTATTTAGGCATCTCTATGATTAACTATAATAGTAACTCTACCTGTAATTTCGACAGCATTGATGCATTTTATTTAACTTTTAAATTCCATCTTAATAATGCATTTCCATATAGAAGAGTTATAATAAAAAAACCTTGGTAGGTACACAAGAAATTAAGCGTATGTAACTTTTTCAAAAGATCGTTGTTGTAGGGACATCCCTACAAAGTTTCATGAAGAAATTTGAGTTATTAACAAAGTTGCAGTCACTAATGGTCATGCCAGTTCACACGAAAAGCCCGAGCACGAAAGAGTGACTGCAAAAAAGATGTTTTATCGCCTGTTTTTTCATAGTTGATTGAGAGCTTGGAAAAAATCGTAAAAATTTCTATTAAATCAATCTCAAAAAAAAAACGAAATTATGTATTTTCTATCAAGGGTTAAAAATTCACCTATGGGCGCTCGAAGTGGGTGAAATCATCCCCAAAACATCAAATAAATTTCGTGATTGTAGATTTCTCATAAATTAAATATTTTAACCACATGCAGGATTATACTTTATGTAGAAAAATGTAATAAACCCGGCTGTGAGAAGATTACCTGAAATATTAGCAAATGATTACAAAAAGACATTAACGGCGCAGGCCAATCCAGCGCAAATATTTAATTGATGGTGATTTGAATTATATTCCGTTCCGACCATAATCGAGGTAAGCCCGAGGTATTAAAGATTTAGGAGTACCCAAAATAGCCACCATTTTTATCAGAGATTTTACATTTACAAGATAAAACTATTCTACTGAAATAAGTGTAAGGCATAAGTAGTTGATAGTAAATATAAATTATTATTAAAGTAATTGTGCTCTAAAAAGAGTCGTTGTATTCTCAAGATTTTGTCCAAATGACTATATTCAAGGAATTTTTCTTAGGCCCGTATCTGGAAAAAGAAACAGCAGATATTTCGAGAGAATACCCGTAAAACTGTTTTCCGTACATATTATTTTAACTTAGACTGTTTTTTCCTATTTAACGAGTTGGTAGAAATTGGTTTTCTGTTTACTTTTACGAATTAAAATAAATGTATTACTTTAAAGACGTTGAGGCTGCCAACCCAGCGGTATTTTATCAGAGGTGATACAGAAAATATCAAGTATCAAAACATTAATATTGTTAAATTCAGTGATAAAAGCAAATATTTCTGCTGGTGAATTACATCAATGGCGCCAGCATAATGAAAAACTACTCAATATAAGACCTCTAATTTGCTTTATCAACAAAAAAAACATTGAGTACAATTTTAGCCCACGTTTCGCGATTAACTAGGGGCTGATTGTGTGGCGGAAGGGAACGTAGAAGTCCGTTGTCGAGATTGCAAAATTTGAAGCAGGACCACAAGGTGTAAACAACCACTGAACTACTTTTCTGGAGAAATCTACCTGAGGTGAGTGAACTTTTTTCTTTAATTAGATTAACTGATTGTTAAATTTGTACAGGGCCGGCCCAAAGGGCAGGCGAGCCAGGCGATCGCCGTGCTATTTTACAAAAACAGTGTAATACCCTTAGTGAAATTTTAAAAGCTGGAGATGACCATGATACTGGCAGAAAACAGCTGTGCGATGAATTATTTTATTTAACATCTTTATTAAAAGACACTAATTGTAAATCGCCTATTGAAGTTTTAAACCATTTACATAAAAATAACTTGCACTAAACTATGAAAAATGTGTGGATTAGTTTGCTTATCCTACTCCTAACAATTCTGGTGACTGTGGCAAGTGGCGAACGCAATTTCAGTAAACTAAAGTTAATTAAAACTTATCTGTGATCTTCAATGACTCAAGATCGGTTAACCCACTAGCTATGATTTCCATCGAAAATAAACTTTTACATTCGATGGATTTTAGTGAACTCATTTATGCAGTTTGCTTTACAGAAAGCTAGACGAGAGCAGCTTTTATGAACAGGTACGTTTTTCTTAGTTATTTATTTTCATGTCTATGATAATATTAATTTTAGACGCATTACTAAAATTTGTATAACTTACCCAAGAAAGTATTGAAAATTAGGAAAGGGGGGCGCACAAAACTCAGAACTCGCCTGGGGAGAAAAATTTCATTGGGCCGGCCCTGCATTTGTATATTTGTTCACTCATCTTGAGCGTAAAGGTCAGTGTTGCTCACAATCAATCAAATTTCTGGTATTACTATAGATCAAAAGTTGACATGGGAAAAACTACTGAAAATATATCATCGAAGTTAAGCAGTATATGTTTTACTATCAGACAACTACATACAACTGTATGAAAACTCCATGCCATCCTATATTCATTCATTTATCAATATTAACAATCTTTCTCTCTTTCTATATATACAACATTGCTATAAACGTAAAAAAAGAAGAAAATTCATTTATTTAAAATAATCCAGTTCATAACTACAAGAGAAAAAACAGCAATGTGTACTGGCCATTTTCAAGGTTAAGTGTAGGCAAAAGTTCTCATGTTTATCAAAGTATCAAGTTTTAATAAATCTGTAAGTATTTTTGGAGAAATAGAAAATTTATTTTAGTGATTATAAACATTGTATACTTAGTTAATAAGGCCTTTTATTCTGTGGATGAGTTTTTGAACTCTTGATTGTTATTTTATTAGTTTGTACACTTGGAAGCATGCTGGAAAAAACAAAAACAATCAGCGAACTTGCCAAAGAGAGCGATATTAAAAATTACTAAAAGAATGAACCTCAAGAAATTCTTCAAAACAACTCTCATGCGAAACAATCAACAAAGGTACACAAAAAAAAACACATACAGGGTGTATTAAAAAACAATTTAAAAAAAAAACTAATATTAAGTGACGAATATGGAAGAAACTGCAATTGATTTATTAAAAAATATGGAGAGCTAGACTATGAAATAACCACTATAATAAAACCTGGTGCGCTACTGTGGTAAACAATAGAAAACATTGACGCGTTAGGTAGATACTATACAGTAAATGACCGTTATTATACGTGCTGAAACTATAATGACATAAATAAAAATTGTATTCCTTCATTTAGATTTATTTTTAATAAACTGAAGCTGTGCTCACATATAAACATAACAAAATACAACAAATAGTTTTTTAAAAAACAAATACATAAACAAATATAAATTCTAACTTAACGAATTCTTGAGCAAAATTAATAGGTAACGCAGAAGCAACATCTCATATCTGGAATTATATTCCTCAGACTTGCAGGAATATAGTCCTGAGTTAATGGCCCAAATTATAAAAAATGTTATATGACGTTCAAAGTATCTACCTAAAAAAAATTAAAAATTTATTCACATTACATGCGATGAAGGAGTAACACTTAACGAAAACACGTCAGTTATAAATTGGAGTAATTTAGTAACAGATAGTGAAAATCCTTCCGCGGATTTAAGTTGAAAAATAAATCAAGTGTGTTGAGAAATACTGTGTCATTAGAACAAGAAATTGTAAGTATCTTGTGCTTAGAACATGATCCAGTCCTCCCAAATCAACAAAATAATAATAAACAATTTTGTACATCCCAGACTTTCACAATTGAAGACTGTCGCGTAAAAAAGAAACAATTTAACTTAATGCACATAAACATATAATGTTTAAAAAATAAATGTAATTTTCTTGAGTCGACTCTGACAAGTAATGGTGTTAATGTTGCACTGATTAGTAAGCATTGGTTAAAAGATGGAGAACAATCTTTATATTACTTAAATGATTTTAATTTAGTGTCTAGTTTTTGTAGACTTAATCACATACATGAAGGTGTGTGTATCTTTATGTGAAATGATGTAAATTATCAATTTTGATATTATAGATGTCATTGTTGTGGCGTAGCATTTGAAAAAGCTACATTAATAATTTCAGTTTGAATACAGTAGATTAACCCATTAGTTCATTTGTTTGATAGGCAACCACTCGTACTTCAAAGGGGCATAGCAGGTTGCATATCTGAAATTCTCAATAAGGAAAGAAAGCGTGTTTTCTTTTATGTATTATTTTTGAGTCGGAGGTGTTACTCACGTATTCTTGTTGTTGGGATATTACACAATGGTGTAATTCAGTCTTTAAATTACAAGCCCTTTTTGTTGGCGCATTTTTATTGGCTAGAGAAAGTGTTCTCTAGATGTTCAAGTTGGCAACGCGGAGGAACTGTCAAGCAGATTTCCGTCGAGGAGATTCATTTTCGACAGCGACGAGAGAGCTGAAGGCGGCGGTCCCGGTTTTGTAGTGAAGAATTTGGGTTTTACATCGTTAACACTGAAAAGGGATTTGATTTGATGTACCCAGTGTTTCTTTACCGTCCTGTCAGAAGCATTTTGTAAATTCCAGGAAGGAATTTTGTTGCTTGTCGTAATCTGATCGCCACGTGCTCGTGAGTTATGCAATACTCTCTATAGGAGGTAAGCTTTTATTTTACTTAGTTGGTGTTCTATTTAGTTCTTATTTATTGTAAATATTACAGAGTGTTTGGAGGGACTAGCCCTTTGAAAATAAGTTATGTTTTGGAGAGGCTTGTACTTGGTATAGGCATATATTTTGGAGAGGCTTATGTTCAGAATGAATGGTGCTGCCATTTTGGTTATGTAAGGGGGCCCAGTATTGTTAGAGGAGTAATAGGAGGAAGTCTATTACTCAGACATTTGGTTTTATGTGAGTCCTGCTGACATCTTAAGAAGTTTTGGGTTGGAGAGTTGTCCGCAGCAGTCTCCAAGAGATCTAGCAGAGTTTTGGGAGTGACACGGAGTCGCAGTTGCAGCAACGTCGAGAACATCTAGAAAAGTGGTGACGAGTCCCGTTGCAGTCGTCACAGAAAATGCCAAGGCCTTAACCAGGTTTTTTTATTCATTTTAGTCAAGTATTTTAAAGAAAATATTATAGTTTAATTCAGTGGTTTTTGTTCATATGGTAAAGTAAATTATAACACAATATTGCAACTACAAATCAAGCTCTAAGTTTATGTGTAGAATGATGATACATTTAAGAGTTTTACTGTAAAACACCCATGGTACCGTGAGATGTTAATTTACCTACCATTATATCTCACATATAAAGCATTTTCAACAGAGTAGTGTATAGAATTTCTTTTATACGTATGAACCACGTTTAGTTAAGATTTGAAGTTTTTTATTTATTCTTTCCACTGTTGTATATCTCATGTATGTTGTAATAAATACCTAATGTCTACATGTTCTTATTATTTGCACTGGTACTCCTGATATTTGCTTAAATTTTGAGATTTCATAGAGTAAAGTAGAGTTTTGATATTACAGATATATCTTGAGTATTCCATCGCATGGTTGCTAGTGACTTAATTTTGTTCCGAGCTGGCAAAATTATTTAAATCTTATTACGTAACATACAGCCGGTGGCGCCCTTTTGAGTGTCCACACACAATCCTAACCCACAGCCTATGCTCGCCAACAAAAATCGGCTGCCGTCCGCACCGGAATAACATGTTTTAATACTTAGGTATCAAAATATGTTACAGTAGATTATCACCTTTCTGATCATAATGCTCAAGTAGTTAAATTTATGGATGAAACAAAAAAAGTAAACGCTCTATACAAAACTATATTAAATAAAAGTTCTGAAAACAAAATAAAATTCTCTCATTATTTAATTTCTGAAGACTGGACAGAACTGTATAATGCAAATATACCTGATAAGGCTACTCATATTTTTTATAGCATAATACATTATTTTCACGGTTTATCCTGCCCTTAAATTTCTGTTAGAAATATATCTCATTACAGAAGCCATGCTGTTTTTTCAAGTTCAGATGTAATATCAAAGATATTAATCGACTTAATAGTATCATTAAACTGTTTACCGATTTTGAAAAAGTAAGTGCAGAAATAAAACAAAAAAATATGAATATGAATAACTTATTATTAAAAACCGTTGCTGAGAAAACGAGTTCACAAAAAAAGTTACAGACAGACAGACCGATCGAAAATTATTTTTCACTCAAATTCAAAACCTTGACATTTTATGACATCCTAAGCCTATTTCAACACAAAAAAAAATTGTTTACGATTACTACTCCACGGCGTGGATGTAGAAGTAAAAATTAAGAAAAGACTAATAGTATAGTAACTTGGTGGTCTTACTTCGGACTAATTCTATAGCAATTTTAAATCCAAATATTTTGGGATAGTTTGATTCAGAATGGGTCAAATATGAAATATTAAAAAGGAATAAGGAGGTTTTCTGATTGGGGGTGAGTTTCACCTCAACTCAGGGTTTTTAAAAAAAGTGACCATTGGAAAGTGCAGATCCTCGAGATCTACCCCAAAAATCGCCTATAAAGTTATTTTTTATTTAATACCTGCCGAGTTACAGGGATTTGAAAACGTTGATTTTGAAGTAAAAAAATGCTGATTTTTCAAAGGTTTTAAAGCAAACTCAAAGAAGCTCACATTTTCGAAAAAGTTTGTCATAACAAAAATAGTTAGCTTATGAAATAAAAATAATCTATGAAATAAAATTGTGTTTAGGCTTCTCATTGCCGAGATATAGTTAATGTTAGGTGCATTTGAACGTAGCCCTGAAAAGGTCATGCTCTTCAGACATAACGCTGGTTTAAAAAAACCTTTTAACATGTACCTTGAACCAAATTAAAGTTTATTACAGTAGCCTAAAATTGTCTTTTGGCAAATTTTGATATCTGCAAAACAAAAAATGATACAAGGAAAATAAATAAAGACAAAATTTTGACTTTTTACATAAAAGTGTCCGTTTTTTTGGTGTTCCTTGTTAGTCCTAACTATTATGAATGTGCTCAATTTTTTTTTAGCATGATGGATGCATTATCTAAAAGATTTTACAGTTAACGCATTTTCGAAATTTTTGGAAAAAATGAATTTTTTTGGCTTTAAAGTTAAATAATTTAGCTGAATGTAACTAAAGATACAAAATTTTAAGAACTTGCAGAAAGAAAGTTCTACTTGCTCAAAACAAACAAAATATAGCTAAGTAATTTTTCCTATTATATTGGCCATATTAGGGATGCAATCGCGAATTTTATAATTCTGACTTCAGAGACCTCAAAAACATACATAAATTTTTTCAATAGCTAACCCTTAATACTTGAATCAGACATAAATTTTGAAAGGAAAAGGGTCTCCAAGGCCGGTTCTCGGCCCCTTTCAATTTTTGACAATAATAATTGAATTTGATTTTTTTAGGCTTTTTGAACACAAATAGGTCATTACCAGACATGATGAAAAGTTTTTACCCCCCACCCCTTTTTTACCCTCTACCCTCTACATCATTTTTATAAATCTTCACTCAGTATTTTACTTAAGAAAAATTCATGCAATGTGTATATTTATATAATATCCGTTAACTTAACATATGGTGAACAAATAAACATTTGAAGCAAGTAAACATGAAAGTCAGTAATCCAACTTTCAGCTTCAATCAGGAATAATGGCACAGACGTAGTAGTTATCTGAACCATTTGGAATTTTTTATTATCGTTTAAATGTTTTAAAATCGTGTGTTTCTTATAAGAGCAGCTCTTTTCTCTAACACTTCTGAAAAGAGGGGTGTGGGGGCTCACAAAAACTTTTCGTTTCACCTGGAAATGACTTATTTTTATTCACAAAGCCTAAATAAATCGAATTAACTTATTTTCGTCAAAAATTGAAGGGGACCAAAAACCGGCCTTAGGGACCCTCCTCCTTTAGGGGTTGTTTTCACCCTCTCAGGGGGTAAAAGCACATCTATTCCTTTTTAATATTTGAAGTTTATACCCTAATAAGCAAATAGTAGACTCAAATAACAAACAGAAAGCTATTTGGAATATCATTAATAAAAATACTAATAAAAACCATAATAAAATAGGTACAAGCAGTCTCAATTTGTCCCGATCAATATAATTAATTTTTTTACTTAAATTGCAAACAAATTAAAAAGTCAAGTGCCCAAATCAAATTCGAACTACTTGGACTATTTACATAATAATGTTAAAAAAAGTGACCTGTCTACTTTTCTTCACCCCGCTGAGGAAGTAGAGGTACAATATACTTTAAGATTTATAAAGAACTCCCAAGCTACCGACCTCTATAATCACTCAGTAGACACACACAAAGAAAATTTAATAGCTTTATCTGACCCACTTACTTACATTATTAACCTTGTGCTTGTGGCACACGTATTTCCAAACAAATTAAAAATGGTAAAAATTAAAACAAGTCAATTTTATTAGTGGGTGCTTTGAAAACGGAAACTCCTCACTGGCACTTTTTTAAGATTTAAGTAAGGCATTTGATCGCGTTTCTTTGGTCTAAATTAATTCTGACTTAACAACATGCTGCTAGTACAACACGGTGTTCTGCAAGGTAGTATGTTGGGGCCGCTACTATTTTTAATTATTATTAATGACTCACCTGACTTTGCCAATTTTTACGGTACTTTTTGCAGATGATACTACTTTCACGACACAGTTAAGATACCGGCAGTAATGCTGCTGATTCAGAGAATGACATTATAAATGGAGCCTCTGACTGGCTTAACGCAAGTAAGTTATGCTTAAATACGAACAAAACAAACACACCACTTTTCTCTATGAAGAATAACGCCTCGGAGATTCTAAAATTTTTAGGCATGACTTTGGGCAGTAGATTAACCTGGCATTCACACATCAGTGTTGTAATTACGAAATTGTCAAAAAAAATGTATGCCATCAGACAATTAAAAAACAAAGCGAATCTAGATGCTGCACTTATTGATACCAGTGTAATATTTGTAAACATAATTATTACATATCTTGTTTAGGCTACCCCTATAAACTGAAATGTATGAAAACTGTCTATTGTTTGAGAAATATAATCATCTAAGCTGTGTGGCATTACATTGGTACCTCGCGGTCCCTGTAGTGTGTGGCAGCGAGGCATCGCTTAGATGCCATCCGGGGCTCAACGTGTTAAAAAAAGAGTCATAAGAACTTTAGCGGGCGTGAATCAAGTTGAACGTTGTAAACCATGGTTCGTTAAGCTTACATACTGACTTTACCATCAAAGGTAATCTACTGCCACTTAATACATATAAAAGTACATCTGAGCGAGTATATCAAGAATGGTGAAACTCATAATTATAACACTCGTAATCAGATTAAAATACAGACACCGCATCAGAGATTGGCTTATATAAAGCGAATTAACTTGTTTAATTTACTTCCAAATAGTTTTATGGAATTGACGAGTAGATAATTTAAAACAAAATTAAAACTGCACCTTTTGGCCAATGCTTACTACAATTTTACAGATTTTAATTATATGTAACAATAGCGTGGTCCCCCTACCTTTGTCTATGTCTTTATAAAGTCGTCAAGATGGACCCCTTGACGTGAAACGAGTGGCTCCATGTATATCCCGGCGGTGGATAGATTGGTACGTATTGGTGTATGGATGTGTGCATTGACACTTATGTGTAGTATGTATGAGCATTGTGTATAGTTTTATTTTCATAATACACTGGATTAGCTTTGTTTGCATGTGCATCCATATATTATAAATCAAAAGCTACTGACTGATGGTTTATCCAATGCCAAGGGAAGGAGAAAAAAAATTATATGTACATTTATATCATTACATGTTATGGGTTGTTTTTTAAGATATTGACTATATATTGGTATATATGTATATGTACATGTTGATATATGTGTATATGTAAATATGTTTATACATGCATGTATATATATTTATTGTTTGATATGTCTGTTTACTTATATTTAATTATTTACATCTGCATCTTATTTATCATAAATTTTTTACTATAGAAGGATTATTTCCTAATGTTATAAGTTATATATATTAGTCTTGTGTATTTCTTATTTACATTTGTTTATTTTATTCTAATTGACATGTCAATACACTACGGTGCACTTACTTTTGACTAAGAAGTTATTATTATTATCATTATTATTGTGTTGGCTTGGGTTCTGGGTGAGAGGCCAAAAGATATGTTTATTACCATTTGTGTATTGCAATCCTTTTTATTTTGAAAAGGGACATTAAAATCACCTGACACGAAAATCAATTTATTACTTTTTGTCAATATATCTAATGTTATTAATATTTTTTTTACGAATATGTTGAAATCTCCATTGGGCGATCTGTAAACAATCATTATTCTTGCCTGATCTATATCAATGCTGATACTTCATAGTTTAACTCATGAAAAATCATATTAATTTGTAGTATTATTGAACATTTATATTCGTCTAGGGCACATATAATGGCTATGCCTCCATGCGAATAGTTTGTTCTCGAAAATTCAGAGACTAGAGTATAATTTCTTATAATTACATATTTCAATTCGTCTTGTGTCTCATTAAAAACTAGAAAGTCGTAATCTATATTTCCAGCGATACATACTTCTATCTCATTAGTTTTATTTCGAATACTTCGTATGTTTAAGTGTAGTATATTGAAAACGTATTTATTACTTAATTTTTTGAAAATGTTTCAGTCCTTTAGTAGTATACTGCCGAATAATTGTCTTTCGTAGCCACATATTGCCGAAGAACACTTTATTTTCATCTAATTGACTAACTCCAACTTTGAATACTGCGATTTCATTAGAAAAGGATTTAAGTTTAAAACATCGTCAGACTTTGATGTCATGTTCGTCCGTATATTTTTGTAACATCATTTTCGGTTGTGTTCAGTTACAATCGAGATAAAAAAACCAACGTAAGAGATCGACAACTTTAAGATTTTTGCTGTTTTCATTTTGTCCAATAACTGTCTTTTGTTTAAACCTTCTGTTGTTTCTGGGAAGTATAAAGCCATCGATGTTGTTTTCTTTAGTGTTGTTATTTTCAGAGACATGTAGTTCTACATTGTTTCATTAGTGCTATTATTTGAATCACAAATTATGTCATTATTTGAAATGGTTTGTTCCAAATTTATTATTTGTTTTGTTTACTAATGCATTTAAGTTTTTTTTATTGCCTTGTTTGTTTTGATGATATTGAGAATTTTTTTGCAGAGATCTCTCTATATAACTCTTTTGTTGTGTTATGTACATTAGGTTTTTTGATTTCATTATTGTTTCCAAATTTGTTTAATGTAACTTTTATAGCATTTAAGTCTTTTGTGTATTTTAAAAACTTCCTTTCAATCTCAGATGAGGTGATTTCCTGCATTTCTGTGCCAAGTGTGTTGTTTTTTTCCTGGAAGGTGGTTGGTCTTGTTTATTAATTTTTCACTTTTATAGGCTTCGTTCTCTCTTTGTAAATTATTAGTAGAGACTCAGAATACGAAAAAGTCGTCTAGAAACATGTTCCGTGGAACATTGAAAGGTAAAAATGTACTGAGTACTTTATTATATAGTACCTAACATGTATATACACCCCCTAAATTCGTCTGGCGATACCGGTGTCCAAGCACCCCCCAGGGGTGAAAAACCGAAAAAAACGAAAAATTAGATATTTGTCTTCATCTTTCTGCCAAATTTTTTATTTTTGATAAATTATATATGGTAACAAAGTTATGGCTATTTATAGGTAAGAGATGTGTATTGTTTAAAGCGTACACTGTTTCCTAAAAACTAGCATAGTTCTCTTATCACGTAAATATTCATTTTGCTATTTTCGTAAATTCATTCCACTTGTGATTGTAGGCAGACGAACGAAAATTTGAAAAAATTGACAAGAATAAAAGTTGTAGTCTAAACTATCTGGATTAGACCAGTTTTTTTGGTTTTACTTTTGGATTATAAATGAGCGAGTTATGAAGAAAATAGTTAGTTGTTGTTAAAAATGTAATTCAACCCCCAGTTGCAACTATCTCTACTCTGTAGTTTTTCCTCGCACTTTAACACGTCTTCCCGCTCGTCACCTCGTCCCGCGAAGCTGTATATGCTCACATATGAATGCATACTCCTGTGTAGAATATTGTTTCATCACAGGTTTTTAGTGGTGTTTAATTAGATATTGTTATATATTTATAACATTATTGTGAAATATGGAGTCTTCATCAAGTAATACCGAAAATGAATTAAATGCGGAGTTTAAATTGCAGATAAAAAGTCGAAAATTATTATCTTTTTTACATAATGCATTATAATATAAGCTGTAAGGATACTGATGTACTGGTTCTGTTACTTCATTTTATATAAAGCCTTGACGTAAATGTTTACACGCAGACAGCACAAATGAAAATAATAGATATATAAATTCTATCAATATTGATAACATTTTAAAATAAAATATATTATTCGTGGAAAATCTTTGAAACAAATTGCCGTCTGCTATCGCGTTCATGTGAAAAGTATGTTTCTTTAGAAGTAACAAAATTTAAGGAGTTGGAAAAGTTTTGCATATTACTGTACTCTCCTACTAATTGCGATAATATTAATGATTTGAGGGCGAAGATGACATCTCAATATCTCAATTCAGTATAGACAAATTGCCCCCCCTATAAGTGACGCCTTGAATCAACACTGTTTGAGAGCATTTTCCAAATTTATTATATGAAGCAGTGCTTTAAACCCAGTTATTAATATGCCGAATCCTTTGGAGTACGGGTGGAGAATAAACGAAGATAATTCTTATTTACCTATATGGACAAATAAATCGCCAAATGCCAACTCTGACTGCAGAAATGTCATTTTGTTATTGTAAAACAGGTGAAAGTATTGCAAATCGTTTAAACGACGTTTTTTAATAAATGTCATTTCAGGGTGCTCAACCAGTGCAAAACATATAAATTGATACACAGACAAAATTACAGTTGTAGATGAAGAAACGGACGATGAATTATATTAGCAAAATGATGATTTCTGAGATCATTACTTTTGTATTTTATTATAATGTGCATTTTTCAATTAATATGAAAATTGTAATAACTTCAACATCAATTTTATTTGTTTAGTATTATTCTTAATTGGTTTATAAATAATCAATGTGTCTTATTATTATTGTGGCATTTCGCACGCCTCCTATATTATTATTATTAATACAAGTAAAGGGTGTGGGTAAATAATTATTAATTATAATAGTAGTTTTTCTTAAAAAAATCATTATTTTATATTTTAAAAACTATGTAATCAGGTCATTAGTATCTACGTTAATGTATTTTTAACTTATTTTTGTTAGGACAATTACGTCCTAAATTATTGTTATGTTATATCACATTATCCAGACTGATTTCTAAAATGGCAATACTTTTACGACTATGCGAGCAGCGAGTGTGAGAGAGAGAGAGGGAAATACACAGATCTTGCGATAGCTGCAACAGGGGTGTTGCGGGAATTCTGTCAACAGGTTAGTATTTCTTTTATAACTTTCTTATTTATAAGCGGAATATAAAAACCAAAAAACGATTATAATCTAGATAGTACAGGCTACAACTTTTATTCTCATCAATTTTCTAAAATTTTCGTTCGTCTACCTACAGTCAGGAGTGTAATGAATTTGCGAAAATAGTAAAATGAATATATGCATAATAAGGAAGTTACATAGGTCTATAACAACCATTATCCGTTTCAACTAATGCAATTTCTTCACATATAATTTGCTATAACTTTTTTATTATACATAATAGAACAAAAATTTGAAAACTGTTAGAAAGATTAGGAAAAAATCAAATTTTCTAGTTTTTTCGCTTTTTCACCCCTGGGGGGTTGTTTGGACACCGATATCGCCAGACGAATTTAGGGGGTGTGTATACAAGCCAAATATTATGCAACAACGTAATCAACACATTTTTACCTTTCAATGTTCCACGGAAGTCGAGATAGATCTCGTTTTGAACTCTACTATATGAATTTCCTGCTTCAACAGGAGACTTGATTCTATAAGTCTTTATTATGTTGTTTTAGGTCACGATTTTCCACTGTTATAGAATGACTTATTGGTGTTATATACACAAAGTCGTTATACATGTCAAAATACAAATGATAAAATAATTTATAGAACAAAAATTATTACTAAATATCTATAGTATTCTACGTTAAAATACATTTAAATAGATATCCAATGACAAAGTAAAAAGTGGAGAAACATATAACTGCATTATAGAGGAAAAATCGTGGACCAAACAATCGAATGATAAGAATTCTTCATTACTGTAGAAGACATTTATAAGTAGATATGTTTTATTCCGGTTTTAAATCTTGTGTCATTTAAAAGTTTTACTTCGGGCGGCAGCACGTTGTATAACTAGATCATATAATATCCCGTACCATCCCTAGTTTTAGTGAGGCGTTGAACATTTTGATGGATGTTGTACTTATTTCTGACAACAGTGTATTTCATTGCGAGTTGTATGTTGGTTCAAATTATTTTTTGTATAAAGGAGACATTGGAATATATTATTATAGGTACATGGTACCATTAGTGTGTTTAATATTTTGAACTGCTCTCTGCAGGCGTCTCTAAAATTAAGTCCTGTTATAATTTGTATGGCCTTTCTCTGCATGGAAAACACGTTGTCAGATGAAGTCGCACGTCCTCATACAAGGATTGAGATGATCATATCGAATTGATTAAGCCATGGTATGCAGCAAGGCCTTTTGGGAAATTTTATATATGAGTATTTCAAAGTAAATGAATATTTTTGGAGATTTTTTTACATACATACATAGTAGTTTTGGGTCTAAGTATAGTCCAAGAAATTTAATTCATATTGGATTATCTACTTCTTCCATATTTTTTAAACTGAATAAAACTATCTCGGTTTTAGAGGTATTTAGATTTAGCCGGTATGCTAGGAACCAGTTTTGTAGATTTGTCTGTGACTTATTGACATCATTCAATAGTTCCTCAAGGTTACCATTTACATCAGTTAGATTGGTATCGTCAGCAAATAGAATAGATTCTATTTTGCCTGCAGAATTAAAGAGGTCATTCATTTATATAAGGAATAAAATTGGGCCTAGAATGGATTCTTGAAGAACATCATGTTTCACTAAGAGTACGTTGGATTTAGTTCTATTGTAATTGACATACTGTAGACGATTGGACAGGTATGACTTTACTAATAATATACAGTGTATGTAGCGGCAAATTGGAAATGAATCATTCATATAATGAGAGAAATATGGCAACCCAGCAACCAAAATCTTAGGTACTCCAGCTGTGGTTATTTTATTTCAGTCAGTATCTCTCCGTCCGCATAGGGAGAATGTTCGATTCTTGCTTAAATAATGACGCATAATACGCTCGTTTCCAAGACTAGTAGGAATGTACCTAATTAATGAAATGATTTATAGTGGTTTTAATGAAAACAAAAAAGTTATTCTGATAATAAAACATAAAATAAACTCTGTATAAAAAAATAATTAAACAAAATAAACTCTATAAAAAATAATTAATAAAATTATTAAATAATAAACCAAAACTCTCCACAAAATAATTTTTTTTACAATTGATGTTCAAAATCCACTTTAATGTGCTATGCAATAACCCAACCTATCGTAAGAATTGCCCCTTACATTTGCGAACATTTCTGGTAAAATCAAGTTGCAAGCATTCCTTAATTTAAACTTTAATTCCTCTAAATCACTCGCCCTGCCAAATTCAGGTCCATAAACGGATGTGGAGCTTTTGATACACCCCCAAAAGAAAAGGTCCATAGGAGTCAGATCTGGAGATCTGGCTAGCCATTTAATGCCCCGTGTTACACTTATAATGCGGTCGGGAAAAGTATTTCTTAAATACTCTGTCACGGCATGTGCATTATGGATGGAACAACCGTCTTGTTGAAGCCACACTGTATTTAAATTTAACCCAGGAAGATTCTGAATGGCGGGAATTACACCGTTTTATAAAAGATATTTGGCTCTGCTTAAATTTCCGTCAATGAAAATTGGACCAAGTATATGGTCCCCTAAAATACCAGTTCAAATGTTAAGTTTTTGAGGATGTTGGGTGCTTCTATGCTGATTTTCTCGAGACCAATATCGAGAAATAGATGAATTGGGTTTACCATGTAAAGAAAATGAAGACTCATCAGTAAAAAGAATATTTTTTATAAAATTTTCATTCTGATTGGCCTTCTCCATAATTTCACAAAACTCCATTCTTCGAAATTGGTCTCCTGGAAACAATTCCTGTGTTGAGGCATACCTAAACCATTTAAATCCGTTTTTTTTCCAAACGGCTGTATGTTCTATTGCTAACACCCAACTCCTCCCCAACGCTTCTATTGGACCTCGTGCAATCTAATTCGAGTGCTGCACAAATCTGTTCATCCCGCACATCTCGTTCCTTGACTTTTTCATGAGACTCTTGTTTTTGGTAGCATTTGTTACATGATTTTAAACAAAAACAATTTTCAAAATTATTTACAACAGTATCAATTGTCTGACGACAAGGGACAGGCCGGCCTTAAAAAGTAAGAGAAAACAACTGAATTCTCTGCATAAAACCATTTAATTATTTGTACTTTTTCAGGTTGCTTGTAAAAAGACATTACGGAAGACGGATTAATTTACTTTAAAAAATAACACTATTACTTTCATCGCCACCACTCACGGAATGAGACTACAATATACAATGCAACTCAAGCTTTCTAAATTTGCCGCGCTGTGTTGGTAACTCTCGATCATTGCCGATTGGCACACGTGATGTTGCAATTCTTACTTCCTACATCTAACTTGCCATTACACATACTGTAGTTTCTACAGAGAATCCATAGTATTCTAATTTATTTAGAAGTATGTCATGCGACACACAGTCAAATGCTGTCGTGAGATCCTGAAATCGAGGTACTATACATTTCCCCTCCGCAAAACCAGAGTTTATGATAAAAGTTAGTTTATCGATGGCTAAAGTAATTGAGACTTTATTCCTAAAACCATATTGGCTGGAATTAAAGAGATTATTTATTAATTTCAAAGTAGTTTGACTGGGTTTTTAAGAGAATTTCATAGATTTTTGCGAAATATGGTATGATAGAAATCATCGGTGATTCGAAGGATCATCAACATAATTTTTTTCTATATATGGGCACTATCTTGGAGACCTATTAATTTTGTCAGTGGTAATATAATTGTGCGCATTATTGATTTAACGATATTTGTGTTTATATCATATACATATGTCCTTACATGCTCTATTTTTTTGTAAGATTATTGCCTCATATACTTCTTATATTTGTAAAAGTAAAATGTTCAGTATCCTTTTCCATAAAATCAGTATATGTTCTGTTACCCAGAGGCATAGCTTTTAGAATTTTCTCTAGGACATTGACAAAATAGTTATTAAATTCATCACATGTTAATTTCTCTGTATAATTCTTATTTATATTTTTGTTACCATTGATAATTTCCCACATAGCTTTTTGGGGGTTTCCATGGGGATTTATATAGTTTTCGTAGAATATCGTTTTAATAATGCTATTAATCTCTTGTAAAAATCATAAAGAAAGTTCAACTGATCACACATTCTTCGGAGGTCATCTTTGAACAAATTCATTTTGAAATTTTTTGAGCAGTTTATTATACGTGATTTTAGTGAAAGATATAATTGTATTGCATCAGTGATAGTACTGACGAATAGTTCAAATTTTCGGTCCGATTGATTATTGTCATTATCTAAAGAGACCCAATCTCGGTCTCTGAAGTAAATATTTAAGGCTGTTAGACCCTGTTCAGTTATTGGTCTGTAGGTAATTCTATTTGACGTTGAATTAAGATTAATATAGGTTTCTAATTGTATATCTAAGTGATCAGATAATTTTGTTTTGATAGAGGTAGTTTGCAAACTATTATTGCCTATGTTTGAAAAAATATTGTCAAGGCAGTGGTTATTCCTGGAGTAATCGAAACATGTTTGTGAAATTCCAAGAGGTAAAGATATTCTCTAGCGTTTTTGTTAGTTCTTCATTTGAGACTGTTAAGAATAATGTCTGCTTCTTCAGGTTCCACATTATTTGAAGATATTTGGTCCTCTACCCTCTAACTATCCCTTGATGTAATAGTTAAAGGCATAGAGGTCATTTTTCGAGTCTTATACTGGGTAATTCTATTTTTTTGTAGATTTTTTGGATTTCATTTTTAAAAGAGGATAAATATGGCAAAAACAAGGAAGAATTCTATAGTAGGTCTCAAATTAGAATGCAGTCGTTTACGTTATAAGCAGAGCACAGTTTACACGGGCACATGGGAATGGGCTCATTTAGTATCGTCTTTTTTACATTTTCTGAAAGATCTTTTAATTCTAGAGCGAAAAGCAAAAGAAAACAATTTTCTAAAATCTCTATAGGCTCCTATCCTGTCGAGATATGAAACCGCTTGCCTAGATGCCTAACAGTCTGTATATAAACGCATTAGTATAAAGTACTGTTTGTATCATAAATAGTGCAAATACCAAAGTAAAACGTTCTGTTTCATTACAATAAATAACTAACCATACGATTTTCGAAAAAAAAAAAAAAAAAAAAGAATCATCTGCCATCAAAGGAAACAAAGAGAACTCAATGCTCCCTTATTCAGAACCCAATAAAAAAACCATAGGTCGCGACACCCTAGAGAGTGAGTGATGACCAGACAATCGGAGAGGGCAGTACTCCGCGACTGTGAACATTTTTTTTGCAACATAACTAGTCAAAATTCTACAAAACCGCATCAAACGACAAAAAATTATTAACAAGAAAAGTCACACTGGACTTTCTCATGTTGTGCGTTTAACCATAAATGTACCTGTGAAAACTTAAACTTACATAAGGATGTCAATCAATCAATCAATCATTTATTGTTCGTGCAACAGAATTACGTAATACCCTATTTGGGCGTTGAACAGAGTAGGATAAAAAAACTACAAGCTAAAATTGAACCTAACCTAATCTAAGAATAAGACAATCCACTACAACCAATTTTTATCTAGCCTATACATTTTAACTTACGTACTTTATGTTATTTAAACAATTTAAATATATGTTACGATTTGATGCGATAGAAAATTCATATTTTTATAATTAAACCTCCACTGGAGATGATATGTAATCCTGCAAGGAGTAGTGTGCTTGTTGTATAAGATATTTTTTTATAATTTGTTCAAACTTATTTAATATTAACTGTCTAATATTTGAGGGTATTCTGTTATAAAACGATTTTCCCAAATGATAAATTGTATTTCTGGTTAAGTTAGAATGAGACTGGGGCAGACATAAGTGATCGGCGCACCTTGTTGCATAGTTATGCACAGTTTCTCTTTTTTCCATTTTTATGTATGTGTAAGACAGATTCAAATGATTAAATCAAAATGAGTCGATATATTTAATCTTTTAAAAAGTGGTTTACAGTGATCTAGATAACCCGCACCCGATAATATTCGAACTGCTCTTTTTTGCAGTAGAAATATTATCTCGAGATTGACCAAGCTTGAAAATCCCCAGAAGATAATACAATATCTTAGGTTTGACTCAAATAGAGTATGATATACCAGTAGAGCAGCTTCTTTGTTTAGTACTTGAGAGGTCTTTTTTATTGCAAATAGTGCCGATGATAGTTTTTTACTTAAGTAAGTTATATGTTTATCCCATTTTAAGTTTTCTTCAATTTTTAAGCCTAAAAATGTATATTCTGGTATACGGTTTAATGTAGTATCCTCGATTTTGATATTAGGTGAGTATTGTTTGTTAAACAGAATGAATTTAGTTTTTTGGGTATTTAGTGATAATTTATTCGCAGAGAACCATGCGTTTATCAGAGTCAGGTCCCTATTTACGCCTTGCTGCAATAACATTGCATAAGTGTTATCCCAGCAAATAATGCAAATTTGGTAGCCACTGGAAGGCTAGTGAGATCATTGACGTACAATAAGAACAACAGGGGACCCAGTACTGACCCCTGTGGGACTCCAGTGCGTATTTTTTTCATAGTTGATCTAACGATGTTACCATTATTATCATAAATTTGAATTAATTGCTGACGGTTTTTTAGGTACGTTTCGATCCAGAGTCTAATTTTACCTCTAAGTCCCATAGTGTTCGATTTTGTCTAGTAATATTGTATGATCTACACAATCAAAAGCTCGATTTTGTCTAGTAATATTGTATGATCTACACAATCAAAAGCTTTCTGTAGATCACAAAACACTGCTAAAGTTAATTCTTTGTCATTTATTTTTGAGAAAACATGTTCAAGAAAATTGTAGACTGCATCTTTGGTACTTTTGCCTGTTTGGAATCCATACCAATTGTTTAATTACTTTTAATGTTAAGTTGTCAATACCTGACGACTCCTTATTTTCTAGTACATTTAATATTTCAAGGACTTCGACAGTCGTTGTGGGTGTTATGTAAAAATTATTTGGAGTGGCGGTTTTATTTTTGAGGAAATCTGTATATTTTATATTTGTTATATTAATATTTTGTTTAGTAGTTTTGCTTCCAATGTCTATGAAGTGGTTATTTAGGTGTTCGACCACTTCCTCTGGTATAGCTATAATTTTTGTTTCTATATTTAGTTCAATTTGTAGAGATTTTTGCTTGGTCCTCCCCGATATTTCATTTAAGATTTTCCAAGTTTTCCTAGCTGAGTTTTTTGATTTGGATATTTCTGCTTTAAAAAATGTATTTTTGGCTTTAATACATATTTTTCTGAATAATTTTTTGTACCTTTTGTAGTAATTTAGAAAATTTACGTTTGTGGTGAACTTGCTTATGTATGACAACGACCTTTTGTTTTTGGCAGATATTTTGATGCCTTTTGTAGTCCAAAGTACCTTTTTGCTGTTTATGTATGTCTTTTTCCGTGTAAAGGAGTTTTCAAAAGCCTCAATTAATTTATTATAAAAATATGTAAATTTTAGGGAGGTTTCTAACGTATAAATTGAGTCCAATCTATTGATGACAATTTGGATAGGTAAGTATTTATGTTTTTATGAGACAGATTATGAGTATACTTTATTACTTTTGAATATGGGGCTTGTTTTGTTATTATCAGCATTTAACGTTCTCTAGTCATGCCAATTATGTAACAAAAAAAGTCTCCAAGAAAGTTTACTTTCTATGTAGAATAAGTTATTTCTTAAGTGAATGGTCAAAGTTATTGGTATATAAGACAATTATAGCCCCTCATTTTATGTATTGCCCTACTAGGTATATTATTTATGCTTAACAATAGTGAATTTTACAACTTACAGAAAATACAAAATAAGGCTCTAAGGTCCATATTAAATTGCAATCCATATACAAGTATAGAAATAGAAATAGAAACATTTATTTGCCATAAAAACTGTTTTCACAGAAAAAGGTTTCGTCGACTATAATTAGAAAAATATAAAAATAGAAAATATATACGTGTATAAAATAGAAAATATATACAAACAAGAGACGTACAAATTATATATAACGAAATACGATCTTAAAGTTTAGATAATCTAAGTCTAAAAAAGTGTGTACTTATATAAAAGATAAAATATACACAAACAACAGACATACATAAATTGAATGTATGAAAATAATCTAAGTCAAGTTCAATGTCATGAATAGAGTCTATGTCATTGATGAGCAGAATTCGTCAATGGAATAAAAACACTTTTCAATTAAAAAGCTTTTTAGTTCAGTCTTAAATAACTTGTACGTCGTTACAAGTTTTAAGCTATCTGGAAGTAGATTAAATAGATGAGCACCAGCACAGTATGGGGACTTTTTGTATTTACTAAGCCTATAGTTGCGGATGTGTATATCGTTGGCACTCCTTGTTCTATGATCGTGTACTGAACTATTGAGCCTAAATTTTCCGATATTATTAAAAACAAAACAAAGTAATTTATACATGTATATGCATGGTAGTGTCATAATTTTCTTGTTTCTAAAAGTGTCACGACACGTATGTCTGTAGGGCAAATTGAAGATAATCCTAATTATCCTTTTTTGCATGACAAACACCCTATTAATTTCTACAGCCTGTCCCCAGATGATAATATTATAGCTAAGGACTGAATATACAAGAGAATAATAACATGTTATTAGGGCCGTTTCGTTAACTTCTTTTTTAATATTTAAAATTCCAAATGTACATTTACCTAACTTTGTGCAGACACTTTCTATATGACCGAAGAAGTCAAGTGTTGAGTCTATGACAATGCCCAAAAACTTTGTGTTATTACTTGTTTCTACATAGTCAATATTAGGTAACAAAGTTGGTGTTGAAGAAGAAAAATAAAGAAACACTGTTTTATTTTTGTTCACTATGAGCGAATTTTCCAATACGTTTCATGTTAGATCAAGTCGAATTATTATCAGTTAAACAAATTATTATGTTAGGTGTTTTTATATTTTTGTTTAAGCTATTAAACAATATGTTACCTGCATATCTACTCAACCATTGTTCGTTTGTCAATGATATACATGATCATAACACACGTAACAATCAAAACTTCTATGTAGAAAGAGTGAATACAAACTATGGACAAAATCACTTGTTTAATAAAGGTTTACGATATTATAATGACTTGCCCCAAGAAATAAAAAATTCCTGCAATATTGTTGTTTTCAAGAGTAAATGTGCAGAGTATGTAAAGGAAAAGTGGCCAATATAACAGAATTGTGTTTTTATATTTTGATTTATGTAATGTTATGTTGAGTAAATTTTTGTTACATTGTGTGTTATACATTTTATCATATACCATTTATACATTTCTTTTTTTTATATCATTTGTATTATTTAGCAGAGCTAATAAAGATATACTTTACTTTACTTTTACTTTATTACTGTACCCAACAAGGCGGCATGATCACTTAGGTCTGTATGAAGCATTTCAAGGGAAATTTGTGACATGTCTAAATTTGAACAAAAATAGTCAATAATGGTTGCTGATGTGTTTGTTTTTCTAGTAAAGGAGTTTACATGCATTTTTAATTTCTGTGAGAGCAAAACACATTTTAGTTTAATTGCATTTGGAGTGTTTAGGGCATAATTTATGTTGAGATCTGCACTAAGTATGACATTTGGTTTAGGTGGTATTGATAATGATAGGGTATGTAGGTTAGCGCAGAAAATATCAATATCTCCAGTGGGTGCTCTATATATTGTAACAATGTAGACATTTTTCTCTGCAATATACAATGTGATACGAAACTCTCGTAACCTGAAAGTAAAGTAAAAAGTATTTAAATAAAATTTTTGTAAGACTGTGGTCGTTATACTAAAAGTATGCTCTATTTCTGAAATCTCCGTAAAACAACTACATTTACTTTACCATGAAAGAAAGCCGGCCCAACGCTAGCTAAGCCGACTTGGGATCAACAAGCAGACATCCAATTCAACTTAGAGTGCCATAATGTAAGGTAGAAGAGAAGAGAAGTGGACAAATAATATTTTGAAAAGAAACAGAGTTAACCTATGCTGTTGCCACTTTAAGAGGGGCTAATGGGAGAGACTCTTATCATGTTCAGGTGCTTGGCGTCGATGTGAATATATCCCTTTCTTTCACATACATTATTTTATTTTGCTATTTATATTTCACTCTATCTTATTATAGGGATCGACCCAAGTTTTCTAGCTACAGTAAAAGATCCTACGCCTCCTTAACGGTAATATTAACACTGACTTCCACAATTGTGGAATTCAGCGAGATAGACTTTGGAGCCGGTGACGTCAGCGATTCGAGCAGATTCATTTATGAAGAATTTCATTTTAAAGCAGTATATTTCTGGAACTACTTATCGGATCGACCTCAAGTTTTCAGTATAATAAATATTTGATGATTACTTCACACAATTGTAATAAAAAGTGAATGAGATTTGACTAAATGACCCCATTCCCAAGTAAGTGGAATCCACATGGAGGCCGTCTCATAACCATGGGTACAAATTGACGGTTTAAATTAACTTTCATTTGGAATTTGGTTATCTTATAAATACATTGAATTTATTTAATTTAAATTAGAGCATAAATGTTCTTATTTTTTATTGCAGTAAGAATAAAATAACAAATCTGTGCTGATTTACTAATTTTCCCTGCGTAAACTTGGCTTGCAAATATGCCAATCAGAGACGAGGACACACGTTCCCTATCTTTACAAGCACTGCATTTTAAACTAAGATAAACTATAGACTCAAGATCTAGGTCATTGTTTCCTTCAACTTAAATCTTACTAGTTATGTAAAGAAAAAACTATGTATGTATAAACATAAAGCTCTTATAGACTTACCACATTAAAATGATCAATAATGTACGTAGCCAGTGCCCTTATCTCTGTATAATTGCAGTAGTCCAGAAGGCAGCAAATTAAAACAGCGGTACCAGGTTCACGGAAGTCCAAATTATTGATAGCCATATACACATCTTCTTCCCTAAAAAGAGTCAGTTTGTAATCAAGGAATGGAATATGCGCATGTGTGTGTTTACCTTATCTGAGCACTATATTTAGAAAATAATGCTTCATATTCAAACCGAGACGTCAAAAATATTTTGCAGTACAAATTTTGGGAATACATAATACCATCAATATTCGATGGTTTTAACATGGATTGATAAATATGCTAAAAGAAAACAAAGTTGTAATTAGAACATTTGGAAATCACTCTCTTTAAATTCAATACATAATTTTCACAGTAAAATGCAAATGGCATTTCTAAGGTTTGGTTTCACTATATAAAAATCTAAGCTATTGCTGTTAGAAATAAAAAGGCATGAAATACCAATCTTGCCTGCCTAAATTCATCGCAAAGGTAGACAAATATAATCTTTTTCTATAAACAAATCTTGATCTTGGAATGTCATGTTTAATATATTATACAGATTCAGAAAGTATTCGTTTTGGTATGGCAATAATTGGCAATAAGAGCAAGCGAGAGCGAAGCAACTAGGCTATTCTTTTCTATCGTAATATAACACATTGTACAAAGTGCCACCTGCTATCCCCATCACATGTGCGTGGACAGCTCTGCCTGCGTAGTTTCAATTTATTTCCGTCTTGCACCCTTCAGTTCTCGTTTGGCCTTATACGATAGAAGAGAATAACCTAGTTGCTTCACTCTCGCTTGCTCTTATTGCCAATTATTGCCATACCAAACGAACACCTTCTGAATCTGTATATAGCCAAATAAAAATGGGTACGAAGCTATTTTAAGTTCCGTCCTGGTTAGCAGTTGTAAGCATGCCTCCTACATCACACCCTTCCCATGGAGTGCACTATTTCTTTCTTTATTTACTTATTTCAAGCGCTGTAATTAATTAACTGTCAATATTTTATATTTCTTTTCGCAATAACTACGTGTTTAGAACTTAGTGTCTGAAAAAGAATGTTTGTTTAATTTTCAAAGATATCTGAACAGACATAGTGGTACATTTTTGTAAATAATAGCGAAGAGTTTCGACAAAAAAAGTCGAAAAAATTATCACATATAAAAACGATATTCTTTCATACCATTACAAAATTTTACATAAAAATAATTACATGAATAACGCTTTAACCTAAGGTATTAAAATTTCAGTGAGTAGTTTAGAATAGACAAAAAATTAATATATACTTTTTCAATTTTTTCCACTTCTCTATTTTGGAGATATACATGGTTAAAGTGAATAACCTAACCTAAGAGTGATAAAATGGCCTACTGGTAGAATCTGGATTGCTCTTATAATTCACCATTTACTATGGTTCAATGGTGAAATAATTACTGGAAATTATATCAAAGTGTGCACTAACAACAAAGTGATCTAGTGATACAAAAATAAATTAAATATTTATTACTTTAGAACCCTAAAATAAATAATACATAATAACAAATAAACATTGAATACAAAGCAGTTAAAAAAGTGTCAACAAAAAAGTACATCCAACAGAAAAACTGATTAAAAACCATAAAGTATTTACACAGTGGATTAAACAACCTAACAATGACTGAATAATGGCAAAGTGCAGCAATTGTGAGAGTACTGACGCAGTGCTTTTGTGTAAAGTCTGCATAAGAAATAATTGCGAAGAATGCTGCACAACCTTCAAATGCGATTTATGTCATTCGAATATCTGCAAAAAATGCGCTGAGCTAAGTGCAACCGAGGAACGTTGTATGATACTACGCAACCGGCTATTAAAATATCACTGTGAGGATTGCAAAAATGTTATAAAAATTGACTTCCAACAATTAAAAGAATCTAATAAATTAAAAGAAGAAAACAAGAATTTATAAGAAAGAATAGATGAACTGATGGACTCAAGCATTAATATGCAGACAAATGATTCATACAATAACCTACAAGAGGCACTGAAAATTAAATTCACAGAAGTTATTAAAAACACTACAGAATCTTAAACAAACCAACATTGATTTACTGAAACTTATTGAATATTCACCAGCACTTGATAGACCAACAGCAAAAACTACATACTGCGAAATTACCTCCAAAGGCTCAAAAACAAATAAACTTGTAAACAATGAAATTAACAATAATGGTGGGCACGTGAAAATCGTCGACCAAAACAGCATAAATCAAGAAACGAATAAAGAAGGAAAAAGAAAGGCTGGATATATGAGTTCTTCAGACAAAGAGAATCAGTGGACAACAAGAACAAAAAAACGTAAAAAGACAAGACAAATAGGTAGTGCAGAAACAAATGAAGAAGAGAATATGGAATTTGGATGCAGTAAACCAAAACGTACCAAAAAAATTTGGTTGTTCATTTCAAAAGCCAAAAACAATGTGACACAAGAAATTGTAAAAAAATATATTGCAAGGAAATCTGCCACAGACATTAACAATATCTATGTTAAATCTCTGAACCTATATAAAAAGGTAGAAAACAATAATAGCTTCATGATAGGACTTCACCCGGTACTCCATGACCTAATAAACAACAGCAAATTTTGGCCATCAGGCATAATGCATGACAGGTTCGATTTTAAAAAAAGGCGTAGGTTCCTAGATAATCGCAAACAGACAAATAACACAGAGATGGAGCGAATAGAAAATGATGACATCATCAATAAGATATCTAGCCATAACTAAAACACAATTACTAGAATTAACAAATTTTATATCTATTTTTGTATATGTATCTTAAACTGTACTCTATATTTTATTTCACTTTTATATCTGTTTTATACAGTTAACTTTATATTTTAACCTGTATTGTATGTTGACATGTGTAAATACTTTGTGTATTTTAACACCAATAAAAATTGAATTGAATTGAATCTCCAGAAATCTCCAAAACAACCTTCTACCTCATTTTGACCAAAAAAAATTCTCTGGCATTTGGACTAGGTACAAATGAGACATTTTAATATTGTTTTTTTGATTGCTAAATTTTTGTAAAATCTCTTAGGAACCACTTAAATTTACAAAACTTCAATTTACCACAATAAATTTAATTTTTATATTGTTTGTAAATCTTTCATTAGACCTTTACAATATAATTTATCTACATTGAAGCCACCTCTGGAATTTAACGTTGCGATCTGGGATCTGGAGATAAAAGCATTGATATTTCCTATCCGCGGAGAATATTACCATAATTTACGAATTCATATAAAATTACCAAATGATAACAAGAATAAGTGTTTCAACGTCAACAGATTTGTTAACGAAAATGGCTCTACCATTAGTTCTTATAATGTAGCAGCACATGAATTTAACCTCTACTTTCTAGAGTCCATTGAACAAAACTTACGGACAATATGAATATTGATATAAAGACACATCTAGATATACATTGTCCGACTAATATGTTTCTGACACTCACTATGGCCTCTGATGTAAGTAATTTGTTGAAAAAAACAACAAAAAGCATTCTGCAGGTTCTGACAATATTCCATGTTCATTAGGGTGGAACGACAAATTATTTCGTCTTAAATTGTTTTGCCGTAAGTGTCAAAATGTGTATTTGGATAAATAAAATTTATTCTCAAAAGCTGATCGACCTATCTTAGCATCTTCAGGTTTCTCATGGGACTGAAAGTTTAGAAATTTTGGTGATTTTACAGGTTTTTATTACATTCATTGGTTTATTTAAAAAAATATATTCTCTGGTAGACATAGTACTTAAAGTGATTATTAAAGAATGATAAAAAGCCCCTTCAAGTCAATTCGCTCTATTCTAATATCTTCCGGTTCCTCATTGCCTTTGAAAATCGCATCGCTCACGGCAATTACGCGACAAATAACAGGCTCGAATACAATCACAGCCCAGGCAACAGGCATCTATGACTAGGGTGTAGAGATAACAAGTTCCACCCTACTTTCATTTGTTTGAGTACTTCTACTAAGGATGGTTTTTAGTTGTTTTTGTGAGTTTTTACGTGTTTCGTGGTTTTATGTCGATTGTTCGTTAAGTGTTACAATATTTAAGTTATTATGGCAACTATAAGTCAATTTTGTTGCAAGATATTTGGTCAATCTAAAATATTAAGTTACCGTGTGTTACCTACTTTTAAGGACGTTATTTTTCGTTATTTATTTGTTTAGAATGATCTAATGATCTAAGATATAAATGTGCTGGGGGAAAACTAGGCGTTTCTCAAATACTCAAAAATGTTGTATCGAAAATTGAAGAGATTTGGCAAAGTACATCAATTTCAACAGTTTTTCGAAACCGCATTTGGGATAAACTTAAAAAATTTCATGGACATTATAAGCAAATTCAGAAGAATTGAAAATCTAGAGAAAATACTGCGACCATGGTAACCAAGAAAATTAAAATGACAGAAGAAAGGAAAGCAGTGCCAACATCCAGGGCATTGAAGAACATGCCGTCATGTAGAAGTTCCACCGTTATTAAAAAAACAAACCTCCCACATGTCATTCAGCTTTACTAGCGGTATGAAATTAATGAAGATAAGAAAGATGGTATCCAATGTGTCCTTACGGCATAAAATGTTAAAACAACACCAATACGAGAGTTTTTTATGCCTCTCTGGCCAAGAAAAACAAGATGGATTCATTCAAACCCGTATAAAATTAAGAAAAATACTGCCTATCATTTAAAACTATGAGATTACTTTAAAAATAGATAATTACTGAAATATTAAACATATTCTGTTTTTGTTTGTGTTTCCATGTCTATTTGGGTGTTTTCTTGGAATGTGTGATACTATTTTTGATGTCCGTCCCACAGTTGTTGAATATAGAGAAAAAAATAATAAATACGACCCGATCAAATAAGTTATACCTTTGGAAAGAATTGCTTAGAAACGCATATTTTGACTTCCTTGAGGAACCTAAAGTGTGGATAATAATATCATTTAAAAATGTGGCACAGTGATTTGTGGTATGGTATGGCTTTGGGGAGGGATACTCCACTCAGGATGCGTACATATCTATACTTCAAAATAGTGACCAAAAAAATAGTGTGAATGTCTATTTTTTGATATGTCTAGAGCATTTGATACGGTAAATCATAAATTGCTACTTAATAAAATCTGCGCTTTTGGTATAAAAGGAGTATCTAATTCTTGGATTAGGTCCTACCTAAGTCAACGTACTCAGAAAGTCATACTAAAAGTCGGTAGCATATCGTATTAATCAGATGCCAAGCTGATGGCAACGGGACTTCCTTAAGGTAACACCTTAGGACCTCTTCTCTTTCTAATTTTTGTAAATGATCTACAAAGCCACTTAAAAGCAACGAATGCCTTTCATATCACTCAATTTGCTAATGATGTGGCACTTGCATCAAAGGCAAACAATGAGTTGTCAAGTAATGCAAACATCTGCACCTCACTATTGCATAGTTATTGAACTAAAACTTAATGGGACAAAAACTCAAATGTTGACGTTTGCTAAAACTCTTGACTATAGCTTATTAGTAAAAATGAATAATTTATCTATAGAAAACAGTCACTCTGTAAAACTATTAGGTACAATTATTGATAGTAATTTAAACCGGTTTGAACATACTGAACAGTAGGGTGGAGTGAAAAATCTGACATTTTAGTTTCTGAACTCCTATATGCGGAAAAGTGGTGGGCTAAGTAATATTAATTCCCTGCAAAACCTGGAGTCGATTGGATGACGTTTAGCGGTGCCCCCACCACTTTCAAAATTTGTCGCTGACTGCCAGAAACAAAGCCGATTCAATTATTTCTCCAGCGACTGCCGTTAAGTGAGCATGCGTTTAAGCTACCAATATTCTTTTAAAATAGTTTTACAACCTCATAACTGTATCTCAGTTACTTTGGTTGATATTTAGTGAATTTTGATATTCGAGTTTTTTTGTGAAATATGCCAAAAACTAGAAAAGATATTGACTGCCCTGTATTTGGGGCTCCTTCCGTGTTTAGGAAAAATACGTTACCTACATATGCGGATGTGATGAAAAACTATGCATATATACGTCAAACCTTAATTAATTCAGCTCAAAATAAAGCAGAACCAACCTTAAGTAACAGTGCAGAGATTTTGATTGCAGAGCTGAAACTTGTTTGGTCTAAGGCGTCTATTCTCGTGGCGATTAACAAATTTTACATATGATAAGACAATATCACGAAAAATTGAGAAACCTCTAAAATCCTGATTGAATGATGCTCTTAGACAAAAAGTGAAAAAAATAAGAGAAATTGCAGAAACAAAACTTTTCGATCGTCCTGCAAGTTCACGAATTTTTAATTGTGTAAGTGTAAAAACAAAGTGCCAATTAGAGAAGGAGAATCTCTGGTAGACCAAAGAACTGAGAGAAAAATGTTGGCACAATTGATCCAGTAGCTACGCGAAACATTCAGTGATCCTTACATCGGAGAGTGTTGGAAACAAGATCGCTACCTTCAACTTCTACTTCCAATGTGCTGGATATGGAACTGTCAGATGGTGAAGAGACAGATGATATTGATGGCAGTTCAAATCAAAGCAGGAGGCTAGCCAAAAATTACAACTCCAACGATCTAAACAAATGAGTATTAACTTACCAAGTCTCGCACAAGCGTGCGCTCGCACGTGTTTCTGATAGATCCGCTGCTATTATTGCGCCTGCTGTATTAAAAGATATTGGACTGGTAATCAAAGAAGAAACTTGTAAAATAATTGATAGAAGTAAGATAAGAAGAGAGAGAAAAAGAAGACGAAACATTTTAAGAATCAAGCAAAACAAGGATTTTTTACAAGTCATTTATTTCGATGGACGAAGAGGTAATACTCTCATTCAGCAGTCAATTGGTAATAAAAATCACAGAAGTATAATTAGCGAAGAACATATTGTAATTGCTTCAGAACCCGGATCTAAATATTTTGGACATATCACTGTTCCATGTGGCACAGCAGAGGCAATTTCCGAAAATTTGATATAGTTTCTGCAGCAACATGGATTTGACGAACTTAGTGGCTATTGGATGTGACGGGACCTTTGTCAGTATGGGAATTCATAATGGTGTAAATAGAAAGCTAGAAATGCATATTGGAAGGCCACTAAAGTGGTTCATTTGTATGTTACACGCAAATGAATTACCTTTGAGTCATTTAATAAAACATTTAGATGGGGAAACTACTGGTCCTAACATATCGGAGGATTTGGCCATGCAGCCACCTCCACGTGATGAGTTCTGGGTTGTTTCATATTAAAACAAGCGAAGAGCTGCATAAATCATAAGTTTTAATAGTTTCACTTATTTAGAAAAAAGTCATGATTTTGAAGAGCCTGGGGCACCGGAAAACGTAATCGTATGAAGCTCAGTTTTCTCACAGTAAATTGACGCTACATGTAACCACTTTTCCACATATAGGAGAAATCAAATTTTTTTCACCATTTTCGCTCCACCCTACTGAACACTTAACAAAAAAAAATTTCAGTTAGATGCTATGTCGTCTGGCAACTTCGTTCTTGTGTGAGTTTAAAACTACTTAAAACTTATTACTTTACACAGATGCAGTCATCGTTAAACTATGGCATTCTCTGCTGAGGCAACTCCAGTAGAGTTAATGATCTATTCATCATACAGAAAAAAATAATTAGGACTATGTTATTCAAACACTCTACCCACTCATGTAGAGATTTGTTTGTTTTGCTTGAAATACTAAAGCTGCCAGCTTTATACATTATATTATGCTGTTTGTTTGTTTGTTAAGTCTACTATTAATCGGTTTATCCAGTTTTCCGATTGAAATATACAATATAGATTAAGACACATGAATGACACAATTTCTCTGCTGCTACTAATGGTACGATAGTTATGCCTATTAAGAGATTAAAATATACAATCATCTCCCTAATTATTTGAAAAAAAAACTGGTTTAAAATTTAAAAAAAAATACTATTACAAAAAGCAATTTACAGTCTGCAAGAATTTTTTAGTATTACCCTTTAACACTATTGACAAATATTGTATCAGTTTTATATTATTTTTTTGTATGTCGCATTTTTCTTGCTCTTCTAAAAAAACGTATTTTATTATTTTATAACTATTACATTTACATACGTTATATCTTGACTAGGTTATCAATATATCTTTTGTTGATAAGTCCCCGTACCTACGTTAATAAAATCTTGTGACTAGGCTTTCATCTAATTATTGAAAACCATTATTTTATTCTATTTTATTGTGGCGTTTTTTTTTATAAACATGTAATGCATGTCTGCTTAAATAAAGAGTATTATCATTATTGCCGCATACAGCACTTTCACCGATGGTAGAGTGAATCTCATAATATACTCACCTCTACGTAATCTATCGAACAAACATCCTGGTGCATGGCATTCATGAAAATAATTCTCAGAACTGCTTCAGCAATTGGTTCTTCTTGCTTAAGAGCCATAACACAAAATAACTCGTGAAGAATTGGTAAAATAATTTTCAAGGTACTTGGAGTGCCATCTTTGCAAATTGTCATCAAGGTCTACAGAATTTGTTATTAAAATGAATGCAAACTGAAGTGTTTGTTCGTTTATATTTACCTTTTGGACCAAGTCAGCGTTCACGCTCCGAGTATAGGATACAAATTTTGCAAACACAATAAGAAGATTGTGGTTCCTTGGTGTTAGACCCCACCTTTCATCGGCAATATTTATAAACGCCAGAAACATTGCCTCTACACTGATGGTGATGAATTTCCCACTACACTCAAAATGCTGAAAATAAAGAAATGGTTATTTTTTATGTGCACTGATAATAGAGGACTTTAGTGTGAATAAAGGACAAAAAAAGTAAATACATTTTTTTTATAGATAATGACATTCAGAAAAGTAATGACAACACCTACATTTCAGGGATGATAAAAATTATAATAAAAATGGCTGATTTGTTTTTAAAATCATGAATTTTTTTGGTATTTTTTTCTAAAAAGCACTATTTTAGGTATCGCTGTCCATTGCAATAAAAAATCTTGGCTAAAATCTGTCAATTTTGTGTTTTTATGTTAAATCTTGGCTAAAATCTGCCAATTTTGTGTTTTTATGTTTATATTTATGAATATTCACTTATAAATTATAAGTGTAACGCCACTGGTTTTACCGGACGCGTGGCCGTTTGAAGCGCCCCAAGCGGAAGACGGGAAAAAGCACAGACCGGAAAAGACATATGTTTTTAGTTGTTGTTGTTAGTGAAACAAGGAATGTTTTATGCTACAGTTCACGTGTAAACACAGAGTAATAATAAAGTCGTATTTTGCGAAATAGTGGCCTCCGTTATTTTGGAAACCCGGCCCCTAAATTAATGTACTGTTATAGACTGGCGCCCAACGTGGGGCAACGAAATAAATACGTTAAAAGTTCTGCTGTGTTTTGTGAAATCCTGTTAAAGAATTCAACCCTGTTCTGTGTGGCTTGCCGTTGCGTATCTTTTTAAATCGGTGTAAAGTGTAGGAGACGTAACTTTTCCAAGTTTGAACATATTCTTAAGGCATTTTTGGATTTTTTCACGTGAACTGTGTGTGCTTTGGTTTGTCAAGACGGCATATCACGAATTAAGAAGTAGACAAGTTCCAAAGGCTCCGGGAGCAGTTTCAGAGGAACATTTACCTGAATCGTCAACAAATAATAAAAGTAAACAGATTTGCAACATGCATAATAACCGCGATCAAGATTCCCCGGCGTCTCCGGCGTCATATTCAATGACTGACGAGCAACTTAGTTTATTACTTGCTAGTATGCATCAAAGTCAACTACAACTTTTCAACCAATTTGTGGAAAATACTGTGCCAGCCCGTAATGGTAATTTTGTCGGTTGGACTGCACACTTTAATGGAGAAAAGAGTTCAGACGTAGAAGCTTTTATTGATGCTGTGAGTATTTACAAAGATTGTGCTAGAATTTCGGATGAAAATGCACTTCGAGGATTACCAATGTTGTTAGTGGGTATAGCTGGTACCTATTGGCAAGGGGTAAAGGCTTCAATAAATTCCTGGGAAGATGCTTTAAAGTCACTCCGTTCTGCATATAGTGTTAAACTACCACCGTACCGTGTGTATCGCGAGTTATTTAAAAACGAACAGTCGAACAATGAATCCACTGAACTATTTGTGTGTAAAGCTCGTGCGTTGCTTGCCCAACTCCCGGTAAGTGACATATTGGACGAAAAAATAAAATTGGATATGATTTACGAACTCTTGAATGCACGAATTCGAGAACGGTTAACACGAGATAGCATTAAGACTTTTGATGAACTTTTGACTAGTGCGCGTAGTATTGAACAATCTCTCAACGAATCACAGATTAAATCTGAACAAGGCGAAAGTAACGATGGTAATCGTAAAGGTAAACGAGCAAATAAGTGCGGGTATTGTAAGACATTTGGACATGAAATGGCCGAGTGCCTCGTTCTGAAACAAAAAAATGAAAAGAAGCCCATGCAGACGCCAAACGCAAGTGAAAAGCGAGACAGTGCAAGCACATTTCGTCCAACACTTTCGTGCTACGGTTGTGGTGCTGCCGGCGTGGTACGAGCACGATGTACAAAATGTAACCCTGCGTCGACACCTAGTGCTAGCTCTTCGGTTACGAAGGATGAATCTGCCCGAGCTGCAGATATTAGTGAATTTTATGGCGCTGATGTGATAGACCATGATGGGAAACGTCCAGTTTTACCGATTAAAGTTTGCGGATTAAATGGCACCGCGTTTGCAGACACAGGAGCTACACAAAGTATAATGGGTGCAAACTTATACCATAAAATTAAAGACAAATGCAAATTTGATGAACAACATTTAAATGTCACCTTGGCTGATGGTAACCAAATAAGTAAACAGGTCTTATCGACGACTGTTGATGTCATTATACAAAACCGCACTGTTCCTACTAAGTTCGTCGTGTTAAGCACCGATGTAGATAACAGAACACTACTAGGTGCTGATTTCGTGAGAAATGCACAGGTAGTACTCAACCTGGGATTGAATTTGTGGTATTTCCAAGACATGCCGCATCATACTTATGACTTTTTAGTAGAGCTGAAAAGACCCTTAGCTCTGGATAGCTACAGTATTGAGTTGCGTGATGATGAAGCCACTTGTTTGAGCATAGAAGAACAAAATTGGTTACGGAGTTTATTAACAAAGTATTCGGATACGTTTGCTTCAGGGGGAGCCCCCACAGCGTATGCTGAACATTGTATTACCATAAAAGACAATCAATCACCTATTGCAGTCCCACCATATAGGCTTGCTGAGCCTAAGAAGGAAGTTTTGCGAACTGAATTAGACAAACTTCTTAAGGATGACATAATCGAAGAGTGCGAAAGTCCATGGGCCGCTCCGGTTGTTTTGGTGCCCAAGAAAAATGGCGAAGTGAGGGTGTGTGGCGATTACAGATGTTTGAATGAGGTTACAGTCAGTGACAAATACCCTATGCCTGTTCTAGAAGACTTGTTACACTCAGCAAAGAAAACGAATTATATGTCTACCCTGGATTTGAAGTCAGGATACCACCAAGTGAACGTTCGGGTAGCTGATCGTGACAAAACAGCCTTTGTCACTCCGTTCGGGATGCACCGATACAAACGCATGAGTTTTGGGCTCAAGAACGCCCCTGCGACGTTTTCTCGTTTGATGGACCGATTTAAAAGTGGACTTTCTAATGTTACAGTGTTACATTATCTTGATGACTTAATTATATTATCAGACACATTTGAGGAACATTTAAGCGATTTACAGGCGGTATTTGAGAGACTTAATAAATTTAACCTGCGTGTGAATCGAAAGAAAAGTGTCTTTGTGAGTTCGTCTATAAAATATCTGGGACATTTAATTACCCCACGTGGAATCGCGCCTAATCCCGAAAAGATTTCAGCCATTTCAGAAATGCCCGAACCACATAACGCAAAACATTTGAAATCGTTTATTCAAACATGTTCATGGTTTAGACGTTTTGTACCTGGATTCTCTGAAGTAGCCAAACCTCTCACGGACTTGCTAAAGAAAAATGTAAAATGGGTATGGGGCAATCAGCAGAAGGAGGCCTACCACAAATTGAAAGACCTTTTGACCACTGCTCCTGTATTACGACAAGCCGATGTCACTCAACCCTTTACATTACATACCGATGCCAGCGCCTTTGCTATTGGTGGCGTGCTCCTGCAAGGGGAGGGGGAAGATGAACGACCAGTGGAGTACGGAAGTCGACTCTTAAGTTCTGCTGAACGTAATTATTCTACTTTAGAGCGGGAAGCACTTGCCATTGTACATTTTTTGAACCGTTTTCGTGGATATATAGAATGCTCTGAAGTGCATGTTAAGACGGACCATCAACCCTTGAGATGGCTGATGAGCATCAAGTCACCAACGGGTCGTTTAGCTCGTTGGGCTCTGCAGTTACAGGCCTACAATTTGAAAATCAGCTATACCCCTGGTAAAACCAATAAAGTTGCAGATATGTTATCACGCCCAATTTGCAATCCTACGAATGGAGCTCTAAATTGTGAGGTGTGCACTATCACTGTAGAATTAACAGGAAAGACAGCAGTTGATTTGCGTCATGAGCAATTATCTGACCCTGAAGTGGCCAAAATCATTAAATGTTTCGAGACTGCCTCATCCAGAGACGAGACAAATCACTGGATTGGTCGTGGTTATACTATGTCAAATGGGGTGTTGTATCACTATTCCCCGGACCTTGATGAAGAAAATGCACAATATGTGGTCCCTGAAGAGGCTAGACAAAATGTTCTCGAGGAATACCATGATAGCCCTACAGCTGGTCATTATGGTGTGGAACGCACTATGAAGCGTATTATGAATCGTTACTTTTGGCCCGGTATGCGCCGAAGTATTAACGACTATGTCCGAAAATGTGTAGCGTGCCAGAAGTATAAAACCCAAAACTTGAAACCTGCCGGCTTAGTACAAACCCCCCCTTGTAATCGAAGATTCGAGGTGTTATCTATTGACCTGTTTGGACCATTACCCGAAACTGCTAATGGCAATCGGTGGATTTTCATCATTGAAGATACCGCTACGAAATGGGTGGAATTATTCGCCTTACCAGAAGCTACAGCTATGGCGTGTTCAAAAATTCTCATAGAAGAGATATTTCTCAGGTACGGTCTGCCTCGGAAGGTCCTCAGCGACAATGGTGTTCAATTTGTATCTGCTGTGATGCAGCAGGTTATGTACATACTGGATGTAAAACAGATACTTACCCCTGTGTACCATCCCGAATCTAATCCTGTTGAACGAAAGAATCGAGATTTGAAACCTCAACTGGCTATATTAGTTGGAGACACTCACGTTAACTGGGATCTGAATCTAGCGAGTATTCGCTTTGCCATGAATACCGTAGTTTGTCAAAGCACGGGGCGTAGTGCTGCTTATCTTAATTTTGGAAGAGAACTGCGGACGGTGGATGATGTAAGCTATACTAACCAATGATAATTTCGTGCCCCAGATTACCCCCTATTTAAAACATTTTGTATCCGAAATGGATGATGTCAAAGAGAAGGTTATGATGGAACAAGAACGGCATAAGATGTATGCTGATCGCCATCGACGCCCTGCCCCAGATTACGACCTTGGATCCTTGGTTCTATTGAAGACGCATACGTTGAGTAATGCCGCCAAGGGCTATTCTAGAAAATTTGCCCCGAAGAGAGATGGGCCCTACAAAATTCTTGCAGAAGTAACTCCCTGTACCTATGAGCTTTCTACCCTAGACAACCCTGAGGAATCTGTTGGCAAATATCATGTATCGGAAATTACTCCATTTATAGGAGGGGAAGAGACGAAGCCTGTTTCGCAAAAGAAGAAGAGAGGACGGCCTCAAAAGGAGGCTATAGAGCAAAGTTCTGAGACACCATCCCCCGGTGTAAAGGAAGAAGTTCCAAAGAGAGGAAGGGGACGACCTCGAAAGTCTGGTTTGCGCCCGAGGGCGGTGGCACAAACCAGAGGGGAAGAGTTGTAACGCCACTGGTTTTACCGGACGCGTGGCCGTTTGAAGCGCCCCAAGCGGAAGACGGGAAAAAGCACAGACCGGAAAAGACATATGTTTTTAGTTGTTGTTGTTAGTGAAACAAGGAATGTTTTATGCTACAGTTCACGTGTAAACACAGAGTAATAATAAAGTCGTATTTTGCGAAATAGTGGCCTCCGTTATTTTGGAAACCCGGTCCCTAAATTAATGTACTGTTATATAAGTAAATTTATAAAATATTAAACTTACAGCCCAGAATTTTTTGCCAATTATTCTTATCAACATTTCGTATCGTTTTGCACAATAACAAATTCCTTTAAATATAATAATAATAAAAGTATTTTATTGGATAAACCAAATGGCCATTGACCACAGTCCTTCAGCCAGTATTACAAAAAAAAATTCTGTATAGACTGTTTTAATGGAGTAAGAATAATAGAGTAATAATTTACTTATTGTGTAAAAAAAAATATACATGTATGTGGGCCATTCTCTGGGAAAATGCGACCCCACTTTCTCCAAAATTCGGAGCTTCAAAAATATTGTTACAGGCCATGAAAAGATCAGAAAGAATGTCTACTGTTATCCATTACACCTCCCTATGATACGCCTATGCCTAATAGTGACTGGAAACTCGTAGAAAGAGATAGAGTTTTCTAGAGTGTGGTAGGAGAAGATTCTCGATTGTATTCTGGATGCTCTGCAGGCAATTTCAGAGTATATAAGTCGCGATTACCGACGGAAGAGAAGAAGTTGTATTAAAGTGAAGTTTGGTAGCAGCAAAAGTGATGTTAGAAGTATTGTTATCTGTAATCAGTAAATTATTAAATAAAGTGTTAGTGTTTATCTCTTGTTGAAATTATTTTGAAACCCACAGATTCATACATGGTGTTTCCTAGGGGCGGAAACACGTAACACTACTTTACGAATCTGAGTGGTGCAATTTATAATTTTTATGGGTATTCAGCTCTAAAAAGCCAAGAAGGTTCTTCAAAAAAATTTTTGACCCAGAATAAAATGATAAAAAAAATATTTTTTTTTATTTTTGGGACAGGATCTTATTTTTTGAGTAAAGCCAAAAAAAATGTCTCTTGCGATTTTTTGTAAAAAGTTAACCTTTTTCAGTAAATATAGGTAAAAAAATCTTCAATATTAAAACTTTGAGAATTTTTTAACTCCAAGAGGGCGCACTTTCTAAAAAAATTTTTATAGAAAATTGTTTGTAAGAGGTCAAAGAATAAGTGTGAATTTTTTCATATTTTTTTTTACCAATTTTTGGAAATTTATAGCAATAATTGCGATGGAAGAAAAAATTTAAAAAAATTTAAATTCCTAATAATTGATCAAAAAATTCTGAAAAAATTCACACTTATTCTTTGGTCTCTTATAAACAATTTTTGTTCCATAAAATGTTTTCATAAAGTGTGTTGTTTGGGAGTTAGAAATTCTCAGTTTCAATATTGAAGATTCTTTTACCTAGACTTACTGAAAAAGGTTAAGGACAGGATCGAAATGTCAAAAACTCGTAAGCTAGTACTTATGTTAATCCTAGATGGCACAGTGTGTATCTTATTTTATTTTATTGGCAAGTTTCAATATTTGTCGGAATGTTGTCCGCATTGCCACATGTACAAAAATTTCTTTAGTATAAGATATAATAAATGTTACAAATTATAATTATAAATAATACCCAATTACATAAATAGTCGTAAAATAGGTAGTATCTGGTTAGGTAAATTCTAAAATGTAGGTGTGCATAATTTATGCCATGTACAACTAATATCATATAGGGATATTGTTTAAATTTTAAAATGAAATAGATAACCACATTATTAATTTCGAACTAAACAGCAAGAACCTTTTATCCAAATTATGGGAACATATCAAAGTTTTAATTATTGCAAATGGCAAAGACAATATCTATTTAAATTTGGCAACTGTGCATCATCTAATTTTTATTGGACCTAACAGTTGTAAATATGTCCTTGAACGTAGTATGTGTGAGAAGCATTCCTTGTTCTAGCGTTCAACGTCAGCCTAGTGGCTAGCGCGTAGGGTCCCTGGTTCAAACTCCTACGTCCGCTGATTTTTTTTTCTTTAATTGTGTAATGATTAATATATTTTTTCACTAATTCTTTTCTATGATTTCTTTACGTTAGGTTAGAGGTTTTTATTCTGCTTAAAATAATTTCATTATTTCGTGTGATTTCTTTAGGTTAGATTAGTAGGTTTTTATTCTGATATCTAATTGTTATAATAATTATTATTAGCGCCGCAGGCAGTATAATCGTCGCTGATAAAGAAATGGGGGGTGCGGCGGTGTCCCCCGCCTTGTTTTCACAAAATAACAGGAAATACTTCAATTTCGACAATTTCTCAATTTGTAGAATTTATTACACATATACAAGGTAATGCGCATGTTCGAAGCTCCGGACTTTCGGCAAAGATTAAGGAATTAACAAGATAGGACAGCCAACGGAAAACCTTGTATCTTTTAGCAATAGCGCTATTGACGTCGACATTTAAATTGGAGTTTTCGCGCCAATAATGAAAATTGGATAACACTGTCTCCTGATAGAACGACCGAACACAGCTGACTGTCAGTAGCCAAGGTCACTAAAAAACAGGTTGCTTAGTAATATATGTCACACGAAGTATTTCTATGTTTATATGTAAGGTATCTATTTGGTTAGGATAGAATTGTACATTGAAAGAATAATTTTGAAACTTTTTTCTATAAAATGAGGAAAAAACAGCCACACGCAGCTGTCATCGAGGTCTATAAGTGACGTAGCACTTGTCCATTTCGATGAGCCAACCTATCTTTTAGTAACCTTGGTCAAATTCGTTTATTCTAATACATAACCGACAAATCCCGAAACCGCTTCCGCTGGATGTCGCGTCCCTTTAAATTGGAGTGCACAACTGTCTTCGTCTATTTCGTCTTTTCCGTCAGACTGTCCTGTCCTATCTTATTAGGTCTCTAATCTTTGCCTGACCTCTAGATATAGTGTATCATTATCCTTTTTTCCAAAAAAATTAACATACTTTTGCACATATCTAAGAAAAGAACATAACCAATATCCGAGTAAGTATATTGGGTTAATCATTCTTACACAATAAAAATTTGCCAAAACTGGCTGATTGAACCCGTAACTTCAGGGTTTAGGTTACACGTTGTTTCCTCTCGGTGAAGCAGTCACAAAATGAAATATAAGATACTCTTTTCTGTGGAAGCATAAACGAGATAAAGTTATGGACAGTTGATGAAAACACTAATGCCATGAACCATATTCAAGGTTCAAACATAATTTATATATTTACATTTCATTGAAAATTCACCTAATTTTTGACAAAAATGAACAGAATTTATTCTATATATTGTATACTTGAAATATAGTGCCATTTTAGTGCTTGAATACAGTTGCAAACTGTTGACCAATTAATAATACTTTCATTGTTTAGTTTATTTAACAAATTTAAATTTGCCATTTTTGATTTCATTCATAAATCAAAATCATTACCTCTTTTCATTCATAAGGATATTGGCGCCATCTTCTAGTTACATGATGAACTTATTCTAAATATTCTTTACAATTATTCTGATGACTCATCGATTTGTGTTAAAAATCAGTTTCATACATTAAAATGTACAAAAGCAATTTTATGCAATTTTTTACTCAGATATGAGATAATGACTGTAATACGCATCAAAACGACCTAATTAAATGTACCTAAATAACTCTGATTATCTAATATAGCTACAAATGTATCGTCTGATAATAAGGCAATTTTAAAAATTTATTCCGATTTTATCGTGCACTTAAAAAAGAAACAAACAGGTCAGTTGTCTTTGGCCGACTTCTGTTATAATACTGCCCACTTTAAAACTTCGTTTGAATTACTTATAAAAAAGTTATTTATGAAATACCAAGTGTCGATTTGACGGAATTTTAATGATTATTAGGCAACCACATATACACTTTATGACATTTCTATCCTGACCTTAACTTATTTTGTTATAACACAAAAAATAAGATGCTGCCCCAAAAAAAAAAACATATTTTTTTATCTTACACAGCTTCCTTATTAACAATGCAATTTTAAAAAAATTTGGAGATTGTTTCGCGGTAAAATATTTTAAAATTCACCAGTGGCGTTCGTCCAATGAAGCTAATTTTCAAAAACATTATATTAGGAAGTTCTAACTGTGAAACAATCTTATTTATTGTTATCAAAAACTCACTAATATCGAATTTCAATAAGATAGTGTACTCGGTGTTCATGTAATAAAAAAATAAAATTTCGGACGTAATGAAGGCTTAGTTAAGTTGGAGGAAGGCAGGTTTGCAAATTATAATTAATCACTTGACGTCAATCAGTTAATTTAACAGTCTAAATCAAACATTAATTGACTTGGAAACAAAAAAAGTTCAATTTCAGACAAATTTAATTCAGGAACAATTCAATAAATAATAATACTTACATAGAACGTTATGGGATCAGAGGGGTGGCAAAAAGTCTTATTAAATCATACCTGACGGGAAGAAGGCAGTCGGTTATAGAAACAGACAAAAAGGGTCATTTAATAAAATCTAGAACTATAAACATAAAAAAAGGTGTGCCACAAGGATCTATCCTTGGTCCTTTGTTATATATTTTATATACTAATGAATTACCAGCAATTGTGCAACATGATGTAATTTTATATGCTGATGATACTTCTCTGATCATTAGTGAAAAGAGCAGAGAAGTGGCCAGCAGGGAACTCACAAATACTATTGACTTGCTCCAAACATGGTTTGCGTCTAATAATCTTCTAGTAAATGTTGATAAGACCCAAATTTTAAACTTTGGGGCTCGAGGCAACCATAGTATGGAAATTGAGGTAAACGGAACTTTGGTAACAACAGTAAATACAGTTTCATTCCTGGGAACCAAAATAGATCAAAAACTTGATTGGAAACCACATATTGATACTCTTTCACAAGATATAGCAAAGTATTGTTATGCCTTAAGAATATTGACTGATAGCTTAGGTGTAATAGCAGCTCTGAACTCGTATCATGCATATATTGTATCAAAAATTCGATATGGAATCATATTTTGGGGCAATTCAGTGGATGCACAGAGAGTGCTGATTTTGCAGAAGAGATGTTTACGAACTATATTTAAGATGAAAAAAACAGATAGTTGCCGAGTAATATTCAAAGAGAACGGTTTACTCACTACAACTTCTTTATACGTATATGAGGCAATAAAATTTATAGTCCAGAACAAAGGTTTATTTACTGAGAGTCAAAGGACGCATAGTTATGACACAAAAACAAAAGAAAACCTTTTAACTGATAAAACCAAATATAGTTATATTCAAAAAAATGTTCATAATGTGTTGATTAAAATATGGAACAAAGTACCCTTGCAAATAAGAAGATTGCCAGAAGGAGTCATGTTAAAGAGGTTGAAAAACCATTTACTGAATAACCCTTTTTATAGTCTGAATGAATATTTTAACAATGAAATTCTATAATATCTGTTATGTTTATTATCTTAAGTACCTATATATAAATGCAGCAAAATTTCTTTTTTTTTTTTCTCTTCTCTCTTATATTTTAAAGTAGATCTATGATGTGTGCTTACGTTTTGTGTTAAGTGTTATATATATTGTTAGTTTTATAATGTTGACATGTTCTATATCCCTTGAGGGGTTTTATGTAAAGGATCCAATAAAGCAATATTCTATTCTATTCTATTCTATAGATACACTTGTGAACTTCCGCTTGAGATTTCCAAAAAAATCGTTTTGCATATGTTATTATTCTCTTATGCAAAACATTATTAAAAATAAAGACATTTATTATCATTTTTATAACTAAATCGCAGTTTGCTCAATAATTATCACGACCAACTTCAGTTTAAAAGGTAGATGTCATAGAAATTTAATCCCACTGAAAATGTGAGATCGGTATGATTTTGGAAAATATATGAAATTGGATATCGATCAAATCTTGTTATTATTGGTGCTTATTATTACATTCGGAACAAATGCAAAAAAAACTGTTCTTAAAATATCTGTAGAAGAATTAAATAATTTTTTTGTTAATATTTCAGGTAAAATTACAAATACTCTTAACCACAACAACTTAGATCACAGCATAAGAAATAGTGAAGTGTTATTTTCCTTTTACCTGGAGCCAGTGTCTGGGCTGGAAATTAGTAACCTAATAAATACCTATGTTAAGTACATGGAGGTGTAAAGATTATTATGGCATAAATAGTGACATGATTAAAATAACTAGAGGAACTCTTATCACAGATTACACATATAATTAACATGTGTTTTGAGACAGGTGTATTTCCTGATTGTTTAAAAAAAGTCTAGGGTAATACCAATTTTCAAAAAAGGAGACAAAAATTTTGAAAACAACTACAGACCAATCTCATTAGTTCCTATCCCGTCAAAATTTAGAGTTAGCATATAAATTAGGTTAATGTATTATCCAGAAAGTAATAATCTGATAAATTGTAATCAGTATGGTTATAGAGGTGGAAAGTCTACTATTACTGCCTTAACAGATTATAAGTTTTATTATGGATGAATTTGAAAATGGAAATATGACCATGGCATCACACTTAGATCTATCCAAGGTCTTTGACTGTGTTTACCCCGAAATACTGTTAATAAAATTGGAAAGTTATGGCATCAGAGGGCCTGCTCTAACTTATTCAAAGTTATATTATGAACAGATATCAGTATGTCAGTCATGGTACTATGAAGTTCTCACTAAAGCCTCTAAAGCATGGAGTACCCCAGGGATCCATCTTAGGACTAATTTTGTTCATAATATATGTAAATGACATATCAACCAGTCTTTCTGGCAAAAATATTGAATATGCTGATGACACCACCTTACTCTCGGCTAACAGAAATTTAAAACATCTTATCAGTATATTGGAGGAAACACAGTTACAAGCTCAGGATTATTTTAACAATATTAAATTAAAGTTAAATGAAGAGAAAACTCAAACACTTATTTTCAACTTAAACCCTCATGTCTACATCGAAAATAATAGTCCTGTAAAGTGTTTAGGTCTAATTTTTGATAATAAGTTAACCTGGGAAGCTCACATAGATAGCCTATTTAAAAAGCTGTCAAGTTGCATCTATCTATTAAAGAATATAACTAACTTAGTCAATAATAGCATTATTTTAATGACATATCATGCTCTGTTCCATAACTTAATGTGCTATGGTATCTTACTTTGGGGAAAATCTTCACATGCCGCTAATATTTTAAGGACAGGATCGAAATGTCAAAAACTCGTAAGCTAGTACTTATGTTAATCCTAGATGGCACAGTATGTATCTTATCTTATTTTATTGGCAAGTTTCAATATTTGTCGGAATGTTGTCCGCATTGCCACATGTACAAAAATTTCTTTAGTATAAGATATAATTAATGTTACAAATTATAATTATAAATATTACCCAATTACATAAATAATCGTAAAATAGCTAGTATCTGGTTAGGTAAATTCTAAAATGTAGGTGTGCATAATTTATGCCATGTACAACTAATATCATATAGGGTTATTGTTTAAATTTTAAAACGAAATAGTTAACCACATTATTAATTTCGAATTAAACAGCAAGAACCTTTTATCCAAATTATAGGAACACATCAAAGTTTTAATTATTGAAAATGGCAAAAAGACAATGTGTATTTAAATTTGGCAACTGTTCATCACCTAATTTTTATTCTACCTAACAGTGGTAAATATGTCCTTGAACGTAGTGTGTGTGAGAAGCGTTCAGGTACATGAACAGTCCGAAGCTTCGACCTTGCGCAAAACGTGATATCATTTATCTGACTATTTAATATTTATTCCTTGTCCTAGCGTTCACCGTCAGCCGAGTGGCTAGCGCATAGATAAAATCATGGAAGGTCCCGGGTTCAAACTCCTACGTCCGCTGATTTTTTTTTCTTTAATTTTGTAATGATTAATATATTTTTTCACTAATTCTCTTCTATGATTTTTTTACGTTGTGTTAGAGGTTTTTATTCTGCTTAAAATAATTTCATTCTTTCGTGTGATTTCTTTAGGTTAGATTAGTAGGTTTTTATTCTGATATCTAATTGTTATAATAATAATTATTAGCGCCGCCGGCAGTATAATCGTCGCGGATAAAGAAATGGGGGGTGCGGGGGTGTCCCCCTGCCTTTTTTTCACAAAATAACACGAAATGCTTCAATTTCTCGACTTGCAGAATTTATTACACATTTACAAGGTAATGCGCATGCTTGAAGCTCCGAACTTTCGGCTAGGGAATTAACCTCAGATTAATAACTTTATTTATCTGAGGAATTAACAAGATAGGACAGCCAGCGGTAAACCTTGTATCTTTTAGCAATGGCGCCATTGATCTCGACATTTAAATTGGAGTTTGCGCGCAGTTGCCACAATGTGACAATCAGACGGAGAAGGTAACATTAGAAAGAGAGGCCAATAGTGAAAATTGGACAACACTGTCTCCTCATAGAACGACCGAACTCAGCTGACTGTCAGTAGCCAAGGTCACTAAAAAACAGGTTGCTTAGTAATACATGTCACACGAAGTACTTCTATGTTTATATGTAAGGTATCTATTTGGTTAGGATAGATTTGTACATTGAAAGATTAATTTTGAAACTTTTTTCTATAAAATGAGGAAAAAACAGCCACACGCAGCTGTCATCGAGGTCTATACGTGACGTGTACGTAGCACTTGTCGATTTTGATGAGCCAACCTATCTTTTAGTACACCACTGTCTTCATCTATATCGTCTTCTCCATCTGACTGTCCTATCTTGTTAGGTCACTAATCTTTTCCTGACCTCTAGATATAGTGTATCATTATATAGATATCCTATTTTCCAAAAAAAATAACATACTTTTGCATATATCTAAGAAAAGAACATAACCAATATCTGAGTAACTATATTGGGTTTATCTTTCTTACACAATAAAAATTTGCCAAAACTGGATGATTGAACCCGTAACTTCAGGGTTTAGGTTACACGTTGTTTCCTCTTGGTGAAGCAGTCACACATTGAAATATAAGATACTCTTTTCTGTGGAAGCATAAAGGAGATAAAGTTATGGACAGTTGATTAAAACACCAATAATGCCATGAACCATATTCAGGGTTCGAACCTAATTTATATATTTACATTAATTGAAAATTCACCCAATTTTTGACAAAAATTAACAAAATTTATTGTATATATTATATACTTGGGATATAGTGCCATTTTAGTGTTTGAATACAGTTGCAAACTATTGACCATTTAATAATACTTTCATTGTTTAGTTTATTTAACAAATTTAAATGTGTCACTTTTCCAGTTTGTTCATTTGTGTTGATTTATAGCAACTTTGAAACACGTTATCTCTCTCACACTCACATTATTTGTGATAACACTATCTTTATTTAACTGCTTGAAGTTGCTTTAAATCAACACAAATGAACAAACCTTTCATTTCATTCATAAATCGAAATCGTTACCCCCTTTCATTCATAGGCTATTGGCGCCATCTTCTAGTTACATGATGAACTTATTCTAAATATTCTTTACAATTATTCTGATGACTCATCGATTTGTGTTAAAAATTGATTTCATACATTACAATTTACAAAAGCAATTTTATGCAAATTTTTACACAGATAAAAGATAATGACTGTAATACGCATCAATACGACCTAATTAAATGTACTTATATAACTCTGATTATCTAATATAGCTACAAATGTATCGTCTGATAATTAGGCAATTTTAAAAATTTATTCCGAATTTATCGTGCACTTAAAAAAGAAACAGGCAGGTCAGTTGTATTTGGCCGACTTCTGTTATAATACTGCCCACTTTAAAACTCCGTTTGAATTACTTATAAAAAAGTTATTTATGAAATACCAAGTGTCAATTTGATGGAATTTTAATGATTATTAGGCAACCACATATACACTTTTTGACATTTCGATCCCGACCTTAAAATTGCAAAAAAGAGCAGTAAGAATCATTACAAATTCTAAATTTAATGACACCTGTAGACCGTTGTTTAAAAATTTAGGTATACTTACTTCCACCAATCTGTACATATTTAAATGTATTATCTATGCACATAACCATGTTAGGGAATTCATATTCAAACTAACTATAATACTAGACATAGATCTATAGTGGGTCCATTTTTCTGTTTATCGGAGAATATTAATAGTTACAGGTATAAAACAGTACAACTATATAATCTCTTACCAAATGAATGGAAAAATTTAAATGATACAAAATTTATTAAAAAAATTAAAAGTTTTCTGAAAGAGGAGGTTTTTTATGAAGTCCAAGAGTTTATTGACTATTTTCAACATATAACTTGATGCCGTTAGACTTTAAGCACTTTTTTAATAACTTTTTACTATTAATGTTTTTTGTAAGTATATAATGTACCTATTTTTAAATTTTTAATATTTTTAACATTACTTTTAATCTGTTGACAAGTGTATACATTGTATTATGTCTCACATGAATAAATTGTCTGTCATCAAGAATGTTAAATTTGTTTAAAATTGAACTTATTTTAATTTCCAAGGCAATTATTTTTATATTTAGACTGTTAAGTAAAGTGACACCAAATAAACTATCTTCAGCGAGATTTTGATAACAACAAATAAGATTATGAGATTGTTTTACAGTTAAAACTTTGCCTAATATATTTTGTTGGAAAAGGTTCATTTTTCTTCATAAGACCGAACGCCACTGATGGATTTTTAAATATTTTACAGTTTCAGTTTCAGTTTCTTTATTTAGTTTCATTTGACATATTATTACAGAAAAAAATATGTATAAAACAGGTCAAAGGGGTAAGCAATATAAACTAGACACATAACACTTACATATTGCAGAGATAAAAAGATAAAATTCTACACTAAGAGTAATAAAGATAAAACTTAAAATTAATTACAATTATTAAAAATCAAGAAATTCTTGGATTGAATATGGTTCTATATCACAGACATATTGGAAAACTCGCCCTTTGAAATCCTTTTGAAGAATTTTGTTTTTGAGAAAATCAGGCAATACATTAAAGAATTTGATTGCGGAATAGAATGGTCCTTTCTCAGTTAGAGTTAAATGGTGCATCGGAAATGCATAATTGCTTTTGTGCCGAGTGTCATAGATATGATTTAAGTTCAATGTTTTGAAATCAGCCTGATGATTTTTTAAATATAGTAAGCAGGAGTATACATATAGTCCTGGTATTGTGAGCATTTTGTTTTCCCTAAAATGTCCTCGGCACGATTCGTAAAATTTCAATTTGTACATTATTCTAACTGCCCTTTTTTGAGTTTTAAATACTTTGTGGAGGTCCGAAGAACCACCCCATATCTCTATTGCATACTTAGCGACGGAATAAAGGTTTGCATAGTACACCGTTTTAAGAGTCGGCGTGTCAAATAAACGTGATAGAACTCTGAGTGCAAAGCATGTTTTGTTAAGTTTTTTCACGATTTCATCAATATGCAGGAACCATTTAATATTGTTGTCTAAATTTATACCCAACAATTTAGTAGAATTGATGTTTGAAATTGGCACCTTATCAGTTAGCAACTCTGGTACTTTTAATAATGAACGATCCGTTTTAAATATCACACAACTTGATTTAGCTTCATTTAGTATAAGTTCATTGGTATAAAACCAATCTTTTACGTTTTGCCACAGTCGAGAGAGAGCGTTTGCAACTTCCTCAAGTGTATGACCTTTTATTAAAAGGTTTGTATCGTCTGCATAATTAATTATTGTTAATTTGATATTTGGTTCTGCAACATTGATGAGATCATTTACAAAAATCACAAAAAGGAGTGGTCCTAGAACGCTTCCCTGAGGAACTCCATAATTAATACTTAAGATATCAGATTCATGCCTGGCCCCATTAACGGTTATTGACGTTTTCTGTCTTCTATCTCGCAAGTATGAGCTGAACCACTGAAGACTAATTCCTCGAACCCCAGATTTCTCCAGTTTATGAAGCAAGTGATTATGATTTAATGTATCAAATGCCTTGGATAAGTCCAGAAACAGCCCGCAGGCAATCTCCTGACCATCCAAGGCATTCAATATTTCACTGACAAAATTAAAAAGAGCTGTTGTTGTCGATTTATCCTTTACAAATCCGTGTTGAAAATTATTGAAAAAGTTAGTATTATTTAAAAACTTGTATAATCTGTTGTACATTAGTGTCTCTAAAATTTTAGAAAAAACAGATAGCAAACTCACAGGACGGTAGTTTCCTAGATCATTAGTATCTCCTTTTTTATGGAGTGGTAACACAATTGCTAATTTCAGGGCATCTGGAAATATGCCTTGACTAAATGAAGCATTGAAGATATTTTCAAGTGGTGCTGCTATAGCAGTTATGCATTTCTTTAACAGATTTGGTGAGATATCATCAAACCCACTAGAAGTTTTTGGTTTAAATTTTTTCACTATATCACATATTTCCTCAACTGATGTAGGGTACAAAAACAGAGATTCTTTGGTAGTATTTACTAAATTGTTGTAATCCGTGCTGATGTGATGTTCATCTAATTTTGTTAGTAAATTGGGAATAGTTTCGATAAAGAATGAATTGAAATTATTTGATAAAGTAAATGGATCTCCTATTGGTAATTTACTGGATGTATAATTACCAATAGTTGCGTTTACTAAATTCCACATGCATTTTGATTTGTTATTGGCTTTGTTAATGATATTCCCATAGTATTCACTTTTAGCAGTTTTTAATTTTTGGCAGTAAATATTTTTCATATAAACATAGGCTGGTTTGTAGTCAGGATTGACATTGATAATGTTTTCTAAGAGTTTTAGTTGATCCCGCAGACTGCGCAACTCAGCATTGAACCAGTCCGATTTACGCGGCTGTCGAATTTTACGCTTTATTAAAGGGAAATTTTTAGAAAAAGTATCTTTCATTATTTGCAAAAACTCTGTTGTTTTTTCTTCTACTGAGTCTGCGTCATACACCCCTGACCAGTCTGTGGCATTTAACTCTCTGAAAAAGTTAGTTACATTTAGTTCATTATAAGATCTTGTGTAAATGTATTGTGTTTGTTTGGCAGCTACGTGAAATGTAAACAACTGCGCTCTGTGGTCAGATATTAATGATTGTAAAACTTCAGTTTGGTGCTCATGACATATGTTTGTGATAACATAATCGATAATTTTCCTACTTGTTGGTGTTATTCTTGTGTAATCCTCGACTGTAACTGCTAAACCATAAGACTCGATTATACTTGACAATTTATATTTCTCTATACATTCGCTAGCATAATCTATATTAAAATCGCCTGTTAAAATAACTACCTTGCTTTCATTGAACAAGTTTTCCAATATTGAGTCAAGTTTTGACAAAAATAGATCTACAGATCCATTTGGAGAACGATATATAGATAGAATTATACAATTTAAATTACTAAAATGACATTCAACAGCACTACATTCAAAATGAAGTTTTTCTGACAAGCTGATTATATCCTCACGTGATTTCCATGGAATATCATTTGCAACATAAATGGCAGATCCCCCATGTTCACCATATGCGCGACAAAAACTTGATGCGAGACTCATCCCGTTTATCGAAAAAAGTTTCAATTCATTTTCGCCCTGCCAATGTTCAGTTAAGCAGGCTACCTGACAATTACCCAGGCTCTCCAAAAATGTTTCAAGTTGGTTAATACTGGTGTTTATGCATTGAAGGTTCTGATGCACTACTTTTACTGCAGACTTTGCATCAGTTATATTTGTAATATTATATTTCTTCATTACTTGACAAGTTTCTTTTTTCGAATAAGACTCTGTTTCGGGCTGAACGAAAAAAATCAAATTTACACACAGATATTCCTGAATTCCAAGATTTGGGATCCAGTAAAACATTTTCAAGGCAGCTGTCAGCTCCTATCTTAAAGGAGCTAAATTTAGGTCGCATATGTTTAGGTTTAATTTTAAAGCAGATGAAATCATTGCGATTAAATTTTTTGTTCAAATAATTAGTTAGATCTTCAGCTGATAGATCACGATTAAAGTTTGCTACGTGAATCCATGTTCTCTTAATAACAGGTACTGCTGAGTACTTTTCTTCATCTGGTTTGGCATTGCCAACAATGACTTGTCTCTTCTGATTATTTTTTGCTGAAATTTTACCATCAATAATTCTCTGACGCCTCCGATTTTTAACCTCTGTGAACTGTTCATTACCATTAATGAGATTGTTCTCAATGCTATTTCCACAATTTGTTGAAGATGAGCCTGATTCTAAGTTAATAAGTTCATTCATAACACATCTCTGTTTGTCTACTAATTCAGTAAAGCTTGACTGTTTGGGATCCACTGGTTTACTCTTAGTTAACATAGTTTTTGTTGGTGTAGGAGTTTTTGAGACTTGTATGGTTTCTTGTTTTTCACCTCTGTTTTTTAATACTGGATTTATTTTGTGTGTATTAACTGTGTTCTTTTTATTTAACATAATTTTTACATTGTTTAATTCTTCCTGAAATATGAGGGTTTTCTTATTAATTTCAGAATTGATGTATAATTTGATTTCATTATTTATATGCTCATGTGAGTTCCCAATGGCAAGGCATTCATTTTCCTTCATTTTAAGACTTGAGATTTCTTCTTGCAGATTTTTATTTTTGTCTTTTAATTGATTTATTTCATACATTAAATCTGTGTTCAGTTTTCTAAGTTTTTTAACTTCATTTGTAAGATCCTGATTTTTTGCCTCGCTTTTTGTCAAGATATCATCTTCATCACTATCACTAATAACCTCATTTCCACTATTTAAAGGTTTGTTGCTATTTAAATTGCAACCACAACAAGAAATTCTTGATGCACAGCTGGTATGATATGTTTTGTAACATTTTGTACATTTAACTACTCTTTTTGATACATTTTTACTACAATAATTGCACTGCTCTTTAACTGACAACTTCTCTTTGTCCGCCATTTTGAATCCATATTACTGTGACACAATCTCCCGAAGGGAAAGTACCTTCCACCCAAATTTAAAAAAATGCATTATTAATAAGGGCGCTGTGATACAGGAGTCATGAAAAGTAAGACATACTGTATACTACATTAAATTTTCCAATGCTAGGGATGAGAGATTTTCTTGAAGTGTCCTTGTAGGATATTTGCATTTGGGTCTCACTTCTGTTCTTTCTATTAAAAGTGGTTCCAGATGTTCCATGTTGTGTGCTTGTTTGGCAAATTTGGTAGAAAGTATTGGCACTCTTTGTGTGATTGGCAGGATCTTGGTTTTGTTATAGAGTAATGTATTAGATATGAGTATGGGTGATGTAGAGGATTTACGGGATGGCGAATTTTTGTGATAACTCTAAGAGCGGATGTTTTGGCAACTTGGATTTAAGGCAGGATTTAGATAAAGGATTTGTCCATATTCTATGACTGGTCTGCATATTGTTTTATAGATTTTGGAAGCTGTGGAGATATCAATGCCTTTATTTATATACGTCCTGAAGTATTTCGCTTTGGATATTATTTTTCTTCTTACTATGTCCGAGTTTCATCCAAGTTTAATTTGAACTTAATATTGTTAAAATAAGTCATTGTTTCTGACTGCATTTGTTTTGTTGTGTTTGTAAGATGTTTTGAATCATTTCTAGATGAAATTAGAGTGGTATCATCCGCATATATAACGTTTTTGTAATTTATTTGATTTGAAATATCGTTTACATAAATAATGAACAGTATCGGTCCCAAGATGCATCCTTGCGGAACTCCATACTTGAGAGTCCTTATGGATAACATAATTTTAGTTTGAACTGCACACTGATATCTTTCAGTGACACAAGCTTTGACAAAAGAAAGGGCAGGTCCTCGGCTGCCATAACATTCTAGTTTTATCAACAGAATTTCCAAAGAAATGCAGTGAAACACCTTGGATAAATCTAAGAAACAGGCTACTATCATATTTCCATTTTCGAATTTGTTTGTGATACAACTTATAATATCTATTAACGCTTTAATTGTCAGAGATTTGTCACCATTCTTAAAAATAGGAGTCACCCTTTAATGATTTAAGACATTATCCAATGTAGAAAAAAGAGCTGCTTCAACAAAAACAAAATCAAGGCCTAAATATTCTGAAAAGTTTGTAAAGTGTAGTTTCAACAACATTTATTTGTAAAAATAAAACTTCAAAATTCTTTTAATACAAAAGAGAGCAACTAAAAGTGAAACATAAACTGTAAAAAATTTTTTTTAAATAAAAATAACTTTCATAATATTTAGGTATTATATTGCTCCAAAAGTAATACTAATTTCCTCGGCTTCTCATTGCCTAATCTGAATGAACAAGTCCATAAGAAGAAAATGTTATCTCTGAAGAAGCACAGGTATGCAAAATAGGAATCACTGTATGTACTACTTGCTTAATATCTTCTTGGGATCTCCACCACTGTACTGCTGCTACATTATCTATTACTTCATCAGAAAATACTGGTTACTAGGGTCTTTCTTGGCTTGCAACTTAATTACGAATTGTGATAATCCTGTGCCTCCAAAATATTACTCACATGCAATGTCCTGTTTATTTAACCCTTTAATTCCTGGAACCGGATAAATCCGCAAAAATTTTTGGTGCTCAAACCGCGGGAACCGGATATTTACGCAAGGCCATATTTACACCGTAGTTCATATCTGTTTTTTTTTGTGAAAGTCTATGTTTTCTTGTTTTTGAAAAAAACAAATGTTTATTTGATTGATTATTTGAATTTATATGGCTAAATGAAGCATGTATACGCGCATAAGTTTACTGTACGGTTCCGCAAGGGCATCCCGCTGGCGTTTTGCGGGCTCGACATGTAAAAACCAGTGCCGGAATGAAAGGGTTAATTCTATAGCCAAGCTCTTTTTGCAGGTTTTCACAAGTTTCGCCTCGTAGAATTGTTTTTTTTTTTCTGTTATTTATATTTAAAGGATTTTTTTTTCATAAGCAATTGGAAAAAACACAATGCAAAATGTCAGTAAGAATAGTTGGCAAAAAATTCTGAAACGGAATGTTAGTTTGATATTACTTGTAATTTATAAATAAACATAAACACAAAGTTGACAGTTTTTAGCTATGTTTGTTTACTGCAATAGAACTTTTTAGAAAAACTATTTTAAAAAATCATGATTTTTTAATTTTTATCGATAGATTTACTTAATATAAATTTTTATAACTTACATTGAATGTGATGTCCAGCATTGGGTTGTTTTTCAATACACATAGCTCAGCAATGAACTCAATTGCTCTGTCCGATGTGCTTCTGTTCGGATTAACAAACTGGTATAGAATATTCCGAACAGCACATGAATATAGAACCTCCACTTTAGTGATAGAGAAAGGTGGTAGGTTTTTGGCAATTTCCAGAAGTAAAGGCATTATATTTAATTGATATCTTTTGTAAGCTGTGGACTGCGTATATTGTACCATTCTGCGAATTAATTCTTTATAGTATTGAATCTTAAGCAGATTCATAATGGCAACAGCATCCTAAAAGAGAATACATTTATTTTATCTATTATAAATCTTAAGACTTCTCGCAAACTAAGAAAGATATTTAAATTAACTGATTTTTAAAATTTAAATCAAGTTGTGTAAAGCCAATAATCTAAGTAAATCAAAGTTCAGAAAATTCAAATAAAAAGTAGTTTATTTAAAAGCTAGATACAAATTACAAATAATTCAAATAAGAAGAAAAGAACAGTTAGATTACACATATAAAACAAAAGTTCCCATCTTAAATGTACCTTATGGTGCCTACTTAAAAGCAGAAACATAAAGTATACAAATTAAACAGAACCGACTCTAAAAGAAAATAAAACATGATTTACTCCAAAACAAAAATTTTAAATTAGGTTAATTATTATAAAGTTTGTACAAAAAAACTAATCTAACTGCTTTTTTGGTCTCTAAACGATTTCGAATCTTAGAATGAATCAAACCAAATGTTGAAAATATTCTCTCAACCGAGGCTGAATTATCTGCAGCAGAAAATAATTGCTTGATAATCGGGAATAATTTGTCAATAATATCAATATTTCTTTGGGATTTCTACCAGTCCAAGGATTTTGTGTTTTTAAGAATTTCTTCGTGAAACATAATATCGGCAAAAGGCTCAGATTTTGCCAGAAATTTAATAATCAGTGGTAGTAAACCACTTTCGGGATATAATTTATTAGCGGCTTCTAAAGCACGATTCTGTTCTGTTAATTTACACTTTGTTTTCGTAGGGTCTAGAATGAAGGCTAGAAAATGGTATGAGGTGATACACTGGTCGCATCGGTATCTAAATATTTGCATTTGCATTAAGGTAATTTCAGTTTCGTCAAAATGCAACTCAATTATTTTAAATTGTTCTATGACGTCTGATAAAATTGCATCGTTTCTTTGAAGCCTATCAAGTGCAACAGATACAGGTTTGAGTAGAGATAAGTAATCTTCAGTTCTTTTTAAATAAATGTTTGAAATTTTCTGTCTTATGCTGTCAATTTCATTTTCACGTTCCTCGCTAATTTTAAAAAGTGTGGGCCATGATTTAACAAAATTCTCTAAGCAGTCGGCAAGTGAGTTCCATCTTACGTCAGAAAGCAAAGTAAGTTTTTTTCCTCCTCCTTTTGCGTATGTCGCAGAGGCAAAATGGTTGTTTCGGAAGTATTTCACAACGAATGTAACTTGTTCTTTAATTTCCCTAATTTCCAAATCCTTACATAACAAGTGTGGAGCACAACCGTAAGTAATAATATTTGGTTCTGTTGACTCTTTAATTTGGTTTCTCATAGCATTCATATTGGCAGCATTATCCTTCACAAAACTGCTTGCTGTACAGGTATAGTCAGTCTTTAGAGTTTTAATTAAGTTTGTTGCAAGTTCTGTTAAATATACAGATGTATGTGGATTTCCAGATGTGTCTATTGTGTCTACTAAAAAGGAAGACCCATTTTCCGTAGTTACAGTTGCACATATTATTGGTTCATTGTGTATGTTGGACCATCCATCCAATGACAGACAAACTGAACTTCCTGATAAATCTTTAAAACATTTACTTTTTTCCTCGTTATACACTTTATTAAGCAGTCTGTTGGACACATCATGTCGAGATGGTGGTACATATCCAGGTCGTAAAAGCGTTATTGCCTTTTTTGCTTCAGGTTGTCACTACCATGACACTGCTGTTTGTCGCATAAAGAGCTCTAGCAATTTGTTTATCTATTTCTTTTTATTAGGCTTGGTCGTACGTACAACAAAAGATGATAAAGATCCAGAACTGGAGTTTTACTTAATGGCGTAGAAGATAAGAGCGGCTGTGGGGCACTATCTTCCTCTGTATCTTGTTGTAACGTGTTCAATTGTAATAAAAAACAAGATTGTTATGTTGTTCATTTTTAAATCCAGCTACACACAGACAGGCATAGATACTATACTTTATTCTTAAAACTAGGAGCGAATGAAAAAGTCATATTTGTCCATGGAAAGTTACTAGAAATCTAGAAAATGCACTAGATCATTTTAAAAATTTGAATCTATCTCGTCTCCTGGCATAATTGGCCTTAGTCACAGAAATAGAGTGATGTTAAGTATGTAAATTTAAAAAAGTTCTCTTAATATTTTGTCTTGCTAAGAAGTTATAAATACAAATAAAATAACATTATACTTACATTGGACACTGTTCCTGAAGTAGAGGGACCTTCATTATTTGTTTCTACACTTTCTACATTACGCGAAGCACATTTTTTCCAGTGGGCTTTCAGTCAGTCCACAAGTCCTTGAATTTCTACTTTACACTTTTTACATGTAGCTCTACTACCACTTTTTCCATCAAGCTTACTTGATTTTTCAATAAAATATTGCCATATAGGATTTTTTTTCATTCCACTTCTATTAGAGGACATGTTAAAAAATTATTTAATATTTAAATGCTATAAATATATAATCACTCAGACTCGCCTTCTCACATAGAAATTTTCCGAATTACCTCTGATAAGATACCACATGGCCGAACCGAAATTGATTTAAAAAGGCACTTAGCCGTAGGGTTTGAGGCACTTGTAACTTTAACATTTCTGAACTGAACCGAAATACGACCATTATGATTATTTCTGTCTGTCCGTGGGGGCAGAATAATCTTCGCCAAAAACTGATATCGAATCCGATAACTGTTTTATTTTCCGATCTGAATGTAACCTAGGTTACACACCTCACCGAATCCGAAAACTGTTTTATTTATTTGGTGTCAGTTTTATTTAGTGTTGCCTAGTTCTTCACACCTAAACTCTGACCATTCATGTATACATGATTATTGCTACAGATAATCGCTTGCTATTGCCTGGTACTTGCACACCGCTTGCTTTTTTTTTTACTACTTACTGTTGTTTTACCGGTTACTGTTTTTCTTATCTCTTACTGTTTTTTACTGATTTTATGTTTTCCCGCTCTCACCGTTTGCTTGCTTACCACCGCTAGCTTCCGAATAAATACAAGTATTTAATAAGATGAAAGTAAATTAAAATTGTGCAAAATGTAAGATCGATCTCGATGCAGAAGAACTAAGTAAAAAAATTAGATGCGATCAATGCAAGGCACAGCTTTGTCAAGCATGCTCAGGACTTCGAGAAACAGAAATACGAGTCATGCAACTCAGTAAAAGATCGCTGAAGCTAAGTTGTGATGCATGCGAACTAAATATACTGAACAATATAAAGTTATTGGAAGAAAATATACTCAACAGGTTCATAGACATGCAAAATAAATTTACTAATCATTTAAACTCTCTCAAAGCTGACCTCACTGAGGAAATATCACAAACCAAAGCTGAAGTTGTAATCCTTAGAGAAAGTAATATTGAATTAGTCAATCTCTTGAGCAATACTAATCATTCCCTGGCCCTACCTGCTTCCACACAACGTAGAGTCGGGTACAATTCAAACTGACGTGTGTCATGGTCGCTAAAACGTCTGAACTAAGATTTTATTTAAAGCATAAGAAATACCAGTAGTTCTCAAACAGTTCTCAGCAATGATATCGCTAAATAATTTTAAAAATATATAAAAGATACTATCATAAAATGTTAAGATTATTAATTTAGTAACTTCATAATTTTAGTGGAATTCTGATTGTGTCCATAAAGTTGGCTACATATGGGAAAAAATTGTATTTTTTACATTTCTAAAAAACTCTATTGGGGGTTTGTTTATGCATGACACATGACACATGTCATGCGATCACCGGTTTGGCAGGACTGTAAAAAATAGTTGACGGTGGTACCGAAAAATGGGTCAAATTGTTAAGATATCGAAAAATTTGATGAAGAAAAAGTGCATATAGAATACAAGGACTCCGTATAGTCGCGTCATTTTAGCATGAAAAATCTGAAAACCTCAAAAAAAAGGTACAGGGTCAATTGACTTAATTCTTGTTGCAAAGAGTTCAGAAAGGCATTTAAAAAAACAGTACCTTTTATTTTTTGGCGGAAATGTTTTGGTTTCATTTCTTTTCCGATAATTGGCCAATTTAATTAAATTAATTGAAAAATTTGCCAATATGCCATATAATTAAATGAAAATGGTTACTCGGGGGTTTCTGGGGTCGCTGATCACCAATCTGAAGTCCAATTTGGGAAATTCAAAATGGCGGACCGGAAATCGGGCCATCTTCCAGACGAAGAATGAGAATGGATATCTTGGCCTTGAAAATCTGTACTCGGGAGTTTTCGGGGTCTCTGATTACGAATGCGAAGCCTGATTTGGTAAATTCAAAATGGCGGACCGGAAATCGGGCCATCTTCCAGACGAAGAATGAGAATGGATATCTTGGCCTTGAAAATCTGTACTCGGGAGTTTTCGGGGTCTCTGATTACGAATGCGAAGCCTGATTTGGTAAATTCAAAATGGCGGACCGGAAGTAGAGTCAATTTATCAGGAAAAATTCATATTTTTTCGTTCTTGGGCTGAAAATGACTACTCAGAGGTTTTTAAGGTCGCTGATTACGGATCACAGGTCCAATTTACGAAATTCAAAATGGCGGACACGGGAGGAACAGTCAATCTCTTCGGAAAACCTCGTATTATTTATTTTTTCGGGCTGAAAGTATGAAAAATAAAAAAGTATTTCCTGAAAAATATACTACTTCCGGTCCGCCATTTTGAATTCTCCCTAACTGGACATCAGTTTCGTTATCAGCGATAACGAGAATCTCCGAGTCCCCCCCCCCCACGTTCAGCCCAAAAAAGAAAATAATACGAGTTTTCAGGAGAAATAGAGTGTTATTCCGGTCCGACATTTTGTATTTCGTGAATTAGGCCTTTGATTCGTTATCAGAGACCTCAGAAACCCCCGAGTACTCATTTTCAGTCCAAAAGCGAAAAAGATAGATAGATAGATAGATATCTTTATTCATCTCCTTTGGTTATTTACATAACATGAGATAAGTCAGGTCATATTGCAATAAAGCACACTTTAGTACAATGAAAAGTAATTAAAAATGGCAATAGTATATAACAGAGATACGAGTAAACAAACATTAATACAGGACTAAGGACAGTTATGTGCGGCAAAATATTAAATATAGTAAAAATATTAAAATATTAAATAACATAATTAAATAATAGATAATTAAAAACATAATTCATCCATGGTTATGACCCAAACTGGACATACTCATCCAATGAATAAAAGGCATGGTGGATAAGAAATTGCTTCAGGTTTCTTTTAAATTTATTTCGGTCAGTCATTGATTTTAGGTTGTTTGGTAATAGATTAAAAAGATGGCCTCCAGCATACAGAGGTGATTTTTTGTGTTGCAGCCTATTGATTTGACACATATGGAAATCATCTTGTGCTCTGGTGTTATGGTCATGGTATTCATTATTTTTTCTTAGCTTTTCCATATTATTGAAGGTATACAACAATAGTTTGTATAAGTAGATGGAGCTGAATGTGAGTATCTCATTTTTTTTAAATGTTTCCTTACATGACTCTCTATAGTCCAGATCAAATATAAGCCTTATGAATTTTTTTTGAATTATGAGTACCCTGGGCGCCTGTGTTGCCCTGCCCCACACAATTATGTTGCAGCTGATAATGCTGTACACCAGGGCGTAGTATATATTTATCAGGTAATGCCTGTGAAAATTAGATTTTAAGGTGGTAAATGCATAATAGAGCTTATTTAGTTTTTTACAGATATATTCTATATGTTGGTTAAAGGTAAGTTTGTAGTCTAATTCCAGACCCAAGAATCTTGTTAGTTGGGATGAGATAATTTTTCCATCACAGATATCAAATGAGAGATTGCGGGGTGGTTTGAGGGGACTAGTGAATTCAATGAGGACTGTCTTATTGATGTTGTTAATAAGATGATTTTTGTCACACCAGTCTTTGAAGCTGTCTGTAACCGTTTTTATTTTGTTTTTTAATTCTAATATGGTATCAGCTGCAACAATAATTGTGGTGTCATCTGCATAAATGAAAGTTTGCCCATATTCAATATGATTAGGGAGGTCGTTAACATAGAGCAAGAAGAGTAGAGGACCTAAAACTCCGCCCTGGGGAGTTCCAATCGGAATGTCAAAGTTGTCCGACTGCTCTGCCTCAAGCTGCACCCTAATGGTCCTACCAGACATATATGACTCAATCCATCGTTGAATAGGGCCTCTTATGCCCATTGCGTCTAGTTTGATTTTTAGATATATTGGGTTAATAGTGTCAAACGCACGACTCAAATCGAGAAATATTCCTACCACGAGTTTATTTTCGTTGATGTTATCATAAATAAGTTGGACTAGGTCGGCAGAGGCTGTTTCAATTGAGTGGTTCTTCCGAAAGCCATGTTGGCACGGTGTTATTATATTGTATCTGTTTAGATAATTTATTAACTGGTCATATACAGCTGTTTCCATAATTTTTGAAAAACAGCTCAATACACAGATCATTCTGTAGTTTTCTACAGAGTGGGGGTCATCTTTTTTTAGCACTGGGATAGTCTTTGTAGTTTTTAGTTGGTCCGGGAATTGTCCTTCAGTTACAGAGAAATTAGTGATTAGTGCCATGATAGGTGCTATTTCATCAACACATTCCTTTAAAATGGTCGCTGGTATGTCATCTATTCCTGCTGAGTATTTCTTTTTCAGTCTTAAGATTATACACTTAATGTCATGTTCCGTAACGGGTGCAAAAAACATGGAGTTATAGCCTTGTATTTCTACTTTAGTACACATATTGTGAGGTAATTCTAGTTTCTCTAGTTTTTCAGTAATTGATGTTGTGAAGTATTCACCAAAAATATTCACAATTTCTGTATTATTAGTTTTTTGTTCACCATTATGGTTTAGAACAATCTTAGGTTTGGTTGTAGCTCGATTCATCTTAACGTTGACCAGGCTCCAAAGAGACTTTATTTTGTTATTTGAGTTGTGAATAATATTAGAATAATAATCTTTTTTCCGGTTGGAAATTTTAATGTCAAGTATTTTCTTTGATTGTTTATAGTGTTCAATTATATGGGGGTCGTGTGTAGTTTTTTTTAGCAGATGCAACTGTTTAAGATTATCAAGCTCTGCACGGAGTTCTCTTGAGAAGGGAACTCTACCATTCTCAATGGCTCCACGCAATTTTACTTTCTGTTTGGGGAATACTTTATTGAAACACCACTGGAAGTGTAAGAAAAAGTTACCGAACATGTCATTAGGGCTTTTTGTATGTGCATCAAACGTATAATTATTTTTCAGTAAAACCTTAAATTCAGATATTGACTGACTGTTTATTTTTCGCGTGTTGATGTATGCATCTTTTTTATGGCACTTATTTTCAACTGACCAAGTCATGATTTGAACTGCATGATCGGAGACTCCTAGCTCAGAGACCTTACAGGAGGCGGAACAAATGTTACTGACTATATAGTCGAGGCCGCTAGCTGTTGTATGATTGCCGTATTTCGCTACACGAGTAGGCTCATCATATAATAATTTTAACTGAAACATCTCAAATAAGTCAAAGAGGTGTATTTTATGGCGACTGTCTGTCAGGAAGTCTATATTCAGGTCACCACATACCACTAGGTCTGTGTATTTAGCTGCTATATGATTTAAAACTAAGTCTAGCTGATTAAAAAACAGCTGTATATCAGAGTTTTTTGAAGGACTGCGATATATAGTAACTATGCAAAGATTTTTATTTACCTCTAAGGCCGAGCATTCAAAGTGCAATTCAAGGGAGCAGTCGGAAAGGTAGCGGATGGTTTTACAATTGTTGCTTTTATAAAATTGTGACTTGACGAATATTGCTGTACCACCATGTCCAGTTTGGGTCCTGCAAAAACTAGACACTAATTCGTAACCGGTTATATTAGAGCTTTTTAGTCTATCTTCAGACATCCAGTGTTCGGATACACATATAAAAGTTGGTGCACTGTTTTCACAAAGCAACTCTATTATGTCAATTTTGTTTGCCAAACACTGAGAGTTTAGGTGTAGTAACTGTAAATTATGTTTTTCCTCCATTGATATTAAGGGTTTGCAGCGACAGGGTGAGAGGCAAGTCTCTGAAAATTTTCTGTCCTGCTTGATTCTGGTTGGCCTGGAATATCATGTGGGTTATCCAGGAACTGACGTCCCCGTCTGAAGTCGAAGCGGGTGAAGTAGATATTTCTCGGCCAGAATTTCTCCTCATAGACTTGTTCCTTCAGACTTGGCTCCACTCCGATCATGTATGCTTGGTTATTTGTTACAACTTTTCGTGTTTTAAGTTTTTTCACAAAAATGTCATCAGAGTTTGTTTGTTTTTTAATATACTTTTTGATCATATCTTCTGAAATTCTATCTGGGACCTTTGATATGAACAGCCAAATTTTTTTATTTTTCCCAGTTCCCTCGTTTCCCTGGAAATTTTCGTCTCCTTCTCCATTTCCGACCTTATAGGCTCTTGTTTTCCTACGGTTTTCCACTATGGTGAAACCATTATCTGAGGACCCATTTTGTTCAGTTTTTGATGTTTGTGTTATATTACCCTTGGTATAGTTATCATTCACCAAATGTATTATTTCACTTGCTTTTTTTTCAGTTTGGATCTTCATAATTTCACTAGCTACCTGGTTTACTGTAATAATGGGGTCACCCTGTATGTTGGAGTTCCTATTTAAGTTTTCAGTTGACAAAGAATTTGTTTGTTGGGGTTTTTTTAAGGTTTCACTTTTTTTTGAAGTCACAGTTTTTGCTTGTTTTATATGTTTTTCTTGATAAATGAACTCTACTTCCGGTTCGCCATTTTGAATTCACCAAGTCAGACCTCAGATTCGTAATCGATCAGCAACCTCGAAAACCTCCTAGCACAGATTTTCAAGGCCAAGATATCCATTGTCATTTCTTATGGAAAATGGCCCGATTTCCGGTCCGCCATTTTGAATTCCCCAAATCGGATTTCAGATTGGTGATCAGCGACTTCAAAAACCCCAGAGTAACCATTTTCGTCTAATTCTATGGCATATTGTGTATGATAACAAATTTTTCAATTAATTAAATTAAATTGGCCATTAATATTGTCCAATTATTGGTCCAAAATTTAAACCAAATATTTCCGCTAAAAAATAAAATCTATTTTGAAGCAGATATGAGGAAAATAAAAAAGTGCAAATTTTACCCCTACCATTAATTACTATATGAAAAATCATAAACTCTTGTGTCTATTTCACAAATATTTGACTAGTTTCGACAAAAACTGTATGTATTTTAGTTGAATAAAGGTATTTGCATGTAAAAAAAGAAACGAACCCCCAATATAGTATTTTTTAGAAATCTCAATAATACAAATTTTTCCTATATGTAGCCAACTTTACGACGGACACTGTAGGTATATACGTTCGGGCACAAATGAAACTGATAACAAAAAATGAATTGCCCAATTCAGTCAATAACAATGAGTAATCAGAAAAAGAAATCAAAGACTAATATTGCTACAGTCCAGCAAGAGACACGGGAAGGTTTGGGCATTTCTTGCCAGGAAAGGATAGGATCGTAGTATTAGTAGGGGAAACGATGTCAGTAAAAATAAAATATTTCATATAACAAAACAAAATCTGAAATCTCTATGAGAATAACGAAAATAAATTATTTTTCTTTTAGCGGTAATAAATAAAAATTCTAGTTGACAAAATAAAAAAAGACACGTTTTTGGGGAAAATATAGTTTCAACAAAACTCGAGGCGCAGTTTAATAAAATAAAAATTATAGAACGAAAATTATTAACTTTTAATAGAGCTTAAATAAAAACAAAAAGTAGACTAGCGTTGGGGATCGATCCCGCGCCAACCCCATTTATATTTATTGCATCGAGCATCTTACCGATTGGGCTAGGCTAGCTACTTTGTTCTGCTTTAAGATGTGTAATATGTACGTAATAGAAAATTGTAAAACTTAATTATTTGATATTGTTCGTTTAACGGATGAATATCCACTATTTACCACTAAAAATAACTTAAATATTTCATATAAAGACGTTTTTCATATTTAGAGTGGTGTTAGTTCACGGAAATAAATAATATTCGTCGTCAAATCACAGTTTGAGAATCGCTGAGCTTATGACTATGTTTCTCACTCCTCAGTGTGCATTTCATATTTCCGTCTCAAAAGAAGTGGGAAAGAATCTTGGTAGACATACATTGACAATGTCTTTAGGCTATGGCTTTAAGTTTGTGTGCAAGAGATAGTGAAAACGTATGTGCAATATTAATTCATACAACGGTCTTTTTAAATTTTACCCGACTATACCATAAACCTTCAGTCAAATCAAGAAAACAAATCAAAAGCAGGAAAATCTAAATTCAAACAGAAACATTCCTAGAAGTCTTAACACTCGTCAGGATAATTTGTCCTCGTCACGCAGTGCACTTAAATCATCATATGCAGAAACCACTAAAATAAAAAACACTCATACAGCGACAAGGATACCATACATCCATCTATACAACAACCTACCAGTCTGTTAAGCAATCAGGTTATTCAGAATAATGCCCATAAGTCGGATGTAACAAATTCGATCGTGATTAATGATAACATTCGCCCAAATTCTACCTACACTGATGCAGGATATCAGGTTGTCAGACGAAGAAAAAAGCTTCACGTAGGCAGTGGAAATGGTGATCAAAAATTTCACGGAAATACTGATAAAATCAGAAAAATTTGGCTATTCATAACTAGAGTACCTGACGATGTTGGAGCTGAAGACATTAAAAATTATATTGAATCACATACTCAAATAGAAAATTCTTCAATACAAACTCCCATTGAACGTTATGTCGAAGTTAAACTATTGAACACAAATAATACTAGACCCAATAATCAGTCATTTATGGTTGGAGTTGAGCCCGAGTTTCAGGAAGACAACACAAGTTTCTGGCCATGAAAGATTGCGTTCCAAAGATTTGACTTTAGGAAAGGACAACACTTTCTTAAAACAATGCAAGATTCGGAAGATCCTAAACGAACCTCCTCTTTTTTAGACAAAACTACGTAGACGTGGCACACATCAATAAACTACAGGGATTAAGTATCTATTACCAAAATGTAAATGAACTACCTACTAAAACAAGAATAAAAGAAAATATAAATGATATAAAAGATGTTACAATTTTTTATCAGAATGTGAGAGGCTTAAGGTCGAAAACCAAAATTTTCTATGAAAACGTATTAGTGAACAATTTCGACATCATATGTGCTACTGAAACTTGGCTAAATAACTCATTCTATGATATGGAACTATGTAACGAAGAATATACAGCTTTTAGAAATGACAAAAACTACTCTGAATCAAGAACCCAAAGAGGTGGAGGTGTTCTGTGTTTAGTGAAAAAGAAATACAAATCATCTCTAGTTGGGAAAAGTGAAAGCGCTGACTTTCAGTGGATATGTGTCAAATTTCATGTCAAAAAAATTAACTGTGTAGTCTGCTGTCTATATATCAGGGCTGGGTCCAATCTGGCAGGGTACGAAATTTTTTTTAATTCCGTACAAAATTATGACGAATTTATTTCTGATAACCTATTTATTCTTGGAGATTTTAACATTCCTGAAATTAGAAATAGAATTTATAATCTTGCAAGCGGTTCAGCTAAGGCCAGGACAATTTATGATATAACATGTAGGTATGATTTGTATTCAATAAATGACGTTCAGAATCATGTAAACAACACTTTAGATTTAGTATTGACAAACATGACTGAAGCAAGGGTGTCTCTACCTGAAACCCCTCTAGTACCAATAGATAACTATCATCCTCCACTGGAAATCAACTTTGGCCTTGTTACCCTTAATAATAACAGCAACCAGAATATTGACAGAAATGAAAGTTGTTATAATTTTAAAAGAGGAGATTACCTTAAATTATATGATCTTCTTAGTCAATGTAACTAGAAGAACATTATCACTTCTGGAGATCCTAACGAGTGCACGGACCAATTTTACACTGCACTGTATCAAATACTAGATGAATGTATCCCACAGAAAAATATATTTAAAAGAAATAAATATCCTAAGTGGTACACAACAGACCTTATAAAAAAAATTAAAATGAAAAAACAATACTTTATAAAATCTAAAAAAGACCCCATGTACAAACATAGATTTCGTGAATTAAGAGCAGAGATTAAGCAGCTAATTAAAATATATCACGCTAATTATATCAAAAACATTGAGACCAATATCAATCACAATCCTAAAAAATTCTGGGAATATATCCAAAGTAAAAGAACTAACTCAAACATTGCATACAGATTCTCCATGAATGATAAAATTTGTGAAAATGATGAATATTGCCAACGCTTTTGCAGAATATTTTCAATCCGTCTACAGTGCCAGTGCACCATCTGCATCTGATTCAAATTACAAGAACTACGACCTCGATAAGTTAATTGTTAAAAATATAAAGACAGATGAAATTCGCAAAGCAATAGAATTACTAAAACCCAAGACTGCAATAGGTACAGATAAAGTACCAACATATTTTTATAAAGCTTATGTGGATTTATTGGTGCTCCCTCTACAAATAATATTTAATGTATCTTTGAACGAAAGCAAATTCCCAGATAAATTCAAAATTGGTCGAGTCATTCCCATCCTTAAAACAGAAAATACAAGTGTTATAACAAACGATGGACCTATTACAGTCTTACCTGTCCCGTCAAAAATACTCGAACGTGTAATATATAATAGAATGTACTCTCATGTCTCCTCAGTCCTTATTGATCAACAGCATGGTTTTGTTAGTAAAAGATCTACTGTTAGCAACTTATGTGTATTTTCAGATTATGTCGCTCATAAAATAGAGAAATTCCAGGTAGACACCGTATACAATGACCTATCGAAAGCATTCGATAGAGTTAATCATAACGTATTGATAACGAAACTATAGCATTTCTTTATTGAGGTATTTATTGTCATATCTTACTAATCGACAACGATACGTTAAATTTAATGACTGTTATTCACATACATTCATACCAACATCTGGAGTACCACAAGGTTCGATACTGGGGCCCCTGCTTTTTGTAATGTTTGTCAATGATATCTCTGATTATATTAAACATTCAAGTTTTTTAATGTACGCAGATGACCTAAAATTGTTCCTTCAAATCAACACCATAAAAGACACTGATAGGTTACAAAGTGACCTTGAGGCCATCTCTACTTTTTGTAAGGACAATGACCTGGCCTTGAATGAATCAAAATGCAGGATTATAACCTATACGGAAAAAAAGACCCTGTCATAGTCGCATATAATATCAACAAGATACAGATTGAAAGGATGAACAAAATTAAAGACCTTGGCATTTTATTCACTAATAATTTCTCATTTAACAATCATATAATAGGTCTTACCTCTGAATGCTATAGGAAATTAGGATTCATTCTTAGGTCATGTAAAGACTTTACTCATAATACCTGTATTTTGCTATTTAACTCATATGTACGCTTAAAACTTGAATATTGTTGCATCATATGGTCTCCAAGAAATTGTATGTTTAACGCCTCACATATAAACTCACCTGTTGAAATGTGTTCTTTAGCAGTTAACAGTATAAGCAATGATGTAGATATGTTCAATATTAATACAATCAAATTAAAATCAAAACTATTTGTGATAGGAAATACATAAATATTTAGTTTTTTTGTTATATTTATATACTTATACATTAATATTTTTATTACTGTGTGTCATTAATGTTTCATGTATCTCATTTTTCTTTTTTCACTGTATGTATGTAATTAGGGAATACCCTGTTTATATGCAGTATAAATAAATAAATAAAAAATTTAAAAAAATATTAGAAACTAGTAGTTAACTAGTTACTCACTGCCTCGTTCTCTTGTATGTAATTGAATGAGAGAGAGAATAATATTTATTGGATAAAATATTCCAAAAGGCCAGCGACCAAAGTCTTTCAGCCTTAATTGAATGATATATCTTAAGTTTTTATTTTATTTAGAATGAACTCCATAATTTGGGTACCCAACAGTTTTTTTAATTGCTATTGTAAATTTTATTACATTTAATAAACTTTTTTATTTACGACATGTGCGTTATACTGTTGAATGCGAATGAAAATCTATTCTACCGGCCAGGACCCCTGGACATAACCGCTTCTTAACTGTAGTTATCCCAGCCTTACTGTAAAATATATTTTGATGAAAATATTTACCCTTCTACACATACCCGCCATTGTTTCTTAGGGAATGTTATGATTGTCTATCCCTTTTTATGGCTATATAATTTGACTATGTTAGGAGAGATAGCTGTTATGTATCTAAACTCTTTCTTTAATCGGAAGGTAATTCAACATCTGTTGGATTCAATGTTGTCAACGAGGTTAATAACCATATAATATTACAAAATCTTTAAATTGAGGAATGCCTGAAGTTAGATTTTGTCACACGTACTTAATTTTTTCTATGTTAGAGCCTCAATACCTCAAGAATGGTATATGATGGAGCAATTTCATAAACGGGGTTCATTTAGTCGTAAGAAAATCTTCCAGAAGAATGTATTATTGTTTATTGAACACAAGAAGGGTATTTTTTCTAATATGGATGCATGGTTTTGTGGTCATGAGAACATTTGATCAGTATAGAGTCGGGTACAATTCAAACTGACGTGTGTCATGGCCGCTAAAACGTCTGAACTAAGATTTTATTTAAAGCATAAGAAATACCAGTAGTTCTCAAACAGTTCTCAGCAATGATATCGCTAAATAATTTTAAAAATATATAAAAGATACTATCATAAAATGTTAAGATTATTAATTTAGTAACTTCATAATTTTAGTGGAATTCTGATTATACAGTGTCCATAAAGTTGGCTACATATGGGAAAAAATTGTATTTTTTACATTTCTAAAAAACTCTATTCGGGGTTTGTTTATGCATGACACATGACACATGTCATGCGATCACCGGTTTGGCAGGACTGTAAAAAATAGTTGACGGTGGTACCGAAAAATGGGTCAAATTGTTAAGATATCGAAAAATTTGATGAAGAAAAAGTGCATATAGAATACAAGGACTCCGTATAGTCGCGTCATTTTAGCATGAAAAATCTGAAAACCTCAAAAAAAGGCACAGGGTCAATTGACTTAATTCTTGTTGCAAAGAGTTCAGAAAGGCATTTAAAAAAACAGTACCTTTTATTTTTTGGCGGAAATGTTTTGGTTTCATTTCTTTTCCGATAATTGGCCAATTTAATTAAATTAATTGAAAAATTTGTTATCATACACAATATGCCATATAATTAAATGAAAATGGTTACTCGGGGGTTTCTGGGGTCGCTGATCACCAATCTGAAGTACAATTTGGGAAATTCAAAATGGCGGACCGGAAATCGGGCCATCTTCCAGAAGAAGAATGAGAATGGATATCATGGCCTTGAAAATCTGTACTCGGGAGTTTTCGGGGTCTCTGATTACGAATGCGAAGCCTGATTTGGTAAATTCAAAATGGCGGACCGGAAGTAGAGTCAATTTATCAGGAAAAATTCATATTTTTTCGTTCTTGGGCTGAAAATGACTACTCAGAGGTTTTTAAGGTCGCTGATTACGGATCACAGGTCCAATTTACGAAATTCAAAATGGCGGACACGGGAGGAACAGTCAATCTCTTCGGAAAACCTCGTATTATTTATTTTTTCGGGCTGAAAGTATGAAAAATAAAAAAGTATTTCCTGAAAAATATACTACTTCCGGTCCGCCATTTTGAATTCTCCCTAACTGGACATCAGATTCGTTATCAGCGATAACGAGAATCTCTGAGTCCCCCCCCCACGTTCAGCCCAAAAAAGAAAATAATACGAGTTTTCAGGAGAAATAGAGTGTTATTCCGCTCCGACATTTTGTATTTCGTGAATTAGGCCTTTGATTCGTTATCAGAGACCTCAGAAACCCCCCGGGTACTCATTTTCAGTCCAAAAGCGAAAAAGATACAGTTTTTCTTGATAAATGAACTCTACTTCCGGTCCGCCATTTTAAGTCAGACCTCAGATTCGTAATCGATCAGCAACCTCGAAAACCTCCTAGCACAGATTTTCAAGGCCAAGATATCCATTGTCATTTCTTATGGAAAATGGCCCGATTTCCGGTCCGCCATTTTGAATTCCCCAAATTGGATTTCAGATTGGTGATCAGCGACTTCAAAAACCCCAGAGTAACCATTTTCGTCTAATTCTATGGCATATTGTGTATGATAACAAATTTTTCAATTAATTAAATTAAATTGGCCATTAATATTGTCCAATTATTGGTCCAAAATTTAAACCAAATATTTCCGCTAAAAAATAAAATCTATTTTGAAGCAGATATGAGGAAAATAAAAAAGTGCAAATTTTACCCCTACCATTAATTACTATATGAAAAATCATAAACTCTTGTGTCTATTTCACAAATATTTGACTAGTTTCGACAAAAACTGTATGTATTTTAGTTGAATAAAGGTATTTGCATGTAAAAAAAGAAACGAACCCCCAATATAGTATTTTTTAGAAATCTCAATAATACAAATTTTTCCGATATGTAGCCAACTTTACGACGGACACTGTAGGTATATAGGTTCGGGCACAAATGAAACTGATAACAAAAAATGAATTGCCCAATTCAGTCAATAACAATGAGTAATCAGAAAAAGAAATCAAAGACTAATATTGCTACAGTCCAGCAAGAGACACGGGAAGGTTTGGGCATTTCTTGCCAGGAAAGGATAGGATCGTAGTATTAGTAGGGGAAACGATGTCGGTAAAAATAAAATATTTCATATAACAAAACAAAATCTGAAATCTCTATGAGAATAACGAAAATACCTAAATTATTTTTCTTTTAGCGGTAATAAATAAAAATTCTAGTTGACAAAATAAAAAAAGACACGTTTTTGGGGAAAATATAGTTTCAACAAAACTCGAGGCGCAGTTTAATAAAATAAAAATTATAGAACGAAAATTATTAACTTTTAATAGAGCTTAAATAAAAAAAAAAGTAGACTAGTGTTGGGGATCGATCCCGCGCCAACCCCATTTATATTTATTGCATCGAGCATCTTACCGATTGGGCTAGGCTAGCTACTTTGTTCTGCTTTAAGATGTGTAATATGTACGTAATAGAAAATTGTAAGACTTAATTGTTTGATATTGTTCGTTTAACAGATGAATATCCACTATTTACCACTAAAAGTAACTTAAATATTTCATATAAAGACGTTTTTCATATTTAGAGTGGTGTTAGCTCAAGGAAATAAATAATATTCGTCGTCAAATCACACAGTTTGAGAATCGCTGAGCTTATGACTATGTTTCTCACTCCTCAGTGTGCATTTCATATTTCCGTCTCAAAAGAAGTGGGAAAGAATCTTGGTAGACATACATTGACAATGTCTTTAGGCTATGGCTTTAAGTTTGTGTGCAAGAGATAGTGAAAACGTATGTGCAATATTAATTCATACAACGGTCTTTTTAAATTTTACCCGACTATAGTAAACTATAACATACCAAATATTAGGCAATTTAACCGAGGGCCACTGTCCATAAAAAACGTACGATGTCCTTTAGGCCATTTGAATTTTTAAATTTTCATAATTTTCTTGAGAGTTTGAACTTTGTTTCTATCTATAAATAAAATTTAAAGTTTCTAGCTTGTCACGAAATGCCCAAACAATGAACGCAAAGACACAGATATAGCTTGTTACTACATTTTGAAAAAAAAATGTAGTATAGGTTTTGCATTTTTCCGGTGGACCATCGAAACCCAACAAAAACGCAGAATCGAAATGAAAGTCATATTTATCAACTCAAGAGCGAATTAAGAAAATTCCGTGCCTCGGTCAGTCGGTCTGTGTGTTACGCCCAGCCCCCTAATCGGTTTTTGGATTTCGATGAAACTTGGGTGGTTAATATGGGGCCTTTAGAAAACCTTAACGCCGGAAGCTTGTAAATAACTCGTATATTTTTAATTTTTCGAAAAAACTATTTCAGATTTTTTGTCCAAAAAGGTCCATACCTTATACTGGTTATCGAGATTGATCGACGGAATACTTAATTTTCGACTTTTATTAGGAAACTGTTCGGTATTTGTAGAATTTATCAAAAAAATCTAGGATTTGTAGATTCACTTTTGTTTTGTCAAATTTCTCACAAACGTCATCTAATAGACCTAATCGAGCCCTACAATCGCCATTTTTGAAAATCAAAATCGGGCCTTCGGTTTGGGAGTTATTAGTTTCTTTGGAAAATCATACTCGGCCCTGGAAAAAATACTTGCGGTCAACGGATTCGGACCGCTAGCAATAGGCTTCATTTGTGGCCGTACACCTTTGATCCCACCAAGTCTCATCAAAGTCGATCAGTAGAAAAACTGATTATGATAAATTTGTATCTTTCGTAAAATTTTGATATTTTAAATAAGCTCAATTAGAAAAAAATAAATTTCAATTCCTGCATTGTACCCATTGTAAAAGAAACATACGAATACAAAACAAACCGGGTTTTACCATGAAATAGATTTTGATATCGTGCTTTCTCGAAAAAGTCTCTATTTTAGTTATACACGAAATTATCTATAGGTGTCCAAACCAAAAAAATGATAATACCGGAGAAAATTCTATCTCTATAAATACTTGACCAATTTTCATTTCCTAAATAAAAATAGAACCGATGCCCTTTCTGTGTTTGAAAATGTAGTTAGCCTTTACTTCAGTCAATGCAAAAAGAAAAAAAAAGAAAAATAAAACATGTCAGAATATACTGAGTCATCTTACGACTCTCTGGTGAAAATGTACTGAATCATCCCAACAGGGACAAAAAGCATATCAAAATGTAGTTGTTTTAGCTTGTTACATCGCCGATTATAATGCAGATTACCTATATTTTAATTAGGTTAGCTTTAATGGATAGAGGAAGATATACATGGCAAGGTCCACGCGCAGTGTGTTTTACCTCCCGCCTACACATCCTTGTACCTTCCTCAGTTTCTTCGGGTCAACTTCAAATTTTGGTTAGTTATGTAAGTAAAAGTAATATACTTTTTTGGTTGTACCTCTACCTTATTGCATTACAAAGAAGTTATTGTTTGAATAATTGCATCATAACTTTCTCACTACTATGTACACTTACCTCATAGCAATCGAAATCTTCATATCCCCAAGTCGCACAAAATGCATCCATGAAATGGATGAATTTAGTTTCATCGAGCTCGTGCCGCAGCACATCCCTTATAAACACAATCATGGTATCTATAGCTGCTCGACGGTTCTCCACTTTTATTAATACACATCTTCTCAGGCATCTAAATAAACACTCCATAATGCACTTCAGACGGTCACCATCCTCTTCTCTAAAAAGAATATCTCTAATGGCGTTTACAGCATAGAGAGCTGCAGGTTCCACTAAAAAGTATATACACAATTTAATATATTATAGATTTAAGGCATAGTGGAGAGCTTAAGTTGAAAAATTTTTAGTGGAAAAATGTGGAACCATAGTTATCCTTTAAAGAAACCTGGCACTGAAATCGAATTTTTCCATGGTACTGACAAACGTTATGGCCAAATAATTATTAAGGAATAAGAAAATGTTAACAAAGAAAAAAGAAACCGTTAAATTTTGCAAGAAATAGTTTTTTGTTCGAAGTGACTCTACAAAATTTCTGAAAATTAAAAATCAAATCTAGTTTGTTTGGTATATCAAGCTGAATTGAACCTTTGCCAACACATTATCTCAAACGGTTTAGAGCTTGCACGGAGTCCCAGGTTCGAATCTAAGCTAGAATACTGATGTTTACTGGCGTCTTTAATGTGTTACCCAAGGTGGTAGCAGTGGGCTATACCACGGTTAAGTGGCACAACACAGTTAATCGCTGCTATCTCCTGAGTTTAAGTTTCAGCTGTGGCAGATGGCAATGTCCCAGAGAATGGTTGTTGTATATGTGTGCGTGTCCTGGTTGAGTAGTGGAATAGCTATGGTTAAACTCCGCCTGGATGTTAATAAAAATAAGACGGTAAAAAAAAGTCAAGTTAAAAAATCATTCTTTTGTGTTTTATATGAGTGTAGTTACTCTGTTATGTTTCTTTTTAAAATTGGACCAATCCTTTTCGCTATTTTTAATAATAATAATAATAATAATCGTTTTTATTATAATCCAGAAAAAAATATTACAATACCATAAAATAAGAGATAAAATGATTATAAAGGGCAGAGTTCAGTAAATTTAAAATAAATTCTCTGTTCTTCCCCTTTGCGTTTTTATACACATTATCTCTCACATATTTCTACTCATTCAATACAATGATTTAGGAGCGAGCCTACGCTCGCCCATACTCGTATTTAGATATGAATCTGCAACAATGTCAAGCGCGGTTAGTACCTGGATGGGTCAACCAGCCCAGGGAACATAGCGTTCTCGCTCCATCTTCTAACGTATATCATCACATCCGTAGAAGGTATGTAACTTTGGGCGGGGGTTACATAGCGGATATTACATCCTTCGGAGAGAATGTAAAGCAGCTGGTCCCATGTCTATCAAATGTTAGGCAGGTAAAAAATCTCTACTATTCGACAGAGAAAAAGTTCGGCAAAATTTCCAGGTTGGGGGTAGCTGTGTCCTGGCATTGGTGATAGGCTTAAGTAGCAGAAATAGGCCGACGTTAAATAAAAGAAATACACTCATGTGTCATATAACTCTCTTTCTCTCTCTTGCACTTAAAGTAATTAGGCCATATTACTTGCGGGGTTGCATATAAAAGATCCCAACAAATTAGGAGGGTCAATAAGGTACGATTTCTGCCTCCTTCTTAATTGAAAAAAAAAATCATTGGAAACTTAATTGTGAACATAAATATAGCTTTTTAAAGATTCTAGCTAAATAGACACATCCCGGCCTCTCCAAGTGATTTTCAACCGTCCCACCCATTTTCATGTTTCTAAAAATCTATGTTGGATCGTACCATATCTATCACCACGAGTGCACTCTCTACTCCTTCTTATGGCTCGAAATACATCTGTTGCTTGTTACTGGCCTTAAAAAGGTATATTACAATTAACTTTCCAATTATTTTTTTTTCGAATATGAAGGGGGCGGAAATCGGGCCTAATTTACCCTTCTCCTTTCTTTTTGAAACGTGTTTTGAAGATAATATGTTGGCAAAGCTTCAATTCAGCTCGATGTACCAAGAAAATTACATTTTATATCATGAAAAACAAATTAAGTGTGTTTAAAGATCATCATAAATCTTATGGTCATTTCGACATCACATCGACTTCATTAACATTTTATTATTCCCTAATAATTACTTTATTAAAATTTAGAAAAATGTGTACTAATGAAGGGAAAAAACACTTTGGAAAGGCTTAACGCATCAAAAAATTTCCAAATCTCAGATTCAAATTGTCATAACTTTTGTCAATAGCACAGAAAAATATCGCAAAACAATATTCTAATGCCTTTAAGGCTCTTCAATAAGGTAGGTAAGGTCCCATATTTTTCTACTCAAGAAACATTTTCTTGCACATTTTAAGGTTTTGTTTGCTACACTATAGTCTATTTGGAAATTAGAGAGAGTAATAAAACCTCCAGATAAGAACCAGCGTTCCACTATATCATTTATAGAAATTATAAGAAGAAACTGTTAGATTTAATAATTCTAATTTTAATAAAATAAATTAAAATTAAACTGACCAAATGTTGAAAAATTTAACAATAAGTATATGTATTAAGATTTGAATACATTAAACAGTAAGCGGAGTGGAGTCCGTGTAATTCGACATTCTGTTTAGTGACGAGTGCTCCAGTAAAGAGAGCGGTGTAAGTGAAACATCAAGTTTTCAGGTTATGTTCCTGCGTAACGTATGAAAAAATGTGCGCTATCTCAGAATGAAAAGATAATCATATCAAAAGTATACGATATGCTGAAACACCAAAATCATCCACAGGGACAAAAAGTGTTAGTACATGTCCACCAACCCTCGCACCGACCCTCCCATCGACTTACGCACTGCACCAAAATTTATGTCGGCTGTATTATCAAATGATGGTGGCCACTACGGCGCATTGTCTAGTGCTGTGTTATTCTTGGTGTAAGGGTCGGGGCTCCGTAGTGGACATGCACTCATCCAGAGAAACTTCAAGTGTCATTTTTCTAGGGAGATATACAGTATACACCACAAAATGTGGCCTGGCATTTTATTAACAAATACCCTCCCTATTTTCAGGCCTTCTCGCGACTTTTACATACAGAGTGCATTTCTTTAGCACTTTCTCCCTTATTCTTGCATATTATTTGGAAACTAAAGTACAATATACAAAGAAAATCTCGTTGCTAAAATAATGCTATTATGGGGCGGATTTTCTTAGTTTATAGATATATCCCTCCTTTGGGAAAACGAGGGATATACCATGAAAAAAGCATGGCAAGCATTTTTGGATGGACTGTCAACGGGGTTCAGAAAAAGGGGGCCAATTAATAGTCACGCATATTGGCAGTGCCGATGGTTTTTGAATCTAAGAATACAGGTGTCTATCACAAAGATATGAACGCAGATGTTTTCAAGCAGTATTTTATTATTCTTCCGGAAACTGTAATTGCAATTGATACAGCATTATCCAAACCAAACACCAATCAACATAGAGTAGATAGCTATTGTCCCATAGTTACCAGTGTTGGATAAAAATCTCGAACAGTTATTTAAAAAACTTATCTTTGACGCTATTGGCCACAATATTCCCAACTACAAGTTCAGATCCCGCAAAAAATGCTCCACAATACACCCATTGACAATCATCACATCCAAGATCCAAACGGCAAATCTTGAAGGACAACATAGTGCAGTAATTCTTATTGATATCAACAAAGCATTCGGCAGTGTACGGCATGGAGGTTTGCTGTATAAGATGGCAGTGTCAAACTGTCCAAAATATCTTACATACATAGTAAAAAATTATTTAAACGAAAGAATCCTACAAATTAGAATAAATACGAGTTATTCCAAATTATTTAGAACACAACAAGAACTACCACAAGGCTCCCCCCCCTCACCACTGTTATACAATATCTTCTGCTATGATATTCAAAACTTTCAAAAGGACTTCAAATATTTTAATCCTAATGCATATGTTCTACAGTACGCTGATCATAATGCCCTAATTAGCACTCTAAAAAAAACCATTGCTGAATGGAGATTGAAATCCAACTCAATAAAATCCCAATACATTATTTTTAAGCATGCACTGAACAACAATTGGCCAATACTTAGGTATTACTGCCAGCCATCACAATCTAACTACTTAAACAGTGTAATATCTGGGCATAAGCTTAGATCAAAAGGTAAACTTAAATCACCACACCAAATCCATAAAAAAGAGGTGCATCTCTATAACTAAATACTTTTGCTGCATGGTCTTAAAAATTAAAGGAATCGGCAAAAAGACAGCAGCTCACATTTACAAATCTATATGTAAACCAGTGTTAGACTACAGCTTTACCTAGTGCCAGCAAACCAGCAGTAAATAAACATCCATGTCGGAGAAACATTAGCACTCGGAGCCATTACTAAATATCGACACCCAAGAAATTCTATACACAATCCACCAAATGCTCTTCTTTATCAAATAATGAATACAGAGCCAATTCCACAGAGACTATCTAAATTATCGACAAGTTCACCAACATATCATGAAAGAATCAGTCAGTAATATAAAGTTTCCAGAAAAATCCCTATGGGAACACATTAACGAAATAAGGACCACATAATAAGCAGCCAATAATGATTGTAAATAACATCATATCACTTGAATAATTTTTTTTCTTTCATGGAATTTAAACTTTACTATCTGTCTACTATCCATACTTTATATTACAAAATTTATTAAATTATTGTATAAAATAAGACTGAAAGATTTCAGTCAATGTCCATTTGGGTTTTTACTCAATGAAGTACTTTTATTATTATTTTTTTTTTGTATTTTAGCGGCCCTAACAGCTGAGGTCATCTGCCACACTTTTATTATTATTATTATTAATAGTTTTGACTATAAAAAAACCTATACCTTTTATTACTCTCTTTCGTATCCCAATGGACTATACACTAATAATGTTAATTTTATTTTGTAACTAACCATCTCTGATATCCTTTACGGACTCTGTGCTTGTTATGAAGATAATGCCACTAAGAGTGTTTGCAGTTCCTTTCAACAAATATGGTTCCAGTTGCTGCCGCAAGCAATTTTTCTTTATCAGTTTAATTAAATATATTTTGCGACCTGAATGTACTGTTTTGTCGGCGATAACAAGGACACATGTAATAAGTTGAATTTTGTACATGTTTCGTTCAAAAAATATTTTACCAATCCCGGGTATCATCACTAACTTTAGGTATAGACAGGATGCCAACAATGAAGTTTTCATAGACACCCGATGATCATCTCGTTTTGTACAATAATACAAAAATGTAATTAAATATGCCTTTAGATGCCCATCAATGACACGCAATTCTTCTTTGTTAAGTGCATCGAATTTCAGACATAATTGCTCCAAGTAGGCTTCTGTATCAACGGGATAGTGAAAACTGTACTCTATAAGCTGATCCACACAATCATATCTCTCTCCTTTGATGATCTCTCTCCATAGCAGATTTACCATATCTTTGTTTGTTAATTTTGCATAATTTAATTCTATTGTCCTTATAAAATCCAATTCGGACCCTAAAATAATTATGATGAAGAACAGAAGACAAATAGACCAGTAAATGAAGCGGAGTTGGTAGACACTTCTAAGTCAGCGATGCAAGAGACCTAACCTACAGTTCTTTGGGGCGGAGATTCGATTTCAATGGGTCCCGGGGTTGGAAAATTGGCCTAACTTCCCCTAATAGCCTAAATCCACCCCCAAAACTTGGTTTTTGGGTATATCGCAGGGCACGATTTTCTAATATTCCAATAACGGGGCCTATTCCAATCGACTCCCTGCCCCAGAAAACGAGAGGGAAGGTTTCTTGCATTGATAGCTCAAAAGTGTTCAGCAACTCCACTTCATTTACTGGTCTAAAATGATTGTTGAAAATAGTACACATGTTGGATCTTGTTTACAATGTGTGGTGATGTACGAGACTGATTTTAGCAGTGAAAAAAAAATGTTTGTTTCCATTTTTGAATACATACCTGGTGTAACAGGATCATGGTATACCCCCCTTTTCTCCTTTAGTTTTGAAGATAATTGATTGAAATTTAGGATGTACTACATACATAATAAGCCGCACTTTTTGACACACAATTGATTTTTTCTCACTTCCGGTTTCGGTTTCGAAAGTGACACTAACTTTCGACTTTTAAATGGAACACCTTATATATTATTGCATTTTTGAATTCTAAATGATTTTCTGAATCCAACGATGCCAAATAAGTGACATTTCAAACATCAATTTTTTTTATAATATAATTTTAGTTTTCCATTTAAGTGTGCCATGACGGTTCAGATTTATTCTAAACGACCCGTGTAAAAACACTAAGTTACGTGATTTATGAGCAAATAAAATTCACCAAAATTGTTTTTGGGGCAAAACTCAATTTTTTCAAATGGAACAATATCGGTACCGTGGTACCATTTATTAGTACTATTAATAAGAAATTTATTCATATGTCATATTAAAATGTGCGAAAATACACACAGCTACAGCTAAATGAAAATAAGAAAATACAATTTTATTCTAATTACCTTGTTACACATAAGGTGGTTTTGGAATACAAAAAATTAACACAAAACATTACAACAGTTGTTCAAAATGCATTAACGTCAATGCACTTCTGAACTCGCATAGCTGTTTTTCGAAGAACGTTCGCCAATTGCTGGGCCGTTATGTTAGTAATTGCTCATCTCACTCGTAGTTCCAGGTCTTCACGGGTTGTAAACATAGTTGCATAGACAATATTTTTTAATGACCCCAAATAAAGAAATCAAGGGGCGTTAAATCTGGTGACCTTGGAGGCCACTTCACAGGACCATTCGTCGAAATTACGTTTTCTCCTAATCACCATTCAAGGTAATCAATTACAATCCTTGAATTATGGGGAGGAGCGCCATCTTCTTGGAAATACATTCCCCTACATCTAAAGGAAAATCATCTAAAATGTCCTCAATCTCATTTTTCAGGAATCTCAAGTATCTGGCACCAGTCACAGGTCCTTCAAATATTATTGGAATGATTCTACTACCGATTATTCCAAGCCAAACATTGAAACCAAACCGCACTTGAAAATTACCCTCCTGTAATAAATTTTGATTTTCTTGTGTCTAATATTTTGTATTTTGTCGGTTAAATAATCCCAAATTTGTAAACCTTGACTCGTCTGAAAATAAAATCAGTCCCAAAAAATCATTGCTTGGCTGCACGGCATTATACAAAATCCAATTGCAATATTCCATCCTACGTTCGTAATTACTTTCGTCCAAATGCTGGTGCAATTGGTATTTAATAGATTTATAGTGTTATTTGTGCAAGATTCGGCTTACTGTTTGGTGACTAATGTTCAATTCAAACCCAACTTGCCTTAAAAAAAGAATCTTATCAACTTCTATTCGAGCCAAAACATTAATTTCCGTTCCTTCGTTAATAATGAAGTCTTCTTCGGGATCATTGTTGGGCTCTCTTCGGAATTGGTTTTCAACACATTTAAAATAATTTTTCGCTGGACATTGTCTATCAGGATATCGTCAGCCATAAAGGTCCATAGTTGCAATTGCATTTTTTTTACTTTCCCCATAAATAATTAACATATCCACCTTTTCATCTCTTGTATAAATTTGCGGCATTTTGAACATAATTAACAAGAATTTTAAACAACTTTTAAAGACGCAATAAAAACACTGTTAAACCAACAAATGTTTGACAAGCTACATATTTCATTGTTTTCGAAACCACCTTCACCTTACTTCTTAACATTTAATTAGAACAAAATTGTATTTTATTTTCTTTTAGCTGTAATTTTGTTTGTATTTATCGCACATTTTAATACGATATATGAATAAATTTCTTATTAATAGTACTAATAAATGGTACCACGGTACCGAGATGGTTCCATTTGAAAAAATTGAGTTTTGCCCCAAAAACAGTTTTGGTGAATTTTATTTGCTCATAAATCATGTAATTTAGTGTTTTTAATGGGATTTCGATTTTAGTAGCATTACACGGGTCATGGAAAACTAAAAATTATATTATAAAAAAATCGATGTTTGAAATGTCCTTATTTGGCATCATTGGATTCAGAAAATTATGCAGAATTCAAAAATGCAATAATATAGAGGGTGGAGGATTTAAAAATCGAAAGTTAGTGTCACTTCCGGCGAAACCGGAAGTGAAAAAAAAAATCAACCGTATGTCAAAAAGTGCCGCTTAGGTAATTCTGGAGAATAACGGGGCATTGGAATTTTCGCGTAATTTTTTCAGGGTAGACCAATTTGGGGTCGTAGAACACGAATCTGAAGTCGGTCTTCAATGCAAATGCAGTTTTTCCAAAAAAAATTTTTGAAATTTTCCACCACAACACGAACTTTTTGTCAGTGTAAACACTAAAAACACCTCGATTTCGGCCGATTCGGATCCCGTATCCACAATGTAGGTGCTTTTTAGAACAATACATTTTTTGCGCACTGCAAAAAAATGGCTGTTTCATAATAATAGATAGCATAAATAGTAATATTATTTATAAGAATCCAGAATTCCATTATTTGACAGATCAGCCATAACTGCCATAAGATTATATAGAAATATAATTTAAATAAGAATGATTTTATGATCATCATAGCCAGTACCAAATACTGGTGTTCTGTTAAGAATATTTTCAATATATAGTGTGTCCCAAATTGGTTTACTTAGAAATGGTCCTGTTTTGTTATTGCCCAGTAAGGACCAGGGGGAGGTGAGATCACACATACCTTCCTTGCCAGGAAAGAAAATCCTCCTTACTCTTCTCGGATACCACCTACTCACTTTCAATCTGGTTATCAGTAATAAATGGTATCCGAGAAGGGCAAGGAATATTTGCGCCGGCGCAAATGCCCTTGCCCTTCAGACTCTCAACCTGGTTATCAGCAATTAGTGGTATCCGAGAAGGGCAAGGAACATTTACGCCGGCACAAATGTTCCTTACCCTTCTCGGATACCACTTATTGCTGATGACCAAGTTGAGAGTCTGTAGGGCAAGGAACATTTGCGCCGATGCAAATGTTCCTTGCCCTTCTCTGATACCACTTATTGCTGATAACCAGGTTGAGAGTCTGTAGGGCAAGGGGCATTTGCGCCGGCGTAAATGCCCCTTGCCCTACAGACTCTCAACCTGGTTATCAGCAATAAGAGGTATCCGAGAAGGGCAAGGAATATTTGCGCCGGCGCAAATGTTCCTTGCCCTTTTCGGACACCATTTATTACTGATAACCAGGTTGAAAGTGCATAGGTGGTATCCGAGAAGAGTAAGGAGGATTTCCTTTCCTGGCAAGGAAGGTATGTGTGATCTCACCTCCCCCTGGTCCATACTGGGCAAAAACAAAACAGGAACATTTGTAAGTAAACAATTTGGGACACACTATATATTGAAAATATTCTTAATAGAACACCAGTTTTTGATACTGGCTACGATGATCATAAAATCATTCTTATTTAAATTATATTATGTTATTTTCTTAATTTTAATAGGTATTTATAAAATGAATTTCTTTGTTGTGCCTTGAGACACCAACTTTTCAGGGTATTTTGAGACGCATGCGCGGCAATCTTATGGCATGGCTGATCTGTCAAATAATGGAGTTCTGAATTCTTATAAATAATATTACTATTTATACTATCTATTATTATGAAACAGCAATTTTTTGCAGTGCGTAAAAAGTGTATTGTTCTAAAAAGCACCTACATTGTGGATACGGGATCCGAATCGGCCGAAATCGAGGTGTTTTTAGTGTTTACACTAACAAAAAGTTCGTGTTATGGTGGAAAATTTCAAAAATTTTTTTTGGAAAAACTATGCATTTGCATTGAAAACTGACTTCAGATTCGTGTTCTACGACTCCAAATTAGTGTTCCCTGAAAAAATTACGCGAAAATTCCAATGCCCCGTTATTCTCCACAATTACCGCCGCTTATTATGTATGTAGTATATCCCAAATTTCAATCAATTATAAAAACTTCAAAACTAAAGGAGAAAAGGGGTATACCATGATCCTGTTACACCCGGTATACAGGGTGACTTACCACAACATGCAGAAAATTTATAAGTAAGTTGTCCCCACCGAAAGAAGTTAAATAAATGAAAAGTTATAAAAATATGACATAAAAATTACCTAATTTTTTTTGTAGAAATGCGCCACCTATGACTTTAACCAATCTGACGTAACGCAGTGTAACCATATCACTTCTCCTCCCCCTTTATCAGACTTGGTACTGACAGCGAAGCTGGCGGGGTTAGAAGTGACTTTTTGGATTTAATCACACAACAAAAATAGCAAAAATTAAAATAATTTTTGCTATTTTTGTTGCACCCCAGAAAACTTAAAAGTAACGAAAAGTCAAAGAAAATGTTTGAATGTTTGACCATTGACACTCAATGCACTGTTCCAAGCGCTGATAATATTTTCGTGTATGCGATCACATTTGTCTCTTTGATCACGAATTAGATTCGAGCCATTGTCAATGGCTTATTGTAACTGTTCTAGGGAGTCTATTGACTTAGTGTACACCAAACCCTTCATGTAACCCTACAAAAAAAAATCCATAGGGGTGATATCTGGGTTCGTTGTTCTTTCGTTAGGCACATGCCTGCCAGGAAATCTTCTCTCATATTCTCGCACAGTGGCTGCAAGATTTTCATTCACTGTACTATAAGTTAAAATCATATCGCAGTATTCATGCGATGTAAACGCCGGCATATTGACCAGTATCGATCTACGAATACAATTTTCAAAACGTAAAAACGCAAATGAGAGCCGGAAAGAAACTGACCATATGTAAACAACTTCTGATCGCTTGAAAAAAACATGAAGCGGCGCACGCGTAAATACGCGTAAACAATTGAAGTATTAAGGGTTGCCAAATTCCATGGTTCAGTAGCGTATCATTGCAAGTTTTAATGCAAAAAAATGTGCTAAATTATTTCGGATCACTTTAAAATTTTGCAGGGGGTTTCCCACATAGAAAACTAGTACCCCATTTTAATTTCCGCATGTTGTGGTAAATCACCCTGTATTCGTAGGTAATGACAATATCGACATTTTTACCAATAAATTATAACCCAAGAACTAACAAGAAGGCTATTAGCCTCAAATTCTCAAAAGAATTTTGACGACCAACGCGTGTTTTTCAGGTAAAACATTTATTAAAAAAAAAATAGTAATCTGGCCCTTTTCGGACCCATTTTATTCGAAAGATGAGCTCTTTAGCTTTAATTAAAAAAATAATTAAGTTCCTAGTACATCTAACATAGAAGTTAGCAGCAAAACAGATGTTGACAGCATTTTCGCTGCTAGAGCGTAATTTCTCAAGTAATATGTTAATAAAAAAAAATGATTAGCCTGGCCCTTTTCAGACCACTTTTATTGATGGGTGGGTTCCTTTGCTTTAATTAAAAAAAAAAAAAGAATTTAAGTCCCCAGTACACCTAACATAGAAGTTAATCGCCAAATAGACGTTGACAACATTTTCGCTACTAGTACATTTTTTAAGATACACTAAAATAAAATGAGAACTACTAACCTAGCCCTTTTTGGACTCACTTTAATCAAACGTGGGTTCTTTACCAATAATTAAAAAAAAATTTAAATCTAACATAGAAGCTGAAACATGAAATGGACATTGACAGCGATTTCGCTGCTAGAGCGTAAATTTTAAACTTAAATGCAAATTGAATGCAAAAATGAATAGCCCGGCCCTTTTCAGATCATTATTAATCGAAGGGTGGGTTCTTTAGGTCTAATTAAAAAAAAAAAAAGTCCCTAGTACATCTAACATAGAAAGAAGTTAACAGCGAAATAGAAGTTAACAGAATTTTCTCTGCTAGCACATTTTTTAATTTAAATTAAAATAAAACGAGGTCTATTAACCTGGACCTTTTCTACATTAGCTAACGAGTCCACCTTTCGGTTAAAATCGGTACAAAAAGGGCCAGGTTAATAGACCTCATTCTATTTTAATTTAAATTAAAAAAATGTGCTAGCAGTAAAAGTCTATTTCGCGGTTAACTTCTATGTTAGATGTACTAGGAACTTAATTTTTTTTTAATTAAAGCTAAAGAGCCCACCCTTCGATTAATAGTGATCTGAAAAGGGCCAGGCTATTTAATTTTTTTTGTTTACTTTTAAGTTTAAAATTTACGCTCTAGCAGCAAAATCGCTGTCAAGGTCCGTTTCACGACAAATTTCTATGTTAGAATGCAGTAGAGCCTTTCTTACATTAAAGCTAAAGAGCCCACCTTTCGAAATGGGTCTGAAAAGGGACAGGTTACTATTTACGTTTTAATACGAGTTTTACCTGAAAAATACGCGTTGGTCGGCAAAATTATGTTGAGAATTTGACGCTAATAGCCTTCTTATTACCTCTTGGGTCATAATTTCTACGTAGAATCATTACCTATAAATATATGTATTCAAAAATGCAATAGATTTATTTTTTTTCTTCGCTGCTAGTTTCGCTGCTAAAATCAGTCTCGTTCTGGTATAAAGAGTCTATAGTGCAGTAAAATCAAGTCGAAAAGATGAGTTTGAGTGATACTGAGGTATAACTAAATCAAACCTATTCCATCTTGTAAAGGACATTTCAACGCATAGGAAATGGGAATTCGCAACTTTTTTTAGTAGTACCGAACTTTGAAAACGGCCCTTAAACGCGGTTGAACTTCAAGTCAAAAAACTACGTTTTTCATAATTATTATGATAGCATATGCTCAGAAAAGCATCCTGTGTTTTCTCTGCCGCTGCCAATACACCTTTTTCATAGATTTATTACCTAAGTCTTTTCCCCGAGAATCACAAGATTTTCCACAAATTAAACAATTTATTGTATCAGCTAAGTCAGCTATATTTAGACAACGGAAAGTTAACAGTATGAAAATGTTTATAAATGTGTAGTAATCTAGGTATCTATACATCACTAACTAAGCTAAAAAGAAACAATGAACCGACTCGTTTTTTTCATTTGGTACGGTCTAGTTATAGCGAGTTAACACGTTATTAAAATATTGTGCCTACGTATGTTCATTTGTGATTTCTGTCTGGCAGCCAAATTTCAACATAAGCGCTTGTCCGCTCCCTCGTTGAAATAAATTCATATTTCAGTAAATATTGCAGCTATCGACTTAATTTTTTTTCAAAAACTTTTTCAATATCCTGATTACATTTGACTCGATAATAATTCTTTAGAATTATTTCACAAAAAGCTTACACACATTTTCAATATGGCATTTCCAATCAGAACCATTAACCAAAAAAAGAATAAACAACCTTGGTTCACTAAGGGTCTTAAAATTTCATCCAAGAATATGCGTTCCTTGCACTCAATTAGAAAACATGCAGTGGATAATCTTGAGTTTATTGCTTACTTTAATAGGTACCGAAAAATTTACAGGAAAACTATTCTAGCTGCTAAAAATATTATTATTATTATTAAATCCTGTATTAGGCAAACTTCTTGAGAAACTCCTTAAAAATAAAATTCAGGCTTTAATGACAGACAAAATTCTGAGACGTCAGTTTGGTTTTAAACAAAAATGCTCCACGTTACACCCACTCACGATTTTAACATCAAATACGCAGTCAGCTAAACATAATAATTATAAAACAGGTGCTTTATTCCTGGACTTCAAAAAGGCATTTGATAGTGTATGGCATAAAGGATTGTTATGGAAACTGAAAAGACTCGACTTACCAGACACAATTATTTACATTGTGAAAAGTTTCCTTGAGAACAGAAACTTAACAGTGAAAATAAATGATACCATGTCTCAAGAATTTACAGCTGAACAAGGAGTCCCGCAAGGTTCCTCACTATCTCCACTTTTATATAACATTTATTGTTCCGACATATTTAATAATCAACCTGAACAACTGTCATACATTTTACAATATGCAGATGATACAGCCTTGATCTCACATGAACGTTCGATTGCAAAGGCAATGGACAATCTTCAAATATTACTGAATAATACTCTAGCATGGACAAGCAAATGGAGACTGCAAATCAACCCACTGAAATCACAATTCATTTTATTCAATCACGCAATATCCAATAATTCTCCCTCTATCGAAATAAGTAATCACCAAATTCATCCAGTAACCAATGACAAGTATTTGGGGGTTTATTTAGACAAATTAAACTTCAACATGCATTCTAAGATGGTAAAAAAAAATGCATATCCAGAGCGAAACATTTCAGAGTATTAACATTCAAAAATAAAGGGATAAAAACCACAGCAGCTGCCAAAACATACAAAACAATTTGTAGACCTATTTTAGAATATGGACATACATTATACATGAACAGCAGAAATCCAGCTAAAAAAATTTAAGGACAGCACTAAGGAAAATTACAAAGATTCGGCACCCACACAATCCTTTACACAACCCTCCTAATGTACTTTTGTATGAATTGGTGCAAATACCGCCTATCGAGGAGAGAATACAACTTCTCAACGAAAAATCTGCACAAAGAAACTACAATATTGAAGTAATGCAACCTCTAATAATCGCTCGAAACGACAATACACCAAGATTCGCATATCCGGAAAGCCCAATTTTTGACCAGATGATATTGATGTCGCAGGAATACTGAAGCGCTACGACTCACATTGGAATTTTTTTTTTCTTTTTTACCATTCATCTATGTGATTAACCTTTTGTTTCCAAACATATTTTTTATACAAAATGTTAAATATATTATTATTATCTCCTTGGCTGAAGGACCTAGGTCGATGGCCTTTTGATTGTATTTCATTACATTGTATACTAATGCAATCAATAAATAACTTTTATTATTATTATTATTAATAACAAAAAGGTAAATAGTAATCTAAGCGCTGATGGAATTAATAACTTTTATTGCTCTATAGCAAAAAAATTAAGTGATAAAATTACTCCAAAGTGCGATCCTCTTAAGTACTTGAATAATCTTTCTGTACTTGAATCTTTTTTCCTGACTCCTACTGATACCCAAGAAATTAGGGAAATATTGACCGACATTAGGAATAATACTAGCGGTTGGGATTGTATCTCTCTAAAAATATTCTTAAAACTGCCAGAAAATATTTTACAGATCTTGGTAGAGGCTATTAATACCTCTTTCGAAACAGGAACCTTTCCGTCTTGTTTAAAAATTGCAGAGGTTGTTCCAACTATAGGTCAGTATCATTGTTTCCTACGTTATTAAAAATAAGAAATTGGTTAAGAAAAGAATTTTAGATTTTTTACATCGAATAAGGTCCTCTGTGCAGAACAGTTTGGTTTTCACGCCTCGAAAAGTACAAACGATGCTATATTTGCCTTTTTAGAGAAACTATATCTTCAGATTAATGATGGGGAGGTGGCCGCAGCAGCATTCTCTGATTTGGCTAAAGCATTTGACTGCGTAAATCACAGGATATTGCTGGGGAAACTACAAATCTATGGGTTTAGAGGTATAACACTGGATTGGTTCAAGTAATATTTATCTGGTCGCTATCAAAAAGTTATTTTTAATGGTAAAGTGTCAAAACAACTGGAAGTGACGTCTGGCGTGCCACAAGGTTTTGTCCTTGGGCCGTTACTATTTCTAATATATTTTAATGATTTGGCTTCTGTTAAAATTCAAGGAAAGTTTACTTTTTTTGTGGATGATACCACGATACTCTGGCATGGTAAATACATCGATGAACTCCATGAGGTCGAAAGTAGCGATTTAAAAATGATTAAAGATTGGTGTGATGCTAATTTATTATCTTTTAACGTATCTAAAACTAACATCATTACATTTAAGTGGGACCTGAATGAGGTATACTTGGAAGACAAAATTATAAAAAACCAAGCTGAACGTAGATTTTTAGGCCTACATATCGAGAGTAAATTAAAATTTGAAAACCATACCTCAATAATAAGTAAAAAATTAGCTACTAATTGTTATGCAATTAGAGTGGTGGCAAATGAATTAAACTTGGACTCAGCAAGAAATGCATACTTTGCCCTTATAGACTCAAATTTACATTATGGTATTTGTTTCTGGGGTTCTTGCTCGCAATATTTATTTAATAAAATTTTTGTTCTGCAAAAAAGGGCTTTAAAGTACATGTGTAAGGCTAATGTAAGAAAATCGTGTAAACCACTGTTTTTGAAGCATGGAATTATGACGCTCTCGTGTATATTCATTTTTGAGACTGCATGCCTCCCTCACGCATAAACAGTTTGGACGTGATATAAACGGGGATTCGGTTCGCTACACACGGCTCACTCATAACATCACACTTCCTATTCCATCATCGGCTCGGATAAAAAACTCAATTCTCTATAATAGCAGAAAAACGTTTAATCATCTTCCTGTAAATTTGAGGCAAATTAAAAGCAATAATAAATTTAGAAGAGAAGTTAAGAAATTATTGGTTAGCAAGGCTTATTATTCACTGAATGAATTATTTCAAGACACATTTTATTGATCCATTTTTATCACAGTTTTATATATAAAATAAATGTAATCCTGTTTGTTGTTTTTTGTTTTTCTTTGCTCTTAATGTCTGTAACTTTTACTAGTATTTAAGTTTGGCTTTGTCAACAAACATTTTTTGTATTTTTTTCTGACAATAAAGCATATTCTGATTCTGATATGTACACAGAAATTTTCAATAATTCACATAGATCACCGCATACTGAAGTTTTTGATGTGTATAATGAGCAAAATGCATAATTTTTTTAAACATCACAGATGAATAGATCACTAAAAAACATTATTTTTCCAGTATTTTATTTTTGTTTTATGTTCTAATTAAAGGTTAAAAAAATTATTTACTGCAGCTGTCAATTTAACTGCGTTTAAATGGAGAAGTTTCCGCGCTTCTTGTGTGTGGACGTCATCGGGCACATCGCACCGACGGAAAACGTATTGTGATTGCGAATGTGTACACATTATTTATGTTGTGTTATGGAAAATACAAAGAAAAGTAACTATAAATATTGTATTGTACCCAAATGTACAAATACTACAATAAAAACTCCAGAAAAGTTATTTTTTAATGTGCCTAGACGCGATAAAGTTAGGAAGAAATGGAGCAGAGCTATGAGACGAGACGACCGAAATGCAGAATTATCGTCATCCTTAAGATTATATTGCTGCCAGGATCATTTTGATGTAAATTTACCCATTAAAACTGATTATTTTATAATAATATTATGAAAATATGTACCTAACCCTAATATCATTGTGATAATTTGTTTACATATCATGGTGAATTTGTTCACTTTCCTATTTATTAGGAATACAAAATTTTACTAACTTCTATTAATAGGAACCTTGAATTAAAATGTATAAATGTATAAGAACGGTGGGGATAATGTAACTTCTCGACGTTCTACATATTATCCAGTTATATATTTATATATACCTATGTATGTCAACAGTTATTTTTACTATTAATGTACCTACCTGTACGTACTTAGTAAGTGACGGGAGGTATTTATTATATAAAAAAGTAAAGCATTCTACGATGAAAAATATAAATTAATATAACATTAAAACATTGCCTTGTTTACCTATTTTGAGGTTAAGTACATAAATAATTTGTTATATTTAACTACAGTAAAAGGATAAAAATGGGCACAATTGAATTAATGATTAGAATGAATGACACATACCTTGTTGCTTTAGTACCTCCAATTTCTGCACTAATAAAATCAGTATTAGTAGCAAAAAAGTTTGTCATCATAAGCACATCAACAACGGGCAAATTGTCACTCTGGCCCCGTAAAAACCCACTGTCCGTCATTTTTACCACTTAATAATTAAAATAAATAAATAAATGAATGATTTCTTTTATGAAAATATCAATACACATTTACAAAACACAAAACAATTTACGATTTAACCCCTTGGCAGATAGACGACCATTAGACATTATGCCGAATGACGTCAGACCAATAGCGTGGTGTTTTCAGTCATGTGGATATCTTCCCATAAAATTTTGAATTTCAAAGTCGTTTATTTAGGCTACACATTTTTTTTATACCTTTTGTTCATTACTTTCTCAACTTATATAACATATATAACGAAAAAATAATAAATGATTGCATTTCTAAAATTCATGCATATTGCTCATTGGCGATTGTATATTTATTAAATATTTTTGGAAAAATTTTCAACATTTTCGAAATTTTCAACTGACCATTAGAAGCGGTCAGGTTTCAAGTATAAGGGTGCAAAAAATCAATTTAATAGCTTATATAGTTGAATTAAGATGGCGATAGGTGTTATGAGAAACGTAGTTTTTCGAACTGAAGTTCAAACGAGTTTAAGGGCAGTTTTCAAAGTTCAGTCCTACTAAAAAAAAGTTGCAAATTCCTATTTCCTATGCGTTGAAATGTCCTTTACAAGATGGTATAGGTTTCATTTAGTTATATCTTGGTATCACCTACCCTTAGAAAACAGCGAGTTAGAAGAGTGATTTTACTCCACTACTAATCATACTCTTGTGGTAGTAATTATATTTATTAGCATGCATTGCAACCTATTATTTTCGTAGCTTTTTGTGCAGACACAAATGAGGTAGGTATTGTAAAAACCATATGAATGCACACACGATAACTTAAAGCATTTATTGTTGATTTGCAAGGTTGAAAGATAAATTGTTTTGAAAGAAGTGGCCCTGTACTGATTTCACTTCTAATACACTGATGTAATACTTTCTCCACTGTTATTGGAGAAAAGAGATTAAGTCAATGGTGTGAGTAGATTTAAGCTCGACTGTTGAACGCCAGTCTATTCTTAGAATCAACACCAACTTAACTTCCCTCCAAGCTTAGGAAACATGTCTAACAAAATAGCTTGTTTTAAAAATGCTTCTTAAGAATGAGAAAGCTCTTCAGTGCCACAGCGCCTATTTAATTCTGTTTTAATCTTATGTAAAGTATTTCTGGTTTCAGTTCTAAGACGGTTGGGCTTTCTGTTCCACCAGGACACATCTAGAACTGCCTTTTATCTAAAAGGACAACTTTTCTCATAACACGAAGTTATAAGTATAAATTAAGTAAGATTTATGTTAACATAACACACTTAGTACCTATTAATACAAAAATTTAAAGTAATTACAGAAGTATAATGTTATTCTCCTAAAATATCAGATTCTTTATTATTATATTAATCCAAAATAAATACCTGTATTTTTTTTATCACTCATTTTTAAGCTTCAGTTATCACGGTAATAGAACAAAATTAAAGAAACAAATCACAACATGTTAAATTATACAATTTTTTCGTGTTTTGTACTCAAAGGCGTCTGTAGCATCGATCGAATATCGTGCATAAAGTTGACAGACGCAAACAAACCGAACAGTTTACAGCAGTCATTTGTCAAATCTTAAATGTCAAAATCTTTTATTTACGGGCATCCTAAACCATTTTTCTTGTTGCACCGACTGCCTCATATCGTAAACGCAAAATTGGTAGTAGGGGATGTGACAACTTGCGTCATCTCCGATCTGCGGGTTGTGAGTATGACGTGCTAAACTTTTATTTTCTTTTGTGCTACGTCGACAGGAGTTGTTATGTGAGTACATTACATGCATACATACAGTACAAACTGGACTTTAGGTGAAGTTATTGGGTTAGTGATATCAATATTTATATTATAAATATAGAAAACCCTATCTCCTGGTGTCGATGATTGTCTTTCTTGTGGACAGATTGCAAATAAACAAATGTCCAACAAACTAATAATGATAATCTAAAAATAAATGCTAATGCTCTTTAGTCTCCTCCATCCTTATTTGCCTCTGAACATATAGTAGAAATACAGACCTAGGGCGTATTGATGCTATCGACATGTGGGTCTAAAGATACTAGTAACTATATATGTTACTAACCCATATAGCATTTTTGCATTCAGAGCATGTGCTCGGAATGTACTTTATGTACCAAGGAACTAAGAATGAATATTCATTTTGCATGTAATGTATATAATCTGAATGTCAGAGAGACGTACAGATGACCGCCTCTCAACATCCGAATAAGATTCCCACAACATTCCCATGAACCAAAATGGTACTTGATATGAACCAAAAAGGTATATTGAAATATTGCTAGATACATGAGGTATATAGGAGGAAGGTCCATGCTGCATTCATAATGTACGCTGCACGTTCACGGTATATGCGTACCACCTTCGTAGGAATTAAACTGTAGGTACCATACTACCATAAATACTTCACTCATGCCATGTATCTTTTTCAGAGTTTAATTACTACAATAATTTATGACTTACTGTAATCATAGATGAGTCGCTGCTTCATTCTGAGTATGTTCATGATGAAGCAGCCACTCATCTATGATTTCAATAAATAATAAATTATTATATTAAACTCTGAAACATGGTATGAGTGAAATACTTGCATATAATAAATCCAGTATCTAATTTTAGTATTTAATTGTTATAGTCAATTATTACTTATTCCAATTTTCCACAATACACATTCCTCGTGAAAACATTATGTAAGTAAATGTGGAATGTATGCACAGAAAATTTGTTTTTATCACTAGTTTTCAATTAAAGTCAATCATGGTTTATCGATCAAATTTTGTTTGAATAGAGCACACAAATGCTGAATTTGTTATAACAGTACTTTACAAAGGCTCAAAAATATCATATGTAAAAAAATTAGTTTTACGTTTATACAAGATCTGTTCAAAATCATTTTAAAATACATCAAACATTTAACACTGAAAATTTCAACTCTAAAAATCATAGTTAACACATTATTTCTGATGACCATATTATGTTAGCTTAAAGTTTTATCTAATTCAAATCGTGTTTTAGATTGTCCAGAGCAAAACATGATTCTATACTATTAACTACTAATTATTGTTGTAACAATTATGCATCTTGAATTATAAAATAGGAAGAGGTATAAATAAAACAGTTGGTGCTACTTTAAATATATTTTTATTTTTTGTTATAGTAGACGCAATCGTTACAGTGACTCTACGAGTGAGACACAAGACGAGGTTTAACTGGCAGTAATAACATCTTCCGTCTTTATTATACTTTCACGCATTGAGCCACTATAACGATTGCGTCTACTATACAAAAATGAATTGCAATAATAGAAAACAATTGTGTCAAGAATTTAAATTGATATTTTGTTAACAACAAACTGTTCTTTGCTACTTATGAACTGTCATATTTTGCTATAACCAACGTTTTGCCAGTAAATAAAAATTAGTAAAAATTGGAGGGCTTACATTTCCAAAACCAGTGTCTAGATGTTGCCGATACTGATATTTGTAATTGCGAAACTCCACTTGGCATTCTCAACACATGATCTGTGACTGCTCCTATTGGTTGAATACTTTCTTTTGGCTTTTCCAATTTTTCGGAGAAGGTATTTTCTTCCTGTCTAGAGGAGGTGGGGATACACATGCTAGTTCCAACTATAAAAGAAACAATGAGAGCATATTTGAATATTTGTTTCGCTTTAAAAACTGACCATAACAAAGATGAAAAATATAACATCTTACAAACATCTTGCAGAAAAAAATAAAAATAATCAAAAATAAATTAAACAAATTGATATTATCATTAATTGATATTATCATTAATTTACAAAACAGGTATTTTTTTGGAATTCGGAAATATTTGTACTGTGATTTTAATACCTACCAGAGTTATTAGAAGAACAACATATTTTCTTTCAACTTCTAGTAACAGCAAAATTGATTTCACTTTCCAATATGTTCTTCGATATCACTATCTTCATCTGATAATAATCTTTTGGGAGGAATAATTTGCTTTGTACGTAGGCCTTTGATTCGTTTTTGTTCACTCTGTATATCCGATGTGAGTTCTGCTCTTTTCAATTTAACTGCAGCTTATAATCTTCTATAAAAGGTATAAAGCAAATTAGTACAAATATGACAATTTATATGTTGCAATCAAGACCGATGGTTGTGATTTACATAAATAAAAGCTCCTTAATATTGAAATAGATCGAACCTACCTTCTTGAAAACAAGATTTATAGTGTCCACGCTTCATATGGGATCTCTCTTGTTTTTCAATGATTTATCAAATTGTTTCCGTTTAACCACCAAACTTCCTTTTCGTGGAACGAGTCACTTCGAATTCGAATTAAACCACCTCCGTTTTTCCCCAAAAATCGATGCCTACAAACGTCATTATTCGTATTACCTACAATAAAAGCAAAGATTAGACATAATCTTTGATAAAAGTACAAAGGGATAGGTAAGTGTAAGTACATTCAACTTTAGCGTCTAAACATAAATTAAAATATCTGCAAATGACAATAAAGGAGACCTTAAACTATGTGGTAGTTGTATTATTGTAAAATACTTACTGCAATGCAATTAAGCAGTAATAATCATAGGCAAACAAAACACAAACCATAAACAAATTGAAATCGACATTTGACATTTTGACAGCAGAGGCCTAGAGGAATGGAATGAGAATATTGAGCATGCGCACTAACCTAGGGACCGTGGCGCGCGATCACAAGCTTAGTTTGAATTCAAAATTTAAATCATATTTCACATCTACAATTTTGCCAACGATTTAAAATTTATAAAATGCATGTTATTCACCACTGGACAGGGAATGATTATAAATGTACTTAAATCAAATCTGGATAGAGAAACATTTATTTATTTTTATTATAAGGTTAAAGTAGATACTATATAAAAGTAGCAATAGGTAGTCTCATCAGTTGTGATGCAGTTTTATTTTTATTAGTTCAAAAATCTAACCAATCACCGTTCGCATAAAAAATGCGATCCAAATATTTCTACAAAATGTACACCTCTATCATACAGATAAAATCATCGACGAACGTTTATACGATGTACATGAACACATATACGAAGAACATTCCCTGACATGTATACATAGTACATGCGACTATGAACATAAACTTTTGTGTATGTTCGATCCATATCGTATGTATATTCATATTGTATATGAAAATATTATTTATATGAGAATGTTGGGGGAACATACATGGCTAGTACAGTATGCAATTAGAACATTAGGAATGCAAAATGTACATTCGCGGAATAATAAATGCTATCTGGGAATTCACTGGATTACGCGATTCTCCAAGAAATAATCCCCTAAAATCGCTTCTACAGTATCGCATTCTCCCTAATCCTATATGTTTTTAGTTCTATTTATCGGTGAGAACAATATAGAACGGTTGTGGTAGTTCAGGGAAATCAGATGGCAGGGAAGGCAAACAAAGCGCTCTCCCAAACGTTAGGCTGATGTCACCATAATAGAGCCGATGAACTTTAGTGATGCTGTACCCCTGACAGACAACCGCGACGTATGGCGTGATGTGTTAAATATGCCGTACGGGAAAGAAATAAGACCAATTAGAACAATTTCCACCACGTTTGTGAAAACGTTTTAATGAGAAGAAAAAAAAAATGAGACCTGCCCATAAAACTAACCATCAGACGGCGAAAACATTGTACTCTTCCCTGGTGTATTGATGGTTTTTATATTTTTGCTTAAAATTTTACAAAAACACGCTGTTTTTTAACATATTTTTTTAATATATATGCAATAACTACAGTTATTGATTTTATTAATTGATATCCCGATGATGGTTGGTTGACGACGCTCGTTGTAACCTTCTTCAACGGCACTTTTTTCATTAAAATCTTTAGTAACTTTTATACCTACCGATTACCGTCTCAATTAAAAAAAAACACTCCTACAACTAACTCTAACTTATAGTATAATCTAAGTTTTAATACAAGAAGCGTTATGGATGGACGGACATATACGGACGTGCGAATAATATTTCCACTAATTCACCAAAGCTTCGTATCTTTTGTTTTTATAAGTTTTTATTTTAATATACTACTGAAATTTTGACGATTTTGCCTTTCGTAAAGTCAGTCTTGATCAAAGAGTTTAACAAATAGAGGAGACAAGCTCCATAAGCGTAATGTATAAGCAGCCGGTAGACTGTAGTATTCTCATCCTTCTCACACAGTTCGTTTTCTCTTTGTCGCACAGTACATGAGGGGAGGTAACGATTGCAATGCAATGACAGTATGAGTAGTAGTATGACGTGCGCTGATGTCATAACTTTTCAGACCTGAGGGAAAACAAATGGCCGCCATTGTGTAATTCGCCGATCGAACGTGTTGTTTTAACTGTGTATTTTGTGGATTCTGTGATGTTTTAAAACTTAATTTTGGATTATTTAACATCTACAATTATGTTTAATCAATTCATGTGGCGAATTTTGTTTGTTAAGATGGAGATGAGTTTATATACGAAATTACCTTATGATGTACAGGATCAGTGTATGGAAGAAAGTTGGTGCTATCAATTTAAATCGCTATATATTTAAATAAAGAAGACCTTAGTACAGATGCCGATGTATTTCCGAATATTAGACATACATATATTGTAATTACATGATTTTTGAAAGGAGTGCATAGTTAAAAGAATGAGTACAAGGCATTGAAAAGACGAAGTTTATAACCAATTTGTTAGTAGTTGGGTGAAAGAAGTTCTCTCCAAGAAATTTACAAGATAACAGCTTATTATCGCAAAGATAAGGATTAGTTATAAATTATAAATCATTTTCGCCATGTACTTGCATAATTTAAGGTTGTTTTATGAATAATTACTAACACAGATCCATTTTTTAGGTTATGGTCTCACTACATTGTCAACAAAAACATCATTCCTTGGATTATTGCAGATACAGGCAAAACACGTTCGCTAGCCTGATTTGCAATTTATAAGGTACAGAGTGAGGCGATGAGACGTCACTCCTTTTAGTTTTTTAGCAGTAAAAATGGCTATGGCTAAGCAGTTAACCATTGTGCGATACAATCCGTAGATTTTGTAAAATTACTCATGAAAAGAAACAAAGGACTTAGTTATAATAAGGTAGACACAATTTATCTGACGGTTCACTCATCGTCTATGGTATATTTATGCACGGAGCTGTGCAAATCATTGTAATTTCGGTAAGAACTTTTTGTCATGTCATATTAATGTTATTATTGTCTAATTTATGTATTTTATTAAATATTCTCCTTTCCTTTTATTGTTTTATTTATCAGTCATTACTATCGTTAGCAGTAAGTTGAATGCTGACTACTCTGAACTTCTACATTCATGTCTGTAAATGAGAATTAAACAAAAATATATTTACTAAATATATAACTGTTTATTATCAACAAGTTTAACATTTCTAATATAACTTAGATGGCATTTATACTAAATTCATTGAGTGATCTGTATTCTTTTAAAATATATCGTGTGGTGTTTAAAAACTACTCAATTCTGTTGTTTTACATTACAAAACTGTGAAAATGGACTTAAGTCAGTGTTTAGACTCAGGTTTCAAATATTAAAAAAATCAGCACTGAGTAGTTTTTAAATAACCAATATATAGTTTAAAACAATAGGTACATTTAGTCCGCAGATCATCGATGAAAACTACACTTTGAACTTTCACTCTTAATTTATAAACTTCACCAGATCTTTATATAATATGTAGCTTTTCTTTCAAGTTTTTCTTAAATTGTACCATATTTAAAATTAATGTCTCAGCAACATTTTTCGTGATAAACAGATTAAACGTTATAAACAGAAGAAAAATTTGAGAAAACACTACTTGTAATTGTAAATAAAGCCGAACGCTATTCAAAACAAAGATTAAAAATTGACGGTATTTGTGAAATCAAAGCGCTGTGTTGCTCACTGAACTGTACCATATAAATGGAATGCCAATGTCAATACCTATTTGTATGTAAAATTGAATCTCGCGCAAGTATGGCGACGGGAGGTCTCGGCGCAATCGCATTGTGTAACGCGCCAGGGCCGGCTCTATTTCTATTGCAAGTGTTTTTAATATGTCTTTTTTTCAGAAATCATCAAAAATACGCGTGTATAGATTGACATTTCTTATATAGTTAACCTTTGTCTTAATTTTTATTAAAGAACAAAAAAGTTGTCATTCCCAAAACATAATTATTTAATTCTTTCTAGTAAACGTTCTTGATAATGCACGATCATTTTGATGAGAGTTGAATATAGAGTCCACCAAAAAATGAAGTCATATTTTCTACCTCAGAAATCGAAATATAATTTAAAATAGAATAGTATAAAAATATGTATTGTGTTACAAAGTTATACAAAAGATATGAGGGTTCAACATGCTTAGTTGATTTTCAACCCTACCCGCATGTCATAAAATATTACAAAAAAGCTATTATGATGATAAATGCTTTTTCTAATTATTATCATGAAATAAGTAATTAATTGTAACATAAATAATATTAATATACAAAATAATTATTAATTTATATGATGATAATATAAATACAAGATACAAAGTACAAAAAATAAGTTTGGGTAATGAAAATAATACTAATAATGCAATAAGAATTACTGGGAGTTAAGGTCACTTATAAGTATAAACACAAAGTCACAAAGCAACAAGGACACAGTATAGGTATAATTGCATATATTAAACATAACCTCTTTTATTTTGTTTTGAAATTGAAATTAGAATAGATCAAGTCAATATCAGTAACGCAAATAATGTTGGATTGTTTAAAATTATTTAGGTAGATTCACAAAATAGCAATGAACTTTAAAATTTGCAACGTATCCTAAATTTCCACTGAATTCTATATATTTATCATGTAGAGTTAAGTAGATATCTCGGAAAGTATAGCCCATCGAAAAATTTCCAGGCAAAATTACCCACGTTAAAAGAAAAGCTCCCAAAACTCGGAGTTGTCGCCGATATTTAGATAAAAGTATATTTTATAGAATAGGCAAGAACAAGGTACCTACTTACTTAAAATATAACAAACCTTTGCCCCGATTCTTGCAAAACAGTATCTACAATACAATTCCGGACCATATTATCACGAACTGTAAATACCTGCTAAATAAAACAATCGATAAAAACGAGAGAATTGCTTGACGACGGCTCTGAAATTCTGCACTAATCCAAGACCTCCCGCTATGGGAGACAAATCAAAGACTAATGGCGTCGGCGCATAATGTCTTCAAGAAGCATTCTGACTCAAGCACCAACATACTTTTAATATTAGATTTCCACTGCGGCGACGCATATGCCGCCGACCTTCAATCGCATGTAGGCCGTATTTTGTTCACGCGCATATATCTGTATTGGTCTTCCATTTATTATGTAGAGTTCAGTGGTGTTGCTTTGTAAAACAGAGTGGAGAGAGAGCCCACTGGGCAAAGTAATATTTCAGCAATGTTCTAGAAATCTTATCTTGGAAGTTGTAACATAAGAGCAATGAATGTTTAGGTTCCCGCAACTTTGATGCAACAGCCCTAACGGCCATGCAGCAATATTGCAGTGCAATGTTACATATTGCAAAGTACCGGCAAGGTTTATGACTTTTGATTGTAAAGTTGTAGAAACTTTACAAAGCAGAAAATTAAAATATCAATATGATTACATCAATAATTTCCATGTACATTTCAATTATTTTTTTACTGAAATGTTCTAATGAAACTAACATTTGTCTTGAAAATGTAACTTTATATCAACGTTTTCTATGCTTATGCAGAGAATTGTGGAAACTGGACCTAGAAAATGGAGAAAAACAACTATACTCTGCCTATATTTTTGTTTATTTTGCATAATCTTTTTCAGGGCTTAATAAGCAAAAAGTGAATGTCATGGGACAAATTCTATTTATACAATTTATATTTTTAACCAGTTTTTTTGTAATACAAGACTACGTTGTGGAAAAATAACATCCACTTTTTCGCTATTAAGCCCTGAAGATTATGCAAAATAAACAAAATACTTTACGCGTGGTAGTTGTTTTTATCTCCTTTTTAGGTCCAATTTCCACAATTTTCTGCATAAGCATAGGAGACGTTGATATAGTTACATTTTCAAGACAAATGTTAGTTTTTGGCCATCCAACCCTGAATAAGTTTATATCAAATAAACAAAATATGGACAAGTTAAATGTTTTTCTTTTCTTAGTCCATACATTTGTCTGCATAAGTAACTGACAAAGTACAATTTTCTTTTTCAAATAGTATAGCATGCCCTCCCACTTTTGATCTACGAGATTGTTTTTTTTACAGAATACATTAGTTCATAATATTCTCAAGTACTTAAACTGGTCGAGGTAACAAATCATATGCCGAATCTATAAAGGAAAAATTTATTTTGTGCTTCTGTAGATATCAAAATTAGTACATAGTATAAACTCAAATTGTTTAGTAAATACAAAATAAAATGCAAAATGTTATACATATATTTATTTATTGTCACGTGATGAATAACTTACATTTCTAATTTTATTACAAATTAGTTTGTAGTTTTTGTATTACCTATTTAACACGAATTTTATAGAAAAAAAATGTTACCAATAACAGAAGACAAGAAAACATATCTGTGGAGTCTATCTTTGTCTATTGATGACTACTTCGTAGATATCTTGTTTTCGCATGTTGGAGCCACGCCATGGAAAACCTTTCAAACTGGCCGTCACTTAAATTCGGGAATGACATCCGTACCTACTGCAGCTGCAAAATATAACAATATTAACTACCTGGTTATTATGCTACCAACGTACCAACTACTGCAGTGAATATTTTAAAACTTTATAATCAAAGTACTATTACAGTACGAAACAATATATGACTTTTTAAAGAGTAATTGGACACCTTAAATATTACAGGTTATAGGTATACAATCCTTTACCCCCTTGTATGACATAGGTTTGCATATTTTGGGATGTGCCACATACATCCAATCTCAGAGCATACTGAAATTAATCACTTGCAGAAAAAAAATTCTAGTGGCCAAACGTAGAAAATTACGATGATAAGTAAGTCTCTAGATCGACCAAGCACTCAGTTTTGAAAATTAGTAAGCACTTGTTTAATTAAGACAACGAATTATATAGCTTAAAAGCAGGCCTTTAACTTACATTTAATGACATTCATTGATGCACATGTTTAGTAGCATTAAACTATTAGAGAAGGCCGATTTCATTGAGATGTAATTTTATTAACCTCAAACTTACCGTTCTATCACTCACTTTTTTCTTCTCCATATTGAAAACTCCATTAAACAAAATTATAAAATGAACGTAGATACCGCTTTTATGTTTTTTTTTTAATTCCAACCCAACTCAACGATGCTTTCACTTTCACAAAAATGCCGAGACAAGCCTCCAAAACTCCCAAAACTGAAGTGAACTGACATTCGACAGTTAGAAAATGGCGTGCGTTTGGAACTACTAAATTGTAAAAACGGAAACAAGTTGAAAAACAATAAGGACTGGATTTTGCACAGTCAATTTTCATGTTACTTGTAATCTTTAGTTTAACTCAATGTTCCACAAAGTTGTGCTTGTACGGAAGCGTACTGAGGTCACGGCGAAAAAAAATTAAGTTGAAATTTCAACATAATAAGTCGAAATTTCGACTTATTATCTTGAAATTTCAACATAATAAGTTGAAATTTCGACTTGATTAAGTTGAAATTTCAAGATAATAAGTTGAAATTTCAACTTAGTAAGTAAGTCGAAATTTCAACTTATTATCTTAAAATTTCAACTTAATAAGTCGAAATTTCAACTTATTATGTTGAAATTTCAAGATAATAAGTTTAAATTTCAACTTATTATGTTGAAATTTCGCCTTATTAAGTCGAAATTTCAACTTACTAAGTTGAAATTTCAACTTATTATCTTGAAATTTCAACATAATAAGTTGAAATTTCGACTTATTAAGTTGAAATTTCAAGATAATAAGTTGAAATTTCGACTTACTTACTAAGTTGAAATTTCAACTTGTTATCTTGAAATTTCAACTTAATATGTCGAAATTTCAACTTATTATGTTGAAATTTCAAGATAATAAGTCGAAATTTCGACTTATTATGTTGAAATTTCAACTTAATTTTTTTTTCGCCGTGGCCTCAGTACGCTTCCGTATGCTTGCAATGTTACTCTTGTTAATTAAAATCAAATATATAGTGATTTACAGACCCAACTTACAATTTATTTGCAAAATTAACATTGAGACAAAGTTTCATTTGTATTTTACATTTGAACTTGTAATATATTTTGACATAAACTTACAAATTTTAACTTATTTCTTTTAAATTTGCTGCAGCTTTCCAGCAACTGAACAATTAAAAAATACTAAAATTAACTAAATGCAACATTGCAGGAAACTTTTGCAACTTTCAATGCCCAGTGGGAGGGTACGAGGTCTGCGACAAGGACGAAGAGCCTAACGTTTCCAAGACAACCAAATCACAGCATGCTGTGACCAAATCGCGACTCCCGGCAAATCCACGGCTTGTCTTCTCTAGTTATTAAACTCTTTGTCTTAGAACGAGACCACGATTAAAGCAATGCCGGCAATGCCTGTTCCTCCCACCAGTTGTATTAGGCAATCCAAACTTCCAAACCACGTGACTTTCAACATGGCGTTGAGGGCAAACATCCTGCAAACATTCATTTTCGTTCGGTAAAAGAGTTTGTTTTTCTGTTGCCTTGGTTTCGTTTTCACAAGTTAGTAAGAAATAAACTCCTGTTTGCACACGTCGGCCATTTTGAATTACGTTCGACAAGTCGTTAGATTGCCTAATGAGACCTTTAGGGCGAGTTGTATAAAAATCACATTACCGATCGGTTAACTAACCGGAGGTAAAATTTAACTGACTTAACCGATTTAATGATTTTAGCAATTTCTGATACTTGGAACTTTTTTGTTTTTGAGGTTATAAGTCAACGATTACCTCACTTTAACCACCTATTTTTCGGCAGTTAAGAAATTGAACTTTAACATGGGCGGTTAATGCTAACCCATTGTTGTACAACACGAATCTGACTAACCACTCTGGTTAAGCCTTAATTATGCTTTATACAACCCGCCCTTACTGAACTTAAATCTAAACGTTTCCATTACCGACGAATTAAATAACCCTAACCAGCCTAGAGGTGCTTGCTAAAAATGGGTTTAAAACAATTATTAACGATCAATGAGTCATCCTCCTTCAACAAGTGACAACTGTCAAAAACTTAAATTTTCAATCAGTGAAAGAAAGACGATGTCATTTGTAACTCATAAATCAAAAATAGGGCTAAAAAACAAAAAGAAACCTCCACCAAGACCACCACCTCCAAATTTATCAAGATACAAAAGTAAGTCTTCGTATAATTTAAACCAACAGTTTGAAAATCTAATTGAGTGGAGTCCACCAACTTCTCCAACAGTTGAAAGGAACAATACTTTTGGGGGGAGTGTGTCTAGTTCTTTTAGCAGTAGTACAAGTAGTCTAGCATCTAGTAAGAAGAGCTTCGAGTATGATATACCAATTACAAATAATCTCTGGCCAATTAATTTCAATCACTCTAATCAAGCAAACCAAACGAAACAAAGCAATACTCCAATAAACTACACTACTTCATATCAAGGTATACGCTATGGAACATCGAACAGTACAATAATATCTCAGTCAAATCAAGTTAGCCTTCCAAAACAAAACAACGTACCAAAAATAAACATACCGTCTATATTTGGACCAACGATAATAAGAGCTCAAGTACCTAGAAAGAATAAACTGTTGGTTAACGAACGAAAGCAAAGCAACGATCCTCCATCGCCAGTTCTTCCAATGCCTTCTATTCCTCCACCTAGCCCTCCGAAAGAAGCCGCGGAGGTTGAAGTTCCTTATGGTATTGCATTATATGATTATCACGGCACGGATCCAAGTGACCTCTCATTCCAAGTAAGTGTATTTATTAGTTAATAATTTTACTCTACTTAAGTATGTAATTAAAATTTTGTTTATCTGAACTGAGATCTTAACTGTAATAAAAGTTGGTAATTTGCCAATTGTTTTGCACATTAGAGATAAATACGATGTAACATAAATTATATATATAAAGTTAGCAGGTCAACTTTTGTGAATCGGTCTCGCTATAGCATAAACATTTGCCGTTTTTTTTTGCTTTTGACAATAGGTTTCGCAATATATTTTTGAACCTGATGGATAAAGCTTTCCCACTCGACATGTGTAAAATCAAACAATATTAAATCTAAAAAACCATGGATAACTGCTGATATTATCAATGTTATATTACGGTAGCGTTATGTTTTTAACCCATGTGATATCGTGAATTGTGATCATGCAAATTGATTACGCTAAGGCAGGGCCTTCTAAACCAAAAACGGATCATTTTCATATATTGTTTTGGGACCAGGCAAAATGTGTAAATGAGAGCGGCACCCAACGTGTTAAAGAAACAGTTCTATCTAGAATATAAAACAGAACATAACTTTATGGAAAGTTTTAGAATATCTTTTGTGGAAATTATAATGGCTTGTTCATATAATTTTAAGAAGTTATTATTAAGCTTAATTAGTTTTCATGATATTTTTAGTAAACTTATATTTTTACCACAATTTGCATGACACTGATGATTTCAGTTTAAAACAATCCTGTTTAATGATACTTACAAAGGAGGTGGGTAAAGATCAGCCTTTTTTCGCCTATCACAATCATGAAAAAAAAAACTTTTTATTTGAGCCATTCTTTTATATACATTATGTTTAGATAAAATTTATATAAAACATACTACAATAAGTTGCATCAAGAATGTCTCAAACACAGCATGTTTGTTGGTTTTCTGACACTCTCGACATTTTTTGGTACTTTCTGTTTTATTGCCTTATTTATTTTAACATCCTGGCGAAGTTTAGCTAATACTACTCTACCACTTAACCAGGACAGCGAAGTGGGATCAAATGAGATGAGACGGTCGCGCATCCAAGTGACTGACTCGACCGGCATGCCTTAACTTCGCCGATCGAGATTCTGCCACTGAAACCGGCACCGTGCCTCACCTCATTATGAACTCTACTATTATGAGAAAAAAAATTGTAATGGTTCTATGGTGTGCTTTATAATAAAATGTCGTTGAAAGCTTGAAAAAATGTCGAAAATGTTAGAAAATTAACAAATATGCTCCGTTCGAGACATTTTTAATGCAACTTACTGTAGCATATTTTATATCAATTTTATCTAAACATAATGTTGAACACAAAGAATTTATATAAATAGTAGCCGAGATAAAGGGTAAAATTCATACGATACTGTTACCAGCATGTCCAACATACCTTTTTCTCACCATTTTGTTCCAAGATACAATATTGGCTATAACGCTATCTCTCCAGCCTGTCCAAGACTGTGGTATGAGTGTAGTATAGACATATGTCTAAATCCAGTCTTTATTTAATAATAACTGTTCATGTTTGACTCAACTAACCATTAAATTATTTTCATGTTTAGTGTGTATATGTTTATTCTTATTGAACTGTAAAAATGGAGAAGAATTGTGGTACAATTCAGCATAAAAATAGCCCATTGTCTTTTCATAGGTAAGATGACTATTTAGTTACAAATAATTCTAAAATGTTTTTGTTGAAACCATGTGTTATACATACATAACAAAATGTTGAATATCTATGATCTTACTGTAGATACTTTATAACATAATTATTACCAGCCTTGTCATTTTCACAGAATTGTGTTGAATTGTATGAAAGTATTAACTTTAAGAAAAGAAATATGTACAGCTCAGAATTGGTTGACGACCGACACATATTTTGTCTATAAACTGTCGTCGCATTAGAGAAACAGCATATAAACATGTTACTTGATGCAATTTCAAAATCATATTTTGTCTCCTCAGCGCTTGAAAATTGTTTTTTTACAAAAATGCTTCACAAATTGAGTGATTAAGGTTATATTTACATTTCAATCAATCAATCAATCTTTTATTGCCATAGTTTACATCCAAATGGACGGGGCATCGTCAGGTACAAATTACAAATTTACAAGTTAAAACTTAATTACCTAGGGTTTACATACTAAAAACATAGGAATTGAGACGAAGAGCAGTACAATATAACTATAAATTTACATTTTTCCAACAGTGGAAACTGTAAAAACATTTATCCTGTAGATAAATACTTACGGAGGCCCTGAAGTTATGTTCACTATTTATGTTCTGTATTTCAAGTGGTAATTGATTGTAAGCAGTGAGAGCCCTATAATAAGGTCCCTTCTCGTAAAAGGCAGAGTTGTGCTGAGGCGTCCTCAATCTGTCAGCATTTCTTGTCACAACATTCATATTCTCTGAGTAGCTGTTTTTGTTTGTTGTAAATACATTCTGATATTTTTTGACAAACATTACAAGGTTCAAGTAATACAATGATGGAATAGTCAGGAAGTTCTGCTCTTTAAATAAAGGTTTGCAAGAGGTGTTTCCTCTACAATTATACATGCACCTTAGGATACGTTTTTGAGTGACAAATATTTTGCTGGCGATAGCAGAGGATGCCCAGAATATGATGCCATATGAAATGATAGACTGAATGTAGGAAAAATACAATATTGTTAGCGACTCGATGGACAACTGGTCTCTGAGCATTCTCAAAACTCCACAAGCTGCACTTAATTTAGAATTTACCTGGTGTATCGTAACTCCCAAAAATTTTGTTACGTCAGCATTTGGTATAGATTTTAAATCAAGTTTAACATTTGTATTTTTAGTTTTTGAAAATGTAACCAGTGAAGTTTTATCAGTATTTAGCTTAAGATTATTTTCATTACACCACTGAGTCATATTATTGATAACAAGTGAGGATTTACGCGATAGTGTCGGATAGTCAGGGCTAGCTAGGATAACCGATGTATCATCAGCAAACTGAAAGACCGAGTCTGCTCCTAGTTTATCACTTACATCATTTACATAAATTAAAAAAGTCAAAGGGCCCAATACGGATCCTTGTGGGATGCCTTGCATTATTTTGTTTTTACCTGAGGAGTAGTGTTGACTGACACTTACAACTTGATACCTGTTTGTTAAATACGACTTTATTAGATCCAAACATTTGCCTCTGATACCATAGCTTGCTAATTTTAGGTAAAGAATCTCGTGGTTTATGGTGTCGAATGCCTTCGACATATCAAAGTACAGCCCAGTAATTTTGTTTCTTTTGTCTAACGCGTCATGAATTTGTTTTAATGCATTGAAGATTGCAAGTTCGGTGGAGTTTTTTTCCCGGAATCCATATCGGTGTTTCACTAAGATGGCATGTTTACTTAGGAAGGACAGTATTTGATTATATATTACTCGTTCGATAACCTTTGACACAGCCGGGAGCAGTGAGATGGGTCTATAATTGTACATGTCATTTTTTGCCCCCCTTTATAAACCAGTATAACTTTGCCTATCTTCACAAATATACTCATTTACAGTTTTAAAATCATCACTGGAATGTTATCAATTCCAGACGAGTATTTACTTGGCAGGTTTAAAATTATGGTATGAATTTCATCTCGATTTACTGGAGATAAGAAAATACTTGGCGTCGGCCGAGCAGTAGGAGCGTTGGGTATTGAGGGTTTTTGCTCCGGTAATGTAAATTGTCTACTAAATATGTTAGCTACTTCAACAGGATCACTAATTTCCTCCTCATGGTTGTCGTTCCTTTTTAATTTTATGTGTTTGTCTGATTTTTGCTTGTTTGTGGTAGCGTTGAGAATGCTCCACACAGTTTTTGTTTTATTAGATGATGATAATATTTTTGTGTCATTTATGTATGTCTCTTTTGTGACTGCGCAAGTATTTTTTATAAATGTAATGTCTGAACTATGTTGTCAACCGAGTTGTCAACACACTTATAAATGTGTATATTCTTCTAATTATATAAATTCTTTGGTTGAACACTTGAACTAAAGGTACATATAAAAGAATGGCTCAAATAAAAACTTTTTATTTTCATGATTATGATAGACGAAAAATGGCTGATCTTTACCCACCTCCTTTCTTACAACAAAAATTAGTGATGTCCCCACAAAAACATCACAGATATAAAAGTCTTTTCTTTTCGATCGTGGCAACAACAAAAACAATCCGACCAAATCAAGTGAGCTTGCCACTAACACGCTTTAGTCAGCTGAGCTACCATGCCGGTCAAAAGAAATGATATCAAAAACAATCTTCTATCGACAAACATTCGAGCATAACAACAAATAAACCACTGAATATTGTGTATTCAGTGTGTCTTTTTTTTTATTTAACAGTAATGTTAAATATAGCTTCCTGATACAATACAGATTGTATTGCCACAAAAAATTGCGTCCCAAACAATGGTCGATATTGTATTTTTTAAGTTTTGTTTTAGCCGTCTCAATTGCTAATAATTTTCATTTCTGTGCAGATTATTGTGGATAGCAAAAATAAAATAATTTTTAAATGTTTATTTATTCTTATTTTATTGATAGTGTTGGTACTTATCTATCATTTAAATAATGGATTAAAGTTGTATTGATAAGTCAAATAAAAATAGAAAGTAAGTAAATAATTTTATGTTTAGATTGATTGACTGTAAATAATATCTGAAAGCCGTAAGACATAAATAAGGTTTGTTATTATGTGGTTTTAATCTTAATCATTAATTTGATTATTAACTGATATTTATCATTAATTTTATGCAGGAAGTTTCAGATCTTGTCCAAAACATTTTTAGGAAATGTACAATGGATTATACAAACACAGTAGTGCAAAAAGAACTTTTCAAATTTCAAAACTATTTAACAGTTACTTGTTTGCCATTGGTATTTGATGGACTGTATTGAAATACAAATAGAACAGCTCATAATAAATTCAAAGTTGTATCATTGGATTGTAAAAAGCCTGCATAAACAAAATCGATAGCAGCAAGGTTAACGACAAGAATTTGACCTATCAGAATTTAATTGATTGATTCGGCATTTATTTGATGAAAATCCATATTAAAATTAAATTTGATAAAAACACTGTTGTTTAGATTTTCACAATAATTTATTTTTAACTATGACAATAGCCTAACATAGGCTTCATTGGATGGTGAGTGGATAACACATGCACACAAAAATAAAAAATAGTCGAGTGCTAGAAGATAGACCTATGTATTCCCATGCATTTTGACTCGCTGAACACGAATCCAATGTCTGTTTTGCCCGATTGGCTCTTGCATTTTTCCTAACCTCAAAAAACACCGTAAGACTGCCCGAAAAAATGAAAGTGTAGCTAAAAATCTGAGAAAATTCTGGGGTACGTAGGATGGCGAGAGAAATTGAATGGCGCAAACCAGTCACCGGAAGGATAGAATCTGGTTATTTCGTACTTCTCGAGGCACTATCTCGGAAATCAAAAAAGCTATAGACTTCTAGCTTGTGCCATTCGATTTCTCTCGTCATCCTACGTACCCCTGAATTTTTTCAGATTTTTAGCATTTTTACGGTGCTTTTTGAGGTTAGGCAAAATGAAAGAGTCAATCGGGCAAAGCGGACATCGGATTCGTGTTCAACAAGTCAGAATGCATAGGAATACATAGGTCTGCTTTCTAGCACTCGACTTTCTTTGTAATTGTAATTAAATTACAAACTATCAACTTTCTCCTTAAATACTGAATGTTTGACAATTTCGTATTATACCAAGTAATTACCATAACAATAAATAGACGAGTAAAATTGGGAAGCAAAGTCGCTTAGTTTCCGAGAAAAAAAAACTGGCGTAGAACCATACCAGACTTGGTGCGATTCTTTAATTAGGTGATCGTGTACATGAAACCACTTTTCACGACATTCTCTGGTGGTCAGGAACTTTTTTATTTCGAAAAAACTGTAAAAAAATGATTTTTCCATGAAACATGTTTTTTAACTCCCCACCGTTATATCTTTAAAAATAATTGTGCTATGGAACTGATTTTTTTTTTAAATTGAAGTAGACACAATATATTTTTTTTAATTGTTAAAATAATAGCAAACTTAAAGTTGTTATTTTCGTGAATGTATTTTTTAGCAATCGAGAAAAATTTTTATTTATGAAAATATGTATATACATGCTGTGAACAAATTGAAGCCAATATATGAAAAAAGTTTTTAGAATCATAATTTTTATCATCATTCATAGTATGTAGTCAGCGATTTTTTAAAACGGGCTAAAACATATTCTTGCACGCCCGGCTCTCATTATACTGCATACCGCCTGCGGACTACGGTTGTTGGATTCATGTGTACTAATCAGGCTTTTATTAACAGCTCCAAAATAGGTACGAACCTAAGGTATAAACCTACCTTTTGTTGTTTCATGGTAAAAAATATTTAAAAGCAGGTAAATATAAGTCATTGTTATAAAGTAAGTACCTACCTAATAAGTAGGTTATTACACATTTTTTATTGAATTAAACCAAGACGCAGGAATAAAACAACTTTATTTTTTTGCAATTATTTTTCTATTGACAAATGAGTATTTAGTTACGTAGGCCCTGCGTTATAAGCATTCTAGTTCGTCTGTACACTCATCGAAACCTTTAAATAACAGTATTTCAAGTACGACATTGACACTCGTTACAACATTTTAGGCCTTCTTTAACACAATCATATTTTCGATTTTCACAATTTTTATCTGAACAATAAATACTTAATGAAAATATTGTCCAAACATCGTCACTTAAATTCCGTCCTGAACCATGTGCATTTATGTGTAGTTGGCATATTGCTTCTGTACGATATTCTAAGTTGATACATAAACCTCCAATAGTTAACTAAATGTATTAGATAGGAAATCTATTATTTAAATATATATGTTTACCTTAAGAATGAGTGGTAAAAGGTGCCTTCAGTTGCAGGAAGCTCCGTTTGTTGTTGTTGCTAATTTGATCCTTAGGTGGTTTAATATCTGAATTTGTTTATTTTTGTTTTTGTACAGTACTAGAATCAATTTTGTAAAGATTTTTAAAGCTTCGTCTTTAGACAGCAATGGCAGTTCCGATAATTTTTGAAAAACAACAATATTCTTTAAGAACATCAAACGCAGATTTTTTAAATATATTTAAAAAACCATTAGTAGTGTCGCAACCAGTAAAACAATGAAGACAAGAACAAACTGTAGTTCATAAACTTTGCACTACCTTCTATATTGACAAAAATTGTCTGCTAGTGCCGTGTCCAAGTTGCATAAATAAATTAGTTCCATTTAAGCCAGAGTCCGAAAAAAGGAGAGTAAGTGAAGTTAATACATCTATATCAACTGATTTCACCAATGTTTGTTTGCTAAATTTAGTTTCGTACATTGCATGCAAAATCATCCTGGTATCTTCCTGTTTGCTAAATAGATTTTTGATCATTTCTGAATGACGTTTATGTAGTGAAACTACTTTTTCTGTTAATTTAAATCCTCCATCTATTATTAATATTTCGTATTCGATTAAGTACTGTGCAGCATCTGTTGCAAATCGGCGCGGCGCGGCGGCACTGTATGATTGCAAAAAACGTTCATGTTTTCAAAACTTGTCTACCTATACGACAGTCTATATGATATTTTAATTAAATTTCGTCATTAAAAATATTATCTTTTCTCATACAATATTTCCACGATGTCGTCTTTTTTCAGCACTAGATATTAGTGACAACAAACCTTGTATCCTAGGTCTTGGTACCACAGATTTGTCATCATCTCGCGCAATTTTCTTACAAATAATGCACTCCATTATTTTAGAAAATTAAATTGAGAATATTCTACAGCATCGCATTTATTTAAAACTAGAGAGAGAATAATATTTATTGGATAAAATATTCCAAAAGGCCAGCGACCGAAGTCTTTCAGCCTATTTAAAACTATTTATACGTATACTCTAAATCCCGCAAACTACTAATATACGATTCAAATGTATTGACCCCTCATTTTAACCGCGAAATCTCAAGAATGGCGGACCAGAGAAAATTTGAGAAAATATGCGTTCATTATGTGTCTATTGCAAATTATTCACTGACGTTTGAATAATGTACAGTGGACGGTTTTGAGGTTCTGCTAAGTTATATTGAAAAATGCCCTACTTTTTAAGGAAATTTTGACCATACCAGTTTTAAATTCATTATATCTTGAAAAATGTGCCTACTGTATGAATAATATTTTAGATACCGATAAAGCACGGCATTTTTTTGTACGAAGAAATTCTTTCATCATTTTTTATTCTAAAATTTGGCAGTTATTGTCAAAAACGTGACCTCATGTTTATTCGGCTATTTATCAAGGTATTTAAAAGATTTTTAATAAAATAGTTAATCATATAAAATGTAAGGATGTTCAGAAAAAAGAATTGGTGTATTTCAAATATTAATTTAGTTATCAAGTGCAATAGATAATAATGCAGAATGCGGGCAATAATATTGTCTATTGCACTTGATAACTAAATTAATATTTGATATATACCAATTCTTTTTTCTGAAAATGCTTACATTTTATATAATTAACCATTTTATCAAAATTTTCGTAAATACCTTGATAAATAACCGAATAAACATGATGTCACGTTTTTTAGAATAACTGCAAAATTTTAGAATAAAAAATTATGAAAAAATTTCCTCGTACAAAAAATACCATGCCTTATCGGCACCTAAAATATTATTTATATAGTAGGCATATTTTCAAATATATAATAGATTTAAAACTGGTATTGTCAAAATTTCCTTAAAAAGTAGGACATGTTTCAATATAACTTAGCAGCACTTCAAAACTGTCCAATGTACATTATTCAAATTTCAGTGAATGATTTACAATAGACACAATTTTTTCCGTTCCTCCATTTTTGAGATATTCGCGGTTAAGGTGAGGGGTCAATAGATTTGATTAGTCTATTAGTTATTAGACGCATCTTATCCTACCTTCCATACGCGGTGTACGTACCTAGATTGTGAGCCGCAATAATACATATGACTAATTTAGCGCGCTTTAAAAAAAATCGCTGTTGCCAAACGATACACATTGGGAAAAAAATAATTATATCAAAAACTTTTCTAATGTTTGGACTACATTTGCTTCACTGTATGTGTATAAAAATTTTCAAATATAAAAAAGTTTATCGATTGGTGAAAATTGTAATACGTAAAATTCAAATATCTAGTTTTCCTAATTTTTAAGGAAATGAAAATGCGAACTGTGTAAAAACCATTAGTACAGTTAAAAGCGCTATTGTGCGTACTTTAATTGAAAAAAAAAACAATGTCGATAGCAACATTGGTTTTGAAGATATGACGGTGGAAACAAAAGAAAAACACATTTTATTTAAAATACAATATTTTCCCTTTTTTTTAATTTAAAAAGGTCCAGACCACGCAAAAATGTCGTGAAATACGATTTCATATGCCCAGTGACATGCTTAACAAAACCTACCATGTTTGACCTGGTTCTACGCCAGAAAAAAAAAACTGCACGATAGGGTCTCGAATTCGCTCCTCTAAAAGGATATCGAAATAAATATATTATACAAATAAATATTATCAAATTATTGTTATATGAGGAAAATTGTAACTAATATATAAATGATCCACGAACGTTTTGAAAATGCATGAATAGAAAGAGAAAGTCATATAGAGCTTACCTTTTAAGATGTTCTACAATGACATTGTTAGTGAAAATAATCAGAATATACGTGCTCTGCCGTTTCATCATCCTTCGGACATAGATGGCATTCGGCGATTTCTGCCAGTCCAATTCTGTGTAGATGATGATTTAATCTGCAGTGCCCAGTGTATAGGCCAATTAAAGTTAAGGTTAAAGTTAATTAAAGGTGTAGCCTGTGTAACTAATAGTTTTTAAGTTCTTGACTTCTTAAATAAGGGTGAATAATTTATTTCGATTTGATCATTTAACAAATTATCCGATCGTTTATGTTTAATTCCTAAACCTTTTAACAAAGATAATCTGAATCCTTTAGTCTCCAGAGTCAGATTTGTTCTTTACGTAACATTTTTTATGTTCATAATGACGTTTCTTGAAATTTCTGCCCGTTTGCCCAACATATACCCCAGGGCAAGAATCGCAAATCAACTTATAGACTCCTGACATAGTTTTTTTTTTCTGTTAGGGAAGTATATTAAAACAATGAGGACAAAACCCAAAAAAATTATAAATTAGAAGTCTAAGACTTGACTTTTGTCTCAGCTATGGCTAGAGTTCGCCCTATGCTATATTAAATTGGGGTCACTCAACTCATACATCTAAAGTATTTAGATTGCAACGAAAATGCATTAGAATTATGGCTCAAATTGGCTACCGTGAATGTTGTCGTGAACAGTATATAAATCTTGGCATTCTTACCCTACCATGTGTCTACATATTAGAATGCCTACTATATATAAAACACAGGCATAACATATATATTAGACATTGTGATATCCATCAATATCCTACACGAAATAGAGAAAAACTAGTTTCAAACTATTTAAGACTTGCACGTACTAGAGATGGAACTAGCTATCACAGCATAAAAATGTATAATGTCTTTCCTGAAAAGGCAAAAGACTTAGCCTTCAATCAGTTCAAGAACAAAATTAAATTGTACTTTAAAACCAAAGCCTTCTATAGTATTGAGGAGTAACTTCTTAATGATTTTAGTGATATGTCATTGTAATATAGATATAATAATAATAATAATAATAAGTTTATTAACCACAAATTAACATAACATAAGTTACAAAGGCAAGTCATAAAATAACGGTACAAAAAATTTTACAGGAAAAGAATATATGTATATAAACAGCAATAAATAATATATAAATTTCCATATATCTGTAAATTTTGCAATTTTAATATGTATGTCTTCTTTTAAATTATGTTTTGTAGAATATATGCATATCCTTTTAATATGTCTTTTATGTATTTTAGTATTATTTTCTTTTTGTAATTCATGTGATTTTTATATATTTGTAAATTGAATTCTATTTCTGACCTGTGTAAATACCTTGGTATAGTGGCATCAATAAATGATTATTATTATTATTATTATTATAAGGAATGGATGTATTATATGTGTGCATATAATACATCCATGCTTTATAGTCTAAGAGCTACCGGGCGGTCCGAATAACGTGCTTAGCACAAGGCTAAAAATTTGTAAATTAATGTTTTAGAATCAGTTAATTCAGGAAGTAATGACCTGCCAGGGATTCCGCGGTTGCGTCATCATCCCCTATATTTTTGAAAATAAAAAAAAAATTGTAAGATAAATGTGCTTCTACAAAGTTATAATTTTAATATGTTTCAATTTACAAATGTATAAATGTAATAACATAATGGTAGGCGATTTGAAGGGTTGCAATTATTTTCGAACATACAGGGCAAGCCAAGGCGAAATTACAAGACCAAGTGTCTTTTTTTAAATGGAATGCTATGTATATCAGTACATTTTTTGAAGCCTCATTCTAGGCTCTATTCATTCCTTCCTATATTTGCATTGAATATCTCCCAACCACTTGGATATAATGAATTTTTTTGGTGAAATAATGCAATCTACAGATGGATATTAAAAAAATCACCAGTCACAATTATGGGTTTTAAGAAAAACTTATGTGAATACCAATTACGAGACATCTAATTAATGTTTTTGAATCATTTTCATTTCCTAAAACTGTACAGGGTGGCTAAAAATTATTTTTCAATTAAGAACTTTTTAAATTGAATTTTCTCAATTTTTTTCAAATGGAACACTCTGTATATTTTTCAACGATGTGATGTAGAAATGAAAAACGAACATTTTTTGTAAGTACTTCCCTTTGGCTAATTGCAACCATTTTCGTTTTATAAAATGTTTAAAAAAATGTTTTCTTAACCGCTTCTCAAGTCACCGAAATAACTCCTTGAAAATCCAGAATGATTTTGTGTAAGGTAAAGAGAAACGAGGCCCTACAGTTTAGATAATTTTGTAATTAAAATTATTTCGCGGTGAGCAGGGAATGAACCTGCTTCGCTAGGTATGCCAGTATGCAAGCTAGACGCGCTAAACCACTGAGCTACCGTATCAAATTCAAGAATAAACTTAAAAAAGAAGTTCCGTCAAATAATTCTTTAGAAAAATGTATGATAGGTGTTAGACGTATTGTCCATTTTGATTGACACACGTCTTTATGCAATTTTAAAATGAGGCCATTTAGTGGGACCATTTATTCCAATCCATTGAAATGAATAAATAGTACTTAACACTATCTGTAATGTTTTTTTGTTTTTTTTTTTCCATTTTCCTTATTCGACAAGCAATAAAACCTCAGTTTGGTACAAATTGTCGTATCCAATGAAGCATTTATCACACTTATCGGTCATTAGTTACAATTTGTATTGAATTTAAAATATTTGGAATTGTACAATATGAATTTTAATAAAGCGCAACTTGTAGACATGACTTTTGTTTTGGGCGAGTCAAACAGAAATTGTTTACTTGCCAATAGAATTTATCACCAACTTTATCCTGAAACAAGGATTCCTGATGTTAGCAGCTTCCAAAACTTTCTTGATAGATTTCTGGAAACTGGAAATGTCGAATATAAAAAAAGTGAAAGAATAAAATGTGTCGTGAACGAAGAAAATTAGTTTTCTGTGTTGCTGGCAACGGTTGAGAATCCCCATGTTAGTCAAAGAGAAGTGAGCTCATTAGTAGGAATAAGTAAATGGTCTGTGGGTCGACTCTTAAAAACAAATAAGTTACATGCATATCATATTGAAATGCACCAGGAATTATCCGATGACGATTTTCAAAAGCGCCTACAATTTTGTAATTGGGCCAGAGGTAAAATGCAAGATGATGTCAACTTCTTCAATAACGTTTTATTCACTGATGAGGCAACTTTTCATAAAAATGTATTTGTTAATGGGCACAATTTCCATTATTATGCTTCAGAAAATCTTCACTTTTTTTATGCAAGTTGATAACCCACACAGATGGTCTGTAAAGGTTTGGGGAGGAATTATTGGAGAACATGTAATAGGGCCACATTTCTTTGATGGTACATTAACTGGAGCTATTTATCTTAATTTTTTGGAAAACTGCCTGCCACAATTTTTGGTAAATCTCACTGAAAGAATTCGAAATAGGATGTGGTTTCAGCAAGGTGGTTCTCCACCACATTATTTAAATGCAGTTAGAGACCACTTAACACGTTAGCTGCCGGATGGAATTTTTGCATCATACTCAAAATGTCAATTTGCCAGCCGGCTGTCGATAGGGCACTTGCCTAACATGCCGACTGGTAGCCCGCAGTCATTTACTTTTATCACTTTAAAGGCACCTTGGACGCCCGCTATTCATTGTATATGAAAATACTCACAGTGATAGATTATTCGGCATACAAGGAATCGTAGGTGGAAATGGTTCGGCGTTACAGGTATGTTTAGTTCAATAAAATGTATATAAAAATGACAATATATGTCTCTATGTCTTTTTGTAATTATTTAAGTATTATGGGCCCTGAAGATATAAATAAATATCAAAGAAATACGTCAATTGTAATAAAAGTGTACCTATCCCTTCTAATTTGTCCAAAAAAGAAACTGAAATCTATTTGTTATATTATGTAAATAAACATATCTTGTAACTTTCTAACTATTAAATATGTTTTACCTTTCAAATACTGCCTTTAGTTTTCAAACTAGACAAAACTTGCAACAGAAGTAAACACATGGAACCTGAAACTGTTACAAAATTATATTTTCAAATGTCCACCGGCGGTCATTTGGCACACGGAAAATAATTGTATTATGTCCACGCCACCCGACTGCGGGCCACCATTAAATGAAAAGTGTATAGTTAAATTCAAATTAAAATGCTGTATACCTCATTTTTTTTTTAGGTTTTTTTCTCACTGGAAACCCAAGTTATGATATGTGCATTTTCGGTAATAAGCATATAAATGAGGGTGGCAAGAACAAAAAACGATCAAATGACAGCCGGTGGTCAGGCGGCAGCTAACGTGTTAAATAATACCTACGCTCTCAATGGATTGGAAGAAATGGACCCATTAAATGGCCTTCTAGATTCCCAGATCTTACGAAAATGGATTTCTTTTTATGGGGATACGTGAAGGAAATTGTTTATAGAGACACACCAACAACAGTACAAATTATGAAGGAAAGAATATTTAGATCTATCACACCGGCAGTTTTAGGAACAGTGGGAATCTCATTTCAAAAGCGCATAGAAACGTGTGTCAATCAAAATGGGCAACATGTGGAACATTTATTATAATTTTTATTATAGTTATTTGAAGATACCTCTTTTTTTAAGTTTATTTTTGAATTTTGTAATTATTGCTCAACAAAACGAAATTGGCTGCAATTAGCCATAGGAAAGTACTTACAAAAAATGTTCGTTTTTCATTTCTACATCACATCGTTGAAAAATAAACAGGGCGTTCCATTTGCAAAAATTGAAAAAATTCAATTTAAAAAGTTAAAAAATAGTTTTTGGCCACCCTGTACAGTTTTAGGAAATGAAAATGATTCAAAAACATTAATTACATGTCTCGTAACTGGTATTCACATTAGCTTTTCTTAAAACCCATAATTGTGACTGGTGATTTGAAAAATCATTACATCCGAGGTGTTGGGAGATATTCAATGCTAATATAGGGATGAACAGAGCCTAGAAAGAGCCCTCAAAAAATGTACTGATATACATAGCATTCCATTTAAAAAAAAGGCATTTGGTTCTGTAATTTCGTCTTGGCTCACCTTGTATGTTCGAAAATAATTTCCAGTTATAGACTTTTTTATCTAACTTACTTGCAATTAAAAAAAAAATCCTAGCTATCGTAGAACTCGAAATATCGAAGTTCGACGCACTATTGCCCCACCCTGTATATAATTGACTCAAACCATCTAGACTTCGTACTACAAAATTTTTATGTATAACGGTCACATATAATCTGTCCCGCAATTTAGAAATATGAGAAAGTTCGCAAAGAAAGCTTAAAGGGCATGCTGCATACCAATTCTCAGTTTATTTACAAAAGAGGCCATAAAGAAGATGTTCAGTTTCTTTTATTATCATCACAAAAAATTGTCATACATATTTCTTAAAAAATGAAGAACTTAGCCAATACCATTGAATATCATTGGTTGAAATTTGTCCTACTGAAATAATGATTCGTTGAAATGAGGTATCTAGTTAACGTGGACTTCCACAGTGATCTGTATCACTCGCAGTCCCATCAACCGCCGCAGCCATTATATACTCGCCCGGCGGGCACTTGCAACCGCCAAAATCGCTTGGCTTCGGTGTTGTGCGAATGGCTTTGCAGCCACAGCCATAGATTACAAGTATAGATAGATAGAAATCGCCTGGCTCTTAACATTCATTCTTTAAATAGTTTACAGAATATTCCCTCAAAATTACAGCCCTGTAGAAGCATGTTAAGAATTGCCATCCCCATGACAACTTTATCATGGCCAGGCACGTACTTGTAACTCTTAAAATGGCCTGGCAATATTTTTTTACATTTAAACATATGTAAATTGAAACATCTTAAAATTGGGGGACGGTAGCTCAGTGGTTTAGCGCGTCTAGCTTGCATACTGGGCATACCTAGCGAAGCAGGTTCAATCCCTGCTCACCGCGAAATAATTTTAATTATAAAATTATCCCCAAGATGTGGTTCGGACTCCACTATAAACTGTAGGGCCTCGTTTCTCTTTACCTTACACAAAATTATTCTGGATTTTCAAGGAGTTACCTCGGTGACTTGAGAAGCGGTTAAGAAAACATTTTAAGAAAAACATTTAAAAACATTGTAGCCTTGTAGAAGCACATTTATTTTACTATTTTTTTTTTACTTTTGCACTCGCCTGGTGTGCACTTGCAACCGCCAAAATTGACTGTCTCTTAACATACATTCTTAAAATAGATTAAAAAATATTCCCTCAAAATTACAACCTTATAGAAGCATGTTAAAAATTGCCATCCCCTTGACAACTTTGCCATTGCCTGTGACGCACTTGCAACTCTACAAATCGCCTATCACTATGGTTTTACATTTATACATATGTAAATTGAAACATTAAATTTGTAGCTTTGTAGAAGCATATTTATTTTTAGCCTTGTGCTAAGCACGTTACTCGGACCGATCGGTAGCTCTCCTACTATTAATAAATGAAGACTTCATTATTATTATTATTATTAGTAAATGATAATATTTGGCACATACTTAACACAATTGCCAAGGAAGAATTTGCTATACTCTTAGGGAAAAAAATAGGTGCGCTGGTCAGCTTAACAAAATTGATTAAAAAGCGACAGGGAAAAGAGTGGAATGTAGTTGATACTATTATCACTTTTAAGGATGCAAGTAATATTTTCTGCATAAGATCTGAATTACCCTGTATACTGAAGTGATGACCAAACCCCGCCTCAAAAGTAGTTATGCCAGAGACGGTCCTTACACACATAAATATAATGTTTTGAATTGAGAATCTTATAATTTATATAAGCAAATAAATTCATTATTTATAGGAAACAAATACTTTTGCGGTAAGAAATAATCACGGAAAATGCCTTTATTTTAATACATTTCTATTCTTGCTTGCAGTCAAAAATGTTCTATTCATTGCGAATTTTATGCGAGTCAATTGAAATTAAAAAAAACAAATTGCACAAACTAGTCAACATTGGCTAAATTTTACGTTCGTCACAATTTTTTTTAATAAAATGTAAAAAATAGTTGAAATTGGCTTTTAATTTATGAAAATTAGTCAGGGAAAACTCAAGTTTTCAGTCGGGGAAGTCAGTGAAAAGTCAGGGGAATTGAAAAGCAGTTTTAGGTGGCCACCCTGTATTAGAAACTTGGAGAAATTAATTATTTGGTTGGGCACGTAGATTTAAGAGATGATTACCGAAACTGGTGGATAAAAAACACCAGATTTTTATCTGTGCAAATAATATAAGGTACTATAAGGAATTTACTTCCACATCCACGTAGTGGATTGGAAGTATAGTAATCGTAAAAAAATTTCAAACATTTTTTTTTAACCGATTCTGGTTTTTACGCCATAACTACCTCGGAGCCTAGGTATGGTGCCTACTGTCTATATGAAAATATTTACATTGTTATTATGCTTTTAGGTGAACGATGTAATTATTCTACTGAGATACATAAATAACGAATGGTTATATGGAAGAGTTCTGGACAGAGAGGGTATGTTTCCAGCAAATTTTATTGATATACAAGTGCCTTTAATTGAAGAAACCAACACCGTCAAAGCCTTATATGAATTCCGTCCTCAAATGGCTGGAGATTTAGAACTGAAACCTGGTCAGTTGGTCAGGGTTTTGAGAAAAATTAATGATGAGTGGCTGTATGGTGAATCAAGAGGCCATATGGGTCAGTTCCCAAGCAATTTCGTTGACCGAATTCCAAATTTATGAAAATTTTAGATTTTCAGATTGAAAGATGTGTATATGATATAGTTCATTTTATAAAGTGATATTATTAAAGGCAGAATTTTGGTCTTTAATTACTAGAAGTAGTTTTAAAACTGATACACATTTTCCAATCTGCATGTTTTATAGATGCGTAGTGTCTTGACAGTCCGATCTAGAACTAGAAGCTATTTTTTTTGCAAAGTTGGTACAAGTACAGCATAAACAATTTGCAAAACTCTAGTGAAATTATGTTCCTACACAGAGGGGACGTAGATAGTAGGTAATTGTTATTACAATTAGTTCTATTTTTGAAAATAAATGGTTAATTTCACTTACAAAGAAACTACTTTCTAGCACAAACTGTAGTTTTCCTTTAGTTATTTTTGTAAAAATTGTGCCTTATGGACAAAACTGCCATTAGATGTAGCCATATCACAGATGGATCTGTTGATGACTATAACCAAATTGACCAACAACTTTGATTATATCATATATAGGGTGTTTCATGTATAATGTTGCATATTTTAATTGTAAATTCCAGAGATCAAAAAATTAAAATAGAATCAATTAGTAAAATATTGCTAGTTATAAGATACAGGGCGTTGAAATTTTTTAAAAATGTTTGCACTAACTTAAAAATTATCAGCCTTAAAATTTGTAGGAAAACATTATTAAGGGTGGAAAATAATAATCTGCATTTGACACAGACACAGTGAGCATCATCATTAATGTCAGGCTGACTTGTATACATGTACTGTAGGTTTAATATAAAAGCAGGTTCATATTGAATTGGATGTTTTGTAATTCGTCAGAAAAATGTACAATGTGCACATTTTCACATATGAAAAAATATTTGTCTATATATAAGGGTGTTCCAGAATTTCCTTCTTGTACATACAGGATGATTTACCACAACATTCGGAAAATTTATAAGTAAAAAGTGAAAAATGAAAAATATGACAAAATAATTACCTTATTTTTTTATAGAAATGCGCCGCCTATGACTTTAACCAATTTGACGCAACGCGGTGCAACCATATCACTTCCCTTCCCTCTTTATCAGACTTGGGACTGACAGCGATGCTGGCGGGGTTAGTAGTGACTTTTTGGGTTTAATCACACAACAAAAATAGCAAAAATGAAAATAAGCACACCAGAAAACTTAAAAGTAACGAAAAGTCAAAGAAAATGTTCGAATTAAATTCGAGGCATTGTATATGGCTTGTTGTAACTGTTTTAGGGACTCTATTGACTTAGCGTACACCAAACTCTTCATGTAACGCCAAAAAAAAAAAAATCTATAGGGGTGATATCTGGGCTCCTTGTTCTTTTATTTGGCACGCGCCTGCCGGGAAATTTTCTCCCGTATTCTTGTACAGCGGCTGCAAGATTTTCATTCACGTCACTATAAGTTAAAATCATATCGCAGTATACATGCGATGTACATAAACAATCGGTATACAACTAGAGCTGTCTTTCAAATGTTAGAAGACATAATAACAGGAATAAATGAAGACGAATATACAGTTTGCCTATATGTGGACTTAACAAAAGCATTTGACAGTGTGCATCATCAAACTTTACTTGATAAATTAGACACATTAGGATTTCGAGGGCCAACATTAAAACTCCTTAAATCATACTTAAGTATTGACAACAATATTTAGCCACAGAAGATAATCATACTGGTAAACGAATAACATCAAACGGATATACAATAAAAAGAGGGGTACCTCAAGGTTCGGCTTTGGGACCGATCTTATACCTTCTCTATGTAAACGAGCTGCCAAAATTGTTAAACCACATAACATCATTTGCTGACGACACATCGATCGTAATATGGTCGACAGGTTGATAAAATAATATTAGTATTGGAATCTCTTAATGAATGGTACCAACAAAACAATCTGAAGCTGAATATAAGCAAGACCAACATTATGGAATTTAAAAAGAACCAAAATGTTGCAATCAAATTCAAAAATGAAAAACTTAACCCCACCAACGATACAATGTTTCTAGGAGTTCCGAATTAAATTGGAAGGAACATATACATTATATTTCATCCAAGTTAAGTAGTTTCAATTACGCCTTAAAAATTTTGGCAAGAACGGTTAATAGAGAGGCCAGTTTAAGTGCCTATTATGCTTATGTACATTCTCGTCTAAAATATGGCATTATTTTTTGGGGTAATTCAGCAGGAGCCGAAAGATTATTTAAAATCCAGAAAGCCTGTATTAGAAGTATGTTCCAACTAGATTATAATGCAACATGTAAAAACACATTCAAGAAGGAAATGATACTTACTGTACCCTCCATCTACATTTATGAATGTGCATGTTTTGTCAAGCTCAATTATGAACTATTTAGCAATAAAGAACTTATTCATACATATGACACAAGAGGCACAGTGAATCCATACTTAAATCCAGCACAAACAACCAGAACTAAAGTTCAAAAAAGTGCACCATACCAATTAATACGTATATATATATATAATGCATTACCTAATCAAGTAAAACAGATGCCAATTAAAAACTACAAGAAGTGTTTAAAAGATTTTTTGTGTAATAATGTATTCTATAAAATAGAAGACTTTTTTAAGACAGATTATAAACAATTATGAATTTTGCGGTAATTTTGCAATAACAAATTTAGCGGCGAGTATTACATCAAGAGTATTTTTCCCGTAATGTGGTCAATTTTTTACTATTAAAAAAAAAAAAATCGACGTACTAAGAGCAGCAACACTTTTATAAACTGAAGTCACTGGTCTACAACTGTATAGTGATATAAACATAGTTGACTACGTCGAGGTACAACGGCTTAGATGAGTGGGACACGTTGAGAGAATGAACGAGGACCGGATGCCAAAAAGAATCATGAGGGGGCAAATTAAAGGCAATAGGCCCAGGGGACGACCAAAGACCCGCTGGCGAGATAACATACGAAATGATGCAGAAAAACTTGGCATAAAAAACTGGCAGGAAGCAGCGAGAGACCGAGTAGATAGAGACAAAGGTTAAAGGAGGTCAGGGTCCAATGAGGGACTGTAGTACCACGGGAGTAATGTTTTTACTTAAGTGCCATTTCATGTGTGACATGCTGACCATCAGCCAACTGTTTTCACATTTAGCATCGTCAGTTGATAAAACGAGTTTGTTACGGAGAGGTCACGAGGCTACGGAACGCGTCGTCGCTTTGTGCATCCATAGAATTCTACAACGTAGGAGAGAAAAGAACAGGAAATGCAGATCAATGTGAAATGCTTTAATTTTTACATCCTTATTTTTATAACTCTCGTCTGTCTGGTCCCAAATACATTTCTTTTCCGGAATAGCACTTATAAGAAGTTCAGTATCGACTTGAAAAGTATTTTTATTCATGACGGCTACAAGAAAGGCAACAACGCTAGAAATATCAGAACGGCTGGTCAGTCGCATGTGAAATGGTACATAAGATTAATTGCCCACAATAGAACTGATGGTGTGCCGTACGCTTGGGCTCGACTGATGCCCCAGCGAATGCATCAGTCAACCAACCGTACGCTTCACATGTGTAGTGGTTCATAAAACCAATGGCTCTATCTCATTAGGACTGATCATCAGTACTGACCATCAGCTAATCAGTCGCATGTGAAACGGCACTAATATGTTTCAGCAATCAATTACTTACATGCTGGTACCTTGTCGAGACTTTTTTAAATGATTTTTGAAAAGCTTAGGTCAACAAAGTCACCAGAAAGGATATCAGCATATATTGATTGCTGAAAAATTTGAAGGCAAAATATACAGGGTGTTTCATTTGAAAAATTTGAGTTGTGGCGGTTGGAGATCACCCTGTAGAATTCAGATCAACTCTGAACAGCTCAATTGATTTATTTATTTATTACATATAAACAGGGTACTCCCTAATTATATACATACAGTGAAAAAAGAAAAATGAAAATACGCAGATTTCTGATTGACATATCTGCGGGAGACGCATATTTTCGAACACCGTGAATAGCACTTAAAATCGGGAGGCACACGATTGCGGTCTGATATGTGTTTAAAGCATTTTAATGAGTTGTAGCTTGTGAGTTGCAAAGAAGCTGTGGTCCGAAAAACAGTTGTACACCCGCAGTTTATTCTTGAGTGTCTCAGACAATATACTGTGTGTAAACAGCTGCAAATTTGCCTTAAAATAAATTATATTTTTTACGAACTTAGCAGGAAAAATAGATACTTAACAGATAATGAGCTTGAAAGAATCTGGGAAGAATCAGATAATGATGATGTACACGAACTATTGGATTTTGACCCAGAAAGTGATTCAGAGAGTGATTATGAACAATATAACCACAATATTGACAGTGACATCAGTGTTGTCTCTGAAGAAGCAACCAGTGAAAATTACACAGATATAGAAAACAATCTAAATTTGGGAGACAATCCAATACCATGTGGTTCCGAGGAGTCCAGTCAAGCTGGTAAATATTTGTTCAAATTAACCTTAAAATTGTAAATATGCCAAATATTGATTTACTTTTGCATTAGTTTGGGCCTGTTTTAAAAACGTGCATACCTTTGAAGTCGGGAAGCGCACTAATGCGAGAAAATAATGAACGGGAGACGCACGAATGCGCGAGCGTGAAATATCCCCATTTGTGGGGCCAGTGGCCTAAAAAAACACCCGATGTGAAAGGGTTAATGATAAAACAGTAATAAAAATATCTATGTATAGGCTTATATTGTGTTAAAGTATGTTGATTTATCTATACAGAATTAATACAAAAAAGGGAGTGAATTCTAAAAAGTGCAGCTTTTGTTAAAATATTGTTTACTTCCTAGGTGGGTGGTGATATTAATATTTTCCCCAAAATAGAACGCCATGTTTCTCTCATACTAACATCTCTTGGGAACCTACAAAGTAATGTTAATATTAAGTTGAATATTGTTAAGCTAACTGCCTAAATATTAGGAATAATTGTAGACTTTTATTTAAAAAAAAACGTAATTGTTTTATTATTATTATTATTATTATTATTATTGCGTTCTGTTTACGCATTATCACCAAAAATATAGAGTATTGGTTTTACTGTGCAAGATCTAAGAAATATCAGTCAAATTAGTATATATAATGAGTACATAATACGCGTGTGAAATACATTTATGTTCCTGTGTAATTCCCATTAGGTGATGTTTGTCTAAGGTATTAAATAGGTACGTTTTTATTAAAATAACGACAATATTGCACTTGTTTATATAACCTCACATTTAATACAATATAATAGGTAGGATGTATACAAGTTTAATTCTAAGGGAATTATATATTGAACTGGATTAATATTTTCTTGCTGTTCGCCTTTTTTTTTTAAACGTCTTATTTATTTTAACGTCCTGGCAAAGTTTAGCTAATGCTATTCCACTACGTAACCAGGACGGCGAAATGAGATACGGTTACCTATCTAAGTGACGGACTCACATTACACAAATACACATTATGTATCTACGGAGATCAGAACCTTTTATTGTTTCTTGGTTCATTTTTTTACTAGTTCTGCTAGTTCAGTTTCTTTTATTGGCATAAGGAAAAAATTATGGCTAGTGATTTTTGCTATTGCTAGTACATATTTTTTATTGATTCAATAAAGTACTGGTTAAATTGCTCACTTAATTGTTTTAGGTCACTAACTTCTATACCATTTGTATTATAACTTCATTTTCATAGTTGTTGGTTGTTTCTTTGTTTAAGATTCTATGTGCTTCTACTAATATGTAAGCTTGCCAATATAATTTTTTTGTTTTTTAGTATAGAAAATATTTCTTCATTAACTGTTAAAGTTAATGAAGATTTGTTACTTTTATTTTTAAGTGTAGTTTTTCTCAGTGGAAATGCTAATTCTAAGGAACCAGAAATGATTTTCAAGAATTCGTTGTATTTTATATTTGTAATAGTTACCATATACAGAGTTCTCCAATGATTATTGCTCAGTAGATCATAAAATTTTCTTTTATTTTATCTGAATAAATGCATTTAGTTATGCACTTATCTTCCTTTTGTGAATGTTTGTCAAGTAATAATAATACAATGGTTAGAGGTGGTCTGATGGGTTAGTGAAGTAAAATTGATACAGGTTCACTATTAAAGTTGGTGAAAATGTTATCTGTCAATGTTGCTGAGCCTGTAAAAAAAATCCTTGCTGGTTCATCTGCTGTTTGAGTTAGATTATATGATTCTAGGAGATCTACAATTTGTATGGAGGTTGCATCATACATTGGTAGGTTAATATTTTGATCTAGACAGATATAATCATACCTTGCCAACTGCTTGTTTCATTAACAGTTTTAGGTGTGTGAGGAATATTTTTATATTACCGCGTGGTGAATGGTAGATTGAAATGTATAGTTTCTTTCAAAATTTTTCTTACATGCTGAATATTCAGAAATTTCAACGCTATTTAGCCAGATTTCGCTATTTGTTAATTTTTCTTAAGCTACTACGTTCATATTAACTGCATCTGCTCCTATAATTTTTTTATGTTTTTGTTTTCCTTTGTGATCACAGTTTTGTTGCCAATATTTGGGCCGGACTTTTTATTACCTTCAGATTCAGTATTTTTTTCGTGTGTTACTATATTTTTCTCTGTTTGTCAATTATCTTTCACAACTATGTTGTTGTTTTCTACCTCTTTCTGCACGTCTCAAATCCGTTGGCATACAGCCAAACATAGGATGTGGAGTGACCAGATGCCGGCTGTGGAATGAGGCAATTAAACAAATGCCACTTCTGCAGGTACGTGCAGATGGTATTTCTCCACAGTTCATCTTTGATAGACCCTATGAAATACACACCAACAGTAGCAATGAGGCCGTCAGTGAAGGAACAGTTAACATCTTCACAGACGGATCGAAAAAGAAAGAAGGAACAGGTTGTGGGGTATACTCCAGGAACCTGCAAATTCAAATTAAATGGGCTATGGACAAACAAGCCAGTATAATACAAACAGAACTGGCGGGAATAACCATAGCCGCAAAAGAAATTTCCCGTAGACAAATAACGAGAAAAACAATAAGAATCTACACTGATAGTAGACAATCACTACTGGCCCTACAGAGACACAAAATAACAACAGGGTCAGTATGGGAATGCCATCAGGCACTCGTGGGCGCCTCCAGTATGAACAGTGTCATTCTATGCTGGGTCAAAGGGCATGCACAGTGCAGAGGCAACAGGGAAGCTGACAGTCTGGCTAGGAAGGCAGCCAGTCTAAGTATACTTGGACCTGGCCCTTCCAACATACTGCCGACCTCAGCAATAATGCTAATGATTAAAGAAGACAATCACAGAAAATTTAAAAAACTGTGGGATGAAACTCATAGTTGTCAGTTGGCCAGGGATCTGCTTAGATACCCTGACAAGGATACAACGATGATCTACCTGGGAATGTCCAGGAAGAACCTGCGCTTCGCGACAGGAATTCTTACTGGTCATTGCCAGCTGAGGAAGCACCTTTACAACATGAAGTTAAATGACACACCCCTATGCAGAGGTTGTGAACAAGAAGACGAGACTGTCCAACACGTACTCTGTGAGTGCCCGGCAGTCTCCTCTAGCAGAGAATCCATTTTGGGAGAACGTTGGCCTACACTGGCCGACTTGAGGGATATTCCCCTAGGCAGCATCACCACCTTCTTCACAAGATTAGGATGGTTGGAGGCCTAGGTGGAATCCTGTATCCCTCGGGAAGACGTACAAGGGGCCCAATGGGGCCTAGGTGCTGCGGTCACCTAAATGTGACTGCCCTCCCACAAACTCCAAACTCCAACTCTACCTCTTTCTCTATCATTATATTTAAGTTTGAACAAAGCAGTAGTAGCACTGTATAACTAATATAACCTCAAATTATACGTTTTTGTAGTTTACCTCATTTTTATCGTTTTTATTCGCATTTCTAGACTGGGTCCAGTGTAACATTAATAAACTGTCAAATATTATACAGAGAATTTATTAATATTGTTGATTTTAAGAAATATACTCTGTTATTTACAGGTTGGAAATCCAACCTATAATTAATGGTCTGTTTTTAATATTCAAGGAGATGAGAAAACTATATTTATTCTATATGAGAGAGTTTATAAATGTTACACTGGACCCAATCTAGAAATGGGAATAAAAACATTAGAAATGAGGATAAATTTACAAAAACGTAATATTTCAGGTTATGTTAGTCATACAATGCCACTGCTCTATTGTTAGTTTAATATTTATTAATATCTGTATTTAGTAAGCTGATTTGCAGTGGTGCAGTTTTAAATTAAGCACTGGCCTGGATGATTTATAATATACCACAGTCTTATTACTTTTATTTATTTCCTGTAAAGAAAAGCATAGAGTGATATTTCTACTGGATCTTGTAAGGCATTCATGTTACTAGGGACGCTACGATACTACCGATATGATACTAGTATCGATACTTTTTATTCGATACCAAGTACTTTTGTACTCGATACTTTTCTTCCGATACGATACTAGTATCGATACTTTTCATTCGATACTTCGATACTAAGCAGTTGCTGCGTACTCGATACTTTAAGAAAATGCCCAGAGCAGTATTGATACTTTTTTTGCTAATGATATGATACCAATATTGAAACTTTTCATTCGATACCACTAGCCATACAAGTATCGATAATTTTTTTCCAATATGATACCGGTATTGATACTTTTCATTCGATACAAGTATCGATACTTTTTTCCAATATGATACCGGTATTGCTACTTTTCATTCGATACCAGTATCGATACAAGTACACTTTATTTTTATAGCTTCTTTAGTGGTGGTTACTTCAGTCATAGCAATTTAATTGATTTTTGTTTATAAATCTATAACTCTTATTTCAACGAAGCACACAGAATACTTGTGTGAAATATACTGAAACACCGAATACAGATAAAATGATTAATTTCTTTGTTTTTGCCGCACTTATAATTTTTAGTCACTTTGAAAACTTGCTCACTCACATGCAGCCACTTTGAACCAATATTAGATTATTTCTCATTCTTAATGACTTTTTCTACCAATTTTAAGACTGATGTCTACAACGTATTATTTAATTTTTTGATTTGTGTAATATACAACTGAGATATATACTTATGATACCATCCTCTTTATCTTGAGAATATTTTCATATTCTTTTTAGGGGGGTTCTGGATCACGGATTGCAGATTTTCAAGACACCTCTGTACTATATTTTGAACGATATGCAGGGTTAACACTGGAGTATTTATATGTGATTCTTGTTAGTTTATTTTATGAAAATATACACATTAAGAATGTGATAACTATATGCCTATGGGCTTATTTTTGTATATTTTAGTGAATGTAGTTTCGTTGGTCTTTTCGATATAAACCCTCATTTATGTATAACTAAATATTAATGTTAATATATACTGTTTTTATTGTAATGTGTTTATTATTTCCTTCTAGTGTTATGCTTGTTGCTTATGTATTACTCTTTACTTAGTAAAGTAACATGTGTTCTTGCATACCTGTCATTCATTGGATGAATTATGAACTTAAAGTCCCTGAAAACCAGCCATTTAGAAACCTGTAAATGCGAATGAATATTTATACGGTAGTCTTTAATGCGCTAAACTATAATGTATTAATCCTCTCTAACCTTTTGGTTATTTTCCATCCAAAATAAAAATACATTTCGGTATGCACATAAAGAATTAAACACTAGAATAGTTTCTAGATTTCTTTCCATCCTGTGCCTTCATTTCGGCATTTTGATACACTATTCTACACACGTGTTCACTGTTCGCACTAAAGAACCATAATGACGATAAGAGGTGGGGGATTGGCAAATAAGTTTTTTGGGCTTTAAAGTAGTGATCTGTTCCGCACCAGAGATACGTTGCTACAGTTGGTCTAGAGAATGTGGTTCCGAAATGTAATTATTATTATCAATAATTTCAAGTCTGGGTGATTATGCAACTATCTTTCAGGCAGAGCTATGTGTATGGAGGCAGGTCGTATGCGTGCCATTTACCATTTAAAGAATTTTGTTGTATTTATCTTACATTTTAAACTTAAAGCTAAGGTGTTATACCGGGTGAGTCACGAATTGCGCTCGCCCCTATATTTCCTAAAATATTCGGAATAGAAAATAGAAATTTGGAGGCCTTATTACACGACTAAAATGCCATCTTTTCAATAAAAAATCAAGTTTGGTGCACATCCGGTTTGACCGGAAATGCCCACAACTTTCGATTTTTAAATGGAACACCCTATATATTTTTACATTTTTGGAATCTAGAGGAAATTTTGAATACAATACATCCATTTTGGTCACTTTTTGATAAACATTAAAAATTTTATTAAAAAATCTATTTCTGAATCCAGAGTGCTGTGGTGCCCAAAATATATTTTAGTTTGTGTGCTACGTTACTATAAAAATAAAATGAGCAATATGATTGCACTACTTAATTCTCTAGAGGCGTTTAAAATTTTTAAATGTGATTTTTACCCACTAACTCGGTTTTTTTAAATGGGAATTTAATCATTCACCAACATTTTTAAATACCTCATTTTCATACGAATCTAATGATACCAAAGTTTTGAAAATCCGCTCAGAAATATTTGAGATTTCAGCCAAAATACAATGCAACCAAGCTTTTAGAAACATGCGGCTAATAGATAATAGATTAGTGGGCTTTGAAAACTAAAATGGCACATTTCTGTGTAAATCTGGTAACCTAATAACATTGGAAAAATCATAGTAGCCATTGAATGTAATAAAACAATATCAGCTGTCAGACTGACTCGTGTAGTTATAGGCAATCTTGAGCTATCAAACATTTAATAATTGTGAGCGCAAAGAACGTTACAATTAAGTTTAGCATAGGTATGTGGAGGTAAACACAATTACATCCACAAGGACATTTGCAATAGAATGCGACATCAGTTCGGTTTTCAGAGTTTTATTTAAATGAACATAAATATCGGGCCTATAAATAAATAAAAATCAATTCCGTTTGAACAATTAAACTTAAACTGGGAAACAGTAGGTAGGTATCTTTAAAATAATTAATATAATTAAACCATAAATTGACATTTATATATATTGTTCAAAATGTCCACCATTTTTTTCTATACACAATTCGGCTCTGCGTACAGTTGCTTGAATGGCTCTACGCAATTCAGCCGGCGTTATTTCATTAAGAGCCCGTACAACTTTATTTTGCAGCTCTTCACGGCTATTTGAAGAGGTTTTATAAAAAAAATATTTATATATTTTTGAGAGTGCCCCATATATAATAGTCGAGGGGTGTTAAGTCAGGTGACCTAGGAGGCCACCTGATATGACCTTGATTTGCGATAAGGCGTTCACCATGCAAGTTGTTTAAATATTCCATCACTCTTCTGGAATTATGTGGGGGAGCACCATCTTGTTGGAAAAACAGATTTTGTAAATAGGCAAGAAGTAAGTCAAGAAATTCTGCTGTCTGGTTTTGTAAAAAGAATAAATATCGTTCGCCAGTAAGTGTTCCATCAAAAAATATGGGTCCAATTATTCGATCTCCAAGTACTCCAAGCCAACAGTTAAACCCAAATCTTTCCTGAATATTCCCCCGCCCTACCAACCTCGGATTTTCTTGAGCCCAGTACTTAGTATTATTTCTGTTAAACATACCTTGGTTCGTAAATCTACTTTCATCTGAATATAAAATATGAAAAGGAAAACCTGGGTTGTGTTGTACTGCATTTAAGAACCAGTTGCAATATACTAGCCTCCTGTCGTTATCATCTCCATAAAGATGTTGGTGTATTTGGTATTTATAAGACCGAAACTTATGTTTCTTTAAAATTCTGCAAACCGAAGACGAAGACTAATGTCGCATTCCATTGACAATTCCCTTGATGTTGTTGGGTGTACCATCACAAATCCTAATACATCAATTTCTTTGTCCTCACAATAAATGTTTGATGGTCATCTTGTCGATTGGGTTCATTTCTAAATTCTTGTTCCACTCTGGCAAACAAGTGTCTGCTTGGATGACGTCTGTTGGGATATCGTTGTTGATACAGTTCTGCAGCTGCAGTTGAATTTTTGAGACGCTCTCCATATATCAGTAACATATCGACCTTTTCATTTCTACTAAAATTATTCATTTTCTTTAATTTTTACTCAAAGAGATTTCCGCAACGCTTTATTTTGTATCTGTCTGACAGCTGATATTGTTTTATTACATTCCATGGCTACTATGATTTTTCCAATGTTATTAGGTTACCAGATTTACACAGAAATGTGCCATTTTAGTTTCCAAAGCCCACTAATCTATTATCTATTAGCCGCATGTTTCTAAAAGCTTGGTTGTATTGCTCAAATCTCAAATATTTCTGAGCGGATTTTCAAAATTTTGGTATCATTAGATTCGTATGAAAATGAGGTATTTAAAAATGTTGGTGAACGATTAAATTCCCATTTAAAAAAACCGAGTTAGTGGGTAAAACTCACATTTAAAAATTTTAAACGCCTATAGAGAATTAAGTAATGCAATCATATTGCTCTTTTTATTTTTATAGTAACGTAGCACACAAACTAAAATATATTTTGGGTACCACAGCACTCTGGATTCAGAAATAGATTTTTTAATAAAATATTTAATGTTTATCAAAAAGTGACCAAAATGGATGTATTGTATTCAAAATTTCCTCTAGATTCCAAAAATGTAAAAATATATAGGGTGTTCCATTTAAAAATCGAAAGTTGTGGGCATTTCCGGTCAAACCGGATGTGCACCAAACTTGATTTTTTATTGAAAAGATGGCATTTTAGTCGTGTAATAAGGCCTCCAAATTTCAATTTTCTATTCCAAATATTTTAGGAAATATCGGGGCGAGCGCAATTCGTGACTCACCCGGTATAGTGTACATATATTAAAACACCAAGTATCTAATTTATGCATGAACATAAAAGCAAATATATTGCTAGCTGATGGTCTGACTGGGGTCTTGGCAAGTGTATCGCAATTAAAAAGCTGTTATCAAACACTTCTTTACATCGTATCCATGCCATTGCCTAATGGGCTACTTAATATCAATACCCTCTGCCATTATAGACGGCTCTCTATAGAGTAAAAACCTGGAGAGATATAACTATCAACCCTTACTAGAAATAACAGCTGCTACGAAGGCCATATGGTTTACGTTAAATAAATATATTGGCCATTGGGTATTTTCTGATAAGTGATCGGTAGAAGGATTTGAAATGTTGAAAGCCAAAGGTAACATATTAACCAAAATTAGAGTTAATATTAATATCTGCTTTTAATGGTTTAAAATGTTTTGCAAAATAGGCGAGTAACTGTACCATAATAAACTCTAAGATTATGTAACGAAAGAAATGGTTAACCTCAGGTATTTACTGCATATGCAGTAATGTCAACATTTTTAAACCAAAATATATGGCTGTCTACGATAAACAATAATCTTTAAAACTTATGTAACGAAAGAAATTGTTAATCTTATGTACCTACTTACTGTTTATGCACTAATGTAAAAATGTATGGGTGTATACCATTACAATTAATTCTAAAGGTTACGTAATGAAAGAGAAGGTGAATCTTATATACTCACCATTTATGCAGTAATGTCAAAATTTTTAAACCAAAATGTATGGATGTATATATTGAGGCGGCTTGGCGAGAAAATAGAAACAAAGGAGCTCCTTATCAACAGACTTGAAGTCTTGTAAAGACGATGTCTGGATAAGGAGCCCTAAGGTACAAAAAAGGAGTACTACAATAGACCTATATTGGTTGCAGCAGGCTAGGCCAATTGCCAGCTCCTGCAGTTGAAATCTACAAATGGGTGTATATACCATACACAATAAACTTTAACAGGTAAAACAGATGATTTATCTTATCATTCCGCAATAGCAATTATTATTTCGACTACTCATATTTATGTATCGCAGACTTACAACCATACACTTGTGTACCTTGCTTAGTATGTGGTAATTATGCATTGAATTTTTTAAACCTGGCCTCGTTTTGTAAAGGAAGACTTATGTTTATGCAGTGATGTCAAAATTTAAACAAAATGTATGGGTACAGATTTTACACATATTTTTAAAAGTTGTGAAAGAAAGAATCTTTTCGTAGTATAATAAAAGTATAAAGTATAAAATTTCCTTTTTTCAGTTGGGATCGATTCAGATTCTAAATCTGAACATCTCAAAAAAAGGAAAAAATAAATAATAATAAATAAATAAAGTGGGCCGGCAGCTTTATGTTGTCGTGGGACAGTTAGTACTTAACTGCAACGTTTATATATAAAGGACGAAACGTTTAAATTATAATGGTGATAATAACAGACGTGGTAATGTAATAATGGTGATAATGATGGTAATATTTATTAACCCAAATAAGATTACAATATCAACATAAAATTTAGGTTATACAGCAAATAAGTATAGATAATCAGCAAAGTCAAGACAACTGTAGATGAATATGACAATTTTTTAGTTGTTGTGTCCAATATTTTATATGAAATAAAATAAAAATATACATGCCTGTACAATTTTACATGAATTGTAATATTAGGAACAAACTGCCATCTGCCAAAGAAAACTTGATTGCAGATGTGCGGTTAATCCATTCAGAGCCTGTATGCCTGTGATAATTATTTATATCCAATAAATTTATTTGTATCATTCTATTTGCAAAGATATATTTATTATTCTTTTCTTGCTATTTAATGTCGCGTGTTTCTGCCCCTTTGGGAAACCACCCCTTCAATTTCCGTAGGTTCCAAATAAATTATACGAGGATAACCACTAACACTTTATTTAACAACTTACTGAAACTTAACAATACTTTCTTGAACTAAACTACACTTTTAATGGACTAAAAATAATATTTATATATCTTCGGGTTAATTTGATTTGGAGAACTCTGAACATCCACAGTTGGTCTAGGTGATGTGGTTCCGAAATATAATTAAATATTAAAGGACTTACCTGTAGGTCACCCAACAAAATTATCAGATTTATTAAAAAGCCGAATCTGTTGGGTGAACTACAACTAGGAGTGAGCCACGATGGTGAGGAATATGAGGAACCACATCCGAATAGACCATTCCACCCACTTCCAAATTCTCTTACCCCGTATTTTAATCTAATGACAACACACACGTAATGACGAATATGGGTCGGTGTGAGCGGTGTTTTCTATTTTTGGAATAGAAACAATTGTGCTAGTTTTCAGTGTTTCAGGGAATTAACCTTTGGATAGACTAATTAATACAACAGTAAGAGATCAGTGATGAGCGATATTCTGATATTTCAATCACACTGCGAATCGTCACTGTGATTTTTTTAAACAACTTTAGGAACAATCACTACCAGTGAACGATATTTCAAATCAAATAAACTACAAAAATGTTATATATGCTGATGATACCACTCTACCTTCAACTAGAAGTGATTCAACACATCCTACATAAAAACAAAACTTGGATCACAAGAGGCATAAAAATTTCATGCAAAATGAAAAGATATCTCTATAAGCAGAAACAAAAAGGTGAAGTATCTGATACTAGGTATAAGTGTTACTGCAGAATATTAAAAAATGTTATAGCTGAGGCAAAGAGAAACTCAAATATTACATATACTAATACAGCAAACAATAAAAGTAGAGCTGTGTGGAACCTAGTAAAAAGTTATACAGGTTCCAAGACTAAAAATGAAATCTCTCTTTTGAACAATATATAAGTCCTCATAATGAAAATAAACGGGTAGTATTAAATAATATTAATGATTTTTTTGTAAATAATTGTCCTTGTATTAACACTAATACTAAGTATGTGAATTGCATCCCGTGTGCAGAGACGAATATATTTTTAGTACCCACTGATCGAGAGGAAGTACTTAGCATTATAAAAAGTTTAAAAAATACAAAATCCGTAGGTGAAGACGAAATACCGGTCAAGCTATTAAAATCTGTTGCTGCAGAAATATCAGGCTTCCTATGTCATATAATAAATCTAACCTTAAGCACAGGCATCTATCCAGAAAATCTAAAGATTGCTCTTGTCAAACCGGCTTATAAAAAGGGCGACGCAAGTAAACTGAGTAACTATAGACCCATTGCCCTACTCTCAAATATAAGCAAAATCTTTGAAAAGGTATTATATAGTAGAACAATAAATTACCTTGAAAGTCATGAACTTTTAAGTGATTACCAAAACGGTTTTTGGAAAACAAATCAACAATTAGGGCAAACTACCAAATGATGTGCGAAATAATTGCTTCATTAAATAATAAAGAACATACGGTTGCTATAGGCCTGGACCTATCAAAAGCGTTTGATAGCGTGGACCATAATATATTAATAGATAAACTTGAAAGCTACGAGATCAGGGGTACTGCATTGGAATTATTTATATCTTATTTAAGTAACAGAATACAGTGTGTTGTAGAGAAAGATAGAGAGGGTGAACTATTGAAATCTGGGCCACTAACTATAAAGAGAGGTGTCCCGCAAGGGTCAGTACTTGGACTATTACTATATATTGTATATACTAATGATCTACCAATGTCAATTGGCGAACACACAGTGCAGTATGCAGATGATTGTTCTCTAATTATCAAATCACATGACTATACAGACTTAAAAGCAAAGATATTTTTAGCATTAGATAAGCTAAAGGAATACTTCACACCGCTTAATCTTCAACTAAATATGGATAAGACTCAAGCCATATTATTTACGGGTAGTAACATAAACTATAAAAAAATATTTTCTGACGGAGACACAATTATCGAAACATTATACCAAAAATAACATTTTTAGGCATTGAAATTGATCATAGACTTGACTGGAAATTCAATACTGATGAGTTGACAAGGAATATAGCTAGGTACTGCTATGCACTGAAAGTAATATCACAAAACATCAATAAAGAGGCTGCACTTCTAGCCTACTATGCTTATGTTGAGAGTAGACTCAGATATGGTATGGTTCTCTGGGGCGGCACGAGTAACATATATAAAATATTTTTACTGCAAAAAAAATGTCTACGAAACATCTTTAATATCAAACAAACTGACAGCTGTAAGTCAGTTTTTAAAGAAAACAACATACTCACCTTAATTAGTCTCTTTATTTTTGAAAGTGTGATATTTGTAATCAGGAATATCTCTCTGTTTTCGGATTATGATAGAAATCACTCATATGACACCAGAAATAAAAAAGATCTACTAGATCAAAACTAGCTATACCTATATCCAGAAAAACATACCTTTCTCATTAATTAAAGTATACAACAAACTTCCAGAAACAATTAAAAACCTCCCATTAAAAAACTAAAAATAAAGTTGAAAGCTCGCATCTACTTATACAAAAAGCATATTACACAATGGATGAGTACTTCAATGATACACTCCAATAGAATTATTTTTTTTGTTTTTGTTTTTTCCTTTTCTGTGTAACTTCATCTCCGGTGTTTTTGCTTATTCATAATTGTCTTAATTGTATTTTACACTATATGTTATTAGTATGTTACTAATCCAAATTGGATGAGATTTATTGTGTATTTTATATTGTAGATGTTCCAGTTATATGTTATATTCTGTATTTTTTGACATGTTCTACAACCTTTTGGTTTTGTTATTTTTACAAGAACTAATAAAGACAAAACTAACTAACTAACTAACACAACCTTAGAGTAGGAAAGATATATATTGTAAGGAGTCGTAACGCTACTGCCAATGGTGAAGCCACCTGCCACCAGAGAGCAAGCGAAAGTGGCGGAACATATGTACAATATGTAGGTGTCAAGTTTATCACATCAAAGGAATAAAACGATACAAAACTGGTATTTTTCCAAAAACAGCTTCATAATAATACAATTAATATTCACTACCATAAATATATTTACTCATATCTTACATACCAGAATTTATTCTACATTCTATATAATATAACACCATAATCGATATATCTACGCCCATGGAAAAAGTGTCATTTCGGATGCACTGTTCTATATTCAATGAAGAAAAGATGAATGAAAATTTGTACCGTCCTAAAGTTCCAGGACGCTACAGAATATATATAATTTAATTATGGGGTTCTTAAAACCACTATAATAGCAGATACTTTAAATTTGTTGACTTTTTGTTCACAGAAACCTAGAGCTGCCGAAGTCCTCATCCCCACTCAACCCCAGATCAGGTAGATTTATCAACCTACCCTATCGCTACAGAATAAATATGAACAAACTTTAAAATATACACCGAGCGCCATCTGTACTTTACAAGCAAACCCAACCGATTCTTAACGAGTAGACTTGAATTAACTTTAAAATATACACCGAGCGCCATCTGTTATTCTACCAGCAAACCACCGGCTCTTACTAGTTAGAAACCTAGAAGTATTGGTAAAAATTAAACAATAACTTTAATTAATAATTTGATTCGATAGAAATTTAGTAACAAATAAGAATTATTAATGGGAAGTAAAATAGTGCAATAATTAAGTAGATTTGATAATAAAAACAGAATTTTAAGTAAACACTTTTTATCATTTTGCGGTTGGCAACAATTGATAGCTATTTGAGAGGAGACAATAAATTAGGCATTTCCGATTCTTGAAGCCAAGAACAAGACGTGTTTGTGCTGTCTTGCCGCAGATTTAAAGCCTCAAATTCCTGGAGATAGGTGTGAGGTAGTAAGTACCAGCCTGATGCAGTAATAAGTACCAGCTTGATGAGCTAGTAAGTACCAGCCTGCGAGCTATTAAGTAGCAGCCTGATGAAGTATTAGGTGCCAGTTTGAAGAGGTGGTAATGACCAGCCAAAGATAAGCCTTAGGTGTCAATTAAAGTGACCAGCTTGATGGTGATGGTCCTGTGAGGATAACCTTATTTAGCCCAGGAGGAAATTGTTTGCCCACATCCACACATGTCACTGGATATGGAACTTGTATAGCGACAACATATTAATCAGTCTAGTCTCAACGTTTATCAGTAAACGTAACAAACAGAGGAAGGGGAAGAGGAGATTTGAGTGGGACGAGGCGCTCTGGCAGCTCGTGAACAGGATCTGTGGTGAGAGTGTCATTCTCATTTGAACATCAACACGCTCAACTTCTTGTGGAATTTTTATTTAACATATAATTTTTAGCCTTCAGCAAATGTAAATTTTTATCTTTAACTTTTCATCGGCCGTCAGCCTTATAACATTCTTACTCCTACATATAAATTATGTAAGGAAGGTAGCTACCCTCTAAATTCAATTTTTTGTTAATAAAATATCTAAATTTATATCAAATATTTACAATTTCCAGTTTTGTCTTTAAAATTTTAATATACAACTTATTTTTCTTACTTTGTGTTTTTCATAATAAATTCTCTAAAAACTCATGATACCTGTGTAAACATTAAGGCCACTGAATAGCCACAGTATTACATTTTTGAAAACCAGTAAGGCATAGGTATCGAGCAATTGGCTATTGGCGCCTAACAATTCTAAATTTTAATTAATTTTCGAACCACGACCCAGCCTCCACAAAATAAATGAGAACCGGGTAGTTTCATCGTTCCTATTCCACCAGGGGCAGGAATTGATGTTACAAAGTGACGCATTCACAACGTGGGGCTTGCGAGTATAGAAGTTGAGTGTTATTAAAAAAAAAAAAAAATAAAACTTTGAGCTGTTGAGACAAATTGTCACATTTTTAATTTTATCCTATATTTTTTGAATTTTCTTACTGTTTATATATTTGTGTGTATTACTGATATTATGTGTATTGTTTATGGTTGAGACCTCAAGATTTGATTAGATTAGTTTTGCAAAGTCGTGAATACTTTTGGGTTAAGTTAAAGAAGATTAAACATTGCGGTAAGACAGTTACAGGAAAATTTTTGAGTCCTTATTGTAGGAATAAGATAATCGTAGGGTGAAATACGAGTTATCGTAGTATTTTTGAGAAAGTCTAGAAAAATAATACAGGGGAACAGGGGTTATAAATACTTAGTAAGCCAGTGAATTGAATTTTGATATACCTTGCAGTTTGTTAAATTTGAATAGTCGAGTTAATCAAAAGTAAACAAAATGTCTGAAATTTTCATACCTACGTTATTACAAGCTGATCAGGTTGATTATGAGTTACGCGTAAGAGGTTGTACTACAGTTAGGGACACAGAAACATGCTGTAGACTTTTAACACGAGCTCTAATAGCCAAGCCATGTAATGATTTATCTCTGAGAGATCCATTATTTAATTTTAATACAGAGAAAGTACAAGTAAACAATACTTTAGATTCCATCAGAAATATAATTAACAATTTAGATAATCCTACGGAAAATGATTTGCCAGTAAAACAGGTTAAGTCACAGTTAGTACATATTATGGTACGAATAAATAGAATGCCTATCCCAGAACAAAATTCTGAGGAGACGGTAACATTTCAAAATGAGTCGAGGGCTACGATTTACTTACTAGAAGCAGATCTTTATGATAAACTGAATTTAGAAGTAGTAGATGATTTAGCATTACAAGTAGGCACTGGTGTAAATATAGCAACTAGTCCTAGTACTAAGTTTGTACCTATCTATAAGTGGGGTGTCACGTTTGATGGTCAGCCTAATAATGTAATTTCATTTATTGAACGAGTTGAAGAGTTAGCAATAGCTCGAAACGTCACTAAAAGAGAATTATTCCAGTCAGGGTTAGATCTTTTTTCGGGACCAGCTCTACAGTGGTATCGATCTGTTAGAGGTAGTAATGAGGTTAGGACTTGGGAAGATTTGGTAGAACAGTTGAAAAATGATTTTTTACATGAGGATTTTGATAAAAGTATGAGTGATTACATTGAAAAGAGAACACAACATGTGGATGAGCCAGTACATATTTATATTAGAATCATGGAAGCTTTATATAATAGACTAAAAACAAAACCAAGTTTAGAAGAACGCATTAAACAAATTAGAAAGAATTTATTGCCATATTTTGCTACTCCTTTAGCATTATTGACTATAGATACAATTTCAGAATTAATTTCAAAGTGCAAAAAAGTAGAATACGCTGAGGAAAGTACCAAAAAATATATACCGCCTCCTATGAGAAGTAATTTAGTGGAAAAGGATCTTTTGTATGTTGGGTTGCCTTCTTTAGATAAGAATAATGTTAGGGAATCTCAGGAAAAGTCTGTTAAGTCTGTATCACCACCAAAATCAAATTTTAAACCTAATCGTAGAAGTCAACCTGGGCAATCAAATGTTAATGAAATCAAAACTACCAAGACACCAGTAATCTGTTTTAATTGTAAAGGTGAAAATCATGTTTTTAAACAATGTAGGGCTAAAAGAAATAAATTTTGCTTTAAATGTGGTGAGTCAAATGTCACATTTAAAGAGTGTAAAAAATGTTCAAAAAACTAACAAGGGGGCCACGTAAAGTTAGTCAACGTCCAAACCCCCGTAGTTATAGTAAGTTTAAAAATGTTGTGACTAACAAATCAGATTGGAATTTTTGGTTAAGTAAAGTAAGAAATTTTTACAAAACTTACCGTAGAGTTAGTGATGAAGTACGAGTAACACCTCTATTGTTGTCTAAAAATGGTGACGATAGACCTTACATTTCAGTTTTTTTATACGATAAGAAATTTTTAGCTTTAGTGGATACTGGTTGTAATCGTTCTGTAGTTGGAAGCAATGGTGTGAAAATTTTAGAACAATTTAAATGTAAATTTGTAACGTCAGATCTAAGATATGTAACGACAGCAGACGGTACTCCTCAAACTGTCACAGGTATAGCTCACTTACCGCTCAAGATTAACAACATAGTTCGAATACTTAAGGTTTATATAGTTCCATCTTTGCCTAGTTCTTTTATTTTTGGTATAGATTTTTGTAGGTTATTTGGCATTCATTTAGATTTTGAATCAAATACTTGGGTAAATAAAGTTGGTAGCATAAGAGTTTCAGCTCTGTGTCGTGTGAACACAGTTGAGACCAATGATGGCGGTTTGGCTGACTTAACTGGAGTTCAGCTCCGGCAAGTTGAAAAGGTCAAGCAGTTATTCAAGGGACTTAGTTGTGGGAAGTTAGGCCTTACCGATAGGATGGTATATCATATAGACACTGGAAATGCTGAACCTATCAGGCAGCGCCAATATCTTTTATCACCACATATGATGAATATTTTAAATGAAGAACTTGACAAAATGTTAGAACAAGATGTAGTTGAACCTACTTTTAGTGAATGGAGGTCGCCAGTTTTATTAGTTAAAAAGGATAATGGAAATTATCGATTTTGTTTTGATGGTAGATCTTTAAATTCAGTAACTGTTAAGGATTCATATCCTTTACCTTTTGTAGACGGTATATTGAGTATGTTACGGGACGCTAAATATATCAGTAGCATAGATTTGAAAAGCGCTTTTTGGCAAATTCCACTTTCTGAAACTTCCAAACCCAAAACCGCATTTGCTGTTCCGGGAAGGGGCTTATTTTGTTTTAAAGTACTACCATTTGGTCTTGCAAACGCTGCACAGGCTATGCAACGGCTAATGGACATTGTTATAACACCAAAATTAGAAAATAAAGTTTTTGTTTATCTAGACGATATAATTGTCACCGCTTCTAGTTTTGAGGAACACGTATCAATTTTAAAAGAAGTGTTTGATAGGTTGAAGGATGCTCGCCTAACAGTAAATTATGAAAAATGTCAGTTTTTTAGAAAATCTCTAAAATATTTAGGTTATGTAATTGATACTGAAGGTGGATTACGTACAAACCCTGAGAAGGTAGAAGCGATGATCAGTTATCCTCGTCCTACAAATACAACTCAGATAAAACGATTTATAGGCATGTGTTCGTGGTACCGGAGATTTTTACCTCATTTTTCGACTTTAGTTGCTCCGTTAAATGATTTGCTAAAAGGGAAACGTGGTAAAAGACAACCAATTAAGTGGAATGAAAATGCAGAACAAGCATTCTTGGCACTTAAGCAAGCGCTTATCTCTACTCCAATCCTAACTAGTCCTGATTTTAAGTCAAATAATTTTGTTATACAGTGCGACGCGTCTAGTACAGGATTAGGTAGTTGTTTGACACAAGTACAGGGAGGAGAAGAAAAGGTAATTGCTTTTGCCAGTCGCTCACTAAATAAGGCAGAAAGAAACTACAGTATTTACGAGTTAGAAGTATTAGCCTTATTATTTAGTTTAGAGAGATTTCGGCCCTTCGTGGAAGGTCAGAAGTTTACAGTCATAACGGATAATTTAGCGGTTAGCTGGTTGCATAAGTTAAAGTCACCTACCGGCAGATTAGCTCGCTGGATGGTTAAGTTGCAACAATATGACTTTAATTTAGTGCACCGTAAAGGTCATTTAAATGTAGTTCCTGACGCTTTATCTAGAGTGCAGCGGGACGAACCGTCAGATAATGAAGAACAAAATTTCACAGTAGGTTCATTATCACTTAATCAGGAGAATCTAGATGATTGGTATATTAAATTACGTACAAAAATTTTGGCAAATCCAAATTTGTATCCATTTTTTAAGGTAGAGAATAATTTAATCTTTAAACATGTTGCTAATAAATTATCGGTGAAAACTAATTTAACAGAATGGAAACTTTTGGTACCACTTTCACAACGGAATAATGTTCTAAAACAATGTCACAATGAAAGTACAGCAGCACATTTGGGGTATTTTAAAACACTTAAGAGAATTTGTGAAGACTACTATTGGCCTAAAATGCGTAAGGATATACTGAGATATGTCAAGTCATGCAAGACTTGCGGTTCGCAAAAAGTGTCATTTTCACGTTACGGTTTAATGGGGAAAGAAAAGAAAGTAGAATTTCCATGGCAAGTCATAAGCGTAGATATTTTTGGCCCGGTAACAAGAAGTAAAAGGGGTTTTTCATATCTTTTAGTAGTTTTAGATTGGTTTACTAAATATGTTCTCGTACATCCCATGCGTAATGCCACAGCTCAGACTATATCTAAATTTATGGAGAATGACGTATTTTTAATTTACGGTGTTCCACAGTTCATAATGGTAGACAACGGGAAGCAGTTTGCTTCATCAGTTTTTAAGAAACTGGCCGATCGGTACAAAGTACAAAAAATTTGGTTTAATGCATTGTATCACCCACAAGTAAATCCAGTCGAGCGATCGAACGCTACGATAGGTACAGCTATACGCAGTTATATCCAAGATAATCATCAGGATTGGGATGTAGAAATTTTCAGGGTTGCTCACGCAATCAGAACGGCTACTCACGAAGTAACTGGTTTCCCTCCTGCTTTCTTGAATTTCGGCCGTAAAGTTCCCATTTCAGGAGACTTTTACGGGCAAGTAGAGTCAACATCAGGCATTCAACTAGCTCCGGGTGATAGGAATAGGTATTGTGATGACATATCGAATCTTTCGGATACATATAAAGATGTAGTAAAGCGGTTAAATAATGCTTACCAGAGAAACCAGAAAACATATAACTTGCGTAGGCGGGAAGTTAAATATGAAGTAGGTGATAAGGTATGGAAGAAAAATAAGGTTTTGTCAGATGCTTCCAAACATTTTTCAGCTAAGTTAGCACCCAAATTTGTACTTTGCACAGTTCGCCAGAAAATTTCTAAATTAGTATATGCATTAGACCATGCAGACGGATCTGATGCAGGTCACTGGCATGTTTCTGATTTAAAAACGTACTATGGATCAAACTCTGACGTTTCAGTCGGGTAAACATTTTTATGATGCATTTTCTATTAAGTTAATTACCCATAAATTTAGATTAGGCGCACTAATTTTAATTAAGATACCTGGAAGGTTTTTGTCTTGCGTTGATAGTAGTTTTCTAGTAGTGTAGTTTGTTGTCAGTAAACTTCGGAAATATTTTTCCGGCTGGATATCTTTTATCCAAGGGTTGAAGGGTGGGCCACGTTTAGTGGGTGTAGCGTCTTCAACGTCTGCACGCCACGCAGTTGATGTGAACCAAGCAAGTGAAACTCAGCAAGATTTGTCTCGAGGATTTGGAATCCGATGTAGTACGGTTAAGCCTTTTGTGATTATACGACATTTTGGTGATTTTCATGCGCTTGGAAAATATCAATAAATGACAGAACATCGTCATTCTTCTTTGTGTTGTCCTTATTTTCATCTATACTTTCTATTTTTCCACTTCTATAATTCTTTTGTGTTACTCTACTTAGGTTTATGTTTGAGGAAGGGTTAGGGCAGACTGAATTTCGTTAGGGAAACCTTCTACCTGTTAGTTTTTATTATATTTATTGTATTCTATTTGCCAGTCTTGCTAAGGCATTCTCGTGGTCTGGTAAATAAATATAATTGTTCAGTTGTGGTTTGAAAGTCAAGGGAAATTTGTTAGGAGGGAATATTTTTCCTGAATGGTCAATTTGCCCCTTGATAAACAGTGAGTTAGTTTTCCTTTCGTTAGTTCAGAGTAATGTCTTTACCAAACCTGACTCAAAAAAAGATTATGCTTTGTTTGTATATTCCTTTTGTATTTCTGACGTTTCTGGAGAACATCCTACTTGAAATCTTCTAGTATCTTAATTTTGGTTAAGTGTTCTGACTAACTTCGTCCTAGTTTTGTTTGTTTAAACTTTAGTTACTTTTAGTATTATATTTTCTAGATGTTTACAGGTAAGAAGTAATCATTATCCTAGTTCGTAGGATATTTAACGGCCATTAAAGGAACTTGTTCCGGGATGGGGATGGACTAGTTTCGGCCGGGCTGTCTTGAATGACAGGTGGTTAAGGAGGGTCGAGCGTAAACATGGGTAAGGGAGCTTGTCAGTCAGGAGTGACCTAGGTCGTCTGACGGTCTTCGAGAGACATATCTCAGCCTCCCCGCTTCACCTCAGCCCTTGGCCAATCGCTCGATCGAAACACTGTTCATCGCGCCTGAAGCAAGAGCTTTCCAGAACAATGGTCCTTTTTGTTGTTTAGTCGTCACGTATTTCTAGTTCAGCCTCTTGGAGCTATATCCAAAGTATTTTAGTTGATACGTACGTCTAATTTCAGCCCTTTGGAGCTACATCCAAAATAAATTTGTTTGATTTATTAACAGTCTGGATATTTTATCCCACTGTTAAGGATAGGCAGAGAACTTGGTTCCTGTATCGTGGTTTAGATGTGCTTATGTCTACTCCAATTTCAGCACTGGCAGCCGCTACAACGCTGCTCAGGCACTACACCACAGTGTCTGTGGAGACTGATGTTTGGGTCCTCTCCTAAAACATTTTATGTTTCCTTTCCGAACTCTCTTCAAGGGGTTTCTTGTATGTGAAATGCTATACAAGCTTTATATCGATTTAATTCTACTTCCAATTTTGTGTCTGAATAATTAGTATTCAGGGGATATTTTATATCTGGTGGAATGTGGTATTGAATAGATTATGTTTTTGGAGCCTCTCGGTCTCGAAGTAAGTGAAATATGTATAGTGTATATGCTAATATGGCTTGGATTAGTACTACATTGACTTTACCGATTGTGTCTTTCCCAATTTTGTCCTTATTGAATTTGTCGTTACTGATTTTGTCCCTGAAATATTAGGCGTGTAGTACGCGAAGCTACTATTGAGTACTAAATCCTCTCTTATAGCAGCATTCACTAGTATGTAAGATTTTTACTTTTAGTTATTTAGGAAGAAGTTAAGGTCTAGGAACCGTACCTGTCTTATAGCTTAATTTAGTCACAATTCGGTTTATAATCATTTATGGTTAAGTAACCATATCTCAATTATTTTAAGTTAGCTTTAGTTATATCCATCAGCGGATAAGTAGAAATTGAAGTCTCAATTAATAGGAAAAAATACATGTATGGAAGTACACATATTTTTTGTAGAGGGAGAGAGAAAGTGTACCGTCCTAAAGTTCCAGGACGCTACAGAATATATATAATTTAATTATGGGGTTCTTAAAACCACTATAATAGCAGATACTTTAAATTTGTTGACTTTTTGTTCACAGAAACCTAGAGCTGCCGAAGTCCTCATCCCCACTCAACCCCAGATCAGGTAGATTTATCAACCTACCCTATCGCTACAGAATAAATATGAACAAACTTTAAAATATACACCGAGCGCCATCTGTACTTTACAAGCAAACCCAACCGATTCTTAACGAGTAGACTTGAATTAACTTTAAAATATACACCGAGCGCCATCTGTTATTCTACCAGCAAACCACCGGCTCTTACTAGTTAGAAACCTAGAAGTATTGGTAAAAATTAAACAATAACTTTAATTAATAATTTGATTCGATAGAAATTTAGTAACAAATAAGAATTATTAATGGGAAGTAAAATAGTGCAATAATTAAGTAGATTTGATAATAAAAACAGAATTTTAAGTAAACACTTTTTATCATTTTGCGGTTGGCAACAATTGATAGCTATTTGAGAGGAGACAATAAATTAGGCATTTCCGATTCTTGAAGCCAAGAACAAGACGTGTTTGTGCTGTCTTGCCGCAGATTTAAAGCCTCAAATTCCTGGAGATAGGTGTGAGGTAGTAAGTACCAGCCTGATGCAGTAATAAGTACCAGCTTGATGAGCTAGTAAGTACCAGCCTGCGAGCTATTAAGTAGCAGCCTGATGAAGTATTAGGTGCCAGTTTGAAGAGGTGGTAATGACCAGCCAAAGATAAGCCTTAGGTGTCAATTAAAGTGACCAGCTTGATGGTGATGGTCCTGTGAGGATAACCTTATTTAGCCCAGGAGGAAATTGTTTGCCCACATCCACACATGTCACTGGATATGGAACTTGTATAGCGACAACATATTAATCAGTCTAGTCTCAACGTTTATCAGTAAACGTAACAAACAGAGGAAGGGGAAGAGGAGATTTGAGTGGGACGAGGCGCTCTGGCAGCTCGTGAACAGGATCTGTGGTGAGAGTGTCATTCTCATTTGAACATCAACACGCTCAACTTCTTGTGGAATTTTTATTTAACATATAATTTTTAGCCTTCAGCAAATGTAAATTTTTATCTTTAACTTTTCATCGGCCGTCAGCCTTATAACATTCTTACTCCTACATATAAATTATGTAAGGAAGGTAGCTACCCTCTAAATTCAATTTTTTGTTAATAAAATATCTAAATTTATATCAAATATTTACAATTTCCAGTTTTGTCTTTAAAATTTTAATATACAACTTATTTTTCTTACTTTGTGTTTTTCATAATAAATTCTCTAAAAACTCATGATACCTGTGTAAACATTAAGGCCACTGAATAGCCACAGTATTACATTTTTGAAAACCAGTAAGGCATAGGTATCGAGCAATTGGCTATTGGCGCCTAACAATTCTAAATTTTAATTAATTTTCGAACCACGACCCAGCCTCCACAAAATAAATGAGAACCGGGTAGTTTCATCGTTCCTATTCCACCAGGGGCAGGAATTGATGTTACAAATTTCAATCAAATAACGTGCAAATTGCATACCAGAAAATGATATACTATGCTTCTCATCATCATTGCATGCACACGGATATAATTAAGTAAATAATAGGCCTACAGTTAATTTAACTAGGTAAAGTGAAAACTGCATATACTTTAACCTGCAAAGCGTCACTCCTTTCAATTTTTTCCCGCTGTGATTTTTACAGTAGTTTATAGAATATGATACCATCATGTAGGTATATTACATAAATTAGCACTAAATCACTTATAAATCACTTCTATTGGAAAATTTCAGTTTGCTCTCTACCGTTTGTGTGCCACCACCGCAATGGCGTCTTAGGCACAACTTGTTAGCGTGGCGATTATGCGCTGTTACGAGTCCTCACCATCTATCTTTCCTAGTCTAAGAACACAACAAAGGAAATGCAGTCAGAAGCGATGACTTATTTTAACAATGTTAAGTTGAAACTAAACTTGCATAAAACTCAAACATTAGTTTTTAGTTTAAACCCTCACAATCTCTTGAAAAATAATGATCCGTTTAAATGTCTTGGACTTTTTCTTGACAGTAAATTAACATGGAAAGCTCATAACGACAGTCTGTCAAAAAACTGAATACGTAAATATTATGGTAAAAACCTCGAACAGGTCGATATAAATTTTTAATTGGATAAATTTTTTGGGTTTGGGCTTTTTAGCTATGGCGTCATTGTTGCTTCAGATATGACGTCATTTCCTTTTTTATTTAATAAAACGCCCTGTATATTTTTTCATTTTAAGACTCTATGGAAATTTGACTTTAAAAACCCATACTACTTAGGGTCTAGGGTTTATAAACTCAAAGCTTTTGAAAATATTCTTTTTTAAAGTTAAATAATTTGTTTTATTGTGATATTTTACAATAAAATAGCAAATGAACAGTAAATAAGAACATACAAAATTAACTTAGGTCTGAATTTGATTTTTATAAAGCACATTTTTAGATGACCTTACAAAAATGAGTAGCCAAATAGGTTTTCTGTACCAGGTAGGCTGGTAGGGTCAACATCATATCTAAGGGAAAAACAAAATCCTATCTACAGTTCTGTTAGTGTTAATAATAATAACAAATTTATTCCATAGTACCAAAAATAGATGTAGAACAAGTCAGGTTACGAAAACAGTGCATAATGCAGGTATAAATAAAACACATTACGCATCTCGCTAAGATGCGACAATACAATAAGATGTTAAAACAACATTTATAAAATAAAAGTTTTGAAGTATAAAGTACATGACAGGATACATTATTTATATAATTTCACACGTAATTTTAAAGAGTAGATTGGAAAAATTCTGATGTATTGTAGATGTTTTGATGTATTAGATATTGTTTTAATTTTGATTTAAAACTTCTCTTCGTTTGGTTTTTGAGTTGTTGGGGATAGGTTATATATTTTCAATAATTGAAGACATTACATGTCTTTGGACTTGAGTGGAAGACATTTGGGGCGTGTATAGCAATAGATTGGCACGGCCTCTTGTTGTATATTGATAAATTCATAACTGCTTATTAATTTGTGTCTTCTGCTTTATAACAATGCGTTTGTCTGTATCTCAGAGAAATAGAAGTTCTTATGATGACTGGGTATGGTGACAGGGCACGAACACAAGAAGAAGTATGTGTTCTAAGTAACACTAAGTATTCAGATAGATCCATAAGCCAATCAACAGTGAGCAAAATTGAGAAAAAATATAGAACGACTGGTTCCATAGATGATCTACCAACGAAAGGCCATCCAGTTATTGACAAGAATACCAAATTAAATGTCTTTTTTTTGGCAATCGCTAAAATTGTAGATACTGGGCAAAGAAAGACTCTCAATGGATGCGAGAGCAGCATACTCAGTATCCGCAAAAGGTAAACGTGTGGACGGGAAGAGTTGGAAATAGAATAATCGGTCCCTACTTTTTCGATGACACCATAAATGGACCAAGATATACTCAATTTTTACAAGAATAACTAATCCCTACTTTAGTGTAAACAATTGTACAACTCTCGACGGAAACTTATGGTGCAAGACGGTGCACCTCCACATTATGCATTAGCTGTTCGAAGATATCTTGATCAAGTATTTCCAAATATGTGGATTGGAAGACGTGGTACTGTTGAATGGCCACCAAGGTCACAGTATCTTACCCTGCTAGATTTTTTCCTTTGGGGTCACCTAAAAAATGTAGTGTACAAATATAAACCTGACAATATTCAAGAATTAAAACAAAATTAGATTAGATTGTAACATTTCTCAAGAAACTATAAATAAAGTTTAGCAAGAATTCATTGATCGTTTGGGATACTACCAGGCACAAGAAGGTTTTCAATTTGAACATTTGATTAGTTAATTCCTTATGTTATTATATATTTACTGTTCATTTGCTATTTTATTGTAAAATATCACAATAAAACAGGAATTATTTACCTTCAAAAAAGAATATTTTCAAATATCTGTAGCTCCGAACTTATAAACTCTAGACCTTAAGTAGTAAAGGTTTTTAAATTCAGACTTCCATGCAATCTGAAAATGAAAATATACACAGGGTGTTCCATTACGAAAAAAAAAAAGGAAATGACATCATAACCGAAATAGCGATGGCATCATAGCTAAAAAACTCAAAGCAAAAGTTGCATAGTTGAAAATAAAAAACGACCTGTAAGAGTTTTTGGTCATAATATTTTAGCATTCAGAATTAATGAATATATTCCATACTCTATGTACACAGTGTATATATCTTAAAAAATGTAACTAACTTGATTGATCAAAATCACATCTTATAGCATATCATGCTTTGTTTCACAGTGTAATGAGCTACGAAATATTGCTTTGGGGGTGGATCGTCGCATGCCCCTAAAATTTTAAAACTCCAAAAAAGGTCAATCAGAATAATAACTAGCTCTAAATATAGGGACACTTGTAAACCAATTTTTTTTAAACTAGGAATACTTACATGTACTAATCAGTATATATTGTCTTCATAAGGCGCTCAAAGCCCCGAGTACAATAGGGTGGTCCTTAAATTAGGGTAGAACAAATTATTTATTAATTTTCTTTGGGGCACCCCGCCATTTTAACTTTAACACGTTTGTGTATGGAAACTAGTAGTAAGGGCCCCATTGTAATGAGAACATCTGGGTACATTTGGCTTGTTGGTCAAATGTCGATATCACCGAACCACACAATGTAGGAATGTTAGCCTATTCCCAAATCAGAAGCTCATCACTAACAGCAGAGTGAGCCGAGTCTCATTTATTTAAGTTTAATTCGCTTTGGTAATGAAAGAAAACGCTAAGAACTTATTTTTTAGATGGCAGATTGTGTGGTTTAGTGATGTCGACATTTGACCCACAAGCCAAATACACATAGATGTTCTCATAACAATGGGTTCCTTACTACTAGTTGCCATATTTAAACGTCTTAAAGTCCAAACAGTATTAAATAATTCCAAACATGTCTAATTGAAAAAATAGTCAATGTACTTTTGTCCTAAAGTATATGGCCTCTCTTGGTGTAATAATCAAACGTTCGGTCCACTTTAGTGCACTAAACAAAGTTTAAAGTAGTCATAAAGCCACTTTAACAAATTATTGTAAGCTGCAATAATATGTTATTGCAGACAACTAAATATATCTTCAGTTAGAATAATTTAGAAAAGAACATAGTTGTAAGAAACACAGCTACACAAACCCTCCTCGCAGTACAGTAGCTGATAGGAAACGGCTCTCAAGTCAAGCTCTGCATGGCACTGTCAAGCGCGCGTCTGGACATGAAACACTCTTGTCTTAACATGAAAGTTGGGTGGGGCTGTCCCTATTCAGTGAGTTATGATTAGTTGAATGAAAGTGGGGGACAATGTACTGTCCTATTTTATTAATTGATGATTAATGTCATTTTGGTGTTTACCACTTTGATTTATTTTGAGAGAAATTTTGGTAAAATCCTCGATTATCTTCAAAATTCAAGACTTGGTAGCGACTCTTAAAACATTATTAAAACATCTGAAATTTTTATGGAAGACTTTTTTTATATCATAGAACAAAATAAGAGGGTACCCCGGGTAAATTTTAAAAGTTAGTTTTTAAGGATCACCCTAGAGTATAGATTTCAAGAAATGCTCTTAAGCATAACAGTGATTCGTGTGCCTAGATGAGTACGAAGCACAGTGCTTCGGGACAGCTTAATAAGGCATAAAAGATGATAATCAATTACATGAGACTAGAAGTATGATTTTAACAATTTATTAGAAAAAAAGGAGTAACAGGTAAATTAATTATTAACGTTCAAACTTCATCGTAATTGTAATCAAATGACAGGAAGAAATCGAGCGAAACATTATATATAAAAATAACAAATAATTGCACTAATTTGAAATTACAGTTATTAAAATACAACAATTGATCACCCGTACTAATGAGACGAGTTTAAAATAGCTTGACTATGAGTTTATACAATATTTAATTACATATCTAATAAATAATATCTTAACTTACAAATTATGGAAGAAACGTTGTGCCAAACAATAACTATATCTCTGAAATAGTTTCAAAAAATTTGTACTACCCAATGAATTATTTTTAATAAATTTGTAACATTTAGAAATGAATGTCAATATGTCTATTATCACATAGATATCAATATTTACAAAGTAAACAAGAGATTCAATATAACTTAACTAGCAATTTAAGGAAATTGAAGTATTTACACTGGTATTATAATTACAACTTATCGCTAATCTGGTCTATAGATTGGTATTTTTGGTAAAAATTCTATAAGTATTACGTATTCCATCATCGAAGAAGAATCACACTGCTGCTTGCTCAATCGCCAATGTAGGCCCAGCTTATTATACAAATAACTATTTTCCCATTCCAATAGCTTATTCAACGAATGCTGTGTCTAAAAAACAAATTAGTTACATATTTTTTCACTTTAGATGAATTTATAGCAGAGTTTGCATTCTTGAAAAATCATGTTTGCTGTATATTGAAAGGTAAAAATGTATAATAATAATAATAATAATAATATCTTTATTTTTATAGGACCCTATTAAAGGTATAGAAATATAGTCATAAAATTGTAAAACATTGTAAAATGTAGCAAAACACATAACTCTAGATGAAACCATAGTATAGTGAACAGAATACAGAACAAAAAAAAAGGACGAGAATTGCTAATATAACTAAGTACGCTCCTGAAAACTAGTACAACTTAAATATTCATTTACGGAATAAAAGCTGTGACTGATTCAAGTGGCTCGAACTGTACTCTTAAAGAGGTGAATGCTATTAATGCTTTATATGTTTTAGGGAGTTTATTATATAGTTTGATGGACATGACATTGGGGCCATTTGCTACTATTGACAATTTGTGTTGGGGAATTGTCAGATTTTGACTGATCCTTAAATAATGATCAGTAAAGTTATCCCTGGGAATATAGTTGTCGTAATGAGACTTTACATAGGACACACATCTGAGTATGTAAAGGGATGGTATTGTTAAAATATTGAGTTCTTTGAATAGAGTTCTGCAGGAATGACATAGAATTTTAAAGGTCATAGTACTTAAAATCTTTTTCTGCAATCAGTGGCGGTTTTACCACTGGGCACACTGGGCGAGTGCCCAGGGCGGCAAAATTATAAGGGCGGCAACATTTTTTTCTTTTGAATGTTGCTTTAGTCATTTTTATGATTCCGCTAATGCGACAGTTCCATTGAAACCATACGCCATGTAATAATCGATAGATTAACCGAGGAACTGCACAGACGAGGTGAAGTTTACAAGAAATCAGATTAACAATTTGGCTTTTGTTGAGAACTTAATATCTATTAGTGACCAAGATATAGACAAATCAGATGCAACATTAGCAACCAATTTTAGCCAAGATTTAGAAGAGGCACTACTGCCAGAATGCGCTCAGTTCAAAATTCAACTGAACGATTTGACGAAGAAGAAATCTTTAACAATTCTAGAATTGAGCAAGCTGTTGAGGTCAAACAATTTAGCAGTGTACTGCAATATCGACATATGGCTTCAGAATATTTTTAAGCAAACTCGCTACAAACTATTCTGGAGATAAGAGTTTCTCGACCTTGCGACGGATAAAGAATTACTTACAGTCCACAATGACACAGGAAAGGCTAAATTCACTAGCAGGATTAAATATTGAAAGTGAAATTTTAGAAACTATGAAAACAGGCGATATATGTAATCAATGATTTTGCTGTGAAAAAAGCAAGAAAAGTTCGTCTTGATCTTGTATAATTTTTTTTAAATTATTTATTTTTAAAATTTTTGTATCTTCTTTATTTTTAATAAATAAGTGTTATACAGAAAAGTCAATTTATATACCACCCACCTCTAATGTGTAGTGTCCTTTGTTCTTTTGAAATATACAAGAAGAAAAAGTTTAATAAGTATTATTTTTTTTGGGAAACATTTTTTAGGTAGTATATATGTTATATTTTTTAAGAGTAGGGGCGGCATCTTAAAATAGTTCCGGGGCAAGCATGTTAAAACCGCCCCTGTCTGCAATATAAGGATTTTCTTTATGCGACTGCAGTACCCGAACAGATAACACAATAATTAAGGCTAGATTGTACATATTGATTGATTGACTGATTTGCCAGCGTTAAGGTGGGCATTGCTGCCGATTCTGGAGCGTGGAGATTTGTTCCACCACGCAGCCCGATCGCCCGCCGAACGTCCATCTGCAGTCGCCCAGTCGTCTATTACATATTCATGCAGCTCCGCTCAACCGACCAACGGACCATCCCACCGTGTGCTATAACAAACCCCCGATATATACTGCCGGACTGGCAGCATACGCTGGATTGGACATTGGACATGCTTGTTGTCAGCAGCGAGAGCCGCATGAAGCATGGAGTAGGAGTATAGAATGGAGCGTGTAGGTGTTTGTGAGATGTTTCTTCTTATTTTCCTTCTGTCTTCATCAGATGGAAAGTGTAGGCGTTTGTGAGATGCTTCTTTTAGGCTTCTTTTTACTTTCAGGTTTTTGTGAGATGCTTCTTTTTAGTTTCTGTCTGTGATCATCTTCTCTCCTATTCTACTTCTGAATTTTCTGTTTCTGAGTCTGGCAGTGTGTATAATCCTTTCCTAGCTTATTCATAATCCTCTCAATTGTTGTTATCCATGTGTAGCATGGCCTCCCTGTTTTCAGTTTTTTGCTGTTCAGTCGCAGCGCTTTCTTTAATAGGTGTGTCATGTCTCGTCTTTGGACGTGTCCCCAGTATTTCATTGCGTATGATTCTATTCTTTTGATTATTGTTCTTCACCCTAGTAATGTTGACGTTTTCTGTCATTTTTGTGGTTTTCCTGTTTTCGCTAGCAGTTGGATAATGTCCCTTTCAACTCTTCTCAGGCTTCTTCTCGGACCATTAATAGGCTCTTCTTTAAGTTTATTTTCATTCCAGAGGAATCCAGATGAGGTGTCATGTTTCTTAGAAATTTAGCGATGTCTTGTTCTTCCTCGGTGATGATGAGTATATCATCGGCATATGCAAGTACCATGGGGGGGCTTTATCGTTCCATCGTTTCCATTGAAATTCTGATTCTTCTTTATTGTGCTTTCTATCACTTGATCCAGGACTGTGGTGAATAGTCGGGGGGTAGGGGACATCCTTGTTTGACTCCTATATTCTTCATTTTTGATTCCGTCGTCTGTCCAAACCATTGTATTGCAGTGCTTTCGTGTAGGCATGCTTTTATTATCCTGTTTATTAAGTAGTGCGGTACTCCACTGTTGAGCAAAGTGTTGATTATAGCCTCATGCCTTATGGTATCAAATGCCTTTTGGAGGTCAATTGAGACTATATATAGTTTTGTTCCTTCTTTCCACTTTTCTTCCAGAATCCGTCTGGTGGTGTACATATGGTCGTCTGTTGATCTGCCCGTGATAAATGCCGTTTGATAATCTGGTAGTTTGCCGATGTATTTTTCCATTTCTCTGAGGAGGAATTGTGCGTAGTATTTGTACCCTACACTGCAGAGTGTTATTCTTCTGTACAAGCGCGGATCCACCGTTGTGGGCACGGTGGGCATGCCCACAACCCTAATTGAGGTCGATGTTATTTATATCCAATGCCTTTTGTTAGAATTAGAAAAGAAAAACAATGAACCGTGTGTAATTGGGAACGCAGCGCATTACACACACATTGTGAGCGATTATATTAGTACATTTTCTTGCTAGTCGCTCAGTCGCTGCGACCAGCGACAAATGAACCATGTGATCAAATTTTTGTCGTAGTACCCACATAACATCTCATGGATATGTACATCCACAGCATATGCATTAGGTGTTGGAATTTGAATATGTATTGTTAAATATACATATGATATGAAATGTATATTCAGCTACTGATATCCATCAGCGTCATATACACTGTATATTGCTGAAGGTATATACATAATGATTTATACATAACATGTCCATTAAGGTATAATTAAATTATACGCGTACACGAATTTTATCTCATTATCTGATGCGCATGCGCTACTAATTTATGGCATAGTACGTCGGCGCACCATCAGGCATCATTTGTTTACGGATTGTAGTTCGCAACGGCCGGCGCCAGCAGCCATTAAGCGATTAAGCCCTGTGGTGTTGTGTGCACAGTGTTTATGTGTGATGGAAGTTAACTCTTTCTCATTCTCTGGATTTTATATTTGCTTATTGCTATATTATGCTGTTACATTTGCATGAAGCTCCCATGATGTAAGAGTATATTTATTATAATGCAATTCTTTAGATTCGTAAATACATACTCTTTTAGGGTTAGAAAATTTGCAAGTTTCATATCTAACTGATTGTGGCAGGTGTGTGTTTAGTAAAGATGGCGGAAAGTGACAGAGGCCTAAAAATTTGCTGTTATGTCATATTGGGTATGTATTTTATAAATATAGTGAATAAAAATTACATACGTTTATATTATATAACTTACTGATGGTTGAGAATGTTTTAAACATATATGTAGGACATGAGTAACTATAGTAGGTATTATACATATGTTTACAATTTGTTAAACTACCGGAAGGTAAAGAAGTATACGTCAATATTGAAAATTTTAAATATTGTTTAATATTAGGTTATTTTGTAAAGTTTGTGTATGTTTAAAATAGTTATATAAAATATATTTCTTATTAAGCTATCTGTGTTTTATTACCTCTTATATGGATACTATTGGATACCTCTGAAGTAGTTCCCACGAACATCAAAACACTCGAACACTTTCATTCGATGCGTGCTGCTCCAATCGTGCTGGTATCATCGGGATGATTAAAACTTTTCGTTTTAATCATCTGCCGATGATGCCAACATGACTGGGGCAACACGCGTCGGGTGCAGTATTCAATAAGCGTTTTGATGTCCGTGGAAACTACTTCAGAGATATGTAATGTATATTCATAAAATATACGATTGTGTATATGATGTGTGTTTCATATCCAGTGAATGTACATTGCATATGTTTATGTACATTCACTGGATATAAAATAGATATGGAAGTCAGCGACAAACGTATCTGCTGGGAATGTTAATTCCACATCCATTAGATGTACATTAGATATACTATCTCCATCTTGTGGATATACATATCCATAGATTGAAGATACAGTGTATGTACATTGCATATCATTTTGTTATGTGGGTAGTAGTAAAAATACATTGAAATGTAAGCGGAGTAGCGACAAATCGCTTAGAATTAAACACTTCTTTTTTTCTGATGATCACTGATCGGTGATCATTTTGTTTATCGTAAATTATTTTATTCCTTCATTTAATAACAAAAAGTTAAAAATGAATCGCAATATTCTTAATTGTGAAAAAATGGATTTTAGTGAACTTGTAAATATTGATTATAATAAAAATTGCATTTATGTATGCATTAAAAATTTATGGCAATGTATCATTTATTGTAATAAATTAGAGGTTATACTTATAATTTTTTTTGAAAAGGAAGCACATATTGATTATTTTTAGCCAAAGAATATGCCTGAATATTTTGGGATCTTTCTGAGGTAGAAAAAAATTAAAATGTAGGGAAATTCTTGGTCGAAATTATTTTTATCTAAGAACTTCTGAAAACCGGCAGGCGTGTTCTTTGAACAAAAATAATCAACTTATGCCCCGCCAACTGTTTCTTCAAAGTGCTTCCTTTTCCCGTAAAAAAATAACAAAGAAAATAATTTTTTTGTCTTATTTTTTTTCCCGGAGAAGGAAGCACTAAAAAAAACACGACAGACAAGAGATGCTTATTTTTCTCCAAAAAATGAGCCTCAATATTTTCAGAATATTTATGGAACATTTAACCAGACCTTCGCAGATGTTCACAGTTTCAATCGCCTCTAGATCAAAAAATCGAATTCGGGCGGACTGGTGGGGACCCAGGAGAACATTTTCCTCAAGTTTCAGAACAATCGACTGAAGCCCATTTTACTATAAAAAACTGCGGGGTCCTTTCCTAGCTCTGTTGAAATTTAGAATAGATGCAGGCGACTCAGTTCTTGAGCACCATTTATCATCAACAAATTCTACAACAACTTACATAAGCAAAACTATGCAAAACGAACTTATAGATATTTGTAATAAAAATATCCAGGAAACCATTTTACAAAGCGTAAAAAAATCAACGTTTTTCGCTATTCTTTTTGACCGTTTGACGAGACTACAGATATTTCTCATATCGAACAGATGAGTCTATTATTCAGATATTTGAATAATAGTGTTATTACGGAAGATTTTGTATGCTTTTGCGACGCTTATAAAATGCTTCAATGTGAAGAAGGAGATAGCTCAAACGGCACAAAAGAATTACGGTTAACAGGCATCGCATTATCGAAAATCGTGGAAAATCTTTGCCACAAATTTGATGTAGATTTATCTCTCTGTGTAGAGATAGGAACTGACAGCTGTTCAGTGATGGCATCCGACGTAAAAGGTGCTGTTCGGGAACTCTCTAAAAAAGCCATTTACGCAAAACGTTGTCTTGGCCGGGGCGTCATACATTTTGTAAATGTCTCCTTTGTAGGGAGTCCGTAGTCCGACTCGCACTTGGCCGATTTTCAGATGGCCGTGCCCACAACCCATTTTGAGGGCTGGATCCGCGCCTGCTTCTGTAATCGTCCACGTTTTGTGGTGATTTGGTTTTAGGGAGCGGTATCTGTACGGTTGTGTTCCACTCCTCAGGCAGGGGTGTGGTTTCCGTCCATGCGTTGCTGATGATTTCCAGGGTTAGCTGCTTTATTCTGTCTGGTCCATAGTATAGTAGTTCGTTATTTACATTATCTATTTCCGGGGCCGTGTTTCTCTTAGCTCAGGCCATTATTTCTAGTAGTTCGTCTTTTGACGGTGGCTTGCCCAAAGGCCAGTGGTCCATTTCTTGTATTGGTTCTATTTGACTTCTCTTTGCGTTTCCCTCTTCTAGTTTCCTGACCCAATGCTGCAGTGGTATGTATTTTCTTGGCTGCGTATTGTTGTTTCTCCTGTATGTTATGAGATGTCTGAAAGTTTGGTTTAATATCTGTCCTGCTGGATTCTATGTTTTCGAAGAATTCCCTGCATTTTTTCCGTTTGTGCCTCCCCTCTGCGTCTTTTTTTTCTTTTCCCGCTTCTTTCATCTTTTTGTCTATATTTGGTGTATAGTTTTCCTGTGGCCTTTATTTTCTTTAATTTTTTGTAATTTCTTTTCGTGTCTTTTTTTGTTGGGCTCATAGGGCTATTTTGATTTTTAAACCCATTGTTGACCAATTTAGTTCCTTTCCCTTTAATTGTTTTTCTATCTCCTCCTGGTATTTCTTTTTGATTTCTTCGTTCTGTAGCAGTGAGATATTCCATGTGTCATTTACTGTTTTGTTGTATCTTTTTTTTGCTTCTTGTTTCTTTATTACTAGTGTTCCATATAACATTTTGTGATCTGTTTTGACGTTTGTTGCTTGTTTTGCCTTAATGTTTTTGACCCTGTCTCTTATTTTTCTATCCACTAGGATATGGTCTATTTGAGAGTTGAGGTTTCCTTTACTCCAGGTGTTAAGGCAGGTTAGGTTCTTGCTCCATGTGTTTCTAACTGTTACATCGAACAGATGTGCCAAGTTTTTTAGTGAGCTTCCATTATCGTTTGTCCATGTGTGGAGTAAGGTTTTTCCTATGATATTATTGTCTTCATGTGTTTGGTCGTCCTTTCCTATATGCACGTTGAAGTCTCCTAGTATAGTTATTCTTCTAGTCTCTTTAGTGATCTGTCTGAATACTCGTCCTGCCCGTTTGCCGGAGGGCACATGTACTCCTAATATGCATATGTTTTCCTTTCCAATTTGTAAGTCTGCCGTGGTTATGGTTTCGTTTACTTTTCTTGTCTTTATCTGGATAGGGGTGTTCCGTCTTATTGCCCATGCGACTCCTCTGCTGGTTTTTTCTTTGTCCCCTCAGCTTAGATGCCATTTGTAGTTTTGAGTAAGTGCGGTTCCGTCTATCATGTGTGTCTCTTGTATGCATGCAATGTATATGTATTCCATCATAAGAGCCGATTTTTTCTCTTTTCGCTCTCGTTATGCAGCCTCTGACATTCCATGTTGCCAGAATGATGTCATCGTGTTGTAATTCTTGACTGTTGGCTTCTTCTGTCCTTTGTGATATTTGGTACATGTTTATGTGCGTTGCTTCCTCTAATTCTGGGTGGGGTGTTATTGCCCCAGTTCGAGGATATGTTTCTTCTGGTTGTTCTGCTTCATATTTTTCTTGTGCAATAATCACGCTATCGTAGTGATTTCTTTCGTTTCCGTGCTTCCTATATACTATCTCTAGTGGTGTGTTCTCTCTTCCCTGTTGGTTAGTAGGATGGAAGATTATATGCTCTCCTTCTCTTGGTGTACTATTATTGTCCTGTTTTTCATATATGCTGTTGCAGCAATTGTTTCCTGCCCCCCAAAAATCCTTCTCTTCTAAGATCTCGAATGAACGCATTTATTTTTCCCGTATTAGAGTTGTATTTGTTGTAACGGGGTGCTAGTTCATGGATGGATGCCTGCATGAATGGCATGAAATAATCTAAGTGATTTTCGATATAATCAGCTACGTGTTTTCGTTGCATTGGTATGTGCCTGTGATGTTATATTTTCTCCCTCCAGTTGGTGGCTTAATGCTCCATATAGGCAGTTTCCGTCGCCGTCGATTTTTTGTACCAGTAATTGGTGTGTTCTTGTTTCAACGTCCTGTATTAGTGTGTCCATTTTATTTCCTTTGTTTTTCAAGACCTATATTAACTTGCTGTAAGAGAGTCTTTTTATTATGTTATTGGTATCGTGGTAAAACAGCTTTTTACAGCGAGTTGCAAATGAGAAAGAGGAGGTGTAAAAAAATTGTTTTATTTACATTTGTACACAAATGTGTAACTTGGGACCATTTACACATTACAAATTTACTGTTTTAAAGCTAGACTCAACGTCCACATATGTGTACAAATTATATCTGCAACCTATAGTGGTGGATCAAACAATAAGCCTCGGATCATAGCTCAGGGAAAGCCAATAGATGGTTTCACATGCCTAGTTTTGCCTTTGTACACGTTTGTGTTACGTGGGTCTGACAAGGATATACTCCAGAAAGTATGAAATCATAATTTTGCTGTTATAGTATTTGAGAGAGCACAGAATTTTACAGATTTATATTCACCACTCTTCGTCTACAGTCCACTTGGACTTGATCCGCCTGTCACATAAAAATATAGGTGTGATTACATGGTTAGCGAATTTGATTTGTCAACACCAACCTTGCTCAACGTTTTTGCATGCCATAATATATAAAACAAAAAATATGTATGAACTATTTGTATCGTATGATCTATATTAACTAACATTTTTTATGTGTATGTTTTAAAAGTGATTTGTACAGTGTTCTGTGCTCTCTCAAAACCAAGCTTTTGTTTGTGTTAAAACTGAACTTTATACTACTTTTTTTTATATCAAACTGCTCATAAAGAGTTCACCTCTTCCATTATTTGGACAGTTGTGCAACATAGTTGTCTGGAAACTGGAAATTTGTATTTATTCCCTGCATTTACTGCATCTAAAGAATAAAAACTTATCACGTTTAAAAAAAAAACGGATCAACAAAAACTGAATTGTATTTCATATCTTATCTACAGCTGAGGTCAGGACTAACTTTTTGTGCAATTAAAAATATTTCTTTGATTAAGTGTCCTTCATCAGAAACTGACACCAATCCAAAATGCCTAATAATGCAAATTGCATGAAATGTAATGGCATATATGATACTGATAAGGAGCCCCTTGCTGTATGCGATAATTGCAACTCAGGACTATGTCAGCAATGCTCAAAACTAACCACAACAGAACTAAGAGCCGTTGCTCTCAAAAAAAGAACTATATCATTCTGGTGTACCGACTGTAAACCTGCTCTTGCTCCCATATCAGCAGCAGCAATAAAAAATGAAATTCGTAATGTTGTACAGGAACAACTTCAAATTCACTCCACAGAAATCACAAATAAGCTAGAAACCTTCCTCTCTAATATCAAAGAATCTAATGTGGATTTGGTAAAATTTTTGACCGAAAGGCCATTGTCGACCTCTGACAAGAAACAGGCTAATAAAAATTCCTCAACAAGTGATCCAAACGACACGATTTCTCTAAAAAACCTAAAACAACAAGTTGACATTTTAGAAAAGGAGATGAAAGTATTGAATAATTCCCTAGGTGAAATTCGTGCCAAAGTTCTAGAACCAATGAAAACTACAACACTCTTAACCACTCCCAAATCACCTCAAACTAATGGACGCACACCAAATGAAGGCTTTCAAGTACAAAGGAAAACTAATTCTTCTCAAAATACAAACATAAACTCTAAACCTTCTCGAATACTTAACTCTCAAGCCAGATCCAGTAGCACTACGCCAAATGCCATTAGAGGAACAAGAAAACTAGGAAACTCAAAAATTTCTGCAGCTGTTATCCCTCAAAAAACCGCCATCTTTGTTGGCAAGGTATCAAAGGATGTCTCAGTAAACGACATGCAGGATTATCTACAGGCTAATTTCAATAATGAAACGTTTGTTATTAAAGAATTACGTGCCAGATCTGGAGAATATAATAGTTTTCGCATAGACGCCAAGAAGAGCCTTGAGGATCAGCTGCTAAATCCAGACCTATGGCCAGAAGACCTAATCATCCAAAAATTTGTATTTTTTCGACGCAGGCCCTACTAACGCAAATAATGTTCGTCCTATCAATTTATCGAGTCGTAAAAATAAAAAAACTCAACATTACAAACAAGTGATAAACATCTTCCATTTAAATATACAGTGCCTACGCAATAAAACTTTAGAGCTTGAAGCCTATCTAAATGATTCAGTCTCCTATCACTTTCTCTGTTTAAATGAACACTGGCTGAATGAGGAAGAAATTAATTCTATAAATGTGGAGGGCTACACACCAGTATCTTCCTTCTGTAGATTGCATAGAATACACGGAGGTGTAAGTATTTTTGCCCAAAACCACCTTAAATGTTCACCGTTAACCTTTGATATTAATAGTTTGTCCTGTGAAATTCATTGTGAGATGGCTGGCTTACTGTTTGATGATTACCAAATTGTCACGGTATACAGATCACCCCTAGGAAACATTAACATTTTCGCAGAAAAGTTAACCCTACTTCTTGATAAACTTGCACTCACAGGAAAGAGAATCTTACTAACAGGTGATTTTAACATTAAGTTCAACACTCGGGACCCACAGGCACAGCAAATTAGTATAATTTTTCACTCTTACGGATTGAGACAAACTGTCTTTACGAATACAAGACAAAATTCTTGCCTTGACAATGTTTTCACAAATTGTGAATTAAATACAATACTGGTTGAAACTTGTGATCCAAATCTTTCCGATCATCTCGGTATTTCTATACAGATTAGACAAAAAAAAAACAACATAGGTAGTAAAACTAGAATTAATTATAGGCCGATTACCGATCATGGACTTTTGCAGTTTTATAACTTAATTGAACACACAAACTTTGATTTTATACATGAGGCTAATTTACAAACTGAAAATAAATGCGAACTGTTTTTGGATTGCATAAGAAACGCTAGTGAAATCTCCTTTCCATTAAAATCAAAACTTGTTGATCTCTCTTGTAACAAGTCTAAGCTGAACTGGTTTAATGATGACCTTAGAGCTATGAGAGATTATCTGAACTTTCTTAGAAGATCGCACTTAAGCGATCCTAATTTTATTACAAAAGAATATCTTAACTCGTATAAAGCACACTATCGTACTGAACTCAGTAAAGCTAAAAAACATGCTCATGACAACTATATAAAAAACTCCTCCAATTCTCAAGCAGCCTTTTGGGACCTCATAAAAAGTAATAAAAAACATCATCATAGTGAGTCTCTGACAGCAAACGAGTTCAACATTTATTTTACTGATATTGCAGATAGCATTATTAGCGAACTCCCAGAAACAAATCAAAATCACCTGAAATATTTTAAAAAGACAAATAATGCTTCAAATTTCAAATTTAGGGAAATTACCTACAACGAAGTTCGTGACATAATCGATAACCTTAAAAACAGCAAAAGTCGGGACGCTTATGACATCAATGTAAAACTTATCAAAAGTATTAAAAACTTAATTATAATCCCCTTGACAAACTTGATAAACATGTGCATTAAAGATAAAGTATTTCCCAACGTTTTAAAACTTGCAAAGGTAATTCCCATTTATAAGATGGGTTCATATGACGATGTTAACAACTATAGGCCAATTTCATTAGTACCAATATTAGCAAAAATTTTTGAAACAGCATTAAAAAATCAAATTAATGAATATTTCGAACATAACAACCTATTTCACTGCTGTCAGTATGGTTTCAGGAATAAGCGATCCACAACTCTCGCAATTAATAATGTTATTCAAGTTGTCCTTGATACATTTGAAAACAAGAAATATACAACTGCTAGTTTTTTTGACTTATCTAAGGCCTTTGATTGTGTCTCACATGAAATTCTTACAGACAAATTATTAGGTTATAATTTTCATCCTGACAGTGTGGCACTTATTAATTCTTACTTATCTAATAGATTTCAATATGTTAACTATAACCTATGCACTTCCGAAAAACGTAGGGTTACTCATGGTGTTCCTCAAGGTTCTGTGTTGGGTCCCATACTATTTACGATATTCATCAATGACCTTGCCAATTCTGATGATAATACGAACTTTATACTGTTTGCAGATGATACTACTGCACTAAACACTAACCTCACACCTGATGATCTAAAACAGACGGTCACAAACACGGAAGAACATATTTGCGAATGGTTTTTAACCAATAGATTAAAACTGAACGATGACAAGACACAATCATTAACATTTACATTGCGAAACAGGGATCAAGAAGAACAAACTGATGCATCCGTGAAATTTCTAGGTGTGTACTTAGATTCACTATTAACCTGGGAAGAACATATTACAAAACTGTCTACCAAACTTTCCAAAAATATCTATTTCCTTCGCAACCTTGTCAACACAGTATCCCCGAACTACCTACTGACCGCTTATTATGGTTCTTTTCATGCCAATATGTTGTATGGAATTTTAAACTGGGGACACTCAGCGCATGCTTCCAATATTTTTGGCTTACAACGTAGATGCATTCGCATACTATCTCATCTTAGATACAGAGATGATTGCAAAGGCCAATTCATTAATCTCAAGATATTAACTATGCCTTGTGCTTATATCCTCGAGTGTTTACTTTATCTTAAACAAAATGAACATCAATATGTAACGCACAGCCAAATCCATGAATATACCACAAGGAATAGCGATAAAATTAATGTCAATTTTCTTCGTCTTACGAGATCTAGAAATGGAACAGGTTATTATTCTGCCAAATTTTATAATGCTCTTCCTCATTCAGTAAAAAACTTGAACTTCTTGCAATTTAAAAATAAAATGAAAGGTTATCTAAAAACTAAGGCCTTCTATAGGTTTGAAGAATTTATTGAGAATGATTTCTCAGATTTAATTTAACAGGCACTGTATATTCACGACCTCATATTATTACCCTTACTTAATTTCTTAATTGGTTTATATAATTTTATACGACTTTTAATCTTGTGTGTCACTCTTGTGTGTCTTATGTAATTTTGTGACTTATCCATTTTTAATATGTTTTACATCTACTATATTGTCCAATATTTTGACGTGTGTAAGCATTGTATTATGTATTTTGACACCAATAAATTATTATTATTATTATTATTATTATACGAGGCAGTGTAGTACAGCTAGGCAGTGTTATAAATTGCTTAATTCTAGTGCATATTTGAACAAATTATTAGTTTTATTACTGTGTTTGAGTGATTCTTTGCAATTAATTGTTTAAAATGGCATTTTGGAGGCTTTTCGATAGTAGTGACAATGAAACAGACGATTTTGATACAGAACCTATACAATAATTTGGTATAGTCATAAAAAGTCATAAAAAGTTGAAGGGTATAAAGACATGTTAATTTTTTTTTTATTTTCGCTTAAATTTTGGCCACTCCCCATGGGCCTTAACACGTTCAGTGCGCATGTCGGCTCTGGCCGCCATCTGTGAATGTTAGGTAGTGCGCGTGACGGCTTTGGCCGACATAATAATAATAATAATAATAATAATAATAATAAAGCGACTTTATTCATTCTTAAAAAAAAAAAAAATTAAATACAATTGAATACAGTTAATTATATTCATACATAATAGAATGAATTGGCGAAGTCTCACCCAAAATGGGCGCTTTTAAACTTAACCAGACTAACGACTAAGTATTTCAATAAATCAGTCTGAGCTCAGCATTAGGGGTAGGTCACCAAATATAGAGCAGCAGTCAACGTGTTAAAGGAGTCAAATTTTCAAGATCTTGTATCGTTTTCGTTATAGCGTCAAAAAGTTAGGAATCAATGTATATAGTAACTAAAAAAAATATGAAAGAAATAAAAGAATTTTTATCCGCGCCCCAGTGTCCCTAAAATATATAAAAGCAGCTCTTTGCTTGAGTAAGTGATAGGCTACCTAATATTATTGTACTAATTGCCTTTATTTAATATAATATACATATTTTATCAATTACTCAACCCAGAACTCACCACGAAGAGATGGCTGCTTACCGAGTTCCATCCACCCCTTCCTCCCTTTTTCGGCTACTTGTACTTATTCTCATCGTAATTAACCTAACTTACTTATTACTCAGTTTTGCTTTTTTTGGATCTATAGTGTAGTATTGATTTTTGTTTTCAAATGATGGTAGATCACTCCTCGCATCAAATTTTACGCGAATGTACCCGTCTCTTGAGTCATGACCACAAACTTTGCCTGATGCTTCAGTGATGATCTTTATACATCGCTCGACAACTTGAGTGTGACATGGAAATTGTTTAATGGTGATGGCAGATTTGCTCTGAAGTGCTGTTATTAAATCGTGGGTAGAAATATTCATTGTAAGAGGCGGTTCGGTTACGGTACATTTGTTCCAGTCAATTAAATCGATATAGTCCTTAGCATCCCAGTTGAGAGCAGGTATTTTAAATACTCTTACATTTCTTGGATCTCTCGAATTCCTAGCCTTCAAAATGCAACGAATCCCAAGTTCTCTTACATGACTCCGAGAATCTGTGATCATGGCTAACAAAATGTTTTCGGGGTGTCCAAAATAAGCGTTTGTGCTAATAACGTTGTCAATAATCTGCTCTATTTATTTTAATAAGTCACAAAATAAGAATTTTTTCTTGAGCACGTAAGAATACTTTTCAATTCACAATATCGACCTACAGTCCTCGTAATTAACGTGAAACTGAATAAACACATTAAACTTGCATTTTCCCACATACGTACGGGTCGAAACTCGTCACTACGATGCAATAGGCGGTTATTACCAGGACCGAGCTAAGTGTGGATGAAGCGTAAAAAATGTTTTTAGGTTGGGGCACGGCTAAATATTAAGATAAAATTATGAGATTTGATTGGTGATTTAGACCCATTATTTAAAAAGTATTTACGACTATACCAGATCCAAAATAATAAGTTTACAAAAATTTTATTTTAAGGCCATTGGGGCGCGGTTAAATTTCATTTCAAACTTTTCATAAAAATACAGGACATTTGTAAAGTTATTTTACAACTTTTTTTTGCTATACCAAATCAAATTTCCAAAAAGAAAATTTTTTCAATCGTTTTCGGCCCGCCCTACTATACAAGCGGAATTTGAAAATAAAGACTTACACGTTCAAACTCAAAGGGTTATTTTGAATATTTACTCGTGTTTAAAAGGCAAAATAATTCATTCTTCATATAATCAAATTGTGAAGAGGATTTGTGAATTTAAACTTAGCCGTACTACAATTTATAGGGTTATTAGAGCTGAGGATGTAGTTGATTATTCTGTTAAACGGAAAAGAGTTGGACAAAAACTTTAAAAACTTGATAACACGTCTAAAGATGTCATTCATCGATTTGTGTATGACTTTTACAATGAACAGAAGGTGCCCACATTAGAAATAATTAGGGATAAGTTACGCGACTATCTAGATTATAACTATAAATCATTAGATACTTCGTGAAACGTTTTGCTGGATTGAGGTTTTAGTTACAAAAAATTGGACAAACGAATGCTAGTTATGAAATCAGCACGCATCATTCATCATTGACACGAGTACCTGCATAAAATAAAAGAATACCGAGATGCAAATAGAGACACAATCTATCTTGACGAAATATGGTTTGACACCCATGATGTAGTTCAATACGGTTGGGTAAATAACACCAAAAAGTGTAATTCAAGTGTTCCATGTTCTAGGGGAAAAAGAATTATAATTCTACATCAGAGTTGGGTAAAGTACTCTGACAAAGTGCTTCAAGTACCAAGCACCAAACACTTAGTTAGAGCGCCTTAAAGCATGAAATATCAAGTACTTTTATTTATACCAAAAAAACAGCAGCATCAAACTTGGAGCAAGGAATGTCCAGCTTATTTACGGAACCTAGAAATGAAAAAAAGTAAAACTGATTTTTTAGAAATATCAAACCTGAACAAAATAACATAAACAATGTTGCACCAAAAATAGAACAAAAGGGAATGAAAAACACAAAGTCCAATTTTAAAATAATACATCAGAATCTACAATGTCTTAAAAACAAAATCGAGGAGTTAGAAATACAGTTAACTGATGAAAATCCAGATGTAATCTGTGTAACAGAGAGCTGGTGCCAAGATCATGACATTAACTATATTAGTATACTAGACTACACTATAGGAGGATATTTTAATAGACAAAGCTTTCTGCATGGTGGAGTAATAGTGCTTATCAAAAATTCTCTTAAATTTGTTGAAATTCCTGAATGTGCTAATTTAAGTATAGACAAGACATTTGAATGTGCCGGTGTAAGTGTTACGAAAAACAATGAATCGATTTGTATATTATGTGTTTATAGGGCACCAAATAGTGACTCTGATTTATTTTTTGATAAATTTGAGAAATGTTTGAATAAAATATGTCATAAAAATAATTTTGGTAAAATAATTGTGTGTGGAGATCTTAACATTGATTATTTATCTGATTCGCAAGACAAAGTTAAACTCATTGACCTGGTAAACTCTCTCTATTTAAGCCCAGTTTTTAATGAAGCAACGAGGATAACTGCATCGTCCGAAAGTGCTATCGATTACATTTTTTCAAATTTTAATAACATTATAACAAATAAATATATTATTCACAATGGCATATCTGACCACTCTGCACAGGTAATTTCATTTCCCATAACAGATGAAAACAAGTACACATCGTATAAAAGTCGATCATTTTCAAACAAAAACATTATGTTGTTTAAGAATTATCTTGCAACAGAAGACTGGCATGATATTACAAACCCTATTAGAGACGTTGATACAAAATTTAGCATATTTAACAACATACTTCTATATTACTATGATCTCAGTTTTAAACTTATTACAAAAACAAAACATAATTTTTGCAAAACAAAAAATTGGATAACACCAGGTTTAAAAGTATCGGCATCAAATCTTAAAGATTTATTTATTAAGAAAAATCAGGGGTTAATTACGCTAAACTATTATAACACATACAAAAAAATTTATCGACGTACTATCAGACAGGCTAAGCAAATGTATTACAACAATCAAATACTGCACTCTGACAATAGATCAAAAATCGTATGGAATATTATAAGTTCATCACTAAAAAACTTTAAATCGCAAATAAATGAAAATAGAGTTGTAAATGAAGTTGAAATAGTAGATAAGAAAGAAATAGCCAATGCATATAACAATTTCTTTGTAAATTTGCCAAAAAATATAAAAAATAATAAACAAAATGATACCAATATTGAAAACTATACATATAGATCCAATTTCACAGAGAAAACAATTTTTCTAGAGGCAGTCACTGAATCTGAGGTTATTAGCATATTAAATGACTTAAAAAGCACAAACTCTACTGGTCCAGATCAATTCTCTACCTCAATTATAAAAAAATGTGCAGTCCAGCTAGCTAAGCCGCTATGTCATATAGCCAATATTTGTATCTCCGAGGGTTGCTTTCCAAGCATGTTAAAAATCTCTAAAGTTATTACACTATATAAAAAGGGAGATCAAAAACTACTCGCCAACTATCGTCCAATTTTGCTCTTGTCAGTGTTTTCTAAGGTGATTGAAAAAATTCTAGCTAAAAGAATTACAAAATTTTTAGAAACCAATAATCTCTTAGCAAACACTCAACATGGATTTAGGCATAAAAAATCGACAATGTCAGCCTTACTGAATATCTTGGATATCATTTATAGACAACTGGACAAAAATAACAAAGTGGTGGCTCTTTTTGTAGATTTATCAAAAGTCTTTGATTGCGTAGACCATGAAGTTCTGTTGAAAAAAATGGAACTCTATGGCCTGCGTGGTAAATGCAACGATTTACTAAGATCATATCTAACTAATCGAAAGCAGTTTGTTAACTATCTTGGTCAAAATTCGGATGAGCTTGCAGTAAACGTTGGGGTTCCTCAGGGAAGTGTTTTGGGTCCATTGTTATTTTTATTATATTGCAACGATATAGATGAATATCTATCTATATCTCATTGCGAGTTTGCGGACGATATGACGCTGATTGCATACAATAAAGAACAGGATGATGTAAACCAACAGCTAAATAGCAACTTACTAGCTTTATTTAATTATCTTAGTAGTATTCATTTAAATATAAACCAAGAAAAAACGCATATCCTACAGTTTCACCCACTTACTGCCAATTATACGAGCAGCCCCCTAATTAAGTTGAATGGTAAATCTATTGAACAAAAAACAAGTTTTAAACTACTTGGACTGCACATAGATTTATCACTAACATGGCGAGATCATGTAAATTATGTATGCAAAAAATGTGCAAGTACTTGTTTTGCATTAAAAAGGCTTTCCACCATTACTAATAAAAATATCATAAAGACCTTTTATTACTCTAATTTCGAATCTGTTATGAGATATGGAATTATCGCATACGGATGCTCATCAGCAGCAAATAGAGTTTTCCTAATGCAAAAAAGAGCGATTCGCTGTATGTTTGGGTTGAAATATCGAGAGTCATGTAAACAAATTTTTATCAGAGAACAAATACTCACTTTCCCTTGTATATATATATTTGAAATTTTAAAATTTGTGAAACAGAATATATCGAGTTTTAACTTACAAAATAACTATCACAATTATAATACCAGACATGGTGAAAATTTGCAATATGATATACACAGATTACAACTATATAAGTCAAGTCCATACTATATTGGTGCCAAATTATATAACAAACTACCAATGAGTGTTAAAAATGTTAGTTTAAACAAATTTACTTCTTATGTCAGAAAACTACTATTATCCAATGCTTTTTACTCTGTCAACGAATATCTTTTTCATGTTTTTTAACTAATTATTTTACTGTAATCTTTTTCCTTTTAATTTTAAGTCAACTGAACAAGTGTTCATTAGACTTACCCTATATCGTGTACTATGATCTCTTGGGTTAATAAATGTATTATTATTATTATTATTATTATTATAAAAGTGCTTCAATTACGAAGTACAGTACTTGAAAAAGTAAAGTACCAAGTACCAAGCCCTCGTTTATTGAAATGGGGAGTATAATACCTATGAATAAGATGGACTATGAGATTAAAAAACAAAGGCAATATTATCTTCACACCCACATCATTCACATGATATAACGATCATGAAAAATTCAGGGAAAATAAACGCTCTAAAAGAAAATTATTTATATATGTATTACTTTGAATACTAAGTAGTGTAGGTAAAAGAGTAAAATCTATACTATAATAATAGTGCTAGTGGAGTGTGGAGTAAAAATAAATTTCTTAAAAAGTGTTTGGAGAGGACACACATTACATGAAAAAAACTATTTACGTCAAATTAGTTGAGTTTTTGCTATGTTGTAGTTTGTAGTTCAAATCGGTCTGAACAAAAAGTTCCTTTGACAAAACTGTTTTGCCGGTAGACTGTGGATCAATACTGTATTCAATGATCATCAATGATTTCTCAAAACGTAATGATGATATTTAAAAGATATCTGCTGGTAATGAATAACCGAGTTATTAGTCGAGGAAATGAAGCCCCACCTGATTTTTATGTGAGAAGGTGCAAAATTTTTCTAAAGATGTATAGAACAAAGCCAGGGTAACGGTAACTGGTGCTTTTTCGATTTCTGGTCGTAAACCGGGAGAAAAGTATGATCTTTCCGGTCACCAACAATTTTTTCTAAGTTGATTCCTTATTTTAGACAATTCTAAGCATTTTTTGTCTCTTGACATTTTTTACCTAACCTCACCCTTCTCAAAATATAAACATTAAAAAAAAAGAACGTTTATTTAAGCTTTCTTTTTTCAAAAAACTAGTAATTACGATTATTTTTGGTCATTGATTACACAGCGCTGCAAAAAAAAAGTTCAGACCCAGAAACCAGACCTACCAATCTTCATGTATTTTGACCTCCTGAATTCAATGCTGCCATCAGAATTTCTTTTTATCTTAGATTTTATCTTTGAAATAGCACTCTCATATTAGAAAAAACCTAAGATTAAAAAAAAAACAACGATAAAATTAAATTCTGATGGCGGCATCAAATTCAGGAGGTCAAAATACATAAAGATTGGTAGGTCTGGTTTCTGGGTTTGAACTTTTTTTTTGTGGCACAGCCCCACAAAAAAAAGTTCAGAACCAGAAACCAGACTTACCAATTTTTATGTATATTTTGACCTCTTGAGTTCGATGCAGCCATCAGAATTGTATTTTATCGTTTGGTTTTTTTTATCTTAGATTTTATCTTTGAAATAGTACTTTTATATTAGATAAAATCTAAGATTAAAAAACCCAACGATAAAATTAAATACTGATGACGGCATCAAATTCAGGAAGTCAAAATACATAAAGAATGGTAGGTCTGGTTTCTGGGTTTGAACTTTTTTTTGTGGTACTGTGTTATCAATTAGAACATTGGACTTTATAATTTTGACAATTCTAAGCATTTTTTATCTCTTTACATTTATTACCTAACCGTTTATTTTTTAACGCTTACATCTCGAGAAGAGTGAGGTTAGGTAAAAAATGTCAGAGTCAAAAAATGCTTGGAAATGTCCAAAATATAAAATCCAGTGGTTCATTTTCAACTTAAAAAAAATTGTTGGAGACCGGAAATAGCGAACTTCTGTCCCAATTTACATCCGCAAATCGAAAAAGCACCAATTCCCATGACCCTGACTTTGTTCTATACATTTATTTTTATTTTATTTTTTATTTTAACGTCTTATTTATTTTAACGTCCTGGCGAAGTTTAGCTAAAGCTATTCCACCACTTAACCATGACGGCGAAATGAGATACGGTCACTCATCCAAGTAATACCATTATTTGGTCTTATATGAATATGAATGTGCCACAACTTCCAGTTTTGCCCGAAGTGAAGTGACGCCAAATTACACTTTTCAAATTATTTACTTTCCAAAGTAATTTAAGCACTTTCGAAAGTAATTGAAGCCCTCTGAAAGGGCTTTAAAGCCCCAAGTACTTATGCAAAATAATTCAAATGTCAAGTACCAAATACTCTCTCTTAAAAGTAATTGAAGCACAGTGCTTGAAGCCCTAAAAGTTCTTTAAGTACTACTCAAAGCACTTTACCCAGCTCTGTTCTACATGCTGGAAGTAAAAACGATTTTATTCATCATCATCCGACTACCACGAGGATATGACAACTGAATTATTTGAGAAGTGGGCAAAAGAACAGATATTAAAAAATATCTCACCAAATTCTGTAATTGTTATGGACAATGCGTCATACCATTCGCAGCAACACACAAAAGTTCCGAATACCAACACAAGAAAAGGCGATATCATTGAATTTATGAAAGGTAACGGCTTGGAAATACCAAAAAAAACTTTATTAGAACAGATTGGAAAGCAAACTTTTAAAAAGGTACATGCCGTTGAAAAAATTTTTGAAGCACACAATCATACTATTTTACGTCTGCCCCCATATTATTGCGTTTTCAACCCCATTGAAATGGTGTGGGTTGATGTAAAAACAAGACTACATCAATATAATCAATCTCCACAATTAAGTGAGTCTGACTTAAAGAATATAAAGATAATAGTAGATGAAACAGGCAAAAGTGATATATGGGGAAGTGCGTATCTCATGTGATAAAAAAGGAAAATGAATATTCTATATTACCACCTATCAATTCAATTATTATTAATGTAAATACCGATTCAAGTTCTGAAAACTCGGATAGTGATTGTTTATTTAAAGTTCATAGACAAAGCTTTTTTGAAATGTGTTTATTTAATGTCGACTTATTTCCGCTACTGAGACCAATTACCGGTGCCAGGAAACGAGTTCTCCTTTTAAAATTTTGCCGAGTCTTTCCTTTATAGACTAGTAGAAATTTTCTACCTGCCTAACATCACGATACTGCAAAGTTCATAGTATAATGGCCTAACATTTAATAAACAAGGCAGTCACTGCTTTACACCCCTTCGAAAGGATTATATACACCATCTATGCGACTCCCGCTTAAAATTACATAACTTTGCCGCTAGAAGATAGAAAGAGAGGTAGGTCACTAGACAATAGACGTAGCCTTAATATATCATTTATGTGACTTATCAAATGTGATAAACATATTTTTTCATTAACCTCTTCTATCGAATGAAGGTATTATAGAGATTCCTTTCTTTAACAATTAAAAAATTATTATTTAGTATTTAAAGCATTTTTACATTTCTACTGCCGCTGCATATGTCCCAAGTTTTCGTTTTTATGCTGTCCCAATTGATCATATATACTATACAAAACTACGCATATCTTATCGTTTTTTTGGTCTTTTTTTACTGCACTAATAGAAGTAAATGATGTCACACAGCTGTTAATATGAGAACACGTTCTTGGTTAATTTTGAAGTCTGTAGAGACTGCAGAAAATTGTAGTTTTTTGCATTTTATTCAAAAAATAAAATGACCCCATTCATTAACAACCTACATCTGGTTATGTTAGAGAACAAAGAGTTCATAGATATATTTTCATTTTTATAGGTTTTGTCTTTCATACATGACTTTTTGTGTTTGTGAAATCCTATAAAAACACTTTTTTACTATAACTATATGCAAACAAAAAATCATTTACAAAAAAGTATGAATGTGGTTCTATTTAATTATTTAAAAGTTGTATGAATTTAACTTTATTACATTTTTTAATTAAAAATGCTGGACATTTGGAATCGTCAACTACAACTTAGAAGGCTTGTAAACATGAAGATATCAGAATGAGATGGGGAAATAGGGAAAAGAAATAGAGTGTGTCACACTCACTCAGTATATTGAGAATATCTTTGTTGTTTATCAATAAATGATGAAAATTCAAAAATCGTTATATTACAAGAACTTCAAACTATAACAATTACTCTTTGAATTTTTTCAATACCTTCCATACCATTATTTAGAATGTATCATAATATACTTAAAATATTTTTTTCATTTTGGCAGAAACAAAAGTACAAATAATGCCGGAGCTACGAGCTAATATTTACCAAATATTCATCCATATATCTAATGATAATTTTGAAACCATTATTTTCAACAAGCTTTCTACTTTAAAGCTTTTTATAGCTAAGGAGACATTCTATATAAATTTGTGGTTTTTTCAATTTTCACCTTCTAAGGCGATAGTCACCGATATTATCAGACCAATTTAAGAGGTCGATACACACCCCAAATAGTACCCAATAACATATTGGATACATTTTTACCTTTCATATACAGGGAACATCAAAATAAGCTTCAATATTGACTCTCCTCTATGACATATTTGTTGAATTAAAAGAAAATATGTTTACCCTTTTGCTAAGGCAAATAACAGGCCATAATGAACAACCCAGAGTGCAGCAACAACAAAGGCATCCACAAAAAAGCCATTTAACATTAACGGGAAGAGTTTTTTTCAAAATACCATTGATGCGCATGACAGTTTCTTTAAATTCCTCTGGAGCTACTCTTGAAACTAAACCACTGGGGAATTCGGTACTAAATCTATTACTTAACCCAAATCTGAAAAAAGATGCATAAATTAGCATAATGAAATGATCGAACACGTAACACATAAAATCAATGAAATGCTGGAGATAAATGAAGCATTTAAAGTTCCAATAGTTCATTTATGAAAAAGGGATAATTTGTATACATACACGGTCATGTTGCCAGCACCCCGAATGACCACCGGATCAGGGACCAAAGATATATCGGCAGGTTCAATTTCCTCATTGTTTTCTATTTCTTCTTCATAGTATATTGCATCAAAACCTTCCATGTGTCTGCAAAATGAATGGTAAAATACTACTTAAATAAAGCAACAGTGGAAACCACATGCAATCAGCTTTAATGGATGTTCGTAAAACTCACCTTAATTAATAGTTACAAAGCTAAATGATTCCTATTCAATGTTAGACAAATAAGAGCACTGGGATAAGAGATAATTTTTTAATTTCTTAATTAAATTCTTTGTTTACTTCCTATTCTGCAATCCATGGTTGTTAAAGTTGATAAATCCTCTGCACAAACGCCATCTACTGCTACCTGCGACCTGCTCAAGTGCAAAGACTTTTAATTGGAGGGGTGTCTCTAGTACCGGTTATAATAACTGTGTTTTATATGATCGGATTCACTAGGCAGGTCCGTACTCAGGACTGTGCCGACTCTCAGCAGCGCATGTGTGCGAAACCCATGAAATGCTCTTTTTTTCTGGTATTTCCGTAAATCGAAAAAAGATAGCTCGCTTCCGCTTGGCAATTATTGAGAAAAAGAAAACGCGAATTAAATTATTTAATTTTTGATTCAATATTTTTTACAAGATGGCTGCCATTTAAAAAAATTTTAAGTAATAATACATATAGGTAATATTATTTTTAATTTCAATGATTGGCGTTAACATTTCATTAAGCTCCAGGGGCGGCGCGGCTCTCTGTTCGTACCTTTAAGAAATTCTCAAACTTTTAAAAGACGTTGCTATATAATCATGCAGCTGGTCAACTCAGCAAGTTTTACTGTTTTGCTATAAATTTTTCAGTGAGTACCTACATTCTATGCGTTCCATACTTTTTCTCATATATATAAACGATATTCACAGATCCGATGCGAATGCTCAATTTATCCTCTTTGCTGACGACGCCACCATATTAGAATTCGACAGTTCCCTAGACATTGTAACATTTGTAACTGAAAATATGGAAAGAACCCAATCAAATATTAAAAACTGGTTTTCAACAAACAAATTATGCCTAAACGAAAGCAAGACCCAGTCACTCAATTTCTCCTTGAGACAAACGAATGATAACCAAAATAACGCGGACACGATAAAATTCCTGGGTGTACATCTAGATCCTGTATTAAAATGGGACAAACACGTTGTTCGCCTCTCAAGTCAGTTATCAAAAAAAAAAAAAATGCTATTTCATACGCAACCTGTCTGCCTCTGTGTCTCAAGATGTTCTAATAACCGCATGTGATAGTTTTTTCCATTCAATAATGACATACTCAATACTTAATTGGGGACACTCAACCCATATACACCATTATTCTTTAGCCTGCAACGAAAATGCATTAAAATTATTGCAGAAATTAAGTATCGAGATCACTGTCGTGAGCATTTTGTTAGGATTGCTGTGCTAACGGTACCATGTGTTTATACAGGGTGCGCCAAAGTTCTGATTTTGGTCGATTACGGCTGTATTTGAAATGGTGGAAATATATTGTCTATAGATTATTTTCTTGATTTTCAATTCTGAATAACCAGAAAATATGTACAATTATACAGGGTACTCCGTTTTCGTTGTCCGAGCAACAACTTCGTTATTTTAAATGGAACACCCTATATTTTTTTCCTTTATCGAGTTACCCATCTAATTATATTCATAATTCTATTAAGGTGGTAGGTACTTAAAATGAACCTTTTACGATATAAAAAAGATTTTTTGACAAAAAGTGAGGTTTGCGGATAAGTTTTTGAGTACCTCTGATTTCATAGACAAGAGAGTTTTCAAAATTCTGCTTATACTGTTATGTTGAGCATATTAAGGGCTAGTAGGGCAGAAACATTATTAATATTAATCTTATACAGAGTGCTGAAAAAATTGAGTTTAATGTTTCGCTAATAAAAAAGGCCGTAATTCAATTTTTTCAAATGGGACGTACTATTTTCAGTTCTGTCATCTAATGAAGTGTTAAATTATCTTTCCATTGATATATCATAGTAGGTATTTATCTTTAGGAGTTGCATAGATATTAAGGTTAATTGTCTGGATCAGTCATTTTTCTTGCTGGAACTTCATGAGGTTTGTACTGCACTTCACCAGTTTCGATAAATCTGTCTCTAAGATTACTAAATGCAGGTTCTAAAGGGTGTCTCCTTTCAGGATATCTGGTTTTATAGACTCGGGATGCTAAGAGGCTGTTCCTTGAGCACTCCCCCAGAATAAAAATCATGTCAACCATTTCTTCCCGCGAATAATTCATATTTAATATAATTATATGCAAATGCAACTTCCTGGAACTGTAAAAGCTACTAGTATTTTATTAAAGACAATCAAAACAAAAGCACTTACCGATATAGCAGTAACACAAAACTTTAGAACATCCACAGACACGTGTTTTGACATCTATGTCTCTTCGGTGCGGCTTTTTCTAAAGTTCACAATCAACTGAAATATGTAAGCAAATACTCGTGTTATAACTATCAAAGGATTACCAGAACAGGATATTAAAAATTAAAATTAGATTATAGGAAATTCCCCGTAAAGGGATAATTATCAATATAATTATATGCAAATGCAACTTCCTGGAACTGTAAAAGCTACTAGTATTTTATTAGCTAATAAAATACTAGTAGCTTTTACAGTTCCAGGAAGTTGCATTTGCATATAATTATATTGATAATAAAATATAAAAATAATTAATAAAATACTAGTAGCTTTTACAGTTCCAGGAAGTTGCATTTGCATATAATTATATTGATAATTATCCCTTTACGGGGAATTTCCTATAATCTAATTTTAATTTTTAATATCCTGTTCTGGTAATCCTTTGATAGTTATAACACGAGTATTTGCTTACATATTTCAGTTGATTGTGAACTTTAGAAAAAGCCGCACCGAAGAGACATAGATGTCAAAACACGTGTCTGTGGATGTTCTAAAGTTTTGTGTTACTGCTATATCGGTAAGTGCTTTTGTTTTGATTGTCTTTAATAAAATACTAGTAGCTTTTACAGTTCCATTTCCAAGTTGCATTTGCATATAATTATATTAAATATGAATTATTCGCGGGAAGAAATGGTTGACATGATTTTTATTCTGGGGGAGTGCTCAAGGAACAGCCTCTTAGCATCCCGAGTCTATAAAACCAGATATCTTGAAAGGAGACACCCTTTAGAACCTGCATTTAGTAATCTTAGAGACAGATTTATCGAAACTGGTGAAGTGCAGTACAAACCTCATGAAGTTCCAGCAAGAAAAATGACTGATCCAGACAATTTACCTTAATATCTATGCAACTCCTAAAGATAAATACCTACTATGATATATCAATGGAAAGATAATTTAACACTTCATTAGATGACAGAACTGAAAATAGTACGTCCCATTTGAAAAAATTGAATTACGGCCTTTTTTATTAGCGAAACATTAAACTCAATTTTTTCAGCACTCTGTATAAGATTAATATTAATAATGTTTCTGCCCTACTAGCCCTTAATATGCTCAACATAACAGTATAAGCAGAATTTTGAAAACTCTCTTGTCTATGAAATCAGAGGTACTCAAAAACTTATCCGCAAACCTCACTTTTTGTCAAAAAATCTTTTTTATATCGTAAACGGTTCATTTTAAGTACCTACCACCTTAATAGAATTATGAATATAATTAGATGGGTAACTCGATAAAGGAAAAAAATATAGGGTGTTCCATTTAAAATAACGAAGTTGTTGCTCGGACAACGAAAACGGAGTACCCTGTATAATTGTACATATTTTCTGGTTATTCAGAATTGAAAATCAAGAAAATAATCTATAGACAATATATTTCCACCATTTCAAATACAGCCGTAATCGACCAAAATCAGAACTTTGGCGCACCCTGTATACTTGAATGCATTGTTTATACCAAACAAAACTTAGATAGCTATAAAACACACAGTGAAACTCACAATTACCATACAAGATATAAAGGAAAATTAAAACAAAGCTTCCTTTACGGCTCACAAGTGCAAGAAATGGTACTGGATACTATTGCATTAAATTCTTTAATATCCTTCCAATAAAAATAAAAGACATAGATATTAATCAGTTCAGATTTAAAATTAAGACATACTTAAAGAAAAAAGCCTTCTATAATTTTGAGAAGTAGTATCTTGCAAACGATTTCTCCGACATGTATATTACAGAGGTGCGGGAACTTAGGACATTTTCGTCTGTCATCCATCACATACTTCTTTTGGTCTATACCCTACATAATATGTTTTTCTTTGTTGTACTATAAGTAGTTATATACACATTTAATTGTACCAGTTGTAATCGTTCGCTGCTAATGTTTATTTTTTATAATTGTATTAACTAAACACTAACCATTGATAACTATCCAATTTATTTGACGTGTGGAAATACTATTTTGTATACTTAACACGAATAAACCATTATTATTATTATTATTTACTGCAAAATTGAAAAAATTATTATCTTAATAAATCGATCGAATAAATAAGATGTCCAATGCGATTTTTTTCTTACGAAATGTAATACCTACTACACACCTGAAGCAATAAATTAAGAGAATATAAAAAATGAATTACTGACAAATACGCAAAAAAGTGGTGATGTAAAAATACCATATTCTATTTTTTAGGTGTATAAAACCCTTGTATAATTCCAAATAAAAGAAGAAATATAAAATTTCGAAATGTTTGCCTACTTTTGCCAGAGAATTTCAGATATTTCTGTAGACAACTCATTTTCACATTTATATCCAATATAAAGAAACCCGCACAAATCTTATGGAAACTGGTTCCCGATCAAATTGGCTAAAAATTCAGTATGGTATACTTTTGGTCATTATGATCAAAAGTCTCCATGGGCACAATGCCCAAAAATGGATAGGCTATAGAAGTTACCGAGCCTATAATAGGTAGAAACGGCGCTAAAATAGTGCTATTCTTTTCCTTTTATTATATAGGACTTACTTTGGTTAGAGCATAGTTTAATGAGTAATTCCAACAGGATCTTATTTATTTTGGTTCGTTAACAATTAATTAAGATAAATTGTATGCAACTTTCGAAATGGGACTGATTTTAGCATACAAAGCCCAGCAGGCAAACTGCTAGAAGGAAACATTGATTTGCTCGGCTTGTACATCGTTTAAGGACATGAAAACGGGTACTCAGGGGTTTACCAGGTCGCTAAATTCAAATATAAAAATAATAATAATAATAAATCGTCTTTATTTTTGTAAGTGAAATACAAAGAAAATGTATTTACAATATGTTAGAGATGTTGGGGGGTGCTCGGCGAAGTTTAGCCAAAGGCTACTCTTACACTTAACCGAGCATTTTGAGGACGATGGTAAGTAATAAACTTATTCTAAATTAAACTAAAGGTAAGATGTATAAGTACATATACTAATCTTATAACTGAAAGAAAATAGAAAAACAAACATTAATTAAGTAGATTTAATGTGAAATTTATATGAAGTTAGTACTTAAATTAATTTGATATGTATCTACAATTTATATTTACATTTATTTAACATGAGCTCAGAAAAATGAAAATCCAAGATGGCGACCGGAGAATCACGTTACCTTGGGGTAGAAAAATCGACAACTGTACATTATCTTAAATCTGAATTGAAAATCGGAACTTGGGGGTTTTGAGGTCGCTGAATTCAAATCTGAAGTCAGAAAAGTGATAATCCAATATGGCGACCGCAAAATCACGATGTTTTGTGGTAGGGAAATCGAAAACTAAAAATTATAAATCTGAATTAAAAGTGGGTACTCTATGGCTTTTGAGGTCGCCGAGTTTAAATCCGTGGTCTGAACAATGAAAATGCAATATGGCGACCGAAAAATTACGATATCTTTGGGTACGAAAGTAGAAAATTATTATAAATCTGTATTAAAAATGGTAACAAGATTTACGATAATTTAGAGTTTTTGATTTTCCTATCCCAAGGTAACGTGATTTTCCGGTCGCCATCTTGAATTTTCATTTTACTGACCTCATATTTGAATTTATCGACCTGATAAACCCCCGATTATCAATTTTCACGTCCTTAAAAGCTTTACCCACATAGCACATGACATCCCTAGGATATCCTCATTTGGTCCTGTATATCCCAATCGAGGACAACATTCCTCAGGATATCCTTAGGATAACCCAATAAAATATATACAACCTGAGAATATTTTCTTTTTCCTTCTTCAATTCTTTGGGACTTCCTGCCACTTGCATGTTTTCTTTTTAAGCGGTGCTAGGGGAATCTACAAAATATATCACAATTAACCAGTATGATACTGGTAAAAAACCTCTACGCCTGTGACGTTTACGTCAAAGGATCAGTTAGAGGCTGGTTTTTTTAAATAAACAACACAAATAAGTATAAAAACTTGAAATTAAATATTTCTCCGACGTTTCGGAAATCTAATCTGTTAGATGGCTTTTTTGAAAAATCTTTTTTGCTGTGTATGACAAATACACAGCTCTAAGAATGTTTGTTATATTCAATATCCAAATGGGGATATCCTAGACAAATCCTGGCAGGATGTCCTAGTAATATCCTGCAAAGATATTAAAATCCTAACAAAATATCCACTGTGGGAATATCCTGGGCAAGTTCTAGAGTCGTCCTATTAAAGGTATTATTGTGTAGGAGATTTCAACAACAAAAATAATGAAAAGTATATATATTATTTTGAGGCTATTTATTGTGTCTTATTGGTTTGTAAAATTTGCCTCTAAAAACTTATATGTTTGTTCTATTTGGTAATCCCCTCCAGTACAAATAATTCATTAAACATGTATATCTTATTTAAATAGCAGTTATTTATAATTTGTTTTTAATAAATTTATTGTGTTCTGAATTAGCCGCCTTTTTGTGACAAGTCGAAAGTTCTAAGAAATCCGCCGGGCGTCGATGTCTTTTCCACGTTCATTTTAAAGTTCTTTCAACAAATAAGATTACGTTAAATATTTCATAAATATAATGCTGCTATGTTATATCTTTGTATTTATTATATTATCTAAAAGGGGAACATGTGATTAATTGGTTATTGTCCGCAGATGTTATTGTCAGATGCGTAATCTTTTATATTTTCTGAGTGAACATATTTTTTTTAATTCATTATAACTTTGCAGCACGCTATGATTTTTTAAAGTTGTACATATCCCTTATAACTTCAAACCACCCTAAACTCTATTGATTTTAATAATACCAAAAGAAGGCAAGGGATCATTTTTATGTAATATTTCATGCTTTTACAATTTTTATTTGAAACTTTTTTACTAGGTTTTACACATTTTGAAAAATTTTGAAAAAACACTGTCATATTTTTTTCACCCCTTCTCGGGATTGAAAAAAAAATCCTTTCATTAATCGTGTTCAAATACTTCAAAGTAACTTATATAAAAAATTCAGGTATTTACCTCAAAATTTTGATATGTCTACCTATTTCATTCGATATATGTATCACATTTTTATTAGTCATTTTACCTCTGCCATTATATAAACTTGTATTCCTTTGTCTTTACTTATTGGCTCAGTTTAAAAGTAATGATCTACCATATTACAAAATAATATGTATTTTTTGCTGTCTTTATAAATATCCAATAAACCCTAAAAGAACTGAAGATGTCCTATATAAAGTCCAATCAATGTCCTCAGGTTGTTTATAGCAAAACCCAGGCATGACCCATATAAGAGCTGATGATGTCCTGTACACACCCGTACTGATGATGTCCTGAGGACTTCATCAGCAAAGCCCGAACTGTCCCATTTGGATATCCTACGGACATCCTAAGGTGATAATGGGATCTTCCTAGGATATCCCATATGTCCTGAAAAGTTGTCCCCAGTATGTTCTGAGGATGTCCTTGTGCTGTATGGGTACAAACCGAGCAAATCAATGTTTCCATCTTAAGCAGTTTGCCTGCTGGGCTTTGTCCGTCAGTCTCATTTCGAAAGTTACAAACAATTTATCCTAATTAATTATTAACAAACCAAAATAAATAAAATCCAGTTGGAATTATTCATAAAACTATGCTCTAGCCAAATTAAGTCCTATATTAAAAGGAAAAAAATAACATTTTTTCTATTTATTATAGGCTCGATAACTTCAAGCCTATTCATTTCTGGGCATTGTGACCATGGAGACTCTTGATCAAAATGACCTAAAGTATACCATATTGAACTTTCAGTCAATTTGACCGGGAACCATTTGTGTGGGGTTCTTTGCAGACGTTATAAAATGATCATAATCTGAAATAAAGGCGGTGTAACAGATAATTATACAAGGTGGGGCAATATTGCGTCGGACCTCGATATTTCGAGTTCTACGATAGCTAGAAATTTTTCAAAAAATTGCAAGTAAACTAGATAAAAAAAGTCTATAACTGGAAATTATTTTCGAACATATAGGGCGAGTCAAGACGAAATTACAGGACCAAGTGCCTTTTTTTTTAAATGGAATGCTATGTATATCAGTACATTTTTTGAAGCCTCTTTCTATGCTCTGTTCATTCCTATATTAGCATTGAATATCTCCCAACCACTTGGATGTAATGAATTTTTTTGTTGAAATAATGCAATCTGCAGATGGATATTAAAAAAATCACCACAGTTACAATTATGGGATTTAAGACAGACTTATGTGAATACCAGTTACGAGACATCTAATTAATGTTTTTGAATCATTTTCATTTCCTAAAATTGTACAGGGTGGCCAAAATGATTTTTCAATTAAGAATTTTTTTAATTAAATTTTCTCAATTTTTTCAAATGGAACACCCTGTATATTTTGTGATGTGATGTAGAAATGAAAAACGAACATTTTTTGTAACTACTTTTCCCATGGCTAATTACAATCATTTTCGTTTTATAAATAAATAAGCGTCAAATTCAAAAATAAACTTAAAAAAAAGAGGTTCCCTCGAATAATTCATTAGAAAAATTTATAATAGGTGTTCGACGTGTTGCCAATTTTGATTGACACACGTCTTTATGCAATTTTGAAATGAGGCCATTTAGTGGGACTATTTCTTCCAATCCACTGAAATGAGCAAATAATATTTAACAGGTCCTTTACTCTAATGCCTTTTTGCAAACTTTTTTGCCGTTTTCGTTATTGGACAAGCGATAAAACCTCAGTTTGGTATAAATTGTCGTGTTCAACGGAGCATTTATTATACTTGTCGGTCGATACAGTTACAATTTGTATTGAATTTAAAATATTTGGAATTTTACAATATGAATTTTAATAAAGCGGAATTTGTAGACATGACTTTTGTTTTGGGCGAGTTAGACAGAAATTGTTTACTTAGCAAACTTTTTTGCCGTTTTCGTTATTGGACAAGCGATAAAACCTCAGTTTGGTATAAATGGTCGTGTTCAACGGAGCATTTATTATACTTGTCGGTCGATACAGTTACAATTCGTATTGAATTTAAAATATTTGGAATTTTACAATATGAATTTTAATAAAGCGGAATTTGTAGACATGACTTTTGTTTTGGGCGAGTTAGACAGAAATTGTTTACTTACCAATAAACAGAATAATAAAAGCATGCCTACACGAAAACACTGCAATACAATGGTTTGGACAGACGACGGATTCAAAAATGAAGAATATAGGAGTCAAACAAGGATGTCCCCTATCCCCCCGACTATTCACCACAGGCCTGGACCAAGTGATAGAAAGCACAATAAAAGAGAATCAGAATTTCAATGTAAACGATGGAACGATAAAGCCCCCCATCGTACTTGCATACGCCGACGATATACTCATCATCACCGAGGAAGAACAAGACATCGTTAAATTTCTAAGAAACATGATACCACATCTGGATTCCTCTGGAATGAAAATAAACTTCAAGAAGAGCCTAATAATGGTCCGAGACCCATTGACAAAAACAAGTCCAACAAGTGGGGAAGAATACAAAATAGGAGACTACACCCTGAGAACCACGAATAGAATGAAATACCTAGGAACATACCTAACGAATCAACTAAAAAGGAGGGAAACAGTAAGGGAAAGAATCAAAACAGCCTACAGAGTCACAAGAGCTCTACTACCCTTCATTGAGGACAACAAACCACCATGGTGCCTAACCAAAAAGATATACACGACCATCATAATGTCTACGATGATATATGGAGTCAAAAACGCAGCAACGACAAAGGCCAACAGAAGAAGCCTGAGAAGAGCTGAAAGGGACATTATCCAACTGCTAGCAAAAACAGGAAAACCACAAAAACGACAGAAAATGTCAACATTACTAGAGGGAAGAACAATAATCAAAAGAATAGAATCATACGCAATGAAATACTGGGGACACGTCCAAAGACGGGACTCGACACATCTACTAAAGAAAGCGCTGCGAATGAACAGCAAAAAACTGAAAATAGGGAGGCCATGCTACACATGGATAACAACAATCGAGAGGATTATGAATAAGCTAGGAAAGGATTATACACACTGGGAAAAGCTGGCACAACGAAAAATGGAATACAATAAAGAAATATCAAGGATATACACACTGCCAGACTCAGAAACAGAAGAAACAGAAAACTCAGAAGTAGAATAGGAGAGAAGATGATCACAGACAGAAACTAAGAAGAAGCATATCACAAAAACCTGAAAGTAAAGAGAAGTACGAAAACCTAAAAGAAGCATCTCACAAACGCCTACACTTTCCATCCGATGAAGACAGAAGGAAAACAAGAAGAAACATCTCACAAACACCTACACGCTCCATCCTATACTCCTACCCCATGCGTCATGCGGCTCTCGCTGCTGACAACAAGCATGTCCAATGTCCAATCCAGCGTATGCAGTTGGTCCGGCGGTATAAAAAAGCACCGGGGGTTTGTTCCGGCACACGGTGGGATGATCGATGGGCGATCGGGCTGCGTGGTGGAACAAATCTCCATGCACCGGAATTGGCAGCAATGCCCACCTTACGCTGGCAAATCAATCAATCAATCAACGTTATCCTGAAAGAATTCCTGATGTTAGCAGCTTCCAAAATCTTCTTGATAGATTTCTGGAAACTGGAAAAGTCGAATATAAAAAAAGTGAAAGAATAAAACGTGTTGTGAACGAAGAAAAGTTTTATGTGGTGCTGGCAACGGTTGAGAATCCCCATGTTAGGCAAAGAGAAGTGAACTCATTAGTAGGAATAAGTAGACGGTCTGTGGGTCGAATCTTAAAAACAAATAAGTTGCATGCATATCATATTCAAATGCACCAGGAATTATCTGATGACGATCTTCAAAAGCGCCTACAATTTTGTAATTGGGTCAGAGGTAAAATGAAAGATGATGTCAACTTCTTCAACAGTGTTTTATTCACTGATGAGGCACTTTTCATAAAAATAGATTTGTTAATAGGCACAATTTCTATTATTATGCTTCGGAAAATCCTCACTTTTTTATGTAAGTTGACAATCAACACAGATGCTCTATAAACGTTTGGGGAGGAATTACTGGAGAACATGTAATAGGGCCACATTTTTTTGATGGTACATTGACTGGAGCTATTTATATTCATTTTTTGGAAAGAATTCGAAACAGGATGTGGTTTCAGCAAGATGGTGCTCCGCCACATTGTTTAAATGCAGTTAGAGACCACTTAAATAATACCTAACCTCATCAATGGATTGGAAGGAATGGACCCACTAAATGGCCTGCTAGATCCCCAGATCTTACAAAAATGGAGATCTTTTTTTATGGGGATACGTGAAGAGATTGTTTATAGAGACACACCAACAGCAATACAAAATATGAAGGAAAGAATAATAACTGCCTTTAGATCTATCACACCGGAAGTTTTAGGAACAGTGGGAACCTCATTTCAAAAGCGCATAGAGATGTGTGTCAGTCAAGATGTCCAAGGTGTAGAACATTTATTATAATTTTTTCTATTGAAGAAACCTCTTTTTTTAAAATTTTGTAATAATTGCACAATAAAACTAAATTGGTTGCAATTAGCCATAGGGAAGTACTTACAGAAAATGTTCGTTTTTTATTTCTACATCACTTGAAAAACATACAGAGTGTTCCATTTGAAAAAATTGAGAAAATTCAATTAAAAAAGTTCTTAATTGAAATATAATTTTTGGCCACCCTGTACAGTTTTAGGAAATGAAAATGAGTCAAAAACATTAATTAGATGTCTCGTAACTGGTATTCACATAAGTCTTTCTTAAAACCCATAATTGTGACTGTGGTGATTTTTTCAATATCCATCTGCAGATTGCATTATTTCAACAAAAAAATTCGTTACACCCAAGTGGAGATATTCAATGCTAATATAAGAATGAACAGAGCCTGGCTTCAAAAAATGTACTGATAGATATAGCATTCCATTTAAAAAAAAGGCACTTGGTCCTGTAATTTCGTCTTGACTCGCCCTGTATATTAGAAAATAATTTCCAGTTATAGACTTTTTTATCTAGTTTACTTGGAATTTTTTTTAAAATTTCTAGCTATTGTAGAACTCCAGATATCATGGTCCGACGCACTATTGCCCTACCCTGTATAACCGCTGGTATAAAATCATTTTATATTTTACATAAAATATGTATTCATTATACAATATGGTATTTTACATCTTCGCATCTCTACAAAAATATAAATTGTAAGAAAATGGTGTTATAATTTTTCACTCCAAAAACGGTACAATAACAATATGGCGGCATTCAACAAATACGCTTGCAAAACATTTATGAGACCCCTCCCCCTAGGAGCGAGAGTAGATGAATTTGCCTATACTCGTATCTCGATACGAGAAGGCAGCAATTTTAGACGCAGTTAGTACTTGGATGGGAGTCCAGGTCCAGGAAAACACAGTTTTCTCGCTTCACCTTCTAATGACTTATTGTATATCGGCGCACATGTAGAAAGTACGCAACTTTGGGTTAGGGTTGCATAGTGGATACATCATCCGTCGGAGGGGATGTAAAGTCGTTGGCCCCCCGTCTATTAAATGTTAGGCAGGTAAAAAGTCCCTACTTTTCGATAGACAAGAGAGGTTGCTAACAAAACATTAAATATTGTACTGAAATAATTCGCATGATATACGTTTACCGTTTAAAATATTTTTATTCTATTTAGTTAGAACACGTCATTTCTTTAAGGTACTTGATTATATATTTTATTTATTTATCCAAATGAACATGAACTTACATTTAGTCAAAACTTAAAAGTGAAATGTTCTAATTATACAATGGCACAAAGTCAATTTAAACCAACGCAAGCTATTGTACCACCAAAACTTAGTTACAGTCGCGTATATAAACAACGTTAATAGTACGGGAGCCAATCGACAAAAGTGGCTTCGGACACCGCAATTGCCGCCGCTTGGTGGAGATGTAGGCATCTGTATCTACCATTCCCCCAACGGTAGGTCACGTGACCTCGTTCTCGTCTAGAGAGGCAAAAAACAAAGGGCCGCTTAAATATTGCCAAAAAATTCAGAAAAAGTTAGGCACATTTTTCCAAAGTTCTTCCTTCTCCCGGAAAAAAATAACCAAAGAAAAGAATTCATAAAGCTTTACTAATTAGTTTATGGTGAAGGAAGCGTTTTAGAGAAAAACTCAAAGAGCCATAAGTTGCTAATTTTTGTGCAAAGACCACGCCTGCCCGCTTTCAGAATTTTTTGGATAAAAATAATTTCGGCTAAGAATTTCCTTAGAATTTTTTTTCTTCAAAAAAATTCCAAAAAGTGATGTTCTTTGAATAAAAATAAACAACTCTCGTCTTTTAAACATATTCTCCAAAGTGCCTCATTCTCCCGCAAAAATTACTAAAACAATTGGAATTCCACTCAATTTTTTTTTGGGAGAAGAAAGCATTTTGGAAAAAAACACCAAGAGACAAAAGGCGCTTATTTTTGCCTAAAAAATGTGTTTTCTGCAACATTTAAGCGGCGCTTTGTTTTTGCCTTTATCTCGAATAGAGCTAGGTCACGTGACCTGCCGTTGAGGGGGAAAATGGTAGCTACAGATGCCAACAACATCTAACCAAGCGGCGGCAACTGCGGTGCCAGAAGCCACTTTATCGATGAGCTCCCGTACTATAACGTTAACATTACTCGGAAGGATACTTTAGGGATTATGCTTTCATCTCGTATTTGATGACTTAAGTACCTTTGTATAATATTACAGATCTGAAATAATTAATGTTATAAATAAATTTTTCGTGTCGTATCTTTAAAGCCCTAATTTTTCGTATCGCATTTCTGTCCTAAAGGATAAATAAATACGGATATGATCGCTTAGGCTATAATTCTTTGTCCTCGCCAATATTCCTGACTAAAGATGACGGTCTCGGATGATCAGGGGTCGAGCTTGAGCTCTTTGCGCCAATCATCGCTATAGGCCGGGATCGGCCTTATAAGGGGTGGGCGCACTTTTCGCCCCCCCCCCCCCCGCCTCCGCAAACGGTATGGTACGGTGTTAGTGGACCTCCCCTGGTTCTGGATGACAGACCATGCCAGCTGGGTCGTTTCTTCTGGAGCTCTTCTGTATTGATCTTTTTTATCTATTATACCAAATCATAAGTAGAAATATAGTGAACATTTAATTTTTCAAATTTTGAACCGACCATTTATTCAGGTGAGGGACGCACATGAATTCTTGCATTTTTAACCAGCCTTCATAAATTTAAGAGCATTATTATACATTTTTGGAATTAGTTCTTTCTGTAGATTCTAAAAATGAATAATATATAGGGTGTTCCACTATAAGAAAATGCCAATAATGACATTACTCGAATCGCCTTGTATATTGAAATTTCATTTGATGAAATCAAAAATTGACCTATTTCAGAAATTTTCAAGAAAGCATTGCATTTCCTAAAAAATGAATTTATGACTTTGTGGATGCACTACGTATACGTTATATCTACTTAATAATTATTATCTAAAATTAAAAATATTCTTACCTTCGAATGCAAAGGAGTCTAAGCTCCACTCACCTATATTGCCAAAAAATATTAATTTGTCAATTAATAACTGTAATTAGGCGATTTAATTATATTAATTAAAGAGTTTAACAACTTTAGTTCTACGATTTAGGTAAATTAATGAAGCTATCTAATAAAAACTAAAAGGTCATCTTGTAATGCTTGTAAGACACCCAATAGTGACATTAGTGACTAATTGTTAAATTTGCAATGGTACCTAGTTAAAGTATCTAATAACAACCATAACAAAAGTACACAACTAGTGGTGATAAAACATTAGCATAGAAATATCATTGCTCTTTAATAACCATTAATAAAGCATTTTAGTAAGATGACTTTAATAACCGTAGCAAATGACTTTGCTGTACCGTATTTAATTAAAGTTTTGTGCAAAGGTTAGTAAATTTTTAATAACAGCTAATAGATTTTTCTCTCAATGGACATTGTCAGCATCTGGATAAATGCAAATTTGCACGAGTCAACACAAAAATCAGCAGAAAATCACGGCTGGTGTGTCAATGATAGCAAGTACCTATAGTCCCTTAAAATTAGGAAAATTGAGGGAAATTTTTCCTACAGCAAAGCCACACGTATAGAAAGTTGCCTTGGGGTTGTGTTAACATATTTTTCACCAAGCGCATGAAAAAAAAAAGGGTTATTTTTTAGATATAGATACATATATGTTTTTTGGCCAATTTGGCGGTTTTTTGCGTTTTGCTGCAAAACTATGCATTTTTGAGAAAATATGACTTTTTGTATTTGTAGATCTAGCGATTCTGTACAATTCTGTACAATTTTTGTTCTTTTCAATGTACACAGTTTTTTGCTGTTTGATTTTAAGCCAAGACTATGCATTTTATAAAAAGATATCAAGATATTAAAGTTGTAGGTAAAAAAATTTTCGACAAATTTTGTTCTCTGTTTTTTTTTTCAAAGTCGCGTGGTTTTGCCGCTAGAGGGCGAAAAACATTTTTCAATACTCTTGAGCGGATAAAAAAATATAGGCATCGTGAACAGATGTAGTATTTTACCCCTCCACTTCCCTCTACTCAATATTTTTTACCGGCTAAGCTAATATAGATGACATTAAGGATGATATACAAAAAGGCCCGTTACGACCACTACAGCTGAATGCGCGTATTTCTATGCGCAGCTGTGTAAGAAATGAACGATGGGCTTAAAAAAAAATAATTTTTTTTTGCTCCCCAAATTTTTATGTAATTGACGAGTACTCTAAAAAAATGCATAGTTTTGCCTTTATATCAAAAATATATGCGCTATATTTTTTTTCCGCTCAAGAGTATTGAAAAAATGTTTTTCACGCTCTAGCGGCAAAACCGCGCGACTTTGAAAAAAAAAGCAAAGAACAAAATTTGTCGAAAATTTTTTTATCTACAACTTTAATATGTTGATATTTTTTTATAAAATGCATAGTTTTGGCTTAAAATCAAACAGCAAAAAAAAATATACATTTACATATACTTCAGCGCGCTCTAGCGGCGCAACTAAGCGGAATTTCAAAAAAATTAAGAGAACAAAAATTGTAGAGAATCGCTAAATATACAATATCAAATCAGGTCATATTTTCTCAAAAATGCATAGTTTTGCAGCAAAACGCAAGCAACCACCAAAATGGCCAAAAAAACATACATATGTATCTATATCTAAAAAACAACCCTTTTTTTATGCGCTTGGTGAAAAATATGTTAACGCAACCCCAACAACTTTCTATATGGGTGGCTCAGCCGTAGGAAAAATTTCCCAAAATCAGTGTTTTTTCTTCTAATTTGAAGGGACTACTACGCGTCCGTCTGGTTTGAAGATCAATTGCCTAAATTGGTTGGTGATATTCTTGTTGGCGATTCCAATGAAAACAACAAAGGTCACGAGAGTGGCAGTGAATTAGGTATGTAGACTTAACAGTAAATATAAAAACAAAGACAATAGGTATATTTTTCTAATCATTTCGTTAAAATTTATCATTTCCATGGGCGTCGAGTGAAATCTCTCTACTGAGCCTTTGGATTGCGGGTGATTACACTAGAATATGTTAGCTTAATATCGCAAAGTAGGCAAAGGTCTTTAAGAAGTCGGTTTTCGAATTCTCGGCCTGAGTCACAATGGATGCGAAGGAGTGTACTGTAACGTTGGAAGTACAGTCAAAGTGTATTTACAGGGTTTTCGGTGTTTTCGTAATTACTCTTGTCCGGTCCAATTGTATTAATTTTTCATTTTATGTATCGTCTCATTAATGCCGCGATGGAGGTTATTTTTTCCTGCATGAAGCTGATTCAGTATTATGGAAATTTGGCCTTCGTCGGGTTTTGTTACGACGTCTTGACAAACGACTAACTGTATGTCTTTGTCGTTAAAAATAAATCAGAAAATTTCGAGAATAGGTAAGTTCAAGTTATTCTCGACTAGTATGTTTTTGATGGATTTATATCATTCTGGTTTTTGCATATCGTAATGAAAAGTGGTAAAATTGCCGACAAGGGATCGAAAGGTAAGGGTACGATATGATATGATCTGTTCTTTACTGTTTGACTAAATACGGTATTAATTTTATTCTTAGAAAACCCAGGGTTTTCTTCAAGAATATCATCGATAATTTTATAGTGGAAATCTTGTAAATTGTCTTGCTGAAAGAACGTAATTATATTATGATCTTAATCGAGTAGTTGATTATTCGAAAACGTAATTTCGCGTAATCGATTAGAGACTCTGGTACAATCTTTCGCAGATTTCGTATTCTCAGGCTATTTGTTCCGGTGATATCTCTTCGTCGGGCATGTTTTCTGGGTCAGGCGGATCTACTGAATTTTGTGCGTTGTTGTGGTACGCTACACATTTTTGAATGTGATTGACTTTAATACGAGATAAGGAGTTAGCGTTTTTGGTGATTTTTCCTGGCTTGTATATGATCTCATTACTATATTCCTCGAGTTTAAGGCGCTAGCGTGCGAGTCTACTGCCTGGATCTTTTATAGAAAAGAGCCAAGTCAGTGGCCAGTTACGAGTTTAAATTTACGGTACGCCTGTAGTGTTTAACTGCCCATACGATAGCTAGAAGCTCCCTTTCGATAGTAGAGTATTTCGTCTCAGCACTACACAAAGTTCGCGATACATAAACAATGGGAAGGTACTTGCCTATAGGTCTTTGTGAAAGCACGGCTCCGACAGCGTATGCTCTAGCGTGGCTTTTCTTATCCTTTTGGAAACTTCGGTGAGCCTATAAATGTGTTCATGGATGGTGTGTGCGTATGTGATTATGTCGTCCATATAAACGAGACATCGTTCGTTTTGGATGCCTAAAAGAATATTGTACATAATGCGCTGAAAGGTGGAGGGTGCGTTTTTAGACCAAATGGTATACGAACGAACTCGTAATGACCACTTTCGATCGAAAGTGCTGTCTTTTGGATGTCGCTCTTGTCGCGATTTTCTTTGCTGAATGGGGTTGAGGTTCATCTTCCGTTGAGGTATTAAGATCCACCATTACCAGTTAGACTCTAGTTCCTTGTTCTGATAGAGTTGTTGCGGATCCTACCAACTGCCCTAATTGCTAGATCTTGAATCTTGTATTTAACTTTTTAAAAACAATTTTATTTTATTTAAACAAAAGAATATTTATTGTTATATTTGTTTCGTTGATTCACAATTTGACCACTTAAAACTAATTAATAGTTAACTTTAACGAGCATTGCTCTTAATGGAGAAGCTAACGATACTGAACTTGAAATCAATTAATAACAGTAAAATATTAAAATACAGAGGCTTTTCTCTATTAAAATTAACGTTGTGAATTTACTGAACGATGCAGGACTGAAGCTAAAGGCAGCATTCAGTCGTATTTGTAACATTTGCATAAAATACAGTTTGTACAAAAAAATAATGTATACGTTAGGATTCCACAAAAGTAATTTAAGCCCGAACGTGCGATTTTGATAATGAGAGTATTGAATTACAAAGATAAAGAAAGATATGAAGTAAAGAAATGAATTTGTTCCAGATAGTATTGAATTTTTATTTTACCTATTTATGTTGAAGTGTCAATACACTACGGTGTATTTCTTAAATGGCCAATAAATTATTATTATTATTATTATTATTATATTACTTATGTGAACCTGGTAGATAAGAAACTTAACGAATATGGTTACACAGAGGTTATACAATATAAGGCTTAAATCTAATGTAACATATATGTTGTTAGTATGGTTACTCGTATATCTGTGCTGCGCAGGAAACCTTACGCTCTATATTAGACTGCACACAACTGAAGAAAAGTATCAAACTTCTTGGATGCACTTTGCTAATAGTTTTTCTATCTGGGGGGATAATTTTCTTACTACCCCAAGAAGTTCATTGTTGTACTCTATCTCAATACGAATAAAGTCAGACCGCTCTCGATGTTTTAAATATTGTACTCGTCGAACAATTGGTTGAAGACCAAAACGTGATGCATTTTTTTCATTCGGTCTTCTCCAATTGGCCATAACTTTTCAAGATTTCGGTTTAAAACTTGGTCAGCATCTTCCTAGAGGATGGGTGAAGACGACAGATCAGAACGAGCGATGGCACACCGACTAAAAAGACCAAGACACACGAAACTTTGGATATTTTTGAATTTTCTTTTACATGTTTTTTGTCCGTGCTCCTTGAATTGGCCATAACTTTCCACGGTCAATTCCAGTCCATTTCAAACTCTTTCGTTGGGATAAACGAAGATGCTGACCAAGTTTGAAATGAATTGAAGTTGACCGTGAGAAGTTATGGCCGATTCAAGGAGCTCGGTAAGGAAAAAAATGTCAGAAACAAATGAAATAAGTCGAAGTCTTGCGTGCCTTCGTTGATCTTGCCGGTGTATGGACTGGCCATGGTCCAGCATATTTCGATTCAAGGAGCACGAATAATTGTTTCTCTTTTTAATGAAAAAAATTCGTGTGCTTTAGTAATTCTAGTTGGTATGACGTGGCTTGTTCTGATGTAGCGTCTTTGTTCATCCTCGAGAAAGATGCTGACCAACTTTGAAACCGATTGTAGTTAATCGTGAAAAGTTATGACCGAGTTAAGAAGACTGAATGACAAAAAAATTCTTCACGTTTTAGTTTTCGACGAGTACAATGTTTGAAATGTAGCGAGACGTCTTATTTTATTCGTATTGAAACAGAGGACAATAATGAACTTTTTGGGGCAGTGAAAGAAAACATCCTCCAAGATATGAGGGCTACAAAAGCAAAATTTCACTTTTTTAAATCGGTTTTTGCCATTTTTGTGGCCAAAATCGAGAAATATATTAATTTTAGAGTTTCCAAACCAGCATCATAGTATTCAGTGATCACAAATACACAATTGGGTCTTAAAAAAAATTACTGAGGGCAATTCTTTATCTTGCGACCATTTATCCGCTTCCAGCATCAACAAAATATTTTGAAGGTCAAAAGACGTTTACTAGCGACCTATCAACCTTAATACTTTTTACTGAAAATTTCTGGATTTTCTAATTACTCAAAATGGAAACATTTTAGCAAAGTGCACCCAGAATATTCCATACTTTTGATCAGTTGTGTGCAGTCTGCTTCAGTGGCCGCCCGTCAGGTATGGCAGGGTAGGCAGTGCCCACCCAATTATCTAAGCAGTAATTTTAATATAAAAATTATAAAATTAAAGAGTTATTTTTATTTATATTTTTAATATTTGACTACATATTAATCCGCTCACATTCGAATCCGCTTAATCTTAATACCGGGTCGCTTATCGCCAATGAGCCTAAACTCTAGCCACAAGTAACTATATAGGGTGGGCAGTGGACACTGAAATGGTATGCTACCTCTACGCATATGTTAGTCATTCTCTTCGATCTTACGCCTGCAATACGTATCAAAATGTCTATGTCTTGCGTCTTTAGGTGATTTATGACTAGGGAGGGCATGCCACGCCTAAAGGAAACTTAATAAACTTATGAATAATGAATGTGTTAAAATTGATTAATTCGTTTCTTAATTTTATGAGAATATCAAATAGAATATTAATTGTGTGCCTGATTTATAATTTGATATTTGATAAATAATAGAAAAAAATAAGGAAGATCAAGGTTAACCGATGACTGAAGTCTAAGAAATTTTCGTCTGCGGCGCTTCCTCTCCAACCGCCTCGTGTGCACATTCTGTCGACCACTAGTATCCACCCATAGCTAAAAGCCACAGCCCGCCACTGGTCTGCTCTATACATGGATTGCACTACTATCGCATAGTGGTCCCAAATCAAGATTTTTTTTGGTTAAAAAATGGCTAGGATACGCCCTTTCCAATTAACAGGACAGACTATCGCATAGTGGTCCCAAATGAAGTTTTTTTTTTTGTTAAAAAATGGTTAGGAGCTCAAACTTGTCGGAAATGATTTTTTTTTAATTAAAGCTTACCGAAATTCCAACAAATCCTTGGAGTCCGAATTTTGAAAATAAATTTGCTTTTTTATTTTGTCAAAGGCCAAAAGAAAATTTCCTTAATAATTTTTTATATAATATACTGCTGAATAACTTCATACGATAAATATATCGAATCCAGGAATATAAGTCAAATGTCAATTTGGTGGCTGTCAATTGGCACTTTTTGTCTAATTTGACAGTTGATTTTGCATTATTGTATTTTCTAACTAGCTTTAATTACACAGGTTTACAAAAAAAAGGTTGTGATCTGGCGATCTAGATCATAATTCCTTGCTGAAACAGAATTTTCAATTTATAAATTTTTCTACCAGATTTCGAGTAAATCCAGGTTTTTACTGTCAAATACCGTATTTTTGCAATAAAATCCGGGATTTACTCGAAATCTACGCGGCAGAAAATGTTTTTAATTGAAAATTTAGTATCAGCATCCAAAAAGACATAAGAAATCATGGTCTAGATCGCCAGATCATAACCCCTTCTTTTTGGTGATCTATCCACAGATCTACATACCATCTCTTTGAGGTATGGTCAATGGAATCTGACAAAGAAAAAAAATTATAGGATGTACTTACATTTCTTTAATCTATGCGCCTTTAATAGGGTTTCCACCAACCTAGAAAAACCTGGAAACCTGGTAAAGTCAGGGAATCCAAAATGTGGTTCCGGGGACCTTTAAAATTCAGGGAATCTAAGAAATTTCAATTAAATCCTGGAATTTCCGTCATCACATAAAATATTTTGAACTGATTTTCCACTGTACGAAGATTACCTATAAGGTTAGAATTTTATATGTTTTGCTAAAAAATATAGGTGTAATTTTAACTATTCATTATATAAATTAAATTCTTATAAACAAAATGACAAAAATTACTTTAATTGTTTCCTTCCATATTTTTTCCATGCCGATCTGAAGATAATAATACAATTACGTTAATATCCACTTATATACAAGTTTTATTAGATTGTACTATATTTTCATATTTTGTTCCTGGAAAGTCAGGAAAAGTCAGGGAATTCAAAATTTCAATGTTGGTGGGAACCCTATTTAAGCTCTTTCATTAAGTTTATCCTGGCCGACCAGGTGTTTTGGAAGTTGATGGCTGATCAGGCGTGTCCCTCATCAACTTTTCCAGTTCACTATACTCTTTGTCAGATTCGATGGACTATACCTCAAATAGGCTTCTCCTTGGTATAACATAAGTAGCTTAAAAGTAAAATCATGACTAAAGTAGCAGATGGTAGCAGCTTTTTCGTTCATAAAATGATAAAGTAATAATAGGTAATTATACTTCTTAAAACGATAAAGATTTAATCAAAATGAATAAAACTATACAGCTACAAGAATTTGTAGATATTCAGAAAATTACAAGTTCCTACGTTTACATCTCTCTATTTAGAGCAATTAATTTTAAACACAAGTTAATTTACAACATATCTTAATATTATTTCAGGAACAACCTAAAATTATAAAGTAAACCATTTTGCATCAAAACAGAAAAAAGATAATTGAAACTATTTCTTCCTACAAATATAAAATTGTCCGTTACACCCCTTCAAAAACCACCCTTTAAGAGCTTACATTTATTTCACTACATTTACTTTACATTTTTTACGTAGATTCACAAATCGAAATAATATTTAATTTTCAACCCCCTTAAAAACCAACCCCTTGCTCCTTAGAATATTTTACTATTTTGCTGTATTCACGGGTACAATATGATCGTATCTACAAAGTTTCAAAATTTTAAAATTAAATAATTTTTTAGTACCCCCTCAAAACCACCCCTTTGTGTCTAAATTTTTTTCAATATTTTTCCGCTTTTCTAACGAATATTTTCTATTCATTTGCAAATTTGTAGAATTTTGTCCCCCTAGTCTGAATAAACCGATAAGAAAAGTAAATATATACACTCACCTTCTTGTCGTGACAAACAGAATGTTCCTTAGAATTTCGCCTCTAGCTGCTAGGAATTTGCCCAAATTCTTTCATTCTCTTAGCCCCCAACGCAAAAGGAGGGGTGCTGTATGTTTAGGTATGTGTGCTTATGCCTGGCTGTGTTATCGTAGCGCCAAAATGGCTGAACCGATTACAAAGCGGGTTTCTTGTTTCAAAAACTGGTATTGGCGAGATGGTTCTTAGCCAACTTTGGTGGAAATCAGGTATGTCGCTTTCGAGATCTTCAGGTTACAGTGTGTGAGTTTTCAAAATTTTTTAGTTTTAAATCATATTATTATACTCTTCGCAAATACAAAACGAAGAGTATATTGCATACGATGGGCACATTTTAAAACCGGTAATATTGCTCGTAGAGAAAAAAAATTCATATCACTGTGTTGGTGATCGAATTCTGAACAACTTTCAAAATGTCCGTCCGTCTGTCTGTCCGTACGTCACGTTTCTTGTAAACACGATAACTTAAGAACGAAAAGTCCGATTGTATTGAAATTTGGACAGTAACTTAGTGTTAGCTAGAGGAAGAACGCTATTGTTTTTGAGCAATATCGATCGATAAATAAAGAAGTTATAAATTTAAAAAAAAATACATATTTTTTTTTATGTTTTGTAATTAAACTAAAAATGTCTACAACTAATATTATTTACAAAAAACTGCGAAGAATATCCTATAGAATGTGCAATAATTGTATAAAAGGTGCAGTAAATCGACGAAGAGTATAACGGTTAGCTTGTTTGCTTTATTGATGGAGCAACAATAACTATTCGGTTCGTTTAAAATTGCATTTTATTTATGGCAAGTGTTAAGTATGTTTATTTTCTACACATAACAATTTATATTTTATAATTAATTATTAACATTTATATATCTATATCCATAGGTAGTTTAAAATAATTGATCATAGCTTATATAAGAAGAAAAACTCATTTAACTAAAAATAACACTAGCGTAACTTATTGTGAGTAAATGCTTATGAAACAAAACGCTGGTGTAGGTACGTCATAAGATCATATTCTATAAAGAATTAATAAAAGAAATGGCTCACGAATTAAGGAAGTTTACTGTGCTTTCTCTTAATCTTTGCTAAAGTTGACCGAGAAACTCCCAATGCCGACCTCGAGTTCTCTAGCTGAAGGTTGAGTACCTGGTGTTTCCATTCTAAGTATCGCCTCTTTTCCATTGTGTTTCTTAGCATCTCATGAAGACCGTCTATTTTAGTTTGTAAATCACGCATATGCGATATAGAACGAAGTATTTCTTCCTGCTCATCTGGAGTAGTATCAGCTAATGTGAAATTTTCATTGGTAAGGGTGGCCTGCAGAAAAGAATCAATGTTTCTACTAGAAGGATTACCTTCTGGTTCATAGTCAGCTAGCAGAATATTTTTCATATCTTCATATAACCTTGCACGTGCCATTTTAATTTATAGATGCCACGCTGTCCCTATTGAAACAAAATTAAATTGTAAAGGCTGCCACGGCACACAAATGTCATCACAGTGTCAACTGTCATTGGAAGATTCATGAAGAATCAATTTATCACTTAATATTGCCATCTCAACCTCATAGAACAACGACGAAATTTGTTCAATAATAGCAAAAATGTACTTAATGTACCTACAGATTTTTTTTAAATATCTACTAAGTTATCGCTAATACAAAAGGGCGTCCTATCATTAACAGATATTTTACACATTATACTGATGACACTTACATATTTTAAACGTGATATCAAGTGATAGTTGAAAATATTAATAAGGTAAACTTTTAATTTTCATATGCAAAGGTAAAAAAGCGAGAATTTCTAGAAAGGGTCTATCACAATTGCCATAGGTGATTTGCCCAAGAAATCAAATCCAGTGATATATATGCTGTTATGTAGCTTAGTGGGAAAAATATGTAAATAAAATATGAAGGCATTTTCTCGTAATCTTTACATTTCGCCGAGTTATAAAAAATACCTAAAAGTAAAGATTTTTTAAACTTTCTTTTCACGTGAACTATAATAGATAAGGAGACGAAATCAAAGGTCTACCTTTTGGAATGTTTAGTACTTTATTATATATTTTCCCCATTTTAACAATAAATACTATTTTCGCTACTTTCAGATGGTAGGTATATAAGAGTGACAGAGTGACCACTTTCCGATTACCCTCTAAAACGAGCTGCCGAATACTTCTTTTATTCCTCAAAATTAGATGTCAACCAAACGAGTGGAACATACTTAAAAAAACATATATTTGGTGGTACCCATAATTTTTGCCTTTACAACTATAATTATTATTTCTAATTTACTTATATGACAACCCCAATACCATTTATTATCTGCGACTATGGCATGCGACAGGATCTAACATGTTTGCCTCGTGACAATCTGGAGAATCTATATAATCCCACACAATTGAAATATCCGCCTACCAGAGATGAAAACCACGACTAGGTAGGGTTTGCAGCGATGTATCCATATAAAATAAATATCGATATATTAATCCTAAAACATGAATATATTCATATCATTCATTTGTTGCAATATATCGGGTTAAAATATGGATATTTTTCTAAATATATCGAAAAGTGTCAACTTGTATATTAGGCCCCCGCTCTTCGAAATTTCAGTTGAGATAAAAATTTTATTGCGAGGAATATTACTCTCCCGCTCTTCGAAATTTGAATCGAGATAAATATTGTAAATATTGTGCTGTAAGGAATGCGACCCCCCCCGCTTTCCGAAGTTATACATTAAGCAATATTCACTAATTTTTGACATTAGATATTAATCTACAAAATATATCGATACATATTACATCTTTTGCCATCCCTACGACTAGGTCATTATGTGTAATTGGTACAATCGACCAAATAGAATAAACGTTTGAATGTGGTGCCTTTATACCTAATAATTTGTTCAACAACTGTGAAATTGGAGGAACTCTGATAAACAAGCTTCACGAGGCTAACCTAGCGCATTCAGTAGCGCCACATATATATTTCCAATAGGAACGGTTTCAATGCAATGGATAAATATTTGTGGCTGCGCTGCTATATATAATATGTGCCAGATTTAAGCATAATATTTTAAATTTAAGAAATATGGTAGCTCATGCAGAAGTAAAACGATCCGGATGCTTTCATTTCTGCGAATTAAGTACGTGCGAATTTACGAAATTCGCAAATCCGCACTCCCCTGGCTCTACTGACTACACTTTTCGGCCGTACTATAATCAAAGTATGTGTGAGATATGAGACTAGGAAAGAGTTAGTTTGCTTGCAGACGTGTTGGTGCAATGACTTGATGGACAGTATCCAACAAGCAGGCTACTCGCTCAGGTTTTTGTGATTTTTTGAAATTTTTATTGTTCGATGGGTATTTGCTTAGAAAACTACGTGCTGATTGGCTAACAAATTTATATATTAATCGGCGCCAGCTAGCTCTTGAGCCTCTGAGACTTGGACTCTTCTCAATTTTGATCGAACACTATCAGGTAGGTTTAGTTACACTTGAGATTTGGTTACTTGTTGAAGAAAAACGCACAATTTTGAGGTTAACGAATATAAAAAACGATTTATTTAAATTATTTACAGTCTTTGGTTTATGATATTTAAGAACACTTGATTAGATTTGAACACTAGTAATTTGTTAAAACTCAATTATGCAAAAGTCAATGTTTTAGTTTTTTTGGTTTAATGATGTACGCGACGGTGAAGTAGTAGTTTATTTAATTTATGAACGAACGATTTATTATAATTGATTAACGTAGTCGCGACCCGGGAGAGAGAGGTATGAACTGGAGCGAAGGTTATTTGTTGTTGTCTTGTCTGCTGCTGCTTTGCTACTACTTGTTTGTTGAAAGCTCGGCGCGTCTTTTATAGTGGATAGAAACTCCAGAACACGGATGTGACGAAATTGCATGACATGATTATGACGTCATGAATAACCAATGAAAATCGATGGTCTACGTGACTTTTTACATGTAGACTTGATGATTCATAATATGTCTTTGAAAGATGTGTATCGACTTGGAAACTAATTATGTTAAGTTAAGTAATAATAAATAAAAGAAAGACTTGACTCCGTTCGTCGTGCGCGTGAGCGGATGATTAATGCGGGTAGGCGGCCTTTCGATCGCATGGAAATATAAACAACGGCAATGTAGGGGATAGCGCGACTTGCGTGAATCCTTCTACACGGCGTGATTGATACCGGCGTTCGTGGTACTTTCGAAATTTTCATTAACATTATTTATTTTGCTGAAGGCATGTAATTTTATACGGATCGACGTTGAGAGAGATTCGTGGTACTCTCCAAAATTTCAGAATTTTGAAGAAAACGAAAATTTCGAGTTTGTGTTCTTTGATGGAATTGAGTTCTTTATAGGATTTTAGTAATGTACTTGAGTTTCGGAAAGTTTAATTTCGAGTGCAAATAGTATTTATTGAATTTTATAGAATATTTATGGAAATCGACATATATGCTTTTTAATTGCTTCTGCCACACACAATTGCTTTGTTAATCCTGAGTGAATCTTTTTGTGAAATTCTGGCTTATTTAAGGCTGAAATTTAGGGTGCTATAACAGCAGCAACACGTTCTTTTTGTTGTTTTTGCATTAAAAATGGCAAACTGTAAAAATCTTAAGAGGGTTCTGAAGATATTGAGTGATCTTAAAAACATCGTTTTAACTGCAGCAGATGCTTTTCCAGTATGAAGCAAATTGTTATTAACGATGTTAACGTTAACGGCGTTATTGGCGACGTTCTACGTTCTAAATGTAGGCTTAAAGTTAAAAGTTAAAATAACTTTTTTACGGCCACTAAGTTTCTTCAGGGACCTCTTCCAATTTTTTCATTAGTAGTATAGCTATGGGGGCATGGGGACACAAACTCCATGTAAATATATCTATAAGAGCAAAACGTGGACATTTTTGGCCAATTTTTCCAAGGCTCCGCCCTCGGGAGGTCCTATCGATCAAGGAGTGTGAGATACTATTTGTCGAGGTGTCTGGACACTTGCTATTAGTCGTTGGGACGTAAGGTCCTATTGGTTGAGATCCTAATGGTGGATGGTGTTTAGCTCGAGATGCCTATCAAAGATGGTGGCCTTCTTGTAGACTCTTCCAATTGGTGGAGGGAAGCAGTGGAGGTATAGCAAACCAACATATATGTAGATGACGAGTCACTAGTATAGATATGGGAAGCGTTCGAGGGAAGTAATGGTGGCGTAGTAAATCAGATAGCAGCATAGTGGTATGGTGGCCTAACAAATCAGAATAGTGGTCCAGCGAATCAGATAGCAGCATGGTGGTATAACAAATCAGGTAGAGGTCTACTGGTCAAGAGAAGCAACGGGGGCTTAGCAAATCAGAATACAGGTAGCTGGCGTATCAGTAGTATAGCTATGAGGAGCGTTCGATGGCAGCAATATAGGCATAGTAAATCGGAATACATGTATATAGATGGTAAATCAGATGGAGGTCTATTGGTCGAGGGTAGCAATGACGGATGATCTAGAGTATCACGTGGTTTTATGATATGCGATCTAGGGTATCAGAGTACAGAAATGATGGAGTCCATCGGCTTGTTGTTAAATAAACAATATTTAGAGAGGGCGATTGAATCTAGCGTCACAAACAGTAACTTGTATTGATGGGTTCCGAGTTTACTGAATATATAGGAAAAAACATCAGTAGGTAAAGGAAAGCATGCGCAGTGAGTAAATCAGTATCCTAACCGTTATAGAACAACTAAACCGCTGTACATAATCACACAAACGAAAAAGTCCTTATAACTCGTGAAGGAATGGAAATGTCGAAAAAATAAACCAAGAAATCTTCCCCGCACAATGCCTTGTCGTCCCTGGTAGTCTACTAGCCCATATCAAAGTTTCAACATAATTGGGCGACAAAAGAAAAGAGTGACGTCGTCACACCACATTTTCCCTTACAACTCATGAACGGTATAAGATATTAAAAGACTAAAACTTGTACTCGTTTACTTAAAGAGATATACAGAAAAGGCAGCATAATCGATAAAGAAAAGCATGTGCAGTGGAGACTTAGTAAAAATATCTGTCATACGCAGTGTGGAAATATATAAATAAAGCATCATGAACGTTAAGGAAAAAACCATTACAGCCGTTAAAGAAAAGCACGCGCAGTGGAGACTTTTAGTAAAAAATATCTGTTGTTAAAGAAGATCATACGGACAGCATTAAACAGAAAGGAACCAGCACCCTCAGTTAAAATCAAGAAACAAGCTTGCAAAGAAAGGTTTTGCATCTTAATTACAATGTTGAAACTACACCATTAAATTCTTATGAGGAAAATGAGTTGGACTTTTTCAGCTGAACACACATTACTATATTCTACATTTAAATAAATTAAGAAACAAATTTTTTAAATTTTGTGGGTTGACTCCTTTCTGTTTAATGCCGTCCATACGCAGTGTAGAAATATAGAAATAAAACATCATGGACGTTAAGGAAAAGCCATTATAGTCGTTAAAGAAAAAATATGCACAATGGAGGCTTTTAGGAAAAAACATCTCTCGTGTCAGTTGATAGGATCTCAACCAACAGTATCTTATGCCCCAACGACCAATAGCAAGTGCCTAGACACCTCGACCAATAGTATCTCACAGTCCTCGACCAATAAGACCTCCCGAGGGCAAAGCCCTGGGAAAATTGGTCAAAAATGACCACGTTTTGCTCTTATGGAGATTTACATGGAGTTTGTGTCCCCATGCCCCCATAGCTATATTTCTTACATTTCGATATTTTTAACGCAAAAACAACAAAAAACGTGTTGCCGTCCATCAAGTCCTTGGACTAATACGTCTGCAAGCAAACTAACCTTTTCCAAGTCTCATATCTCATACATACTTTGACTAAACACGATTCAATTGGTTCCTCCCTCTCCATGCTCACACCGATACGTCTCGTGGCTCCTAACCGGGAACGGATTATAACACGCACAAGATTCGTGCTTTATATCCAGAATTCCAGATAGTCACGAGGGTATCATGTTAGATCCTGTCGCATGCCACAGTCACAGAGAATAAATGGTATTAGGGTTATCATATAAGTAATTTGAAACAAATATTTATAGTTGTAATGGCAAAAATAAAATATGGGTACTATCAAATATTTTTTTCAGTATGCTCCATCCGTTTGGTTGAAATCTAATTCTGAGCTCTTTTGTGAGAGTAAGTAATTCGAAATTGGGCACTATTATATAGATGTTTCTTATAATTCGGCGAAATGTAAAGATTACGAGAAAATACCTACATATTTTATTTACTCCTTCAATAAGCTACATAACAGCATACATATAGTTGGATTTGAATTCTTGGGCAAATCACCTGTGGCAATGGTGGTAGAGGTATACCCTTTTTTTTCAAGATGGTGGCTCCTGGTGATTGTCAAATTTACTTTTATGAATTTATTAATTAATAACGACCTGTTAGTGGTAAATTTACTATACAAAGAACGAGTAAAAAATATAGAATATTTTCGAAATATTTTCACTCACCTTAAGTCACTAGGAAATAACAATTTTCCAAATCTCCAAAGACGCACTTAAGCCGTTGTTGAACCAACAAATAAACGAACGCAATGACGCAAGAAGGTAAAATTGTTGCCAACCTAAAAAAAATCGTCCACCGGATATGCAATTTTGTATTTGCGCTGATGTAGGATACTCTTTAAATAATTATAAATAAAGATTACCAACAATTTTATTTCCATAGATATCTCATATTAATAAAGTATAAGTATATTTTTAAATATAAATATAGTAGGTATATAGTCTCTAACACTTTGTGACAAAATGGCATCCTATCATTTGTAAGCAATTTACACATACGATTAATGATTTACCCATTTTAAGTGATATCAAATGATAATTCAAAGCAATAATGAAACAACATTTAATTCTCATCTGATTATGGTAAAAAAGCGAAAAAGTGGATTATTATACGGGAATGCATTTCAAAATGGCGTCACCTTGACCTTGTTAAATTTACTTTTTTTTTAAATCTGTAATTATTGAGCATCTGCTAGGGGTAAAATTGTCATCCAGAAAACGTGAGAAAATATAGACGCACTTAATGAAAAAATCAATTAAGGTAGATTGCCAACTTAAAAAAAATTATACCGGATTTGCAATTTTGCACTGCCCTAATATTAATTACTTTATTAGTTATTAATAAAAACATAATAGTTACCGACCTAAGTTTATTTCATAATATACATTATTAAGTTACCTACATATTGATTATAAGAACCGCTGCCTAAGGAATCACTACTTCCACATCCAGATTTCCCATCCAAATCACTATGAACGAAAACATCTTGAGGTTATATTTGCGCTTCATGTGAAAATAATGTTAAATGGGGGTGGGAGTGGTTATGGGGTGTCAGATGCGAACAATTTTTTTTGAGAACCTTTGTTCTCGTACACGCTAAATTCCAATTTTATTTATTAACGAAGTGGAGGTGGTGGTGGGTTTGGCAGATGTCCTAAAAAATTGAGACCTTAATTGCTAGTCAATACTAGCAACCAAGGCCTAATTTTTTTATAAATACAGCAAATCTCAAGTTTTTGCATGGAATCTTCCACTAGCTGGCTTTACTTATTCACTCCTATTTACAACTCAATCTTTCAACGGAATGAGCTCAAAATATAATCTAGGTTCATATCTTGTTGTAATATAAACGTATGCCTAATTTCAAGTCATTATTTTTATTTTATTTTGTTAACCCCTTTAATCTTTATTAAACCAACTATTATAGATGTTAATTAATTAATTCAGTTTGAACTGCCACATGAGTTTTAGCATAAAAAATACAGATGTTCAAGAAAAATATGCAACAACGATTATACGGTTAATATTTAGTTATGCATGCTACCCTGCACATTTATTTAAACTGAAAATTTACAACTCAGATATTTGTGAATATTGTAACATTACCGACGATCTACATCATATATTTTTTGAATGCTAAATAAGGAAATATGTTTAACTATCTAATTGAGTTTTTGGAATAGACGAAAATTAAGCTATAGATCAGTAGGTTAGCTTTGTTCCTTGTGTTATACATCCTCGTGTTATATACCTTCCTAATCGTGATCTTGTGTTGTGCGTCAGAAAAATGTCCTGATAGACCCCTGGACGAGAAGTTTGTGACCCATGTACATCCCTTGTTTTGCGACTGACATATAATATGTCTTGGTTCTTATTGGTTAGGTTAGTTTTCGTTTGTTTTTTTTTAATTAAATTGTAGCTGGCTGTATGGCTTTAAACCATTTTCCAAAAAAGAAAACAAGTTTACCCTTTTAATAATGGAGTGGTGGTGGAAAATGTCATAAAAAAATTTGAAATCTTGATTGCTAGTAAATACAAAAAATCCCAAGTTTTCTGGAAATTTTAAATGTCGTCCTTTCATGACATTCTAAACCTATTTCAACAAAAAAATTGAAATCTTTTACACGATCATTATACTTCCACTTTACTATGTGGATGTTTAAGTAATTATAAAAAATGATTCGGCTTAAATGTGATAATGTTAATTTCAGATGCAATCAAAAATTACAGCTAGAGTCACCTCACTTTTTATAATCATTTCTAAGTCAATATTATATCTCAAGGAGTTCATCTATATTTGTATGTACTTGCCATGCCAGAGTATCCTGGTAGCATCAACATATAATTTGAACAGATTATTGAGGTATGTTAGAAATAGTAATAGCCCAAGGACCAAACCTTGCGGCACATCGATACATTACCATTAAAAATAACTTTTTGGTACTGATCAGATAAATATTATTGGAACCAATCCAGCGCTTTACCTCTAAACCTAGAGGTTTCTAATTTTCGGCAGTATTCCGTGGTTTACGCAATCAAATTACAGAATACTGCTACAGCCATCTCCCCAGCATTTAGCTGAAGATATAGTTTCTTTAAAAAAGCAAATATGGTATAATTTGTATTGTGTGAAAACCAAACTATTCTGTACAAAGAATCTCATTTCGATGCAAAAAATTTCCAATTTGTTTCTTAATTAATTTTCCTACACTTTGCAATGATATTGGCCAATAAATTAGAGGACAGTTCATGATCTCCATTCTCCAAGTAATAATGGCCTCCACCAAGATATGTAAAACAATTTCTGGTAGTTTTACGGACATAAATACAATAGCAACCACTGGTTCTTCTTCTTCCTGATAGCATTTAATGTTTCCCTAATTTCTTGAATATCGGTAGGTGCTCGGGGAATCTACAAAATATCACAATTAACCAGTATGTTACTGGTAAAAAACTTCTACGCCTGTGACTTTTACGTCAAAGGATCGGAAATCTATTCTGTTTCTTTTTTCAAGGCTTTTTTTGAAAAATCTTTTTTGCTGTGTATGATAAATCCGTAGATGTCTGTACAACTTGGTTGCCAATGCTAAAAGAAAAACTTAACGTTGTATAAAAAACTGTTAACTATAACAACAGTTCTATGTAAATAGTAAGTATCTACGGATATTGAATACAACAAACATTCTTATAGCATCTGCATTTTTGTGGATCTGGCCAAAGCGTTTGACACGGTAGAGCATAAGAAACTATTAGATACTATGGAAAGAATTGGTGTCAGGGGGATTGCAGCTGAATTAATGAAGAGCTACCTGACAAATAGGCAACAATGTGTCAGTATAAATGGAATTTATAGTGAATTTAATTCAATTGAATATGGCGTTCCGCAAGGCACAGTTCTGGGTCCTATCCTCTTCAATATTTATATCAATGACTTGTTTTCTCTACCTTCGCAGGGTCAGTTTATTAGTTTTGCGGACGATACAGCTATTTTTTATACAGGACCTACATGGGAGGCTGTCATAGAAACAGCACAACAAGATTTTAAAATGATAAAACAGTGGTTTGATTCTAGACTGTTGACAATTAATTTTAATAAAACCATGTACTTACCATTTCTCACGAGTAATAGTAACTCTTATGATTTCAAACCACTAGAGATTGAATGCGGTAATTCGTTCTATCAGATCCCAATAAAGTATGATACTTGGGAATCATAGTTGATTCACATCTAAAATGGGACGTTCATATTAATAAATTAACTCAAAAATTAAGAGGTCTCCTGGCGAAATTTAAATATTTAACCAAAATTATAGACGTTAAGCTACTTACCACGGCATATCACGTTCTCGTGGAATCACAACTTCGCTATGGTATAATTGCTTGGGGAGGTGCGTACAGCTGTCAACTAGCAAAATTAGATACAATGCAAAAATGGATCTTAAAAATTATCCATCAAAAAGACATTACTTCCCAACCAATTTACTCTTTGAACAAGCTAAGGTGCTGGATATTAGACAATTATTTTGTCATTCAATAATTTGCTATCAAAAAGTACACCTAAGTAATACCCAAAAAGTTGATTACGTGTACAATACTAGGTATAGTAGGAATGCATTAGAAATATCTCGTGCTAGGAAGACAATCGGAAAACGTTGTTTTATATTTCTAGGACCAAGGGTGTATAACAAACTTCCTCCTGAAATGAAAAACTTAAACTTTACAAAACTGTTTAAAAATAAAATAAAAAAATGGATATTATCACTCGGTAGATTGCATGTACATCAGCTAATGGACATAAAAAACACTTACCTTTTTAATAAAAGATACTACTAAACTTAGCCATTCTGCTCCATGGATTTTATTGAAATTGTATGAAATTTGTATTATATAGTTTTTATACATACTTTATATGCATCTTATGTTTAATGCGTAAAATCTAATTATATGTTTTTTTATCTCATACCCTGCATACAAATTTATTTTTGCAGGATTTATTTTATTTGTTATCATTATACAGTAATAATAATTAGATATAGATATTGTAAGAATAGGTTATAATGTATTTAAATTTTTAACTGGAATAAATATTATTTAGCATACACAGCAAAAAAGATTTTTCAAAAAAGCCTTGAAAAAGGAAACAGAATGGATTTCCGAAACGTCGGCGAAATATTTAATTTCAAGTTTTTATACTTATTTGTCTTGTTTATTTAAAAAAAGCAACCTTTAACTGATCCTTTGACGTAAAAGTCACAGGCGTAGAGGTTATTTACCAGTAACATACTGGTTAATTGTGATATTTTGTAGATTCCCCGAGCACCGCTTAGAAAGAAAACGTGGCAGGAAGTCCTAAAGAATTGAAGAAGAAAAAAATTTAGATAATGCCACAAATAACATTTAGACAATATCGGTAGGTGTCAGGAAAAAGAAAAGAGACATTTTTCAAATACAGAGGATAGAGTTTTGGAATAATAGAAATCATTCATTTCTTCATTGCTCAGTTTACTATTCACAATGTGATTATTATTCTTTCCCCTGAGTTCATTCACAATTCTCTATGTTTGTGTTTGCGAAATTTTATTCCCAGATTAGAGATTTTTAGCAACTGAAATAGTCCTTCCTGTAAATTTGTCGGTAGCTATTGAAATAAACCATAAACTCAATATGGTCCACACCATGTTTTTTGTTTTAAATCGTCTCATTTACATCAACGTCCTGACGGAGTTTAGCTATTGCTATTCCACCACTCAACCAAGGGCGGTCCTACGCCTTGCTTCTGGGGGGCATCCTTATTAACATATGTACAAACATGTTTTAACCCCTCAAAAATTGATAAGTATGATTTTTGTTCTGAAAGTTCGTAATATGAAGTGTGGCAGATTATAAAACTCTGTAACTTCTAATATCGACAAAAGCGTTATTATTTAAAAAAATTTCGACAATATTTCGTACTTACAGGTCAATTTTGAGGGGTGGTAAATCCAGTGAAGTGCATACATTTTTTTCTTAAAAAATCGCTAATATGAATTATTAAAATTTTACTCCCAAATACTGACGTAGTAGGCCTTGATTGTAGTAATCTGGTGCTTTTTGCTCCAAAAACGTAGTTCAATAAACTCTACAATTGAAAAAAAAACTGTGAAAACCGCACATTAATAAATATTCTACAAGGTGACTCCAAGACAAATGGGTCACACTGTATAAGTATTTAAAAATAATAATAATTGGCTTCTACAAGTCAGCAAACGGTGCGCATAATTTATAAAACAACATAGTTTCTTTTACTAAGTATATAGGTTTTGATCTGTTTTCTAAAGCTTATCACAGGAGTGAGTGCTTTAAGTTTTTCAGGCAAATCGTTAAAGATTTTTGCGGCGTTATAGCTAAATGAGCGTTGAAATAGGGAAGAATTATGCTTGGGTACACTAAACAACTGACAATGGCGTGTAGGACAAGTATGAATATCACTGCCTTTAATAAGCTTATTTTGTAGATATGAGGGCATCTGGGTAGAATTAATTTTAAAAATAAGGCATGCTAGATGAACTTGAAATCTTTCACTAAGTGTTAACCACTTAGACTCATTGAATTTATCCGTAACATGGTCAAATTTGCGAAGACTGTAACAAAATCTTATACACGTATTTTGAAATTTTTGTAGACTATTTTTATCTTGTTGCAACAAAGCAGGCCAATATACTACACGTCACAATACGATAAATATGAAAGAATTAGAGAGTCAAATTAACCTCAAAATGTTATTGTTATTTAAAATAAGAAATTAAACAAACTTAAACAGAAGTTTATAGAAATAATCAAACTTAAACTTATAAAAACTGTAATGAGAAATCAATATATTGGAGAAGGAAGTACCCTAATAGTTCAGTCAATGGATGTTGATGAAAACTTGTGTTTGTAATGACGTTAATAAAAAAGTTGAAAAAAATATCTGAAAAAATTCAGGTGAATGTATCATCGAAATACAAGACTTTTTTATTCGCAATTTTTCTGTAATATTCAGACGTATGCATTGAGGCCTTCTAAACATTTTCTCAGTCTTTTTTTTTGTAACTTACTAATTTTCCGAGTTACAGGCAGTTTTTCGCGATAAATAATGTACTATATTTTAAAAATTATATTGAACCTTTAAAAATGGTATAACTATATAGGTTTCATTACGCTCATTTCTCGAATTTTCATATATTTTGTGCAAATAATAATAATAATAATAATAATAATCCTTTATTACTAGCATTGCTAAAAATACAAAGAAAGAAACATACATGTATATACACATATATACGTACTATGTTGTTTCTTGGGTTTTCACGGGTGTTAAATGAAGTGTTGGTGTTCTTCCGGGTGTTTTCCCGTGTAGTTGGTAGGCTCCTGTGGGAGCCACGCTTGTCTGAATGACGTTTCGGCGGAATCTCATCTGCCATCTTCAGGTTCTAGCTGAAAGCTGCCTGCTGCTGCTGCTGCTGCTGCTGCTCCTCGTTGCTCGAACTGAACTGTTCGAGCAACGAGGAGCAGTTCGAGCAACGAGGAGCAGCAGCAGGCAGCTTTCAGCTAGAACCTGAAGATGGCAGATGAGATTCCGCCGAAACGTCGTTCAGACAAGCGTGGCTCCCACAGGAGCCTACCAACTACACGGGAAAACACCCGGAAGAACACCAACACTTCATATATACGTACATATATACACACATATAATCATATATAATATACAAACACATAATTTAAAGAATACATCACATTTAAATTTCTGTATTATTGTAGACATGTACTTTACACTTTTTTTTAAAATGACGTTATATTTGCACTATCTTTTATACTGTCTGGCAATTCATTATACATTTTTAGACCGTTGTAGAATAAATCATTTTGACCATAGTTTGTTCTAATCGTCGCTACATAAAAGTTATTTTGACTATGAGTATCATAATGGTGAATGTCTCTAACAAAGGTACAATGTTCTAATAGATGCTCTGGTAAGAAACCATTTAACATATTATAAATAAAAGTCACAGTATTCAATATCACAGTTTGTTTAACACTTAGAACTTCAACATTATCCAACATTCTCTTAAAATTTGTATATCTGTTGCATTGACTAAATTTGGAATCACTAAAGAGGAATATTGTTGTTGAGCAATAGTGGAAGTGAGAATGGATTATTGAGTTATATATTGTTCTTTTGGTACACTGATTTAGATTTTTTCCAATTCTTCCTAAAAAATTTATCTTCTTCGCAACCTTTAGTAGTACATTGTTCATGAAAAACTGCCTGTAATAACTTGGAAAATTATAAAAAAAAGTGTTTAGAAGGCCTCAACACAGATTTTGCTCATTTTAACGCTCCGTTGACTGGACTATTAGTCGAGGAAATATAGCATTCCACTGTTGAAAAATGTGCAGTAAGTCGGATCAAAATGTGTTTTTTTGCATTCGACTCCTTGCGTTTATTCAATTTGTTACCTATTTTAATCTTACACAAATGGGAAATTGCACTTGTGCATCGAAAAAATTTTTTCGCGGGGGTTTTTGGGGTCGCCGATCATGAATGCAATGTTCAAGAAATTCCTCGATGTACCTGCGGGGACCAGGAAGTCCTGGTGTGAGGCTCATCCCCGAGTATTTCTCTAAATTTGCTCTGAAATCCAACCACAATCTTTACTCGGGGTTTTTGAGGTCGCTGATTACGATTTTGATGTTCAAAATCTTCCCCAATATACCTGGTGGTCAGGGCGTCCTGGTTGTCTAGGCCATCCCTTGGACATTTTCATTGAAACGCATCGAATTTTCTCACTCGGGGGTTGTTGGGGTCGCTAATTTCAAATATGATATCAAACAACTTCATCGATGCACCTGGTGATCAGGACAGGACAACCGAGGAATCAAGATCATCCTCTGGAATTTTTGTCAAATCCATTTCAATTAAAATGAATTTATTCATTTAGGGGTTTTCGAGGTTGTAGATCATGGATACGATGTCAAAAATGTTTGTCAAGATGACCTTTTTATCAAGACATCTGCAAGAATTTGTTTGAAATTAGTTTCAAAATGGAGTAGAAGTTATCACTCGGGGGTTGTCGTGACCGTTGATCATGAATATAATGTTCAAGAAGTTCCTCGATGTACCTGGAGCCCAGGACGTCCCCGTAGTATAGCTCATCCTCGTGGTCTTTCTATCAATTCAATATAAAATTCAACCGAAAGTTTCTGGGGTCGCTGATCATGAATATCGCTTCAAAAATGTTCCTCGATTGATATGAGGACAAGAGCGTTCTTGCTGTGTACGTCATCTATGTAACTTTATTATAATGATTTTTTTTATATATTTTATTTCTATTATTTATTTTTATCATTGATTTCCAACATGATTATAGTATATCATTATTTAAAATTGTTAGACAAAATTAATAAACATTTTTTTCGAGAATTATGACATTATTATTATAAATAATTTTATACAGATTGATTATAAATTAGCGAATTTACATATCTTGATTCAATATCACTTACATTATTTATTTGAAGGAATTTGGGAAAAGAATTCGTGAAATATACATTTATATTTTTTATTACATATAACATTTATTTTTTATAAAGAAAATATTTATTTTTTTACATGGGATTTTTTTCAGTCATTATAATAAAGTTACGGAGATGATCTACACAGCAAGAACACCCTTGTCCTCATACCAATCGACGAACATTTTTGAGGCTTCAGGTACATCGAGGAACTTCTTGAACATTATATTCATGATCAGCGACCCCCACTACCCTTGAGCACCCAAACTGGGCTAATTTCCACCATGGATTACCGAAGAAGGATTTTTTTTCATTACCTCGAAAACTACACTCGAAAAAATGCATTTTTCGTTGCACAAGTGCAATTTCTCATTTGTATAACATTAAAATAGGTAACAAAATGAATAAATGCATCAAGGAATCGAATGCAATAAACTGCATTTTGATCCGCCTTCTTGCACAGATTTTCCATAGTTTGCCGATTTTTGTTTCCTCGACTATATAACTAAATATTGTTATGTATTACACCCCCTTGGAACTGGAGGTTGATACGCCTATGCCTAATAGTGACTGGAAACTTATAAAAAGGGATAGAGTTTTCTAGAGTGTGGTGGGTGAAGATTCTGGATGGATCTAGAGTATACAGATTCGGAAAATGCAGTTTAGGGTATAGGAATAACGATGTAATTGACCACGCCCCGCTAGTTTCATAAATCATGAAAGCAGAGGCACACAATGAATTGAATTTAGGACGGCATGAACTATTGAAAGCATTTCTGCAGTTTCTTTTTTAGCCGTAAATGCTATGGGAATAAAATATTAATTCTTATTAAAACCGAAATGAAAATAGCACATTAAAATAAAATTAAATAACTCGGAAACTAAAATCAACTAATAATTATCAAAAAATAAATTATTCTTATTAACAAAAATTGAACATTAAAACATAAAATTAAACAACCCTCAGAAACTATGTAATTTTCAAATATGACAAAGAACTTAAATGTGTTCTTTCCTTTGCGATATTTTAATTACACTATATAGATGTCTGTGGTCTATGGGTTCATGGATTCAGCAAATAAAAGTAAGGTTCAAATGTTTAATCTTTAGTCAAGTATTGACCTTACCATTTATATTGTGTTTCTGACTGATTGGACTAGTTCCATAGTGCCACATAAAAAAAAACCCTCAGAAACTAAAATCAACTAATAATTATCAAACAAAAAATTAATGAAGTAATGATTCAAACAAACCACCTTCTTGTGCCAAACAATAGCCAAACCGATTATACAATGAACCTCTTATATAATTGAGTTGATCTGGAGTAATGCTTGCACAAAGTTGGATAAGTTTTTCCCGTAATTCAATTAAATTATTGGTTCGTTCAAAGGCATGTTTTTACGTGGTTTCCTTTAAAAACCCCCCACAGAAAGAAATCATGGGGTGCTAGATCAGGTGACCTGGGGGGCCATTTCATCATTCTCCTCGCAGCTATTAAACGATTGGGAAATGTTCTTTCCAGAAAATTAATAACAGTTAAGGTATTGTGACTTGGGCAGCCATCTTGTTGAAACCAAATGTCGTCAAAATTGACAGGAGGGTCTTGAACTGCGGGAATTATTTGGTTTTGTAAAAGCTCTAAGTATTTATTACCATTTAAATTGCCATCGACTAGCAGTGGGCCTATAATATGATTGTCTAAAATTCCCTTCCAAACGTTCAACTTTTGAGGATACTGAGTTCGCACAGCAACACTCAAATGTTTCTTTTTCCGAGACCAATATCGTACTACGGATGGATTGTGTTACCTGTGTAATGAAAAGGATGATTCATCTGTAAACAACATATTTTACTTCCACATCCACGTAGTGGATTGGAAGTATAGTAATCGCAAAAAAATTTTCAAAAATTTTTATTCGTGAAATAGGTTTAGAATGTCATGAAACGTCGAGATTTTAAATTTGAGCGAAAAAAAATTTCTGTCTGTCTGTCGGTCTGTCTGTCGGTCTGTCGGTCTGTCTGTCTGTCTGTAACTTTTTTTGTCCGCACGTTTTCTCCGGAACGGTTTGAGATATTGACTTGAAATTTTGTACACGTATATATTATGACGAGATCTGGAACTGGATTGAGGAAATCCGGTGAAGGGTTGGGGGTTAAATAGGGGAAAATAGGGAAAAATAAGTAAAGCAAGCTTGTAAGAGAACAGACACTTGAAACTTGGTGTATGTACTAGAAGTTAAGGCCTAAGATTTTTTTATAACATCTTTCAACCCCCCACCACCCTACCCCATTAATGGGGTTGATAAAATAAAGTTGAGATTTTCATTTGAAATTTCGTACACGTATGTATTATAACGACGTCTGAAATCAGATTATATTTTGAGATGATTCCGTTGAAGGGTTGGGGGTTAATTTGGGGTAAATAGGGGAATATAAGTAAAACAAGTTGGTAAGAGTACAGAAACTTGAAATTCGGTATACGTACTAGAAGCCAAGGAGTCAGATTTGTTTATAATATTTTTCAACCCCCACCACCCCTACTCCAATATGAAAAGGGTTGATTAAATAAAATTGAGATATTCATTTGAAGTTTGGTACACGTATGTATTATGACGACATCTGGAACTAGATTATAATTTGAGATGATTCCGTTGAAGAGTTGGGGGTTAAATAGGGGTAAATAGGGGAAAATAAGTAAAGCAAGCTGGTAAGACCACAGAAACTTGAAATTCGGTGTATGTACTAGAAGCCAAAGCGTCAGATTTTTTTATAATATTTTTCAACCCCCACCACCCCTACTCCAATATGAAAAGGGTTGATTAAATAAAATTGAGATATTCATTTGAAATTTGGTACACGTATGTATTATAACGACATCTGGAACTAGATTATAATTTGAGATGATTCCGTTGAAGGGTTGGGGGTTAAATAGGGGTAAATAGGGGAAAATAAGTAAAGCAAGCTGGTAAGACTACAGAAACTTTAAATTCGGTGTATATACTAGAAGCCAAGGTCTCAGATTATTTATAATATTTTTCAACCCCCACCACCCCTACTTCATTATTACAAGGGTTGATAAAATAAAATTGAGATATTCATTTGAATTAATATACGTATGAATTATAACGACATCTGGAACTAGATTATTCTTTGAGATGATTCCTTTGAAGGGTTCGGGGTTATTTAGGGGTAAATAGGGGGAAATAAGTAAAGCAAGCAGGTATGACTACAGAAACTTGAAATTCGGTGTATGTACAAGAGGCAAAGGCCCCAGATTTTTTGATAATTTGTTTCAGCCCCCACCACCCCTACTCCATTATTCAAGGGGTTGATAAAATAAAATTGAGATATTCCCATGAAATTTAGTACGCATATGTATCATAACGACATCTGGAACTAGATTATATTTTGAGATGATTCCGTTGAAGGTTTGGAGGTTAAATAGGGGTAAATAGGGGAAAATAAGTAAAGCAAGCTGGTAAGACTACAGAAACTTGAAATTCGGTGTATGTACTAGAAGCGAAGGTCTCAGGTTTTTTTATTAGTATTTTCTATTTCTCGCCACCACCCCCACTCCCTTATTAAGAGTTGATAAAATTAAATTTAAATTTTCACTTGAAATTTGGTACATTTATATATTATAATTATATCTGAAACTAGATTATATTTTGACATGATTGCGTTGAAGGAGTGGGGGTAAGTAGAGGTAAATAGGGAAAAATAAGTAAAGCAAGCTGGTAAGAGTATTGCAACTTGAAATTCGGTGTATGTCCTAGAAGCGAAGACCTCAAATTTTTTAACAATATGTTTCAACCCTTCCACTACCCTTACTACATTATTAAAGGGGTTGATAATATAAAATTGAGATATTCACTTGTAATTTGGTAGACGTATGTATTATAACGACATCTGGAACTAGATTATATTTTGGGATGATTCCGTAGAAGGGTTAGGGTTAATAGGAGTGACTAGGGGAAATAAGTAAATCAAGGTGATAAGAGTACAGAAATTTGGGATTCGGTGTATATACTAGAAACCAAGGCCTCAGATTTCTTTCTAATATTTTTCAAACTCCACCACCTCCGCTTCATTATTAATGGGATGGATAACATCAAATTGAGATATTCACTTGAGATTAGTACACGTATGTATTGTAGTGACATCTGATTGAGATGCCTCCATTGAAGGGGTGGGAGGTGAATAGTAGAAAATAAGTAGGGTGAACTAAAAACTTCATTTTTAACGTATATGGTAGAAACCAACTCCTCAAACTCTTCTATGACATCTGCCCCAAATATTATTAAAATTCTATGACCAATAATTTCCACATACTAGAGTGCAAATATAGTCAAGATGTTTCCTTTAAAACGATTTGGATGAAGAATCTGGATGTGGAAGTAGTGATTCCTTAGGCAGCGGTTTTTTAAGAAGTTTTCATTCTCATTCACTTTATTTATCATGATTTCACAAAATTCCATCCGTTTGAAATTGTCCTCGGGAAATATTTCTTGCGTTGTTTGAACTTTAAAACAACTGTACCCATTTCTTTTCAAAATATTTCTTACAGTTCTTTCCTTCATGTCAACTTCATCAGCAATTTGCCTGCTAGAACAAGGTTCGCTAGTTTCATCAAGTGCACAGACATTAGTTTCGCGAATTTCACGTTCTTCGCTTATTTGTTGATGACGGGGTTCGGGTTGACAGCATTTTCTACAATAATTCACAACACACCCGAAATTCTCAATTTTTTTACTAATGTATGAAATTATTCTAGCTGAGGGGATTGGTCTGTCTTGATATGCTACAGTAAATAAATTTATTGTGTCTTCAGTGGAATGGCGCCCGAAGTACCACTTCACAATTTGCACTTTTTCTGCAGTTGTATAAACACACGGTATTTTAATAACGAAATTGAGATTAATTTATTTTATTCCCGCACGTCTAAACAGCTACGCTATTAAAAGCAGAATGGGTGCGCTGTTCTCAACTCGACGCGGTCAAGCGATGGCGCTATTGTTTTATACCAATGCCCTGCATTGTTCTACGACAAGGCGTGGTTTATCTGCGCAGAAACAAGTTTACGTACCTAAAACTAAATTTGCTGAATCTGTATAAGGCGCGATTACCGGTGCAGGAGGAGAAGTTTGATAAAAGTGAAGAAGGCCTATAAAAGTGAAATTTGGCAGCGAAAAAGTGTGGTTAAATATAAAGTAAACAAAGTGTAAAGGTTATTTTGGTTAAATAAGAAGTTTTGTATAATCAGTAAATTATTAAATAAAGTGTTAGTGGTTTACCCCTTGTTAAAATTATTTAGAACCCACGAATTTATGCAGGGTCTTTCCTAAAAGGGTGAAAACGCGTAACAATATTATATTTAACTTATCATGGTTAGTCTCAGTTTTTGCCTTTGGTACAAGTAAGCTAAATTAACGTGATAAAATACAAAAGTAACAACAAATTCAAAAAGTATACAAATCAAAATATTTAAAATAACAAAAAGTAAGATATTTTTATTGGAACTCATACTGTTAAAACCTTTCAATAAAAACGTAGCGTTTGCAAAATGTGTCAATCACGGCGATGGTTTATGATTAACTTTAAAATCCTTATACAAAATATTTGACCTGACTACCCTATCAAGTGGGTCAGGACAGAATTACAATTTATGAGGGGATTGACTTTCTCTCTTCTACGAAGGATCAAGTGACATACAAATTTGAGAAAGTGTTTTACAAACCAAAATAAAGCGTAAGCTTAATACAATTTTATATCTGCGGATAAGTCACATTAACTCGCCTTTTTAAGTTCTTGACTAGTTTTTGATTGGTCATCGATGTTTTCTCTACTTTTTGCTAAATCCAAAAAAAATGTTTCTTTAACTTTTGTAACAAAAAATGATTTATTTTTTTGCTTTTTTCTATAATTTAACAAAAGGAATTGGAGTCAAGTAGTATTCGTATTTATCAGTTTTTGTCACGATCAGAGCTCTGGCTCAGAGCATGGCACCCATGCCCCCCCCCCATTAGGACAGCCAGTGCACTCAACCAATACATGTACACATAGACATCAGCATAACAACCATCCTTATTTGCGATATTGCGATCTACCGCATCTGAGACTCGAACTCTAGGGCACAGTAGAGAAAAATACAGTAGACTCACTCCCTATCTTCTCTATGTAGAAGAAATAGGATTTGGTTTGGTTTTTTATGTTCTAGACCAGACCGAGTGCACAAGACCATGCGCACAGAGGGGCATGGCGCCAGTTTTAAAATCGAGTAGCGAACACCGGCTCGCGGCGTACCGAACTAAATGTCAAATTTGTTAAATTTATGTTCTATGTTGTAATATAATCATAGCACATAATTAGGAAACAGTTTCAAGCATTAAAGAATATTGTCATGGTGTTACACGCATAATAATAATGTAATGGTAGTAATGAATCAAATAGTTCATTGAGATTTGTACGATTTCTAAAAAAATTTAACTGGAAGCAGCTGGAGGTGTTAAATGAATTCCTTAATAATTTTAAAAACTTGCAGTACTCATTTTTCCAATCGTTTTTAACTTTTGAATACGAAAACGAATAGCACACAACAGGTAATCTTATTTTGCAACTTTTGAACAATTGACCTTCTATTCGCGCGCTATAATCGAGAACTAACTTATGGAACACCCTGTATATTTTTCAACGATGTGATGTAGAAATGAAAAACGAACATTTTTTGTAAGTACTTCCCTATGGCTAATTGCAACCAATTTCGCTTTATTGAGCAATAATTACAAAATTAAAAGATAAACTTAAAAAAAGAGGTTTCTTAAAATAACTCATTAGAAAAAATTGTAATAAATGTTCCACATGTTGCCCATTTTGATTGACACACGTCTCTATGCGCTTTTGAAATGAGGTTCCCACTGTTCCTAAAACTGCCGGTGTAATGGATCTAAAGGCAGTTATTATTCTTTCCTTCATATTTTGTACTGTTGTTGGTGTGTCTCTATAAACAATTTTCATTACGTATCCCCATAAAAATAAATCCGTTTTTGTAAGATCTGGGGATCTAGCAGGCCATTTAGTGGGTACATTTCTTCCAATCCATTGATGAGGGTAGGTATTATTTAAGTGGTCTCTATCTGCATTTAAATAATGTAGTGGAACACCATCTTGCTGAAACCACATCCTATTTCAAATTCTTTCAGGGAGATTTGCCAATAATTGTGGCAGACAGTTTTCCAAAAAATGAAGATAAATAGCTCCAGTCAATGTACCATCAAAAAAATGTGGCTCCATTACATGTTCTCCAATAATTCCTCCCCAAACGTTTATACACCATCTGTGCTGGTTATCAACTGGCATAAAAAAGTGAGGATTTTCCGAAGCATAATAATGGAAATTATCCATTTTTATGAAAGTTGCCTCATCAGCGAATAAAACATTATTGAAGAAGTTGACATCATCTTGCATTTTACCTCTGGCCCAATTATAAAATTGTAGGCGATTTTGAAAATCGTCATCAGATCATTACTGGTGCATTTGAATATGACATGCGTGCAACTTATTTGTTTTTAAGATTCGACCCACAGAACGTCTACTTATTCCTACTAATGAGCTAACTTTTCTTTGACTAACATGGGGATTCTCAACCGTTGCCAGCACCACAGAAAACTTATTTTCTTCGTTCACAACATGTTTTGTTCTTTCACTTTTTTTTATATTCGACATTTCCAGTTTCCAGAAATCTATCGAGAAGTTTTGCAAGCTGCTAACATTAGGAATCCTTTTTTCGGGATAACGTTGGTGATAAATTCTATTGGCAAGTAAACAATTTCTGTCTGACTCGCCCAAAACAAAAGTCATGTCTACAAGTTCCGCTTTACTAAAATTCATATTGTAAAATTCCAAGTATTTTAAATTCAATTCAAATTGTAACTAACGACCGATAAGTGTGATAAATGCTCCGTTGAACACAATTTATAAAAAACTGAGGTTTTATTGCTTGTCGAATAACGAAAACGGCAAAAAAATGTACAAAAAAACATTACAGTAAAAGACCTGTTAAATACTATTTACTTATTTCAATGGATTGGAAGAAATGGTCCCACTAAATGGCCTCATTTCAAAATTGCATAATTGCAAAATGGGCAACACCTATTATAAATTTTTCTAATGAATTATTTGAGGGAACCTATTTTTAAGTTTATGTTCATTTTTCATTTCTACATCACATCGTTGAAAAATATACAGGGTGTTCCATTTGAAAAAAAAATTAGAAAATTCAATTTAAAAAGTTCTTAATTTAAAAATAATTTTTGGCCACCCTGTACAGTTTTAGGAAATGAAAATGGTTCAAAGATTTTAATTATTAAATGTCTTGTAACTGGTATTCACATAAGTTTTTCTTAAAACCCATAACCGTGACTGTGGTGATTTTTTTAATATCCAGCTGCAGATTGCATTATTTCAACAAAAAATTCCTTCATCCAAGGGGTTGGGAGATATTCAATGCCAATATACGAATGCATAGAGCCTAGAAAGAGGCTTCAAAAAATGTACTGATACACATAACATTTCATTTAAAAAAAGGCACTTGTAATTTCGTCTTGACTCGCCCTGTATGTTCGAAAATAATTTCCAGTCATGGACTTTTTTATCTAGTTTACTTGCAAATTTTAAAAAAAAATTCTAGCTATCGTAAAACTCGAGATATCGAGGTCCGACGCACTATTGCCCCACCCTGTATTACACAGGTTTAAAAAAAAAATTTTCGACCAATAGGACGTGCTGAACACGATGCCGTAGTCCGCTTTGAGCCATCATCACGTAAGAATTTCGAGAAAACCTGCAAAGAAAAGTGCTAAAAAATACCTCTTTCGCCTCCATTCATTCACAAATTAATTCACTCAATAAATTGGCCTGAATATTGTTACTTGGGGGTTTTTGGGGTCGCTGATTACGAATCTGAAGTCATAATTTGATAATTTCTAAATCCAAGATTTCGGATCCAACGGTTGCTATATAAAATCCAGAAATTCATCAAAATTAAAAAATTGTGGCCCAAAACTTATTACTCGGGGGTTTTCGGGATTGCAGATTACGAATCTAAAGTTAGAATTTGAAAATTTTCATATTTAAGATGGGGATCAAATGTGGCAGACTCCTCCGAGTCTACTTTTTTTATTACAGTATTTTTTATATCAAACTTTTTATTGCGAGAAAAAATTAAAATAGGATAGAACATAGGTTTGAGATCAGTTTTATTATATATACTGGGTGATTTTTTTTATCCGAAACTTTCAAATATCTCCGATCAAAGAACTGATCTAAGACTTGTACTTTGATCAGAGATAAACACCGCGTTCACTTACTACAGATTTCTGTAAGCATGTGGTCGCACGCGTCTTCAAGAGAATCATGATTTTTTTAAAGGATTATTTTAACTGACGAAACTAAATTTTCCAAAAAAGGAATTTTTAACAGACGTGCCACTGGGCACAAAATTGTCATACGGTGCGAGAATCAAATTTCCAGGAAAAATTTAGTTTTAACATTTTATGCTTATTATAGTACCTAAGTATCATATCTACGAGGAGAATTTAAATATCAATAAATACGTGGAAATTTTGCGGACAGTAGTTGTTCCCTTTATTGATAATTTGTCTCTAAATGTTTATAATTCTGTGTATTATCAAATGGATGGTTGCGGCCCACATAATACATGGGAAATGTATGACGAATTAGTAGCATCGGTCGAAGATAGGTTACCGAGGATCTTGGAGATGGTCAGCAAGGTCCCCTGCCCAGATAGCACCAATACATCCACAAAACGCCCAGAAGATGTCCGTTGATGACATTCGGGACGGACGAAGGATGTCCATTTTAGGTCGTCAGACGTATGGTGGACGTTCAGAGGAGGTACCGTGTTACAAATTTGGACTTCCGATTTAGGGTCATTATAGGTCCAGATGAAGACGTTCAGTGGACACACATAGGCTTTTCAATTCAGATCTTTATAGTCTTAAGAGATGGTAAATGATTTGTTCAAGATACTTTATATTGGCTGAAATCTTATAGATAGTTTTTTCGTACCTGAAAAAGGTATCGACTATCTAGCTAACCAACCCCAGTCCGAAGTCTACTACTAATTTTTTTGAATTAAGGGTGCACTTCGGATTTTCAGTTCTTTTTTTCTTTTTTTGTAAAATTTCAGTTGGCTTAAAGTACTTTGAACAAATCGTTCACCAGCTCTGTGGCTATTGCTGCACATTTTGTCAAAGCTACAATGGTATTTTTTTATTTGTACACTGCATTCAGTGGCATGGAATAAGAATACTAATTTTTATTATTTTCATTCTTTTGCTTCTATAGGTTTTATTAAATTTACCTATCGCTTAGTTGAGAAATAATTAGAAAATATAGAAATATTTCAAAATATGTTATTAATTTTTCTCTGGTAATAAATGATAAGTTTAATGATAAGCTAGGAAAGATCCACACATGGAAAAAAATATAAATTCTTTAGAAAAGCAGGGCAGTTTATTTATTAGCTTTGAAAAGGTGTTAAAGGATTGTTATTATTAAGTTATTTAAGAATGACGAAATATTTGTGTAATTAAATATTGTACTCATATTTATAAAAATTTTATTTAGTCTGGAGTTAAAATTAAGTCGATGATACATAATTTACTACCATAAGTATATCTTATTCTTATTAGCTATTTTTTTTCGTGTTGAACACAGGGAACACAATCAGAAAGTAACCAATAGAGATCAAGAATTTAAAAAAAAACTCGATTTGATTGCCTGTGTTTAGTGATTGTAATCAGTTGGTTCAGCATGAAAGAAAATAGCTACTGTGATATCAAAAGCTTTTGTGTATATAAAAATTCTCAGGGCATTTCTACGTGCTTTTTTTTTTCGTCGTATTTAGTTACACTTTTTAACCAGTTTTCAAGTTTTATTATTTCTTTCTTTCTGTATTTTTTAACTGCATCACATCTTTAATTTATTGCATTCGTGACAAAATGAATCTTGGTTGGCCAACGTGCGGCCTAAAATGGACGTCCACAGAACGTTAATTTAGTGTATCCTAAAAACATCGGAAAATAGACGTCTTATGAACGTTCGTTTCACGTCGTCGGACGTTCGGACGAAGAGAGGACCTAAAACGGACATCCTCCGGAAGTTTGGTGCTATTTGGGTGATTTCACCTCCTTAGACTTTTACCTTTGGGGCAACATCAAAAATATTGTTAATGCCACACCGGCTACTACCAAAGAAGATCTGATGAACAGAGTACAGGCTTTTAACTTGTCTAGTATCCTTTTGTGACTGATGGTGTAAAAGGCCTTTGCAAAATCTATGAATACGCAGACTGGCGGTTTACTGGAATCCATGGACTGGTAGATCTTATTTGTTAAGTTTGTTTATGGTATCATTTGTTGAAGTGTTTTACCTAAAGCCAATTTTTTTTTTGTAATAGATTATATTTTTCAAGGTATCTAATCTGAATTTTATTGATTTTTCTAGAACTTTGGCCATGGATGACGTAAATGAGATTGGGCCAGAGCTGGGTATGAATACTAAAAAAGTATTTAAATACAGAGTACTGAATACTTATAGATAAAAGAATTCTAAATACTGCAGTATTCAGAATACTTAAGACTAAAAGTACTTGAATACCAGTATTCACGGTATTCATAATGGCATGAATACCATGAATACTTAATGAAGCAGTAAAATTCTTAGTTAAAATATTAAACAATAAAAATAATTAAACATTTTAAATGTATTTATTTATTAACATTAACCCATCAAGGACGGAGTTTCCATTTTTGTAAAAAAAGACTGTTTCGTGTATAAATACTAGGATTCATTCTAATTTTGAAAGATATTACATACAGATAAGCAAAAATTCAATATTTTTTATAAAAATCCATGTTGTCATGTGGCAACGCTAGGACTCAAAGAAGACAGTTTTAGAACTCTACTGCCAAATGGCTTAATAAATATATATCACCTATAATTTAAGTATTTTTATTGAAAATATTACAAAATTTTTATAAAACATTAAAATTAATATGAAATTTCAAACTATACTTCAAACAGAGTCCCACATCACATTTCATATACATACTTCTCATAATAGACTTGCAGTTTTCGTCGGTGTATTTTTTTTCTTATCTGGTACAGAGATCAAAATAAATAGTGTCCTATATTGTCGTATCTAATGTCATCAGAAACTCGGTTGCATAACTTACTTGATACGCTCATTGATGGCCTACCCCCCACACTACGCGGGTGGGTTTCTAAATCTTGTCAAATAAGTTTTGACGATTTCCCATCTATATTCTAACTGGGTCAATTTATTTCCTCCCTTTTTATGTAGAACATAAGCAGTTTCGATGGTGACATCTACTAGTCATGTAAACAGACACCACCACCAATGCAGAAATGTACTTACCTATATCAGTGACGGCCGTTTAACATTTATATTTATTTTTTCTTTGTGAGAATAACGTTTGACGGTACCCATCGGGGATACTCCGTCAGATGTTGAGGCAACGGTGACCACGTTGTTGTCAACCCATATAACTAACATGATGACGTTTTCACGGTCTAATAAAGATGCGACCTCTCCTCTGATTTCTGTTTTCATTGCTTTCTTTGAAATTATTGGACAGTTCTCTGGGATACGATTTTTTCTCATAGTACCAGTGCCTTCATACCCTAGTTGCTTGAAGTAGGCTAATAAATTAAAGCTAGTGAAAAGATTATCACTAAATAAGGAATAACCCAAGTTTCGCTTTTCATCAGGTAGTTCTTCAAGCAAAGTGACAAATGGTGCAGTAGACGCTGGTAATTGATTTTTTTTTACGATTACTATAATTCCAATCCACTATGTGGATGTGGAAGTAAAAATAAGGGTTATAACCCATGTAGCAACATATACTGGCAGTTCATTGGTAAAATATTGGTGTAATATTTGTCTATTGGGTCAATATTAGCAATTTTAAGCCAACATTGAAGTAGTATTTATTTTTGGTGTATAATAAATATTGGATTCATTATATTGCTCTAATATTAGAGAAATATTGATGATCATTTACTATTTTTTGAATATATTGATGCAATATTGGAAACAACATTAATTAATATTACTGCACAATATTCCATGTAAGCAGATGATAGGCATATATATAATGATAATAACTTAATCGTTGGTGCAATTTGGCCAAATAATTTCGTCTGTTAATTGTTCCAATTTAACGGTTTTTAGCCAATATTGAAGGAATATTTATTTTTGGTATATAATAAATATTGAATTAATTGTATTGCTCTAATATTAGAGAAATATTGATGATCATTTACTATTTTCTGAACATATGAATGCAATATTGGAAACAACATTAATTAATATTACTGCACAATATTCCATATGTAAACACATTAATAATTTTAAACCAGTAATAAACAATAATTATTTTGCCACATAATAACAAATATTGAATTCAATATATTACTCCAACATTGGAAAAATATTGGTGACCATACAACATACATTTTTTATATTACTTTGCGATATTTTTCGAAGACAAAAAGACATGTGATCTCTGTAATCTATTGAGCAAAGTTGTTTTGTAATTTATTAATTAATTTGGCTTGTTTAGCCCTTTTTATTTTATTTGTATTATTTATTATATAATATAATAGGTGATTCTTTTTATCTGATTTATGAAATAATGTTGGATTTCTGATTTTAAAACGAAGACTTTTTATTCTATTATCGTTTATTTAATTTCAAGGTGTTTTCATTATATTTAAAGAATAGATTCATCTATATAGTTTATTTTTATTTAGTTTTACTTTAACATCTTTAGTAAAATAATTACTTACATTCTTAAACAAAACTTATTCTTCATACTAGGAATTTAGATAGTGATATCACTCCCGCGCAGACATTTTATTGGCTCCGAGTTACCAGCTATGGTTTGGCATGACGCGTGCGCTTGCTCTCCGCATATTGGAGACGGAGACGCCATTATGGTAAATTTACAAGTACCAAGTACCTAGCTGGATCATAGAAGAACAGAAATTGGGCTGTGTTCGATTATTAGCAACAATTATTGTGACCTGTGTGTGTGTTATCTTGTGCACAATGTAAGTACATAATACTATATTATACTTTTTATCTGTTGATTGTTTGACAGTGTTCTGTAAATGTGAATTTGCTGCCATGCACATTTTCTATCTGTAAAAGTACGATAATAATGTATTGGGAAACAATAAAATTATTCATTCACATTGTGTAAGTACGTGAGCTGTGCCCAGATAACACCTTGACTAGGTACCCGTCGTTATCTTTATTTGGTAATTTGAAAATATAGGTACTACATACTGGTACCTACCAATAACCAACCAATACTGAACCAATATTGCAATATTATAGTTATAGATATAATTTAATTATTACCATTATTTAAATTTTGTTTTATACTGCTACATACTTATTTTATTGCCTCAAGCAAGAAGTATTGAAATGTGCAAAAATAGACTTTCCGACATAATAAATAACAATTTTGAAAAATATTCAAGTTTACATGTTGTAGAATGTTTGTAATACAGTGTGTACAGAATCGCATGCTAATACTTACGGGCCGTAATTCTTAGGTAATTTTAAGAAAAAAGTTTATACGTATCAACACAAGCTCGCAACTGTTTTATTTTTGAGATACAGAGGGTGTTAATTTTTTTTTTTAAATGTTTAAAAGAAAAACTTCTACCAGTATGCGCGTAGGTTTTGCACTTGACCGCTTTTTATTTCTAGTTTTTATATACCTAGCTCCTTTTTGTGAATCTAATGGTATGTAATTTGGTATACCTACATTTAACTTCCTGTTTAACTGGAAATTGGTTTTATTAAATTTTTCATTTAATTAGATATATGTTTTAACGTATACACATGATAAAGAGTACCGAGTACCATTAATTAATGAAAACCAAACTTTCAGATTACTTCAGAATGAGTTCATCAGTACTGTCTAAAAAATCCATGTTTATAAAAAGGCAGCTGAACAAGGATTCAAGCGATGAAAATAACTGCAATTATTTTCAGGGTGGTAACCACGAATTCAATTTAAGTTTGTCTTCCGACGAAGATAATGATGGAATAAATGAGTGCCAAGATGTGTCAATGGGGTGTCAAGAAATTTGCTAGAGAACCATTATGATGTTACATCCAGTTTACTTATGAAGTTCGTGGTTTGCAATTAAATTCAAGTACATTTATTTTACGACTCATCTTTTTGATAACTTTGGTATTTAGAAAGCATATTGTAAGTTACCCTTTTGCTTAAAATTATATTAATATTTATTATATAGTATACTTGTTATTTTATCTTGTTTGATTCATATTATTTTTGACTGACTCATTATTTGTAAATTTAAAATCGTTACAAATTTTAAATGTATTGTTAATGCTATAAATAAATATTTTATTTTTGCAACATATTTATAATTTATTGTAATATACACGGTGTTCGGCACATGGACAATCAAATTTTTTTTGTGGATCGGCAGGGTCATTTGGAAGTTTTAACATAAATGTCCCAGGTCCTAACTGTTGTAGTTATTGAGATTTTTTTTCATTTTTACATTTTACTCAAAATTTCCCAAAATTCCCCACTAAAACTCCTACAACTTTTCATTGTTTCATACCGTTAGAAAGGACATCAAAGGTAGAACTTTGAAATTGAATTGAAGAAAATGCTCTCGGTTGCTGTTAGTTTTTTTTAATGATTTCAGAAGTTCAGAATTTCTATTTCTTTCATTTACATTTAGGAATTTGGAGCCTTGTAACTAACTTTCGTATTAAAAATGATTTATTTTGAACAAGAATACATTACAGAATAAAATTTAAAAAAACACCTACGAATACTAAAGTTTAAGTGGGGAATTTTGGGAAATTTTGAGTGAAATCTAAAAAAAATATATTTCTTAGTACTACAACAGTTAGGACCTGAGTCATTTGGGATTAAAACCTCCAAATGATCCCACCAATCCATAATAATATTTTGACGGTCCATGCGCCGAAGACCCTGTATTTTATATTGATTTCTAATATTGACTATCAATCCAAAGGAAATATTGTACCAATTTAAATACAATATTAGGTAAATATTATCCTAGTTGTCAAAATAAATATTGGAAATAGATATTGGAGCAATAATGTAGAACAATATTCAGTCAAGATTGATTACAATATTTTGCCAATAAATAAAAATGTTCACATTTCGATATTGGGCAAATATTGCATTTCAACATTTAGCCATTATTTATACCATAAATACCCAATATTGTACTAATATTGCCTGCTACATGGGAAGTTTTAACATTCATTTTTAGCGAAATTAACATTTTGTGACCCTCATCGTTTTTAACCTGTACCCTTCAAATAGTAGACACTTCCTTTTTCGAAAGTTGTTATTTATAGCTTTTAGGGTTATGATGCAATATTCAATTTTCACATGTTTTTAAATCATCATTATTTCAAAAATTAAATTGGATTGCATCTGCTTGTTTACAGGTACACTACACCAATTTCCACCATTATGAATAACAGAAATAATACATCATAACGTCACACAACATGTTTTGACTTACCTAACTTAAGAAAGAGAATAACAACAAACAATTAAACAAAACACACAAATCAAATCAAGGAACAGAAAAGCACAGCACGGTTTGACCACGACACGACTACTTACTACACATAAAGGAAGTGAAGTCAATTATTTTTTGTTATGACTGCTACTTGTTCCTAGAATTTATCAATACCACTTGCTAATAAAAAAAAGTCAGATATTTGTGAGGAGGATAATATTACAAATAAATATGAATACTGTAAGTTTCATGAATACTTAGTATTCTTGAATACTGCTGGTATTCATAAATATCACATTTAAGTATTGAATAATGAATAATATTCATTTTTAGGAATACTGAATACTTATAGGCAGTGAAAAATATAGAGTATTCAATACTGAATAGCGAATACCAAAATAGTATTTTGAATAGTATTGAATACTCAGTATTTGATTACTACCCAGCTCTGGATTGGGCGATAGTTTTCAATTGTATGAAAATATTTTCGTTAGATCCGCCATAACCACAAACCCCCTTATCCCAATTTTAAAATTTCCAAACTCGACAAATCCGGAGAAACGTCATAACCCTCTTTCCGTGAATAACCCTCCCTGTATTGGCACGAAATCCGCAAGTACCCACCCCTTATTGAATGTCTTCTTGCTTTGATTTGCATGAAAACGGAGAGTACCCTGTAGCTTTCTTTGTTGCACGTTTTATTGCAGTCCAGGGCTTTTTAAATAATATCTACTTATAGGTAGGTACAAAGGTTCGTTTACATTTCAACCAATGTTCTGTCAATATTACTGCATTTGGATAATTCGTGCTGTCCAAAAAAATACTAAATTCGATTTTTTTCCTTCATTTATGTATTTTTGCCCCTGACGACATGGAGCGGATATTAAAGTATTCAGTAGCAATTACCCGCGAGTACTTTTATTTGAATAGCACTGTGTACTCGAAATTTTCAAGCACTTTACATTATTAGGTACTTGAGTACTTTTGGCGGCCACAACTGATGAGTAACGAGTACGAGTACATACCGACGTGCAACACAAGCAAGTCTCCAAAGTTAGCCACGGAAACAAAAAATTGCTTCAAACTATTATAAATATTTTGTAATTGTTTCTGGCATTGTTGTGGCATTCTACTAGTTTCTCTTTTTTTTTTTCGTTTTAAAATTTTCTGTCGCATACATACTACTTTGCGAAGTTCCCCCTGCCATCGCGTCAGGATTTCGTAAGGCAACCGTGGCTAGTGTCTAACAGTGTAGACAAATTATAATTTGCTTACTTTTTGTTGGGTATTTTGCCACTGAAAAATATTTAAAAATTTTAATGAAAAAACCTCTGCGCCAAACGGATCAGACAGAGGTTGGTTCTTGAGTACTTGACTGTTTCAAAAAGTCTCACAGCTAAAAATATATAAACTAGAACAATGTTATAAACTAAAAACTGAAAATCAAAGCTATAGGTAGTTAACGTTTCGGAAGAGAATCTACTTCCGTTCTCAAAACTTTTTTGGCCGTCAACCATTTAGAAATTTATATAGTAAAAGACAACATATTGAATTACAAAACTTTCAAAATAATCCTTTAATTGACAAAACTGTCATCAACCTGTCAAACCGCGAACTAAATATATCCGAGAAACTAGTATTAACTAAAGGCTTGAATTATGCGTTAACACCAAAGGCTATTCCTAAATTTGATATAATAACTGCAATTGAACAGGCTGCACAGAAGCTTCCATTAGATGATGCTAATGAATACCGAATTCGGTTTAAAATTGAATTAGAGAAACAATATAAAACTAAAGATAATTTAACATCCGATGAAAAACGTTCCATTTCATCTCTAAAAAATGATCATAGCATTAAAATTTTACCAGCTGATAAAGGCAATGCCACGGTAATCTTAGATACAGCTATATATGATACAAAAATTACGAACTTGATAAATGATGGAAATTATTCCAAATTAAATAAAGATCCTACAAATTCTTTAGAAAACAAAATATATAGAATCTTATTTAAACACAAAAACGAATTTACAGATATTGAACGAAAGATGTTAACTCCACATCACAGCAAGTCTCCTCATTTCTATGGTTTGCCAAAAATTCATAAACCTGACATCCCCTTAAGACCAATTGTGAGTTCAATTAATTCTCCATGTAGTAAACTCTCAAAATATTTATTAAAAATCCTAAATCCTTTATCAGGTTCCTCCGAGTCTTATATTAAAAATAGCAAACATTTTTTGGAAAAGCTGTCAGAAAATCATTTTAACAATAATCATCTAATGGTCAGTTTTGATATAGTAAGCCTATTTACAAATGTTCCTGTAGATAAAACATTAATAATAATTAAAAACAAATTGCAACAAGATGGGAATTTGGCGAATAGAACTAAGTTAAGCATTGAAACTATAATGGAATTACTTACACTTTGCATTAAAACAACATACTTTCAATTAAATAATGACTTCTATCAACAAGACTTTGGGATGGCCATGGGTTCTTCATTATCTCCAATATTAAGTAACATTTTCATGGAAAATTTCGAGGAAAGTAATATTAATAATCTAGCTTATAAACCCATTGTATGGTGGAGATATGTAGATGACATTTTTGCTATATGGCCTTATAGTAAAGAATGTTTAAGTAATTTTTTGAATCAGATTAACGAAAAAGAACCTTCAATTAAATTTACAATAGAAATAGAGAGTAATAATGAATTACCTTTCTTAGATATTTGAATTAAAAAATTAGATAACACATACCAGACCAGTGTGTATAGAAAACAAACACACACAAACAGATACTTAAATTTCAATTCAAATCAACATATTAGTGTTAAGAAAGGTGTTGTTAAGTGTTTGTACGACAGGGCCAAAATTATTTCTTCAAATGATGTAATATTAAGGAACGAAAAACAATTTATAAAAACTGTCTTATTAATTAATCAATATCCTGAGAGTTTTGTTGATAGTCAGTTATTGAACATTGGTAGTAGAGAGAATATACTATCACAACCTGAGGTATTTAGGTCAATGGCTGTAATTCCATATATACATGGTTTATCGGATAAATTACGAAAAATTGGGAACAGGTTTTCCGTACGAACGGTTTTTCAAACGGGCTCCACGCTAAGATCGGTTTTATCAAGAACCAAACCTCCAAATATTGTTCAAAGTTCAAAAAATTGTATTTATAGTGTTCCGTGTGAGTGCGGAAAACATTACGTAGGTGAATCATCTAGATCTTTCAACGTAAGGCTTGGTGAACACAGAAATTACGCTAGAAGGGGAGAATTTGAAAAATCCAAAATTTGTGAACACGCGTGGGATAATAATCATAGAATTAAATGGGACTCGGCGAAGATTTTGGAAAAAGAGAGCAACGGAACTAAAAGAAAACTTAAAGAATCCGCGATTATTTTATTAAACGAGGATAGATGCGTTTCTAATTATTCAATAGATTTTTGTACTAGTTGGTTGCCCATCCTTAGAGACGAAGTAAGTAAAAATAAGATAAATATAATTTAATGTCTCACGTGACTATGGAAATACATAAACAAAGAACTGTCATGGTTGACGGCCAAAAAAGTTTTGAGAACGGAAGTAGATTCTCTTCCGAAACGTTAACTACCTATAGCTTTGATTTTCAGTTTTTAGTTTATAACATTGTTCTAGTTTATATATTTTTAGGTGTCAGACTTTTTGAAACAGTCAAGTACTCAAGAACCAACCTCTGTCTGATCCGTTTGGCGCAGTGGTTTTTTCATTAAATTTTTTAAATATTTTTCAGTGGCAAAATACCCAACAAAAAGTAAGAAAATCTGAATATGCCACAAATAAACAATTACAGACAATATCTAAATTATAATTTGGATGCTAAAATAATGATTTTGTAGGAAATTTGTAGGCTGGCAAAATTGAGGTAAATTAAAACATTTTTCTTAGAATTTCAAGCTTTTGGTTGTGTTCATTTTTTGTGTACCTATATATACCATTTTTAGTAAATGTAACTCTTTTTGTTGATGTCGATTTTTAACTAAATCTTTATGACCGTGGGGGTTATGTACATACTAGTTCTGCATGGCCGTGGGGACTGTGGATACTAGTTGTTGAATGAAAATTTTCAAATAAGAAATTCATTTTAGGATTTCAATTTGTTAGCATAACCAGAATTCAGGTTATCGAAAGGATGCAAAGATTTCATTAAAATTTGTACACGCATAGATAGTTATTTTTTCTGCTGTTTGCAAAATCCTATAAAGATTTCAACACAATTATAAGCAAACAAATAATAATTAACTTTTAAACTCACCTTGTTGTCTTGTCAAACAAAATGTTCCTTAGAATTTCGCCTCCAGTTGCCAAGAGTTTGCCCAAGTTTTTTCATTCTCTTCTTAACCCCCAACGCAAAGTTAAGGGTGTTGTAAGTTTGAAACCTGCGTGTGCGGGCGTGTGTGTGTGCGTGCCTGCGTGTGGGTGAGCCTGACTGTGTTATCATAGCAGACCCGACTAGAGGGGGGGAGGTTGGTGATGTTTTCTCCCGGGCTCGGATTTCACCCGAATTTATGAAAGGGAGGGAGATTGGGGGTTTTCCCTCCGGGCCCGGTGGTTTTCGAGGGGGCCCGGCGATTTCGAGGGGGCCCGGGTTTTGCCCAAAGTTGGAGATTTGGAGGTTAGCATTTGCTTTAGGTACAACGAGAAAGGTATACTTGTAAATGATTAGTGCGATGCAAATAATAACGAGCTCAAAATGACTTGTATTGTTGATAATGTGATATATATGAAATTTTTAGGTAAAGTAATATCCCCGTTCTCGCTTTTTAAAATTTCTGTCGTGATCAATATTTAACCTAGGGAATATCGTGGAAAGATATTATGAAGGCGAGCCTGGGCCCTACATCTCAAAAGCGTTTTAAATGGAGACCTGGAAAGAACCCTGAAAGAATCCAATTCGGTTACTGTTAAGTTAAAGGGAACCTTAAATTTGTTAATTTGAAAGATCGCGCGCCAGATTTTTAATTGCGCGCGCATCGTGTGTTACTACCACCGGGTCCCGATTTTCTCTCGTAGCTCCACAGACCAAATCGATTAGAGGTTTTACTTATGAAGTACTTATTATGGTTTAAATTTCTGTCTTCCTCTCGACGACTCTAGAAAGGTAACGATTTATGAAGTGTTCTGCGCATTGTATTGTACCAATCACAGTCTTTACGTCGAATGTTTAGGCCCCCTGATAGTTTATGTTAACCACATTTCTAATATACGTCACATGACAAAAAATGGAACTGTGTACACAGGGAACACTATTGAGTGCAAAGTTTGATTGACTTGGTCTGTGTCCAAGACGACTGAACCGATTTGAAAGCGGTTTTTTTGTTTCAAAAGCTGATAGAGGTGTTTCAAAACCTCATGAGCTTTGACCTTGGTATGTGCAGATACATAATTTCGACGATCTCCGTTCCAACGACCCTTTGAGATTAATTTAGAAATTAGCGAATTTTTCGCCGGAATATTCATCTAATCCCAACAATGAAAATGAATCATTCTATTAATTTTATGTGGTAGCTGAGTCAACGTTTTCAAAATGTACTGATCCGGACAAACTCTGCCTATCAAGCATCTCGCGGCTCATGTGGTTTTGAAAGTAGGTACTCTATTTGCGACATGGTTTTTACCCATACTCGGTGGAAATTGGTTGTGTCGTTTCTAAGATATTCAGGTTTCGTTGTGACAAAATTGACAACATTTTTAAGTTACAAATCATAGGTATTACTTGCTTTATTGATGAAACGACAATAACTATACGATTCGCTTAAATTTGCATTTTATTTAGGCAAGTGTTAAGTATGTTTATTATCTACATATAACAATTTAGTTATATTTTATATTCAATTACTATACTAACATTAATATATCTATATCTACAGGTAGGTAGTTTAAAATAGTTGGTCATAAGTATAACTTATAAGAACAAACATTCATTTAACTAACTTTAATATCACTGGCGTAACTTATTGTGAGTAAATACTTATGAAACAAACGCTGACGTACGTCATAAGATCATATTCAATAAGGAATTAAAAAAACAAACGGCTTTGATCTCACAAATTAAAAAAGTTATGAATTCCTCTTAATCTTTGCTGAAGTTGACCGAGTAACTCTCGTTGTCGACTTAAAATTTTCTAGCTGACACCTAAGAGTCTGGTTTTCCCATTCTAAGTTTAGCTGCTTTTCCCTTAAGGTTCCTACCATCTCAGAAAGACCTTCTATTGTAGTTTCTAATGCACGGATACGTGATATAAAACAAAGTGTTCCTTCCTGCTCAGCTGGACTAGTATCGGGTTCTAAACTGTTATATTGCGGACTCAAGCTTCCATCGGCATGGATGGCCTGTATAAAATAGTCCATATTTCTGCTGGAAGAATTACTTTCTGGTTCATAGTCAGCTAGCAGAATATTTTTCATATTTTCGTATAATCTGGTACGTGCCATTTTAGTTTATAGAATCCACGCTGTCCCTATCGAAACAAAATTAAATTGTAATGACAGCCACGGCACACAAATGTTATCACAGTGTCAATTACTATTGAAAGATTCATCAAGAATCAATTTATCATTTAGTATTGCTATCGCAACCTCATAATACAAGGATTAAAGTTGAATAATAGTAAAAAGTTTATATAATTTACCTACATAATATTTTTAAACATCTACTAACTTATCGATTTAATACAAAAGGGCGTCCTATCATTGACAGATATTTTACACACTAAATTGATGACGTACCTATTTTAAAGGTAATATCAAATGATAATTGAAAATATTAATAAGGTAAACTTTTAATTTTCTTATGTAAAGGTAAAAAAGCGGTAAAATCAATGATTTCTAGGAAATTTTCTCAAGATGGCGGCTCCTGATGATTACCAAATTTACTTTTATGAATTTCCTAATTAATAGCGACGTGTTTGCGGTAAATTTACTATTCAAAGAACGAGGAAAAAATATAGAACATTTTCGAAATATTTACACTCACCTTTAGTCACTATTAAAAACAAAAATTTTCAAAATCTTAAAAACCACACTTAAGCCGTTGTTGAACCAACAAATAAGCGCACGCAATGATTCTGGAAGGTAATTGTTGCCAACCTAAAAATAATTGTCTACCGGATTTGCAATTTTGTATTTGTGCTGATGTGGGATAGGTACTATTTAAATAATTATATATAAAATTTACCAACAATTTTATTTCGATAGGTACCTTATATTATTAAGTAAAGTATATGTAGGTAGTTTTTTTAAATATAAATATAGCACCTAGGTAGCCTCTAACACTTTGTGACAAAATGTCGTCCTATCACTTGTATTCATTTTAAACATACGATTAATGATTTCCGTATTTTAAGTGATATCAAATAATAATTCAAAACAATAATGAAACAGACATTTAATTTTCATCTGATTATGGCAAAAAAACAAAACAGTGGATTATTAAACGGAAATTTCATTTCAAAATGGCGTCACTTTGATCTTTTTAAATTAATTTTTTTAAATTTGTAATTATTAAGCATCTGCGCTATGGGTAAAATTGACATCCAGAGAACGTGAGAAAATATAGAAAATTGATGAGACGCTCTTAATGAAGAAATCAATAAAGATAGATTGCCAACTTAAAAAAAATATATACTGAAATTGCAATTCTACACTACCTCAATATTAATTAGTTACTACCTAATAGGAACATAGTAGTAGCCGGCCTAATTTTATTTCATAACATACATTATTAAGTTTATATTGATTTTTTATAAAAACCGCTGCCTAAGGAATCACTACTTCCACATCCAGATTTCCCATCCAAATCTCTTTAAACCAAAACATCTTGATATTATATTTGCACTATGTACCTATTTCAAAATATATAATTGTTCATAGAATTTTACTAACAACATCTTTTCGACCGACCGATGTTAAATGGGGGTGTGGGTGAATGCCAAGAAATTTTTTTGGGAACCTTTGTTCACATGCACACTATATAAATCCCAATTTTATTTATTAACGAAGTGGTGGTCGGTTTGGCAGATGCCATAAAAAAATTGAGACCTTGGTTTCTAGTATTTACAACAAATCTCAAGTTTTTGGGCTCTTCCACTAGCTGGTTTTACTTATTTGCTTTACTTATTTACCTCAAAATCCAATCTAGTTCATATCTCGTTATAATACAAACGTATACCTAATTTCAAGTCATTATCTTTATTTTATTCTGTTAATCCCTTTAATAATGGAGTGGTAGTGGAAAATGTCATAAAAAATTTAAATCTTGGTTTCTAGTAAATACAAAAAATCGCATAAAAGTTCTTCTTGCCCTTCTCGCATACCATCTACTGATTTTCAACGAAGGACTTTGATCTACCTCAAAATTTTGCAAACAAAACGTTATAAGCTTGCTTTTAAATGCAATACAGGCACTTTTAAATACAATGCAGTCAGTATCCATGGTGGCGTAGCGGCTAGAAGTTTGGACTCTTAACCAAGAAATCCGAGTTTGAACCACGCACCCGGTTAAGTGTTACGGAGTTAAGCAAGCCGTTATTTTCTCGGACCCTCTAAGCGTTTTACAAAATTTAAAAACTACTAGTATAAATAATTATCTTAACATAAACAGTTATGCTCTTCGAATATTACTCCTTCTTAGTAGCCTATATAAAGAACATGTTATAATTGATTTTGTTTGGGTAAAAGCTCATGTAGGCGTACACTATAATGAACATGTGGATAAACTTGCCAAGGAAGCAGCTGAATCTGGCGAAAATATTCATCTAAAAATAAGTTTGTTGGATTGCATGAATTTTTCTAAAAAGCGTATTTCTATTAAGTGGAGGGAATATTACAATCAGTTCAAAAATGACAACCCAAATAATAGATATACCCTGATTGAAAACGATTTAAATAGAAACCCGTGGTTCCATCACTTGGAAGAAAGTAGAAAACTCATCACTACTGTTACCAGATTGAGATTTGGTCATGCTTGCTTTCCACAACACCTGAAGAGGATTGGAGTTATTAACACAGACGTATGTACGTCATGTGGAGTCATTAGCGATTTAGATCACATCTTTTTTGCCTGTTCAAATCATAGTAGAGCCACAAATGATTTTATTGATAGTCTGCTAAAACTGAGAATATGTCTTCCAATTAATCTCCTACATCTATTATCCCTGAAGAATATACATATATATAAAGAAATAGTACGTTTCCTGAGGTAGATAAACCAGCTATTATAGGGCACTAAGTATAGGTTTAGATTTGTTTATTTATGTGTTTAACCCTGTGTTTATTTTACCTACTATCCGCGGTCTTAATCATGTGTGTCTTTATTCAATATATGCAACTGGCTAATGGATTGGGTCCAATGCCATAAAAAAAAAACACGCACCCGGAAACTTCTTTTTTCCCTACAGAAGTAGGTTTCTTTGTTGTCGCATATCATAAGTAACGGGTGGTCCCTGGGAACGGGAAGTTTTGAAAATGTTTTGTAACATATGTATAGCTGGCCATTGATTTATTTGTCATATTGTCTGTCATTATATGCCATTGGGTAATCATGCAACAGTGATCCGGTGAGCAGCGTGCTTTTGCAATAAAATCGTGTTATAAAAATTACGACAGTGTGGCAATTCCGACTACACTGCGATTCCTCGTCACGGGAGAATTCCTTCCGCTCATGCCAGAAAATCGTGGATTCGCAAAATTTAAAGAAATGGGTAGGTACCTACAGCCAATAAATCCAAACTTAAAGGACCCAAGAGAAGTGTTAGAACCTCCTGAAAATATTGAACTAGTCAGAGCATCTGTTGAACGCAGTCCAAAACTTTCAGTTAGAAAACGAGCCCAGGTGTTGCACTTAGGTAAATCTTCTTTGCTTATAATTTTACACAAGGATCTGAATCTTCATCCGCATAAAATCCAAATAGTTCAAGAAATAAAACCAACTGATTTCCCAAGACGTCTACATTTTTCTGAAATTATTTTAGAACGTGGAATTAATGACAACTTATAGTTTTCTGATGAGACTCATTTTCATTTATGTGGCTACACCAATAAATAAAATTACAGATATTGGAATTCCGAAAATTCACAACAACTTCACCAAAATCCGTTATATAGCCCGAAGGTAACAGTTTGGTGCGCAATTTCTTCAATGGAAATTATCAGTCCCTATTTTTTCGCTATACGCTATACCAAAATGATCAACCAGTGTTTGACGCCACAATTAAACGTGTTTCCAGAAATTCAAAATCAGTGGTTTCAGCAAGATGGAGCTACTCCACATACCACAAGAGAATCAATAAATGCCTTGCAGAGATTATTTCCTGGTCAAATTATCTCCAGGCGTGGAAACAATGAATGGCCCCCAAGGTCGCCAGACCTTACGGCATGCGATTACTTCTTGTGGGGCTACTTAAAGCATATGGTTTTTGTTGACAAACCAAGAAATATTCAGGAGTTGAAAATAAAAATCCGTGCAGAAATTTCCAATATTCCGTTAAACATGTTGCATCGTGTAATAGAAAATTTCACTAATCGTATTCAAGAGTGCGTAGGGATAAGGGGAAGACATTTACCTGGAATTATTTTTAAGAAATAAAGAATGCATATAATTACCTAGCCAATTTTATATCTTATTTTAAATAAGTAAAGTTACTTTCAAAATTATGACGTATTCAAAACTTCCCGCTCCCAGGGACCACTCTGTATATTACATCACTTATTTTAATTATTGTGATAATAGTGGAAAATAAATGTTTAATTATTTAAGAATAAACCTGCATCAATACGCCTCCGGCGCCATATTCTTGACTAAAGATGACGGTTTCGGATGAATAGGGGTCGAGCTTCAGCTCTGCCCCAGTCATCGCAAGTTAGTTCTCGATTATAGCGCGCGAATAGAAGGTAGAAAAATAAGATTAGATGTGTTATTTGTTTTCCTATTCAAAAGTCAAAACGATTGGAAAAATATGAGTATGAATAGGAAAACTTTTGAATAGGGCAAATAACTTGCAGTAAGTTATTTAAATTTTTAAGGAATTCATTTAATAACACCTCCAGCTGCCTCCAGTGCAATTTTTTTTAAAAGTCGTAGAAATCTCAATGAACTATTTGATTCATTACATTATTATTAAGCGTGTAACACCATGACAATATTCTTTAATGTTTAAAACTGTTTCCTAATTATGTGAATTTTGTGCTATGATTATATTACAATATAGGACATAACCAACAAATTTGACGTTTAGTTCGGTATGCCGCGCGCCGGTGTTCACTACTCGATTTTAAAATTGGCGCTATTCCTCTCAGTGCGCGTGGTCTTTGCGCACTCGGTCTGGTCTAAAGCATAAAAAACGAAACCAAGTCCCATTTTTTCTATATTGAGTGAGTATACTGTATATTTCTCTACTGTGGCTGTAGACCTGGCCTCGTAAGGGGATATACGCCCCCAACTGCGTGCGCATACAAGATCGTTTGTCGTACTGGACCCGCTAGACTAGCTAATACATACGTGTCAATAACTTAAACCATTCCAGAGTAATCATGCGCACAAAAAAACTTATAGATTGAATATTTTGACTAGTCAAGACGGGTATAGATAAAATAAAAAGAACATTACTAGTAGTATGCACAGGGGCGGTTTTAACATGCTTGCTGCCCCGGAACTATCTTAAGATGCCGCCCCTACTCTTAAAAAATATAACATATATTATACTACTCAAAAAATGTTTCCCAAAAAAAAAGAATACTTATTAAACGTTTTCTTTTTGTATATTTCAAAAGAACAGGACACCACACATTAGAGGCGAGTGGTATATAAAATGACTTTTCTGTATAACACCTATTTATTAAAAATAAAGAAGAGACAAAATAATTTTAAAAATAAAATAATTTTTAAAAAATTATACAAGATCAAGAGGAACTTTTCTTGCTTTTTCACAGCAAAATCATTGATTATATCGCCTGTTTTCATAGTTTCTAAAATTGCGTTTTCAATATTTAATCCTGCTAGTGAATTTAGCCTTTCCTGCGTCATTGTGGACCGTAAGTAATTCTTTATCCGTCGCAAGGTCGAGAAACTCTTTTCTTCAGAACAGTTTGTAGTGAGTTTGCTTAAAAATATTCTGAAGCTATACGTCGATATTGCGGTACACGTCTGCTAAACTGTTTGACCTCAACAGCTTGCTCGATTCCAGAATTGTTAAAAATTTCTTCTTCGTCGAATCGTTCAGTTGAATTTTGAACTGAGCGCATTCTGGCAGTAGGGCCTCTTCTAAATCTTGGCTAAAATTTGTTGCTAATGTTGCATCTGATTTGTCTATGTCTTGGTCACTAGTAGAAATTAAGTTCTCAAAAAAAGCCAAATTGTTAATTTGATTTATTGTAAACTTCACCTCGTCTGTGCAGCTCCTCGGTTAATCTATTGATTATTACATGGCCTATGGCTTTAATGGAATTGTCGCATTAGCGGAATCATAAAAACGACTAAAGCAATATTCAAAAGAAAAAAATGTTGCCGCCCTTGTAATTGTGCCGCCCTGGGCACTCGCCTAGTGTGCCCAGTGGTAAAACCGCCACTGAATGCAAAACAGCATATATGCACAAAAACATACAAATAAAAAATACATAAATTAAATAAAACAATAATCAATCATATTAAACTAATTAAACTATAGAGGAAAAATCAGTTAACATGAATTCAGTAAAGTCGAAGAATGCATTATTCAGCAAGAAACGTTTCATTACTGTTTTAAAACGTCAATATTCAAGTTCTTAGACAGCATTAGACAATACGTTAAAAGGTATAATTGCATAATTGCTAGTTCCATTCCTTGACTTTGATAGCCTTAGAAAACTCGTATTTATGTTATTATTTCGCGTTAAATACGAATGAACACTAAGTATCATATGTACCTATCTTGTCGAGAGGACAACAATTATTCTCTGGGGGTCAATTCTCGAAATTATTCCTATGGGAAATAAGATTTTTGGAACGTGTAAATTGTATTCTTGACTAGTCCTATGATATTATTTTCTGCTGGAAATGATCAGGTTAAGTAATTCCACTGATTTGAATGGAAAACAATATCATAGGATCAGTCAAGAATACAATTTGCACGTTCCAAAAGTATCATGTCCCATAGGAATAATTTCGAGAATTGACCCCCTGGGGTGTAGGCACAGAAATGCAAAGAGTTTTTATTTTACAAAAAAAAATTGTTCGTCTTTTGTTTTCATGCCACTAGATTCATGTCGATCTGTGTTCATAGAAAATAACATCCTAACATTACCTTCAATTTTTGCACTCGAGGCAGTCGTTTTTGTCTACCAAAACAAGAATAAATTTACATTTAATTCAGATAGGCACACATACAATACCCGTGTAGCTAATCAGATTTCCTTTAATAATTATAACCTGTTACTTTTTAGAAAAAGTCCATATGTCTGTTGTGCCAACATTTTTAATGCACTTCCTGTTGAGATAAAAAACCAACGAACAGAGTTTTTCAGCTTTTAAAAATAAACTAAAAAAATACCTAATTAGTAAATGTTATTATTCCATTCAAGAGGTTTTTAGCAATGTATTAAAAATATAGCATCATATTCTGTGCCGTCCAGTGTTCAATGTTTTGTAGTGTATAAGTATTGTGTTTTATTAATTTTGATGTATATTATATATTCTCGTATTATTTGTTGTGAATTTTTAATTACATTTACTATTGTAACAATTTTTAAATATTATTTTATGTCATTAACGTGTGTTCAAAACTGACCTGTCACATCTATACAAATGTATAGCCAAGTGAATAAAGAATTTTATTATTATTATTATTATTATTACAAGAGGCATTGAAATATATAAGTACAATAGCACGTTCAGTATATTTAATTTTTTAACTCCTCCTTACAGTCGTCTCTATAAGCTAAGCCTGCAATAATTTTTACAGCCCTTGTTTGCATGGAGAAAACTGATGCAGTGTGTGCCGAGTGACCCCATACCAATATCGCATATGTTAAACGTGGACTGCGTGAGTGCATGATAAGCCGTTAATACTGTTATAGACCGACAGACATACCGACATACAGAAATATTTTGTTTTGCTCAAATTTAAAATTTCGATTTTAAACACATTTCAACAAAAAAATTGAGACCTCTTTTATGATGATATTTCCACTTCACTATGTGAATGTTTAAGTAATTATAAAAAAATGTTCAACTTAAATGCAATGTCAATTTTAAACACATTAAAATATTACAGATATTCTCTGTATATGTATTCAATCCTAAGACAAGATTTACGATCTCACGGTGTTCATCTATGATGTACTTGCTATGCCAGAGTATCCTGGTAAGTATATCATCAGCATATAATTTGAACAGAAACTAGATTATTGAAATATATTAAAAATAGTAATGGCCCAAGGACTAAACCTCAGGGCCGCGCCAAGAAACTTAGCCGCCCTTGTGCAGATATTTCATTGGCGCCCCATGAAATAAAACACAAAAAAAATACAAGAAATATTTGTTTCAGTGTATAAAAAACACAAAACTGAACTGATACAGAAAAACTAAATAGCATAAATTATAATCGCAATAATTAAGTACATGCACATATTTTTACAAGAAATTAATTTTTTGTGCTTTATTTTCGGTAAATTCAGATACAGTTTGTTCAATGTTTATAGATTTAATCTATCTTTAATCATAGTAGTGAATTGTAAATAATTCTTTATAATGTTTAATTTAGAAAAAGTTCTCTCTCCAGAAGCAACGGATACAGGTAATGTCAATAATATTCTGAGTGCTATGGAAGTATTTGGAAATGTAGTGAGAAGTTGATTTTCAAATATGTACTGTAAAACTGATTGCGGATTAGATAACACAACCACACAAGAAAAAAAATTCTTTCTGGCCTGGGGATCTGACCAGGCTCACTATTGTTTTTGGGGTCGCTGAATCCGAATCCGAAGTCTATTTAACTGCATCATATCAGGATTTTGCTATAACCTCAAACAAGCCATAATTTAAGCAATTTCGACATCTCTTCACATAAATCACTGTAAGGTGAAATCCGAATTGTTTTACAGCATTCCGAGTCTGTATCTCGAAAACGAAACGAGACACAGAGCTGCGGTTTATTTTATTCGATTTCTCGCGCCTTCCTACATACCTCTGAATTTTCTAGATGCTTAGAAATTTTGCAAAAAAAATTAAAGTGCCAGTAAATATCTGAAAAAATGTAGAGGTATGTAGCTAGGCGAGAAAAGTCGAATGGCGTAAACCGCAGCTCTGTATCTCGTTTCATTTTCGAGATGTAGCCCCGGAAAGCGGTAAAAAATTCAATTTTCACCTTCCGGTCACCTCGAGCGGCCATATCTCGAAAATGAAGACGCGCACCAACCTCCGATTTACTCCAAACGATTTTTTACATCTTTCTGCGTACTCCCAAATTTTCTCACTTTAAAAGCTCTAGAAAAATATCATGCCCCACATCATCGGATCGGAAATTTAATTTCCAATCTAATCTAATACGAAAAATTAAATTAATTTTTTTAATATTTTATATCACAGAAATACTATATCGAATAAAATAACAATTAATTAATTAACCATTAATAATTAATGGTTAATTAAAGTTTAATGACGGATTATTATTGGTGCTATGGTAGAAAAAATAAGATTATGAAATTACAAGAATTTTATTTTTTGTTTATTTCTGTACGATGAATAGTTCTAAAAATGGCGCTCGAACGTTTATCAGTCGCGATGCAATATTCAGCAATGCTTAAATCTCAAATATGTCAGAAACAATAAGTACGATGTCAAAAATACATACAGACCGTCTATTTTACGAGGGCCACACCAAATATCTCGCTTAATATATCTATTGTAGAAGAATAAAGTTTTAGAAACAGTTACCCCATTTTTTGTGAGCTATATTTCAGTAAAAAGAAATTTGAAATCCGTAGCCTACTTTATGAGATATATTACAAAAACCTGAAAAATAGGAAAACCACAAACGGTTATAGCTTCCTTATTTGAGGAGATACGAAAAAAGTTAAAGGAATGAAAGTTGACGGCAAAGACAATAAGAATAATAACGTGTAACAAAAAAATCGAAAAATGCAGTTGGCTTTGACATACGCTATTGTGCAAAAATGAAAAATACATATCTTAAAGTAGGCCATGACGCCATTAATTCCGTTATTTTTTTCTCATTCCAACGATATAAAACATGTCACAGAAATTTTAACCGATAGTGTCAATATTTAATATTTTACGAATACCACAGTTCATATAATTGAATCGTAACAATCAGCTGTGCCATAATTAGTGAAAAACAATGTATACAATTATTAATAAATTTGACAGATTGTCACTGTTGTATGTTGTATGTTGCGTTGTCGAGTTCTAAGACAAATTTTATATCAGTAATTATGGTGTACACCAATAATAACAAATTCGATATGATTAGCATTTATTGTCAGTGCAATTTTGACGCTGAGATGGCAGTCACGGTTTACGGAGATAGATTTCCAGATGCGAACTATGTTTAGGAAGTTAGTTCAAAATCTAAAAACGCACGGTTCATTTTCAAAAAAAGTAGTAAGGCGAGCGCATGTTGCGGATAATGTAAGAAAAGTGAATAGAGTAATGAATTATGTTAACCAAAATGAGGAAACCTCATTGAGACAAATTCAGAGAAACTGTCGCATAAAAAAGACAGTGCAAGAAAAATATTGAAAAAAAAACGGATTTCGATGCTACAAAATGAGGAAAGTTCAACATTTAAATGAGGGAGATAAGCCAAGGAGAGTAAGATTTTGTAGATGGTTATTAAATAAGAAAAGGAATGACGCGCTGATATGTAGCAAACTTCTTTGGTCGGACGAATCAAATTTTTCTAATAATGGATTTTTCAATAGAAATATGCATTATAAGTGGACACGAGAAAATACACATTGGTGCAGAGAGACTGCTTTCCAAGAAAGATTTTCTACGAATGTTTGGTTGGGTCTTTTAGGGACTAAAGTAATTGGACCTTATTTTTATGATGGCAAATTAACCGCTCGTAGATACCTTAATTTCCTGCAAAACGAATTTCAAGATTTTCTTTATGAATTAACAGTGGCAGAAATATTAAATTATTCATATTTTCAACAAGATGGGGCTCCACCTCACACTGCTGTAATATGTACAAATTATTTAAATCAATTTATGCCAGATAGGTGGATAGGCACCTATGGACCCATTCTATGGCCAGCTCGATCACCAGATATTACTCCCTTGGATTTTTCGTCTGGGGTTACATTAAAGACAAAGTATTTCAAACTGCCCCTGAAAATATTGAGGACATCAAAACCAGAATTCGAAACGCATGTGAGGCAATTACTCCTGAAATGCTCCAAAATGTAATGCGTGACGTGTCTCGTAGAGCACGTTTATGTGTCAGAATGCATGGTGCACAATTTGAGCATTTGTATTTAGAAAAATAAATACACACAATTTCTTTTCAATATAGTAGTAGTTAGTACTGTTATACATAGTTTTTCGTTTTTTTCTTTGGATGTTCGTTTTGTACTTGTATTTTTATTTATGAGATATTTATTGGTTTGTATTAAATTGTAATAAATAATTACGGAATTATAATTATTACAAAGTGAAATTTTACTATTATGGCACAGCTGATTGTTACGATTCAATTATATGAATTGTGGTACTCGTAAAATATTAAATATTGACACTATCGGTTAAAATTTCTGTGACATGTTTTATATCGTTGGAATGAGAAAAAAATAACGGAATTAATGGCGTCATGGCCTACTTTGAGATACGTATTTTTCATTTTTGCACAATAGCGTATGTCAAAGCCAACTGCATTTATCGATTTTTTTTACACGTTATTCTTATTGCCTTTGCCGTCAACTTTCATTCCTTTAACTTTTTTCGTATCTCCTCAAATAAGGAAGCTATAACCGTTTGTGGTTTTCCTATATTTCAGGTTTTTGTAATATATCTCATAAAGTAGGCTATGAATTTCAAATTTCTTTTTACTGAAATATAGCTCACAAAAAATGGGATAACTGTTTCTAAAATTTTATTCTTCTAGAATAGATATTAAGCGAGATATTTGGTGTGGCCCTCGTAAAATAGACAGTCTGTATAATAGAAATTAAAGGATTTGAAGTACTCTATTATAGGATTATGTTTCTATCCGTGAAGCTTGAAAGATAACAACGTTATATGAAAAACAATGAGTGCTTTGTAATTCTTTTTTAAAAAGAAGTTTATATAATGGAAATTCAAAAAATCTGTACCAATATAGCATTAAGTACTAACATTTTTCAATTTTTTGGCATTTTTAAAGCAGTCGCTTTTAAAAATATACCTATGTAAATAACTCCAACTCCAAAACAATTGCATACATTCCAATATAGAAATATAAAGGTTAAGAAGCGATATATTAATTTGTTTTTTGTGTTTTAAAATATTTGTAGAATTAATAGTTTCGGAAATATGGCAGTACAAATGTGGTTTGAATTTTTAGTGGCAAAGAAATAAAAAATTATTCATTTCAAAAAATTACAAAGTGTCTTTACTTTAAATTCTATTATATGTATTTTTAACATCATACCGATTGTTTCTCCATATTTTGGATTTAAACAATATATCACGACTGATAAACATTCGAGTGCCATTTTTAAATAATTCATATTTTTAGAAGAATTCATCGTACAGATGAAATAAACAAAAAACAAAATGCATAATTTCATAATCTTATTCTTTGTACCTTGCCACTTTTCCATAAATGAGTTATAAACGAAAGACAGTCTCAAGGTACCAATTTTTTAAAGCTAAAATCGTAATTTTCAAATCGTAATTACCATCTAAAATTCAAAATGGGGGATTCAAAATGGTTGATCGGAACGCAATAAAAGTGCGAAAATTAGTATAAAAAAGAGCAAAAGTTTATTTTAATGATTTTCCATGTTTATTCATTTTAAATTTACATTTAATTCGTAAAATTCAAAATGGCTAATTTAAAATGGCCGATTGAAACGCAATAAAAGTGCGAAAATTAGTATAAAAAAGGGAAAAAAATTATTTGAATGTTTTTCCATGTATATTCATTTTAAATTTACTCTAACGTACTACATACTACACGCAGTCTTTTACAGCTACTCATGTAGAAGTTTGTGCATGCAAAGGCGCATGTACATGAAACAGCGCGCGATTTCAAATTCGAAATAGTACTTAAAAATTATTCTTATTACATTAAGGCTGTAATAGGAAATTTAATCTTTTATACAGTAAAGATGTTTGTTATTTGTAATTTTATTATAAAAAATAGTTATAAGAAATTATTAAAGAAATTATACATGTCCATACCTACAAAAGCGAGCATTAAAAATTATATAACTAGGAATTCTAGTGGACAAACTAAATTTGCAAATGCGATGAAAACACGTGTCTTAACAACACCGATTTCTCCCTTTTTGTATTTAGAATGTTTATTGCATTGGAAAAAATCAGACTAAGTTAAATTATCAAAGATAGTTACATATCTACTGCACCACCTCTAGGTGTACAAATAAAATAAAATAATTTTTTTACCTCATTAACGCATTTTTTCATACGTCAATTTTCAATTTGTTTTAAAGACAAAATTTGTTTGTTCTTTTCGGTGAAAATATGCATAAAACACTTTAATTGTGATAAAGAAAACTATTTCATTAGAAAGTACACATCACAAGCTTTAAATTGACCATCTGCAAAGGGTCGAGATCATTTTGCAAAATTTTGTTATCAACGATCAAAGCTGCAGGTTTAAAAGAAACGAACGTGATTTTTGAAAATTCGCCAACGTCAATTTAAAAGAGTCTAATTTGTTAAATAAAGTTATCTAATTGTTTTCACCGTAGACGTTTTTTAGCTAATACCTTTTCATATACTATTGTTGCATTATTCAATTTTTTTTACCTATTTTGTATATGTTTCGATGAATTTCGTTGAATAATCGATAATTTAGTTGATCTCCAAGTTTAAACTATCATTAACAAATAAAAATTTGCGAAATTTTACCTAAACATTTGAAATTGTTCGAGAAATGGGTCCTCTTTGATGCCCAATTGGTTTTATAACTTATAACATCTGTATTTACCAGTCTATAGTTATGTCATTTATGTGTAGCGTGCGCGCACTCGCGCGGCGCAGGTCAACTTTCTGTGTGAGCTGGCGGCCGACACAGCACAACTTGATGCCTTAGTTAACAAATTGTTAGTGGCTTAATTTTAACTGCTACCAAAAAATGTTTTATGTCTTTTTAGTAAAATTGGAGCTATCAGTTTATCAATAAAAATTAAATTGAAAAAGTTATACTCAACAAACTGTATTTTTGCATCTAAATTGTTTAATAACTAATCGAGCGGAACTTTTTATGAAGCGGACTTTTTGACACCATAAAAAAGAGATTAAAACAAAGTCCGCCCTAATGATCGCCATTCATTGAATATTATATCAAATGAAAACGCGAGAATACTACTTGTTAAATACTTTATTTTGATTTGCTCCAAATCATAAAAAAAAAATAGTTTACCTATCACCCAAATTAGTTTTAAAATGTTTTGTTGATCAAGAATGATCAAAATACAGTATACACAGCCTTATAGCCCACAACAAAATGCTAAATAAGACCTACATTAGCTAAAACAGATTTACCAAAATGTATATGGAGATATGAGGTTCTACAAAGTTCAAATCAGATGAGTGCCAACTATAATAATAATAAAAAACCAGCTAAGCTACTGCGTAATAATCTTTCAATGTTTACAGTATTTGGATCAACATTATGCTCTAAAATTCTGACGTATATTTTTTTTTGGAAAATTTATATTTAAATTTTACAGGTTATTGAAATTAGACATTTCTGCGAAAGTTTATTCTGTGTTCTTTTTTTAAGTATAATGTACACCCAGTGTTGCTTTTTTCTAAACATATTTTCTCTCTAAAAAAAAAAAAATTTTACTTGTTAGCATAACCAGACTTCTGGTTATCGAAAGAATGCAAAGATTTCATTAATAGTTTTTCCTTTAGTTCACATAGATAGTTTTTCTTTCCGCTGTTTGCAAAATCCTATCAAGAATATGTTTCATATATTCTCTCAATATATAAGTGATTTTAATACCACCGAAAATAAAAATGGTTGTCACCTAAATAACTATCTGTCACTAAATATTATCCGAACAATTTGATTGATTTTTTGTTATTTCTCCTATAATCAAATGGGCATTTTAAGATCGTTGCAGCAAAAACCTACGAAAGGACGTGCCACATCAACACCTTTTCGACCGAACGGGGCTGGGAGTACTAAAAGGGTGTCTGATGCCAACAAATTTTCTGAAGAACCTTTGTTCTCATACACATATTAAATCACAATTTTGTTGTTGTTAACCCCTTTAATAATAAAGTGGGGGTAATGGTGAGTTGGGCAGATGGCATTAAAGAAAATTGAGACCTATGATGGTTTCTAGTATTTACACCAAATCTCAAGTTTCTGGACTTTTATTAGCTGACTTTACATATTCACCTCTATTTGCCTCAATTTTTTTTTTTATTTTATTTTTATTTTGTTAGTCCTTTAATATTGAAGTGGGGCAGTGGGAGTGGCAAATATCAGGGATTATTACGTCACACTTTGAGGGGGTGGAGGGAGTCCATAAAGTTTGACAGAGTGTGGGCAAGAGGGAAGGAGGGGGGTCAAACTTTTGTGACCACATTAATTAGATCTACGTATACCATTGTTTTAATTGAATGAAATTAAAAAAAAAACAAAAATCAGAAAATTCTATCTCAAAATTTAAAATGTGAGACGTTACGTAATTAATAGACGACCTCTCATAAGAAATTTAGACATTCTAGTATACAGGGTGTTACATCATGAGGGACATAGCCTAACAGGAGGTAGAGAACATCAGTGGTAATCAGAACCTTCCACAGAAATTTCTCATTGGGCCTTCATTACGAAGTTACAGGGTATTTTGTCATTTTTGGGAGAAATTGCTTTTTGTCATTACTTTGACAGGGAATCTAATAATGGATTCATATTTGATACAGCTAATGCAGTAACAATCCTTCAGAGGTACATGTGAGACATGAAAAACATTCCATGTCCGGAGTCACGAATTTAGGTTTCTTCTTTACCTCTAAAACACGACCCTGTATATATATATTTTTGGAATTTCTGTACGATATTCGAAAAGAATACAAAAAATAAGCAAAATGGCCTAGTTCACTTTTTTGTTACACCTTTGTGGTTGTTTAAACACGGTGTTAAATTTACAAGAATATGAATTCCAGAACTGTATTATATGAAAGTCACGTGAAACAAATAATTTTGTTTTACAAACATTTTATTGAACGTGGGTGATTCCTAATTCCGGGACGTTTTAAAGATCAATTTTAGTAAAAAATGTAGCCCTAATCAGTAATCGGATATAAACCAACAAAATATTTAATCAATCATAGTAGGCTTATTCAGAGTGACAGATAATAAAACTATTTAGGCCTAAGCAACAAGTTACTTTAATCGGTAATATTTCACACCTAATAAAAATTGGAAAGCAGAACAAACTGAAACCCCGAAATTAATAAAATAATTTCCTTTTCAGTACTAATAAACAATCAGCCAATAACTGAATATGTTTAAAAATAAAATACAATTTACACTAAAGTAAATTTTCAAAGTGTCCTCCCTCAACTTCTGTACATTTCCTTGCGCGTTTAGCTAGGTCACCAATTGCTCAACGTATTATTGCCGGATTATTCCGTATTTTGTCGCAGGTTGTAACGATGAGCTCGGTTAATTGTTGCCTACTATCAATTTCGACGATATAAACTTAATTTTTTAAGTGGCTCAATGAAAAGTAATCGCAAAGGTTGCAATCAGGAGACCTTACATTTTCACAATTTAAAGTACTTTACAAACTAAATGCGGATTATTGACACATTAAATTACAAACAATTAATTATTCAACTGCTTAGAAGATTTCTTGTTATTGTCTGTCACTTTGACTAGCCTACTATGATTGATACATTTTTTTTCTTAAAGGCTTATAGCCATACAGCCAGCTGAAATTTAATAAATAAAAATGAATAACTAAAATATTAACCTAAACAATAAGAAGCATGACATGTGTGTCAGCCACACAAATATTTTGTTAATTTATACCCGATTACCTATTAGGGCTACATCTTTTACTAAAATTCATCTTTAAAGCGTGCCGAAATTAGGAATCACTCACGCTCAATAAAATTTTTGCAAATAATTTGCAACACCCTGTATACACCAAATTCCAAGTTTCTGGAATCTCATTAGCTTGCTTTGCTTATTATTTGCCCCTATTTACTCTCCAACCCTTCAAAGAAACAATAAAAATTAATATAAACACTCACCTTCTTGCCTTGTGAAACAAAATGTTCCTTAGGATTTCGCTTCAAACTGCCAACAGTTTGCGCAAGCTCCTTCCTTTTCTTTTGTAATAATCAGTGCAGCACATTTATTTTCTTTATTGCAAACACTATATGATTCTTTTAAATTTACATTCTATTAATTGAAAGTTTTAAGTATGTTTATTATCTACATATAATAATTTATAGTTTATAATTCGTTACTAACATTAATATATCATCTACATCCATAGATAGCTTAAATATTTGGTCGTAACTTATATAAGAACAAAAACACATTTAACTAAAAATATTACAGGCGTAACTTAGAGAGAGTACATACTTGTGAAACAAAATCTGGTCACGGCATAAGATCATTCAATAAAGAAAATGATAAAACAAACAGCTTTGAACTCACTAATTAAAGAAGCTGTTAAGTATTTCCCCTTAATCTTCGATTGAGCCGTCTATCGATCTCAAATTCTCTAGGCACTCGGCAAGTATCTGGTTTATACGCCGCAACATTAGCTTCTTCTTCTTGTTCTTCAGGCTTATTGCTAACCCCGTAGCAATTATTATTATATTTTTCAATTTTTGCCATTCAAGACTATGCAGTATGAGAAGAGATTCTACTTCCTGCCAATCTAAACTAGTATCGGGTTCTGAACTAGCATCGGGTTCTGAACTAGCATCGGGTTCTGAACCATTATCTTGCGAACTGGAGCTTCCATTGATAAAGGTGGGCCGTATAGAGTCCATGCTTCTACCGTGTATCATACTAGAAGAATTACCTTCAGACATGGAGTTGGGCTCTGTTTCATCATTTATGATCACTAAAATTATTAATATGCACCATCACAGATAATTTATTAAAAGAAAAGCTTACCTTTTGGGTCATCGTTAGCTAGAGGAATATTATTTTTGTCTTCGTGTAACTTTGCACTTTCCATTATGACAGGCTGTTCCTACTGAAACAAATATAAATTTAATAAAATTAAATTATAATAACAGTCGGGGCACACACATGCCATCACACTGTCGATTGTTTTGAAACATATTCTTTATAGGATTTTGCAACCAGCAGAAAAAAATAACTATCTACAACTAAAATAGAAAGTATGTGTAAATTATTAATTAAATCTTTGCATTCTTTCGATAACCTGAATTCTGGTTATGCTAGCAAACTGAAATCCTAAAATGAATTTGTCTAATTTCTTATTTGCCAATTCTCATTCTAAACTAGCATCCATGCACACAGTCCCCTACGGCCATGCAGATTAAACTAGTATCTACATAACCCCCTACTATCATAAAGATTCAGTTAAAAATAGGAATAAAGGCATACAATGAATTTATTTATCTGCCTTGTCTTAAAAAAATTTCATTCTAATGGATTGTATTTTCATGAAATCTATCATTTTGTTTCTTGGAAATGCTTAACCTTTGAAACGTTTTTCGCCCTTATTCTGGGGCTCATCAGAAAGACATAAAGCCACTCATAAAGATGTTTCATGCAAAACCAAGACAATTTCTATGAATAAGTGTGAAATAATTATATTAGAGATTGACTGATAAAAACAACAGATCTTGACCTATCTATTCGCTAACTAGTATTGGACCCTATATACTCTATGCACGTTTAAAAATGAATTATTATTTGTTTACTTATAATTGTATTGAAACATATTCTTTATAATAGATAGGTCAAGATCTGTTGTTTTTATCAGTCAATCTCAAATATAATTATTTCACACTTATTCATAGAAATTGTTTTGGTTTCGCATGAAACATCTTTATGAGTGGCTTTATGTCTTTCTGATGAGCTTCAGAATAAGGGCACGTTTAAAAGGCTAAGCATTTCCAAGAAACAAAATTATAGATTTCACGAAAATGTACTCCATAAGAATGAAATTTTTTTAAGACAAGGTAGATAAATAAATTCATTTTAGGCCTTTATTCTCATTTTTAACTGAATCTTCATGATCGTAGGGGGTTATGTAGGTACCAGTTTAATCTGCATGGCCGTAGGGGACTGTGTGGATGCTAGTGATAGAATGAGAAGTGTCAAATAAGTAATTAGACGAATTCATTTTAGGAATTTAATTTGCTAGCATAACCAGAATTCAGGTTATCGAAGGAATGCAAAGATTTCATTAACAATGTACACATAATTTTTCTTTTAGTTATATATAGATAGGTATTCTTTTCTGCTGTTTGCAATATCCTATAAAGAATATGTTTCAATACAATTATAAGCAAACAAATAATAATTCATTTTTAAACATGCATAGACTATATAGGCTCCAATACTAGTTAGCTAATAGATAGGTCAAGATCTGTTGTTTTTATCAGTCAATCTCAAATATAATTATTTCACACTTATTCATAGAAATTGTCTTGGTTTTGCATGAAACATCTTTATGAGTGGCTTTATGTCTTTCTGATGAGCCCCAGAATAAGGGCGAAAAACCTTTCAAAGGTTAAGCATTTCCAAGAAACAAAATGATAGATTTCATGAAAATATAATCCATTAGAACGAAAACATTTTCAGACAAGGTAGATAAATAAATACATTTTAGGCCTTTATTCCAATTTTTAACTGAATCTTCATGATAGTAGGGGGTTTTGTAGATACTGGTTTAATCTGCATGGCCGTTGAGGACTGTGTGGATGCCAGTGTTAGAATGAGAATTGTCAAATAAGAAATTAGACAAATTCGTTTTAGGATTTTAATTTGCTAGCATAACCAGGATTCAGGTTATCGAAAGAATGCAAAGATTTCATTAATAATTTACACATACTTTTTCTTTTAGTTATAGATAGTTATTTTTTTTTCTGCTGTTTGCAAAATCCTATAAAGAATATGTTTCAATACAATTATAAGCAAACAAATAATAATTAATTTTTAAACTGTCAATTGTAATTGGAAGATATATCACGAATCAACTTATCACTTAAGTATTGCTATCTCAACCTCATTATATGATGAATAGTAGTATAAAATATACCTATAATCTACCTAAAGTAGATCTCAGAATAGAATGTAGTTGTTTACGTTATGAACGGAGCGGAGTTTACTAAGGCACATGGGAATTCCAAAATAAGCGGAATCCCCATGAAGGCTGTATGAAGGTCATTGGAACACAAAATTAACGATTTAAAAATTCACTTTAATTTGGAAAATCTTATAAACACATTGAATTTATTTAATTTAAATGACAGCATAAATGTTCTTATTTTATTACAGTAAGAAAAAAAAAATAAAAATCTGTCCTGATTTACTAATTTCCCCTGTACCATGTACCAATCAGAGACAAAGACACGCGTTCCCTATCTTTAGAAACACTGCATTTTAATCTAAGATACACTATACCCAACTTTCTTAAACACCTAGTAGTATTACTATGAGAAGATGCTTGGAGCGGAGTTAATGTGCGCGAATATTTTTACCAGTGACAGCGTCATCTGGGGTATAAGGATATACCTATAATTACAATCGAATATTCGAGGTTGAGGAGCTGTGTAACGCCGTAGATTCACGGCCGGTTTATCAATGCGAGGTTAAAGTTATCCTATGGTTAAAGCATAGACATATGCATAGACTTTAACCATAGGATAACTTTTATCCTCGGAAAACCTCTTAAAACTGATCCAACTCATTTAACCACAGCCGGTGAACTTCAGGTTGCCGGTGCCACTGGATTCCTCAAATATAATGCAATTCGCTCTCATTGGTTTAGAATATAATGGACGTACATAAACTCGTTTCTGGGCATTTTTATTGCAAGCGTCTTTTCATAGTAATACTACACTACTAAGTTATCGCTCTAAAACAAAATGGCGTCCACTGATTTATAGATATTTTACACATTGAATAGATGATTTACGTATTTCAAACGTGATATCAAGTGATAATTCAAACATTAGTAAGGTAAACTTTTAATGTTCATGGGTAACGGTAAAAAAGCAAGAACATTTAATATTTGTAGAAAAATTTTCAAGGCAGCGGCTCCTGATTCCTATCAAATTTACTTTTATCAATTTTTTAATTATTAGCGAACTGTTAGCAGTACATTTACTAACCAAAGAACGGGGACAAGATATAGAACATTTTAGAAATATTTGCACTCACCTCAAGTCACAATAAAAAACAATATTTCTAAATTCCCGGAGACGCACTTAAAGCCGTTGTGTAAAACTAGTAAGCAGACGAAAAGATGGAGGATGGAGGAACGTAAGATTATTGCCAACGTAAAAAAAAAATTCCACCGGATTTCACAAACCTAAAAAATGTATTGGGAATGGTCGACTGCTCATCGATACTGCGCTTGTAGCAAAACAAGACAGCGCATGACGCCATTTTGATGAATCGATGTCATTTATAATAGTAATGGAGTGACAAGTTATTCAGAATCTTTGACACTTGCCATATTTGTTTACAATATTTTATCTGTGTTTATCATACTTAGCGAAAGTAAAATGTATGTTCTTGCAAAGGTTTAATGTATGTAAAATTGCTTATTTTCTAAATGAAACACTGTAAACATGTTAGGAGGCTTTTAACTCCACAGTTTTCTACGATGAGTTTCAGTACTATCCTTCTTTATTTTCAAATGATCAAATTACAGTATTTATTGTAGATTTTCAACTGCATGATGAATGAGGAAACTTTTCGCGCATGGTTGCATACACGTGGCAAACAAAATGAAAATGTTAACTGATGAAGCAGTACCAAATTAATCTGTTCAGACCATTCTAAACCTGAGGATTTTGAAAAGATGACACACAAGCACAGTCTCAGAACATGTGCAATCTCTGTTCTGTATCTTGATCAGGATGATGTCAAAGACCAAAGACCACAGTGTGTGTTGGCTGGTACATTAACTTAATCATTGCATGTATTTAAACAATAATATTGAAAGCAGCAATTAATGGTTATTGTAAAATAAGACTTTATAATTTATCAAAATATAGTAAATTAATATTATTTTTGTTCAACGCATTTATAAATATTTTATAACCTGATAACAACAAACGTCCCCAGGACGTACACTTAGGTCCTCGTTAGGTCTGAACATCCCGGGTTTATATGATACGTCCCAAAGACGTCCGTTTGCTATGGTCCCTAAAACGTTCTGAATAAACGCTTTAAGGACATCCTGCTAGAATCTAGTCCAGACAAACCTAAACAACACATTTGTGAAATAACCTCATAGGAGTGATGGTTTTTGAGCAGATGTTTAAAAAAGGAAATTAAAAACTGTAAAAATGAAATTAAAATCCTTAAAAAGTTTTGCTAAATTTCTTTTGATAACAAAATATTTTCATTTTTCATGGTCCATTTAAATTTTGTCAGTTTTATTTTTCTGATTTCAGAAATCTTATATTCGTTGCAACTATTATCTAATAATTGTCTCTTATGGATAAGAAGTTGTAAAATCAAAATTTATATACAATTCAATTTTGCTTACTTTAGATTTCAATACTTTAGTCTGTTATTACTTATTACAAGCCTAATTTTAACTTCAGCATTATCTATATCTAATAATTCAGTTAATACATTTGAGTTTATAGTTATTCATTATTTTACCATACCACAATAAAGCGAATGCTGTTTTGGTATAACATGCTAATAGATCTTTATTCCCACCATATAAAAATATTAAATTTCTTTATGGGTTTGCTAGTCAGCCACTCCTCAAGCGTATTGACACGGTACACAATAATACCCTTCGGATTTGTCTAACACTCAGAAGAAATTTGCTGAGTGAGAAACTTTTATTAAAAGTTAATATTAACAATCCTCCACTTTAAAAAAAAATATCAACACTCAATCTACAAAATAAATAATGGATTAAAAAAAACTCTCCACCTCCCGCGTCTGCATTCCGTGAATGCTCTCATTTAGTCTCAAACTTCAATAACTTCAATTATTTTTCTCTGTTTATCGATCTGATGCACCACAATAAAGCGAATATTTGTGGATGGGTATAAACTCTAAATATAACACTCGGATAATTTACAGATTCCGAGCTAGTATACATAGATGCTTCCAAGTCTTCTATTGGAACAGGATGTGCATATTACATATACCTTCCAAAAATATTGAGACCAAAATCAAACTTATGCAAGAGTGCCGAAGCGACAGCGACAGCCATCTATGAAGCCCTCAAATTTACACATACCTCATGATTTCCGAAAACTGTTAACCTCTCTGATTAATTATCAGTTCTACAGGCATTACAAAACATCACTATTTTTAGAGTTAATGATAATCCCCTTATTATACGCATTAAGAACTTAGTTCAAACTGTATTTGACGAAGGAAAAGAGGTATATTTTGTATGGGTAAAGTCACACATAGGATTGAAGGACAGCGAATATGTTGATTATCTAGCCAAGAACAGCCTAGATGTAGGAATCACTTCCAATTATAAATTATGTTTCTCGGATGCAACGAATGTACTTAGATCTAAATTAAGAAATCATTGGGATTATATGTGGAAAGAATCAATTTATTAAACCAACTAGATATTCATTAATTCACTCTGAACTGCCTCATGACTACTAGCACAAGAAATATGTGTTCAAGAAAATATGTAACAATTTGGTCATGTATGCTACCCTGCACATTTGTTTAAAATAACAATTTATAATTATGATATTTGTGAATATTGTAACATTACAGGCGACCTAGATCATATATTTTTTGAATGTTAAAAGCACACAGAAACATCTAGTAGAAATATAATAATATAATAAAAAATGGCAAAATCTCGACACCTTTTAATGTACTTCATCTGTTATACTTAAATAAAAAAAATTTTTGATTATCTAATTGCATTTTTGGAAGAGACGAAAATTAATTTATAGGTCAGTAGGTCAGCTTTATTCCTTATGTTATACATCCTCATGTTATATATACCTTCCTAACCGTGGTTTTGTGTTGTGGGTCAGAAAAATGTCCTGATAGACCCCTGAAGAAGTTTGTGACCCGTGTACATCCTTTGTTTTGTGGCTGACATACATGTCATGGTTCTCATTGGTTAGGTTAGTATTTTAGTTATTAATTTTTTATTTATTAAACTGTAGCTGGTTGTATGGCTCTGAGCCTTTATGCCAAGAAAAGAACATTTTGTCCAATCATTGCAGTGAAGAGATTCTATTAACTCTTTACTATGCCAACTTTCATTCAAAATTAAAATATGGCATAATAAATTGGTAAAATAGTTCTCAAGTAAGTAGGATTCTTATATTACAGAAACATGCAGTGCGCATAATTGCAGAAATGCTTTCAATAATCATTTTCAAAAACAAGTTTATGTCACAGGTATGAAACGCGGCATAAAAATCAAATGCATACTGGTTCGTTTCGAACAGCAGTGTATCAAAAGTTTTATACGATAGCTAGAATTTTTTTTTAAAATTGCGAGTAAACTAGATAAAAGAGTCTATAACTGGAAATTATTTTCGAACATACAGGGCGAGCCAAGACGAAATTACAGGACCAAGTGTCTTTTTTTTAAACAGAATGCTATGTATATCAGTACATTTCTTGAAGCCTCTTTCTAGGCTTTATTCACTCCTATATTAGCATTGAATATCATCCAACCACTTGGATGTAATGAATTTTTTTGTTGAAATAATGCAATTTGCAGAATATTAAAAAAATCACCATAGTCACAATTATGGGTTTTAAGAGAAACTTATGTGAACACCAGTTACGAGACATCTAATTAATGTTTCTGAATCATTTTCATTTCCTAAAACTGTACAGGGTGGCCAAAAATTATTTTTCAATTAAGAGCTTGTTAAATAGAATTTTCTTAATTTTCTCAAATGGAACATCCTGTATATTTTCAACGATGTGATGTAGAAATGAAAAACGAACTCTTTTTTTTAAGTATTTCCCTGTGGCTAATTGCAACCATTTTCGTTTTATAAATAAATAAGTGTCAAATTCAAGAATAAACTTAAAAAAAGAGGTTCCCTCAAACAATTCATTAGAAAAATTTATAACAGTGTGTTTGACGTGTTGCCCAATTTGATTGACACACGTCTTTATGCAATTTTGAAATGAGGCCATTTAGTGGAACCATTTCTTCCAATGAAATGAGTAAATAGTATTTAACAGGTATTAGTATTATTATTATTATTAATATCTGAAGCAATATTCCATGCGAGGAAAAACTTCAGTTCAATTATCTCCAGTTTTCATACCATAGGAGCAGCCACTTCTACAACTGGTTCCTACCAACTTATACCAACATAAACAAGTTGAATACCAAAATCGTCGATAACCTTCATTGGAAAAAGTAAAAAGTAAAAAATGGAAGCGGCAAGCTACTCCTGAAGAAAGCGTTGAGACTTCTGCGTGAAATTTAGTTTTGTGAAAATTAATTGAAGAGAAAAACATATCTTTGCATTTTATGTAATAAATATCTTCATTATAAACCAGCTTTCTTTAACATTTTATTGCAGTGTACTAACCTAAATGTAATAATATACTGTACCTACCAAAAATTATTATAAAGTTTGAACTAAAATGAAAGCTTTTATTTATTATCGAGTCCTTAAAAAAAAATCTGTTATAAAAATCGTTGCTACCCCTAAAGTCTAAGTAGTGGAATTTAGAATTTCTTATAAGACTTTTCCTAACCTTCAACGATGAATTAATTTTAAGTAATTTTTAACTTAAAATATCAGAACTCTGCAAAATTCAACTTGAGAAAACAATTAAAATTTCTTCTTGATAGACATAGTGTACACGTTTCCTAAATTTGAATCTAGAAAAGAACAATTCAAAAAATTTCGCCTTCTAACAGTTTAATTCCGCGCTTGATTTGAATTTCCCGCTGTGGTTGCATAACATTTGTGAGTGTGTACATGCGCATTGCAAATTATTAGTGTTGGGATATAGGCGCGAGTTCCATTATACTGCTCATGCGCAGTCGTTCAAAAAATAAGGGAATACGGTATTATAGTCCAGTCAATGAACTCTCAAAAGTGGGGTGTAGAGGACATGCTCGGGAACAGAATTTTTGACTTCAGGGCTGTGTTTGGAATACTTAGGAGATAAACATACTAAAAGTCCCCGAATTTACGAGGTGAGCGGAGTGCAGGGGGGCCATTGAAGGTCACTTTTTTTGGATTTTCGCTGATATCTCGAAAAGAGTGCATCATAGCTAAAATAGTAATCTATTCAAAATTAAAGCTGACAAAATTTCCTACAAGATTGTCATTATTCATTATTCTTCTATTCCTAATGGCTTTCGAGATATCCGCTGGCGAATATCACCAATTTCCAAAATACACGTTTTTGTCTTACGCTTCTTGACAAACTTTGCCTTCTAGCGCCTCAGCCTTTAGTTTCACGGTAATATCTTTACAGTAGAGCATTAGTTGTAGAGCATTCAATTTTTTTTAAAGTGAGTTGTTATTAATACTCCTCCATTAGCTTGACCTGTAACATTCTAAGCAAATCTTACAACTCACTTTTCACACACTTCCAGACGTAGGATTGACTTGAAATTTGGGACGTGTATATGGTTCACGTAACAATACAATTTGGCAACTTTTATAAAAAATCCAAGATGGCGTTTCGAAGATGGAGGGTAGTCTATTGTCATTTAATATCCGATTCTACTGAAAATTGGTATCTGGGGTTTTTTGATATCGCAGATTACAGCCATCTGATGAAGACACAAAAATTCAAAATGGCGATGTCAATATGGCGGATAGGTTTTATCATTTATCGTCTGATTCGACTGAAAATCGATATCTGAGCATTATCGAGGTTGCAGAGTGCAATTATCTAGTCTAAATTTATTAATTTAAAATGGTGGCGTCAAAATGGCGGATGAGTTTTGTAATTTACAGTTTAATTCGTCGGTATCTGCGAATTTTCAAAGTCGCAGATTATAAATATTTAGTCGAAATTTAAACATTCAAAATGGCAGCTTTAGAATGTCGAATAGGTTTTGTCATTTATAGAGAAGGAATTATATCAAATAGATACACTTTTCCAATTGGAACAGAACTAAAAAGAAGATAATAAATAAATAATTTAAAAAAATCAAAAACACGCTTTTAAACAGAAACTGTTAAAAAATGCACCAAAAAGAAGAAGCGAATGCCAATTATAATAATAATTATGTTAATAAACGTAAAGGCGTGGGGAGCTCAAAGCATCTGGATGAACAGAGAATTTTAGCCAACAGGCATCCTACGAATTTGCATTTATTAACATAGTTATTTTTATTATTAACATTATTTTCTTCCTTTTATGGCATTTTTTAACAGTTTTCTGCCACATGTATGTTTTCTTTTTAAGCGATGCTCGGGGAATCTACAAAATATCACAATTAACCAGTATGTAAATAACCTCTACGTCTGTGACTTTTACGTCAAAGGATCAGTTAAAGGTTGCTTTTTTAAATAAACAACACAAATAAGTATAAAAACTTGAGATTAAATATTTCGCCGACGTTTCGGAAATCTATTCTGTTTCCTTTTTCAAGGCTTTTTTTGAAAAATCCTTTTTGCTGTGTATGATAAATACACAGCTCCAAGAATGTTTGTTATATTCAATATACATAGATACTTACTATTTACATAGAACTGTTGATATAGTTAATAGTTTTTTTAGTTTTTATACAATGTTAAGTTTGTGAAATTCTTCTTTTAACATTGACAACCAAGTTGTACAGACATCTACGGAACAATTCGACAATTTAATGCTCTACATCTAATGCTCTACTGTGAGGACATTGATGTAAAAGGCTGATTAGGAAAAGCTGGTCGAGAAGCGTGAGGTAAAACAACGTTTTTCGAATACTTGCGATTTTCGCCAGCTGATATCTCGAAAGCTATTGGGAATAGACGAATATTGAATATTGTAGAAAATTTTGTCACCTTTAATTTTGAATAGAATAATCTGTTCAGGACGATGCACTGTTTTCGAGATACAAATGACAGAACCCATTCGTTATCCTAAAGCCGCCATTTTGAATTTTTGAATTTCGACTAAATATTTATAATCTACGACCTTGAAAATCCGCAAATATCGATTTTCGTGCGAATCAAACTATAAATTACAATACTTAACCGCCATATTGACTCCGCCATTTTAAATTATTAAATTCAGAATATACAATTGTCCTCTGCAACCTCGATAATGCTCAGATATCGATGTTTAATCGAGTCAGATGATAAATGACAAAACCCATCCGCCATATTGACGCCACCATTTTGAATTTTTGAGTTTTGATCAGAGGTCTGTAATCTGCGATCTCTAGAAACCCCGGATACCAATTTTCAGTAGAATCGGATATTAAATGACAATAGACTACCCGCCATCTTCGAAACGCCATCTTGGATTTTTTACAAAAGTTGCCAAATTGTATTGTTACGTGAACCATATACACGTCCCAAATTTGAAGTCAATTCTACGCCTGGAAGTGTGTGAAACGTGAGTTGTAAGATTTGCTTAGAATGTTACAGGTCAAGCTAATGGAGGAGTATTAATAACAACTCACTTTAAAAAAATTGAATGCTCTACAACTAATGCTCTACTGTGAAGATATTACCGTGAGACTAAAGGCTGAGGCGCTAGATGGCAAAGTTTGTCAAGAAGCGTGAGGCAAAAATGCGTATTTCGAAAATTGATGATTTTCGCCAGCGGATATCTCGAAAGCCATTAGGAATAGAAGAATAATGAATAATGGCAATCTTGTAGGAAATTCTGTCAGCTTTAATTTTTAATAGATTAATATTTTAGCTATGATGCACTGTTTTCGAGATATCAGCGAAAATCCAAAAAAACTGACCTTCAATGGCCCCCCCTGCACTCCGCTCACCTCGCCAATTCGGGGACTTTTAGTATGTTTACCTCCTAAGTATTCCAAACACAGCCCTGAAGTCAAATCTTTGTTCCCGACCATGTCCTCTACAACCCGTTCATTGACTGGACTATTAATCGAAAAAATTTTACGTTATTTGCGTATACTTAATAACGTTTAATGTTTTACAGGATTGCCAAGTAGAGAACGTTCACATCTATTTATACATTTCATTTATGAATATCTTAATACTTATATTTAAAATATATGATTCCCAACCCTATGTTAAATTATATGGTGTATACATAACCTGACTTTCATATTTGTTTGCTATTATATCTATAAATATACTTTAAAAGAAACATTCGTAGTTCTCCAATCCTGCCATAACAATAACACAAACTTCAAATAAATTAACAAATACCAAATCTTTCAAAGGAAACAAAAAGTGAGGTTATATATACATTTACTTTGTTTCTGTACGTCTGTTAAAGCCAAGAAAGATGGTTTCAAAAACTCAAAACGTGTCAAACCGTTAATACAGGAATCCCTTCGAGGTAATGCGCGTGTTCAGTATAACGTTTTACGTTTAACCTATTAGCAAATTTAAGTGGCCTAAAAGCTCCCTACTATCCAGTTCTAGATCTAGTTATATAACTAGAGTCTAGTCGATGCCGATGGAGTGCTGCAAACGATCTTGTATGCTGGCCGTAGGAGGCGTATTGATGCAAGTTAACTGATTTTAAAACTAATTTTAAGCAGTGGAAAACCGTTGGCAAAATTTTGAAATAGGTCAAAGCTTGTAGACGGTATGCGAAAAGATCAAGGAGAGCATTTGCGCCGTTTTGCGCATGCTCCTTGTACTTCCCGGATACCATCTCCTTGGGTGATAATGATGCGCGCGCATACAAGATCGGCTAGACTCTAGTGTTAAGTTAAAATACATACGTGTAGTGGTAAATAAAGCATTAAATATGCAAAATTTTTCACATTCCAATAAGAGCACATTACGGAACCAAAATAAAAATCATATCTGTAGCGAAGAGAAGTATAGGTACATCCCCGCCAAACGCTTACGAAACTATGATTATTTTTCAAGTTTACTAAACGAAATTCTACTCCATATATTGTCATACTTGTCACATGAGGAATTATACACCATTGCCCGAGGTGTATGTAAACGATGGTATATGTTAACATCATCACGTGTTTATGATAAACCTATTAACTTTAAAACCATTATACAAAATATTTGACCTGAGTATTTACCTATCAAGTGGGTCAGGACAGAATTACAATTTATGAGGGGTTGGCTTTCTCTTTTCTATGAAGGGTCAAGTGGCATAAAACTTTAGAATGCTTTCTACAAACCAAAATAAAGCGTAAGTTTAATACAATCTTATGTCTGCAGATAAGCCACACTAACTCGCCTGCCATTTTATGTTCTAGCCTTCCCCGGGGTGGGTGGGGGGTGGTAATTACCACCTCTACCCCCTCTCTACGCGCTTGTATCAAAGTGAATATCTGTGAAATAAAATATTGTACCAGATTGTAACTGAACATACAATAGTTTTGAATTTTTAGCGGCCAGTGAAGTTGCTTGTTGGCAATATGTATCTGGTTTTTAATTAATGACTTCCCACGATCTCAGGTAGCGCATCATAAACTTCTCCGATTTGATAACTCAAAGGCATTATAGCATCAATTCCACTGGACCATCGAGTGTCACTCAGTGGTTTTAGAGTCAAATTGGAAACATGCTTTTTAATAACATCCCACCCTTTCGTACAAGCTAAAAAAAATACGTCTAGCTCTTGAACTAGATAAAAAAACCTGTTATTTCAAAAGAATCATTTACACCAATATTTATTTCTAAATTTAAACTGTGCACAGAACGTAGTACAGAAAATACAGTGGGATTTATTCCCAAGGTTTTTTGTAGCCGATTGTGTTTACAATGCAATTACCGCTGCTTTCTTAATTTTGCAAGAACAAACAATAATTGCAAAATTACATGTAAAGTGGAATAACTCAAAGAAAAATCAATTGAAATTAATGAAAATTATTTCCTGGGGGTTTTGGTTATGCTAAATACGAATCTTAAATCAAATTTGTAAAATTCAAAATGGGGGATTCAAAATTGTCGATCGGAACGTAATAAAAGTGCGAAAATTAGTATAAAAAAGAGCAAAAGTTTATTTTAATGATTTTCCATGTATATTCATTTTAAATTTACATTTAATTCGTAAAATTCAAAATGGCGAATTCAAAATGGCAGATTGAAACGCAATAAAAGTGCGAAAATTAGTATAAAAAAGGGATAAAAATTATTTGAATGATTTTTCCATGTATATTCATTTTAAATTTACTCTAACGTACTACATACTACACGCAGTCTCTTACAGCTACCCATGTAGAAGTTTGTGCATGCAAAGGCGCATGTACATGAAACAGCGCTCGATTTCAAATTCGAAATAGTACGTCAAAATTATTCTTATTACATTAAGGCTGTAATAGGAAATTTAATCTCTTTTATACAGTAAACATGTTTGTTATTTGTAATTTTATTATAAAAAATAGTTATAAGAAATTATTAAAGAAATTATACAGTCCATACCTACAAAAGCGTGCATTAAAAATTATATAACTAGGAATTCTAGTGGACAAACTAAATTTGCAAATGAGATGAAAACACGTGTCTTAACAACACCGATTTCTCCCTTTTTGTATTTAGAATGTTTATTGCATTGGAAAAAAATCAAACTAAGTTGAATGATCAAAGATAGTTACATATCTACTGTGCCACCTCTGGGTGTACAAATAAATTAAAATAATTTTTTTACCTCATTAACGCATTTTTTTCATACGTCAATTTTCAATTTTTTTTAAAGACAAAATTTGTTTGTCCTTTTCGGTGAAAATATGCATAAAATACTTTAATTGTGATAAAGCAAACTATTTCATTAGAAAGTACACATCACAAGCTTTAAATAGACCATCTGCAAAGGGTCGAGATCATTTTGCAAAATTTTGTTATCAACGATCAAAGCTGTAGGTTTAAAAGAAACGAACGTGATTTTTGAAAATTCGCCAACGTCAAAAGAGTCTAATTTGTTAAATAAAGTTATCTAATTGTTTTCACCGTAGACGTTTTTTAGCTAATACCTTTTCATATACTATTGTTGCATTATTCAAATTTTTTTACCTATTTTGTACATGTTTCGATGAATTTCGTTGAATAATCGATAATTTAGTTGATCTCCAAGTTTAAACTATCATCAACAAATAAAAATTTACGAAATCTTACTTAAACACTTGAAGTTGTTCGAGAAATGGGTCCTCTTTGATGCCCAATTGGTTTTATAACTTAACATCTGTATTTACCAGTCTATAGTTGTCATTTATGTGTAGCGTGCGCGCACTCGCGCAGGTCAACTTTCTGTGTGAGCTGGCGGCCGACACAGCACAACTTGATGCCTTAGTTAACAAATTGTTAGTGGCTTTATTTTAACTGCTACAAAAAAATGTTTCATATGTCTTTTTAGTAAAATTGGAGCTATCAGTTTATCAATAAAAATTAAATTGAAAAAGTTATACTTAATAAACTGTATTTTTGCATCTAAATTGTTTAATAACTAATCGAGCGGAACTTTTTATGAAGCGGACTTTCTACCATATATTATTGACACCATAAAAAAAAGATTAAAACAAAGTCCGCCCTAATGATCGTCATTCATTGAATATTATATCAAATGAAAACGCGAGAATACTACTTGTTAAATACTTCATTTTGGTTTGCTCCAAATCATTAAAAAAAAATAGTTTACCTATTACCCAAATTAGTTTTAAAATGTTTTGTTGATCAAGAATGATCAAAATACAGTATACACAGCCTTATAGCCCACAACAAAATGTTAAATAAGACCTACATTAGCAAAGATTTACCAAAATTTATATGGAGATATGAGGTTCTACAAAGTTCAAATCAGATGAGTGCCAACTATAATAATAAAAAAAAGCACACTAAAATCAGAGTTAAGGAAAGCTAAAGTTAATGCCCATGACAAGTACATTTCCCAAAGCAAAAACCGAAACAAAGAGATGTGGAATGTCATAAAAAATAACAAACCGCAAAGAATTAATACACACACAGATTCTGCTGTCATAAATTCCGAGGACCTAAACAACTACTTTGGAACGATTGCTGAAAAGACAATAAATATGTTACCACCCTCAAATAAAACTTTTGAAGACTACTTAATTAACACAAACATAGATGGACATAGCACTGAATTTAGTTTCACCGAAGTTTCTTACGTACAGATTCTTGACATACTAAATAACCTTAAAAAAACCGACAGTAAAGATGCTTACGATATCAACCTGAAGATCCTTAATTCCATTAAGCACATTATATATATTCCATTAACCAAACTGATAAATCAATGTATTAAAAACAATGTATTTCCGGAAATCCTCAAAATAGCAAAAGTCATTCCAATCCACAAACAAGGTGACATTGATGATCTTGCCAACTATAGACCAATCTCCATAATACGTTTTCTTGCAAAAATCATTGAAACCGTGCTAAAATTGCAAATTTCATCTTATTTTGAGAATTTTAATTTGTTTAACAATCACCAGTTCGGGTTTGGAGCTAAAATGTCCACTACCACAGCTATAAATACACTAACGGATATCGTAAATAGGGGATTTGAAAGCAGCGAAATCATATGCGCTCAGTTTTTAGATTTAAGCAAGGCATTCGACTGCGTTTCACATATTTTGATAAAAAAGTTAGCCTTTTATAAATTTTCTATTACCAGCCAGAAATTATTGTCTTCATACCTCCAAGATAGATCTCAGTTTGTCAACTATAAAAACAAAAATTCCCAACGGATAAATGTAAAATATGGTGTACCTCAGGGCTCGGTATTGGGCCCAATTCTTTTTCTCATATTTATAAATGACTTGCCATACAACACCGCCGCAGCAAGATCTGTTCTTTTTGCGGACGACACCACACTAATACACAACAACAAGGACATCACTAGATTGCTATCAATGGTAAACGAAACACAATCCACTACCCACGACTGGTTCCTGTCAAACAATTTGAAATTAAATGAAAATAAAACTAAAACAATGATTTTTACCTTAAGACAACATACACCAGATAACATGATATCCACGAATTGCGTTAAATTCTTAGGTGTTTATCTGGATAGTAAATTAACTTGGGAAAAACATGTACATGCCATATGTGGCAAAATGTCCAAAAATATTTACCTATTGCGTAATCTTGTGAATTGTGTCTCACAGACGACTTTAATAACTGCATATTTCGGTTTAATACACTCGGTACTAATCTACGCGATTTTGGTTTGGGGTCATTCCCCACATGCCGCAACTGCTTTCGCGGTCCAAAGAAAAGCAGTAAGGGTGATTGCGGGGTTGAGTTGGAGGGAGGAGTGCAAGGAATATTTTAAAAAACTCAAAATTCCAACATTATATAGCATCTACATTTTGCAATGCCTTCTACATGTAAAAGAAAATGAATCAAAATACCTATCACGTGCCCAGCTACATTCTCATTCCACCCGAAGCAACAGGAACTTACACCACGAATTTTTGCGCTTATCGAAAACACGCAATGGCACAGCGTTCTATGCAATAAAGTTTTTCAACGCATTACCATGCAATATCAGGGAACTAGATTGTAAACGTTTTAAAACGGTCGTTAAGTCATCTTTAATCGAAAATGCATTTTTTTCACTGAACGAATATTTTTCAGCTGATTTCTCCAATTTATGTAAGTAACTTGAATATATGTATGTTTGTGAAAATTTACCTGTTCGTTGTTTACATTCTCTTACTGTATAATTTTTTTTACTACTCTTCGTACATTTACTCTCCTTAACACCCTGTATTTTTGACTTGTGTAAATACTTTTTGTATAATGCATCAATAAATACTTACTAATAATAAAAAACCAGCTAAGCTACTGCGTAATCTTTCAACGTTAACAGTATTTGGATCAACATTATGCTTTAAAATTCTGACGTACATTTTTTTGGAAAAATTATATTTAAATTTTACAGGCTATTGAAAGTAGACATTTATGTGAAAGTTTATTCTGTGTTCTTTTTTTAAGTATAATGTACACCCAGTGTTGATTTTTTCTAAACATATTTTCTCTCTAAAAAAAAAAATTTTTTACATGTTTGTATAACCAGAAGTCAGGTTATCGAAAGAATGCAAAGATTTCATTAATATTTTTATATATAGTTTTTCCTTTAGTTCTCATAGATAGTTTTTCTTTCCGCTGTTTGCAAAATTCTATAAAGAATATATGTTTCATATATTCTCTCAATATACAGTGTGGCTACAATTTCGTGGACACAAGCCTGTATCTATGTTATTAGTTGACGGATCGTTTTCTAATTTGGGCAGGCCACATATACCATGGTAGTGCATATATAGAACCTAATAGACTACATTTTAATCATAGGCGTGCGTTGCAGAAAATAAATAAAGGGGAGAATTTTTACGATTTTTTATTAGCGAATCGGATAGAAAAAAAGCGATGTCATATTCTTATTCATCACCCTCGAAAACATACCTAAAACAAGTTTCATTAAAATCCTATACAGGGTTGCTCAGAAAATAAAGAAATATTTCAATTTTTTTTCGTTATTCCCTTTTTAGATAATCTGTTAAAACTAACTAGAAGGACGGTTAAGCATATCGGTGATTAAGAACTCTCGCTGCTTTTTTACTCTAATCATAAGAATTGTCATGAGATTTTTTAGCAACTAATTTACTTAGTACACAATGTAAGAGCAAATTAAAAGGGAATTCTAAAAATAATAAAACAATAATTTATCAATCTTTACTGCTTGCAATTATAATGCAAAATCCAATGGTGCCATGAAATGGCTTTATTTGTCGAAATGTCATATTGTGACATAACCTAAGTAGTTTACATTTTAGTGTTGAATTTAGACTTCAAATAATTGTGATTTCTAATACAATGCCAGACCTTTACTCTTGTTAGACGGTGCCCGAGCACATAGTTCTCGTATGGTTAGAAATTGGCTTGACACCAATTTTCCTATGAAGTGGATTGGTCCCCGTAGCCCATTACATGAGTTTCCTCCAAGATCCCCGGATCTCACCCCGATGGATTTCTATTTTTGGGGTAACATAAAAAATTAAGTATACGTTAATCGGCCTTGTGCTGTGGAAGAATTGCAGCAACGAATTACAGAGGCATGTCAAAGTATCACAAGGCACGAACTGATAAAAGTGATGTTAGAAAAAGGGTAGAAGCATACATCACATTAAATGGCGGCTATGTTCAAGTTAGAAGAATTCATTAGTATAATAATTAATTAATTAAGTTATGATGACAAATGAAAAGAATAAAAATTCCATTATTTCATATAATTCCTTCAACAATTTATCATTACGACAAATGTACTCTTAATGTCAATTGTTTTTCTGTTAATACATTTATGTGATTTTTCTGTGTTATTTTTTTCTGTAGTACGCATGCCATGAAGAAGAAGTAAATGGGACACAATGTTAACATGAAATTACATACGGGAGAAAACATATTTCTTTATTTTCTGATCTACCCTGTATAGGATTTTGATGAAACTTTTTTTAGGTATGTTTTCGAGGGTGATAAATAAGAATATGACATCGCTCTTTTTCTATCCGATTCGCTAATAAAAAATCGTTAAAATTTGCACCTTTATTTATTTCCTGCAACGCACGCCTATTATTAAAATGTAGTCTATTAGGTTCTAAATATGCACTCCCATGGTATATGTGGCCTTCCCAAATTAGAAAATGATCCGTCAAGTAGTAACATAGATACAAGCTTGTGTCCACGAAATGGTAGCCACACTGTATAAGTGATTTTAATACCACTGAAAATAAAAATCACACAAAATGGTTGTCACCTAAATAACTATCTGTCACTAAATATAATCCGAACAATTTGATAGATTTTTTGTTATTTCTCCTATAATCAATTGGGCATTTTAAGATCGTTGCCCCAAAAACCTACGAAAGGACGTGCAACATCAAAACCTTCTCGACCGAACGGGGCTGGGAGTACTAAAAGGGTGTCTGATAGTCTGATGTCTGATGCCAACAAATTTTCTGAACAACCTTTGTTCTCATACACATATTAAATCACAATTTTATTTTGTTAACCCCTTTAATAATGAAGTGGGGGTAATGGTGAGTTGGGCAGATGTCATTAAAGAAAATTGAGACCTAATGGTTTCTAGTATTTACACCAAATCTCAAGTTTCTATACTCTTATTAGCTGGTTTTACATATTAACCTCTATTTGCCTCAAATTTCAAGTCAATATTTTAATTTTATTTTGTTAGTCCTTTAATATTGGAGTGGGGCAGTGGGAGTGGCAAATATCAGGGATCATTACGTCACACTTTGAGGGGGCAGGAGGGAGTCCATAAAGTTTGACAGAGTGTGACAAGAGGGAAGGAGGGGGTCAAACTTTTGTGACATCACATTAATTAGATCTACGTATACCATTGTTTTAATTGAATGAAATTAAAAAAAAACTAAAATCAGAAAATTCTATCTCAAAATTTAAAATGTGAGATGTTACGTAATTAATAGACCTCTCATAAGAAATTTAGACATTCTAGTATACAGGGTGTTGCATCATGAGAGGGACATAGCTTAACAGGAGGTAGAGAACATCAGTGGTAATCAGAACCTCCCACAGAAATTTCTCATTGGGCCTTCATTACGAAGTTACAGAGTGTTTTGTCATTTTTGGGAGAAAATACTTTTTGTCATTACTTTGACAGGGAATCTAATAATGCATTCATATTTGATACAGCTAATGCAGTAACAGTCCTTCAGAGGTACATGTGAGACATGAAAAAAATTCCATGTCCGGAGTCACGAATTTAGGTTTCTTCTTTACCTCTAAAAAACACGACCCTGTATATATATTTTTGGAATTTCTGTACGATATTCGAAAAGAACACAAAAAATAAGCAAAATGGCCTAGGTCACTTTTTTGTTACACCTTTGTGGTTATTTAAACACGGTGTTAAATTTACAAGAATATGAATTCCAGAACTGTATTATATGAAAGTCACGTGAAACAAATAATTTTGTTTTACAAACATTTTATTGAACGTGGGTGATTCCTAATTCCGGGACGTTTTAAAGATCAATTTTAGTAAAAAATGTAGCCCTAATCAGTAATCGGATATAAACCAACAAAATATTTAATCAATCATAGTAGGCTTATTCAGAGTGACAGATAATAAAACTATTTAGGCCTAAGCAACAAGTTACTTTAATCGGTAATATTTCACACCTAATAAAAATTGGAAAGCAGAACAAACTGAAACCCCGAAATTAATAAAATAATTTCCTTTTCAGTACTAATAAACAATCAGCCAATAACTGAATATGTTTAAAAATAAAATACAATTTACACTAAAGTAAATTTTCAAAGTGTCCTCCCTCAACTTCTGTACATTTCCTTGCGCGTTTAGCTAGGTCACCAATTGCTCAACGTATTATTGCCGGATTATTCCGTATTTTGTCGCAGGTTGTAACGATGAGCTCGGTTAATTGTTGCCTACTATCAATTTCGACGATATAAACTTAATTTTTTAAGTGGCTCAATGAAAAGTAATCGCAAAGGTTGCAATCAGGAGACCTTAAATTTTCACAATTTAATGTACTTTACAAACTAAATGCGGATTATTGAGACATTAAATTACAAACAATTAATTATTCAACTGCTTAGAAGATTTCTTGTTATTATCTGTCACTTTGATTAAGCCTACTATGATTGATACATTTTTTTTTGCTTAAAGGCTTATAGCAATACAGCTGCAATTTAATAAATAAAAATTAATAACTAAAATATTAACCTAAACAATAAGAAGCATGACATGTGTGTCAGCCACACAAATATTTTGTTAATTTATACCCGATTACCTATTAGGGCTACATCTTTTACTAAAATTGATCTTTAAATCGTGCCGGAATTAGGAATCACTCACGCTCAATAAAATTTTTGCAAATATTTTGCAACACCCTGTATACACCAAATTCCAAGTTTCTGGAATCTCATTAGCTTGCTTTGCTTATTATTTGCCCCTATTTACTCTCCAACCCTTCAAAGAAATAATAAAAATTAATATAAACACTCACCTTCTTGCCTTGTGAAACAAAATGTTCCTTAGGATTTCGCTTCAAACTGCCAACAGTTTGCGCAAGCTCCTTCCTTTTCTTTTGTAATAATCAGTGCAGCACATTTATTTTCTTTATTGCAAACACTATATGATTCTTTTAAATTTACATTCTATTAATTGAAAGTTTTAAGTATGTTTATTATCTACATATAATAATTTATATTTTATAATTCGTTACTAACATTAATATATCATCTACATCCATAGATAGCTTAAATATTTGGTCGTAACTTATATAAGAACAAAAACACATTTAACCAAAAATATTACAGGTGGAACTTAGAGAGAGTACATACTTGTGAAACAAAATCTGGTCACGGCATAAGATCATTCAATAAAGAAAATGATAAAACAAACAGCTTTGAACTCACTAATTAAAGAAGCTATTAAGTATTTCCCCTTAATCTTCGATTGAGTCGACTGTCGATCTCAAATTCTCTAGGCACTCGGCAAGTATCTGGTTTATACGCCGCAACATTAGCTTCTTGTTCTTCACGCTTTTTGCTAACCCAATAGCAATTATTATTATATTTTTCAATTTTTGCCATTCAAGCCTATGCAGTATGAGAAGAGATTCTACTTCCTGCCAATCTGAACTAGTATCGGGTTCTGAACTAGCATCGGGTTCTGAACCATTATCTTGCGAACTGGAGCTTCCATTGATAGAGGTGGGCCGTATAGAGTCCATGCTTCTACCGTCTATCATACTAGAAGAATTACCTTCAGATATGGAGTTGGGCTCTGTTTCATCATTTATGATCACTAAAATTATTAATATGCACCATCACAGATAATTTATTAAAAGAAAAGCTTACCTTTTGGGTCATCGTTAGCTAGAGGAATATTATTTTTGTCTTCGTGTAACTTTGCACTTTCCATTGTGACAGGCTGTTCCTACTGAAACAAATTCAAATTTAATAAAATTAAATTATAATAACAGTCGGGGCACACACATGCCATCACACTGTCAATTGTTTTGAAACATATTCTTTATAATATTTTGCAACCAGCAGAAAAAAATAACTATCTACAACTAAAATAAAAAGTATGTGTAAATTATTAATTAAATCTTTGCATTCTTTCGATAACCTGAATTCTGGTTATGCTAGCAAACTAAAATCCTAAAATGAATTTGTCTAATTTATTATTTGCCAATTCTCATTCTAAACTAGCATCCACACAGTCCCCTACGGCCATGCAGATTAAACTAGTGTCTACATAACCCCCTACTATCATGAAGATTTAGTTAAAAATAGGAATAAAGGCATAAAATGAATTTATTTATCAACCTTGTCTTAAAAAAATTTTATTCTAATGGATTATATTTTCATGAAATCTATCATTTTGCTTCTTGGAAATGCTTAACCTTTGAAACGTTTTTCGCCCCTATTCTGGGGCTCATCAGAAAGACATAAAGCCACTCATAAAGATGTTTCATGCAAAACCAAGACAATTTCTATGAATAAGTGTGAAATAATTATATTAGAGATTGACTGATAAAAACAACAGATCTTGACCTATCTATTCGCTAAATAGTATTGGAGCCTATATACTCTATGCACGTTTAAAAATGAATTATTATTTGTTTGCTTGTAATTGTATTGAAACATATTCTTTATAATAGATAGGTCAAGATCTGTTGTTTTTATCAGTCAAACTCAAATATAATTATTTCACACTTATTCATAGAAATTGTCTTGGTTTTGCATGAAACATCTTTATGAGTGGCTTTATGTCTTTCCGATGAGCTTCAGAATAATGGCACGTTTCAAAGGCTAAGCATTTCCAAGAAACAAAATGATAGATTTCACGAAAATGTACTCCATTAGAATGAAATTTTTTTAAGACAAGGTAGATAAATAAATTCATTTTAGGCCTTTATTCTCATTTTTAACTGAATCTTCATGATCGTAGGGGGTTATGTAGGTACCGGTTTAATTTGCATGGCCGTAGGGGACTGTGTGGATGCTAGTGATAGAATGAGAAGTGTCAAATAAGAAATTAGACAAATTCATTTTAGTATTTTAATTTGCTAGCATAACCAGAATTCAGGTTATCGAAAGAATGCAAAGAGTTCATTAACAATTTACACATAATTTTTCTTTTAGTTATATATAGATAGGTATTCTTTTCTGCTGTTTGCAAAATCCTATAAAGAATATGTTTCAATACAATTATAAGCAAACAAATAATAATTAATTTTTAAACATGCATAGACTATATAGGCTCCAATACTAGTTAGCTAATAGATAGGTCAAGATCTGTTGTTTTTATCAGTCAATCTCAAATATAATTATTTCACACTTATTCATAGAAATTGTCTTGGTTTTGCATGAAACATCTTTATGAGTGGCTTTATGTCTTTCTGATGAGCCCCAGAATAAGGGCGAAAAACGTTTCCAAGAAACAAAATGATAGATTTCATGAAAATATAATCCATTAGAACGAAAACATTTTAAGACAAGGTAGATAAATATATTCATTTTAGACCTTTATTCCAATTTTTAACTGAATCTTCATGATAGTAGGGGTTTTTGTAGATACTGGTTTAATCTGCATGGCCGTTGAGGACTGTGTGGATGCTAGTGTTAGAATGAGAATTGTCAAATAAGAAATTAGACAAATTCGTTTTAGGATTTTAATTTGCTAGCATAACCAGAATTCAGGTTATCGAAAGAATGCAAAGATTTCATTAATAATTTACGCATACTTTTTCTTTTAGTTATAGATAGTCATTTTTTTTCTGCTGTTCGCAAAATCCTATAAAGAATATGTTTCAATACAATTATAAGCAAACAAATAATAATTAATTTTTAAACTGTCAATTGTTATTGGAAGATATATCACGAATCAACTTATCACTTAAGTATTGCTATCTCAACCTCATTATATGATGAATAGTAGTCCAAAATATACCTATAATCTACCTAAAGTAGATCTCAGAATAGAATGTAGTTGTTTACGTTATGAACGGAGCGGAGTTTACTAAGGCACATGGGAATTCCAAAATAAGCGGAATCCCCATGAAGGCTGTATGAAGGTCATTGGAACACAAAATTAACGATTTAAAAATTCACTTTAATTTGGAAAATCTTATAAACACATTGAATTTATTTAATTTAAATTACAGCATAAATGTTCTTATTTTATTACAGTAAGAAAAAAAAGAAAAAAATCTGTCCTGATTTACTAATTTCCCCTGCGTAAACTTGGCTGGTAATTGTACCAATCAGAGACAAAGACACGCGTTCCCTATCTTTAGAAACACTGCATTTTAATCTAAGATACACTATACCCAACTTTCTTAAACACCTAGTAGTATTACTATGAGAAGATGCTTGGAGCGGAGCTAATGTGCGCGAATACTTTTACCAGTGACAGCGTCATCTGGGGTATAAGGATATACCTATAATTACAATCGAATATTCGAGGTTGAGGAGCTGTGTAACGCCGTAGATTCACGGCCGGTTTATCAATGCGAGGTTAAAGTTATCCTATGGTTAAAGCATAGACATATGCATAGACATTAACCATAGGATAACTTTTATCCTCGGAAAACCTCTTAAAACTCATCCAACTCATTTAACCACAGCCGGTGAACTTCAGGTTGCCGGTGCCACTGGATTTCTCAAATATAATGCAATTCGCTCTCATTGGCTTAGAATAATGGATGTACATAAACTCGTTTCTGCGCATTCTTATTGCAAGCGTCTTTTCATAGTAATACTACACTACTAAGTTATCGCTCTAAAGCAAAATGGCGTCCTCTCATTTATAGATATTTTACACATTGAATAGATGATTTACGTATTTCAAACGTGATATCAAGTGATAATTCAAATATTAGTAAGGTAAACTTTTAATGTTCATGGGTAACGGTAAAAAAGCAAGAACATTTATTATTTGTAGAAAAATTTTCAAGGCAGCGGCTCTTGATTCTTATCAAATTTGCTTTTATCAATTTTTTAATTACTAGCGAACTGTTAGCAGTACATTTACTAACCAAAGAACGGGGACAAGATATAGAACATTTTAGAAATATTTGCACTCACCTCAAGTCACAATAAAAAACTATATTTCCAAATTCCCGGGGACGCACTTAAAACAGTTGTGTAAAACTAGTAAGCAGACGAAAAGATGGAGGAACGTAAGATTATTGCCAACCTAAAAAAAAAAATTCCACCGGATTTCACAAACCTAAAAAATGTATTGGGAATGGTCGACTGCTCATCGATAATGCGCTTGTAGCAAGAGAAGACAGCGCATGACGCCATTTTGGTGTATCGATGTCATTTATAATGGTAATGGAGTGACAAGTTGTTCAGAATCTTTGACAGTTGCCATATTTGTTTACAATATTTTATCTGTGTTTATTATACTTAGTGAAAGTAAAATGTATTTTCTTGCAAAAGTTTAATGTATGTAAAATTACTTATTTCCTAAATGAAACACTGTACACATGTTAGGAGGCTTTTAACTCCACAGCTTTCTACGATAAGTTTCAGTACTATCCTTTTTTATTTTCAAATGATCAAATTACAGTATTTATTGTAGATTTTCAACTGCATGATGAATGAGGAAACTTTTCGCGCATGGTTGCATGCACGTGGCAAACAAAATGAAAATGTTAACTGATGAAGCAGTACCAATTTAATCTGTTCAGACCATTCTAAACCTGAGGATATTGAAATGATAACACACAAGCACAGTCTCAGAACATGTGAAATCTCTGTTCTGTATCTTGATCAGGATGTCAAAGACCAAAGACCACGTTCTGAATAAACGCTTTAAGAACATCCTGCTAGAATCTAGTCCAGACAAACCTAAACAACACATTTGTGAAATAACCTCATAGGAGTGATGGTTTTTTGAGCAGATGAGGACATGTTTAAAAAAGGAAATTGAAAACTGTAAAAATGAAATTAAAATCCTTAAAAAGTTCTACTAAATTTCTTTTGATAACAAAATATTTTCATTTTTCATGGTCCATTTAAATTTTGTCAGTTTTATTTTTCTGATTTCAGAAATCTTATATTCGTTACAACTATTATCTAATAATTGTCTCTTATGGATAAGAAGTTGTAAAATCAAAATTTATATACAATTCAATTTTACTTACTTTAGATTTCAATACTTTAGTTTGTTAGTTACTTATTACAAGCCTAATTTTAAGTTCAGCATTATCTATATCTAATAATTCAGTTAATACATTTGAGTTTATGGTTATTCATTATCTTACCATACCACAAAGCGAATGCTGTTTTGGTATAACATGCTAATAGATCTTTATTCCCACCATATAAAATTATTAAATTTCTTTATGGGTTTGCTAGTCAGCCACTCCTCAAGCGTATTGACACGGTACACAATAATGCCCTTCGGATTTGTCTAACACTTAGAAGAAATTTGCTGAGTGAGAAACTTTTATTAAAAGTTAATATTAACAATCCTCCACTTTAAAAAAAATATCAACACTCAATCTACAAAATAAATAATGGATTAAAAAAAACTCTCCACCTCCCGCGTCTGCATTCCGTGAATGCTCTCATTTAGTCTCAAACTTCAATAACTTCAATTATTTTTCTCTGTTTACCGATCTGATGTACCACAATAAAGCGAATATTTGTGGATGGGTATAAACTCTAAATATGACACTCGGATATGTCACTCGGTAAAGTCACACATAGGATTGAAGGACAACGAATATGTTGATTATCTAGCCAAGAACAGCATAGATGTAGGAATCACTTCCAATAATAAATTATGTTTCTCGGATGCAACGAATGTACTTAGATCTAAATTAAGAAATCATTGGGATTATATGTGGAAAGAATCAATTTATTAAACCAACTAGATATTCATTAATTCACTCTGAACTGCCTCATGACTATTAGCACAAGAAAGATGTGTTCAAGAAAATATGTAACAATTTGGTCATGTATGCTACCCTGCACATTTGTTTAAAATAACAATTTATAATTATGATATTTGTGAATATTGTAACATTACAGGCGACCTAGATCATATATTTTTTTAATGTTAAAAGCACACAGAAACATATAATAGAAATATAATAATATTAACGAAATTGAGTAAAACACTACTATGTTTTTTACCATTATATTTAGAATATAGTGGTAAAAAACATAGTAGTGTTTTACTCAATTTCGTTATTGTTATGGATTACCACAGAGTAACGGTTTCCTCTATCAATATAATAATATAATAAAAAATGGCAAAATCTCGACACATTTTAATGTACTTCATCTGTTATCCTTAAATAAAAAAAAATTTTTGATTATCTAATTGGGTTTTTGGAAGAGACGAAAGTTAATTTATAGGTCAGTAGGTCAGTTTTATTCCTTATGTTATACATCCTCATGTTATATACCTTCCTAACCGTGGTCTTGTGCTGTGCGTCAGAAAAATGTCCTGATAGACCCCTGGAGAAGTGTGTGACCCGTGTACATCCTTTGTTTTGTGGCTGACATACATGTCATGGTTCTCATTGGTTAGGTTAGTATTTTAGTTATTAATTTTTTATTTATTAAACTGTAAGCTGGTTGTATGGCTCTGAGCCTTTATGCCAAGAAAAGAAAATTTTGTCCAATCATTGCAGTGCAGAGATTCCATTAACTCTTTATTATGCCAACTTTCATTCAAGATTAAAATATGGCATAATTAATTGGTAAAATAGTTCTCAAGTAAGTAGGATTCTTATATTACAGAAACATGCAGTGCGCATAATTGCAGAAATGCTTTCAATAATCATTTTCAAAAACAAGTTTATGTCACGGGTATATATGAAACGCGGCATAAAAATCAAATGCATACTGGTTCGTTTCGAACAGCAATGTATCAAAAGTTTTATAGGATAGCTACAATTTTTTTAAAAAATTGCGAGTAAACTAGATTAAAAAGTCTATAACTGGAAATTATTTTCGAACATACAGGGCGAGCCAAGGCGAAATTACAGGACCAAGTGTCTTTTTTTTAAACAGAATGCTATGTATATCAGTACATTTTTTGAAGCCTCTTTCTAGGCTTTATTCACTCCTATATTAGCATTGAATATCTTCCAACCACTTGGATGTAATGAATTTTTTTGTTGAAATAATGCAATCTGCAGATTGATATTAAAAAAAATCACCATAGTCACAATTATGGGTTTTAAGAAAAACTTATGTGAATACCAGTTACGAGACATCTAATTAATGTTTTGGAATCATTTTCATTTCCTAAAACTGTACAGGGTGGCCAAAATTTATTTTTCAATTAAGAACTTTTTAAATTGAATTTTCTCAATTTTTTCAAATGGAACACCCTGTATATTTTTCAACGATGTGATGTGTAAATGAAAAACGAACATTTTTTTGTAAGTACTTCCCTATGGCTAATTGCAACCATTTTCGTTTTATAAATAAATAAGTGTCAAATTCAAGTATAAACTTAAAAAAAGAGGTTCCCTCAAATAATTCATTAGAAAAATTTATAACAGGTGTTCGACGTGTTGCCCAATTTGATTGACACACGTCTTTATGCAATTTTGAAATGAGGCCATTTAGTTGGACCATTTCTTCCAATGAAATGAGTAAATAGTATTTAACAGGTATTAGTATTATTATTATTATTAATATCTGAAGCCAGTTTTCATACCATAGGATCAGCCACTTCTACAACTGGTTCCTACCAACTTATACCAACATAAACAAGTTGAATACCAAAATCGTCGATAACCTTCACTGGAAAAAGTAAAAAGTAAAAAATGGAAGCGGCAAACTACTCCTGAAGAAAGCGTTGAGACTTATTCTGTGTGAAATTTAGTTTTGTGAAAATTAATTGAAGAGAAAAACATATCTTTGCATTTTATGTAATAAATATCTTCATTATAAAACCAGCTTTCTTTAACATTTTATTGCAGTGTACTTACCTAAATGTAATAATATACTGTACCTACCAAAAATTATTATAAAGTTTGAACCAAAATGAAAGCTTTTATTTATTATCGAGTCCTTAAAAAAAAATCTGTTATGGAAATCGTTGATACCCCTAAAGTCTAAGTAGTGGAATTTAGAATTTCTTAGAAGATTTTTCCTAACCTTCAACGATGAATTAATTTTAAATCATTTTTAACTTAAAATATCAGAACTCTGTAAAATTCAACTTGAGAAAACAATTAAAATTTCTTCTTGATAAACATAGTGTACACTTTTCCTAAATTTGAATCTAGAAAAGAACAATTCAAAAAATGTCGCCTTCTAACAGTTTAATTCCGCGCTTGATTTGAATTTCCCGCTGTGGTGGCATAACATTTGTGAGTGTGTACATGCGCATTGCAAATTATTAGTGTTGGGATATAGACGCGAGTTCCATTATACTGCTCATGCGCAGTCGTTCAAAAAAATAAGGGAATACGGTATTAATCGATAAAATTGTACGTTATTTGCGTATACTTAATAACGTTTAATGTTTTACAGGATTGCCAAGTAGAGAACATTCACATCTATTTATACACTTAATTTATTAATATCTTAATACTTATATTTAAAACATATGATTCCCAACCCTATGTTAAATTATATGGTGTATACATAACCTGACTCTCATATTTGTTTGCTATTATATCTATAAGTATACTTTAAAAGAAACATTCGTACTTCTCCAATCCTGCCATAATAATAACACAAACTTCAAATAAATTAACAAATACCAAATCTTTCAAAGGAAACAAAAAGTGTGGTTATATATACATTTACTTTGTTTCTGTACGTCTGTTAAAGCCAAGAAAGATGGCTTCAAAAATTCAAAACGTGTCAAACCATTAATACAGGAATCCCTTCGAGGTAATGCGCATGTTCAGTATAACGTTTTACGTTTAACCTATTAGCAAATTTAAGTGGCCTAAAAGCTCATCCCTACTATCCAGTTCTAGATCTAGTTATATAACTAGAGTCTAGCCGATGCCGATGGAGTGCTGCAAACGATCTTGTATGCACGGGCAGTAGGAGGCGTATTGATGCAAGTTAATTGTATTTTAAAACTAATTTGGAGCAGTGGAAAACCGTTGGTAACATTTTGAAATAGGTCAAAGCTTGTAGACGGTATGCGAAATGATCAAGGAGAGCATTTGCGCCGTTTTGCGCATGCTCATTGTACTTCCCGGATACCATCTCCTTGGGTGATAATGATGCGCGCGCATACAAGATCGGCTAGACTCTAGTGTTAAGTTAAAATACATACGTGTAGTGGTAAATAAAGCTTTAAATATGCAAAATTTTTCACATTCCAAAAAGAGGAGCACATTGCGGAACCAACATAAAAATCATATGTGTAGCAGAGAAGTATACATCCCCGCCAAACGCGTACGAAACTATGATTATTTTTCAAGTTTACTAAACGAAATCCTACTCCATATATTGTCATACTTGTCACATTACACCATTGCCCGTGGTGTATGTAAACGATGGTATATGTTAACATCATCACGTGTTTATGATAAACCTATTAACTTTAAAACCATTATACAAAATATTTGACCTGAGTACCTATCAAGTGGGTCAGGACAGAATTACAATTTATGAGGGGTTGGCTTTCTCTTTTCTATGAAGGGTCAAGTGGCATAAAACTTAAGAATGCTCGCTACAAACCAAAATAAAGCGTAAGTTTAATACAATCATATGTCTGCAGATAAGCCACACTAACTCGCCTGACATTTTTTGTTCTAGCCCTTCCCGGGGAGGGGGGGTAATTACCACCTCTACCCCCCTGTACGCACTTGTATCAAAGTGAATATCTGTGAAATAAAATATTGTACCAGATTGTAACATACAATAGTTTTGAATTTTTAGCGGCCAGTGAAGTTGCTTGTTGGCAATATGTATGTGGTTTTTAATTAATGATCTCCCACGATCTCAAGTAGCGCATCATAAACTTCTCTGATTTGATAACTCAAAGGCATTATACCATCAATTCCACTGGACCATCGAGTGTCACTCAGTGGTTTTAGAGTCAAATTGGAAACATGCTTTTTAATAACATCCCTCTTTTTCGTACAAGCCAAAAAAAAATACGTCTAGCTCTTGAACTAGATAAAAAAACCTGTTATTTCAAAAGAATTATTTGCACCATTATTTATTTCTAAATTTAAACTGTGCACAGAACGTAGTACAGAAAATGCACTGGGATTTATTCCCAAGATTTTTTGCAGCCGATTGTGTTTACAATGCAATTACCGCTGCTTTCATAATTTTTGCAAGAACAAACAATAATTGCAAAATTACATGTAAAGTGGAATAACTCAAAGAAAAATCAATTGAAATTAATGAAAATTATTTCCTGGGGGTTTTGGGTATGCTAAATACGAATTTTAAATCAATTTTGTAAAATTCAAAATGGGGGATTCAAAATGGTCGATCGGAACGTAATAAAAGTGCGAAAATTAGTATAAAAAAGAGTAAAAGTTTATTTTAATGATTTTCCATGTATATTCATTTTAAATTTACATTTAATTCGTAAAATTCAAAATTGCGAATTCAAAATGGCCGATTGAAACGGAATAAAAGTGCGAAAATTAGTATAAAAAAGGGAAAAAAATTATTTGAATGATTTTTCCATGTATATTCATTTTAAATTTACTCTAACGTACTACATACTACACGCAGTCTCTTACAGCTACCCATGTAGAAGTTTGTGCATGCAAAGGCGCATGTACATGAAACAGCGCGCGATTTCAAATTCAAAATATTTTACCTAGTACTTAAAAATTATTCTTATTACATTAAGGCTGTAATAGGAAATTTAATCTTTTATACAGTAAACATGTTTGTTATTTGTAATTTTAGTATAAAAAATAGTTATCAGAAATTATTAAAGAAATTATACAGTCCATACCTACAAAAGCGTGCATTAAAAATTATATAACTAGGAATTCTAGTGGACAAACTAAATTTGCAAATGTGATGAAAAGACGTGTCTTAACAACACCGATTTCTCCCTCTTTGTATTTAGAATGTTCATTGCATTGGAAAAAATCAAACTAAGTTAAATTATCAAAGATAGTTACATATCTACTGTGCCACCTCTGGGTGTACAAATAAATTAAAATAATTTTTTTACCTCATTAACGCATTTTTTCATACGTCAATTTTCAATTTGTTTGTCCTTTTCGGTGAAAATATACATAAAACACTTTAATTGTGATAAAGCAAACTATTTCACTTGAAGTACACATCACAAGCTTTAAATTGACCATCTGCAAAGGGTCGAGATCATTTTGCAAAATTTTGTTATCAACGATCAAAGCTGCAGGTTTAAAAGAAACGAACGTGATTTTTGAAAATTCGTCAACGTCAAAAGAGTCTAATTTGTTAAATAAAGTTATCTAATTGTCTTCACCGTAGACGTTTTTTAGCTAATACCTTTTCATATACTATTGTTGCATTATTCAATTTTTTTTACCTATTTTGTACATGTTTCGATGAATTTCGTTGAATAATCGATAATCTAGTTGATCTCCAAGTTTAAACTATCATCAACAAATAAAAATTCGCCAAATTTTTACTTAAACATTTGAAGTTGTTCGAAAAATGGGTCCTCTTTGATGCCCAATTGGTTTTATAACTTATAACAACAGGTTTGTTTTAGGTTTGTTTTGGTTCGCAAAACGGAAACAGTTTGGAAACTGCGCAGGACAGTATGCGTAGATGCAAAAAATCCGTAACAGTCCGAAACTGTCGAGGACTAGTAATTGAACCAGAACGAATATTGGCGCGATTAACGCGCCATCTTTTGATGTTTCTTCTTATTACAACCATTCAGGAACTTTGAGTTGGCCTTGAAAACGTTTCATGTGTAATTTTAGTTTTAGCAGTTGACACCGTTTTGAAGAATAATATTTTGTATTTCTGTATTTTTCACAAAGCAAAGTAAGCAAATACTTCAGTTTTTAAAACTTGTAGAACTATGTCTGGTAGGTATATGTAATAAATAATATGAAAGAGGACGAGGCCTACTCCATCGTACATTAAGAGAAATGAAGTCTTAACCGACATAAAACATGATTTAAGGCATATATATTCCGAAGAATTAAGCATTCAAAGAGTACGATTGCAAATTAAAAGAGAAAAGCTGGAAGATAGAAAAAAGAGAACTCGTCTCCTAGAACAACATTATCATAGTGATAATAATGATGATAGTTTGTAGAACTTCTTAACTAATTTTTTTTTATTTTTGTGATATTTGTTTTTTTATAACAAACGGACTTTAATTTTAATTTCACATTTATTATTTATGTAAATACACTTAAAAGTGTGACACACAGTATCTACTCACTTAAGATAAATAAGATGCTTGTTTTTTTCCCGATTTGAACCCATATGTTACTGAAGTACAAAGAACAAATTTAAATCAATAAATCGTATTGGGCATTTTTTTATCGGAAAATTTTATTAATGAAATTTGTTCACAATTATCCAAAACGTTAAGTCCAAAATTTCATCCAAATAAAATAAATTATAAATGTACAAAATTTCAAAAAGTTACAAATTACTTTACAACGACCTGACAGCTTGAGTTTAATTTCAAACGAATTTTTTAAGATGATAATTGCGAACGGACATTACTTTAAACATAATTTCAATTTTTTTCAGTTTTGATTAAATATTGGACATAAGGGTTTTTGGAGAATTCTGAACAACTGTCATTAAAAAAGTTTTCTGATAAAAACATGCCTAATATGTTTTAATGATTTCTTCGGCTTATGTTGGTACCGCAGGTAGCTTTGAATTTGTAGGAGGCGAATATTTTTTTGTCTTTAAGTATATATACCAATTTGTTGTATACTTCAGTAAAATTAGGTTCAAATTGGAAAAAAATATTAATTTCTGTCTTACGTACACTTTTAAAATACTTTTGTTTTGTTTTGAAAATGTTACTTTCATACCAAAATGAACTGAATAAGAAGTAAAAAAACACATATTGGGCATATTTTTTATTGAAAAAATGTTACTAATGAAAGTTACCGAATAACTTCACTTTCATCAAAATTAAAAAATATTGAAATAGTGTATATGTGTGCTGTGAAAATTTTTATTCGAAATAAAACTATAATTTATTTTAGGAAATACTCTGCAGCTAACCCATTGAAATGGTATTATCAGATACATGACATTTATTAAAACAAAATTTTTAATAGACAACTTTCATTAGTAAAGTTTTCCGATAAAAAAAAGCAGAATCATCTGTGTCTAATTTTTTCAGTTAATTTTGGTATGCAGGTGGTTTTGTATTTCTATGGGGCTGAATGTTTTTTTATGACACGCTGTATATTATGTATATTCCCAAAATAAACGTTTGTGAAAATATTATTATTATTTTTTTTTTTATAGTAAGTACATGATTATATTTCATTATGATACACAAATAGAAATTTTTGTCCTGAAAAAGGTAAATATACATGGTGTTCTACTTAAAACTCCCAACAGTGATTACTCGAAAACTAAAAAGATATATTTTTAGCCTGTAAACGGCACGTTTGATGGTATTAAATAGTGTTGATAAACTTATAAGTTTAAGAACAATGTAAGTATAACAGAGACAAATTTGAAGACAAAATGAAGCCATTGTAGAGTGGTCATGAAACATGCATTTGGCATTCTCAAACAAAGATGTTGTACCACGTGAAACTCAGAAAAATTGAAAATATTTACCGCTTATTAGTATTTAATATCAAACATGTGCCGCATACGGAGTAAAAGTGGCATTTTCTGTGTTGTGGATGTACGTGACAAACGAGCAAAGCGAATCCAGCAAGAACAGCTAAGAGAAAAAAAAACACACTTTTACTCCACATAAAACATGCTATTTACTTCCACATCCACGTAGTGGATTGGAAGTATAGTAATCGCAAAAAAATTTTCAAAAATTTTTATTCTTGAAATAGGTTTAGAATGTCATGAAACGTCGAGATTTTAAATTTGAGCGAAAAAAATTTTCTGTCTGTCTGTCTGTCTGTCGATCTGTCTGTCGGTCTGTCTGTCGGTCTGTCTGTAACTTTTTTTGTCCGCACGCTTTCTCCGGAACGGTTTAAGATATTGACCTGAAATTTTGTACACGTATATATTATAACGAGATCTGGAACTGGATTGTTTTTTGAGGAAATCCGGTGAAGGGTTGGGGGTTAAATAGGGGTAAATAGGGGGAAATAAGTAAAGCAAGCTTGTAAGAGTACAGAAACTTGAAATTCGGTGTATGTACTAGAAGTTAAGGCCTCAGATTTTTTTATAATATTTTTCACCACCCCTACCCCATTAATGGGGTTGATAAAATAAAGTTGAGATATTCATTTGAAATTTCGTACACGTATGTATTATAACGATGTCTAGAATTAGATTATATTTTGGGATGATTCCGTTGAAGGGTTGGGGGTTAATTTGGGGTAAATAGAGGAATATAAGTAAAACAAGTTGGTAAGAGTACAGAAACTTGAAATTCGGTGTATGTACTAGAAGCCAAAGCGTCAGATTTTTTAATAATATTTTTCAACCCCCACCACCCCTACTCCAATTTGAAAAGGGTTGATAAAATGAAATTGAGATATTCATTTGAAATTTTCTACACGTATGTATTATAACGACATCTGGAACTAGATTATATTTTGAGATAATTCCGTTGAAGGGTTGGGGGTTAAATAGGGGTAAATAGGGGAAAATAAGTAAAGCAAGCTGGTAAGACTACAGAAACTTGAAATTCGGTGTATGTACTAGAAGCCAAGGTCTCAGATTATTTATAATATTTTTCAACCCCCACCCCTACTTCATTATTAAAAGGGTTAATGAAATAAAATCGAGATATTCATTTGAAATTTGGTACACGTATGAATTATAACGACATCTGGAACTAGATTATACTTTGAGATGATTCCGTTGAAGGGTTGGGGGTTATTTAGGGGTCAATAGGGGGAAATAAGTAAAGCAAGCTGGTATGAGTACAGAAACTTGAAATTCGGTGTATGTACAAGAAGTTAAGGCCTCAGATTTTTTTATAATATTTTTCAACCCCCCCACTACCCCTACCCCATTAATGGGGTTGACAAAATTAAGTTGAGATATTCATTCGAAATTTCGTACACGTATGTATTATAACGACGTCTGGAATTAGTTTATATTTTGAGATGATTCCGTTGAAGGGTTGGGGGTTAATTTGGGGTAAATAGAGGAATATAAGTAAAACGTTGGTAAGACTACAGAAACTTGAAATTCGGTGTATGTACTAGAAGTCACAGCGTCAGATTTTCTTATAATATTTTTCAACCCAACCACCCTTACTCCAATATGAAAAGGGTTGATAAAATAAAATTGAGATATTCATTTGAAATTTGGTACACGTATGTATTATAACGACGTCTGAAACTAGATCATAATTTGAGATGATGCCGTTGAAGGGTTGGGGGTTAAATAGGGGCAAATAGGGGAAAATAAGTAAAGCAAGCTGGTAAGACTACAGAAATTTGGGATTCGGTGTATATACTAGAAACCAAGGCCTCAGATTTCTTTCTAATAATTTTCAAACTCTACCACCTCCGCTTCATTATTAATGGGATTGATAACATCAAATTGAGATATTCACTTGAAAGTTAGTACATATATGTATTGTAGTGACATCTGATTGAGATGACTCCATTGGTAGGTTGTAAATAGTGGAAAATAAGTACGGTAAACTAGAAACTTCATTTTTAACGTATATGGTAGAAACCAACTCCTCAAACTTTTCTATGACATCTACTCCAAATATTATTAAAATTCTATGACCAATAATTTCCACATACTAGAGTGCAAATATAGTCAAGATGTTTCCTTTAAAGTGACTTGGACGAATAATCTGGATGTGGAAGTAGTGATTCCTTAGGCAGCGGTTTTTTACTACAAATATCAAATATAAATTGAATAAATAAGTATAACTTATTACTGCTTTGAAAATAAAATCCTAGAATTAAAAATAATATATTTTTTTTAAGTAATATCTATCTATTTATTTCCCATTGAACGTTTGAAGAAAAAGTAGCATATATTTTACGTGGAGGAGTTTTTTGATCTTTTTATCTCGGCTGTTCTTGCCGAGCTTGCTTTGCTCGTCTGTTAAGTACATCCTTATTGACACAAACAGTTTTACTTTTACTCCTTATAAAACAATATACTATTTTCAGTTTCTGAGTAATCAGTGCTGGGAGTTTATGTGGAACACCCTGTAAACATACAATTTTAACTAAAATATTAAACACATTTCTGTATATTTATTGGTGATCAGATCAGAGCGCCATACTGGTAGCAGCGAAACGTGAAACGCAAAAGCGCATGCTCAACAAAAACAGTCCAGATTTGTCCATACTCGAGGGCATGTACGATTTCTGACGGTCCCTGACAATCCCAGATTATTTCTAACAGAAAACCAGAACAGATGGTCGGTGAATCCGAACTAGTCAAAGACAAACCAGAACGCGTTTTACTAACTGCGCATGTGACTGACATCCGAGGACGTCCTCGGACAGGGTATTTCTCAAAACCAACAGGTTTGTTTTGGTTTTGAGAAATACCCTGTCCGAGGACGTCCTCGGATGTCAGGCACATGCGCAGTTAGTAAAACGCGTTCTGGTTTGTCTTTGACTAGTTCGGATTCACCGACCATCTGTTCTGGTTTTCTGTTAGAAATAATCTGGGATTGTCAGGGACCGTCAGAAATCGTACATGCCCTCGAGTATGGACAAATCTGGACTGTTTTTGTTGAGCATGCGCTTTTGCGTTTCACGTTTCGCTGCTACCAGTATGGCGCTCTGATCTGATCACCAATCAATATACAGAAATGTGTTTAATATTTTAGTTAAAATTGTATGTTTACAGGGTGTTCCACATAAACTCCCAGCACTGATTACTCAGAAACTGAAAATAGTATATTGTTTTATAAGGAGTAAAAGTAAAACTGTTTGTGTCAATAAGGATGTACTTAACAGACGAGCAAAGCAAGCTCGGCAAGAACAGCCGAGATAAAAAAATCAAAAAACTCCACCACGTAAAATATATGCTACTTTTTCTTCAAACGTTCAATGGGAAATAAATAGATAGATATTACTTAAAAAAAATATATTATTTTTAATTCTAGGATTTTATTTTCAAAGCAGTAATAAGTTATACTTATTTATTCAATTTATATTTGATATTTGTAGTAAAAAACCGCTGCCTAAGGAATCACTACTTCCACATCCAGATTATTCGTCCAAGTCACTTTAAAGGAAACATCTTGACTATATTTGCACTCTAGTATGTGGAAATTATTGGTCATAGAATTTTAATAATATTTGGAGTAGATGTCATAGAAAAGTTTGAGGAGTTGGTTTCTACCATATACGTTAAAAATGAAGTTTCTAGTTTACCGTACTTATTTTCCACTATTTACAACCTACCAATGGAGTCGTCTCAATCAGATGTCACTACAATACATATATGTACTAACTTTCAAGTGAATATCTCAATTTGATGTTATCAATCCCATTAATAATGAAGCGGAGGTGGTAGAGTTTGAAAATTATTAGAAAGAAATCTGAGGCCTTGGTTTCTAGTATATACACCGAATCCCAAATTTCTGTAGTCTTACCAGCTTGCTTTACTTATTTTCCCCTATTTGCCCCTATTTAACCCCCAACCCTTCAACGGCATCATCTCAAATTATGATCTAGTTTCAGACGTCGTTATAATACATACGTGTACCAAATTTCAAATGAATATCTCAATTTTATTTTATCAACCCTTTTCATATTGGAGTAAGGGTGGTTGGGTTGAAAAATATTATAAGAAAATCTGACGCTGTGACTTCTAGTACATACACCGAATTTCAAGTTTCTGTAGTCTTACCAACGTTTTACTTATATTCCTCTATTTACCCCAAATTAACCCCCAACCCTTCAACGGAATCATCTCAAAATATAAACTAATTCCAGACGTCGTTATAATACATACGTGTACGAAATTTCGAATGAATATCTCAACTTAATTTTGTCAACCCCATTAATGGGGTAGGGGTAGTGGGGGGGTTGAAAAATATTATAAAAAAATCTGAGGCCTTAACTTCTTGTACATACACCGAATTTCAAGTTTCTGTACTCATACCAGCTTGCTTTACTTATTTCCCCCTATTGACCCCTAAATAACCCCCAACCCTTCAACGGAATCATCTCAAAGTATAATCTAGTTCCAGATGTCGTTATAATTCATACGTGTACCAAATTTCAAATGAATATCTCAATTTCATTTTATCAACCCTTTTAATAATGAAGTAGGGGTGGGGGTTGAAAAATATTATAAATAATCTGAGACCTTGGCTTCTAGTACATACACCGAATTTCAAGTTTCTGTAGTCTTACCAGCTTGCTTTACTTATTTTCCCCTATTTACCCCTATTTAACCCCCAACCCTTCAACGGAATTATCTCAAAATATAATCTAGTTCCAGATGTCGTTATAATACATACGTGTAGAAAATTTCAAATGAATATCTCAATTTCATTTTATCAACCCTTTTCAAATTGGAGTAGGGGTGGTGGGGGTTGAAAAATATTATTAAAAAATCTGACGCTTTGGCTTCTAGTACATACACCGAATTTCAAGTTTCTGTACTCTTACCAACTTGTTTTACTTATATTCCTCTATTTACCCCAAATTAACCCCCAACCCTTCAACGGAATCATCCCAAAATATAATCTAATTCTAGACATCGTTATAATACATACGTGTACGAAATTTCAAATGAATATCTCAACTTTATTTTATCAACCCCATTAATGGGGTAGGGGTGGTGAAAAATATTATAAAAAAATCTGAGGCCTTAACTTCTAGTACATACACCGAATTTCAAGTTTCTGTACTCTTACAAGCTTGCTTTACTTATTTCCCCCTATTTACCCCTATTTAACCCCCAACCCTTCACCGGATTTCCTCAAAAAACAATCCAGTTCCAGATCTCGTTATAATATATACGTGTACAAAATTTCAGGTCAATATCTTAAACCGTTCCGGAGAAAGCGTGCGGACAAAAAAAGTTACAGACAGACCGACAGACAGATCGACAGACAGACAGACAGACAGACAGACAGACAGAAATTTTTTTTTCGCTCAAATTTAAAATCTCGACGTTTCATGACATTCTAAACCTATTTCAAGAATAAAAATTTTTGAAAATTTTTTTGCGATTACTATACTTCCAATCCACTACGTGGATGTGGAAGTAAATAGCATGTTTTATGTGGAGTAAAAGTGTGTTTTTTTTTCTCTTAGCTGTTCTTGCTGGATTCGCTTTGCTCGTTTGTCACGTACATCCACAACACAGAAAATGCCACTTTTACTCCGTATGCGGCACATGTTTGATATTAAATACTAATAAGCCGTAAATATTTTCAATTTTTCTGAGTTTCACGTGGTACAACATCTTTGTTTGAGAATGCCAAATGCATGTTTCATGACCACTCTACAATGGCTTCATTTTGTCTTCAAATTTGTCTCTGTTATACTTACATTGTTCTTAAACTTATAAGTTTATCAACACTATTTAATACCATCAAACGTGCCGTTTACAGGCTAAAAATATATCTTTTTAGTTTTCGAGTAATCACTGTTGGGAGTTTTAAGTAGAACACCATGTATATTTACCTTTTTCAGGACAAAAATTTCTATTTGTGTATCATAATGAAATATAATCATGTACTTACTATAAAAAAAAAAATAATAATAATATTTTCACAAACGTTTATTTTGGGAATATACATAATATACAGCGTGTCATAAAAAAACATTCAGCCCCATAGAAATACAAAACCACCTGCATACCAAAATTAACTGAAAAAATTAGACACAGATGATTCTGCTTTTTTTTATCGGAAAACTTTACTAATGAAAGTTGTCTATTAAAAATTTTGTTTTAATAAATGTCATGTATCTGATAATACCATTTCAATGGGTTAGCTGCAGAGTATTTCCTAAAATAAATTATAGTTTTATTTCGAATAAAAATTTTCACAGCACACATATACACTATTTCAATATTTTTTAATTTTGATGAAAGTGAAGTTATTCGGTAACTTTCATTAGTAACATTTTTTCAATAAAAAATATGCCCAATATGTGTTTTTTTACTTCTTATTCAGTTCATTTTGGTATGAAAGTAACATTTTCAAAACAAAACAAAAGTATTTTAAAAGTGTACGTAAGACAGAAATTAATATTTTTTTCCAATTTGAACCTAATTTTACTGAAGTATACAACAAATTGGTATATATACTTAAAGACAAAAAAATATTCGCCTCCTACAAATTCAAAGCTACCTGCGGTACCAACATAAGCCGAAGAAATCATTAAAACATATTAGGCATGTTTTTATCAGAAAACTTTTTTAATGACAGTTGTTCAGAATTCTCCAAAAACCCTTATGTCCAATATTTAATCAAAACTGAAAAAAATTGAAATTATGTTTAAAGTAATGTCCGTTCGCAATTATCATCTTAAAAAATTCGTTTGAAATTAAACTCAAGCTGTCAGGTCGTTGTAAAGTAATTTGTAACTTTTTGAAATTTTGTACATTTATAATTTATTTTATTTGGATGAAATTTTGGACTTAACGTTTTGGATAATTGTGAACAAATTTCATTAATAAAATTTTCCGATAAAAAAATGCCCAATACGATTTATTGATTTAAATTTGTTCTTTGTACTTCAGTAACATATGGGTTCAAATCGGGAAAAAAACAAGCATCTTATTTATCTTAAGTGAGTAGATACTGTGTGTCACACTTTTAAGTGTATTTACATAAATAATAAATGTGAAATTAAAATTAAAGTCCGTTTGTTATAAAAAAACAAATATCACAAAAATAAAAAAAAATTAGTTAAGAAGTTCTACAAACTATCATCATTATTATCACTATGATAATGTTGTTCTAGGAGACGAGTTCTCTTTTTTCTATCTTCCAGCTTTTCTCTTTTAATTTGCAATCGTACTCTTTGAATGCTTAATTCTTCGGAATATATATGCCTTAAATCATGTTTTATGTCGGTTAAGACTTCATTTCTCTTAATGTACGATGGAGTAGGCCTCGTCCTCTTTCATATTATTTATTACATATACCTACCAGACATAGTTCTACAAGTTTTAAAAACTGAAGTATTTGCTTACTTTGCTTTGTGAAAAATACAGAAATACAAAATATTATTCTTCAAAACGGTGTCAACTGCTAAAACTAAAATTACACATGAAACGTTTTCAAGGCCAACTCAAAGTTCCTGAATGGTTGTAATAAGAAGAAACATCAAAAGATGGCGCGTTAATCGCGCCAATATTCGTTCTGGTTCAATTACTAGTCCTCGACAGTTTCGGACTGTTACGGATTTTTTGCATCTACGCATACTGTCCTGCGCAGTTTCCAAACTGTTTCCGTTTTGCGAACCAAAACAAACCTAGAAATACCCTGCCTGAGGACGTCCTCGGACGTCAGGCACATGCGCAGTTAGTAAAAAGCATCCTGAAATTGCTAACTGCTCATGTTCCTGACATCCCAGGACTGGCATTTCTCAAAACCAGAACAAACCAAACATCTGTATTATTCTGTATTTACCAGTCTATAGTTATGTCATTTATGTGTAGCGTGCGCGCACTCGCGCAGGTCAACTTTCTGTGTGAGCTGGCGGCCGACATAGCACAACTTGATGCCTTAGTTAACAAATTGTTAGTGGCTGTATTTTAACTGCTACAAAAAAATGTTTTATATGTCTTTTCAGTAAAATTGGAGCTATCAGTTTATCAATAAAAATTAAATTGAAAAAGTTATACTCAAAAAACTGTATTTTTGCATCTAAATTGTTTAATAAGTAATCGAGCGGAACTTTTTATGAAGCGGACTTTTTACCATATATTATTGACACCATAAAAAAGAGATTAAAACAAAGTCCGCCCTAACGATCGTCATTCATTGAATATTATATCAAATGAAAACGCGAGAATACTATAGTTGTTAAACACCATTTAAAAAAAATAGTTTACCTGTCACCCAAATTAGTTTTAAAATGTTTTGTTGGTCAAGAATGATCAAAATACACAGCCTTATAGCCCACAACAAAATGCTAAATAAGACCTACATTAGCTAAGATTTACCAAAATTTATATGGCGATATGAGGTTCTACAAAGTTCAAATCAGATGAGTGCCAACTATAACAATAATAAAAAAACCAGCTAAGCTACTGCGTAATAATTTTTGGAAAATTTATATTTAAATTTTACAGGCTATTGAAACTAGACATTTCTGTGAAAGTTTATTCTGTGTTCTTTTTTAAGTATAATGTACACCCAGTGTTGCTTTTTTCTAAACATATTTTCTCTCTAAAAAAAAAGTGTTAGCATAACCAGAAGTCAGGTTATCGAAAGAATGCAAAGATTTCATTAATATTTTTATATATAGTTTTTCCTTTAGTTCTCATAGATAGTTTTTCTTTCCCCTGTTTGCAAAATCCTATAAAGAATATATGTTTCATATTTTCTCTCAATATATGTGATTTTAATACCACTGAAAATAAAATCACACAAAATGGTTGTCACCTAAATAACCATCCGTCACTAAATATTATCCGAACAATTTGATTGATTTTTTGTTATTTCTCCTATAATCAAATGGGCATTTGCGTTGCCCCAAAAACCTACGAAAGGACGTGCCACATCAACACCTTTTCGACCGTACGGGGCTGGGAGTACTAAAAGGGTGTCTGATGCCAACAAATTTTCTGAAGAACCTTTGTTCTCATATACACATATTAAATCACAATTTTATTTTGTTAACCGCTTTAATAATGAAGTGGGGGTAATGGTGAGTTGGGCAGATGTCATTAAAGAAAATTGAGACATAATGGTTTCTAGTATTTACACCAAATCTCAAGTTTCTGGACTTTTATTAGCTGGCTTTACATATTCACCTCGATTTGCCTCAAATTTCAAGTCAATATTTTAATTTTACTTTGTTAGTCCTTTAATATTGGAGTGGGGCAGTAGGAGTGGCAAATATCAGGGATCATTACGTCACACTTTGAGGGGGGAGGAGGGAGTCCATAAAGTTTGACAGAGTGTGACAAGAGGGAAGAAGGGGGTCAAACTTTTGTGACATCACATTAATTAGATCTACGTAAACATATGTTTTAATTGAATGAAATTAAAAAAAACAAAAATCAGAAAATTCCATCTCAAAATTTAGAATGTGAGACGTTATGTAATTAATAGATCCCTCATAAGAAATTTAGACATTCTAGTATACAGGGTGTTGCATCATGAGAGGGACATAGCTTGACAGGAGGTAGAGAACATCAGTGGTAATCAGAACCTCCCACAGAAATTTCTCATTGGGCCTTCATTACGAAGTTACAGAGTGTTTTGTCATTTTTGGGAGAAAATACTTTTTGTCATTACTTTGACAGGGAATCTAATAATGCATTCATATTTGATACAGCTAATGCAGTAACAGTCCTTCAGAGGTACACGTGAGACATGAAAAAAATTCCATGTCCGGAGTCACGAATTTAGGTTTCTTCTTTACCTCTAAAAAACACGACCCTGTATATATATTTTTGGAATTTCTGTACGATATTCGAAAAGAACACAAAAAATAAGCAAAATGGCCTAGTTCACTTTTTTGTTAATTAGGGCTACATTTTTTACTAAAATTGATCTTTAAAACGTCCCGGAATTAGGAATCACCCACGTTCAATAAAATGTTTGCAAAACAAAATTATTTGTTTCACGTGACTTTCATATAATACAACCACTTTTTTGTTACACCTTTGTGGTTATTTAAACACGGTGTTAAATTTGCAAGAATATGAAGTCCAGAACTGTATTATATGAAAGTCACGTGAAACAAATAATTTTGTTTTGCAAACATTTTATTGAACGTGGGTGATTCCTAATTCCGGGACGTTTTAAAGATCAATTTTAGTAAAAAATGTAGCCCTAATCATAGTAATCGGATATAAACCAACAAAATATTTAATCAATCATAGTAGGCTTATTCAGAGTGACAGATAATAAAACTATTTAGGCCTAAGCAACAAGTTACTTCAATCGGTAATATTTCACACCTAATAAAAATTGGAAAGCAGAACAAACTGAAACCCCGAAATTAACAAATTAATTTCCGTTTCAGTACTAACAAACAACCAGCCAATAACTGAATATGTTTAAAAATAAAATACAATTTACACTAAAGTAAATTTTCAAAGTAGCCTCGCAGTCGCAGGTTGTAACGATGAGCTAGATTAATTGTTGCCTACTATCAATTTCGATGATATAAAATTAATTTTTTAAGTGGCTCAATAAAAAGTAATCTCAAAGGTTGCAATCAGGAGACCTTAAATTTTCACAATTTAATGTACTTTACAAACTAAATGCGGATTATTGACACATTAAATTACAAACAATTAATTATTCAACTGCTTAGAAGATTTCTTGTTATTATCTGTCACTTTGATTAAGCCTATGATTGATAAATTTTTCTTGCTTAAAGGCTTATAGACATACAGCCAGCTGCAATTTAATAAATAAAAATGAATAACTAAAATATTAACCTAAACAATAAGAAGCATGACATGTGTGTCAGCCACACAAATATTTTGTTAATTTATACCCGATTACCTATTAGGGCTACATCTTTTACTAAAATTCATCTTTAAAGCGTGCCGAAATTAGGAATCACTCACGCTCAATAAAATTTTTGCAAATAATTTGCAACACCCTGTATACACCAAATTCCAAGTTTCTGGACTCTCATTAGCTTGCTTTGCTTATTATTTGCCCATATTTACCCTCCAACCCTTCAACGAAATAATAAAAATGAATATAAACACTCACCTTCTTGCCTTGTGAAACAAAATGTTCCTTAGAATTTCGCTTCAAACTGCCAACAGTTTGCGCAAGCTCCTTCCTTTTCTTTTGAAATAATCAGTGCAGCACATTTATTTTCTTTATTGCAAACACTATATGATTCTTTTAAATTTACATTTTATTAATTGAAAGTTTTAAGTATGTTTATTATCTACATATAATAATTTATATTTTATAATTCGTTACTAACATTAATATATCATCTACATCCATAGATAGCTTAAATATTTGGTCGTAACTTATATAAGAACAAAAACACATTTAACTAAAAATATTACAGGTGTAACTTAGAGAGAGTACATACTTGTGAAACAAAATCTGGTCACGGCATAAGATCATTCAATAAAGAAAATGATAAAACAAACAGCTTTGAACTCACTAATTAAAGAAGCTATTAAGTATTTACCCTTAATCTTCGATTGAGTCGACTGTCGATCTCAAATTCTCTAGGCACTCGGCAAGTATCTGGTTTATACGCCGCAACATTAGCTTCTTGTTCTTGTTCTTCAGGCTTATTGCTAACCCAGTAGCAATTATTAGTATATTTTTCAATTTTTGCCATTCACGCCTATGCAGTATGCGAAGAGATTCTACTTCCTGCCAATCTGAACTAGTATCGGGTTCTGAACTAGCATCGGGTTCTGAACTAGCATCGGGTTCTGAACCATTATCTTGCGAACTGGAGCTTCCATTGATAAAGGTGGGCCGTATAGAGTCCATGCTTCTACCGTGTATCATACTAGAAGAATTACCTTCAGACATGGAATTGGGCTCTGTCTCATCATTTATGATCACTAAAATTATTAATATTCACCATCACAGATACTTTATTAAAAGAAAAGCTTACCTTTTGGGTCATCGTTAGCTAGAGGAATGTTATTTTTTTCTTCCTGTAACTTTGCACTTTCCATTGTGACAGGCTGTTCCTACTGAAACAAATTTAAATTTAATAAAATTAAATTATAATGATAGTCAGGGCACACACACATGCCATCACACTGTCAATTGTTTTGAAACATATTCTTTATAGTATTTTGCAAACAGCAGAAAAAAATTACTATCTGTAACTAAAATAAAAAGTATGCGTAAATTATTAATGAAATCTTTGCATTCTTTCGATAACCTGAATTCTGGTTATGCTAGCAAACTGAAATCCTAAAATGAATTTGTCTAATTTCTTATTTGACAATTCTCATTCTAACACTAGCATCCACACAGTCCCCTACGGCCATGCAGATTAAACTAGTATCTACATAACCCCCTACGATCATAAGAATTCAGTTGAAAATGAGAATAAAGGCCTACAATGAGTTTATTTATCTACCTCGTCTTAAAAATTTTTCGTTCTAATGGATTACATTTTCATGAAATCTATCATTCTGTTTCTTCGAAATGCTTAGCATTTGAAACGTTTTTCGTCCTTATTCTGGAGCTCATCAGAAAGACATAAAGGCACTCATAAAGATGTTTCATGCAAAACTAAGACAATTTCTATGAATAAATGTGAAATAACTATATTTGAAATTGACTGATAAAAACAACAGATCTTGACCTATCTATTAGCTAACTAGTATTCGAACCTATATACTCTATGCACGTTTAAAAATGAATTATTATTTGTTTGCTTATAATAATTGTATTGAAACATATTCTTTATAATAGATAGGTCAAGATCTGTTGTTTTTATCAGTCAATCTCAAATATAATTATTTCACACTTATTCATAGAAATTGTCTTGGCTTTGCATGAAACATCTTTATGAGTGGCTTTATGTCTTTCTGATGAGCTTCAGAATAAGTGCGAGACACGTTTTAAAGGCTAAGGATTTCCAAAAAACAAAATGATAGATTTCACGGAAATGTAATGCATTAGAATGAAATCTTTTTAAGACAAGTTAGATAAAGAAATTCATTTTAGGCCTTTATTTTCATTTTTAACTGAATTTTCATGATCGTAGGGGGTTATGTAGGTACCAGTTTAATCTGCATGGCCGTAGGGGACTGTGTGGATGCTAGTGTTAGAATGAGAATTGTCAAATAAGAAATTAGACAAATTCATTTTAGGATTTTAATTTGCTGGCATAACAAGAATTCAGGTTATCGAAAGAATGCAAAGATTTCATTAATAATTTACACATACTTTTTCTTTTAGTTATAGATTTTTTTTTCTGCTGTTTGCAAAATCCTATAAAGAATATGTTTCAATACAATTATAAGCAAACAAATAATAATTCATTTTTGAACTGTCAATTGTTATTGGAAGACATATCACGAATCAACTTATCACTTAAGTATTGCTATCTCAATCTCATTATATGATGGATAGTATACCTATAATCTACCTAAAGTAGATCTCAGAATAGAATGTAGTTGTTTACGTTATGAACGGAGCAGAGTGTACTAAGGCACATGGGAATTCCCAAATAGGCCATGAAGGCCGTCTGAAGACCATTGGTACACAAAATTAACGATTTAAAAATTCACTTTAATTTGGAAAATCTTATAAATACATTGAATTTATTTAATTTACATTACATCATAAATGCTCTTATTTTATTACAGTAAGAATAAAATAAAAAATCTGTCCTGATTTACTAATTTCCCCTGCGTAAACTTGGCTGGTAAATGTATCAATCAGATACAAAGACACGCGTTCCCTATCTTTAGAAACACTGCATTTTAATCTAAGATAAACTATACACAACTTTCTTAAACACCTAGTAGTATTACTATGAGAAGATGCTTGGAGCGGAGCTGATGTGGGCGAATATTTTTACCAGTGACAGCGTCATCTGGGGTATAAGGATATACCTATAATTACAATCGAATTTTCGAGGTTAAGGAGCTGTGTAACGCCGTAGATTCACGGCCGGTTTATTAATGCGAGGTTAAAGTTATCCTATGGTTAAAGCATAGACATATGCATAGACTTTAACCATAGGATAACTTTTATCCTCGGAAAACCTCCTAAAACACATCCAACTCATTCAACCACAGCCGGTGAACTTCAGGTTGCCGGTGCCACTGGATTCCTCAAATATAATGCAACTCGCTCTCATTGGCTTACAATAATGGACGTACATAAACTCGTTTCTGCGCATTTTTATTGCAAGCGTCTTTTCATAGTAATACTACACTACTAAGTTATCGCTCTAAAACAAAATGGCGTCCTCTCATTTATAGATATTTTACACACTGACTAGATGATTTACGTATTTCAAACGTGATATCAAGTGATAATTCAAATATTAGTAAGGTAAACTTTTAATGTTCATGGGTAACGGTAAAAAAGCAAGAACATTTATAATTTGTAGAAAAATGTTTAAGGCAGCAGCCCCTGATTCCAATCAAATTTACTTTTATCATTTTTTTAATTATTAGCGAACTGTTAGCAGTACATTTACTAACCAAAGAACGGGGACAAGATATAGAACATTTTAGAAATATTTGCACTCACCTCAAGTCACAATAAAAAACAATATTTCCAAATTCCCGGAGACGCACTTATAACCGCTGTGTAAAACAAGTAAGCAGATGAAAGGATGGAGGAACGTAAGATTATTGCCAACCTAAAAAAAAAAAAATCTACCGGATTTCACAAACCTAAAAAATGTATTGGGAATGGCCGACTGCTCATCGATACTGCGCTTGTAGCAAAAGAAGACAGCGCATGACGCCATCTTGATGTATCGATGTCATTTATAATAGTAATGGAGTGACAAGTTGTTCAGAATCTTTGACAGTTACCATATTTGTTTACAATATTTTATCTGTGTTTATAATACTTAGTGAAAGTAAAATGTATGTTCTTGCAAAAGTTTAATGTATGTAAAATAACTTATTTTCTAAGTGAAACACTGTAAACATGTTAGGAGGCTTTTAACTCCACAGTTTTCTACGATAAGTTTCAGTACTATCCTTTTTTATTTTCAAATGATCAAATTACAGTATTTATTGTAGATTTTCAACTGCATGATGAATGAGGAAACTTTTCGCGCATGTTTGCATGCACGTGGCAAACAAAATGAAAATGTTAACTGATGAAGCCGTACCAAATTAATCTGTTCAGACCATTCTAAACCTGAGGATTTTGAAATGATAACACACAAGCACAGTCTCAGAACATGTGCAATCTTTGTTCTGCATCTTGATTGGGATATCAAAGACCAAAGGCCACAGTGTGTGTTGGCTGGTACATTAACTTAATCATTGCATGTATTTAAACAATAATATTGAAAGCAGCAATTAATCGTTATTGTAAAATAAGACTTATAATTTATCAAAATTTAGTAAATTAATATTATTTTTGTTCAACGCATTTATATATTTTATACCCTGATAACAACAAACGTCCCCAGGGCGTACACTTAGGTCCTCGTTAGGTCTGGGTTTATATGGTACGCCACAAAGACGTCCGTTTGCTATGGTCCCTAAAACGTTCTGAGTAAACGCTTTAAGGACATCCTGCTAGACTCTAGTCCAGAGAAACCTAAACAACACATTTGTGAAATAACCTCTAGGAGTGATGGTTTTTTGAGCAGATGAGGACATGTTTAAAAAAGGAAATTAAAAACTGTAAAAATGAAATTAAAATCCTTAAAAAGTTTTGCTAACAAAATTTCTTTTGATAACAAAATATTTTCATTTTTCATGGTCCATTTAAATTTTGTCAGTATTATTTTTCTGATTTCAGAAATCTTATATTCGTTACAACTATTATCTAATAATTGTCTCTTATGGATAAGAAGTTGTAAAATCAAAATTTATATACAATTCAAATTTACTTACTTTAGATTTCAATACTTTAGTCTGTTATTACTTATTACAAGCCTAATTTTAACTTCAGCATTATCTATATCTAATAATTCAGTTAATACATTTGAGTTTATGGTTATTCATTATCTTACCATACCTACCACAAAGCGAATGCTGTTTTGGTATAACATGCTAATAGATCTTTATTCCCACCATATAAAATTATTAAATTTCTTTATGGGTTTGCCAGTCAGCCACTCCTCAAGCGTATTGACATGGTACAAAATAATGCCCTTCGGATTTGTCTAACACTCAGAAGAAATTTGCGGAGTGAGAAACTTTTATTAAAAGTTAATATTAACAATCCTCCGCTTTAAAAAAAAATATATCAACACTCAATCTACAAAATAAATAATGGATTAAAAAAAAACTCTCCACCTCCCGCGTCTGCATTCCGTGAATGCTCTCATTTAGTCTCAAACTTCAATAACTTCAATTATTTTTCTCTGTTTACCGATCTGATGTACCACAATAAAGCGAATATTTGTGGATGGGTATAAACTCTAAATATAACACTCGGATAATTTACAGATTCCGAGCTAGTATACATAGATGCTTCCAAGTCTTCTATTGGAACAGGATGTGCATATTACTTATACCTTCCAAAAATATTGAGACCAAAATAAAACTTATGCAAGAGTGCTGCAGCGACAGTGACAGCCATCTATGAAGCCCTCAAATTTACACATACTTCATGATTTCCGAAAACTGTTAACCTCTCTGATTAATTATCAGTTCTACAGGCATTACAAAACATCACTATTTTTAGAATTAATGATAATCTCCTTATTATACGCATTGAGAACTTAGTTCAAAATGTATTTGACGAAGGAAAAGAGGTATATTTTGTATGGGTAAAGTCACACATAGGATTGAAGGACAACGAATATGTTGATTATCTAGCCAAGAACAGCATAGATGTAGGAATCACTTCCAATTATAAATTATGTTTCTCGGATGCAACGAATGTACTTAGATCTAAATTAAGAAATCATTGGGATTATATATGGAAAGAATCAATTTATTAAACCAACTAGATATTCATTAATTCACTCTGAACTGCCTCATGACTATTAGCACAAGAAATATAAGTGTTCAAGAAAATATGTAACAATTTGGTCATGTATGCTACCCTGCACATTTGTTTAAAATAACAATTTATAATTATGATATTTTTAAATATTGTAACGTTACAGGCGACCTAGATCATATATTTTTTGAATGTTAAAAGCACACAGAAACATCTAATAGAAATATAATAATATAATAAAAAATGGCAAAATCTCGACACCTTTTAATGGACTTCATCTGTTATCCTTAAGTAAAAAAAAATGTTTGATCATCTAATTGGGTTTTTGGAAGAGACGAAAATGAATTTATAGGTCAGTAGGTCAGCTTTATTCTTTATGTTATACATCCTCATGTTATATATACCTTCCTAACCGTGGTCTTGTGTTGTGCGTCAGAAAAATGTCCTGATAGACCCATGGAGAAGTTTGTGACCCGTGTACATCCTTTGTTTTGTGGCTGACATACATGTTATGATTCTCATTGATTAGGTTAGTTATTAATTTTTTATTTATTAAACTGTAGCTGGTTGTATGGCTCTGAGCCTTTATGCCAAGAAAAGAAAATTTTGTCCAATCATTGCAGTGCGGAAATTCTATTAACTCTTTATTATGCCAACTTTCATTCAAGATTAAGATATGTTATAATTAATTGGTAAAATAGTTCTCAAGTAAGTAGGATTTTTATATTACAGAAACATGCAGTGTGCATAATTGCAGAAATGCTTTCAATAATCAATTTCAAAAACAACTTTATGTCACGGGTATGAAACGCTGCATAAAGATTAAATGCATACTGGTTCGTTTCGAACAGGAATGTATCAAAACAGTTTTATACGATAGCTAGAATTTTTTTAAAAATTGCGAGTAAATGAGATAAAAAGTCTAGATAAAAAGTCTGGAAATTATTTTCGAACATACAGGGCGAGCCAAGACGAAATTACAGGACCAAGTGTCTTTTTTTTAAACAGAATGTTATGTATATCAGTACATTTTTTGAAGCCTCTTTCTAGGCTTTATTCATTCCTATATTAGCATTGAATATCTTCCAATCACTTGGATGTAATGAATTTTTTTGTTGAAATAATGCAATCTGCAGGTTGATATTAAAAAAAATCACCATAGTCACAATTATGGGTTTTAAGAAAAACTTATGTGAATACCAGTTACGAGACATCTAATTAATGTTTTTGAATCATTTTCATTTCCTAAAACTGTACAGGGTGGCCAAAATTTATTTTTCAATTAAGAGCTTGTTAAATAGAATTTTCTTAATTTTCTCAAATGGAACATCCTGTATATTTTCAACGATGTGATGTAGAAATGAAAAACGAACTTTTTTTTAAGTATTTCCTTGTGGCTAATTGCAACCGTTTTCGTTTTATAAATAAATAAGTGTCAAATTCAAGAATAAACTTAAAAAAAGAGGTTCCCTCAAACAATTCATTAGAAAAATTTATAACAGGTGTTCGACGTGTTGCCCAATTTGATCGATACACGTCTTTATGCAATTTTGAAATGAGGCCATTTAGTGGAACCATTTCTTCCAATGACATGAGTAAATAGTATTTAACAGGTATTAGTATTATTATTATTATTATTATTATTAATATCTGAATGAAGCAATATTCCATGCGAGGAAAAACTTCAGTTTAATTATCTCCAGTTTTCATACCATAGGAGCAGCCACTTCTATAACTGGTTCCTACCAGCTTATACCAACATAAACAAGTTGAATACCAAAATCGTCGATAACCTTCATTGGAAAAAGTAAAAAATGGAAGCGGCAAGCTACTCCTGAAGAAAGCGTTGAGACTTCTGCGTGAAATTTAGTTTTGTGAAAATTAATTGAAGAGAAAAACATATCTTTGCATTTCATGTAATAAATATCTTCATTATAAACCAGCTTTCTTTAACATTTTATTGCAGTGTACTAACCTAAATGTAATAATATACTGTACCTACCAAAAATTATTATAAAGTTTGAACCAAAATGAAAGCTTTTATTTATTATCGAGTCCTTAAAAAAAATCTGTTATGAAAATCGTTGCTACCCCTAAAGTCTAAGTAGTGGAATTTAGAATTTCTTATAAGACTTTTCCTAACCTTCAACGATGAATTAATTTTAAATAATTTTTAGCTTAAAATATCAGAACTCTGCAAAATTCAACTTGAGAAAACAATTAAAATTTCTTCTTGATAGATATAGTGTACACTTTTCCTAAATTTGAATCTAGAAAAGAACAATTCAAAAAATTTCACCTTCTAACAGTTTAATTCCGCGCTTGATTTGAATTTCCCGCTGTGGTTGCATAACATTTGCGAGTGTGTACATGCGCATTGCAAATTATTAGTGTTGGGATATAGCCGCGAGTTCCATTATACTGCTCATGCACAGTCATTCAAAAAAATAAGGGAATACGGTATTAATCGATAAAATTTTACGTTATTTGCGTATACTTAATAACGTTTAATGTTTTACAGGATTGCCAAGTAGAGAACGTTCACATCTATTTATACACTTAATTTATGAATATCTTAATACTTATATTTGAAATATATGATTCCCAACCCTATGTTAAATTATATGGTGTATACATAACCTGACTTTCATATCTGTTTGCTATTATATCTATAAATATACTTTAAAAGAAACATTCGTAGTTCTCCAATCCTGCCATAATAATAACACAAACTTCAAATAAATTAACAAATACCAAATCTTTCAAAGGAAACAAAAAGTGAGGTTATATATACATTTACTTTGTTTCTGTACGTCTGTTAAAGCCAAGAAAGATGGTTTCAAAAACTCAAAACGTGTCAAACCGTTAATACAGGAATCCCTTCGAGGTAATGCGCATGTTCAGTATAACGTTTTACGTTTAACCTATTAGCAAATTTAAGTGGCCTAAAAGCTCCCTACTATCCAGTTCTAGATCTAGTTATATAACTAGAGTCTAGCCGATGCCGATGGAGTGCTGCAAACGATCTTGTATGCCGGCCGTAGGAGGCGTATTGATGCAAGTTAACTGATTTTAAAACTAATTTTAAGCAGTGGAAAACCGTTGGCAAAATTTTGAAATAGGTCAAAACTTGTAGACGGTATGCGAAAAGATCAAGGAGAGCATTTGCGCCGTTTTGCGCATGCTCCTTGTACTTCCCGGATACCATCTCCTTGGGTGATAATGATGCGCGCGCATACAAGATCGGCTAGACTCTAGTGTTAAGTTAAAATACATACGTGTAGTGGCAAATAAAGCATTAAATATGCAAAATTTTTCACATTCCAATAAGAGCACATTACGGAACCAAAATAAAAATCATATGTGTAGCAGAGAAGTATACATCCCCGCCAAACGCTTACGAAACTATGATTATTTTTCAAGTTTACTAAACGAAATTCTACTCCATATATTGTCATACCTGTCACATGAGGAATTATACACCATTGCCCGTGGTGTATGTAAACGATGGTACCTATATGTTAACATCATCACGTGTTTATGATAAACCTATTAACTTTAAAACCATTATACAAAATATTTGACCTGAGTACCTATCAAGTGGGTCAGGACAGAATTACAATTTATGAGGGGTTGGTTTTCTCTTTTCTATGAAGGGTCAAGTGGCATAAAACTTAAGAATGCTTTCTACAAACCAAAATATAGCGTAAGTTTAATACAATCTTATGTCTGCAGATAAGCCACACTAACTCGTCTGCCATTTTATGTTCTAGCCTTTCCCGGGGTGGGTGGGGGGTGGTAATTACCACCTCTACCCCCTCTCTACGCGCTTGTATCAAAGTGAATATCTGTGAAATAAAATATTGTACCAGATTGTAACTGAACATACAATAGTTTTGAATTTTTAGCGGCCAGTGAAGTTGCTTGTTGGCAATATGTATGTGGATTTTAATTAATGACCTCCCACGATCTCAAGTAGTGCATCATAAACTTCTCCGATTTGATAACTCAAAGGCATTATAGCATCAATTCCACTCTGGACCATCGAGTGTCACTCAGTGGTTTTAGAGTCAAATTGGAAACATGCTTTTTAATAACATCCCACCCTTTCGTACAAGCCAAAAAAAATACGTCTAGCTCTTGAACTAGATAAAAAAACCTGTTATTTCAAAAGAATCATTTGCACCAATATTTATTTCTAAATTTAAACTGTGCACAGAACGTAGTACAGAAAATGCACTGGGATTTATTCCCAAGGTTTTTTGTAGCCGATTGTGTTTACAATGCAATGGGCTTGTTCCGTGATATTCTTTTTATATGGTTTTTATACTTTTTCATATAGTACTCGATATTCTCATTATACACTTAAAATTTCGTATTATTAACTTTTTCCGTTCTGGAGATATAAGGAGTTGAAATTAGTAATAGTTGCAAAAACCGAGCGCTCATTTGTGACGTCACTATACGCAAGTGACGTAAGAAAAATGGCTTTCTGGGACCTTTCAAATTTAACCTGAAAAGTCGAAAAACATGGAATTTTTAAACGCTGGTAACTAAATAAATACGTCGAGTGGAAGTTCGTTCTATGTGTCTACGGAAAGGAGAAGGTCGGCGATGAATTATAATTGTAAATTGCAGGGTCGAAGTCGAAAATTCGTTCTGGCAGGAGCGAGAGAAAATTGTAATTTTTTGACATTTCCTCAAATTGTACTCCCCTACTGTCAAGTAGTAAGCAAAACAAACAATACTTCGAAAACACTTATAATTATAACCAATAAGGAGCATCAAGTCTATTGAGATCGCCGACTCTATGCGTATAGTGACGTAGCGCCTGGCCACGCCCCATTTTCGCGAGATGGAAATTTGTAATACTTTTTAAGATACTAAACGTGCGAATGAGATTCTGATTTTTTGCAGATCCATTAATTTATACTTGCACTATCGATTTATGAAATAAAAAAAAAATGCCGAACAAGCCCATTATCGCTGCTTTCTTAATTTTGCAAGAACAAACAATAATTGCAAAATTACATGTAAAGTGGAATAACTCAAAGAAAAATCAATTGAAATTAATGAAAATTATTTCCTGGGGGTGTCGGTTATGCTAAATACGAATCTTAAATCAAATTTGTAAAATTCAAAATGGGGGATTCAAAATGGTCGATCGGAACGTAATAAAAGTGCGAAAATTAGTATAAAAAAGAGCAAAAGTTTATTTTAATGATTTTCCATGTATATTCATTTTAAATTTACATTTAATTCGTAAAATTCAAAATGGCGAATTCAAAATGGCCGATTGAAACGCAATGAAAGTGCGAAAATTAGTATAAAAAAGGGAAAAAAATTATTTGAATGATTTTTCCATGTATATTCATTTTAAATTTACACTAACGTACTACATACTACACGCAGTCTCTTACAGCTACCCATGTAGAAGTTTGTGCATGCAAAGGTGCATGTACATGAAACAGCGCGCGATTTCAAATTCGAAATAGTACGTAAAAATTATTCTTATTACATTAAGGCTGTAATAGGAAATTTAATCTTTTATACAGTAAACACGTTTGTTATTTGTAATTTTATTATAAAAAATAGTTATAAGAAATTATTAAAGAAATTATACAGTCCATACCTACAAAAGCGTGCTTTAAAAATTATATAACTAGGAATTCTAGTGGAGAAACTAAATTTGCAAATGCCATGAAAACACGTGTCTTAACAACACCGATTTCTCCCTTTTTGTATTTAGAATGTTTATTGCATTGGAACAAAAACAAACTAAGTTAAACGATCAAAGATAGTTACATATCTACTGTGCCACCTCTGGGTGTACAAATAAATTAAAATAATTTTTTTACCTCATTAACGCATTTTTTCATACGTCAATTTTCAATTTTTTTTTAAAGACAAAACTTGTTTGTCCTTTTCGGTGAAAATATGCATAAAATACTTTAATTGTGATAAAGCAAACTATTTCATTAGAAAGTACACATCACAAGCTTTAAATTGACCATCTGCAAAGGGTCGAGATCATTTTGCAAAATTTTGTTATCAACGATCAAAGCTGTAGGTTTAAAAGAAACAAACGTGATTTTTGAAAATTCGCCAACGTCAAAAGAGTCTAATTTGTTAAATAAAGTTATCTAATTGTTTTCACCGTAGACGTTTTTTAGCTAATACCTTTTCATATACTATTGTTGCATTATTCAAATTTTTTTACCTATTTTGTACATGTTTCGATGAATTTCGTTGAATAATCGATAATTTAGTTGATCTCCAAGTTTAAACTATCATCAACAAATAAAAATTTACGAAATCTTACTTAAACACTTGAAGTTGTTCGAAAAATGGGTCCTCTTTGATGCCCAATTGGTTTTATAACCTAACATCTGTATTTACCAGTCTATAGTTGTCATTCATGTGTAGCGTGCGCGCACTCGCGCAGGTCAACTTTCTGTGTGAGCTGGCGGCCGACACAGCACAACTTGATGCCTTAGTTAACAAATTGTTAGTGGCTTTATTTTAACTGCTACAAAAAAATGTTTTATATGTCTTTTTAGTAAAATTGGAGCTATCAGTTTATCAATAAAAATTAAATTGAAAAAGTTATACCCAAAAAACTGGATTTTTGCATCTAAATTGTTTAATAATTAATCGAGCGGAATTTTTTATGAAGCGGAATTTTTACCATATATTATTGACACCATAAAAAAGAGATTAAAACAAAGTCCGCCCTAATGATCGTCATTCATTGAATATTATATCAAATGAAAACGCGAGAATACTAGTTGTTAAACACTTTATTTTGGTTTGCACCAAACCATAAAAAAAAATAGTTTACCTATCACCCAAATTAGTTTTAAAATGTTTTGTTGATCAAGAATGATCAAAATACAATATGCACACCCTTATAGCCCACAACAAAATGCTAAATTAGACCTACATTAGCTAAGATTTACCAAAATTTATATGGAGATATGAGGTTCTACAAAGTTCAAATCAGATGAGTGCCAACTATAATAATAATAAAAAACCAGCTAAGCTACTGCGTAATAATCTTTCAAAGTTAACAGTATTTGGATCAACATTATGCTCTAAAATTCTGACGTACATTTTTTTGGAAAAATTATGTTTAAATTTTACAGGTTATTGAAAGTAGACATTTCTGTGAAAGTTTATTCTGTGTTCTTTTTTTAAGTATAATGTACACCCAGTGTTGCTTTTTTCTAAACATATTTTCTCTCTAAAAAAAAAAATTGTTTACTTGTTAGCATAACCAGAAGTCAGGTTATCGAAAGAATGCAAAGATTTCATTAATATTTTTATATATAGTTTTTCCTTTAGTTCTCATAGATAGTTTTTCTTTCCGCTGTTTGCAAAATCCTATAAAGAATATATGTTTCATATTTTCTCTCAATATATAAGTGATTTTAATACCACTGAAAATAAAAATCGCACAAAATGGTTGTCACCTAAATAACTAACTATCTGTCACTAAATATTATCCGAACAATTTGATAGATTTTTTGTTATTTCTCCTATAATCAAATGGGCATTTTAAGATCGTTGCCCCAAAAACCTACGAAAGGATGTGCAACATCAACACCTTTTCGACCGAACGGGGCTGGGAGTACTAAAAGGGTGTCTGATGCCAACACATTTTCTGAACAACCTTTGTTCTCATACACATATTAAATCACAATTCTATTTTGTTAACCCCTTTAATAATGAAGTGGGGGTAATGGTGAGTTGGGCAGATGTCATTAAAGAAAATTGAGTCCTAATGGTTTCTAGTATTTACACCAAATCTCAAGTTTCTGGACTCGTATTAGCTGGCTTTACATATTCACCTCTATTTGCCTCAAATTTCAAGTCAATATTTTAATTTTATTTTGTTAGTCCTTTAATATTGGAGTGGGGCAGTGGGAGTGGCAAATATCAGGGATCATTACGTCACACTTTGAGGGGGGAGGAGGGACTCCATAAAGTTTGACAGAGTGTGACAAGAGGGAAGGAGGGAGTCAAACTTTTGTGACATCACATTAATTAGATCTACGTATACCATACCGTAACTTATATAAGAACAAAAACACATTTAACTAATAATATTACAGGTGTAACTTACATACTTGTGAAACAAAATCTGGTCACGGCATAAGATCATTCAATAAAGAAAATGATAAAACAAACAGCTTTGAACTCACTAATTAAAGAAGCTATTAAGTATTTCCCCTTAATCTTCGATTGAGTCGACTGTCGATCTCAAATTCTCTAGGCACTCGGCAAGTATCTGGTTTATACGCCGCAACATTAGCTTCTTGTTCTTGTTCTTCAGGCTTTTTGCTAACCCCGTAGCAATTATTATTATATTTTTCAATTTTTGCCATTCAAGCCTATGCAGTACGAGAAGAGATTCTACTTCCTGCCAATCTGAACTAGTATCGGGTTCTGAACTAGCATTGGGTTCTGAACTAGCATCGGGTTCTGAACCATTATCTTGCGAACTGGAGCTTCCATTGATAAAGGTGGGCCGTATAGAGTCCATGCTTCTACCGTGTATCATACTAGAAGAATTACCTTCAGACAGGGAGTTGGGCTCTGTCTCATCATTTATGATCACTAAAATTATTAATATTCACCGACACAGATATTTTATTAAAAGAAAAGCTTACCTTTTGGGTCATCGTTAGCTAGAGGAATGTTATTTTTTTCTTCCTGTAACTTTGCACTTTCCATTGTGACAGGCTGTTCCTACTGAAATAAATTTAAATTTAATAAAATTAAATTATAATGATAGTCAGGGCACACACACATGCCATCACACTGTCAATTGTTTTGAAACATATTCTTTATAGGATTTTGCAAACAGCAGAAAAAAATTACTATCTTTAACTAAAATAAAAAGTATGCGTAAATTATTAATTAAATCTTTGCATTCTTTCGATAACCTGAATTCTGGTTATGCTGGCAAATTGAAATCCTAAAATGAATTTGTCTAATTTCTTATTTCACAATTCTCATTCTAACACTAGCATCCACACAGTCCCCTACGGCCATGCAGATTAAACTAGTATCTACATAACCCCCTACGATCATAAGGATTCAATTAAAAATGAGAATAAAGGCCTACAATGATTTTATTTATCTACCTCGTCTTAAAAATTTTTCGTTCTAATGGATTACATTTTCATGAAATCTCTCATTCTGTTTCTTGGAAATGCTTAGCCTTTGAAACGTTTTTCGTCCTTATTCTGGAGCTCATCAGAAAGACATAAAGCCACTCATAAAGATGTTTCATGCAAATCTAAGATAATTTCTATGAATAAGTGTGAAATAACTACATTTGAGATTGACTGATAAAAACAACAGATCTTGACCTATCTATTAGCTAACTAGTATTGGAGCCTATATACTCTATGCACGTTTAAAAATGAATTATTATTTGTTTGCTTATAATTGTATTGAAACATATTCTTTATAATAGATAGGTCAAGACCTGTTGTTTTTATCAGTCAATCTCAAATATAATTATTTCACACTTATTCATAGAAATTGTCTTGCTTTTGCATGAAACATCTTTATGAGTGGCTGTATGTCTTTCTGATGAGCTTCAAAATAAGGGCGAGACACGTTTCCAAGAAACAAAATGATAGATTTCACGACAATGTAATCCATTAGAATGAAACATTTTTAAGACAAGGTAGATAAATAAGTTCATTTTAGGCCTTTATTCTCATTTTTAACTGAATATTCATGATCGTAGGGGGTTATGTAGGTACCAGTTTAATGTGCATGGCCGTAGGGGACTGTGTGGATGCTAGTGATAGAATGAGAATTGTCAAATAAGAAATTAGACAAATTCATTTTAGGATTTTAATTTGTTAGCATAACCAGAATTCAGGTTATCGAAAGAATGCAAAGATTTCATTAACAATTTACACACACTTTTTCTTTTAGTTATATATAGATAGTTGTTTTTTTCTGCTGTTTGCAAAATCATATAAAGAATATGTTTCAATACAATTATAAGCAAACAAATAATAATTTATTTTTAAACATGCATAGAGTATATAGGCTCCAATACTAGTTAGCTAATAGATAGGTCAAGATCTGTTGTTTTTATCAGTCAATCTCAAATATAATTATTTCACAATTATTCATAGAAATTGTCTTGGTTTTGCATGAAACATGTTTATGAGCGGTTTTATGTCTTTCTGGTGAGCCCCAGAATAAGGGCGAAAAACGTTTAAAAGGTTGAGCATTTCCAAGAAACAGAATGATAGATTTCATGAAAATATAATCCATTAAAATGAAAAATTTTTAAGACAGGGTAGATAAATAAATTCATTTTAGGCCTTTATTCCCATTTTTAACTGAATCTTCATGATAGTAGGGGGTTATGTAGATACTAGTTTAATCTGCATGGCGGTAGGGGACTGTGTGGATGCTAGTGTTAGAATGAGAATTGTCAAATAAGAAATTAGGCAAATTGATTTTAGGATTTTAATTTGCTAGCATAACCAGAATTCAGGTTATCGAAAGAATGGAAAGATTTTATTAATAATTTACACATACTTTTTCTTTTACTTATAGATAGTGCAGCGTTTATTCGCCTTTTTGGAAACACCTTGTGTGAATCCGTGGGTTCTAAATAATTTCAACAAGAGATAAACCACTACTTTATTTAACAATTTACTGACTGTACAATACTTGTTTACTAATAGTTAACCTCACTTTTCACTTTTCAACTTGTTCACATTTATAAACTGCTCTTTAATAAACTTCTCCTTCTGCGCTGGTAATCGCGCCTTATATACTCCAAATTTGACTCTCTAGATCCATCTAGAAACAATCAAGAATCTTCTCTAACAACATTCCAGAAAAAGTCCATTTCATTCTGACAGCTCCCAGTCACAATTAGTAGGCATAGGCGTATAATCTCCAGTTCCAAGGGGGTGTAATAACTGCCCCCTCCTTAAGCCTGATCGTCCCGATCAGGCAACTCGGAATCATCGATGTATTTCGCCAACCTGTCCAAATGCACGATCTACACCTTGGACTTTTTGCTTCGTTGAATTCGATAGACTACGTCATTAATTCGGGTAATAACAGTATATGGTCCATCCCAAGGCGGTTGAAGTTTCGGTGACCTTCCTTTCTTCCGCTGTGGGTTGTACAGCCAAACCAGGTCTCCTGCCTTGAACCCTTCTGAACTACCCTTCCGGTCGTATCGAGCCTTCATTCGGCCATTGGCTGGTGATGGTTCCGCTATATCATTAGCCAACCTCTTGAAAGGAGCTCCGGCGTTGAACTGCTTCTTTTCACTCTTACTTCCAGTTTGTGGTCCCTTATTGGCTGCACAAATCTTGCATTTGCGACACCAAGCCTCCACATCCTGACGACTTCTTATCCAATAAAATCGTCCACGTATTTTCTTCAGGGTCTTGTTAACACCGAAGTGTCCATCGGATGTTCCATTGTGCACTTCCTGAAGCACCTTCGCTACTCGACACCTGGGAATCACTAGACGCATAACCACCTGCTTTCCATCCGGGCTTTCCCATGCTCTCCGCAACAGCCCGTTCCTGACTTTCAGTGAGTCCCACTGCGCCCATAGTGCCTTCAGTCCCACTCTTTTGTTCGAAACATCCTTCCATTTTGGACGAGTTCCCCTTTCTTTGGCTCTCAATATAGGCCCAATTTCCACATCATTCAATTGCTCTTGTCTGAGCGCCTCATCTGTCCTGTCATCCGGCACCTCCACCTTGACAGTGTTGACTGCTCCCCTGACCTGCAGTTTCTCCTGGTGGTAGTACTTGCAATCTTCCTTGCAGCTTCTTCCGGATGAAATATCTGCAACTTTCTGGGGTTTCACTTTACTTCCACATCCTGGTAGTAGTGGACTTTGCTTCTCTCGGGGTACCAAGTTCTCTATCTGTCACAGTCTCTCTGGTACCAGCTTCCTCTGATTTTCCCCTCAGCTTCTCCGGCCTTTACTTTCTCCAATCTTCTCCGTGGACATTCAAGCTGGATATGTCCTAGTTCTCCGCACCTGTAACATTTCATACTCCGTCGTCCACTTGGCCTTCCACTAATTTGTTTATTCTGTATCCCTTCCAGGTTTCCAGCATTCACATTCCTCGAGATCCGATATCTACAGTCTCGTTTGATATGCCCTGCTCTGCCGCAGGTGTAACATTTAATACCCCCGCTTGGCTTTTCTCTATTTTGTTGGTTTTCCTGTCTTCTTGGAGGATTCGATTGAGCCAGTAATTGACTGATCATTTTATTCGTTTTGAGAATCGTGTTCAAGATAGGGTTTTGGTCTCTCTCTTCTGGCTGCGATTCTTCAAGCGTCATAGCCCGCACTCTTGACTTTGGAGTATCCCTATAGATGGCTTCTACCTCTAGTGCATGCACCAAGTCTTCACTACTACTTTTATGTCGGGATAGCCTGAGGACTCGCCTGATCTCCTCGTTCTTTATCCCGTCTAGGAATGCCCCTATTGCCAATTGCTCTTTAAATTCTTTTGGCGCATTAGGATATGCTAAGTGTGCCAGTCTTTCCACCGCAGCTTCAAATTCTTGCAGACCCTCTCCAGCTTTCTGAACGCGCAATTTCAGCTGGGTCTGGTATACTTGATCAAGGTGTTGATCGCCATATCGTAGATCTAAGGCAGCTTCTAAAACTCTAAAGTTCCGTTGTTGGTCTACCGGAATTGTCTGGAGCAACTCCAATGCTTGGCCTCTTAAAGCTACGATTAATGCCTTAGCCTTCTCTTCGTCGTTCCAGTTGTTTGCACTCGCTGCTGCCTCAAACTGTGTCTTGTAAGTCATCCAGGAACTTTGACCATCAAAAGAGGGAATTTTTAATCGTTGGCCTGATGACACCACTTGCTGGTTTCCTCTATCCCTCAACTGTTGTTTAAGTTGGTCTATTTCTCCTTCTACCTGGTGCATTTTGTCTTCAACCTTGTCTACTTTTTCTTTCACTTCGCTCACTTCTTCTTTAACTCCACTTAATTCCTCCTCGGCCTTGTCCATTTTTACTTCGATGTTATTTTTGAGTTCTTCAGCGACTGTAAACAAGGCATTCTGTTGTGTCTCTATAGCTTTCCTTAAGTCGTCATTTTCCTTTTGACGGCATTTCTCCTCTTCTTGTTTTTCCTCTTGACGTCGTTTCTCTTCTTCTTGTTTTTCCTCTTGGCGTCGTTTCTCTTGATCCACAACATTTTTTCTTAATTCTTCTTGACGTTTTTGTTCTTGTTCTTCTTTTTCCTGTTGACGTTTTTGTTCTTTTTCTTGTCGTTTTTTTCCCGTTCTTCTTTCTCTTCCTGGCGCTTTCTTCCCTGTTCATCTTTCTCTTCCTGGCGCTTTCTTTCCTGTTCTTCTTTCTCCTTCTGGCGTTTCTTTTCTTGATCCATCATCATCTTTTGCATTTGGGCGAGTAAGTCCTGTATTTGTTTTTCGGATGCCATGCTTCTGGTTGTTATAGGCATACGACTAGGTTGAAATCAAATAAATTTAATAATTACGTCACTACCGGTAATGGAACTGTACAAAAAAATCTTATCTAGAGTCCTTGTCACTTAGCCACTAATGTTCAATAGAAAAGTTCTAGAGAGTTCACGAAAATGCACTTAATTAACGACACGAAAAAGTCTTGTTTAGAGTCCTTAATCTCTTAGTTCAAAGGATTTAATCACTATTACTAATGTCCTAATAAAATGTTCCAAAAATGTTTCAAAAATGCACTTAACACTATTTTTCCTGTTCGAAAATAATCCTCGAACAATGTCCAGTAAATTAGTCCTTCCTGTGTTAGCACTAACTCCGAGAATACTGTCCCAGTTTTCTCAACACTTCCGAAAAATCCTCTAGTCAAAATTCCGCGTCTGACACCAGTGTTGCGTATTTTCCACCTCTTAGGAAACACCCTGTATGAATCCGTGGGTTCTAAAATAATTTCAACAAGAGATAAACACTACTAACACATTATTTAACAATTTACTGACTATACCATACTTCAAATTCAAAATAACCTTTACACTTTGTTTACTTAATATTTAACCTCACTTTTCAACTTGTTCACTTTTATAAACTGCCTTCTTAATAAACTTCCTCTTCCGCGCTGGTAATCGCGCCTTATATACTCCGAATTTGACTCTCTAGATCCATCTAGAAACAATCAAGAATCTTCTCTTACCACACTCCAGAAAATTCCATTTCTTTCTACTAGCTTCCAGTCAATAGTATAGGCATAGGCGTATCAATTTCCAGTTGCAAGGGGGTGTAATTCATAACAATACGTTATTAAGTTACATAAGCATTATTTTTTTTTAATTTAGTAATCTCAAACACTGCGACAAAATGAGGTGTCCTATATCTTTTACACCTGAATAATAATGATTGTCGTTAATTGATTATTACATCAAATGAAAACGCGAGAACACTAGTTTGTGTTAATGAAGCGTAACATCATCCACTGTTGCAATTTTTGACGAAGAGACTATTCAATTAGGTTTTATCATTATACGCAAATTTGCTTTTTTGATATTGTCAAAATGAGGTACCTAGTTACTTTTTTTATTAATGCAGTTCCCAATATTTAAACAACATTTTATCACCTATCAAATGAAAATTTCAGCAAATAAATAAACATAAAACTTGAATATTTGAACGAGTGTGCAAAACACGCCATGATTGGTGGTGGCGTCATCGATTTGATACAGTCGCATTTATCCAGTGTAAGCACAGCATTTTAAAGAATTTCTCTACGTTTTCCGTGCAATTAAATACGAAATGGCTAATTCGAAATGGGATATGTAAAAGCTACTTCGGAAGATTTACCGACTATGGATGTATTTATATGTTACCGAATTTATAAAAAAAAGACAACTTTTCTAACATGGCAGAAGTGACGTAATGCTGCAGTGTATGTACTTTATTTTTATTGTGTTTGTGTTCATCTGTACCTACTGTTAGTTTAACATAGTACCTATATTAATTCCCGTATTATGAATATCATATAATTTCTCGGTATAATATTTTTGCCCGCTGCTGCTGCTGCCTGCTGCTGCCTGCTGCTGCTGCCTGCTGCTGCTGTTGCTGCTGCTGCTGCTACTGCTACTGCTGGTAGTGCTGCTCCTCGTTGCTCGCGCTGAACTGTTCAGCTCGAGCAACGAGGAGCAGCACTACCAGCAGCAGCAGTAGCAGCAGCAGCAGCAGCAACAGCAGGCAGCAGCAACAGCGGCAGCAGCAGGCAGCTTTCAGCGCTAGAACCTGAAGATGGCAGATGAGATTCCGCCGAAACGTCGTTCAGACAACCATGGTTCCAACAGGAGCCTACCAACTACACGGGAAAATACCCGGAAGCACGTCAACACTTCATTTAATACCCGTGAAAACCTAAGAAACAACATATATATATATATATATATATATAGAAAAAGTAAATTTTTCTTGAGGTTGCAGTCAGAAGTGTAAAGTTGTTATGGCCAAACACACAAAGAAAACTCTTCGTTACTTGTCAAGCTTTCGGAAATGTTTATTTCCTTTCTCAAGACATCTATAAAGTGTATTATTTTATAAATAAGTCATATATATAAAACAATTAATTACTTACTAACATATATATATATGACTTATTTATAAAATAATACACTTTATAGATGTCTTGAGAAAGGAAATAAACATTTCCGAAAGCTTGACAAGTAACGAAGAGTTTTCTTTGTGTGTTTGGCCATAACAACTTTACACTTCTGACTGCAACCTCAAGAAAAATTTACTTTTTCTGCTTAACTAGTCAGTCAAGACTACCTTTCTGGTTTTATTATATATATATATATATATATATATATATATATATATATATATATATATATATATATATATATATATATATATATATGAAAACTCCTAGGTTCACGGGTTGAACCGCGTCTGAGATTATTGGAGACTCCAATAATCTCAGACGCGGTTCAACCCGTGAACCTAGTAGTTTTCATACAGACAACCGCGGAAACCTATCCGAACATTTCATATATATATATATATATATATATATATATATATGTTGTTTCTTAGGTTTTCACGGGTATTAAATGAAGTGTTGACATGCTTCCGGGTGCTTTCCCGTGTAGTTGGTAGGCTCCTGTTGGAACCATGGTTGTCTGAACGACGTTTCGGCGGAATCTCATCTGCCATCTTCAGGTTCTAGCTGAAAGCTGCCTGCTGCTGCTGCTGTTGATGCTGCTGCTGCTGCTACTGCTGCTCCTCGTTGCTCGAACTGTTCGAGTTCGAGCAACGAGGAGCAGCAGTAGCAGCAGCAGCAGCATCAACAGCAGCAGCAGCAGGCAGCTTTCAGCTAGAACCTGAAGATGGCAGATGAGATTCCGCCGAAACGTCGTTCAGACAACCATGGTTCCAACAGGAGCCTACCAACTACACGGGAAAACACCCGGAAGCATGTCAACACTTCATATATATATATATATATATATATATATTAAAATAAAATATTTCTGTCAATCACCTCTGTGAATCCTTATTTTCATAAGGATAATAAACCAAACTGCAAATAATTGCGAGCCTGGCCGCGTTAAGTATAGAAATCACATTCTACAACAAAACGCTTTGTTTTGATTTAAACAAGCACCAGCCGAAAGAATTATTCCTAATTAAAGGAAACTCTCGTACCAGCCGTCTCAGACTAACTTGCATACTGCAGTTTCGCACTTCCTGGTGCTCATCAGTGCAAGGCGAGCCCGAGATGACTAGTACAAGAGCCTGGTTAACCAAGTGGCCAGATCGACGTTGTAAAACGACGAAATGGGGGAGGCTCCATCTAGCGACAGCTGCCTGTTGAAATCAAAACAATAATATCCCGACATGGGGCACGTAATAGTAAACAGCGTGCTTCCAGAGGGCAGAATATATTAAAATAAAATATTTCTGTCAATCACCTCTGTGAATCCTTATTTTCATAAGGATAATAAACCAAACTGCAAATAATTGCGAGCCTGGCCGCGTTAAGTATAGAAATCACATTCTACAACAAAACGCTTTGTTTTGATTTAAACAAGCACCAGCCGAAAGAATTATTCCTAATTAAAGGAAACTCTCGTACCAGCCGTCTCAGACTAACTTGCATACTGCAGTTTCGCACTTCCTGGTGCTCATCAGTGCAAGGCGAGCCCGAGATGACTAGTACAAGAGCCTGGTTAACCAAGTGGCCAGATCGACGTTGTAAAACGACGAAATGGGGGAGGCTCCATCTAGCGACAGCTGCCTGTTGAAATCAAAACAATAATATCCCGACATGGGGCACGTAATAGTAAACAGCGTGCTTCCAGAGGGCAGAATATATTAAAATAAAATATTTCTGTCAATCACCTCTGTGAATCCTTATTTTCATAAGGATAATAAACCAAACTGCAAATAATTGCGAGCCTGGCCGCGTTAAGTATAGAAATCACATTCTACAACAAAACGCTTTGTTTTGATTTAAACAAGCACCAGCCGAAAGAATTATTCCTAATTAAAGGAAACTCTCGTACCAGCCGTCTCAGACTAACTTGCATACTGCAGTTTCGCACTTCCTGGTGCTCATCAGTGCAAGGCGAGCCCGAGATGACTAGTACAAGAGCCTGGTTAACCAAGTGGCCAGATCGACGTTGTAAAACGACGAAATGGGGGAGGCTCCATCTAGCGACAGCTGCCTGTTGAAATCAAAACAATAATATCCCGACATGGGGCACGTAATAGTAAACAGCGTGCTTCCAGAGGGCAGAATATATTAAAATAAAATATTTCTGTCAATCACCTCTGTGAATCCTTATTTTCATAAGGATAATAAACCAAACTGCAAATAATTGCGAGCCTGGCCGCGTTAAGTATAGAAATCACATTCTACAACAAAACGCTTTGTTTTGATTTAAACAAGCACCAGCCGAAAGAATTATTCCTAATTAAAGGAAACTCTCGTACCAGCCGTCTCAGACTAACTTGCATACTGCAGTTTCGCACTTCCTGGTGCTCATCAGTGCAAGGCGAGCCCGAGATGACTAGTACAAGAGCCTGGTTAACCAAGTGGCCAGATCGACGTTGTAAAACGACGAAATGGGGGAGGCTCCATCTAGCGACAGCTGCCTGTTGAAATCAAAACAATAATATCCCGACATGGGGCACGTAATAGTAAACAGCGTGCTTCCAGAGGGCAGAATATATTAAAATAAAATATTTCTGTCAATCACCTCTGTGAATCCTTATTTTCATAAGGATAATAAACCAAACTGCAAATAATTGCGAGCCTGGCCGCGTTAAGTATAGAAATCACATTCTACAACAAAACGCTGGTGCTTGTTTAAATCAAAACAAAGCGTTTTGTTGTAGAATGTGATTTCTATACTTAACGCGGCCAGGCTCGCAATTATTTGCAGTTTGGTTTATTATCCTTATGAAAATAAGGATTCACAGAGGTGATTGACAGAAATATTTTATTTTAATATATTCTGCCCTCTGGAAGCACGCTGTTTACTATTACGTGCCCCATGTCGGGATATTATTGTTTTGATTTCAACAGGCAGCTGTCGCTAGATGGAGCCTCCCCCATTTCGTCGTTTTACAACGTCGATCTGGCCACTTGGTTAACCAGGCTCTTGTACTAGTCATCTCGGGCTCGCCTTGCACTGATGAGCACCAGGAAGTGCGAAACTGCAGTATGCAAGTTAGTCTGAGACGGCTGGTACGAGAGTTTCCTTTAATTAGGAATAATTCTTTCGGCTGGTGCTTGTTTAAATCAAAACAAAGCGTTTTGTTGTAGAATGTGATTTCTATACTTAACGCGGCCAGGCTCGCAATTATTTGCAGTTTGGTTTATTATCCTTATGAAAATAAGGATTCACAGAGGTGATTGACAGAAATATTTTATTTTAATATATTCTGCCCTCTGGAAGCACGCTGTTTACTATTACGTGCCCCATGTCGGGATATTATTGTTTTGATTTCAACAGGCAGCTGTCGCTAGATGGAGCCTCCCCCATTTCGTCGTTTTACAACGTCGATCTGGCCACTTGGTTAACCAGGCTCTTGTACTAGTCATCTCGGGCTCGCCTTGCACTGATGAGCACCAGGAAGTGCGAAACTGCAGTATGCAAGTTAGTCTGAGACGGCTGGTACGAGAGTTTCCTTTAATTAGGAATAATTCTTTCGGCTGGTGCTTGTTTAAATCAAAACAAAGCGTTTTGTTGTAGAATGTGATTTCTATACTTAACGCGGCCAGGCTCGCAATTATTTGCAGTTTGGTTTATTATCCTTATGAAAATAAGGATTCACAGAGGTGATTGACAGAAATATTTTATTTTAATATATTCTGCCCTCTGGAAGCACGCTGTTTACTATTACGTGCCCCATGTCGGGATATTATTGTTTTGATTTCAACAGGCAGCTGTCGCTAGATGGAGCCTCCCCCATTTCGTCGTTTTACAACGTCGATCTGGCCACTTGGTTAACCAGGCTCTTGTACTAGTCATCTCGGGCTCGCCTTGCACTGATGAGCACCAGGAAGTGCGAAACTGCAGTATGCAAGTTAGTCTGAGACGGCTGGTACGAGAGTTTCCTTTAATTAGGAATAATTCTTTCGGCTGGTGCTTGTTTAAATCAAAACAAAGCGTTTTGTTGTAGAATGTGATTTCTATACTTAACGCGGCCAGGCTCGCAATTATTTGCAGTTTGGTTTATTATCCTTATGAAAATAAGGATTCACAGAGGTGATTGACAGAAATATTTTATTTTAATATATTCTGCCCTCTGGAAGCACGCTGTTTACTAATATATACCTATATATATATATACAGACTGTCTATTTTACGAGGGCCACACCAAATATCTCGCTTAATATCTATTGTAGAAGAATAAAGTTTTAGAAACAGTTATCCCATTTTTTGTGAGCTATATTTCAGTAAAAAGAAATTTGAAATCCATAGCCTACTTTATGAGATATATTACAAAAACCTGAAAAATAGGAAAACCACAAACGGTTATAGCTTCCTTATTTGAGGAGATACGAAAAAAGTTAAAGGAATGAAAGTTGACGGCAAAGACAATAAGAATAATAACGTGTAACAAAAAAATCGAAAAATGCAGTTGGCTTTGACATACGCTATTGTGAAAAATGAAAAATACATATCTCAAAGTAGGCCATGACGCCATTAATTCCGTTATTTTTTTCTCATTCCAACGATATAAAACATGTCACAGAAATTTTAACCGATAGTGTCAATATTTAATATTTTACGAATACCACAATTCATATAATTGAATCGTAACAATCAGCTGTGCCATAATTAGTGAAAAACAATGTATACAGTTATTAATAAATTTGACAGATTGTCACTGTTGTATGTTGTATGTTGCGTTGTCGAGTTCTAAGATAAATTTTATATCAGTAATTATGGTGTACACCAATAATAACAAATTCGATATGATTAGCATTTATTGCCAGTGCAATTTTGACGCTGAGATGGCAGTCACGGGTTACGGAGATAGATTTCCAGATGCTCCGCAGCCAAATCGAACTATGTTTAGGAAGTTAGTTCAAAATCTAAAAACGCACGGTTCGTTTTCAAAAAAAGTAGTAAGTCGAGCGCATGTTGCGGATAATGTAAGAAAAGTGAATAGAGTAATGAATTATGTTAACCAAAATGAGGAAACCTCTTTGAGACAAATTCAGAGAAACTGTCGCATAAAAAAAGACAGTGCAAGAAAAATATTGAAAAAAAACGGATTTCGATGCTACAAAATGAGGAAAGTTCAACATTTAAATGAGGGAGATAAGCCAAGGAGAGTAAGATTTTGTAGATGGTTATTAAATAAGAAAAGGAATGACGCGCTGATATGTAGCAAAATTTTTTGGTCGGACGAATCAAATTGTTCTATAATGGATTTTTCAATAGAAATATGCATTATAAGTGGACACGAGAAAATACACATTGGTGCAGAGAGACTGCTTTCCAAGAAAGATTTTCTACGAATGTTTGGTTGGGTCTTTTAGGGACTAAAGTAATTGGACCTTATTTTTATGATGGCAAATTAACCGCTCGTAGATACCTTAATTTCCTGCAAAACGAATTTCAAGATTTTCTTTATGAATTAACAGTGGCAGAAATATTAAATTATTCATATTTTCAACAAGATGGGGCTCCACCTCACACTGCTGTAATATGTACAAATGATTTAAATCAAGTTATGCCAGATAGCTGGATAGGCACCTATGGACCCATTCTATGGCCAGCTCGACCACCAGATATTACTCCCTTGGATTTTTTCGTCTGGGGTTACATTAAAGACAAGGTATTTCAAACTGCGCCTGAAAATATTGAGGACATCAAAACCAGAATTCGAAACGCATGTGAGGCAATTACTCCTGAAATGCTCCAAAATGTAATGCGTGACGTGTCTCGTAGAGCACGTTTATGTGTCAGAATGCATGGTGCACAATTTGAGCATTTGTAGTTAGAAAAATAAATACACACAATTTCTTTTCAATATAGTAGTAGGTAGTATTGTTATACATAGTTTTTCGTTTTTTCTTTGGATGTTCGTTTTGTACTTGTATTTTTATTTATGAGATATTTATTGGTTTGTATTAAATTGTAATAAATAATTACGGAATTATAATTATTATGAAGTGAATTTTTACTATTATGGCACAGCTGATCGTTACGATTCAATTATATGAATTGTGGTATTCGTAAAATATTAAATATTGACACTATCGGTTAAAATTTCTGTGACATGTTTTATATCGTTGGAATGAGAAAAAAATAACGGAATTAATGGCGTCATGGCCTACTTTGAGATATGTATTTTTCATTTTTGCACAATAGCGTATGTCAAAGCCAACTGCATTTTTCGATTTTTGTGTTACACGTTATTATTCTTATTGTCTTTGCCGTCAACTTTCATTCCTTTAACTTTTTTCGTATCTCCTCAAATAAGGAAGCTATAACCGTTTGTGGTTTTCCTATTTTTCAGGTTTTTGTAATATATCTCATAAAGTAGGCTATGGATTTCAAATTTCTTTTTACTGAAATATAGCTCACAAAAAATGGGATAACTGTTTCTAAAACTTTATTCTTCTACAATAGATATTAAGCGAGATATTTGGTGTGGCCCTCGTAAAATAGACAGTCTGTATATATATATATATATATATATTTATTTATTTGAATGTTATACATATAACATATAAATGCTTCTCATAAATTTGTAGCGTAGACAATTGAATGATCGGGAACATACACTCCATATTTAACGTATTTTGCATCTTAGCATAAAATACCGTTTATTTTCCAATATGAAACGTGAACATTTTGCAAAATAACATACGTTTATAATACATGACGCCGACGTTCGCTTATCAACACTAGAATTGGTGACGTCATTAGTTCACATATGATGTGTCGCAGTGTTCTTGGCGGTAAAATGTGAATTCAATTTTTAAAATGCTTATTTTACGGTGTTGATCGACTGGTTGTGAAAATGGAAGCATTTTTAAATATAATTAAGTATTATCTTCACAGTCAAAGATATCTTAAAAGTTGTGAAAACACCGAATTTAATATCAATGAAATAACTCGTCAAAATATTCCCGTAGCAGAAAATATGAAGAAAGTATATAAAACAGAAGAAACTCCTGGTGAAAATTCAGCCGAGATATACAATTAAGTCAATCAGATAAAAGACAGAAACAAAAGAACAAACATTGACGTAGAAGAACAACGAACTAAGTAGGTTGTGTAAAGAAACGAAGAAGTTGTTCAAGAGAGTAACACTTTTTAATGAACCAGCGCACTGGGCAATCGGTAGAGTCCCAACGGAGGTAGAAAAACCCGATGAGAGAGCTGTAGGATCTTCTGTGGAACTATTGAAGACCTACCGGCTGTAGTTAGACCACGTAAAACACTTTCAAAAAGCACACCATCACGGCTTGATTGTATCAGGCTTCCCGATGGGACCTACACAGAAAACGACCGTGAGACAATTGAGTGACATTGACAAGGCTAATAGAAAGGTATATAAAAGATGGGTTAGGTTAGGTTGATATGTGAGTGGGCTCTTCTCAGACCCTCCACTGCGACCATCAGGTCTATTGTGGCTCACTCCTAGTTATAGTTCCCCTAACAGATTCAGCTTTTCAATAAAACTGATAATCTTGTTGGGTGAGAAACCGTCCAGGTCCTCTGGCTCCAGTTGCCCTTTGCCAAACAGTGAGAACCTGGTTCTTTCTGCCGCAGGACAGGTACACAAAACGTGTTTTGGCGTTTTATCATTCTCCAGATACAGACGGCGTTCGACGTTTTCCACCAGTCCTATTCTATGTAGGTGATGATTTGATCTGCAGTGCCCAGTGTATAGACCAATTAGAGTTCTTAGGTGTAGCCTATTTAACTCTAATAGTTTTTTTAGTTCTTGACTTCAAGGGGTAAGTGATAAACTCCTTTGAGTGTACTAAACTTGGTAGTTCCTGCCAGTGTTGTCTTCAGTTCAGCCCAGGCTAGGAGGGCAGTCTTGGTAGAGTTAACAGATATGCTAAGTGCCGGTTCTGGACCTATAAATTTGGTTGCCGCGCCTTCTCTGGCCAGGGAATCAGCAACTTCGTTGCCCCGAATGCCAGAGTGGCCAGGTATCCAGATCAGAGTCAGTTTGTTGTTTCTGCAGATTACGACGGAGAGAGCAAATTAGCTTCGTTTTGGGGAGTCTGAAGGATAACTGAAATTCCCCTTGTGAGTAGTGTTGCTACACTGAGAAAAAAGTTTATTAGTTACAATTAAAATGTTAATATTGGTTTGCTAACAGCAATTAAAGCGTTTTTGAGCAAAATAATCTACTTCTCATTAATAAGACGCTATACTTACAATAAATAAAGTAGTGTATTTATACTTAAGAAACTATGTCTTTATCCTTAATGAACTATGTGCATATATCATCATTCATTTGGTTAGTTCTCACAAAAAATTACTACTTTCCATTGGTTATTGACTGTACTATCATTATATATTGTTATATTTTAAGATATAACTTGTGCTTTTATAGAAGTTTAAAAGAAATGTCAAAAAAATTATCTTAAATATTTAAAAAAAATTGTGTGAACACTACTAAAAACTATACGTGAACTACCCGCACATTCTAAAAAAAATATGTTGCTCTACGATTAGCTGCATTCAACAATTGCGACAATTCAGTTTTCGTCTTTATTATTATTTCTTTTTGGCTTTACAATTGCGCATCAACATGATCTTCCAGCCCATACTAATGTAATAAATTTGCATACTACATCATGCATATGCTTATAAAATATATAAAAACACATAGCAACTTAAAAACCATCGGACACAACACTCCCAGAGTAGTGGCAGAATGAAATGAACAAGACAAGAGAGAACGTGCCAAACAACGCCACCAAGCAAGTGCTGGGGTCCTCGCGAATAGCCGAACACGCTTTTTTTAAGGTTTAAGTGATTGAATGTTAAATGCTAGTAAACTGTCCACTAACAGAAACGTCGGTATACTTGGCACTAGTAAAAAAAGTCAACTGCATTTCTTTAATTGCCACAAAAACATCGATGTCCACGGTAAAACAACTAGAGGATTATTGACAAGTAAACCAATAACACAAGTGTTCAGTTTGTATGACGCTGTTTACCTGGTTATTACGAACTAATTACCTCGTGTCAAAACTTCTCTCTTACTTATAACAACTGCTACACAACACTAGATATTTGGCTTAATGAAAATCGTGTCAGAATCACTGTTTACTTTTTCTCAGTGTAGATATCGTAGCGATGATACGGCTACGACCTAGTTAAAATAAAATTCTTGTCTTGTCCATCAGACGCACAGTACTAAGTTCATCTACATTATCACCGATTCACCCCAATCGACCTGGACGCCAAGCCAGGAAATCTGCAGAGATGGTCCTTAATCAGCTCGTTAGAGCTGAAAAGGCGCTAGAGCAGAAATAAGCGTTCTTAGATACGTAGGGAGCATTCAATAACCCTACCTTCGATTATTATTAATAAAAATTATTAATAGAAACATAATTTTATTTCATAACATACATTATTAAGTTACATATTTTTTCCAATAAAGGAATCACGATTTCCACATCCAAATTTCCCATTCAAGTTTTTAAATGAAAACATCTTGATATTATATTTGCAGTATTTGCACTAGTGTATATGTGGAAATAATTGCTCACAGAATTTTAGTAGCAATATGAAATTGATATTATCTACCCCAGAAACCCACGAAAGGATGTGCCACTTCAATATCCTTTTGACCGAACGGGGGTGAGAGTAGTAATGGGGTGTCTGATGCCAACAAATTTTCTGGAGAACCTTGAGTGGGGGGTGGCAGCTGTCATAAAAAATTTAGACCTTTTAGTACCTAATTTAATTTTTATCAGCTCGATTTATTGATTCAAAACATAATATTTTATTATGAATTTGAAAGGCGGAAATTGAAACCGATTGTCTCAAAGAAACGACATACAGAGTGAGCAAACTATCCCTTCGGACCTCTCTTTTCTCATAACGCGCAAAAAAAAATATTATTACCGCGAGATAGGGCCCTTCCCAGCAACTCCACTGTAAACGGATATTTACCTGGGGAACGGTTAATAAATAAAAACAAAACAAACAAAAAAAAATGAAAGCTGCCAGATTCAGAAACAGAAAACTTAGAAGAAGAAAAATAAGGAGATGACGATAGATGGAAACACAAAAGAACCATGGCAACTGAAACAAACAATCATCTCGCAAACACCTCCCATCCTATATTCCCACCACATGCGTCATGCAGCTCTCGCTGCTGACAACAAGCATGTCCAATGTCCAACCCTGCAGCTGGTCTGGCGGTATATACAACATCCAACATTTGGTTCCGGCACGCGGTTTGGCCGTACGATGGGCGTGTTCGACGGACGACCAAGCTGCGTGTTGGAACGAACCTCTATGGATGCCCGGAATTGGCAGCAATGCCCACCTTACGCTGGCATATCAATCAATCAATCAATCTAGTATCTACACCAAATCTCAAGTTTCTGGACTCCCATTAGCTGGCTTTGGTTATTATTTACCCCCAACTCTTTAATGAAATAAAAATAAACGAAATAGTAAAACTGATCATAAACACTTACCTTCTTGCCTTGTCAAATAAAATGCTCCCTAGAATTTCGCGTCTAACTGCCAGGAGTTTGCGAAAGTTTCTTGCTTCTCTTTTAAAATAATCAGAGCAGCACATTTATTTTTATTATTGCAAAAACTCTATATAATTCATTTAAATTTGCATTTTAATTATGGAAAGGGAAATATGTTTATTATCTACATATAATAATAATTTATATTTTATAATTCGTTACTAACATTAATATATCATCTATATCCATAGGTAGCTTAAAATAATTGGTCTTAACAATACTTAATAACAAAAACTCATTTAACTAAAAATACCACTGGCGTAATTTATAGTGAGTACATACTTGTGAAACAAACACTGGTGTCACAAGATCATTAAATAAAAACAATAGAACAAACAGCTTTGAACTCAGTAATTAAAGAAGTTATTACCTACTTTATCTTAATCTTTGAGGGAGTTGAGTCACGACCTCTTAATCTCTGGGCTCTCGGTTTTTACATTCTAACTTTAGTCTCTTTTCCGTTAAGCTTTGTACCATCTCAGAAAGACGCTTTATTTTAGTTTGCAATTCAAAACTATGCAATATAAGACAGGCTATTTCCTCCTTCTCATCTAGACCAGTATCGGGTGCTAAACTACTATGTTGCAGATTGGAGTTTCCATTGACAAAGGTGGACTGTGTAGAGTCCATGCTTCTCCCGTCTATCATACTAGAAGAATTACCTTCTGACATAGGCTTGGGCTCTGGCTCATCATTTATGACCACTAAAATTATTAATATATACATACCATCACATATATTTTGTTAAAAGATAAGCTTACCTTGTGGCTCATCGTTAGCTAGAGGAATATTATTTACATCTTCGTGTAACTTTTCACTTGTCATTTTGATTTCTAGAAACCACGCTGTCCCTATTGAAGGAAATTTAACTTTAATACAATTGAATTATAATGACAGTCATACCATCACGGAAGATTCATCAAGAATGAACTTATCACTTAGTATTGCCGTCTAACATCATAATATAAGGACAATAGTCAAACATGTGCTTAATTTACCTACATCATTTCTTAAACTTTTATTAACTTATTGGGACAAAAGGGCCGTCTTATCATCAATGAGATAGGTACCCTAAACTTTTTATTTTCATGGGTAAAGGTAAAAAGCCAGATAATTTATTAATTTTAGATAAACTTTTTTAAGATGGCGACTCCTGTTTTTTATCAAAAATACTTGTATTGTTAAATTTACTATCCAAAGAACAGGGAAAAAATGAAGAGCATTTTCAAACTATTTTCACTCACCCCGAGTCACAATAAGCAATAAAATTTCCAAAATCTCTGTAGACGTCTGAAGCCGCTGTGGAACCAACAAATAAGTTCAAGAAATTTTGGAGAAAGATGAATTTAGGTATTGCCAACGTAAGAAAAAATATCTGCCGAATTTGCAATTTTCCACTTGCGTTGATGTGGGATACTTTTTAAATAATTATAAATAAGATTTAATAACAATATTATTTTAATAGCTATATTATACCTATTATTGAAGTATATGTAACATTTTAAATATAAATATAATAGGTAGTCTCTAACACTTTGTGACAAAATGGCGTCCAATAATTTGCAAACATTTTACATATACGATTAATCATTAATATATTTTAAGTGATATCAAATGATAGTTCAAGACAATAATAAAACAAAGATTTAATGTTCATGGGGTTATGGTAAAAATACGATACAATGTATTATTATATGGAAGAACATTTCAAGATGGCGCCACCTTCACTCTGAACTTGTCAAATTTACTTTTGTAAAATTTGTAATTATTAGGCATCTGCTAAGAGTAAAACTGCAATCCAAAGAACATGAAAAAAATATAGAGTAGTGAAATATTTTCAAAATCGCCAAAGACGCACTTAATGAAAAAATCGATTAAAGTAGATTGCCAACCTAGAAAAAAATGCAATTTTGCATTTGTACTAATACTACTATTTAATTGGTTATTAGCAGAAATATAGTAATTGCCGACATAATTTTATTAGGTAACACATATTATTATTATTAAGTTACATATTAATTTCATCAACTATACAGCTTTATAGTTGTCTCCATTTGTTTAAGACAGATAAGAAACTCAAAGCTGACGACCGAGCGAATATACATAGGGAGGCCGGGGCATGCTGCACTTTTCTAGACCACCTACATTAAATAAAACATATAATGTATCACTTAATAGATAAAACATAATTAGGATGATTGAATTAGTAGTCGGACAGTTTTAAAAATAATGAACTTTCATGTTTTATTTAAAATCTATTTTGGAGATGTCGAGATCAAATTCAAACTAAACTAAAGCTTATAGATTTCTTTTTAATATATCACAATATATAATTCCACACTTTAATTTTGTATTATTTTACGGATTTCGGATTTGTCTAAAACTCAGAAGAAATTTGCTGAGTGAGAAACTTTTATTAAAAGTTAATATTAACAATCCTCCACTTTAAAAAAAATATATCAACACTCAATCTACAAAATAAATATTAGATTATAAAAAACTCTCCACCGCCCTTCTTCATTCCGTGAATGCTCTCATTTAGTCTCAAACTTCAATAACTTCAATTATTTTTCTCTGTTTACCGATCTGATGTACCACAATAAAGCGAATATTTGTGGATGGGTATAAACTCTAAATATAACACTCGGATAATTTACAGATTCCGAGCTAGTATACATAGATGCTTCCAAGTCTTCTATTGGAACAGGATGTGCATATTACATATACCTTCCAAAAATATTGAGACCAAAATAAAACTTATGCAACAGTGCCGAAGCGACAGCGACAGCCATCTATGGAGACCTCAAATTTACACATACCTCATGATTTCCGAAAACTGTTAACCTCTCTGATTAATTATCAGTTCTACAGGCGTTACAAAACATCCCTATTTTTAGAACTAATGATAATCCCCTTATTATACGCATTAAGAACTTAGTTCAAAATGTATTTGACGAAGGAAAAGAGGTATATTTTGTATGGGTAAAGTTACACAAAGTTACACAAGGATTGAAGAACAACGAATATGTTGATTATCTAGCCAAGAACAGCATAGATGTAGGAATCACTTCCAATTATAAATTGTTTCTCGGATGCAACGAATGTACTTAGATCTAAATTAAGAAATCATTGGAATTATATGTGGAAAGAATCAATTTATTAAACCAACTAGATATTCATTAATTCACTCTGAACTGCCTCAGGACTATTAGCACAAGAAATATAAGTGTTCAAGAAAATATGTAACAATTTGGTCATGTATGCTACCCTGCGCATTTGTTTAAAATAACAATTTATAATTATGATATTTGTGAATATTGTAACATTACAGGCGACGTAGATCATATATTTTTTTTGAATGTTAAAAGCACACAGAAACATCTAATAGAAATATAATAATATAATAGAAAATGGCAAAATCTCGACACCTTTTAATGTACTTCATCTGTTATCCTTAAATAAAAACAATATTTTTGAGTATCTAATTGGGTTTTTGGAAGAGACGAAAATTAAGTTATAGGTCAGTAGGTCAGCTTTATTCCTTATGTTATACATCCTCATGTTATATATACCTTCCTAACCGTGGTCTTGTGTTGTGCGTCAGAAAAATGTCCTGATAGACCCCTGGAGAAGTTTGTGACCCGTGTACATCCTTTGTTTTGTGGCGGACATACATGTCATGGTTCTCATTGGTTAGGTTAGTATTTTAGTTATTAATTTTTATTAATTAAACTGTAGCTGGCTGCATGGCTCTGAGCCTTTATGCCAAGAAAAGAAAATTTTGTCCAATCATTGCAGTGCGGAAATTCTATTAACTCTTTACTATGCCAATTTTCATTCCAGATTAAAATGTGGCATAATTAGTTGATAAAATAGTTCTCAAGTAGTAAGTAGGATTCTTATATTACAGAAATAGGAAATGCCCATAATTGCGGGATTAAAAAGTTTAGAGACTTGCAGAAACGCTTTCAATAATCATTTTCAAAAAAGTTTATGTCACGGGTATGAAACGCGGCATAAAGATGAAATGCATACTGGTTCATTTCGAACAGTAATGATCATAATAGTTTTATACGATGGCTAGAAATTTTTTTAAAGATTACAAGTAAACTAGATAAAAAAGTCTATAACTGGAAATTATTTTCGAACATACATGGCGAGCCAAGACGAAATTACAGGACCAAGTGTCTTTTTTTTAAACGGAATGCTATGTATATCAGTAAATTTTCCTATATTAGCATTGAATATCTTCCAACCACTTGGATGTAATGTAATTTTTGTTGAAATAAGGCAATCTGCAGAATATTAAAAAAATCACCATAGTCACAATTATGGGTTTTAAGAAAAACTTATGTGAATACCAGTTACGAGACATCTAATTAATGTTTCTGAATCATTTGTGAACTTGTTAAATTGAATTATCTCAATTTTCTCAAATGGAACGCCCTGTATATTTTCAACGATGTGATGTAGAAATGAAAAACGAACTTTTTTTGTAAGTATTTCCCTGTGGCTAATTGCAACCATTTTCGTTTTATAAATAAATAAGTGTCAAATTCAAGAATAAACTTAAAAAAAGAGGTTCCTCAAACAATTTATTAGAAAAATTTATAATAAGTGTTCGACGTGTTGCCCATTTTGATTGACACATGTCTTTATGCAATTTTGAAATGAGGCCATTTAGTGGGACCATTTCTTCCAATGAAATGAGTAATTAGTATTTAACAGGTATTCGTATTATTATTATTATTATTATTATTATTATTAATATCTGAAGCAATATTCCATGCGAGGAAAAACCTCAGTTCAATTATCTCCAGTTTTCATACCATTGGAGCAGCCACTTCTACAACTGGTTCCTACCAACTTATACCAACATAAAAAAGTTTAATACCAAAATCGTCGATAACCTTCATTGGAAAAAGTAAAAATTAAAAAAAGGAAGCGGCAAGCTACTCCTGAAGAAAGCGTTGAGACTTCTGTGTGAAATTTAGTTTTGTGAAAATTAATTGAAGAGAAAAACATATCTTTGCATTTTATGTAACAAATATCTTCATTATAAAACTGGCTTTCTTTAACTTTTTATTGCAGTGTACTTACCTAAATGTAATAATATACTGTACCTACCAAAAATTATTATAAAGTTTGAACCAAAATGAAAGCTTTTATTTATTATCAAGTCCTAAAAAAAAAAAAATCTGTCATGAAAATCGTTCCTATCCCTAAAGTCTATAGTGGAATTCAGAATTTCTTAAAAGACTTTTCCTAACCTTCAACGATGAATTAATTTTGAATTATTTTTAATTTAAAAAATCAAAACTCTGCAAAATTCAACTTGAGCAAACAATTAAAATTTTTTTCTTGACAGACATAGTGTAAACTTTTCCTAAATCTAAATCTAGAAAAGAATAATTAAAAAAATTAGCCTTATTTCTAACAGTTTAATTCTGCGCTTGATTTGAATTTCCCGCTGTGGTTGCATAACACTTGTGAGCGTGTACATGCGCATTGCAAATTATTAGTATTGGAATATAGACGCGAGTTCCATTATACTGCTCATGTGCAGTCGTTCAAAAAAAATAAGGGAATGCGTTATTAACCGATAAAATTTTACGTTATTTGCGTACACTTAATAACGTTTAATGTTTTACAGGATTGCCAAGTAGAGAACATTCGCATCTATTTATATACTTATATTTAAAACATATAACTCCCAACCCTATATTAAATTACATGGTGTATACATTACCTGACTTTCATATTTGTTTGCTATTATAAGTATGTATATACTTTAAAAGAAACATTTGTAGTTCTCCAATCCTGACATAATAATAACACAAACTCCAAATAAATTAAAAAATACCTAATCTTTCAAAGGAAACAAAAAGTGAGGTTATAAGTATATACATTTACTTTGTTTCTCTACGTCAGTTAAAGCCAGGAAAGATGGTTTCAAAAACTCAAAACGTGTCAAACCGTTAATACAGGAATCCCTTCGAGGTAATGCGCTTGTTCAGTATAACGTTTTACGTTTAACCTATTAGCAAATTCAAGTGGCCTAACAGCCGTATGCACCGATTTTGTGTTTAAACGCGTTTAAATAATCGCGATTAGAAAGGTTTTATTTCTTATGCACCGTTGCTACAAATTTGTGGATTAGTTAATCCGGTCAGCGATCTGACAACGTCGATAAATCTAGGGAGATTTGTAGTTTTAGCAGAAAAGTTATGTGGTGTTAGTAACAAAAACAATAAAAAGATCAATTTTGTATTTAATTTTTGATAGGTTACGTTTTTAGGGTGGTTTTTAGTATAATCCTGCTTTTTAATAGTAATTAATAATCAATTATTTTTTAAATATGGAACAAAAAAGATCGCCAAATTTTACTGCGGAAGAAAAATATAATGTACTATATTTGATAGCAAACAAATACCTATGCCTCAGTTTTAGAGCATAAAAAGACGAATCGGGCTGCCGTTGTAGACAGAAAGAAGTCGTGAACATGAAAAATACGAATTCAATGCTTCATACTTCATCTAGCAGTGGTGTTTTTCGTTATTGGGAAACCTTAAAAAGGTTTTATGAATACAAATAAAAGTACGTAAGCTAAAAGCAAAAGATACCTAAAAAAGATAAATCATCCATGTGGAAGTAGGTAATCGGCTCTTTCATAGCGACGTCTAGGAAAACTGTAACTAATTATATTTAATATGTCTAGATCGTCATCTATAAAAATTTCATTTTCTATTTCCATCTCTGGATTTTCGAAATTTTAAGTAAACATAGAGTAAACAAAAACTAAATAGTAATAAGTCGGAATTTTGAGGTTATATTTGCGATACGCATGCACGAAAACCAGGATTAAATAATTAAACGCCCAAAATTGTAGGTTTAACTTTACACTGGATTAAGCATGTTACAAGTGACGGTGCATAAGAAAATTTCGAGTTAAACCGAGTTAACCTGTTAATCTCGTTTAAGTATGTACGGTGCATACGGCTGTAAAAGCTCCCTACTATCCAGTTCTAGATCTAGTTATATAACTAGAGTCTAGCGGATGCCGATGGTGTGCTGCAAACGATCTTGTATGCGCGGGCAGTAGGAGGCGTATTGATGCAAGTTAATTGTATTTTAAAACTAATTTTGAGCAGTGGAAAACCGTTGGCAAAATTTTGAAATGGGTCAAAGCTAGTAGACGGTATGCGAAAAGATTAAGGAGAGCATTTGCGCCGTTTTGCGCATGCTCCTTGTACTTACGGATACCATCTCCTTGAGTGATAATGATGCGCGAATAGAAGATCGGCTAGACTCTAGTGTTAGAGGTGTTTCAGAATCTCATGAGCCGCGAAATGCGCAAAAGGCAAAGTTTAATCTGAGTTATAAGTATGTTTTTGAAGACACTGGAGGCTGCCTTGCTGTATACATAAACAAGAGCTCGGGATAAATTGTAATCAATAAATATAATATTTTTAAGAAGTGTAAGTGAGTCAACAGGACGGATTATGTCTCTGTGCATATGAAGGTCACGGCTCATGAGGTTTTAAAACACCTCTAAGTTAAAATACACACGTGTAGTGGTAAATAAAGCTTTAAAAATGCAAAAGTTTTCACATTCCAAAAACAGCACATTACGGAACCAAAATAAAAATCATATGTGTAGCAGAGAAGTATACATCCCCGCCAAACGCTTACGAAACTGTGATTATTTTTCAAGTTTACCAAACGAAATCCTACTCCATATATTGTCATACTTGTCACATGAGGAATTATACACCATTGCCCGTGGTGTATGTAAACGATGGTATATGTTAACATCATCACCTGCCCTTTGGAAGAAAATAACAGCCCGAAATGAGATTCCATCTAATATTTTATGTAAGTGGATAAAAAAATTTCCTTTGCTTAAAGAAGTTAACCTCAAAGATAGATGTGACATTAATATTATTATAGAAAAACTATCAAAATACTGCAAGAATTTACAGTCGTTAAAAATAGAAAATTGCAAAGGAGCTGAGAACTCAAGCCTCGTCAAAAGTACAAATTTATGTCGTTTACTTACCAGATGTAAAAATTTGAACAATCTTGACTTTAGAGGAACTATGATACAGTCTTGTAAATTCTTCAAGTTGTGGTTCGAACATAGGCCTTTAGGCATGAGAAAATATAGTTATTGTGGGCCAGTCAATAAAAAGCAAATGCGGGTTTTGGTGGAATGCATATTCAACAGTGAAATGGACGTTGATAGAATAAATGACATTTGGAGGCGTATAGATTACGACGTGAATAAACCTGTCACTGTAAAATACATTTTGGAGACAGGACAAAGAGTTCAACATAAATGATCTTGATGCCCATATGATTCTATATTTTTTTAATATATTTTATAAACATTTTTAATATATATATATACATATTTTATTTGTTTATTTATTTATTTGTTTATTTACGTTAATAGATCTCGATAATATAATTTACAATAAACAACTGATTTGACGGGCACCTAGATGTGGGAAAATCTGTATGTGCCTTTATAAATATCCTAGTGAGTACCTAGGTATATTAATTTTATATGGAAGTTAATATTATCCACTAAACAAGGAAGAAAAAAATTGAAATCTTTGGAATTGAGCATGTAATACAGGTACGTACTTAGGTATATATTTATGTCACATTTCATCCTGAAAAACTTGTCATAGTTTTTTATAATTAATACTTAAACTTTTTTGTTGAAATTTTTCTTGTTTGTTTTATATCCGTTGGTAATAAGTTGTAAAACTTAGTAGGCAAGTAATCTATAAATCTTAGGTTTATAGTCCTTCGATTATTTGCCTATTTCTATAGTCAGATATTGATGGCTGATATAGTTTTGGAGTTTTTCTGTTTTGCGAATATATATCAACAGACTGACTGCACCTACAGAGTATGTTTATATTACAAATGTCATCATTAAAGAGCATGCTCATGGGGTGTAAATTTATTTTTATTCTAGATTATTTTCATAATGGAATTTTGTATAACAGTTCCTTTTATAATATGTCCCGCCACATGCAATTAATCCATATCTTATTAGAAAATCTACTAAGGATTTGTGTATATAGGTACTAGTGTGAGTAGTTTTATATTTAAGAATTTTTTTTAATTTGCACGTAAACAACTTGACTAGAAAATTAAGAGGTTTATTATCCACATTCAAATATTTAACAACTTACCTAAACGTTGCCCATATGAAAATCGTTTATTACGAATTGGTTCAATCTCTACTTTCTTACGGTATTATTGGCTGGGGTGGGGGAAGCGAATCTCACCTAAAACAATTAAATAATATTCAGAAATGGATAATGAGAATTATATGTGGGAAAAGTATCACTTACCCCAGCGATTTGCTATATGATGAATGCCAGTTACTCGATGCGAAACAATTATTTTATTTAAAAATCTGTCAAATTTATTTTGTATGTTTGTCATATCGTATTGTTTACTTGAAACTAAAACAATTAAATATTATAATTTACAAATATTTCAAATATAAAAACAAAGAACTGTTGTTCATTCGAAAATACCAATTGACCTGTGACATACCGGGACTCTCGGTTTACTGAAACTTCTTCCCCGACTGTACTGCGTTCATAGTTAAGAAACTTGTCTCTATCCAACAACGACGATATTTCTTCTCTCTCTGCGCGGCTATCGGCCATCCTACGATGGTTTACTTATACTACTACTACTATGACTACTACTACTACTACTACTACTACTCCCCTCCATGAGCTGTGAGACCTTGACGTGGTGGAGGGGCTTAAGTAACCTCGATGATCCTAAGAGCAATGCCGGCGGGAGTCGCGAGAAATGACTCCCGGTAGGGCCACCCATGCCGGTAAGGTCTTGGGTGAGCGGTGAAAACTAAGGACAGCTCAACAGAAAGAAAACTGCAATGAATAAAGGTCATGAAAAAGGAAAACAAGTTACAGAACAGGGGGTCGGATCCCCAGTTCCGGTCGGTGTCGTGGGTGTGCGAGTAGGCCCCGCCCGTCCGACAGCAAGCGACTACTCAGCACATTCAGTAGGAGACCAGGCTGATGTGCAGGAAAAAGCGACTGGAATCAAGGGTGTAGGAGATATTTTTGACCCTTTTAAAAGGAGAGATTCCCTTCCGAGATCTCCACCAAGAAGATGTATGTCAGTAGGAGAAATAGACCAAGTTAAGATAGCAGGAGGTGAAGCCGGGGTGGGAACACCAAATGCAAAAAGGAGAAGAGACCTTGAGGACGAAGGAAGCGAAAGAACAGATGATCTCAAAAAGATGCTAAAAAAAGTCACAGAAAATGCCCTGAAGCTAAAAGATCTTATAAAGGCCATACCAAACACTAAGGGCGACATAAAAAAGGCCATTCTAGAATTAAACCAGACGATGGAAGTTCTCAACAGAAAAAACCTAGAGTGGGAACAGGACGTCAGGGATAAGAGAATAGCCCTACAGGTGACTAGGACAGAGGAGAAAAAAAACACTAATACGAGAGAGAAAGAGTGTTTGGTGAGCATAGGGGTACAGACAGATATTGGAGTAAGGGAAGTTCCAAATATGGAAAAAAAGAAGAGTATGGTGAGCTTTGGAGTTCAGGTAGACATTAGAGATATAAAAGGAGAAATGGCAGAAAGGGAAAATAAAGCCAAACAGGAAATCAGAGAAGTTATCACAAAAAGCAAGAGCTTCGACGAGTTCGCGAAAGTACTGGACAAGGAATGGCCTGAAGGGACATACTCAGTCATAAAACAAGAAACGGGAAATATTTCAAAAGTAAAGACATCCTGCGATATCGTGGCGATAATTGACCCTGAAGAACAATGCGATAAAGGCCTTAGCAAACAAATGAATGAAAATTACCCAGAAGCAATCGATCTGATAAAAGACGGAGACGCTGTAGGACAAATCGAATACTTGGTAAAAACAACCAGAACCTCTTCCAGTAGAAAACAGGATGAACAGGAAACGAGCCAATTTGTATACGTCATACCCTATAACATCGATAAAACCGGAATAAACGATATGCAGGAGGTATATAACCTATCGGTAAGATGCAGGGATCTAATGAAAGATCATAACAGGGAAAATATAGCGTTCATAACGGCAGAGGGCTTAAATAGAATTTATCTGAGGAAGATACTGGAATTTGTTTTTAAAGAAGCAGAAATGCAGGTTAAATTATTGATACCCGGAGATAGGAAAGAAACGGAGAAGAAAATTGCGGCAAGATCGGCAAATAAAACTAAAATCCAAACTGAGCAGTCGGTGCTTGTGAGGAAAGGAGAACAATCCTACGCCGATCTCCTGAAAACAGTAAAGCAGTCGGTAGACCCTGAAAAAATAGGGGTTAAAATAAAATCAATAAAAAAGACGGAAAAAGGTGATCTACTATTAAGTGTAGCAGGAGGAGAAGATAAGGCAAGTTGTTTAAAAACAGAAATACAGACTCAGCTAAAAGATGTGGATGTGTCCACAAGAAAATCGGAGGCGACATTACATATCAGCGATGTGGATCCTACCGTCACGGAGGAAGAAATTAGAGATTCCTTAAATGCACACCTCGACATAGACAAGAATCTGATTAAGATAACATCTCTCAGACCCAGTAGAAATGAAAATCGCATGGCCACAGTAATACTTCCAAGAGAGGCTGCAAAGGAGCTAAGCCGCAAAGGAAGAATCAAGATTGGATGGGTCTTCTCCAGGGTGCGAGAAAGGGTCTCCATAACTCGATGCTTCCGATGCTTGGAATTTGGGCATACTCAGCAAGGGTGTACTGGGGTTGACCGCTCTGGAGAGTGTATGAACTGTAGAAAAACTGGTCACAAGGCGAAAGAGTGCAAAAACGCTTCATACTGTACTAAATGCCAGAAAGGAGAACACAGGACGGATTCAACTAGATGTCCTCACTATAAGAGACTAGTGGAGGACGCTTCTAAACAAAAGGGAAGAAAAAACTAAAAGAGTAAATTAGGGAAGAGTACTTGCACAAAATGAAGGTATTGCAAATAAACTCAGATAGGTCTCGGGCATCTCATGACATGGCCTACGCCTTTGCAATGAGGGAGGAGATCGATATTATTATAGCCTCGGAACCAAATAAAAAACTAGTTCAGGAATCTAGATGGATTACAGACAGCAGGTTAGACGTAGCGGTTTATGTCCGAAACAAACATCTGGAAATAGGCAATATCAAACGGGAAGCAGGTTACGTATGCATAAAAATTAAGGATTATAACGTGTATTGTGGGTACAGCTCGCCAAATATACCATTGGACGACTTCAAACAATACATGGACGTATTGATGGAAGATGTAATGGGGAACTCTGGGAAATCCATAATATTAGGCGATTTGAATGTGAAATCCACAGAGTGGGGATCACCAACCACAGATAATAGAGGCGCATATATGACAGAGTGGATATCGACTTTAGATCTAGTAGTCCACAATAATGGAGATACCCCAACTTTTGAGAGGGGGAATAGTACATCGTTTATTGATGTTACACTGTCTACTCAAGCAATAGCGAGTGCCATACAGAATTGGAAAGTCCTAATGGAAGAATCTATGAGCCCACACAGATTCATATACTTTGAAGTTAGAGATGGCGCAAAAAAGATAAGACAGGGAGAGCGAAAGAAAATGTATATGGATAAAACCAAATTCAGAATAAAAATGCAGGAAAAAATTGAGAGTTTAAACGGAGCCGAAATTTCAGTGGAAAGCTGTATCCAAAATATAAAAGGAGCGTACGTAGAGAGTAAACCACGTAGAAACAGAAATGGAATAAGAAAGGTACCATACTGGTGGAGTGAAGAAATAGAAAGAAAACGTGATGAATGCATATCCGCCAGAAGAATTTTAGTTAGAGGAGGTAGAAGACGACAGACAATCGAGGAAAGAAACGTGGCAAATGAGCAGTATAAGACCAAAAAAAAGGAGTTAGCTAAATTAATTATGGCCTCCAAAAAGATACTATGGCAAGAGGTATGTAGGGAGCTGGATACAGATGTTTTCGGTGAAGGATATAAAATTGTCACAAGATATATGCATACGGAACAAACCTTAGGATTAACGGACGAAATGAAGCAGGAGATCGTTGCAGTACTCTTCCCCAGACGCGACGAAACGTGGATAAGAGAGAACCCAGTAGAGGAGGTAACGGAATTCACAAAGGAAGAGCTGGAAAAAGCAGGAGAGAGTATGAAGAGCGGCAAGGCACCCGGAATAGATGGCATCCCACCAGAAATTGTAAAAGAACTGATTAAAGTGGCCCCTGATTTTCTTCTGAAAATGCTGAACAGCTTACTCAGGAAACAAGAGTTCCCCAGACAGTGGAAAATGGCAAAAGTGATCCTGCTACTGAAGGATGGGAAATCAAGGGAATCTCCTAAGTCGTACAGGCCTATTTGTTTGCTGGACACATTAGGTAAATTGTACGAACTGATGATAAGGGAAAGATTGGAGAACGAACTCCAAAGGGGAGAAGGATTGTCCGAAGTGCAGTTCGGCTTTCGGAAAGGAAGATCGACAGTACACGCGGTGAAAACAGTCCTGGAAATAGCCGAAGAAACAAGGGATAAGTGGTGCGCATTAATAACGCTGGACGTTCAAAATGCCTTCAATACGGCCTCGTGGAGTATTATTATTAGGGAACTACGACGAAGAGACATACCAAAGTACCTGGTAAATATTATAGGGAACTATTTTGAAGAACGGCAGATAAAAATAGCCAAAACAGGAATTCCAGTAACGGCGGGAGTTCCGCAAGGTTCGGTGTTGGGACCCACATTGTGGAACATCCTGTATGATGGGGTTTTTAGAATAGAGCTGACCGAAAACACGAAGGCGATAGGTTTTGCGGACGATTTAGCTCTAGTAGTGACGGCGAAAGATCAAAATACGCTAGAATTCAGGGCCAACGAATCTGTGAGAAGGATAGTGGTGTGGATGGAAAGACACCGACTGGAGTTAGCTCCAAATAAAACGGAAGCCGTCATACTGAGAGGACCACGGAGCAAAAGAAAACAGGTGTCCTTCGTATTAAAGGGAGTTGAAGTGAGACCATCAAAATCGGTGAAATATTTGGGAATTACACTAGACAACGAGGGAACCTTCGGGGAGCATATCAAGAGAGTGGTGAAGAAGGCAGAAGGAAAAGCGGCCATTTTATCCCGCTTGATGCCAAATGTAGGAGGACCCAGTAGCCGAAGAAGGGAGGTACTGAATGGAGTTATTCAGTCAATAGTGCTGTACGGAGCCCCAGTGTGGCAACGAGCCCTACAGAGAAAGCGATACAGGAATATGGTGGACGGAGTACAAAGAAAGTCCTTACTGAGAGTGGCTAGTGCATATCGCACAGTCTCTGCGGCGGCAGTACAAGTGGTGACAGCCACGCCACCACTTTCACTATTAGTTGGGGAACGAAAATACGTGTACGAGATGGGGGAAGGGCATCGACCAGAAATACGAGAAGCTGCGAGAGAAAGGACAATGCTGACATGGCAGGCCTTATGGGATGAAAACACTGAAACGGCGCAGTGGACAAAGAGATTAATACCCGTGCTTGATGAATGGGTCAAGTGTAAACACAGAAAAACGGAATATTACTTGACACAAGCGCTGACAGGGCATGGTCCTTTCAAGAGCTACAGAACAAGGATAGGGAGAATAGAGGATGAGAGGTGTCTACATTGTGGAGCGGAGGACACAGTTGAACATACACTATTTGAATGCGAAAGGTGGGGGAGATATAGGCAGGAGGCGTACGAGGAACTGGGCGTAGAAATTAGACCTGAGACTATGATCAGAGAGATGACGGAGAGCAAAAGAAAATGGGAAACAATCCATGAAATGATAAAGAGAATTTTAAATATTAAAGAGCAAGAAGAGAGACGGTGAAACAAAGGAATCTAGAGGAAGACAAACGGCCATTTTGAAGGTATGCTTTTTAAAAGCGGTTCCAAAATGGACTCGTGTGAGGTAGGAGTTTTTAGTGGGTGGAAATCCCACACACCGCAAAGAGCGGCGTCTTTAAAAGATTTTCTCCTGCCGAAAAAAAAAAAAAAAAAAAACTACTACTACTACTACTACTACTACTACTACTACTCCCCTCCATGAGGGGAGGAAAGGGAGGAGGCTTGTGAGGAAAGGAGAACAATCCTACGCCGATCTCCTGAAAACAGTAAAGCAGTCGGTAGACCCTGAAAAAATAGGGGTTAAAATAAAATCAATAAAAAAGACGGAAAAAGGTGATCTACTATTAAGTGTAGCAGGAGGAGAAGATAAGGCAAGTTGTTTAAAAACAGAAATACAGACTCAGCTAAAAGATGTGGATGTGTCCACAAAAAAATCGGAGGCGACATTACATATCAGCGATGTGGATCCTACCGTCACGGAGGAAGAAATTAGAGATTCCTTAAATGCACACCTCGACATAGACAAGAATCTGATTAAGATAACATCTCTCAGACCCAGTAGAAATGAAAATCGCATGGCCACAGTAATACTTCCAAGAGAGGCTGCAAAGGAGCTAAGCCGCAAAGGAAGAATCAAGATTGGATGGGTCTTCTCCAGGGTGCGAGAAAGGGTCTCCATAACTCGATGCTTCCGATGCTTGGAATTTGGGCATACTCAGCAAGGGTGTACTGGGGTTGACCGCTCTGGAGAGTGTATGAACTGTAGAAAAACTGGTCACAAGGCGAAAGAGTGCAAAAACGCTTCATACTGTACTAAATGCCAGAAAGGAGAACACAGGACGGATTCAACTAGATGTCCTCACTATAAGAGACTAGTGGAGGACGCTTCTAAACAAAAGGGAAGAAAAAACTAAAAGAGTAAATTAGGGAAGAGTACTTGCACAAAATGAAGGTATTGCAAATAAACTCAGATAGGTCTCGGGCATCTCATGACATGGCCTACGCCTTTGCAATGAGGGAGGAGATTGATATTATTATAGCCTCGGAACCAAATAAAAAACTAGTTCAGGAATCTAGATGGATTACAGACAGCAGGTTAGACGTAGCGGTTTATGTCCGAAACAAACATCTGGAAATAGGCAATATCAAACGGGAAGCAGGTTACGTATGCATAAAAATTAAGGATTATAACGTGTATTGTGGGTACAGCTCGCCAAATATACCATTGGACGACTTCAAACAATACATGGACGTATTGATGGAAGATGTAATGGGGAACTCTGGGAAATCCATAATATTAGGCGATTTAAATGTGAAATCCACAGAGTGGGGATCACCAACCACAGATAATAGAGGCGCATATATGACAGAGTGGATATCGACTTTAGATCTAGTAGTCCACAATAATGGAGATACCCCAACTTTTGAGAGGGGGAATAGTACATCGTTTATTGATGTTACACTGTCTACTCAAGCAATAGCGAGTGCCATACAGAATTGGAAAGTCCTAATGGAAGAATCTATGAGCCCACACAGATTCATATACTTTGAAGTTAGAGATGGCGCAAAAAAGATAAGACAGGGAGAGCGAAAGAAAATGTATATGGATAAAACCAAATTCAGAATAAAAATGCAGGAAAAAATTGAGAGTTTAAGCGGAGCCGAAATTTCAGTGGAAAGCTGTATCCAAGATATAAAAGGAGCGTACGTAGAGAGTAAACCACGTAGAAACAGAAATGGAATAAGAAAGGTACCATACTGGTGGAGTGAAGAAATAGAAAGAAAACGTGATAAATGCATATCCGCCAGAAGAATTTTAGTTAGAGGAGGTAGAAGAGGACAGACAATCGAGGAAAGAAACGTGGCAAATGAGCAGTATAAGACCAAAAAAAAGGAGTTAGCTAAATTAATTATGGCCTCCAAAAAGATACTATGGCAAGAGGTATGTAGGGAGCTGGATACAGATGTTTTCGGTGAAGGATATAAAATTGTCACAAGATATATGCATACGGAACAAACCTTAGGATTAACGGACGAAATGAAGCAGGAGATCGTTGCAGTACTCTTCCCCAGACGCGACGAAACGTGGATAAGAGAGGACCCAGTAGAGGAGGTAACGGAATTCACAAAGGAAGAGCTGGAAAAAGCAGGAGAGAGTATGAAGAGCGGCAAGGCACCCGGAATAGATGGCATCCCACCAGAAATTGTAAAAGAACTGATTAAAGTGGCCCCTGATTTTCTTCTGAAAATGCTGAACAGCTTACTCAGGAAACAAGAGTTCCCCAGACAGTGGAAAATGGCAAAAGTGATCCTGCTACTGAAGGATGGGAAATCAAGGGAATCTCCTAAGTCGTACAGGCCTATTTGTTTGCTGGACACATTAGGTAAATTGTACGAACTGATGATAAGGGAAAGATTGGAGAACGAACTCCAAAGGGGAGAAGGATTGTCCGAAGTGCAGTTCGGCTTTCGGAAAGGAAGATCGACAGTACACGCGGTGAAAACAGTCCTGGAAATAGCCGAAGAAACAAGGGATAAGTGGTGCGCATTAATAACGCTGGACGTTCAAAATGCCTTCAATACGGCCTCGTGGAGTATTATTATTAGGGAACTGCGACGAAGAGACATACCAAAGTACCTGGTAAATATTATAGGGAACTATTTTGAAGAACGGCAGATAAAAATAGCCAAAACAGAAATTCCAGTAACGGCGGGAGTTCCGCAAGGTTCAGTGTTGGGACCCACATTATGGAACATCCTATATGATGGGGTTTTTAGAATAGAGCTGACCGAAAACACGAAGGCGATAGGTTTTGCGGACGATTTAGCTCTAGTGGTGACGGCGAAAGATCAAAATACGCTAGAATTCAGGGCCAACGAATCTGTGAGAAGGATAGTGGTGTGGATGGAAAGACACCGACTGGAGTTAGCTCCAAATAAAACGGAAGCTGTCATACTGAGAGGATCACGGAGCAAAAGAAAACATGTGTCCTTCATATTAAAGGGAGTTGAAGTGAGACCATCAAAATCGGTGAAATATTTGGGAATTACACTAGACAACGAGGGAACCTTCGGGGAGCATATCAAGAGAGTGGTGAAGAAGGCAGAAGGAAAAGCGGCCATTTTATCCCGCTTGATGCCAAATGTAGGAGGACCCAGTAGCCGAAGAAGGGAGGTACTGAATGGAGTTATTCAGTCAATAGTGCTGTACGGAGCCCCAGTGTGGCAACGAGCCCTACAGAGAAAGCGATACAGGAATATGGTGGACGGAGTACAAAGAAAGTCCTTACTGAGAGTGGCTAGTGCATATCGCACAGTCTCTGCGGCGGCAGTACAAGTGGTGACAGCCACGCCACCACTTTCACTATTAGTTGAGGAACGAAAATACGTGTACGAGATGGGGGAAGGGCATCGACCAGAAATACGAGAAACTGCGAGAGAAAGGACAATGCTGGCATGGCAGGCCTTATGGGATGAAAACACTGAAACGGCGCAGTGGACAAAGAGATTAATACCCGTGCTTGATGAATGGGTCAAGTGTAAACACAGAAAAACGGAATATTACTTGACACAAGCGCTGACAGGGCATGGTCCTTTCAAGAGCTACAGAACAAGGATAGGGAGAATAGAGGATGAGAGGTGTCTACATTGTGGAGCGGAGGACACAGTTGAACATACACTATTTGAATGCGACAGGTGGGGGAGATATAGGCAGGAGGCGTACGAGGAACTGGGCGTAGAAATTAGACCTGAGACTATGATCAGAGAGATGACGGAGAGCAAAAGAAAATGGGAAACAATCCATGAAATGATAAAGAGAATTCTAAAGGTAAAAGAGCAAGAAGAGAGACGTTAAAACAAAGGAATCTAGAGGAAGACAAACGGCCATTTTGAAGGTATGCTTTTTAAAAGCGGTTCCAAAATGGACTCGTGTGAGGTAGGAGTTTTTAGTGGGTGGAAATCCCACACACCGCAAAGAGCGGCGTCTTTAAAAGATTTTCTCCTGCCGAAAAAAAAAAAAAAAAAAAACTCCCCTCCATGAGCTGTGAGACCTTGACGTGGTGGAGGGGCTTAAGTAACCTCGATGATCCTAAGAGCAATGCCGGCGGGAGTCGCGAGAAATGACTCCCGGTAGGGCCACCCATGCCGGTAAGGCCTTGGGTGAGCGGTGAAAACTAAGGACAGCTCAACAGAAAGAAAACTGCAATGGATAAAGGTCATGAAAAAGGAAAACAAGTTACAGAACAGGGGGTCGGATCCCCAGTTCCGGTCGGTGTCGTGGGTGTGCGAGTAGGCCCCGCCCGTCCGACAGCAAGCGACTACTCAGCACATTCAGTAGGAGACCAGGCTGATGTGCAGGAAAAAGCGACTGGAATCAAGGGTGTAGGAGATATTTTTGACCCTTTTAAAAGGAGAGATTCCCTTCCGAGATCTCCACCAAGAAGATGTATGTCAGTAGGAGAAATAGACCAAGTTAAGATAGCAGGAGGTGAAGCCGGGGTGGGAACACCAAATGCAAAAAGGAGAAGAGACGTTGAGGACGAAGGAAGCGAAAGAACAGATGATCTCAAAAAGATGCTAAAAAAAGTCACAGAAAATGCCCTGAAGCTAAAAGATCTTATAAAGGCCATACCAAACACTAAGGGCGACATAAAAAAGGCCATTCTAGAACTAAACCAGACGATGGAAGTTCTCAACAGAAAAAACCTAGAGTGGGAACAGGACATCAGGGATAAGAGAATAGCCCTACAGGTGACTAGGACAGAAGAGAAAAAACCACTAATACGAGAGAGAAAGAGTGTTTGGTGAGCATAGGGGTACAGACAGATATTGGAGTAAGGGAAGTTCCAAATATGGAAAAAAAGAACAGTATGGTGAACTTTGGAGTTCAGGTAGATATTAGAGATATAAAAGGAGAAATGGCAGAAAGGGAAAATAAAGCCAAACAGGAAATCAGAGAAGTTATCACAAAAAGCAAGAGCTTCGACGAGTTCGCGAAAGTACTGGACAAGGAATGGCCTGAAGGGACATACTCAGTCGTAAAACAAGAAACGGGAAATATTTCAAAAGTAAAGACATCCTGCGATATCGTGGCGATAATTGACCCTGAAGAACAATGCGATAAAGGCCTTAGCAAACAAATGAATGAAAATTACCCAGAAGCAATCGATCTGATAAAAGACGGAGACGCTGTAGGACAAATCGAATACTTGGTAAAAACAACCAGAACCTCTTCCAGTAGAAAACAGGATGAACAGGAAACGAGCCAATTTGTATACGTCATACCCTATAACATCGATAAAACCGGAATAAACGATATGCAGGAGGTATATAACCTATCGGTAAGATGCAGGGATCTAATGAAAGATCATAACAGGGAAAATATAGCGTTCATAACGGCAGAGGGCTTAAATAGAATTCATCTGAGGAAGATACTGGAATTTGTTTTTAAAGAAGCAGAAATGCAGGTTAAATTATTGATACCCGGAGATAGGAAAGAAACGGAGAAGAAAATTGCGGCAAGATCGGCAAATAAAACTAAAATCCAAACTGAGCAGTCGGTGCTTGTGAGGAAAGGAGAACAATCCTACGCCGATCTCCTGAAAACAGTAAAGCAGTCGGTAGACCCTGAAAAAATAGGGGTTAAAATAAAATCAATAAAAAAGACGGAAAAAGGTGATCTACTATTAAGTGTAGCAGGAGGAGAAGATAAGGCAAGTTGTTTAAAAACAGAAATACAGACTCAGCTAAAAGATGTGGATGTGTCCACAAGAAAATCGGAGGCGACATTACATATCAGCGATGTGGATCCTACCGTCACGGAGGAAGAAATTAGAGATTCCTTAAATGCACACCTCGACATAGACAAGAATCTGATTAAGATAACATCTCTCAGACCCAGTAGAAATGAAAATCGCATGGCCACAGTAATACTTCCAAGAGAGGCTGCAAAGGAGCTAAGCCGCAAAGGAAGAATCAAGATTGGATGGGTCTTCTCCAGGGTGCGAGAAAGGGTCTCCATAACTCGATGCTTCCGATGCTTGGAATTTGGGCATACTCAGCAAGGGTGTACTGGGGTTGACTGCTCTGGAGAGTGTATGAACTGTAGAAAAACTGGTCACAAGGCGAAAGAGTGCAAAAACGCTTCATACTGTACTAAATGCCAGAAAGGAGAACACAGGACGGATTCAACTAGATGTCCTCACTATAAGAGACTAGTGGAGGACGCTTCTAAACAAAAGGGAAGAAAAAACTAAAAGAGTAAATTAGGGAAGAGTACTTGCACAAAATGAAGGTATTGCAAATAAACTCAGATAGGTCTCGGGCATCTCATGATATGGCCTACGCCTTTGCAATGAGGGAGGAGATCGATATTATTATAGCCTCGGAACCAAATAAAAAACTAGTTCAGGAATCTAGATGGATTACAGACAGCAGGTTAGACGTAGCGGTTTATGTCCGAAACAAACATCTGGAAATAGGCAATATCAAACGGGAAGCAGGTTACGTATGCATAAAAATTAAGGATTATAACGTGTATTGTGGGTACAGCTCGCCAAATATACCATTGGACGACTTCAAACAATACATGGACGTATTGATGGAAGATGTAATGGGGAACTCTGGGAAATCCATAATATTAGGCGATTTGAATGTGAAATCCACAGAGTGGGGATCACCAACCACAGATAATAGAGGCGCATATATGACAGAGTGGATATCGACTTTAGATCTAGTAGTCCACAATAATGGAGATACCCCAACTTTTGAGAGGGGGAATAGTACATCGTTTATTGATGTTACACTGTCTACTCAAGCAATAGCGAGTGCCATACAGAATTGGAAAGTCCTAATGGAAGAATCTATGAGCCCACACAGATTCATATACTTTGAAGTTAGAGATGGCGCAAAAAAGATAAGACAGGGAGAGCGAAAGAAAATGTATATGGATAAAACCAAATTCAGAATAAAAATGCAGGAAAAAATTGAGAGTTTAAACGGAGCCGAAATTTCAGTGGAAAGCTGTATCCAAAATATAAAAGGAGCGTACGTAGAGAGTAAACCACGTAGAAACAGAAATGGAATAAGAAAGGTACCATACTGGTGGAGTGAAGAAATAGAAAGAAAACGTGATGAATGCATATCCGCCAGAAGAATTTTAGTTAGAGGAGGTAGAAGAGGACAGACAATTGAGGAAAGAAACGTGGCAAATGAGCAGTATAAGACCAAAAAAATGGAGTTAGCTAAATTAATTATGGCCTCCAAAAAGATACTATGGCAAGAGGTATGTAGGGAGCTGGATACAGATGTTTTCGGTGAAGGATATAAAATTGTCACAAGATATATGCATACGGAACAAACCTTAGGATTAACGGACGAAATGAAGCAGGAGATCGTTGCAGTACTCTTCCCCAGACGCGACGAAACGTGGATAAGAGAGGACCCAGTAGAGGAGGTAGCGGAATTCACAAAGGAAGAGCTGGAAAAAGCAGGAGAGAGTATGAAGAGCGGCAAGGCACCCGGAATAGATGGCATCCCACCAGAAATTGTAAAAGAACTGATTAAAGTGGCCCCTGATTTTCTTCTGAAAATGCTGAACAGCTTACTCAGGAAACAAGAGTTCCCCAGACAGTGGAAAATGGCAAAAGTGATCCTGCTACTGAAGGATGGGAAATCAAGGGAATCTCCTAAGTCGTACAGGCCTATTTGTTTGCTGGACACATTAGGTAAATTGTACGAACTGATGATAAGGGAAAGATTGGAGAACTCCAAAGGGGAGAAGGATTGTCCGAAGTGCAGTTCGGCTTTCGGAAAGGAAGATCGACGCGGTGAAAACAGTCCTGGAAATAGCCGAAGAAACAAGGGATAAGTGGTGCGCATTAATAACGCTGGACGTTCAAAATGCCTTCAATACGGCCTCGTGGAGTATTATTATTAGGGAACTGCGACGAAGAGACATACCAAAGTACCTGGTAAATATTATAGGGAACTATTTTGAAGAACGGCAGATAAAAATAGCCAAAACAGGAATTCCAGTAACGGCGGGAGTTCCGCAAGGTTCGGTGTTGGGACCCACATTGTGGAACATCCTGTATGATGGGGTTTTTAGAATAGAGCTGACCGAAAACACGAAGGCGATAGGTTTTGCGGACGATTTAGCTCTAGTAGTGACGGCGAAAGATCAAAATACGCTAGAATTCAGGGCCAACGAATCTGTGAGAAGGATAGTGGTGTGGATGGAAAGACACCGACTGGAGTTAGCTCCAAATAAAACGGAAGCCGTCATACTGAGAGGACCACGGAGCAAAAGAAAACAGGTGTCCTTCGTATTAAAGGGAGTTGAAGTGAGACCATCAAAATCGGTGAAATATTTGGGAATTACACTAGACAACGAGGGAACCTTCGGGGAGCATATCAAGAGAGTGGTGAAGAAGGCAGAAGGAAAAGCGGCCATTTTATCCCGCTTGATGCCAAATGTAGGAGGACCCAGTAGCCGAAGAAGGGAGGTACTGAATGGAGTTATTCAGTCAATAGTGCTGTACGGAGCCCCAGTGTGGCAACGAGCCCTACAGAGAAAGCGATACAGGAATATGGTGGACGGAGTACAAAGAAAGTCCTTACTGAGAGTGGCTAGTGCATATCGCACAGTCTCTGCGGCGGCAGTACAAGTGGTGACAGCCACGCCACCACTTTCACTATTAGTTGGGGAACGAAAATACGTGTACGAGATGGGGGAAGGGCATCGACCAGAAATACGAGAAGCTGCGAGAGAAAGGACAATGCTGGCATGGCAGGCCTTATGGGATGAAAACACTGAAACGGCGCAGTGGACAAAGAGATTAATACCCGTGCTTGATGAATGGGTCAAGTGTAAACACAGAAAAACGGAATATTACTTGACACAAGCGCTGACAGGGCATGGTCCTTTTAAGAGCTACAGAACAAGGATAGGGAGAATAGAGGATGAGAGGTGTCTACATTGTGGAGCGGAGGACACAGTTGAACATACACTATTTGAATGCGACAGGTGGGGGAGATATAGGCAGGAGGCGTACGAGGAACTGGGCGTAGAAATTAGACCTGAGACTATGATCAGAGAGATGACGGAGAGCAAAAGAAAATGGGAAACAATCCATGGAATGATAAAGAGAATTTTAAATATTAAAGAGCAAGAAGAGAGACGGTGAAACAAAGGAATCTAGAGGAAGACAAACGGCCATTTTGAAGGTATGCTTTTTAAAAGCGGTTCCAAAATGGACTCGTGTGAGGTAGGAGTTTTTAGTGGGTGGAAATCCCACACACCGCAAAGAGCGGCGTCTTTAAAAGATTTTCTCCTACCGAAAAAAAAAAAAAAAACTACTACTACTACTACTACTACTACTACTACTACTACTACTACTAGTACTACTACTACTACTACTAGTACTATTAAGACGCACTGTCTGCTAAAAACTGCTCTGTATTATTTCTGCCCTTAAAACAATTGTTAGGAAAGGCTGCACATGCAACAGAACACCAAGTGGACGCACATTTTTAATCACAGTTTACTTTACAATTCCACTATTTGTTTTCTTTAGAACCAGTTGTGACTTTTTGTCATCATTTGTGATTTTATTTGGTTATTCTCTATCAGATATCCAAATTTTCTGGGAAAGGGTAAATTGGGAAGGAGATCGGAAAATCGCTTGGACACTAAAATTTTATGTGCTTTGTTAACTGCTTCTCAAGTCGAGAAAATTTGTTATAAATCAGGATTTTGTGTTAGGTAAGGGTCTAAACCACTTTTTGTGGATAATTTTTACAATTAAAAGTATTTCGCAGTGAGCAGAGTTTTAACCTACTTCGCTAGGTTCTTCAGTTGCTAGCTAAGCTAAGTACACTAAACCACTGGACTACCGTCCCCTGTAATGCTCGTTTTAAATGCAGTTATAGGAAGTGTCTTGTGTAGGACCCGGACGTAGCTAACGTAAGTCTAATAACCTTAAGGAAAAATAAATACTGCCTTAGCAAATCTAAATATTTAAATTCACTACAGATGGCCGTAGTGAATTTAAATCCCTAATCCATAAGTCCTATGTGAATCTGTATGGATAGATTCACATAGGACTTACGAGCATCTTAAATTACACGATCATCAATTGCATCCCAGTTATTTCCAAAATTAATCAAAATATATAGTTGGCGTGTTCATTTTAAGGCAACAATAACTGCTCATTTATCCTCTTCGGAAAAGATAACTGACAGGTCACACAATACACCGACTGCCAATAACGTTTTTACAATATTTTCTTCATATTTTTCACTTTTTCGTGAGTATCCTAAGATATCCTTTGTTGTCATCTACCCACACAATTTTTGTAGGTTTTCTATTTTGCAAAAATTAAACATACCTTGCGCAAATATTATTGTGTTCCCTTCTTCATGATTGCAAGTTCACATTATTGGGCAACGTAGGTATGTCATTATTTACACCAATATTCTAAAATGTATTTTAGATTATTCGCTTTATATTTGTTACTATTTATAAAGTAATTCCACTTTAGAATAAGAATTGTGTCTGTTATGGCAAATTCCTATAATTCTGATGGGTTTTTAAGCCATACCATACATTTTCTTAAATATGAAATTTCGGACAATTTTTATTTTTTAATCTCAAATTTGTATAATTTATTGACGATTTCATACTATATTTGCACCTTCCGATATATACAGTCCTTCTAAGCCAAAATGACGTAACTGAAAATTTTCTAAACAAATTGGACGTACTTCAAAGTTTCCTTTTCTCAGTAATCATTAAACCATTATTTCTGCATCTATATTTTAACAGACTCTATTTTAAAATCACATAGTTGTAACATAACACATAAATGATTGTCTAATTTTCAGACAATTGGTGACATACTGATTAATAGTAATATAATACCTTAATCAAATTAGTTATTAGACTAATGTCTATCCACAATTACACAGACCGAATCCTGCCGCAGCTGTCACGTTGCGCGTTATCATAACAAGACATTATTACGATGGAATTAAAAAATCTGTAACTCGAAAACTGTATGAGATATCGAGTTAATTTTGTTTGCAAAAACTTTCTTGATCTTTAGACCGTATTTCATTCGCATATAATATATAAGAAAATTAAACATTTAATGTAGTTGTCCGCACGTCGAAATTTCAAACACACAAATTTCGTTCCTGTGATTTAGGATTTAATTAGAAAAAACCGTAAATGATTTTGAAACTCTACTAGTACCTACAGACATATGCGCTCATGTCAGTAGTATGTAAAGAAAAAAAATCAGATCAATATCGCATGTAGTTAATTTTCTAGCGAGAGGTATACGTTTAAAAACACGAATTCTTGAAATAACATTCCGCCATCTTTTTTTCTTGTGGAGAAGTTGTGCAATCCTCAACAAAAGTCCAACAAGCCATTTCTGATGCCCATTAGGATCCTCTTTCGATATGCGAGCTCAAAACTTATTTACCTTGTTGGAATGGGTCATTTCAATTTTTAATGCTTTGGACCCCTTACTAATAGCTTGCCACCCAACATCAGAACTATAGATAAGTACATTATCTTTACAAAAACTTTAAAAAAGTGGATATTAAATACCCGCAGGTCAGACACATGCGATATTATAAACCAAAAGATAATTACCTAGAAATATACGAAACAAAATGTAATACATATATATTTTAAAAAAATAATAAAAAATTCCTTACCTCGCTACAAGTAAGATAATTTACTTTATAGTGATTTATTAGTTAATTTATTGTAAAATGCGTTAGAGTAATATAAAATTTAAGTTGTACATCAATTTACTAAACACATAATTAGACAACACAATTACTGTCAATTATTTTCATTTTATGTAACAAATAAGAAATATAAATAAACTTATTATTATTATATTGTTATTATTAATATCAAGAATTTATGAATCAGTTTCTGTATTTTATTTTTGTTAAATAATCAATATGTTCAGACCATTTTAGGTGTTTATCTATAATGATTCCTATGTAGTTATTTTATATTTTTCACTTCTTTGATTTCCTGTCTTGGTGAGTGGGGAGGGGTCGGGGGTGTTTTCCCCCGGGCACGGTCCTTTTCAGTGAGTCCGGATTTCACCCGAATTTCTGAAATCCGAGAGAATTAGTTGAAGATACATGTGCAAATTTTGATTGCGAGCCTTAAAAATTATTTTACTAGTTCATCATCTGTCAACCGTTGAAAGATCTTATGAATAGATGTGTCATTCGTGAATGATTCGATCTTTGGGATTCTATCACCAGAAAAGTATTGAATGATAGAATCTTTTTGCGGCGAACGATTCGGTCAAACGCGGATTTTAACATCGTCCGCTTTCGTCTCGCCTAGGTGAATGATTGGTTCATTTAGAGTATTGACTGAATTAGAATATTGATTGAGAACGACCACCAAAGATCGAACCAACTAGCCTAACAACCGAATCGAATAACGTCTGCGTTTGTTGAACTGGTTGCCGACGTTATCATTTCATTTTCATTTTAGTACATAATAGAAAAGTAATGTTATGAATTACACCCCCTTGGAACTGGAGATGATACGCTTATGCCTACTAATAGTGACTGGAAAGACTCTAGAAAGAGCCATGGACTTGTCTAGAATGTGGTGGAAGAAGATTCTGGTTCAATCTAGAGGTAATAGAGTATATAAGGCGCGTCCATATAGGACCAATATATGAATATTCGTCCTATATTCGTATATTGGTCTTATATGGATTATATATTGGTGCAACATTGGTGCTACTAGGGTATACTTCCATTTTTTCGTTCCGACGACGACCGACGTCTAGTGTCGTTTCTGTAATATTCTAATTTTAATAACAATAGGTATGGATATATTAAATACCATGTGACCACAAGATTACCTTGTTTGATTTAGCAATAATTTAATTTTAATGAAAATCGAACTAGAAATAACCTTAGTAAAATGCAATAGAATATAATTAGTCAACCGCACTAACACCACGACGCTGCGCGACGTGATTGTGTGGTTGGCTCCGGATCTCGATCCAGGGAGGCAATGCTGTATATTTCAATTATTGAATAAAATTTGTTAAGAAGGCAGTATTTATTCGAGAGATATTTTTTAATATTTTTCACTAAATGCAAATGTGAGCTTTGGCAATTTAAGTAATGTCCGGCGGCTTATTTGAAATATAAAAAACATTTTAAAAAACATAATAAATTAATTAAATTGCGAAAATTGACATTTGTTTTTGGTACAAAGAATTTAAAAATACATTTAGGATAAAAATACTTTATAGGCATTTGCTAAGTACATATTACACTTTTTTAATAAGATTGCGAAAAAATGAATGTTTAAATCAAATACGTAATTTTAAAAAAGATAAATACATAAGTGAGGACGTCCCTGTTTTTGCTGCCACCTGTCCTGGTAGGTGTATAACTGTATAATATCAATATGTTGGTAGGAAAATGTTAACATTCTTTTTCAGCATAACTATAAAAGCAAATTTCCGGGTAAAATTTTGATATTCATTAAAATATTTAAATGGGGGAGTGCCACTCAATTCTTGTTTTTGTTCAATAATATAAAATTAAAACAAATACTTAAGTATAGAATGATGTGTTTCAGGATACTGAATAAAATATAAAAGTTGTAATTTTTGTAAATAATAATTACGTCACATTTATGAGACGTCCATCTGGCAATAGGGTAAACTTTCCTCAAATTTCCTAAAAAAATTCTTTGTGGTATTTTATATCTCACATGAATACCCATAATGTTTTTTTATATATAAATGACTTTTCTACGAACAAATAAGAAAAAAAAACAAAAGGCAGCAGGAGGTTTTGAACCCAGGACCCCGCGCATGAAAGACTTTACCCCTTAAATTATTTTTATTTTGTTTAACTATTAACATTTGATCTTAAGCTTAGGTATGATAGAGTACATTGTTTATTCGTAACATATTTAATTTATTGTAAAATAAAAACAAACACATTACGCGCCCGGAGGTAGGCTAATGACCTTCAGCAAGACCTTATAAGAAGATCGAAGCAACCAGACATTTTTTGCAATCTATGTCTATTAATAATTTTTGTTACTTTTCCTTAGAAAATTTAAATAAATACTCCTTCTAATCATACAGGGAAGCGCATGAAAGACTAATGCTACATCAGACCCTCCACCTGTTTGTGTTGCGTAATTATCTGCTTACACTATTTTAACTTTGAATGTTATCCGCATCATATAAATTATTGTAACAGGTTATCTCACGTAATAATTCTACCAAATAAATCTCTCGACTCTTCGTCTCTTCCCACTTCTCACTGCGGTTGAAAGAGAAGACGCGCATCGTTCTCTCTTCAGTAGCGAATAAAATGTAAAGTTATTTTTCCTACAATTGGTGTTGCCGGGGATAAATTAAACCATAATCCTTGAAACTACGCAGGGGAATTACTAAGGGTATTCCTCTTAAGCAGACTTTGAGTCATTATAAACGTAAGAAAACATCCAGAATATTCAGAAAAATTAAAGTGTTTGTGAGTACAACAGCAAGCATATAGAATTCCAATTTCTATCATTAGATAATAATAAACTTTATGTATTTTAATATGGTATTCGTTGTGAAATAATGAGAGTCACAGATCTCAATCAGTTATATACTTTGCATTTAATTATAATAAAACACTGATACTACATTAGAACAGAATATTTTTTTAAATGAAAAATTAGTTTCTATGATGTTAAGTAGAAATCTGAAGAGTAATTCCAATACCGAAAATGAGCTTATCATTGCAAAAAATTAATTTTTAATTAAACATTTTTAAAAAAATCTAAAAAACGGCCAAGGGAATAATTTTAAGGTTTACGTGAATTGTTCCAGGACAGATAAAGCTACCATTTTCTGTAGGAATTGAGAGAGTGCATGCATATTTAAAGGTTCTAGCCTACTGCGTTGGGATAGTTTTATGATTAAAATTATTTCGCGGTGATCAGGGATTGAACCTGATTCGCTATGTATACGCCAGGTCACAAGCTAGACGCATTTAAGCACTTTAAAATATTTACCAAAGTATTTTACTATTGTTTTTTTTGGATAATGATTCTGACCGAAAATGTGGAGAAAACCCCGTGTCAATAACGTAATTAAATGTAAAACAAAAGTTGAACCAGGTTTTATAACTTTTGTCTTCATAAAATAATATAGTTACAAAATCACAGCGTATGTACTTTCCATAAAATGTGATTATTGCTCCTTTTTTTTACTAAATTCCGTATTTATGCACTCCTTGAGTTTTTAAACAATTATGTCAAATAAAATTTTCAAGAAGGTAAATAAAGACTGTTTAATAAAAATTTTACATTTATTTCATTTTTGAACATCCTCTATGTTTTATCACAAATCTGACCTCTCTGCTTATGGCTTCACAGGATAAGCAAACATTTTCATAAGGAATAACATTTTCTCGAAAAACCAGTAATAAGCAAGTTTATAAGAGTGCGGTACCCATCCGGCGACACACTGTATTTACAAGATGACAAATCACCTAGAGCCAACCCTGATTGACAAATAAACTCGGCCATTGACATCGGGCTGACTCAGGCGATCCTGGAAATGAGACTTTTATTACGTCACTGCGCACCTGCGCAGAAATTCATACGTTATATGTTAAAATAAAATACTAATAGACGATAAACTAAAATTTTTCTACTGTATTTATAAATTACAATCTTTAAGATGTTCACCAGAAGCATTAGAATATCATCATAGAGCTATTTAATTTCTAAACTAAATATGCCCGATACAGTCCTGATATTATGGGAGGTGTTGCGGCAATGAGGGTTTTCCTGTTGACTAGAAGTTTCCTTAAGTAGCTTTAGACTCTATAGCTATTCCTTTTTATACCATTGATTATGACAAAGATAACCAAAAGCCCCGAAATACGCAACCAATAAAATTTTTGTAAGTGTAATCAACCATAGGTACTTATAGATTTATAAAATAGAAATAAATGCTTTCATCTACATATTGCATACAACTTTAGGTCAAAGTGTTAAATCCAAATTGTTGCAAATTTAATATTGTAACATTTATTTTACTTAATTTATCATGACGGAACCTTTGCTACTTCCTCCAAAAACTATTTACAGTGTGATGAGCTCTTTCAATAACAATTGACAGTGTGATGACATTTGTGTGTCGTGGCTGTCATTATAATTTAATTTTATTAAATTTAAATTAGTTTCATTAGGGCAGATTAGGGACAGTGAGAAATCAAAATGGCAAGTGCAAAGTTACACGAAGATATAAATAACATTCCGCTAGCTGACGATGACCCCCAAGGTAAGTTTTTCTTTTAATAAAATATGTCTGTGATGGTGCATATTAATAATTTTAGTGATCATAAATGATGAGCCAGAGCCCAACTCTATGTCGGAAGGTAATTCTTCTAGTATGATACACGGTAGAAGCATGGATTCTATACAGTCTACCTTTACCAACGGAAGCTCCAGTCCGCAACATAATAGTTTAGAACCCGATACTAGTCCAGATGAACAGGAGGAAAAAGCTCGTCTCATATCGCAAGTTCTTGAACTACAAAATACTTTAGACGATCTGTCTCAGAGAGTAGACAGCGTAAAGGAAGAGAATCTAAAGTTACGATCTGAAAACCAGGTGCTTGGCCAGTATATAGAGAATTTGATGTCGGCATCGAGCGTTTTCCAGTCAACTTCACCAAAGACTAAGAAGAAGTAATAACTTTTTTAATTTGTGAGTTTAATGCTGTTCTATTTATTTATTTGTTTCTTGAATGATCTTATGACGTGCACCAGCGTTTGTTTCACAAGTATGCACTCACAATAAGTTACGCCTGTGATTTTTTTAGTTAAATGTTTACGAGTTTTCGTTCTTGTAAGTTATGACCAATTATTTTAAGCTACCTATGGATATAGATATATTAATGTTAATAATTAATAATAAAATATAAATTATTATTATATGTAGATAATAAATATGCTTAAACCTTGCCATAAATAAAATGCAATTTCAAAAGAATCGCGTAGAGTTTCTGTTGTGTTTATTAGTATTTAAATTGGTAGCGTCAAGTGAAATTCATATCTTCGTTAGTAATGCAGACTTAATTTAAAAGTAAAAAAATACTTTGAAGAATAGAGCATATTTTCAGAAGAGACTCGTGTGCAAAGTTTGTTTTTGGAACATATATTTTATTGAGCTCCGTTTTAGGGCCCTGCACACCGCTTATGGAATTCTGGGATCCGTTGAATTATTTGTCAACAGAAATCAAGCTAGAGGAGATCATAACCTTTTCAGATGGAATTTTTTTTTAAACACTCCTGAGGAATTTGTCTATAAGGCATACCAGCCCCAGATATGATTTCATTTTCATATTGTAGAGTTAATACGGGACATTAACTACAGAAGAGCGATTGACGGCTCACAATTAATAATAAACTAATGGAATCCTTATCTTCACTGCGGGAATCGAAAGAACATATGCACTAAATGCATATATGGCCTAAACTGCACAAATTAAAAGTATAGAAAGCTAATTGAGAGGCAGAAAATGAGGACGATTTTTTTGGAAACAGCAATCAATGACTTAAATTCATGCAAATCGAAGGTAATTCATAACTATGTAAAATTGATTGTAATTACATACAAAGGTGTAGGAAATGGGGTGAAAAAGCCCATTCACTGGAAAATAGCGATCAATGGTTAATAATTCATGCAAATTCAATGGAACTGTTCACAATGTTTATGGGTTTTTAGCAAAATCTCCTTAACATGTCAAACATTTTTATTCCCGGTGACGATGTAGGCCATCTGTGGCCTGCTCTTATGCATTGAAAAAAGGGAGGCGCCGGTAATAACTTTGACTACCTAGAGTACATCACTTGGTGGTTATATATTAGACTTATTTATTTATTTAATATAATCGTGTTAGTGCAAGAGGAAAATTTTACATTCGTCGGACACTTCAATAGTTAAAAAATAAAACATGCAAAGTTGACACTAATACTAAATATGCTAAAGACATTCTAGAGAGAGAGAGAATAATATTTATTGGATGGAATATTCCAAAAAGCCAGTGACCGAAGTCTTTCAGCCTGTTTTACAAACTTATTTTTTTATACCGGGTGTAACAGGATCATGGTATACCCCCTTTTCTCCTTTAGTTTTGAAGATGATTGATTGAAATTTAGGATAAACTACATACATAATAAGCGGCACTTTTTGACATACAATTGATTTTTTTTCGCCAGAAGTGACACTAACTTTTGATTTTTAAATGGAACACCCTATATATTATTGTATTTTTGAATTTTGCATAATTTTCTGAATCCAACGATGCCAAATAAGTGACATTTCAAACATCCATTTGTTTTATAGTATAATTTTTAGTTTTCCATTTAAGTGTGCCATGACGATTCCAATTTATTCTAAATGACCCGTGTAATCCTACAAAAATCGAAATCCCATTAAAAACACTAAATTACATGATTTATAAGCAAATAAAATTCACCAAAACTGTTTTTGGGGTAAAACTGGGGTAAAAATGGACCCATATTGGTACCGTGGTACCATTTATTAATACTATTAATAAGGAATTTATTCATATGTCGTATTAAAATGTGTGATAAATTCAAACAAAATTACAGCTAAAAGAAAATAAGAAAATACAATTTTGTTCTAATTAAATGTTAAGAAGTAACTAAGGTGGCTTTGAAAACAATGAAATATTTAGCTTGTCAAACGTCAAAAAAATGCAATTGCACCTATGGACCTTTATAGCCGTCGATATCCTGATAGACAATGTCCAGCGAAAAATTATTTTAAATGTGTTGAAAACTAATTCCGAAAAGAGCCCAACAATGATCCCGAAGAAAATTTCATTATTGACGAAGGAACGGAAGTTAATGTTTTGGCTCGAATAGAAGTTAATAAGACTGTTTCTTTAAGGCAAGTTGGGTTTGAATTGAACATCAGTCACCAACCAGTAAGCTGAATTTTGAACAAATACCACTATAAATCTTTTAAATACCATTTGCACCAGCATTTGTGCGAAAGTGATTACGAGAGTAGGATGGAATGTTGCAATTGGATTTTGTATAATAACGTGCAGCCAAACAATGATTTTTTGGGACTGATTTTATTTTTGCACGAGTCAAGGATTACAAATTTGGGATTATTTAACTGACAAAATAGAAAATATTACGGCAGGGTAACTTTCAAGTGCGGTTCGGTTTCAATGTTTGGCTTGGAATAATCAGTAGTAGAATCGTTGGTCCAATAGTATTTGAAGGACCTCTGACTGGTACCAGATACTTGAGGTTCCTGGAAAATGAGATCGAGGACATTTTAGATGAGTTACCTGTAGATTTAGGACAGGGAATGTATTTCCAACAAGATAGCGCTCCTCCCTATAATTCAAGTATAGTAATTGATTACCTTCAACAGAGATTCGGATGAATGGTTCTGTGAAGTGGACGTCTAGGTCCCTGATTTAACGCCCCTTGATTTCTTTATTTGGGGTCATTTAAAGAATATTGTCTATACAACCGCCGTTACAACCCGTGAAGACCTGGAGTTACGAGTAAGACAAGCAATTAATAGCATAACGGCCCAGCAATTGGCGAACGTTCTTCGAGAAACAGCTATGCTAGTTCAGAAGTGCATTAACGTTAATGGACAGTATTTTGAACAACTGCTGTAATGTTTTGTGTTAATTTTTTGTATTCCTCAACCACCTTATGTGTAACAAGGTAATTAGAATAAAATTGTATTTTCGTATTTTCTTTTAGCTGTAATTTTGTTTGTATTTATTGCACATTTTAGTACGACATATGAATAAATTCCACCGTGGTACCGATATGGTTCCATATGAAAAAATTGAGTTTTTCCTCAAAAACAATTTTGGTGAATTTTATTTACTCATAAATCACGTAATTTAGTGTTTTTAACGGGATTTCGTTTTTTGTAGCATTACATGGGTTATTTAGACTAAATCGGAACCGTCATGGCACACTTAAATGGAAAACTAAAAATTATATTATAACAAAAATTGATGTTTGAAATGTCACTGATTCGGCATCGTTGGATTCAGAAAATTATGCAGAATTCAAAAATGCAATAATATATAGGGTGTTCCATTTAAAAATCGAAAGTTAGTGTCACTTCCAGCGAAACCGGAAGTGAAAAAAAATCACTCTTATGTCAAAAAGTGCCGCTTATTATGTATGTAGTATATCTTAAATTTAGATATTGATATTGTTAATATACTTAAAACAAATGATTAGAAACAATTTTGTATGTAAAAGTAGTAAAAACTGATAAAATTATGACCCTTTGATATGTTTATTTTTTTAAATTTATCATCGGCTGGCATAACAAAAGGCGCCCTTGTGTTTAAATGTAATGTAAAAAAAAATCGGTAAAAAAACTTATGACTTCATGCTGCACAATGGCTGTTTTAAAATGTGACGTCATTGGTCTTGTGCAACAAGAGGCCATTAATATTTTTTCCTAAATTTTTTTTTACACACCCCAGCCTTTTCGTAAAACAAAAAGTCAGGTCGTTCCACCTTAACGGACATGGCACTGGAAAAATTTACTGTATTAATTATGTGCAAAGCTTTGCAGCTAAGTTAATTGGAAAACGAATTACGATGAATTAAAAAACTTGAAAAAAAATTAACACAACAAATCTTTTCAAATCTGAGAATTGCGGGTCTTTCAATTTCATAAAATATTGTTATTGACATGCCAGTTCATTGTTAATGGCCAAACAGTTTTTGAAAACGGAAGTAGATTTTCTTCCGAAACGTTAACTGCCTATAGCTTTCATTTTTTAGTTTATAACTTTGTTCTAGTTTATATATTTTTAGGTGCGAGACTTTTTGAAACAATCAAGTATTCAAGAACCAACCTCTGTCTGATCCGTTTGGCGCAGAGGGTTTTCCATTAAAATTTTTAAATATTTTTCAGTGGCAAAATACCCAACAAAAAGTAAGAAAATCTGAATATGCCACAAATAAACAATTATAGACAATATTTGTATATTCTTCATCAAGAAAATAAAATTTGAAAATTTTAAAATGTATTTGAAATGTATCCTAAACTATTTATGTCTATCTACCAAATATCTCTTGTCAAATCTGACTTTTCTAATTAATTTTGTATCATGTCATAACGTTCAATTTAAATGTATCGTTTTTTCTGATACGCAGGTAGCAAAATATCCAACAAAAAGAAAGAAGTAAAAAGTGTTTCTTTTTACACAAAAAATTATAATCTCTTTATTTGCTACATCTGTGCAAACTTATGATTATAGTTATTTATTGCTGATCGTCAAGGTGATCATTATTTTAACAATGAGTCTTTCGGTTACCCAAAGAATTGAAATTTTGATATTAGGATGTGGTGAAGAACGTAGAAGCAGGTATGTGAAATCTTCAATACTAAGTATCCTGACCATCGCATACCTGAGTCTACGGTTAGTAGAGTAGAAAACAAATTTCGTGAATTTGAAAATGTTACAGATATTCCTAAATCTGGTAGGAAACCCATTTTAGACAATAAAAAGAAATTGGATGTATTGTTAGATAGAATGGAAATATAAATAATTTATTGATGTTATCAACAACACAGTTTTACATGTCACATTACAGTTTTGAGATAAAAATACAAAGAAGTAAAAAAAATAAAACATACGCTAAAGTTTGTAAATGACACTGACAAATATATAAATATAAACGCTTTCACAAACAAACATAATTGGTGTGTTACATGTGTTGGGTTTCATTTGAAAGGTCAGTCGCCAAAAATTCCTGAAAGGAGTAGAAAGTTCCTTCTGTTAGCAAATTTTTTATGTGGCGGGCAAATGATTGCTCTGAGAGAGAGGTAATATGAGATGGCAGCTTGTTAAAGAAGACGGGACCATAATAATTAATTCCGTTTCTGCTTTTTTCTAATCTCAAGTATTTCAGATCTATATTGTTTCTCGACCTTGTGTCGTGATCATGCACGCTCAGGTGACTGGTATAATCATTTCGATTTAGCCTTACATAAAGTAAGCACGTGTATATGTAAAAAGCTGGCACAGTTAATATATTGAGTTCTTTGAATTTATGCCTTACATCATCTCTATAACCAATACCCGACATCACTCTAACTACGCGTCTTTGTAAACCAAATATTCTGCTTAGATGATTAGTATGTGTCCATATTAGTATTGCATAAGAAAATGTTCCTTGAAACATAGAGTAGTATCCGTTTTCACAACATTAAGGGACACCTCTCTAAGTTGATTATCATATATATGCACTTAGATAGTTTTTTAGAAACATAATCGACATGTTGGTTCCAGCAGAGTTTGGGATCAAGAACCTTGCCTAAAAATTTAACCTTATCTGGGTTTTGATAGTTTCCAAAACCACGAGTGGAAAATACTATATTTTCAGTTTTGCTGGTGTTTAAGCACAACATGTTCGATTGGAACCATTCAGGAGCACTCGACTTTGTTCGTCGCATAATATTTTCTAAGTCTACTATGTTTTTGTGAGTATTTATTTTGGTTGCATCATCAGCATACAATACAAAACTGGCATGTGATACATACTGAGGCAAATCGTTGACATATATCAAGAATAACAAGGGTCCGAGGATGGACCCCTGTGGTACTCCATGATACGTTTTATTTATTGACGATGCAACACCATTGTATACAGTAACTTGGTTTCTGTTTTCTAGGTAGCTTCTTAGTAGATTCAGCGCATTTTTCCTGTACCATATTTATTCAATTTTCCAAGTAATATATTATGTCGAACACAGTCGAACGCCTTTGAAAGATCACAAAAAGTGCAGCCGGTATAGTCTGTTTTCAAATGCTTCTATAATATGTTTCAATAATTGATTTATGGCATCTGACGTAGATTTCTTCGATCTTAAACCAAACTGCCCTACGAAAAACAAGCTATTTGATTCAAAATAGTGCATTAATCTTTTATATAACAATTTTTCAAAAATTTTCCCAAGAATGGGTATGATCGATATTGGACGATAGTTGGACATGTCATTTATATCACCCTTCTTGTACACTGGGATGACTTTTGATGTTTTTAGGCAGTCGGGAAACACACCTTCCTTTATACATAAATTGAATAGTTTAGTGAGAGGGGCGATAAGTATATCTTTCACATATTTTATAATTTTTATATTTATTTCATAATAGTCTTTACTAGGCTTGTTTTTTATAGAATTAATTGTATCCCTTATTTCGACTAATGTGATTTCGTCAAACTGAAAGTTAGGATGGTTATTGTTTGTAAACGAATCTAATAGGCTCACTGGATCAACATTTGTATGGGGAATATTTGCCGTAATTTCGTTCACGATATTTACAAAGAATAGGTTGAGATCATTGGGGTGGAGTTGGTCAGAAAATCTTTCGGTTTTTGTTAGGTTACCTTCACGCTTGCTATTTATTATGTTCCATGTACCCTTTGCCACGTTACTGGAATTTAATATATATCTGTCATTGGCAGCTTTTTTAGCTTCTTTAATTTTTGTTCTATACCCTTTACAGTAGTTTTTATATTCGGCTAAAATATTAGTATTCTGATTTTGCATATGAAATTCCCTAATCATATTTAATTTTTCTCGCATATCCCTCAACTCGTTGTTAAACCAATCTGTTTTATATTTATTTTGAGTAGTTGCTTTTTTTGTTTTTAATGGGAAAGCTGCCTTTATTTCATTTACAAGTATCATTAACAAACCTTCGAACTTTCGATTTAGGTTTACATTCTTTGTGTTTAAGAAGTCCCAGTCAGTCTTTTCGAGATATCCAAGATAATCCACATAAACCTACAAGTTGCCGCCGATAATGATGCTAGTAGAACGTCCATATTGCGCTTTCTAAAAAGTTAAAAATACCGCTCATATAAAATTCATTTGAATTGGAATTTTGCAAAATCATGGCAAATAGATGCCAAGATGATACATTATTTAAAAAAAAAATAGTCTTTTACTTCCAATGCAGTATTTTACTTCCAATGCAATCAAGTTTTCCCTAATAGGTGGCTTGGTAGACGCGGTGAAAGTGAGTGGCCTGCCCGTCCTCCCAATTTGACCCCACTCGACTATTTTTTATGGGGTTACTTAAACTTGAAAGTCTACTTGAACAGACCAAATAGCGTTGGTGATTTATAACACAGGATAAGGCAAGAAATTAATCAAATCACTTACGATACAAAGAAGAATTTCCGCAAGGCCAATGGTAGCATAACCTAACCTAACCTAAAATCTAAGTTGGTTTCTTATGATGGCCGAATAACTTAAATATTCGAAATTGATCCCTTTGCATACTCAGCTAGCACACTGACGTCAATTTGCCGTCATTTATTTGTCATAATATATGTCATAAGTCCCAATATAACAAGGTTCAATGTACGTCTAAATGACGGTCTAATGTCACATCCTAATGACGTCATATCCTGACGTCACAATCATGTTCAATATGACCTTGATTTGACGAATACGGGACCAAATAAAAATCTTTTTTCACTTCAGAATATCATTTAATCTTTCAGTTTTTATTCAATTTACGTTTTTATTAATTAGGAATGGTTTGAATATACATGTATTATAATAAATAACACTAACAGAATTTTAAACACTTGCCTTAATATCATCCAGCTGCGTGATTTGAATCATCGGCCTTTCGCCTGGTGGTCCAGTACGATTCCTCTAAGCTATTGTCCTTGATGTAAATTTTACTTTAGAGTGTATTTATTACTTGCAGTTGAGTACCCGGTTTAAACATAATATTCCCTTTCAGCCTTAACCGTGTACAATTTATGCATTAATAAAATCAAGTGCAATGACAAATTTCTATAAAATACTTACTTATGTTGTGCGAGTAGTGAATGTTATTCACTTAAGCAATGGATATTATGTTCATATGGCTGTTAAAAATTATTTAAAAATATTCTTTATCCATGAGAGTTCAATGTTTTAAAATTAAAAGAAAAAAGTGAGTTTTCATTTAATGTAGATGGCAGCATTTCTGTTTTGCATTATGGTCAAAGATAAGAGTTAATTTTCTAATGTTTGCTATAGTGGTAGTAGAGTGCCATTTTAATAACCGTTTTTTTTTTCATTCGCTTTGCGCTTTGAAATACATATATCCGTATAATATAATAGAGAGGTATGTTAAGGTTGAGGGAAATATAGGTCAGCGGTTGTTAGACCTATTCCCAATTTCCCTATTTCCACTAAGGTGGCGATAAAGATGTATACTGCAGTTGTGATAGAGACGCAGTATAGTTTGAATTTCAATGTCATAAATACCTAATAAAAGTAAAATAAAAATTACATGGCATATATGCGGTAAAGATTTCACATGTAGCTGTGGTACCTACATACGCGATAGAGTAAGAACTAAGAACATAGGAGTTATTGTGATTCAATATTAATCAATACAGCTAATATATAAAAGTAACTATTAAGAAAGATGAAAATATAAAAATAGGTATTTGACCGTTTATGTGTATTTATGCAATATCCAAAACATAAATGTGACTCAAAAATGACGTCATAACAATGTTCTGTCTACGACGTCTCTGCGACATTCTAAAATGTTAGATAACTTTGACATCGTTTCTAAATCCAGTGTCTGACGTCAGTAAATGACACAAAAATGACGTCATAACAACGTTCTGTCTACGACGTTCTAAAATGTGACGTAACTTTGACGTCATTTTTAAATCTAGTTTATGACGTCAGAAAATGACTCAAAAATGACGTCATAACAACGTTCAGTTATTCATAACCTTGCACTTTGATACCCAAAAATACATTATTGGGGGAACTTATATCCCACCCAAGTCAAGTGCTGACATTTAAAATCTTCACTGTAATACTGTGGTGGAAATTATGGAGTCTTACCCTTTTCACACTTTGATGCTCGCTAGTGACTACAATCTCCTGGAGACAACTTGAGGCAACGATGTTTTTTGGTATTTCCGTCAACTGTCATGCTTCTTCTCCGGCAAATATCATATGTGATCACTTCTTTTTTTAAACTTACATCAAGTTAACCGTATCCCCAACGAACATGAGGTACACCTTGACTTAATATTCTCTACCCATTGGTCTTAGTAAATGTAATGACTTAAAAAGTCATTATGATTTTAGGAGTGCTGTTATCATATCGATTAATTATTACCTGGCGTCTGTTAACTGAGACACTGCGCTTGACAAGCATGATATAAATACAGCATGCGAGCAATTTTATGAGTATCTCTATACTGCTGTAGATTTGCTTGTTCCAATCAAAACTTTTAAAAGTTCCAATTTTCTGGTTTGGTTCTCTTGTGAACTTAAAAAGCTGATTATTAGGAAAAAAGAGGCACACAAACGTTTTAGAGGAACTGGCAATATTGCTGATTACAATGTCTCAGATTTGCATTCCAGGTGTAAGCTGAAGAACTGAATGTTTGATAGATACATTCAGCGTACTGAATCAGATATAAAAACTAATTCAAACTCTTTCTGGAAGCATATTAATAATAGCCAGATTACCCTAACCAAATGGTTTGTCTTGATAACACCAGCTCTGACGGTAACGAAAATGTTAATCTATTTGCTGAATATTTTTCAACTGTTTATTCTAATGAAACATATGATATATCAGTTTTTGATTATAAGAGGTGTGTTGATATCAACTCCATCAATCTTACTGTAGTGGATGTTTTCAATGGTATTTCATTCTTGTTACCCAAACTATCCTTTGGACCGGATGGTGTCCTCTCATTTTTATTGAAAGCCTGCTTTTGCACGATTGCAAAACCCATTCACCTTTTATTTGAACTATCTTTAAACTATTTCACAATTACTGGAAAAATAATTACATTGTTCCTATTTTTAAATCGGGTAATAATGAAGATCAGCTTTACCCAAGTTGCTTGATAAACTAGTTACTGCTCAACTGTCGGCAGCATGTAGTCGAGTAATCCTAGAAGAACAGCATGGCTTTTATACTGGGCGTTCGACTTCCACCAACCTACTAACCTATTAAAACCATCTGATTGATGCCTTTGAAAATAAAGCTCAAGTTGACACTATCTATATAGATTTCTCTAAGACGTTTGACTGGGTAAATCATCAACTATTGATAAGTAAGATCCACGCATTAGGCTTCGGTGAAATAGTGGAAAATTTGATCAATAGCTACCTCTCTGACTGACATCAATGTGTTCGAATAAACTATTTGTCACATGAATTCGCAGTACCCTTCGGTGTAACTGTAACTTACTGTGAACCACTTTTCTTTAACTTATTTGTTAACGATATTAACCAGTTTATTGCTAATTCCAACTATTTATTGTTTGTGGATGACCTAAAAATCTTTCGTGTTGTAAAAAACGACACTGATGCCTTGCTCTTACAAAATGATATTGATGATTTGTTTACATGGTCTTCCATTAATGGTTTGAATTTAAATACAAAAAAATGTTTCACAATTACATTTTCTAAATCCCGCTTACCTCAGCATCATCCATATCATATATAAACAACGAACAACTCGTATGTGTCACTGAAATCCATGATCTTGGTGTGACCTTGGATTCGCACATAGACTTCAGGACCCACATCCATAACGTTACGTCTAATGGCTACAAACAACTTGGTTTTATTAGTCGGCAAAGTAGGGACTTTTCTTCTGACAGTGAAATTATTATATAATATATTTGTAGTTAGACCAGGTCTAGCATATGCGTCAATGGTATGGTCATCTTACTATTAACTTCACATTGACTCAATCAAACGAGTGCAAAAAAGGTTTATAAGAAGTTACACTCTTAAGCTAGGTCTAGACTAACAAAATAAAAATTATGCTGATTTGCTGAGTGAGCTTAATTTATTATCTCTTGAAAAACGTAGATTTATATTTTTGTTCAATCTGATCAATGGATCTGTTGACTCATCTTACCTATTAGGTTTACTTAACTTCAATTGTCTCCACATAACGGGAGCCAAATCGACGTTTGCAATTTCTTTTCATAATTCTAATTATGGCATCAACAGCCCAGTTAACAGAATTCAAAAAAATTGTAATACATATTGTGACAGCAGTGATTTATTCTATTTAACATTAAATATGCTTAGGAGTTCCCTATTACTTTTTTTATTTTTTTATGGCATTGGAGCTAATCCATTAGCTAGTTGCATATATTGAAAGCTAACCTAAACAACGTAGTGGATTAATTGAAGACTAACAACAAGGACGTAAACAGGGACACCCTCTTCTAGCCCAGGGGTCCATCAGGGCATTTATAAAGACACACAGGATTAAGACCACGGATAGTAGGTAAAATAAACACAGGGTTAAACACATAAATGAACAAATCTAAACCTATAGTGCCCTATAATAGCTGGTTTACCTTACTCAGGAAACGTACTATTTCTTTATATATATGTATATTCTTCAGGGATAATAGATGGAGGAGATTAATTGGAAGACATATTTTCAGTTTTAGAAGACTATCAATAAAATCATTTGTGGCTCTACTATGATTTGAACAGGCAAAAAAGATGTGATCTAAATCGCTAATGACTCCACATGACGTACATATGTCTGTGTCAATAACTCCAATCCTCTTCAGGTGTTGTGGAAAGCAAGCATGACCAAATCTCAATCTGGTAACAGTAGTGATTAGTTTTCTACTTTCTTCCAAGTGATGGAACCACGGGTTTCTATTTAAATCGTTTTCAATCAGGGTATATCTATTATTTTGGTTGTCATTTTTGAACTGATTGTAATATTCCCTCCACTTAATAGAAATACGCTTTTTAGAAAAATTCATGCAATCCAACAAACTCATTTTTAGATGAATATTTTCGCCAGATTCAGCTCCTTCCTTGGCAAGTTTATCCACATGTTCATTATAGTGTATGCCTACATGAGCTTTTACCCAAACAAAATCAATTATAACATGTTCTTTATATAGGCTACAAAGAAGGAGTAATAGTCGAAGAGCATAACTGTTTATATTAGCAGTTTTTAAATTTTGTAAAACGCTTAGAGAGTCCGAGAAAATAACGGCTTGCTTAACACTTAACATACTCTAAGGCTTTCAAGATTGCTATGGCCTCACTGGTAAATACAGTTGTAATGCTGTCCAATTTAATTTTCTTTTCAAAATTTTTTGACGGAATATAAATGGCACACCCCGTGTTATCCTCAATTTTCGATCCATCAGTGAATATATGCAGATGATTGGAATATTCCACCATTAAGTTGTTAAACATCAAGTTATTCACAGTGGTAATTTCTGAATAAGATGGTATTATTATACGAGGTTGGTAAAAAAGGTCGAGGTATTCCAAATGAAAATGAGATATGTCTGAGTATTTCAGATTGTCCACTTATTTCGCGGAAACCAGAGCAGAGCGGTGGGGAGTTTTTCTTCGACCAATATTTATTAGTTAAATCCTGTATGCTTAGTTGGGAGATCTTAGAGGTGATAGAGAGATTTTTGTATTCTGCTTTTAAAATATATTTTTCACTGAGAAACCCTCTTCGGAAAAACAAAGGTGGCTCTGAAGCTTCAGCGTGTAATGGAATTAGAGGCGAGGAGTTCATGGCTCCCAAGCAGATACGTAGTGCTTTGTTCTGCACTGTATCCAGGCGTTTTAAAACAGAATTGCTAGCAGATCCATATAATGTGGAGCCATAATCGATTATAGAACGAATGTAAGCTTTATAAAATATAATAAGAGTGGTTGGATTAGCGCCGCACCATGTTTTACAAATCATTTTTAAAAAATTAATGCCTTTTTCACATTTAGCCACAATATGATCAACATACGTACCCCAATTAAGTTTTTTGTCGAGAGTCATACCCAGATAGGTGATTTGGTTTTTGTAAGGATAGATGTGGTTTCCCAAGTGTAGTTCAGTGATATTAGGCGTATTGTGTCTTGTGAAAATATTTGTAACTGATTTCTCTACTGAGATGTCAAAACCATATTTGTGGAACCACCTCTCTACCTGTTCAGTGGCGCCACTTAGTTGATTGATACAGGGGTCATATTTGTTATGGCTTACGTAAAAGCAAAAGTCATCCGCATATTGGATAATACTACAGAGAGATTGTATATGACTGTGAATAGCGGCGGTATAAATATTGAACAGAATAGGGCTCAGCACCGATCCCTGGGGCAATCCTACTGAATTAAATCTATAACCAATTTTATTATTGTCAGATCCTCTTAAATAAATCATCCTATTTTTATATAAGTTAACAATTACTTGAGCCATATACCTCGGGATAGACATTTTCATAATTTCGGCAAAAAGAATATCCAAATTTAAACATTCATACGCTCCCTTAAGGTCTAAAAATAGAGCACCTAAGTACTTATTACTAGAAAAATTATTTTGAATATCTGTAACTAAATATGTAACGGCATCGAGAGTACCCAGGCCTTTCTTAAAACCAAATTGACATTGCGGTAATGGGATGTTGTTGTTTAACCACCATTCTAATCTGTATTTTATCATTCGTTCGAGAGTCTTTAACACGCAAGACAACAAGGATATTGGCCTGTACGAATTGGCCAATTCAGGATTTTTACCGGGTTTAAGAATAGGGACAATAACCACCTTTTTTAAAACTTCTAATTCTGCGCCTTTAAGCCAGATGTCATTCAAAATGTCTAAATGGAAAATTTTACAAGTATTGGGTAGATGGAGCAACATTGGATACTTGATTTCATCATATCCTGGAGCTGTATTTGAAGCGCTTTTAATAGCGAGGTTAAGTTCTGCAATTGTAAAAGGTTGGGAAAAAAATGGCCCTGTACAGGGTCAGTATTTTTCGTTGATTCCTTATTTGGTACACTAGGTGGGGCAACTCGATTGAAAAATTCATCGATCCAAACATCGGAATGAGAAAGAGTAGAATCCTTGATCGGTATCCTTTTTAATCTTTTAGCATGAGACCAAAGTACTTTTGATGGAGTTGACCCATTTAAATTTTCACAGTATTGTTTCCAATTTTTTCGGGCTTTAGATTTAAATAATTTTTTGGATTGGGCTATCACTTTTTTACTGGTAATAAAGTTTTCCATGGAACTAAACTGTTTGTAATTATTCAACGCCTGTTTTCTATTTTGTAAAATTAGTTCGCATTCATCATCCCACCACGGGGGAGGAGGACGTTTTTTTGCTATAAAAGGTTTAATGGTAGCTATTGTTCTTTCAGCTACATAGTTAATGTTGTCGATAAAGAAATTATATTTATCAACTGTATTCAATTCCCAGGGGGGGTTTTGAAAATTATTATCTAGTATGGACTCATATATTTCCCAGTTAGCTTTATTCACATTCCATTTACTTTTGGGGTAGATGATATTTGGAATATTAAAATCCGTTGAGTACTCCATTACTATCGGGAAATGGTCAGAACCAAGGTTGTCTGAGGAAACATTCCAACTTATTTGAGGGGCTAAAGCTGCCGAAGCCATTGATATATCTACAACAGATTTATTTGAATTTGGGGAGGCAAGTCTAGTTTTATCACCATTATTTAAAATTATCAAATCCTTATCTTCTATGCACTTAATAATTTGTCTTCCGACTTGATCATTTTTTGAAGAACCCCAGAGGTTGCTATGGGCATTAAAATCGCCACCAATTAGTAAAGGATGAGAACATTGATTAAAAATATTAATCCAATCATTGGTATGCGTATTGATATTGGGAGGTCTATATAATGATATAAAATACAGGGGTGATTGATTGATGTCCACTGATATGCCACATACTAGAATGTCATCATTGTAAGCATTATCATCAAATCTTATTTCTTTGAAAATAATTTGTTTTTTTAACTAGGATAGCTACTCCGGCTCTGCCATCCATTCTGTCTTTGCGGACCATGTTAAACCCAGGAAAGTTAACATGTTGTGTTGGTTTAAACCATGTCTCGCTTATTAAAGCGATATGAATATTTTCGTCGTTTAAGAATTTTATTAGACTAGATTTGTTTGCAATTGCAGAACGAGCATTCCACTGCATAACATTTAAAGTATTTGTATTCGCCATTAGGATTTTTTATAAAGGACATCCTCCAATATCCTATCGAACTCATTTTTTATTACACTAACATTCAAGTTTTTGAATTCATCAACATTAGTAATATTATTAAAAATAGCCAATATACAATGGGTAAGATACTCTGTTACATTGTTTGTAATACTAGAACTCAAATTTGTACCACTAGTTGTTTTAAAATTAGGTCTGATGTTGTTAGGCGGAAGGGCATTACTCGGCCCAAATCTAAATGGAAACATAGTTTCGACATTTTGCTGTGGAGGAGATGGGGATTGTATTTTGCGTTTTTTATTAGACTGGGAATAAGTACTATGTTGATAACTGCGTGCACTTGTTGTCGGTTGAGACAAAGAAACATTAGGTCTCCTAGCATGGGTATTTGTTTCAGGAAGAGGCGGAAATTTTACCTCACTTTCCAAAGTACTAAATCTGTTATTAGATAGAATGGAAGCGAATGAATTTTCTGACATTTTCTTTGCATTAAGGTAGGGAATATTTTTAATTGACATTTGTTCTTTTATTTTTCTTTGATTTTCGTAATTAGGACATTTTTTGGATGTTGATAAGTGAGAATTGTTCTCACAAAAAATACAGTAATTGTCTTCGGGTTCACAAGTATGATCATCTAATTTTTCTTTACCGTATTTAATGCACAGAGCTTTAGTACTTCTGCACTGGCTTAACACGTGTCCGTATTTTAGGCATTTAAAACACTGTATCACCCTACTAATGTAAGGTTCAACTGGGAATTGTACACTATTTATAACAACATGTGTTGGGAGAACACTTCCTTCAAACGAGACGATTACTAATTGTCTCGGTACCCATTTTTCCGAGTCCTCAATTGAAATTTTTCTGTTAATCCTTTTAATATTAATGACTGGACTATTACTCTGAATGTTTTCCTGTATATACTTTTCATCAAATCGAGTATCAACTGATCTTATTAAACCCTTTCGTTCAACTAAATGATTAGGAATAAATGCAATCAAGTTTTCTGACTCTAATTGTTTATTCTTAACAAGACTATTAGCATCAAATGCACTCTTCATAATAACTCGGATTCTGTTTTTCCCTATACTATTTATTGAGATAATGTTATTAATCTTTAATTTTTTCAATAAAATATGACCGATAAACATTGGATGCAGTCGTCCTACGTTTTTGTCCATGCTTTCGATGTAAACATAAAAAGACTTACCATACAGGTGGATATTGTTGAGGTTAAAAAACTTTTGAGTTTTTTGTTGGACATTATTATCGCTTACCACATTCTCTAGAGAGCGGTTACCCGTGAGGCCTGAATTAACATTTGAGAAATTTTCATCATCCATAGCGTTATCCTCTACCTGTGCCGGATCTATCAATTTACCAGAGTGCTGCGATATATTATTATGATATAATTCTTTTAAATTAGGATTACGAACAAATTCGTCGCCTGGGGATTCAGAACTCATAATTACTGTGCACTAAACACTTGATTTAATCTATGAAGAATATTTACACAATAAATATTTAGTTAGAAACCACCTATTCATTAGTTTTTTTCAGCGCTTCGATACGTGTGTACTATCTTTCACTCGTACGCGACAAAACTGTGTCCCTATTACTTCATTTCCAAATTAATTTTATAAATTGATATGTATTATTCCTATTTGATTTTATTATGTTGTATATTGTATTGTATGTTATTGATATCAGGTTTCCCTCGTTTATTCTATCCTGTTAGGTTTTTTGCTCTTTAATTATTGTATTGTGTTCTACTGTTTTAGTCATCCTTACTTATGTATTATTTAGCATTCAAATGGAGTATTCCGGAAATAAATAAATAAATACTGTTGGATAAACTCAAACATTATAATATCACAGGGAGTCCTGTAAATATAATTCCCACGTACTTCTCCAACAGAACGCTGTTCGTTGAAGTAGATGAGGGAAAGTCAGCCCTTAAGGAAATTTCTTATTGGGTGCTGCAAGGATCGGTGTTAGGACCAATTCTGTTCATCGTTTACATCAACGATCTGACTAGCAGTTTCATAGATACACGTATAGTGCTCTATGCGGATGACACCACATTAATAAATCGCAACAAGGATGTAGGTTTGGCCGAGAGCATGTCAAGTAAAGCTGAAACTCGAGCAGAAGAATATTTTTCCTCCATAAAATTAAAAATGAATACTGATAAAACCCAAAGAATCACGATAAGTTTGAAATTAAATAACATAAACACATTACCCGTAAAACTCCTTAACTTTCATACTGATAGCATACCCACTTGGGGTGCTCAAACGTCAAACCTATTCAATAAACACGCATCCAATCCTTTTCTACTGCGGAAATTGAGTTGTTGTGTCTCCCGAGATGGTTCGCACAGCCTATTTTGCATTTTTTCACAGCCACCTTCCACCTATATGGCTTATTAATTTGGGGTCACTGTGTGAATAGGGGAAATATTTTTGAATGCAAAAATCGGCTGAGGGTCATTGGGGGTGTGAATATGAGGACTCACTGCTGACCTTACTTCATTCAATATCGGACACTTACCTTACCTTGCATGTGCATTTACGAACGTCTCGTTTATGTGAAAACAAATTTTCAGAACTATAAATGTTACACAGATATACACTCTTACAATACCCGAAATAAAACTAATATATCAAAAAAACATATAAAACATATTCTTTATAGTATTTTGCAAACAGCAGAAAAAATAAGTATGAGAACTGAAAGAAAAACTATGTGTAAAAATATTAATGAAATCTTTGCATTCTTTCGATAACCTGAATTCTGGTTATGCTAGCAAATTAAAATCCTAAAATGGATTTGTATAATTTCTTATTTGAAACTTCTCATTCAAGATGTAATCCACTAGAATGAAAAATTTTTAAGACAAGGTAGACAAATAAATCCATTTTAGGCCTTTGTTCTCATTTTTAAGTAATCTTGATTACCGTACCGTAGGGGGTTATGTAGATACTAGTATAATCTGTATGGCCGTAGGGGACTGTGTGGATGCTAGTTGTTGAATGAGAATTTTCAAATAAGAAATTATACAAATCCATTTTAGGATTTTAATTTGCTAGCATAACCAGAATTCAGGTTATTGAAAGAATGTAAAGATTTTCATTAATATTTTTGCACATGGTTTTTCTTTTAGTTGTCATAGATAGTTATTTTTTCTGCTGTTTGCAAAATCCTATAAAGAATGTGTTCCAATACAATTAAGCAAACAAATAATGATTCACGTTTAAACATATAAACTTACAAAAGCAATGAATGATGAAAATCACTTTATACCAACATTTTTTTAATAAATTACCCGATGAGATTAAACTGATAGATTTGAAAAAATTTAACCATAAAGTGAAACAAATTTTATTTAAAAAAGTATGCTATGATGTAGTTGAATCTTTAAGTGATGTTTCAATATTTTGAAGTTTTTAAAATTTTTCCTTTTCTGTAAATGTTATTTTTAAATATCTATGTAATTTCGAATATGTGATTTGATGAGTGTACACAATTTGAATATTGTGTTGACTGAATAAACTGTCTATCTAGCTATCCCGGTAAAGGGCTGGAACCTTCAGTGTGATTCTGCTTCTAAAGTAGTTTCCATAAGCACCAAAGTTCTTGAACGCAACAATCAACGCATGTTGGAAACCTTGTTGGCATCATCAGGAGATGAACTTTTTTGTTTTTATCTTACAGCGAAGTGCGCGTCGAGTATTATGTTCAAGTGGTTTAATGTTTGTGCAACATACAATATGGCTTCAGACGCAGCAGAATGTATAGAAGGTAGGGTTGACTTACCATGTGGAATAAATAAAACGCATTTGTATATAATAAATGTTATTTTCTCAATATGAGAAGTAAAATAATTATTACAATATAAATATTTACAAAAGTAAAAACATTTTTGGTTATTAATATAAAATTCGCATATTATTGCATATGGCCGTACAAAAAACAAATTGTGGTTACATTTAGTCACATATATATATAGTAAGTATTTCATTTAATAGGCAGGTACAAAATATTTATTAGTAAATAAATCTATGGAAAGTAATAGCATTACATAAAACACTTGATCGTTAACATACTTATGTTTAACATCTGTAAAAAATAAAAAATGTACAGGAACCACACTATGTTTAACAGTTTATCACAAGAATTAATTAATAACTATAGCAGTAGAGTGCTCGCCATATAGAAAATCGCTTCAAAATGATTTTGTTGGTCACAAAATGCAAAGCTGGCATATGACGAAATCAAAAGCTAATGTCCTAAATAGCTTAAATTCATATTTGTCCCAAAATTGTCCTGCACAAAAGGCACCATTCAAAATTGTCAAGTTAACAACATGGAAGGACAGCTGATATCATGTTTTATATTCTGCCAAATTTTGAAAACAGTATCTGTGATAATAAGATGCCGTCGATATTAATCCATTGTGTTACTTTTTTACTTATCTCTTTCTCTCATAGTTGTTGTCTCATCTTTCGTGATTAAGATGTTTATACACATTGTTACGCAGTACTTAAGATTTTTTAACCAACCGGTATAGCATTTTTTAGTAAAGGATATTATTTATTACATTAGATTATTTAATGTATTTTACTGTTGAAACGAAGCATGTTTCACTAAGGAATCGAGAAAGTCTTAGTCAGCAGACACCAAGGATATTCACCGAGGTTACGTTGTAACTAGAGCGGAAATGCTGAATTTCAAAAAGTCACGGCGCAGGGAAAGAGTGAAAAAGTCAGTTCTGTTTTGAAAGATAAAGGTAGCGTGCTGTGTGGCCCAACCCCTCTCCTGGGGGGTGGCTCCCCAGAAGTGATGAAATGTAAGAACAGCCTTTTTGTTTTTGTTAATAAACTTGTACCTGGTCTTCTATCACTGTTTCATTGAACTATCGTTTCGTGAAAGGGGTTAAGTGATATAAGCTCATGTTGGGGAGAGCTGGGTCCCATTTGTTATTTAAATATGGCCAAAGAAAAAAAACTCATTGTATTACAAGAAGAAATTGGTAATAAAATGTAATCATCTATAAGTTTTTGGTGGAATATATGAATAGTACAATAATAGCCTATTTAATAACTTTTTTTTATCTCTGCAATATTGCGGTTCGTTGTTTCAAAGTACAAGAACAATGTTTTTCTTTTTGCTTCGTCCTAAGAAAAATTCTCTAGGAGAGAAATAAAAGTAATAATACATAGTGGAAAAGCAGTGAAAGTGAAAGTTAGTTAAGTTCATTCCTTAGTCCTTATTTCACTCTTAAGTTGTTAATAATGTAATATTTTTCTAAGTTTTGTCTTTCGTTAAGTAATTTAAATTCCCCTAAATAAAGTACTTACATGTTAGGAAATACACACACTCCATCTTTTAGGGTTATGAAGAGTTATCTGGGGTAAAGAATTTTTTTTATGATGCTTCAAGGAGGGACCAGAATATAATTAAATTAATTAAAGTGGTCTAAGGAGACTGTCCGATAGTCTGGTTAAAGAAGCATAATTACAGGTTATGATAAATAGTTGACTTATTAAGACTAACGGTACCAATATTCCCTCAGTGGTAAATGAGGATGTATAAAAAGTGACAAATGGGAAAGACGTGGGAAAAGGGTTTGGCAAAAAAAGGAATACCAGTACGGTCAAACCAAGCGAATAAAAATTAAAACATATTCTTTTCTTTTATAAGTCAACGTTCAAATACCAGAGCAAATAGTCGGGAAAATAGCTGTTTAAAGAAGAGAGTACGCTTTGTAGTATGTAATGTAAAGAGATTTATTATGAATTAATGATGATTTATTATGTGTTATGGTACCAAGGTTTCCTCATAGGTAAATGAGAGTGTGCAAAAAGCGTCAAATGGGAAAAAAGTGGAAAGAAGTTTTGACAAATAAACTGAACGTCAGCAGTAGGGGTGACTTTGGTCTTTGCAATTAAATGGGAACGAAAACAAATATTGTTTTAATGTTTGGTCAATATTCATTGAGAGGTAAACTAGTCTTGAGAAACATGGAAAAAGATAATTCTATGGGTGTGTTGTTGTTATTGCTCAGATCGGCAACAAATCGAGGACATTAGTACCATGTGGGGTGTGTAAATGTGAATTTTTTCTTTCCACGAATTCCAATTGGCGATGCTGCAATGTTACTGGGCGATTTAAGCCAGTGGCCATTTCAAGGTTGTTAGATAAATGGCAAAGTAAAGTAGCAGACGGCTCAACATGGTCTGTATTAAAGCAAAACTAATTTTGTTATTACAATAAAAAGGTATGTATCCATATCGAACAGAAATTTGGCAGCCCACGGTATTTGAAAACCAAGAAAATAAAAAAATTGTAAAAGTGATTATCCTCTATAGTACAGGTTTTTTTGGTAACATAATTGTTTTACGACGTGAAAGTTCGGTAATAAGAAGCAATATAGTAGACGAATATGTAAAATTAAGATTGTGTTTTTTTTCCCACTTCCATCCCTAAGAGTAAGTGGTCTAATAGCAATTAGCTTCATATTATAAAAATATATATATTTTTTTAGAGACAGAAAAGTAATAATAGTAACAGATCTGCTAAGAAATGTTTGCTTTTCAATGATTTTTATAAATATTGAGTAAATTTTTATGTTCAGGAGAAACTATTTATAAAGGAAAGTTAGTTAGAATTCTAATTTATATAAGGTACAAGGTGTTAAGAAATTAATAACACAGCCCCACCAAAAAAATATATATATAAACCTAGATTGGCAAAAACAAAGTAATTTTGTGTGGAAAAAATTTGGGCTAAAGTCTAGATCAACAAGGGATTATCTTTTTGTTTTGATTGTCGACTGCAATTACAAAAAAAAAATTACTTTAGAAATGTCAACTTGGGTAGGTGAACTGCTTTAGAATTCTGGAGCCCACGAGATGACAACTTGAAACATGGCAAGCACTCTACTATAGGTAGTACATAAGATTTAATGGTTTGGCAAAAAAACTATTAAAACTTATGCACTTCAACTATTTAAATAATTTATCACATATAACTTGGCGGCACAAGATTGCTGAGCACAGTTTTACGGAAATAAATAAAGTAAATGTGATAAATATATTAAGTAGTAATTGGTGTAATAAATAAATCGTCTTTTTTTCAACTTAAAATTAAAATCAGTCGTACAAAAATTTGTCACTCTCGTATTGCTTGGAATGGCCGTTTCTAACTTCATGACTATTTCTTTTCAAAGTCAAAGTGGGTATTTCATAATCGTCTACGTAACACTTGATAGATTTAACGGTACCGTTAGAAGGGTACAAACTTGACCCAGTGGGATTATGCTTTTTTACCATTTTGTCTCTTGTAGGTACCGAAATGTAAGGGTTTTGTTCCGCAGTTATATAATGCGGAGAACTGGGAATAGTGTTTTTCTTTTTTCTGAATAGGTAATAAGCAAGGTAGATTAAACTGGGCATAAGCCCCACTATAGCACCAATGAAGAAAAATGAAAGTCCCGTTGACACACACGATAATTCTTCAGCTTGAATACCTAACGGATATATTTCTGGAAAAAAATATCAAGTCACAAGTTGAATTGCATGAATTATTGATATACATACCATTTGAAATATCTCCTAAGCACATCCTAGTCTCAATTTCTTTGCCCTGACATATTTGAGGTTCTGGATTTGGGCGCCAGCACTTTCGCTTTCTATGCTGCTCATTATTTTGATCGCATAGAGACCATTCTGTCCAGTTTCCCCATCCCAAAATAGCTGAAGCAAATAATAATAATTAGCTTTATTCAATAAATAATAACAATAAATAAATAATAATAGTTGTTTATTGTACGAAATGTCAAATACACTTGCACTAAAGGATTTGATACAGTGATATTCAACCTAATTCTAAAACAAAAAAGGTAATAGGACAAAATGAATAAGATTAAATTATTACAAAGCATACATGAAATAAGATTAAAATAGAATGCAGCACCCGTAGTGGGTTCAATCATTAAAACAATTGGTGATTTAGGAAGTAGGGACTTCAGACTAGATTTCAGTTTAGCAGGATTAATACTGCGAAGTTGAACTGGTAGGTTGCTATAGCAGTAAGAGGACAGAAAAGTAAATGATTTGTGGAATGCAGCACTGTTGTGACAAGGAACTGAGAGAGATATGTCAGTTTGTCTTAATTCATGAACATCACTTCTTTCTATTTTAGCAAATAGGTATTTAGGGGATTTATAAAGTATAATATTGTTAACAAATATGACTGTGTGAAGTAAATCTTATAAAAAAGGAGTTATATGACGAAATCTTGGGACATCAGTTATGATTCTAACAGTATGATTTTGCGTTTTTTTAAGACGATATTATCTTCTTGACTAAGACACGGCACGTATACTACATAGTTAAAGTGAGATAGGACCAATGCCTCTGTTAAGATTATTTTAGCTTTTGGATCTAGTAGGTTTCTATAGGGAGAAACCCTTTTTAAATGAATGTAGGCTTTTTGACAGACATAACCGACGTCAGTAAATTTCAAGTTATTACTCATAACAAGTCTCAGGTTCTGTATAGTAGTGCCACAAGAGATTATTTTGCCATCTATTGACACTTTTAAGTTGGCCGTTGCCTGTAAGCTACTACTATTGCCAAAAATAATTTTGTCTAGTTCAATTAATTAGGGAAGGATCGTTATTAAGCTTTCTGGCTACTTCATGAGTGTCTATTGGGTCAAAATGAAGGTATAACTGAATATCATCAGAATACATGTGAATTTGACAGAAATTTGTGACAAACTGCAAATCTGCAATGAAAGTGATAAAAAATACAGGGCCCAGGACAGAACCCTAAGGTACACCCGATCTTGTTACTCTTCTTTCAGAGGCATCAGTTCTGTTAGATATAAGCAAGCAAGTAGGAGCTTTCAGATGGTATGCGATATCAGTCATGCACAATTCCCGCCTAGTTGCCGGTTGTCTTCCTGTTTTGATCACTGCAGTTGTGGTGCGGTGTTTACTGTTTAGTGTACAGAAAAATTGTACATGAGTTGGCGGTTAATTAATATCATACTTAAATCCTAGTTTTCAGTGCAATATGGCGTCAAAGGCAAAGGCAAATCCGAAATTTGAAGACATGAATTATATGCCAAAACCATACCAGATAACCAATGCTTTATGGTAGGTGTTCATCTTTCACTTCGAAGTCGCCTATGTTCGATTCATTTTCAGAATAGGCTAACGATTTCTGGACAACCCAAGACAAGCATCCTTCACCAATCAAGATAGCAGCCGGCTGCCTAGTTTTCCAAATTCCAAGGGGCAACAGCATGTTCCTCAGCTGATCAACTACAAACCAACTCTTTTCCTGCAACTTAAGCGCATCCACAGAAACTTCAACCGCAAGTTTACAGACATTTATCACAAATTCAAATTGCGTGAGCACATCGATGGTGCAAAAACAGGCTCTAAAAGTTATACATTACAACATACAGTACTCGTATTCTACACAAGGTGAGTTTAAAGAAATAAAAATACATCCCAAGCATAGGATTATAAATAATTTTACAACTCAAAACTATAAAATTGCACTATCAAATTGTGATTGGTCATCGTTTTTTCAAAGCAATGACACCAATGAAATTTCTAATATTTTACTCAGTAATATCTTATCATGCTACGAATCATCTTTTCCTTTAAAGAAAACTAAACCTATAAAGGGTAAGAAAGTTAAATACAGTGAAGAAATTTAAAAATATGAAAAATAAACTTATAATATTACATGATCTTAGTAAAATAGATAATAATTTTAGGGGATTATATAAGAAATATAAAAAAGAATATGAAATAGCACTAAAATCTGAAACGATAAAATACAACACCAAATTAATATTAAACTCTGATAATAAACAAAAAACCACGTGGTCAGTCATAAATAAAAAAATGTCCAATATAAATATAAATAAAAATGTTGAGCCAAACATATCTCCGGAAGATCTGAACACATTTTTTGTGAACATTGCGAATAAATTAGTAAATGAGCTTAACCAAAGCAATACTGAATATCTACAAGCATTGAGTCAAAATCGTGCAACGTCCTCTTTTTACCTGTCACCAGTCATTGATACTGAAATTGAAATCTTAATAGATTCCCTAAGCTCCTCAAAATCCAGGGACTATCATGGACTGGATAGTGATTCTCTCAAACTAGCAAAAGAGTAATTAGTGCCCTAAATCACCTATTTTATAAACTGTTGTTTTGAAAATGGAATATATCCTGAAAATCTTAAGCAATCAAAAGTAACTCCTATCTTTAAAAAAGGTGACATAAACTTGGAAGAAAATTACAGACCGATATCGATAATTCCTATAATAGCCAAAATCTTAGAATGCGCTTACAAAACGAGATTAATATACTATCTTATAAGTAAGAATCTACTAAATCCAAGTCAATATGGATACATAAAAGGTAAATCTACAGTGAAGGCATTAACAGATTTAATTATATCAGTAACGGATGAACTGGAAAAAGGTAACATGACCATAGCATCATGTATGGACCTATCAAAGGCGTTCGATTGTGTCTCACATAACATATTGCTATTTAAATTAGAAATGTATTAGAGGTGCTGTCATTTATAGAATCCTACATATCAAGTAGACTCCAGTATGTAGAAGTAAATGGTAAGACCTCATCTCTCAAGCCATTAAAGTATGGTGTTCCCCAGGGGTTTATTTTGGGACCAATTCTGTTTATAGTCTACATCAATGACATCGTACATTTCATAAACTACAAGTCAGTAGTTTATGCAGATGACACAACCATATTATCAAGTGGAAAGAACAAAGATCTAGTACATGTGTCAGATGAAATGCAGTCACAGGCCAAGTTATATTTTAACAATGTCAAATTATCGTTAAATGTAGAAAAAACACAAACCCTCATTTTTAACTTACACACACATATAGATGCAAACACACATCCAGTTAAGTGTCTTGGAATTTCTTTGGATAGTAGATTAACATGGCCAGCACACATAGAGTATCTTCACAAAAAACTATCGAGTTATGTCTACCTTCTAAAAAATACCATAATACAAGCATACCACGCTATATTTCATAGTGCCATGTCATATGGAATCATACTGTGGGGCGGCTCAGCACATGCATAAAAAATTTTATTAAGCCAGAAAAAAGCAGTAAGAGTAATCACAAATTCTAAAAATCATGAATCGTGTGGGACATTATTCAAATCATTAGGTATATTAACATTAACGAATCAATACATATATGAATGCTTAGACTACGCGAAAAAAAATTTCACTGTTAACCAAAATTGGAATCAATATGAGACAAGACACAACCACGTAATTGCTCCTTATTTTCGACTAACAAAAAACTTCGTCAGATATATATCCATAAAGTTGTATAATATGTTGCTAGTTGAGTGGAAAAATTTACCTCCTGCATACTTTTCGAAAAAAGTGAAAACACTCCTAAAAGAAAATGTATTTTATAACATCCAAGAGTTTATTGATAATATTGGAATCTCTTTTTAAAATGTAGTATTTTCTTGTTTGTTTTTCCTAGGTGCACTTTCTTATTTTTATAGATATATTTAATTTTAATCCTAATCTTTGTAATTTTATGTAATTTCTGACGACTCTTAGAACTCCTATTAGACAGAAGTGATCCCACTTTTGTGTGCATCTCTGAGCACTGGGCAATCACCACACAAATTGAACAGGTAAAGTTAACAAATTATACTAGAATAAGTAACTACTCACGACAAACCCACATATACATGGGGGTACTGCGATCTTTGTCAAGAATCATGTCAACATGAATGTAAAAACTTTAAAAAATTATGTGATATGTTAATTGAACTCTTGTTTGAATGCTCAGCTGTGACATACTGTAGCAATACTTGTATAGTTTGTATCTACAGATCACCAAATAGTGATGTTAACATATTTTCTACGCATCTACCTGCACTCTTATAAAAAATAATCAATAATTATGGGAGTTTATTTGTATGTGGGGACTTTAATATAGACAACATGGTGTCATCCTTTAACTCTGCGGTTTTAACTGATATTGTGGAATTCCATGATCTTAATTCATTATTTAATCATGCTACTAGAATTTATAACGAAAGATCCTACACCTCGCAGAGAGGCCTTGATTACATCTTAACAAATGTAAACAAGGACAATATGTAATCTGTAACAACTTTGATCCTGGCCTATCTGACTACTATGCTCACTCAATGAGCTGGGAAATGAACACTACAAATATCAGCCATGAGTGAATATTAACCAAAACGTTTAGAAAAATCAATGGACTTTCCAGAGGTGAGTTATATTCTTAACAAACCTCTACAGTAGCACAGACGACATTAACAGTATTTTTAGTATATTTCATGAGTACTTCTCCTGGTGCTTCCAAACTGCTTTCCCCAAAATTACCAAAACAATGTTAGAAAAACATGAGAACAAAATCAAATTTGGTCCCGAAACATCAAAAAAAGTGCAAGATCTCAAAGACCTAAACTACCTAAAAAAAAAAAAAAACAAATCAACTGTGAAAACTTAAATGTAAAGTATAAACGGGCAAAAAGAGATGTAGAAAACTGTAGTAGAGCTGAAAAGCAAAGATACTACAAAGACAAAATAAAAAAACTCCAACAATCAAACCCGTTCACTCTGGAAAATAATAAAAGAAAACACAAATCCTGACAGAAACGCTAATAGATACATATCCTTGTTAATTAATAACGAAACCATTGCAGAATGTTTCTCCAGTATCATAGAATACTGATGGTGAACTATCCAAAACCATACCTACACAGAACACACAGCACACAGTCCCTTTTTCACACCAGTCACGAAAAACTACGTCCAGAAAGTCATTGCTGCCCTAACCAACAAAAAATCCACTGGATATGATGAGGTCTTTGTCGATCTACTTAGTGAAAAAATGTATTAGCATACTCGCAGGTCCAACCGCGTATATCATCCATCCAGCTAGGTCAATTTTCCGAATTGTTAAAACTTGCTTTACTAATACCAATACCAAAAGATGGTGACCCCCCAAAAACTGACGGTCAACACGGGTTTAGGAAAAATCGCTCTACGGAAACAGCAACTCTGGAATTTGTACAACACATACATAATAAAATTGACCACAATGAAATTACCGCCGGCATCTTTTTTGACCTGTCCATTTGACATGCTCAATATCCAGTTCGTATTCGAGAAATTAGAAAGAATGGGGATAAGGGGCAACACCAACGCCCTACTCTCACCCTACCTAACGAACAGAAGAATTATGGTAAAATATTGTTCTTATAAATATACTGTCTATTGTGTGTGTATTGTTGTGCTCTCTTTGTGATCGAATTTTCTTAGTGTAAAAGTAACTTTAAAAAATCAGATTTTTGATCATCTGTTAATTTCATTACTCCATAATAAGTTGGACATTTTACTGAAACTATTTATTTCAATAGAAGTGGTTAATTATTTAATTAAACAATTTGACCCAAGTGATAACAAAACTAATAAACATTGAAAAAACTTATCATCCTACAATAAAAAAAAAAAAAAAACAGAGCTGACAAAAAACAAATTTAATCTCTTGAAACATAAAAACCTGAACAGGACCGGACTATAAATCATGAACTGTTGTAAATGTAAAAGTTCTGACTCCAAAGAAGAATCACTAGTCATTTGTGACAAATGTGGCAACAAGCTTTGCCAAACCTGTGCAAATCTATCTGCTACAGAATACAGAGCGGTCACAATGAAATCTTCCAAAGTTCTAATATTCTGGTGCTCAGACTGTAGGGCAAATGTATCAACTCCCAATCAAGATATCAAGCAGACTATATCAGAAGCAGTAAGAGAAGAAATATCATCAGCAATTAGTAACTTTTCATCTCTCTTCACCGAATCTCTAAATGCCAAATTTGATTCGCTGACTAATGCGATTACTAATTTAAAGGACAGCAATATTGATCTGGTTAAACTTCTCACTAAAGATAATCCAAATTTAGCTGTTCCATCACACAGTAAATCTGAGGAAATTACTTTATTTGATAAATTGCTTAGTACTCTCACCAATAAATTTCAAGCCAAGTTTATACTTTTAGATAAAGAAATTTCGACCCTTAAAAATCTAATGAAGGGCAACTCATCAGTTTCACGCAACGTCCCCACAGCTAATAATAACTTAAAGTCCTCAACAAAATCCAATGAAATGGGGAACAGTATTGCTTCTACTACGGGAAATAAAATACAAAAACCTGGAAATGTTAACTATAATAAAGAACCTGACTCCAAAAACACAAAGCAGCGTCGGTTGCCTGTTATAGGTACCAGAAAAATAGAAAACGCTAAAATTATTGCAGCTAAAATTGCACCAAAAGAATCCATCTTTGTTAGCAAACTTTCAACAGATGTCACTGAAACTGACCTACTGCATTACCTAAAAGAGACCTTTGGCAAGGATGAAAACTTTAAAATTGAACAGCAAAAAGTTAGATCGGGAGATTACAACAGTTTCCGCATTACTGTTCAGGCAGATCTTCTTAATGATTTGCTGAATGCTTCATTGTGGCCTGAGGATATTCTCGTAAAACAATTTGAAAATAAACCTAAGTTCTTTCGTGCCAGACCATACCCCGCGACAAGAAAACCTAATCACTACAGATGGACAAAGTAATTTGAGCTTAGTACATTCCTGGAATGCTTTACATGTGAATACTCAGTGCCTTCACAATAAAATAACCCAACTAGAAATAATCTCAAGAAATTGTAAACTGGATTATATTTTTGTCACCGAACACTGGATGACTTCAGAACAGGCGGATGTCACTCCTATTCCAGGATATTACCTCTTAGCGAAATTCTGTAGAAATCAACGTACCCATGGAGGCGCTGCCATATACGGACTCAAGAAAAATGGAAAAGTCTTAAACTTATCAAAACATACATTTGAACTTTCATGTGAATGTGCAGGCTTTAGTACTAAAATATTTGGAAAGAAGGTAGCCCTGTTAGTTATTTATCGATCATGTGTACAAAATGTAGACAATCAATTTATAACCTTTATTAACTCATTAAATGCTATCTTATGCCAGGTAACGCTTAATCATGAAATAATTCTGCTCTGTGGTGACTTGAATGTCAATTATCTTGAAAATTCCGTGGAAAAAAACCAATTAATTGATATCTTAGATGGTTTTAATCTGAAATATATTTTACCTTTTGAACCGACTAGGGAGGTTCTTAATAATAAACCTTCAGCAATCGACTATGTTGTCACTAATGCTGAATGTATTAGCGCTATCAATTTAGATATGGGTATTGCTGACCACAAAGCTCAACTTATTAGTGCCGCTATGCCCCCAACACAAGCATCAGAAAATCTGAAAACTTGTATCAAAAAGAGACACTTCTCAGAACAAAACTTAAGTAATTTGAAAAACCTTCTCGCTAGAACTGATCTAAGTTCCTTATACAGCCTAACTGATGTTAACGAAGCTTGGCTTTACTTCTGGTCAAATTTCAAATACTGTTTGGAACTAACCTGCCCCATCAAAAATGTCATGGTCTCCTATGTACCCCGCCACAACTGGATCGATTCGGATGTAGTTAAGGAAAGCCAAGAACTGGAAAAACTGTTTTGGATTAGCAAAAATTCGGGCACAGACGAACACAAGAAACGATATCAAATGGCAAAAAAGATATTTTCTGAAAGGATTCAAATTTCTAAGAACAATTTTTTTAAGAACAAAATTATAAACTCTGTTAACTGCACAAAAACGATCTGGCAAGTGGTAAATGCAAATCTTGGTAGGGTAAAAAGAAAAACTACCCCCTCCACAATAACTTCAATCAATATCAGTAAACCTTTGGACATTAGTAATGCATTTTGTGATTATTATACTACCAGTATCGAGCAATTACTAAATCAAAACCTACATCCAGGTGCCACAGGCTGCACCCTTCCTAATTCGATTGTTAATTCTATTTTCGTTGAGGAATTAACAGTTGATGAGTTATCCCTGGCTATGTCACAATTGAAAAACAAATCTGCGTGTAGTGGTCTGGATGATATGCCGATTTATGCCCTCGAGTTCATCTGGGATTATATCAAATTTCCCTTGTGCTTTATTTATAACATTTCATTGAAAACAGGAATTTTTCCAAACAACTTAAAAATGGGCGAAATCATACCAGTTTATAAAAAAGGAGATCCTGAATTACTAGAAAACTATAGATCTATAACTGGCTTAATGACGTTCTCAAAAATTCTTGAAAAAATTAATGCCAACCGACTTGAATCCTTTTTAACTAAAAATAAAATATTATCAATAAACCAACATGGTTTTAGGAGAAATCATTCAACAAACACAGCAGCCTTCCAACTTGTTGAATTTGTCTATAAGTCATTAGACAAACTTAATTACACTTTAGCCCTGTTCTTTGATCTCACACGTGCTTTTGAATGTGTGGATGCTGAATATCTGGTGAAAAAATTATACTCGATGGGCATTAGGGGCTGCACGAATGACTGGATTAAGTCTTTTCTAAGTAACCGTAAAGTAAGAGTTAGAATTGACCAAGAATTATCAGATTGGAGAGAGCTGAGATATGGTGTACCTCAGGGCAGCACTCTATCTCCACTTCTATTTACGCTATTTGTCAATGATCTGGAAAAACATATAGGTATTACAGTTAATATGCAATTGGTTTTGTATGCGGATGACACCACAATTGCATTATCAGCCTCGTCAGAAAATGAACTCGCCAACGACGCACAGATATTGCTTTCTGAATTTGCAACCTGGTGCAACAAAAACAAGCTTATTCTTAATCCATCAAAAACGCATTATATGATTTTCTCTAAAAGACGCAAAATTCCAGAACTTACATTAAAACTCAATGACACTTTGCTAAACAGAGTAGACAATTGCAAATTTTTGGGTCTCTACATCGACTCTCAATTACCTTGGGAGGAACATGTCGGCTTTGTGGTCAGTAAATTAAATAGTGCATACTTTGCTATTGTTAATCTTAAAAACATCTTAGATATTAAAAACCTAATGAATGTCTATTATGCCTTGGCCTATTCACACCTAAACTATATGGTACTTTACTGGGGCCAGACAACTGAACTTAATCGCATTTTTGTGATACAAAAAAGAATAATACGCAAGATTTTCTCTGTTGGTCCACTTGAATCCTGTAAGCCCATTTTCAAAATGCACCATATTTTGCCACTCCCTTGCATAGTCATTTAACAAGCGCTAATTTTTGTAAAAATGAACGAAGGAAAGTTTCCACAAAATAACTCAGTACATCATCATGACACTAGGTCAAACACTAACATTTATGTTTCAAACATAAATTTGTCTATGTATAAAAAAAGTCCCTATTACTTTTGTAGTGATATATACAATCACCTACCTAACTCCTTTAAACACATTGATTCGGTAAGTAAATTTAAAAAATATGTAATGGGGCTACCTTCTCGACAACTGTTTTTACTCCATTCAAGAATACTACAATAAGTAATTTAAACTGCATTATTGCATCATGTTTTTACACTTTTGGATACGTACTGTGAATTTCTTACCTCTCTGTTTTATTTATTTATTTTAATCGTTTAATTCATAAGATTTTACATCTAGTGTTTATTATTGATCGGTTTATCTATTAATTATTGCTATCTATCTTTTATTCCTAATTAATGACGTTGTCAATATCTTTGTAAGATGATACGGCAATAAAGTTATTATTATTATTATTATTATTATTATGACGACACAACATCGAGAGAATATACCATTAACAGAGACACAACTCAAGGCAGTGTCCTTGGTCCACTAATTTTTTTACTGTATGTCAATGATCTCCCCCAGCATATCACATGGGGGAAAACCTTTATATATGCAGATGACACCTCTATAATTACTTCAGGAAAATGCGCAGAAGAGGTGTAATACAAAATAATCAACATTGTAAAACAATTTAGTGAATGGTGCTCAAAAAAATAGTTAATGATAAAACTGTCCTCATTAATTTTTACAACCGCTATCCACTGATCCTCACCCAGTTGTTCAAAATATTACTTTAACCCCAACAATATCTATCAAATTTCTAGGTACTATAGTGGATAGTCAATTGAATTGGAACCTACATATCGACTTCACAGCCAAAAAACTCAATAAGGTCTACTACGTTATAAAGAACCTGAAACAAACTAGACACAGATTCCTTATGGAATCTGTGTCTATACATAATATACTGACATTACTGTCAGTATACTACACAAACTTCCACTCAGTAATTTCATACAACAATGCCGTGTGGGGCCGGTCCGCGGACATAAATAGAAATCTGATTCTACAAAAACGTGTCATAAGAATGATAATGTTGGATCCGCGCAGCCAATGGACCACGCATGGGCCAGAACCAGTAAGCAGTACAAACTCTCTCTCGCATCCCGACCTCCGACTGATCAAGACGTGGTACGGAGAACGAAGTCGCAATACAAAGTATTCATTGTATTTTAAAAAATAAAACGACATAAATGTACATCGTTAATAAACGAGTAAAAGTTATAGCGTGCTTTATTCTACTACTCCACACCCAAACATAACAGTGGCGACGAGGATAAAAAGAATTTCGAAATATTGCACGTGTTGCAATATTGAAGAAAGTGGCGGCGGCAGGCTTGATAGGCCGAGTGGTAGAACTTAACCAGCACGTGGACGACTGGATCATATATCAAGAACAAGTGGAGCAGCATTTCGTCGCAAACGACATAAAGGACCAGAATACACAGGTCGCAGTCCTACTGAGTTCAATTGGTACGTCCACATATAAGCTTTTAAGGGACCTTAGTTACCCAATTCTCCCAAAAGACAAGACATACAGCGAGTTATGTGCATTACTAAAATCTCAATTTTGCCCGCAAGTGTCCGAGTGGAGAGAGCGCGTAAAGTTTCACCAGTTGACGCAAGAAACCGGTGAAACAATTTGTGAGTTTTACGTGAGAATTAGAGCAGCGTCGGTGAACTGCAATTTTGGAGTGCAATTAAAGCATATTTTAAAGGACAAGTTTGTCTCTGGAATGAGACAGGAGAAAATTCTGGATAGAATCTGCGAAGAACCCGTCGAAAAACTATCGAAGAGTTGATGAAAATTGCTCAGCAGAAAGAATCGGGACTCCAGGTAGATATAAATAAGATATCAGGGGCCAGAATTTCAAATCTCATGCCGGATCAGGAAATGAAAAATCACCATGGCAGCGCAAGGGTAGTGCACAACGCAAGGACAATGGCGGTCAACAAAGGAAGTCGATCAGAGATGGAGGCGGAGCCAAACCACATATGTCAAGATGGACGACTAACGGAACTCAAAAGTGCAAGTGTTGTGGTAAAAGTCATAGGTTTGAAAACTGTAAGTATTCAGAATACAGATGTAACAATTGCAAAAACATAGGTCATTTGGCAAATATGTGTAAAGTGAAAAATTTCATAGATGTGGAGGCCGATATGTTTGTAGTTATAAATGATAATAGGAAATCAGGCAACCCTTTTTAAATCAAAGTGACAATCGAAAACAAAATTTTCGAAATGGCTATTGACAGTGGAGCTTCCGTAAGTTGTATCAATCATGATTTATACACGGAGTTTTTCAAACATTATAAATTGAAAAAGGATTTCCTATCGTTAAAAAGTTATACGGAGATGTAATCCAACCAGAGGGCTATTTTAAGGTGTTTGTTTTATTTAACAATGTTTGTAAGCCAATAAGATTTTGTTGTAAACAATAGAGGACCATCATTATTGGGGCGTGATTGGTTAGAATCGTTTAACGTAAAGTTTGATATGCTTCCTATTTATAATGTTGAGAAAAATGAAATAGAAATCGAAAACATTTTAAATAAATACCCAGCTGTTTTTGACGATAAAGTCGGATGTTTTAAACATGCCAAAATTTCGCTAGAATTAAAACCTAACTCGAGATCTGTTTTTTGTAAACCTAGGGCAGTCCCATTAGCATTCAGGGAGGAAATGGACAAGCAGCTAGATAGGCTCGAACAGCAAGGAATCATAAGTCCAGTGGAATCGAGCGATTGGGGCACACCGTTAGTACCAGTTCTAAAAAACGATGGAAGTTTGCGATTGTGCGGCGACTACCGAGCAACGGTAAACAAGTGGCTTCTCGAGGTAAATTATCCATTACCAAGGATTGACGACATATTCAGCAAACAGCATGAAGGTGAGCATTTTTCAAAAATCGACTTAACACAGGCATATACTCAGTTTGAGTTAGACGATGATGCAAAAAAATTGCTAACGTGGAGTACCCATAGAGGGCTATATAAAGTAAACCGCATGCCTTATGGCATTTCTCCCGCTAGTGCTAAATTTCAAAAATATTTAGAGCAATTATTTCAGGGGATGAAAAATGTAGTAAACTTCTTAGATGATATATTGGTGACGGGGAAAAATAAAAAAGAGTACCTAGAAACGCTCGATAAAGTATTAGCTAAATTAAGCGAAGCAGGGCTAACAGTTAAAAGGGAAAAATGTTGGTTTTTCCAGCACAAAGTAGAGTACTTGGGGCATGAAATTTCGAAAGAGGGAATTCGGAAAACTGAAGAAAAGATTAGAGCAATCACTGAAGCACCAAATCCGGTAACAGAAACGCAAGTAAGGTCATTTTGCGGTATGGTGAACTATTATTCACGCTACGTTCCTAACTTGGCAACAATTTTAAAGCCGATTTACAATTTACAGGCAAAAATACCAAATTTATATGGAACAAAGAATGTCAACAAGCGTTTGACAAAATTAAAGAAACAATATCTTCAGATTTAATATTAGTTCATTTCAATCCTAGGTTACCCATCATTTTGACGACGGATGCGTCTAACGAGGGGGTGTCAGCAGTTCTAAGCCACCAGATGGAAAATGGAGAAGAGAGAATGGTCGGTTGTGTATCGAGGACGCTCACACCAGCACAAAAGAACTATTCAGTTATACACAGAGAAGCATTGGCAATCTATTACGGAGTAGGCAAATTTCACCAGTTTCTATATGGTCAAAAGTTCACCCTCTGAACTGACCATAAACCCTTAACGGTACTTTTCAAGGAAGAGGTATCTCGCTCATGTATGCAAATAGACTGCAAAGATGGGGAGCATATTTAAGCAGTTTTAATTACAAGATAGAGCACGTAAAAGGGGAAAACAACTGCGTGGCAGACTGTTTGTCGCGGTCCCAGTCTCAACGGAGGTAATATAAAACAACGGAGAAAGAGGCGGTTATATAAATTTCGCAGCAGCTTGCAATGAGTGGCCAGTAGACAACGAAGAGATAGCGCAAGAAACTAAGAAGGACGACTTACTGAGAGAAGTAGAGAGCTATGTAAGAAGCGACAAATAGCTGACAAAGGTAAGGAACGAAATTTTACCTTATTATAACCGCAAAAATGAGCTAACGATGGAAAGTAATATAATGTTATGTGGCCATCGTTTGGTAATCCCCAAAACATTAAGAGGGAAACTCCTAGCAGAACTGCATGTAGCGCACTTCGGTATTGTGAAGACCAAGTCCGTAGCAAGGTCATATTTATGGTGGCCTCAAATAGACAAAGACATCGAAAACATGCGTTTATCCTGCCTTCCTTGTTTGGAGAATAAAAGCGACCCACCGAGATCTGAAACGACGCCTTGGCCGACAGCAACAAGTCCGTGGAGTCGAGTGCACGCGGACTATTTGGGACCAATAAAAGGGAAGATGTTCCTAATTTTAACAGATGCTTTTTCAAAATGGCCAGAAATCTACGAAGTAAGGAATATGACAGCCAGCGAACTCGAAGAAAAGTTACGAGATGCTTTTGCACGTTTCGGACTCCCAGAAACGTTTGTTTCAGACAATGGCAGACAGCTAGTGGCCAGCTCTATAGAGCACTTTCTGAAAAGAAACAACATAAAACACATTACGTCACCACCAGGGCATCCAGCGAGCAATGGAGTGGCAGAAAACGCAGTCAAAACTTTCAAAGCTAAAACCAAAACGATGCCAAGTGACGAAAAAAACAAGAACGTAAGCCTGACCACTTTAATTTCAAGATACCTCATTGCATATAGGAATACGAAGCATATCACAACACAGGAAACTCCAGCGAAGTTAATGCTGGGAGGAGAAATAAGGACAACGCTAAGCGTATTAGCGGAAAAAGGGAAAGAAAAAACCGGGAATCCAGAGGAAAACAAGCAAAAGAGCCCAAGAAATGGGAGAAACAGAAGTTTCAAGAGGGGCGAAGAAGTAATGGTAAGACATTACAGAACAGCAAATAAGAAAAGTTGGGTAGAAGCGAAAATTACAAAGAGAACAGGTATAGCAACATACACCTGAGAACTAACAAGCGGAACCACATGGAAAAGACATAGGGATCAGATAATTTCAAGACATATCCCAGAAAACGTCTCGAGGAATACAAACTCGGAGCATCGAGATGGTTTTAAGATCGCAGCGAATTCAAACGTAGTATGTTCAAAAAACGAGTCGAGGGTAAGAACAGAAACAGCAAGTGGTACAGACAGTGATTCAAACGGGAACGCAATCAGTTCAGGTAACCTTAATGAGCATTTTTCAGTTTCAGAGTCAGAAGCGTGTCCCAGTAATGAAAGTACCTCTAGCCATACGAGCCCAGTCAAAAGTAACGAAGTCCTCAGACGCTCACAGAGAAAGAAAAAGGAACCAGAGCGGTTTAAAGATTTTATTAAAACCACAGACTAAAGTACTTTTGACTGGACGGACACAAAATTTACATATTGCTACAAAAGCAACCTAGGCGAAAAATGTTTCAAGTTTTTAAAGAATTGTAACCTTACATAGAAGGTATATTGTTTTATTGTATATATTTTGTAAAATCATTTTAAAAGTTCGTTTAAATTAACAAAAGAAAATATCTGTACATAAGGTTTTACTGTCAGATTGTACACGGCTTTGTAGAACCATGTTGATTGTTATTTTAAATTTTACAAAGAATTTTGTACAATGTATTTAGATGGTACATGGACCATAACTTGACAAACTTATTATGTTAAAGGTTCTTTTGGACTTAGTGTGGGAGTGTTGGATCCGCGCAGCCAATGGACCACGCATGAGCCAGAACCATTAAGCAGTACAAACTCTCTCTCGCATCCCGACCTCCGAGTGATCAAGATGTGGTACGGAGAACGAAGTCGCAATACAAAGTATTCATTGTATTTTAACCAAATAAAACGACATAAATGTACATCGTTAATAAACGAGTAAAAGTTATAGTGTGCTTTGTTCTACTACTCCACACCCAAACATAACAGATAATAAATGTCAAAATTACGCAATACTCTACTTTTGCCCTTATGGGGTCACTTTGGGGCCTTATAAAAGGGCCTTGCGATGGTTTAATTAGAAAAAGAATGATTGTGATGATGACACTTGTGTGCGATTTTTATTTCACAACATTTTGACAATTCTATCGCAAATTTACGAAAAAATGTCTTCCACCCACGCGAAATACATGGAAAATTTTCCCCCTTTTAAGGCATGGAAAAAGATTGAGTTAACAATTCAAAATTTTGTGTGCTTTTTTCCTTCTTATATTAGAACACAATGAATGGATGGGAGAACCACACCTATAGCTAAGGACATCACACTAGTATACATTATTGGTTCCATATTGATTTTTTTTCATTAAGCCATTGTATTAGAATATTAAACCAATATTGGTCCACATTTTTCTATAGATAGGGACCTACCTTCACACGGTTGATCCTCACACGGCTGCTCCTCTCTAGATGGACCTTTACAATTGTGGCCTAAACAAGTTCTAGTTCTAGTCTTGGCTCCCCATCCACACGAAACATTACAAGGTGACCACTCTGACCAGCACCCCCAAGTATCCTCACAGCTATGATTGTTGCAGTCTTTTGTTTGGACCGATTCACCAGGGCAGTTTTTATTTCTACTTTTGCAATGTCTGGTTCTGGATTGAGTACCACCACCACAACTAACGGAGCACTCTGTCCAACCTGTCCATGAACTCCAGCCAGCATGATCACTTTCGTCAGAATTGCAGTGTTGATTGGAATGACAAATCTGTCCTTCATCTTTCATTATTATCTTTATCTGGTTTGAGTGTTTTACGGGAGCTTTACAGGTTATTTTGAACCTTCTCTTATGGTAAGTGTTGCTCGATATATTCAAGTCAGTGAACCATTCTGTGGTATGGATCTTCCTCTGCTCATTACAAGAATGCTCATTGCACCTTTCATATTCGATGTTATTACCTTTGCAGTTTTGCCCTCCATTGTATGGTGGAGGGTTGTCACACTTTCTTTGTCTGGTTTTGTAGCCTCCTCCACAATTAGCTGTACACGATGACCATTGTGACCATGGATCCCAACCTCCATCAATTGGTTGAGCTGGACAAGGAGGCGATTCAGCACAAAACGCTTCAGTGCGGTCTTGTCCTACGCATACTCTCCCACCAAACGCCGGAGCAGGGTTAGTGCAAGTCCTGGATCTTGTCTTAACTGCAGTGCCGCAAGTCGCTGAGCAGGCCGACCACGCTGACCAATCAGACCATCCGCCGTGTATTGTGCAGTTTGCCACAGCCACCGAAGGACCAAGGCACTGCCTACCATTGTTAGCTGGGGCAGGGTTGTTGCATTGGCGGTTCTGGCAGAGGCAGGTGTCTAGTGAATCCACGTCTGAAGATACCCGGTGGTAACATGGAGCCCAGTCGGACCAACTACTCCAACCTAAAAAAAAAAAATTAGTTTATGATGGATGAAAAAATTTGGAATGTGCCAGAAAACGGTAGTAGACAACGTTCTTTGCATGCCTGGTTACATGTTTAACACTCCTAGGCATGTCAAAAGCTATTGATAGCATAGACTCGCAATACTTATTAACAATACTTCAACTCTATGGTGTGAGTGGTAACACACTGGAGTGTATAAGAATTACTTACAGGGCTACTCTCAGTATGTCTGTATAAACTCGTCTAACAAAACTGATACCTCTGAAAGAAGAGTAATAAGATCGGGTGTACCTCAGGGTTCTATCCCGCGCCCTGTATTTTTTATCACTTTCATTACGGATTTACAGTTTGTCGCAAATTTTTGTCAAATTCACATGTACGCTGGTATTCAGTTATACCTTCATTTTAACTCCAAAGATGCTCATGAAGCAGCCATAAAGCTTAATATATATCTTTCCCTATTTACAACTGGACTAGGCAAAACTCATTGGTGCTCAATCCTAAAAAGAATAAATGAATTATTTTTGGTACTAGTAGTAGCTTGCAGGCAACGGTCAACTTTGAACTGTCAATAGATGGTGAAGCAATCCCTCATGTCACTACTATACAGAACCTGGGACTTGTTATGAGTAATTATTTGAAATTTACTGACCACGTCAGTTATGTCTGTCAAAAAGCTTACATTAGGTGAGTTAAAAAAGCTTTCTCCATCAGTTCCAAAACTAAAATAATGTTAACAGAACATAGGTCCTTGTCCCACTTTCACTTTGCCAACGTAATATAGAGGCCGTGTCTTAGTCTAGAAGATAAATATTGTCGTCAAAAAATGCAAAATCATACTATTAGATTCATAATTGGGGTTTTAAGAAAACATAATTGATGTCCCAAGATTTCACCATGTAACTCCTTTCATGAGCATCTTTTGGGTTAAGTTTTTAGATAACAAGTTAGGAAGAAACAACATTGTAGTACATGGTATGGTAAATGGGGGAAATCTATTAGAAAATACCATCGATCAATTGAGTAACCTACTAGGAGTACGTATTGATTAGCAAAGAGACATAAATAATGTATATAGAATTGGTAGTAATGAACATGCCGAACGGCCTATACTAGTAGAATTTACCACATATCTCAAAAAACAAGAAGTGATTAAGAACGGGAATAAACTGAAAGGTAAAAACATATTTGTAAATAACGATTTGTCTAAGCAAAACCGAGAAATTAATAAAGTGTTGAGAAAAACTTTAAAGAGAGCTAGAGAGCATAATTTAAGCGCATATATCTATCAATCAACAATCAATACGTTGATTATAGATAATCAAGAAGTTTCCTATGAAGAATTAATAAGTATAGAAGAAATTCCGGAAGGCAGAATAGAAGAGAATCTAGTAATTGAAAAAAATATTGATACCCAGAAAGTTGCAGTGGAAAAAGAAGAAAAACAAGCGGTTAGCGAACCAAAAAAAGCCATATGAAATACAAATGAATTGTCGGAGAAAGGAAAAAAAGAAGTAGATGTAGAAAAAGCAAATTCAAAATCTTCGATTTTAAGGAATTTAAAGTCAAGGAATAAAAATTAAAATTAAATATGTGGTAAGTATTATATTATATTATTTAAGGATTCATTTATTGTGAGATTCATTGTTTATTAAAATTAAGTTGTAGTTAAGTGTAAAATTTGTATTTAGCCATATAAAAATGAGTGAAAATATTACATTAGCACAATTTAACATCAGATTGTTATTGCCTAAAATCAACAATTTGAAGGAGCATATTTTGTCGGCTAACTACACAGTATTGTGTTTATGTGAAACATGGCTTACACCCATAACAGATAACCATGCCGTTTATTTAGAAGAGTACAATCTAGCAAGAAAAAACCGCAGGTTAGGTAGAGGGGGAGGTGTATGTATTTATATTAAAAGTAATATCTCATATTCTATCATTCATACCGAAAACAATATAGAGCAACTATGGATTAACCTAAAAATAAATAAACAGCAATTTGCAGTTGGTGTCGCATATAGACCACCCGATTTCTCATATACGGACTTTTTAAATACTGTAGAGCAAAATTTATCTTCCTTTTTGCCGCAATACGATGAAGTTTTTTGTCTAGGAGATTTTAATATAAACATTAAATACTAGCTGTCCTGCCACTCATAAACTTAACTCATTGTTGGATGCCTACAGTTTTAATCAGCTAGTAACTGAACCTAGTCGCGTGACACTTAATACTATTACGTTAATTGATTTAATTGTAACAAGTAATAACGATAGCACTATTATACAAAATGTAAGTGTAACTAACTTAGATCAAATGTCCGATCATGATTTAGTATGTTGTAGATTAAATATCACGTGAAAGATTGATCCTCCTGTTATTAAGACAATAAGGGGTTTTAGAAATTTGAATAATGCTTTATTTAATGCCGATTTACAGTCTATATGCTTTGAATCTATCTATAATATGAACAATGTAAATGATAAAATTTCTTTTTTTAATAATGCTATTTTAATGCTTTTTAACATACATGCGCCACTCAAAACTATAAGAATCACTAAGAAGTATTCCCCTTGCATTACAGATAATATACGTCTGCTCATGTCCCTTAGAGACAAAGCTCGTTTAAAATGGCATCAAACTGAAAATATAGTTCATTATAATTATTACAAAACCCTATGTAATTATACCACTCTTGCATGCTGGAACGAAAAAAAAGCATATTTTGAATATGAATTACGTGTAAGGGGTAGTAATAAAATATGGAAAGACTTACATAGGTTAAATATGCATAAACAGGGAAATTTTATACCTAATAACTTAAAAAATGCGGAAGGGTTGAATAATTATTATATGAATTGTATTTCCACAATACCTGCCGATCAAGATATCAATTTCTACAAAAATAACGTTAAAGCAGGAGTTGAACCATTTCAGTTTAAGCCAGTTCCTGAACATAATGTATTAAAAAATATATTTAATATAAAATCTAATGCACAGGGTCATGACGGACTTAATATTAAATTAATATTATTGTGCTGTCCAATTATCATACCATTTGTAACTCATATTATAAATTTTTGTTTTGAAAAGAGTGTATTCCCGGATTCCTGGAAAGAGGCTATCGTCTAACCGCTTCCTAAAATTACTAATCCGTTGGAATTTAAGGATCTGCGCCCTATTAGTATTTTACATGTTCTATCTAAAGTAATCGAACGAGAAATAGATAATCAGTTACGGGAACATATTTCTAAATTCAATATATTACCAGAAGTTCAGTCTGGCTTTCGCCCTTTCAATAGCTGTGAGACAGCCGTGCTGAATATTACAGATGATATTTTGAGGGGGACAGATAGGAAAAAGGTTACAGTGTTAGTGCTTATCAACTTCTCGAAGGCATTTGACACCTTAAATCACGAAGTGCTACTTTCTGTTTTAAATTATGTAGGAATGACTGAAAACATAATTAACTTTGTTCTTAATTATTTCTCTAACAGAATTCAAAGAACTAAAATCGACCATGACATATCTTCTCCCCTTGAAATATCATCTGGGGTACCACAGGGTTCAATCCTAGGTCCTCTTCTGTATACTCTGTACACGTCTGATTTTGTAAAAGCACTTCAGCACTGTCACATACACTTTTATGCTGGAGACACGCAGCTATATTTATCGTTTAACCCCTCCGAAACTGAAAACGCAATAAATAATTTAAACACTGATGTTGCGGCAATTCTAAATATATCTAAGCGCCACTCATTAAATATTAATGCAAATAAAACATCTGTGCTTGTTTTTGGTCCACAAGACGCACGGTCCTTATTATCCCAACAAGTTCATGTAAATGCGAATGGACAGCTAATTGCACCAGTTAACCACGCCAAAAATTTAGGACTGACTTTTGACACACACCTGAGATTTAAAGTTCATATTAATAACTGTATACGTGTGGCATATATGAATTTAAAAACTATATACCAAAACAGGCTTTTCCTAAACAAAAAAAACAAAAAAATCCTATGTGAGTCTTTAGTATTATCCAAATTTAATTTCGGTAGTGTGATTTATGGCCCCTGCTGAGGATGCCCGCAGAATACAGGTGATACAGAACTCCTGCCTATAGCTAATATTTGGTATTAGGAGTGGGCAACATATCTCACACAAGCTTAAAGAGATAGGTTGGTTAAATATGTCCAGGCGACGTCTACTGCACTCCGCTTGTCTATTTAAAAAAATTATAGAAAATAAAGTACCTGCATATCTTCATAAAAAAATAACATATAGAACAGACCTCCATAACCTAAATTTGCGACATAAAGGTACACTCACCCCTCCCTCTCATCGTACGGAACTATTCAAAGCCTCATTTACTTACCAAATCACTAATATATACAACTCGATTACAACGGCCATAAAGAATAAGTCTATTACACCCTTCAAGCGTCATTATAGGCAATTGTTATTAGCAGAGCAGAGTAACTCCTTGAGTTGTTGAATAGAGAAAATAGATCTGAGCATGCCCTGGACCAATGTTATTCCCTTTCCGTGTTATATAATTAAACATTACTTGCAGGTGTGTATGTATGTGTAATAGATGTCTGTATGTGTATTTGTGTATGTGCTTATATGGATATGTTTACTATTGTACAGCTTAAGATGAAAAACAGAAGTCGTGCAGCCGATGACTACCTGATCTTCGGCTTTTTCCAATAATTGTATTCTTTTCTTGCAGAAACTGTATATTATTTAATTATTTATATTTATATTAGAAATAAAGACCTTTTATTATTATTATTATTATTATTATTATAAAACTATAACTGAATATCATCAGCATGCATGTGAATTTGACAGAAATTTGCGACAAACTGTAAATCTGCAATGAAAGTGATAAAAATACAGGGCCCAGGATAGAACCCCGAGGTACCCGATCTTCTTTTAGAGGCATCAGTTTTGTTAGACGAGTTTATACAGACATACCGAGAGCAGCCCTGTAAGTCATTGTTACAACACTTCAGTGTATTACCAGTCTCACCATAGTGTTGAAGTTTTGCTAATATGCATTGCGAGTTTATACTGTCAAAGGCTTTTGACATGTTTAGAAGTGTTAGACATGTAAACATAGATTGATCAGAAGCATGGAGAACATCGTCTACTACCAAACATAAGGTCGTTTATGTACCAAATCCCTTTCTAAAGCCTGACTGTGTAACGGGTATCATTCCCGATTAAATTATTACAAATATCATTGTTTGTTAGATAGTCAGTTAAGTAAGAATGAAGGGCGCCTTCTCATGCCGTTTATCCTCCACTTTCTAAAATGTTAAATACTGAACTTTTATAAATGTTGCATATTAGTTTTTATATACTTTCAATATATTTTGAAAAATAAATGACAATGTTACAAATATTGAAAAGTTGGATGTACACAACTAAATTTTTACAAAAATACATTATAAGACTTGTGCTATTATTACCAACATTTTCATTGTCTGGCAGATTGTCAGTGTAGAGGAAATGCACGGGTGAAATATTTTAAACTGTAGTAAAAACTTACCTCCATCTATTGGTGTATCCAAAATCGGACAAGTATGAATAGTTTGCTGCCAAAACCTATTAAACGGGTCTCCATTAGGGGCTGCCGAACAAGTTTCATCCCTTTCATTCCATCCACAATAAGGATCCATAGCATTGATACAGTTATCTCTAGAGTTATGCCTTTTACAATGATCTACAGAAATTTGTAATAATCGGTTCTCTGTTGTAACATACACCGAATTAGTTTCTTTTAAAAATTGCATGCTTCTTATTGGGCCGTTGGTGTCCTGTACTCTCCAAATTTCAACGACACAGGCTTCCTTACTACGTGGAAGTAAAGTTAATTTTTTTATTAACCCCTCCACCGTTGCTACGTATATGATATGAACTAATCCTGATTTCGTGTCGGCTAAATCCACTGTTATGTGTGAAAATCTTTCCAGTGTTGCTACGTGTAAAGGATTTAAAGCAGTTGATTGCACTGCAGAATCCATAAGCTGGTACTTGGAAGTCTCTAGTAAGTAGTTGGAATGTTGTGAACCTCTGCACTCAAAGTGATCTCGGTAAGGGATATTATGTTTGCTCCAAGCACTTCCCATATCATGCTGATATTTGAAAGGTCCATTGAAAGCATCATTAATAGCAGTTAAGTTAAAGGCACATACTGCGGAGCCTGCTATACTATTTGGAGATGTGGTAAATGTAGCATAAACAATATTTTCATCAGGTACGTAAGACATGCTTTGAATTTCATTAAAGTAAAAAGGATAGTCACCACTGATAGAACAGTTTAACCTCGCTTTGATAAAAGTGGTCCAGTTGTCTTTAAACATTGTGTGACCGCCACCACGGTCGTTTTTGCATACCCGTGCTATCCTGGAATAAACATTCTTGCCACAATTGATATACTCAACGGCTGTCTCTCTAAACAAGAAATAAATAAACCTTTCGCTTTCGAACGAACCCACAAACTGGGGTTCGTTTAACCAAAAGCTGTTGTACTGTTTTGTTCTTAATGTTGGTGTGCTTCCGACACTTTTGGAGATCAACGAGTCAGAACCGGAGAAATCTGTAGTACCACCAAAATAATATTCACCATTTTCAGACAAGAAACCCGTTACGTTTGCAGAGGGGTTGTAGGGGCATTTTGCGATACCATCAACTACTTCTGTTACATTTGAGATGCGGTCGATCTAAAAAGTAACGATTATGTTAATAATGTTTTAAGTAGCCAGTCCGGAAAAGGCATCTTCATAGGACGCATAAGCAAATCGCCTCACCTTGGGCATTGACTGAGAGCTTACAAGTCCTATAAAGGGTGTTTCGGGATTGTACATACAACGTTTTTTAGGCACCCACGTCACTTTAGCATAATTTTGTTTAATTACTTTCACATCCACGTAAGAGACTTGGAGCGCAAGTAATCGTAAAAAAAAAAATTAAAATTTTTGTCGTAGTTTTAGAATGTCACAAAACGAGATTTTAAATCTGAGTGAGAAAAAAAATTCTGTTGGTCAGTCTGTAACTTTTTTTTTCTACAAAAACTTTTGTTCAGGGTACTTTTTAATCAAACTTATAGTTTAGCTAGAAATGAGGCGTTTCCACACATTTTCCCAACGCTGTATATATTTTGTGTTATTATTGAAACACTCTGGAGAGCAAAATCTATAATGTTCTTAATGAACTCCTACTACTTTACATCTCACAGGTATTGTTCCATCATGATTAATAGTTACTAACGAATCTTAATAAACAACTCATTACTTTGTTTTTCGGACTAGTGCCTTAAAGAAGTAGTGTTGTATGATTTTTCAAGATGGGTGCCTAAAAATAAATTTGCGGTTAGTTAAAAACTTACCTCTCTCCATGAGCATTGAGGGGAAAACGCATTGGTACCACATGCAAAAATTTGGCGACCATTCGTCAAAAGGATTTTTATATAATTATGGCAGTTTTCTTCACTTTGTCCTTTGTTGACGCATGAGGTGATTTTGCCTTGAGACGCTTGCCATTGAGCATACTCCAGTAATCCTAGTTTCGGCAATGACAGCCTATACAGTCCATCTCTAAAAAAACATGACGTGTATATTTTTGTAGTATACAGGGTGTTTCAATTAAAACTCCCCAGGCCATTATGGCGAAAAATAATAAAGATATTTGATTTTTTTAAATGAGAGGATGATGGATACCAAAAAAACTTTGAATAACTGTGGAAAAAGTTTCAAATGACCGATATTTAAGAATTATTAATAAAAAAGTGACAGGGGTTTATCAAAACTTGCGTGTACCAAAGGAATGAAGACAAAAATTATGTAGCTCTAAATCGGCTGGTTCTTACAAAACTTTCTACATAGTCAAAATGATTCATAAATTAGCAGCGCCATTTCTGTGTACTGCAAAGGAAAAATTATAGCTATAGTTATTTAAAGTCTTTCTTAACACAGATCATTCCTATTTTTTGAGAGATTGATCTGGGAACCTTTAGTTGAAACACCCTGTATATATAAATTATCTAGACCATTATATATATTTACAATAGGCAACAATTGATTACTATTACTGCTACACGGCATGTGTTAACTAAATAAAACTTACCTAGCCCCTACAAACACTTGATTTCTTGACACATCAAACAGCATTTGTGAATAGGATGTGACCCCCTCTGCATAGAATGCAGTGATGGATGGCTGCAAATCTGAAACAAGAAGATTTAGTTGTTATAAATATTTAATAGAATACTTGAATTTATATAATTTAATACATTATTTAAAAAAGTCGACTGCAGTAAATAATTTGATATTCGCCCAAGACCAACCATTTTAAGATTCTTTCATATATTCAGTGTCGCATGATTGCATGCCTCTAGCGATCATCCTGTACGGCGGATACGGCCAAATTTCAGTAGGTGAGTATTCTATCATAGTATTATTTTACATACAGAGTGAGTCAATTACCACGTGGATGGTCAATGTCTCCTCAACCATTAAAATAAAAAAAAAATATGGGAGATCAAGAGTGGCATATTCTAAAATTATGTTGAAATGGAACAATCAAAATTTTCTTCTATATCTTTCTATTTAATTCTCAATTCTTCTATATAATATATATTACATTTTTACTTACACAGTGGCGCGCAAAATGTAATTTCACAGATTTTACTGTCGTTTCACTTTAAATGATAATTAAAACTGTACTAATATACGATTCAAATGTATTGAACCCTGAATATCCCCTTTTAAGCGGACATTCAAAAACAGAGGGGCGGAAAAATTCAAAATTTAAAAAGTATATATATCGGGAACAAATTACCTAACCCTAAGATCTGGCGTTCCCCAAGGGTCAATCCTTGGTCCATTGCTATTTACCATATATACAAGCAATTTTATTAATCACATAAATTACTGCAAAGTACATTTATATGCAGATGACACTCAGCTCTACTATTCTTTCAGGCCCTCTGATGCTGATATCGCCTGTTCATTTGTTAATGAAGATCTTCAAAATTTTGTAAAAATTGCGAATGATCATTGTCTTGTCATTAATCTCATTAAATCTAATATTATAATGTTTGGTTCAAAGAACCAGCGAAGTAATATTAGAGAACGTACAAATATTAAAATTGGTAATGATTCTTTGGTAAAAGTAGACAAGGCAAAAAGTTTAGGAGTTATATTAGACTGTGATTTAAGATTTGAGGCCCATGTAAATAAAATGCTACAAACAGGTTACTCCGTATGAAAATTAATATATGGTAATCGCCATTACCTCCCACATAAAACCAAAGTTCTCCTCTGTGAAACTCTAGTTTTATCTATATTGAATTATGCAGACTGTTTATATGGCCCTTGTATAAATACACTGTATGCAAGGAAAATTCAGAAATTACAAAATACTTGTCTTAGACTCATCTATGGAATTTATCGAAATCAGAGAATTTCTCATAAACTCAAGGAGGTAAAATGGCTTAACATGTACAACAGAAGATTGCATCACACAGTTTGTTTTTTTCACGGAATTATATTATACAAAACTCCTAATATCTTTATCAAAAATTAAATTTCGAACTGATGTGCACACATTAAATATTAGATTTAAGGGTTTTCTAACTCCACCTCAGCACCAAGATCATTTAGTTACCAAATTAGTAAAACATATAATGGTTTGAATAATCAGCTAAAAAGGAACAGCATTACTAGGTTCAAAAAGATATATAAATCATATTTGTTCGAACGTCAATGTACAGGATTATTGTAGCCCTTTGTATAGGAAATTAATAATGATAAAAAGAGAAAACGAAAAAATTTTTCCTTAAATCTCATTCTTGCAGCCTTGTCTTTTTTGTATTCATGTTGAAATTATTGTAGATTTTCGATTTTGTTCGAAGTGGACAGATTTCGCCTCCCTTGTGTATCTCCAAGATACAGAAGGGACCGAGTCTGTATGCTTCGAACAGAATATATGGTTAAGTGTAACAAAAGCGTTATGAATTGTGACTGCTTAATTTCGCCATTTATTTTTCATTGTTTATTTTATAAAATCAATAATAGATTGTATTTTTTTTTAAGATGGAAAATAATAAAGACGTGTTATTATTATTATTATTATTATTATATACAGGTTGTTTGGACATCGACAGAAAGTTTTTACTGAGTGATACTTGGGGCTGTGTGAAACCCATCCCACACAGCACGTGACATCTCTAGGATATCCTCATTTGGTCTCGTATATCCCAATCGAGGACAACATTCCTCAGGATATCCTAGACAAATCCTGGCAGGATGTCCTAGTACACTGAGAAAAGCTGCAGCAAAAAATTATTTGCTACGCGTTTTTTAACTAGAGTAGCAATAATTTTAATTAGGTTAGAAATATCTGTTCACTATACTAGAATAAATAACTTTACCGAGTGTATTAGCCCTTAAAAAGTACTTTAGAGTTTTTATTAGTTGCTTTACTAGAACACTCGAGCATTTAGCTACCATTAAAAAGAAGACAATATAAAGAAAGATTTAACTGTGGTAAATAAAAACTTTGTTGAAATTACAAAGTTTTGTGTTGAATTACGTCACCACAACACCAATCGGACTGAATCGGTCAACTCCGAATTCAGGGGAGAACACACAAGTTGCCTCTCATTGGCTCTGCCGCGACGTCATTCTACGCTGTGACCTCAATGGTACACTTGGTAAATAAGTAAATAATGTCGTTTACTTGTGCCTTTGTGCGGATTGAATATTATGTACTATATTTTTATGTACGGTGTGTTTCATTATAATAAAAATCACAGGAGACTTTTGGGTAAGTCGTTTTTTGTTTTTGGTTTCTTAAATCGCAGGGTCGATTCTATCGGTGTTTACGGATTCGGAAAATGTTTGTTTAGGTATGGCAATAGGAGCAAGCGAGAGCAAAGCAACTAGGTATTCTTGTTTATTATATAAAACATCACCTGCCTTCCCCATCACATGTGCGTGGAGCAGCTCTGTCTGTGGAATTTCAATTTGTTTCCGTCTTTCGTTAAGTTTTAGTGGAATACCAAAATCAACACTTTTTCCAAATCTATATAGTAATTAGAGAAATTCACATGTACGTATATGAGTAGGTACCTAATTTGAAATATGTAATTTGGATATTTCGAGAGAGTGAATCGCCCCTTGCATGAGAATTCAAAGTAGTTTAAAAAATTAACTTGATTTAAATTCAGTTTACCATAGGTAATAGATATACCTAGTGATGTCACCATGATAGAAACGTATAAAGAAATGGTTGTTGAATGGGGAATGGAAGTGTTTCTAAAGAAGTACTAAAATAATGGATGCGTTGACCCACGACCGATGGCAGTAGAATTACCAGAATGACATTCACCAATTTGGTGTTTTCTTTACATTTTATGTATTTTACTTTTAAACATGTCAAAATAAATGTGTTTTTTTTTTACTCCTAGGGAAAGATTGTTAATTTATTACGTATCAAAAATAAATGTCTATTTATTCTTTTTTTAAATTTTGTTTTTGTTTTAAGCAAATAATACAATTTAATGTTTTATATGTTTTATGTTTTTTACTGATAAAAAAAATCTGTTAATTTATCATCTATGAATATAAATGTTTATTTACTTTTAATTGATTTTAGTCTCTTTGGGCCAAATCATTAACCATTTGTTAGTCCAAGGTATACCAATTTTTTGCTTGTAGTTTCATGTTTAGGTAATTTAATATTTATTATTCGTTTCCTCTTTATGTAAAAAAAAAATCTTAAAAAATAATGTTTTTCATATAGCCGCAAAGTGATGTATCTATATATCTATGTCATTATGTAACATTTAATTTCAATACTTATCAAGCGAATATTAAATTACAAATGAAAAATTCGTATATGTGTACTAAAACATTGGTCTATCACAGAAGTTTGTCGCGTCTAAGAGTTTAAGGTCACCAATAGCAGATTTTTTTTTAATTAAGTAAATAACTTATAAACAACATTATTTTCCTTATAAAATTAAATATATTTCTATCCAAAAAATTTTCATCAAAAGAGTATTTTTAGCTCCGTCTATTTTTTAGCAAAAAAAATGTTTATTCCTACAGCAGATATCTTTTTAATAGTAGCAAAATGACCTTTCTATTCTAATTAAGATATTCTACTGTTATTGATCTAAAACTTTTTGACGTGACCAAATATGTTTTCTGAGGCAGGCTAATTTTTTACTAAATTAAGAAAGAATATAATAATATATGCCACAATAAAAAAGAAATTTACTAGGGTAGTAAAAAATTTTGCAATGGTAGTGAAATTTTTTGCTGTAAATAATAATCAGTAATACTACTGCAGCCAAGTTCTTGCTCTATCCAATCAGTAACTTTGCTACAGCAAAAAAAGAATTAACTACAGTACCAGGAAAATCATAGAGGCAATAAAAAATGCTGCTGCAAGTGAAAAGAATTAATCCTATCATAGCCAGATACTTTGTGATAGCTAATAAATATTTTTGGTACAACAAAAATGAGATCAACTACAATAGCAATAAAGCTATTAAATAGTAGTAAAAATTTTTGTCAGAATTAAAAAGAACTGTTGCTACCTTAGCTAGGTTGTTTGCATATTTAGTGATGTATTCCACTTTGCTAAAATAAAATTATTTTACTATAACAGTAAAGCTTATTTTCGGTGGCTGAAATGAAGAATATCTTATAAAGTAACTTTACTATTGCAGTAATAAAGTAACTTCAGCAAAATGAATTTTACTGCCTTTACAAAATTCTTGGCTGGCGCCTATTTAAATAGAGTTTTTTGCTGCTGTAGCTTGATTTTTGGCTGTCACAGCATAAAACTTCCCTCAGTGTAATATCCCGCAAAGATATTAAAAACCTAACAAAATATCCACTGTAGGAATATCCTGGGCAAGTCCTAGAGTCGTCCTATTATAGGTATTATTATTTAGGAGATTTCAACCCCTAAAATAATGAACGACTTGAGTGGTCTCAGTAAAAGAGATGCTGATGCGTCAACATTACATGCCTGGATTCGCTGTTTTGAAACTTTACTCCATATAAGTTATCGTCTGGAAATAAAGGTATGACAAGTGAGAGAAGAAGAAAATAGAATAGCAGCAGCTACTCAGAAAGCAGGAATCCAACGCAAATTTAGGAGCGAATTGGGACTTATTGTGGACCAACCAAAACCTGGCGGGAGTGGAAACACAAATGATGGAAATACAGCGAGGCGTCTTTTCCGCATTGCAGATATTGCGGCGGAGATTACAGGGTTCAATCAAAATTTAATTCACAGATTCAAGATATTTTGATAACTTTGTCTTGTGGATTTGCAATAAATCTTGCTGAATTCCAGAAATATGCACTAGATACAGCGAGACTCTTTGTGGACCTCTATAACCTTGTTATTACATGCCTGTATTAGTGCGTAATAAAGATACTTCTACATGGCGTTTCCATAATTTCAGCCGCGTTGGAAAATGGAAGAATCTTCCCTCAAAAGTTATCGCTATGTTACGTCCTAGAGAAAACATTGCCACAAAAGCAACACCAGTGCGATAGTGAGTAAATTTAGTTTCTTATCAGATAAGGTACGATTATAATTGATACAAATTTTAATTCCTTCTATTTTCTCATGTATTTATTTACAAATTGTAACATATTATGTATATATTATACATTACTCACAAAATACTGCTGGTTTGTTCTTTGTTGTCTTACCTGATACCAACACTACCAGAAACCTTAGAAATACGCGAAAAATAGTTTTGGCCCCATTTCGGCTCGTTTCCAACCACTGTGAAGTGGTCTGAAAAGAGTGACCACAAATTTTTTTAAAGTTTAGCCTGTTTTTGCGTACGTCATAATTTTGAGCCCCCAGCCCCGGCGCCGGCCACCGTGTAAACAAGCAGCGATGCGCGAGCATGGGAAGTAAATTAGGAAAGAGCCCATTTCCAGTTCTCCATTTAAAACACTTGTGAGATGTAGGGCCCGGGTCCGCGTCCGCATTCATAAGATCTTTCAACGGTTGACAGATGATGAACTAGCAAAATAATTTTTAAGGCTCGCAATCAAAATTTGCACATGTATCTTGAACTTCTCTTGGATTTCAGAAATTCGGGTGGAATCCGGACCCACTGAAAAGGACCGGGCCCGGGGGAAAACACCCCCGACCCCTCCCCACTCACCAAAACTGGAAATCAAAGAAGTGAAAAATATAAAATACCTACATAGGAATCATTATAGATAAACACCTAAAATGGTCTGAACATATTGATTATTTAACAAAAATAAAATACAGAAAACTGATTCATAAATTCTTCATATTAATAATAATAATATAATAATAATAAGTTTATTATCTTTCTTATTTGTTACATAAAATGAAAATAATTGACAGTAATTGTGTTGTCTAATTATGTGTTTAGTAAATTGATGTACAACTCAAATTTTATATTACCCTAACGCATTTTACAATAAATTAACTAATAAATCACTATAAAGTAAATTATGTTACTTGTCAGTGAGGTAAGGAATTTTTTATAATTTTTTTAAAATATATGTATTACATTTTGTTTCGTATATTTCTAGGCAAGTAAGCATCTTTTGGTTTACAATATCGCATGTGTCTGACCTGCGGGTATTTAATATCCACTTTTTTAAAGTTTTTTTTAAAGATAGTGTATACTTATCTATAGTTCTGATGTTGGGTGGCAAGCTATTATATACTCGGGACTCCAGATAGGCATATGATTTTTGGCCAGCAGTTTTTATACATCTTGGTTTTTGAAAGCTGTTTTCCTTAGTTCCTGTGTTACAGTTATGTTGAATTTTTTGTATGTTAGTTTTATTTTAAACGTTTTTAGACAGATTTTTAAATAAAATAATTGTTTCGCATCGAGTAACTGGCATTCATCATATAGCAAATCACTGGGGTAAGTGATACTTTTTCCACATATAATTCTTATTATCCATTTCTGAATATTATTTAATTGTTTTAGGTGAGATTCGCTTACCCCACCCCAGCCAATAATACAGTAAGAAAGTAGAGATTAAACCAATGCGTAATAAACGATTTTCATATGGGCAACGTTTAGATAAGTTGTTAAATATTTGAATGTGGATAATAAACCTCTTAATTTTCTAGTCAAGTTGTTTACGTGCAAATTAAAAGAATTCTTAAATATAAAACTACTCACACTGGTACCTACACAAATCCCTAGTAGATTTTCTAATAAGATATGGATTAATTGCATGGGGCGGGACATATCATAAAAGGTCAAAAGGAACTGTTATACAAAATTCAGTTATGAAAATAATCTAGAATAAAAATAACTTTACACCCCATGAGCATGCTATTTAATGACGACATTTGTAATATAAACATACTCTGTAGGTACAGTCAGTCTGTTCACATATTCGCAAAACAGAAAAACTCCAAAACTGTATCATGCAGCCACCAATATCTGACTATAGCCAATGGAAATAGGCAAATAATCGAAGGACTATAAGCCTAAGATTTATAGATTACTTGACTACTAAGTTTTACAACTTATTACCACCGGATATAAAACAAATAAGAAATCAGAAAAATCTCAACAAAAAAGTTTGAGTATTAATTATAAAAAACTATGACAAGTTTCTCAGGATGAAATGTGACATAAATATATACCTAGTACCTATATTATATTCTCAATTCCAAAGATTTCAATTTTTTTCTTCCTTGTTTAGTGGATAATATTAACTTCCATATAAAATTAATATACCTAAATAATATAGGTACCTACCTACTTACTAGGATATTTATAAAGGCACATACAGGTGCCCGTCAAATCAGTTGTTTATTGAAAATTGTATTATCGAGATTATAACATTCGTCATTTCTATTAACGTAAATAAACAAATAAATAAATAAATAAACAAACAAATAGAACATATATATACATATATATTAAAAATGTTTATAAAACATATTAAAAAAATATACAATCATATGGGCATAAGATCATTTATGTTGAACTCTTTGTCCTGTCTCCAAAATGTATTTTACAGTGACAGGTTTATTCACGTCGAAATTTGCACGCCTCCAAATGTCGTCTATTCTGTCAACGTCAATTTCGCTGTTGAATACACATTCCATCAAAACCCGCATTTGCTTTTTATTGACTGGCCCATAATAACTATATTTTCTCATGCCTAAAGACCTATATTCGAACCACAACTTGAAGAATTTACAAGACTGTATCATAGTTCCTCTAAAGTCAAGATTGTTCAAATGTTTACATCTGGTAAGTAAACGACATAAATTTGTACTTTTGACGAGGCTCGAGTTCTTAGCTCCTTTGCAATTTTCTATTTTTAACGACTGTAAATTCTTGCAGTATTTTGATAGTTTTTCTATAATAATATTAATGTCACATCTATCTTTGAGGTTAACTTCTTTAAGCAAAGGAAATTTTTTTATCCACTTACATAAAATATTAGATGGAATCTCATTTCGGGCTGTTATTTTCTTCCAAAGGGCAGGTGATGATGTTAACATATACCATCGTTTACATACACCACGGGCAATGGTGTATAATTCCTCATGTGACAAGTATGACAATATATGGAGTAGGATTTCGTTTGGTAAACTTGAAAAATAATCATAGTTTCGTAAGCGTTTGGCGGGGATGTATACTTCTCTGCTACACATATGATTTTTATTTTGTTTCCGTAATGTGCTGTTTTTGGAATGTGAAAAATGTTGCATATTTAAAGCTTTATTTACCACTACACATATGTATTTTAACTTAACACTAGAGTCTAGTCGATCTTGTATGCGCGCGCATCATTATCATCCACGGATGGAACCGGGTAGTAGGAGCATGCGTAAAACGGCGCAAATGCTCTCCTTGATCTTTTCGCATACCGTCTACTAGCTTTGACTTATTTCAAAATTTTTCCAACGGTTTTCCACTGCTCAAAATTAGTTTTAAAATACAATTAACATGCATCAATACGCCTCCTATTGCCCGCGCATACAAGATCGTTTGCAGCACTCCATCGGCATCGGCTAGACTCTAGTTATATTACTAGATCTAGAACTGGATAGTAGAGAGCTTTTAGGCCACTTAAATTTGCTAATAGGTTAAACGTAAAACGTTATACTGAACATGCGCATTGCCTCGAAGGGATTCCTGTATTAACGGTTTGACACGTTTTGAGTTTTTGAAACCATCTTTCTTGGCTTTAACTGACGTACCGAAACAAAGTAAATGTATATATAACCTCACTTTTTGTTTCCTTTGATAGATTTGGTATTATTTGTTAATTTATTTGAAGTTTGTGTTATTATTATGGCAGGATAGTTCTCCACTACGAATGTTTCTTTTAAAGTATATAGATATAATAGCAAACAAATATGAAAGTCAGGTTATGTATACACCATGTAATTTAATATAGGGTTGGGAGTTATATATTTTAAATATAAGTATTAAGATATTCATAAATTAAGTGTATAAATAGATGTGAATGTTCTCTACTTGGCAATCCTGTAAAACATTAAACGTTATTAAGTGTACGCAAATAACGTAAAATTTTATCGGTTAATAACGTATTCTTCCCTTATTTTTTTTTAACGACTGCGCATGAGCAGTATAATGGAACTCGCGTCCACCTCGCGTCTATATCCCAACACTAATAATTTGCAATGCGCATGTACACACTCACAAATGTTATGCAACCACAGCGGGAAATTCAAATCAAGTGCCGAATTAAATTGTTAGAAGGCGAAATTTTTTGAATTGTTCTTTTCTAGATTCAGATTTAGGAAAAGTTTACACTATGTCTATCAAGAAGAAATTTTAATTGTTTTCTCAAGTTGAATTTTGCAGTGTTCTGATTTTTTGAGTTAAAAATGATTTAAAATTAGGATTAATTCATCATTGAATGTTAGGAAAAGTCTTTTAAGAAATTCTACTACTTTAGGGGTAGCAACGATTTTCATAACAGAATTTGTTTTTAAGGACTCGATAATAAATAAAAGCTTTCATTTTGGTTCAAACTTTATAATAATTTTTGGTAGGTACAGTATATATTTACGTAAGTACACTGCAATAAAAAGTTAAAGAAAGCTAGTTTTATAATGAAGATATTTATTACATAAAATGCAAAGATAAACAGATTTGTTTTTCTCTTTAATTAATTTTCACAAAACTAAATTTCACACAGAAGTCTCAACGCTTTCTTCAGGAGTAGCTTGCCGCTTCCATTTTTTACTTTTTACTTTTTCCAATGAAGGTTATCGACGATTTTGGTATTCAACTTTTTTATGTTGGTATAAGTTGGTAGGAACCAGCTGTAGAAGTGGCTGCTCCTATGGTATGAAAACTGGAGATAATTGAACTGGAGTTTTTCCTCGCATGGAATATTGCTTCAGATATTAATAATAATAATAATAATAATACTAATACCTGTTAAATACTATTTACTCATTTCATTGGAAGAAATGGTCCCACTAAATGGCCTCATTTCAAAATTGCATAAAGACGTGTGTCAATCAAATTGGGCAACACGTCGAACACCTATTATACATTTTTCTAATGAATTGTTTGAGGAACCTCTTTTTTTAAGTTTATTCTTGAATTTGACATTTATTTATAAAACGAAAATGGTTGCAATTAGCCATAGGGAAGTACTTACAAAAAATGTTCGTTTTTCATTTATACATCACATCGTTGAAAAATATACAGGGTGTTCCATTTGAAAAAATTGAGAAAATTCAATTTAAAAAGTTCTTAATTGAAAAATAAATTTTGGTCACCCTGTACTAAATAAGTTTTTCTTAAAACCCATAATTGTGACTATGGTGATTTTTTTTAATATCAATCTGCAGATTGCATTATTTCAACAAAAAAAAATCATTACATCCAAGTGGTTGGAAGATATTCAATGCTAATATAGAAATGAATAAAGCCTAGAAAGAGGCTTCAAAAACTGTACTGGTATTCATAGCATTCCGTTTAAAAAAAAGACACTTGGTCCTGTAATTTCGTCTTGGCTCGCCCTGTATGTTCGAAAATAATTTCCAGTTATAGACTTTTTTATCTAGTTTACTTGCAATTTTTAAAAAAATTTCTAGCCATCGTATAAAACTATTTTGATACATTACTGTTCGAAACGAATCAGTATGCATTTGATCTTTATGCCACGTTTCATACCCGTGACATAAACTTTTTTGAAAATGATTATTGAAAGCGTTTCTGCAAGTCTCTAAGCTTTTTAATCCCGCAATTATGGGCAGTGCCTATTTCTGTAATATAAGAATCCTACTTACTTGAGAACTATTTTATCAATTAATTATGCCACATTTTAATCTTGAATGAAAGTTGGCATAATACAGAGTTCATTGTATTTCCGCACTGCAATGATTGGACAAAATTTTCTTTTCTTGGCATAAAGGCTCAGAGCCATATACAGCCAGCTACAGTTTAATAAATAAAAATTAATAACTAAAATACTAACCTAACCAATGAGAACCATGACATGTATGTCAGCCAGAAAACCAAGGATGTACACGGGTCACAAACTTCTCCAGGGGTCTATCAGGACATTTTTCTGACGCACAACACAAAACCACGGTTAGGAAGGTATATATAACATGAGGATGTATAACATAAGGAATAAAGCTGACCTACTGACCTATAACTTAATTTTCGTCTCTTCCAAAAACCCAATTAGATAATCAAAAATATTTTTCTTATTAAGGATACCAGATGATGTACATTAAAATGTGTCGAGATTTTACCATTTTTCATTATGTTATTATATAGCTTATCAGATGCTTCTGTGTGCTTTTTACATTCAAAAAATATATGATCTAGGTCGCCTACAATGTTACAATATTCACAAATATCAGAATTATAAATTTTTATTTTAAATAAATGTACAGGGCAGCATGCATGACCAAATTTTAAACGTATAATCGTTGTTACATATTTTCTTGAACACTGTACCAATAGTTATGAGGTATTTCAAAGTTGGTTTAATAAAGGCTGATTCTTTCCACATAATCCCAATCATTTCTTAATTTAGATCTAAGTATATTCGTTGCATCCGGTAAACATAATTTATTATTGGAAGTAATTCCTATCTATGCTGATGCTGTCCTTGGCTAGATAATCAACATATTCGTTGTCCTTCAACCCTATGTGTGCCTTTACCCATACAAAATATACCTCTTTTTCTTCGTCAAATACATTTTGAACTAAGTTTTTAATGCGTATAATAAGGGGATTATCATTAATTCTAAAAATAGTGATGTTTTGTAATACCGGTAGAACTAATAATTAATCAGAAAGGTTAACAGTTTTCGGAAATCCTGAGATATGTATAAACTTTTTGAAAGATATATAATTGTATACTAGCTCGGAATCTGGAAATTTTCCGAGTGTTGTATTTAGAGAGTTTATACTCATCCACAAATTTTCGCTATGTTGTCGTACATATACTGTCAGATCGGTAAACAGAGAAAAACAATTGAAGTTATTGAAGTTTGAGACTAAATGAGAGCATATTCACGGAATGCAGACGCGAGAGGTGGAGAGTTTTTTTAATCCAATATTTATTTTGTAGATTAAGTATATTGATAAATTTTTTTTAAAGTGGAGGATTGTTATTATTAACTTTTAATAAAAGTTTCTTACTCAGCAAATTTCTTCTGAGTTTCAGTGGGGGTTCTAGATGAGCTACTACGTGTAGGATATCAATAGGCGTCAACTTCATAGCACCAAGACAAATAAGAAGGGCATTATTTTGCACTGTGTCAATACGCTTGAGGAGTGGCTGACTAGCAAACCCATAAAGAATACAGCCATAATCAATCATTATCACCACAGAATCAACCCCCAATGATCGAGTCTGTTGAATCCTAAGAACATATGACAATATTTATCATTTTTCGTTTTCTGAATACGAAGTTCATGACGATGGTTTATTATGGTCTATAGATAATCCGACACCATCACCATCACCATCTGTAATAGTATTGCAGAATTGGAACCACAAAAATTTACGAAAATAAACTTCGAGCCCGGACCAAAAACAACAATAATGTCAAAAAAAAAAGTCGCAATTAAAGTTAACTGTGGTGATTTTAATTAAGAATTTAACAGAACCAGTAATATGGAGCAATCAACAAATACTGGGGAAGATTCTACCACCACTGGCACATCAACTAATAACATGCAAGAGTTGATCGAGGATGAACCTCTATACCTATGAAGAAAAAAAAAAGTCAACCAAGTACTATACTGTAGGCGAGTCTGGCAATAGTCAGAAAGATCCAAAAGATGTTGATATTCCAACCAAACTTCCGCCGGAAGAGAAAGCGGAGTGATTTACAATATTGTTCTTCTTCTGCCACCAATTTACAAGATTTGACTAGTACATCAGGTAAACTGCCGAGAAAAATGTTAACTGGATTTGAAAAACATTTAAAGTATCCAAAATCTCTAGAGAAAAACAACAAAATATAAAAAAAGAAAAGTTTCCTAGTGCAATATCCTCAGAGGTATGGAGGAGACATTACAACGAAAAAGCGAAAGAAAAAGAAGAGAAGGAGAATGCTAGGAAAAGGAAACGATCAGATGCTACTGCAAAGAAGGAAATGAAATGTGCAGGGTGCGACGAAGAGCTTGAAAGCAAAGCTGAGGAAAACGAAAAAAATGTGGACTGCGACCAATGCCCTAGATGGTTTTAGGGTGCACTAAGTTTACTGGTCTCAAGTATATTGAAGTCGCCGTAAAAGATTTCCTCTGCGATTTTTGCATGCGATGAATAAATATGTTCTGTTTTTGTTCTGTAAATTTTACTAATATATTTATTACTTTTATTATTATTGTTATTATAAACGAGCAATAAAATGCCCTTATTTCGTGCCTTCGCACAATATCGCTTGGCAAATGTATGACCGACTACCGACTTTGAGTGTCCGACCAATGGCAAAATTGACGATTTTTCACAATAAATATTCCGTAAAATAATACACAATTAAAGTGCGGAAAAATATAATGTATTAAAAAGAAATCTATAAGCTTTAGTTTAGTTTGGATTTGATCTCGACATCTTCCAAAATAGATTTTAAATAGAACATCAAACAACAAAGTTCATTATTAACTGTCGCAATCACCCCAATTATGTTTTATCTATTAAGTGATACATTATATTTTTTTATTTAATGTAGTCTAGAAAAGTTCAGCATGCCCCGGTCTCCCTATATATATTCGCTCGGTCACCAGCTTTGAGTTTTTTATGTGTCTTAAACAAATGGAGACAACTATAAAGCTGTATACCTAGTTGATGAAATTAATATGTCACTTAATAATAATAATATGTGTTACGTAATAAAATTATGTCGGTAACTACTATATTTCTGCTAATAACTAATTAAATACCTAGTTAATATTAGTACAAATCATAGATTTAGTCTATTAAAACCTCTTTGGTACAAATGCAAAATTGCATTTTTTGTAGGTTGGCAATCCAGTTTAATCGATTTTTTCATTAAGTGCGTATTTAGGGATTTTGAAAATATTTCACTTTTCTGTATTTTTTTCACGTTCTTTGGATGTCAGTTTTACTCTTAGCAGATGCCTAATAATTACAAATTTTACAAAAGTAAATTTGACAAGTTCAGAGTGAAGGTGGCGCCATCTTGAAATGTTCTTCCATATAATAATACATTGTATTGTGTTTTTACCATAAACCCATGAACATTAAATCTTTGTTGTATTATTGTCTTAAACTATCATTTGATATCACTTAAAATATGTTAATGATTAATCGTATATGTAAAGTGCCTGCAAATTATAGGACGCCATTTTGTCACAAAGTGTTAGAGACTACCTATTAAGTATATTTATATTTAAAATGTTACATATACTTCAATAATAGGTATAATATAGCTATTAATATAAAATTGTTATTAAATCTTTGTTTATATATTTATAATTATTTAAAAACCGCTGCCTAAGGAATCACTACTTCCACATCCAGATTATTCATCCAAGTCACTTTAAAGGAAACATCTTGACTATATGTGCACTCTAGTATGTGGAAATTATTGGTCATAGAATTTTAATAATATTTGGAGTAGATGTCATAGAAAAGTTTGAGGAGTTGGTTTCTACCATATACGTTAAAAATGAAGTTTCTAGTTTACCGTACTTATTTTCCACTATTTACAACCTACCACCTCAATGGAGTCATCTCAATCAGATGTCACTACAATACATACGTGTACTAACTCTCAAGTGAATATCTCAATTTGATGTTATCAATCCCATTAATAATGAAGCGGAGGTGGTAGAGTTTGAAAAGTATTAGAAAGAAATCTGAGGCCTTGGTTTCTAGTATATACACCGAATCCCAAATTTCTGTAGTCTTACCAGCTTGCTTTACTTATTTTCCCCTATTTGCCCCTATTTAACCCCCAACCCTTCAACGGCATCATCTCAAATTATGATCTAGTTTCAGACGTCGTTATAATACATACGTGTACCAAATTTCAAATGAATATCTCAATTTTATTTTATCAACCCTTTTCATATTGGAGTAAGGGTGGTTGGGTTGAAAAATATTATAAGAAAATCTGACGCTGTGGCTTCTAGTACATACACCGAATTTCAAGTTTCTGTAGTCTTACCAACGTTTTACTTATATTCCTCTATTTACCCCAAATTAACCCCCAACCCTTCAACGGAATCATCTCAAAATTTAAACTAATTCCAGACGTCGTTATAATACATACGTGTACGAAATTTCAAATGAATATCTCAACTTTATTTTGTCAACCCCATTAATGGGGAAGGGGTGGTGGGGGGTTGAAAAATGTTATAAAAAAATCTGAGGCCTTAACTTCTTGTACATACACCGAATTTCAAGTTTCTGTACTCATACCAGCTTGTTTTACTTATTTCCCCCTATTGACCCCTAAATAACCCCCAACCCTTTAACGGAATCATCTCAAAGTATAATCTAGTTCCAGATGTCGTTATAATTCATACGTGTAGCAAATTTCAAATGAATATCTCGATTTTATTTTATTAACCCTTTTAATAATGAAGTAGGGGTGGTGGGGGTTGAAAAATATTATAAATAATCTGAGACCTTGGCTTCTAGTACATACACCGAATTTCAAGTTTCTGTAGTCTTACCAGCTTGCTTTACTTATTTTCCCCTATTTAACCCCCAACCCTTCAACAGAATTATCTCAAAATATAATCTAGTTCCAGATGTCGTTATAATACATACGTGTAGAAAATTTCAAATGAACATCTCAATTTTATTTTATCAACCCTTTTCAAATTGGAGTAGGGGTGGTGGGGGTTGAAAAATATTATTAAAAAATCTGACGCTTTGGCTTCTAGTACATACACCGAATTTCAAGTTTCTGTACTCTTACCAACTTGTTTCACTTATATTCCTCTATTTACCCCAAATTAACCCCCAACCCTTCAACGGAATCATCCCAAAATATAATCTAATTCTAGACGTCGTTATAATACATACGTGTACGAAATTTCAAATGAATATCTCAACTTTATTTTATCAACCCCATTAATGGGGAAGGGGTGGTGGGGGGTTGAAAAATATTATAAAAAAATCTGAGGCCTTAACTTCTAGTACATACACCGAATTTCAAGTTTCTGTACTCTTACAAGCTTGCTTTACTTATTTCCCCCTATTTACCCCTATTTAACCCCCAACCCTTCACCGGATTTCCTCAAAAAACAATCCAGTTCCAGATCTCGTTATAATATATACGTGTACAAAATTTCAGGTCAATATCTTAAGCCGTTCCGGAGAAAGCGTGCGGACAAAAAAAGTTACAGACAGACCGACAGACAGACAGACAGAAAATTTTTTTTTCGCTCAAATTTAAAATCTCGACGTTTCATGACATTCTAAACCTATTTCACGAATAAAAATTTTTGAAAATTTTTTTGCGATTATTATACTTCCAATCCACTACGTGGATGTGGAAGTAAAAGTATCCCACATCAACGCAAGTGGAAAATTGTAAATCCAGTAGATATTTTTTCTTACGTTGGCATTACCTAAATTTATCTTTCTCCAAAGTTTCTTGAACTTATTTGTTGGTTCCACAGAGGCTTCAGACGTCTACAGAGATTTTGAAAATTGTATTGCTTATTGTGACTCGGGGTGAGTGAAAATAGTTTGAAAATGCTCTTCATTTTTCCCTGTCTTTGGATAGTAAATTTAGCAATACAAAGTCGTTAATAATTAAAAAGTATTTTTGATAAAAACCAGGAGTCGCCATCTTAAAAAAGTTTATCTAAAATTAATAATTTATCTCGCTTTTTACCTTTACCCATGAAAATAAAAAGCTTAGGGTACCTATCTCATTGTTGATAAGACGCCCTTTTGTCCAAATAAGTTAGTAAATGTTTAAGAAATGATGTAGGTAAATTAAGCATATGTTTGACTATTGTCCTTATATTACCTATGATGTTAAGACGGCAATACTAAGTGATAAGTTCATTCTTGGTGAATCTTCCGTGATGGTATGACTGTCATTATAATTCAATTGTATTAAAGTTAAATTTTCTTCAACAGGGACAGCGTGGTTTCTAGAAATCAAAATGACAAGTGAAAAGTTACACGAAGATGTAAATAATATTCCTCTAGCTAACGATGAGCCACAAGGTAAGCTTATCTTTTAACAAAATATCTGTGATGGTATATATTAATAATTTTAGTGATCATAAATGATGAGCCAGAGCCCAAGTCTATGTCAGAAGGTAATTCTTCTAGTATAATAGACGGTAGAAGCATGGACTCTACACAGTCCACCTTTGTCAATGGAAACTCCAATCTGCAACATAATAGTTTAGAACCCGATACTGGTCTAGATGAGAAGGAGGAAATAGCCGGTCTTATATTACATAGTTTTGAATTGCAAACTAAAATAAAGCATTTTGCTGAGATGGTACAAAGCTTAACAGAAAAGAGGCTAAAGTTAGAATGTAAAAACCGAGAGCCTAGAGATTAAGAGGTCGTGACTCAACTCCCTTAAAGATTAAGAGAAAGTAATAACTTCTTTAGTGAGTTCAAAGCTGTTTGTTCTATTGTTTTTATTGAATGATCTTGTGACACCAGTGTTTGTTTCACAAGTATGTACCTACCTACTCAATATAAATTAAGCCAGTGATATTTTTAGTTAAACGAGTGTGGCCATTCCTTAGAAAGAGACATCCGATAGGGAAATATTTATTATTTTTGGTCATAACTTTTTTTTCTTAGTACGTATATTTAAAAAAACTATAAGAGTACCTAAGTAGAACCATAACAAGACTATTACTATGAATTTTCACTTAATAATTTCAGTGGTTTGTAAAATAGCTCGATTTATAACTACGAAATAGGAAGATTAACATAATTCTTAAAATTAAATCGAGCTATTTTGCAAACCAGTGAAATTATTAAGTGAAAATTCATAGTAATAGTCTTGTTATAGTTCTACTTAGGTACTCTTATAGTTTTTTTAAATATAAAGAAAAAGAAAAAAAAGCTATGGCCAAAAATAATAAATATTTCCCGATCAGATGTCTCTTTCTAGGGAATGGCCACCTTATGACCAATTATTTTAAGCTACCTATGAATATAGATGATATATTAATGTTATAGTAACAAATTATAAAATATAAATTAATATTATATGTAGATAATAAACATACTTCACTTTCCATAAATAAAATGCAAATTTAAACGAATCATATAGAGTTTTTGCAATAAAGAAAATAAATGTGCTGCCCTGATTATTTCAAAGGAAAAGGAAGAAACTTGCGCACTCTTGGCAGTTGGAAGCGAAATTCTAGGGAACATTTTATTTGACAAGACAAGAAGGTAAGTGTTTATGTTCAGTTTTACTATTTCGTTTATTTTTATATCATTAAAGGGTTGGGGGTAAAAATAGGGGTAAATAATAACCAAATCAAGCTAATAGGAATCCAGAAACTTGAAACACGCCCATCGGACGGCCAAACAGCATGCCGGGTTGGACGTTGGACATGCTTGTTGTCAGCAATGAGAGCCGCATGACGCATGGGGTGGGAATATAGGATGGGAAGGGTATATTTATTTATAGCGTCTTTTATTGGTTTGTAAAATTTTCTTCTAAAAACTTATTTGTTTGTTCTATTTGATAATCCCCTCCAGTACAAATCATTCATTAAAAATGTATATCCTATTTAAATAGCAGTTATTTATAATTTGGTTTTAATACATTTACTATGTTTTGAATTAGCCGCCTTTTTGTGAAAAGTCGGAAAATGTGTTTGGTTATTGTCCGCAGATGTTATTGTCAGATACGTAATCTTTTATATTTTTCTGAGTGAATAGAGTTTTTTTAAAATTCATTATAACTTTTCAGCACACTATGATTTTTTAAAGTTGTATATATCATCCCTTATAACTTCTAACCACCCTAAACTCTGTTGATTTTAATAATACCAAAGAAAGGCAAGAGATCAATTGATAGATACAAATATGTGTATGGAGTTGTACATATATGTATCACATTTTTATTAGTCATTTTACTTCTTCCATTATATAAACTTGTATTCCTTTGTCTTCGCTTATTGGCTCAGTTTAAAAGCAATGATGCTATAAAATAATACATATTTTTTGCTGTCTTTAGAAACATCCAATAAACCCTAAAAGAACTGGGGATGTCCTATATAAAGTCCGATCAATATCCTCGGGTTGTTCATAGTAAAGCCCAGGCATAACCCATATAAGACCTGATAATGTCCTGTTCACACCCATACTGATGTCCTGAGGATGTCATCAGCAAAGCCCGAACTGTCCCATTTGGATATCCTACGGACATCCTAAGGTGATAATGGGATCTTCCCAGGATATCCCATATGTCCTGAAAAGTTGTCCCTAGTATGTTCTGAGGATGTCCTTGTGCTGTATGGGATATGATCGTATTTACCCTTATGTAAAGTTTCACCGTTTTTGAGATATCAGCCTTTTTAGATATTTTTGCGAAATAGTTGAGGTGTAACTAATACATGTTATCAACGAATTTAGTTTTGGCACTGTTTTATTATCTGAAGTTACATTTTTCATATTTTTTCGTACGTATTACACTGAAAAAGAATTATTATGAGTAATTACGTTTGATAACAATTGAATAAAAATATTTTCATATTTCATGGCCCATTTAAATTTTGTCAATTTGATTTTTCTGATTTCAGAAATCTTATATTCGTTTCAACTATTTTTTTTTCTTGCGAAATCACATTAATTTGTACTTTTTGACAGTACAGCGTAGTTATTATACTATTATCCTCTATATTAGTGTGCTACTATCATTTAGTACGAAAATATCGCAATGAGAATAAATGGAAATACTGGAATGAATAACAATTAAAAATACGTGAAGTTCCTATAAAGCTCTTTTATTTTAAAATTCCCGCCAAACGTCCCGTTTCAGATGTAGGGGTTTCGGTTAGTTGCTCAGTTGCTGTCAAACTAACAAACTATGGGGAATTCAATTTGGCAGCCTTATGGTGATTGCATTGCATCATTTTTATTTGGAAGTGACTAATCATCCGGGAGTCACGGATGAATAGTTCGGCTCCTAATCGTCCGATACCTCCCGGATCAACAGCTCTGTAGTTATTCGCCCGGTAGTGGTCGGTAAAATGGTAAAACAAATTTTCTCATTTGAAATGTCAACATTAATTCATTAATTGGGATTTTACCTATGTGATTGATCATCGATTTGTCAGTGTCTCCGAAATGTAAAGAATAAGTCACATTTTTATGCTTCCGTTGCAGAGGCCACCGCCCCTGTCCCCACATCAAATCATTGGCTCTGGTTACCAAATCTACTGGCAGGACCCCACACTTTAATAATTGATGAGCGGGGGGAGAAATGTGAAAACATATTTTTCATCAAGATATCAGGCTGACTCTACACTTTAATAATTGATGAAATTTATAATTTTCTACATTCACTGACTTTGACCAACTATTAAGGAAAGGGAAGTATTGTACTCGTGGAAAAATCACCCTCGGAGATTTTTATGGATCACGTTTCACTCGTTTCAGAACACGCGTAAATATGAAAAAGATAACAGTTTAATTTCTTCTGTCTGTCTACATATTGGCGCTACAGCTACAAAACCATTTGACATACTAACGTAATATTTAGTTGATAATATTATATATATAGTGCCAACGAAGAAATTGCGAAACATTTGTAGGCTATAGACACCCTAAAAAACATTTTAGGAAAAAAAATTGCACGATCGGACAGAGGAAAATAATATTTGGAATATAATGCATAAAACAAAATAAAAATGATTAAAAGTTTTACAGATTTTGTTGCCTAATTTTGATATAGGTATTTAACCCAATTAAGTTTGAGGTTGATATTCAGCTGCAGCTCAAAAAATAATAGGCTTTGGTCGAATGCTTGTAAGAATAAAAATTGTATGTATACCCACGAAATTTAAAATTTATTGCGTCTCAACTATCTGCAAAAGTACCACAGATCGGCCAGTACCGGACGAATAGCGACAGAGCTGTTGATCCGGGAGGGGTCGGACGATTAGGAGCAGAACTATCCATCCGCGACTCCCGGATGATTAGTCACTTCCTTTTTATTTCTTCTTTCTCTACTGTACTAGTCATTTTTAACGGCTACGAAAGAAAGTACCAAAAATAGGTAAGTCTATTTAATTGATTTATTAATATATACCTAAGTATTTAGATCGATATTTTATTCTAGATAAATTTGGTGCTGCTTATTTGTAGGTTATGGCGTATATACTACCACCCACCTTATTTGCCTCTGTTAAAATTCTATGGGAGATCACCTGTGAACCTGGGTATGTAGTTTTTAGTTGTTTATCATGGAGCGAACTTATTCACTTAAAAGAAGATTGTTGGTTAAACATTATAAATACAATACTTCCCTTCGGTATGCGAGGGAAGTAAAAATTGAAAAGAAGTACCTATACTCAGTGTGTTAAACGAAGCGGTATGGTTCGACTGTTCGACATCTCTGATGAACAAGTGGAGGTGATGAAACTTTTAATAGGTAAGGTTTATCGAGTAATAAAAACATTTGCCAGAAAACATCAACAAACTTGTAAAGTATATTTAGGGATTTCAGTAAATTAATATAAGGAAAAAACTAATAAAGGTACTTTTTGAGGAAAATTTACAAATTTGTAACTTATATGCCCTATTTGTTATATTTTTTCTGAAATTATGCTGTAAGTATTTCATCTGAAATGTTAATTTTTCTTTTATTTGCACAGGGGCTGCTGAAGTCGCTAACACTTCAAACTCTTGGAAGGACACCGAAATGGCTATTGCATCGTGATTGAAGAGGGCAAAAGAAAGAACAGAAAGGGTGTCAAAAAAGAGAGAATATTAGAAAATAATATAAACTAAGATAATTATAAAAAGACGAAGTGTGCAAAACGTTCAGAGAAGGTGAGATATACATTTATCTTACGTTTTATTGTACACTTGGCTTATTTCTTATAATATTCAATATGACTTAATATATATATATATAACTATGTTATACTGTACTAGGTATTATAATATATAACTTTTAAATCCCATAAAAATTGTATTTTTGACACTTGACACTTGAATTTGTAGAGTAAGAAGTTAATTTTAAAAAAATACAAATGCCATAACTCATTTTTCAGTAGCACAATAGAAATAAAATGTTCGCATAAATTTGTCATTTGGTGTTGATAAATAAAAATACCAAGTATTAAAATCAATCTATTTGAATAATTTTTCTACGTGGTAATTATATAATCATTTTTTATCTTTTTGGCTTTTCTAACCACATTTATTCCCTTCGAAATCGAATCCAATCACTGGATTCTATTTCGAAAGAAATACATGTGGTTAGAAACTCCAAAAAGGAACATAAATACCCTCTGCTGTGAATACACCTTAAAATTGGTGGAGGGGGAGGTACCTATATGTTTTGCATAGTATGTCCCAACAACGTTTTCAGGGCGTCCTCTCTAGACCTACATTCGTCCCACATAAGTCCTGGGTGGGACATCCTCGGGACACCCCGTTTTGCTGACACGGAACGTCCCTCAAACGTCCTCGGTACGTCTTACGTCGGTAGAGTACGTCCTCGGGACGTTTTCACGTCCTGTGAGTACGTTCTTGGGACGTTTTTGGGACGTCCATGTGCAGTTAGGATAAAATTGGTAAACTGGAATTAAGGAATCAATATTTAATTTGGGTGAAAATCATTTCAATTACTTACTATTTGATGTACACTGAGGTTCTTATTTTTTAACTTTTAAAATTTGATCGTCCCACCCCGTCAAATTATTATGATATAAAAGAAATACATCAAATTTATAGTAGCTAACTCAATCCCTTCCCGTGACTCAAAAGAGGTGATTTTCTGCATAATTCTTAATGTTTCGGGTTTTTGCTATTTATCTCACAAAATATCACATAAAGCAAAAAAATGCGTAGAAGATAAATAATTCTTCCATAACTACCTAATTGTCTATAAAAATCAGATCCCGGCTCCGAGGTAGTTATGACGTCAAAGCCAGAATCGGCTCTGCACAATATGAACTCTATATAAACATTTTCATGCGCAATAATACAATATCTTACCATATAACTGTATCTTAGTGAATTCCATAATATTTAAAGGTAAATGGCTCCGAAAGGGTTATGTCATACTTTGATGCAGTTATTGTTGGATGCACAAACGCAAACACTTAGTAACTATGCCTTATTAGAATAGTAAAAATATATGATTTGTTCTAAATGGTTCGAAGTTAAATTCCTGCGTCTGTCACTAAATATCCACTTGTGTTGTGAAAAGGATCGTTCAACGTCTACCGATGTAATCGGCGCATATTTAAGTATATTTTCTTATAGATGGCAGATTTATGTCCGGTATTGAACAGTCCACTTCTTTGCCACTTAATGGGTCCACCACACACAAAAATGTTGAAAAACCGGGGTTGTTCCTTAACACTGTATCCAGTCTGTATTTCATACTGTCTCAGCAACACCCCCTAATACCCTAAAAATATATTAACGTAGATCAAATATAAAGTTCATTGCATCAATTACTGTATACTGATCCGTTTCCGCTTACATTGAAGGTTGCGTTTGGCTACAGGGATTCGTGAGAAATATTCATGTTCGACTTGCGTGTCCACGAAAGTGGAAATATGGCCAAAAAAATTTTCGAACCCTCTTTTATTCGTTATAACTCGGAAATGGTGCACTACCATAGGATATGGGTAGCAATATACTTTTTTTGTTTCCAATATATCAATTTATAACTTTCGTGTACAAAATTTCAAGTCAATATCTTAAACCGTTCTAGAGAAAACGTGCCCGCAAAAAAAGTTGCTGACAGACATAGACATTTTTTTTTGCTCAAATTAAAAATTTCTACGTTTCATGACATTCTAAACATACTTTAATAAGAAAAATTTTTGAAATTTTTTTACGATTACTATACTTTCACTGCCCCACTAACTTCCAAGTTTCTGTACACTTACCAGCTTGCTTTAATTATTTAACTACCAACCCCTTACCGGAATTAGCTCAAAATATAATCTAGTTCCAGATCTCGTCATCGTGTACCAAATTTCAAGTCAATATGTTACAGACAGGTAGACAGAAATATTTTTTTCTCATGTTTAAAATCTAGACGTTTCATGATAGAAGCTCTGCAAAACAAGCTGCAATTAGCCAGCTATTAGCTAACTTCTCCTTTTAAGAGATCCGGTTAAAATTTCTTAGGAGAAAAAAAATTACGCAGAAAAAATGCGAATTAATCTTCGTTCCTTTCAATTTGCCGTTGCGGGTATTATTCTACAGTGAGGTCCATAAGTAGTTTAAGTAACCCCATAAAAAATAGTCAAGCGGGGTGAAATCGGGAGAACGGGCCGGCCACTCAATTTCACCGCGTCTACCGATCCACCTACTGGGAAAAACTTAATTGAGATAGGCTCTTACTTCCAAGTATTCTTAACTCTGTAACTAAGAAATATTGTAAGAAATCCAAGTAACGTGCGCCAGTTAATGTGCTATCAAAGAAATATGGTTCGATAATTTGAGAATTTATAATTCCAGCCCAAACGTTCACCTTCTCAGGATATTGTGTACTGGCCTCCATCATCCAATGTGGGTTTTCTGTACTCCAGTATCTACAGTTGTAGTTTGTTGACTTCCATTTAAGACGAACGTTGCTTATTCAACAGAAAAAATAATGTTTTTTATAAATAACGGATCATCTTGGCATCTATATATGCTATGATTTCGCAAAATTCCAATCGGCTATCAGGGTCATCGTCGTTAAGTTCTTGAACCAAATGAATTTTATATGGGCGGTATTTTTCATTTTTTAGAAGACGCAGTATGGACGTTTTAGGGCGGTGGTCCACACGACGGTAACGGCACGATTTGCCGTGGGCGATAAATCGAACGCGATATCGCGACGACCAAAATTCATATATTTAACATACAATTGAATGGGGCGCTCGCCCACTGGGTCATATAATCGAAAATATCGTCCGGTAGAACGTTAACCGCAGAAACCCGCGATTTGGCGGTCAGAAGTCGCGCGAAATCGTATTGCCAGTACAGCGTGCTCAGTGTGTACAGATACAGCAGTTCAGAAAGTTTGTTAATTTGAATATGCCACCAAAGAGAAAATTTTGCTTTTAAGTAATTGACTTAATTGAAGCGGTAGAAAGTAACAAGTGTCTGTGGGATAAAAGATCTGACGAATACAAGGATAGGAATTTAAAAGACCGCGAATGAAAAAATGGAAAATAATCAAATGTCTCTGCAATCATACGAAAGTAATTAAAGAATTTCTCAGGGTTTTCTCTAAGCCTTTCAAATATTGTGTAAAAGGCGCCTTCAAGATATCTATGACCCTCAAAATGGAATGAACCCAATACCGTTTTTTATACCTGATTGCTTGCCTTCTTCGGTGTCTACGTAAAGTTGCTTTCATATTTCTAAGTCACATAAAAAATTCCCGTCGAACGAGTCCGCGCGGCGGTATCATTGAACAGGTAAGGATGCCGCCTGCCCGCTTTGTACTTACCGCATTTTTTACATGCCTTAGAATTATGAAGACGACTTTATACATATCGCTAATAAAATTAGTCTTCTTTGATCCATCACTCTAAATAACTAGAATCATATGTTTGCACAGATGTAGCAAATAAAGAAGTTGAAATTTTTTCTGATATGTAAAAACAAACCTTTTTTCTTCTTCCTTTTTTTTTGGTATTTTGCCACCAGCATATAAGAAAAAACGATACATTTAAATTTATTGTTGTTAGAATATGGCACAAAATTAATTAGAAAAGTCAGGTTTAATAGATAGTTGGTATGTAGGCATAAATAATTTGGGATACGTTTCAAATATATTTTAAAATTTTCTCGATGAACAATATACAAAATTCAAAAAATCTTGTATTGCTGGATAGATAATTAAAAACCATTTCAAATGAGCTACCACATATGCACCCTCGTTCCATTTAAAAGTTTTAAAGGGGTTGCTATCACTCCAAGAAGTTGAAGGGGGAGGAATAAAATTATGCTAAAAAAATGACGTAAATTAGTATTTTGCTCATAAATTGTAAATTACGTAGATAATTAATTTATTCATTACTTACGCATCTCACTGTATAAGCCAATAAGCGTATGTGCTTCATGCAGCTTTCGCAAGTTGATATATTATAAACTTTGTCAATTTCTGTTTCAACTAGAAAAAGTTCAAACCTTAGCGGCAAGTTTCCTATTTCTTGTTAAAAATATTGCAAGAAACCTGAATACATTTACAGTTTCACTTGTATTAATTCAACATACTAGCCCCAGATGGCGATAATATACACTTTTCCTTTTTCTGGCGTAAATTTAAATAAAACCTTCAAATCAATGTTTGCGGCAATGTTGTTATCCTACTGAATCCGATGCTTCTTAACTCATCAGCATGAATATGACTGTGGACTACTGATATTTTCATTTTACTTGGAATGGTTTTCTTAATGATATTGTTCAATACCCTCGTGAGTGTTTCGTTTGTGGTTTATAAACGAAAGTTTGGCTTAAATAGGATTTATTTGTTTATTAGCCGGCTCCAAGGTTATTTAATAATAAATATTCAATCAATACTCCAAAACCATAAAACCATACGGTTTTGGAGTATTTATATTGGAGTACAATATTTTTTAATGTGCGCCTGCTATTTCAGTAGACTCTTGAGAAGGTAGAATTAAACAATTTACAATTTGCCAAATTACTCATTTAGTTTATGACCATGAGGTAATTTTTATATTGAAACATATTCTTTATAGGATTTTGCAAACAGCAGAAAAATAACTATCTATGAGAACTAAAAGAAAAACTATGTGTAAAAATATTAATGAAATCTTTGCATTCTTTCGATAACCAGAATTCTGGTTAATTAAAATCCTAAAATGAATTTGTCAAATTTCTTATTTGAAAATTCTCATTCCAACACTAGTACCCACACAGTCCCTTGCGGCCATGCAGATTAAACTAGTATCTACACAACCCCCTACGACCATGAAGATTACGTTAAAAATGAGAACAAAGGCCTAAAATGAATTTATTACCTAGCTTGTCTTAAAAATTTTTCATTCTAATGGATTACATTTTCATGAAATCTATCTTTGTTCTCATTTTTAACTTAATCTTCATGGCCGTAGGAGATTATGTAGATACTAGTTTAATCTGCATGACCGTAGGGGACTGTGTGGGTGCTAGTGTTAGAATTAGAATTTTCAAATAAGAAATTAGACAAATTCATTTTAGAATTTTAATTTGCTAGCATAACCAGAATTCAGGTTATCGAAAGAATGCAGATTTCATTAATATTTTTACACATAGTTTTTATTTTAGTTCTCATAGATAGTTATGTTTCTGCTGTTTGCAAAATGCTATAAAGAATATGCTTCAATACAATTATAAGCAAACAAATAATAATTCAATTTTAAGTAATTTTTATGATCAATGATTGGTAAGTTTTTACTTTGCAAAAAGCTTTGATGAGCCCATGAACTTTGAAGGCATTTTTCTAAGTGAAATAGGGCAATTTGGACATAAAATATCTCAATTTGTTTATAATATATTAAGGCATTTTTCTTCTAGATAAAAAATAAGTACTTTATAACTTCCTAAGTGCTTTATAGCTTCAAGTTATGACTTCACAGTCAGCTATTACGATGAAATGAAGGAATTTTTGACTTCATCAATAATTCTTGCCATAGTGGCTGTTAGTTTACTTATTCGCAGCTTGGGTAGATGCTACTTATCCAGAACTGTTGTTATTTTATACTCGGGTTTATTTTAAGTGAATCACTCTGGTATAAATGGGCACCAAATTCGAAGAGCCAGACTTTTAAACAACTCGAGATAATTGTATGATTCTTTTTCTGTCTTCTTCCCATCGCTCGTCTTCGCCTTTAGCCATCAGATTTTTTTCTGAAATTTCTTCTTGCTCACGACTTCTTGACATATGTTTTGTGATTGATGTAAGTTCTAGCTGGCCTCCCTTTGCTGTGTAGAATGTCTGACAGCCTCATACCATCTATTACGGCTGCCTGTTAGGTACACGGCCTCATTAAAGCTCTTTCCTATTAGGCCAGTGGAATTACGCAAAAGTAGACGTAATTCGATACAGAAAACCACAAAGTTTAATTGGTAGATTTACTAGTAACATAGCCTTGGATTTGATCCCATTTTAAATAGTGAGAACATTGTTAAATCGACGTTTAAATGTGCAAAATTCAGGAAAAGTGGGGGTTTTTAAAAGTAGCTCCAATACTATTGTCAATAGAAGTATCCGTTCTTTTTGGTGTGTAGGTAATAAAAAAACGGTTAATTTAAGACCCTATTTATCCAAATTGGCTAATTATTTGTTAAACTAATGGCAAAGTACTGTCAAAATTTTAAAGTATTTTTCATTTCGTGAAAAAGGCTCTTACATCCTTGCAACTTTCAGAAAATATGTCTCTTATAACCATAGACCAAGCACGGTCTAAAATGCTCTAAGCTGTGTTCTGCTTGTCACGGCGAAACGTGCGAAAACAATGATGTAGTTGTATCAATCAACCAATTGATAAATAATGATGATTGTGATGAAAACGAGGAAACAGAAAATTTCGATGTAATCGTTAATTGTATGGAAAATAGTATTGTTGTGGATGCGAATAATGATATCTTTAATGATAGTGATAATTCTGAAACAAACTAAAAAATTAAAATTACATTAAAATAACAAGCAAAATATTGTATAATGTATCAATTTATTTTTACCTTAACTAGTATAATCATTTACTATACAGGGTGATTCACGTAGGCCATTCATTAGAAGTTCTTCAACTTGCAGTTGGATTAGAAACTTGAAATTTGGTATGCAGCCATAATCGATCATGCCCGTTCTCTCTAAAATATTTTCAGTCCTCCAACTATACAGGGTGTGCCAAAAATTGATACCAACTTTCTTATTTTAAGTGGAAACCTATATTTTTCTTTACATGGGTCAATTGGTCTTCTAATTCTGAGTTTAGAGAACCTAAGTTATGTTAACCTATCTATTACAATTTTTGACATATGTCCAATTTTTTGAAAAAAATTGCCACTGTAGTAGTTTACGAACAAATTTGTTTCTCGCAAACCTTTCAAAATTATGAAACCAAATGTATGAAGCAGTTAGCTGGAAGTCCAGGCTAACTTTTGATGTCCCATCGGTGGTCCCATTTTGTACCATATGGGCACAGTCGATTTTCAAATGTCGCAATCAAAAATTGTCAAAAAGTCAATTTTTTCAACTACTATTTTTTTTCACACCATTCGAAAGAAAATTTAATTTCAGGGTGAGTTACTTAAGCATTCCCTATACCTAACTTCACCCCATATCGAGTTATTCAATAAAAATCAAGAAATACCTTGCCGAGAGATTCCTTACCTCATCAAGTATGCCATGGAAACAAAAGACAGTTGTAATAATTTTTAAAGATAAATATGGATTCTTATTTAATTACACACAACACCAACAAATTATTATTAACGAACAAGAACAATGTTGACGAAACTCTGACGTAAATGTTCAATGTGACCACCATATTTTCGTTCAAATATTCTATTATTCTACTTTCAACAGATTGCGTAGCACATCTTTGCGCCTACCATTTCTGACGCCAGAAATCAATGCAAAATTGAATTTTAGGGCCAGTTTTATTAACATTGTGTATGTCTATCTACAGTCGTTTTTGAGTTATTGGCATTTTGTGAAAAAAATATTGTTTTTTTTTCTCAAGGGTAGTAGGCTTTGGAAACAATCATTTCATTTTTATTTTTATTCAAAAATCGTATTGCAATAATAAATAATAACAACAAAATAACAACAAATAAACAGATTAACTAAATAATTATTTCAATACAAATGCTCAATGTGTGCACCGTTTTCACTGACAGAATTTCGTCAACATTGTTCTTGTTCGTTAATAATAATTTGTTGGTGTGTGTAATTAAATAAGAATGAATATTTTTCTTTAAAAATTATTACAACTCTCTTTTGTTTCCATGGCATACTTGATGAAGTAAGGAATCTCTCGGCAAGATAAGGTATTTCTTGATTTTTATTGAATAACTCGATATAGGGTGAAGTTAGTTATAGGGAATGCTTAAGCAACTTACCCTGAAATTGAATTTTCTTTCGAATGGTGTGAAAAAAAAATAGTAGGTGCCATTTGAAAAAATTGACTTTTTGACAATTTTTGATTGCGACATTTGAAAATCGACTGCGCCCATATGGTACAAAATGGGACCACCGATGGGACATCCAAAGTTAGCCTGGACTTCCAGCTAACTGCTTCACAAATTTGGTTTCATAATTTTGAAAGGTTTGCGAGATACAAATTTGTTCGTAAACTACTACAGCGGCAATTTTTTTCAAAAAATTGGACATATGGATAGAATTAGAAGACCAATCGAACCATGTAAAGAAAAATATAGGTTTCCATTTAAAATAAGAAAGTTGGTACCAATTTTTGGCACACTCTGTATAGTTGGAGGACTGAAAATATTTTAGATAGAATGGGCATGATCGATTATGGCTGCATACCAAATTTCAAGTTTCTAATCCAACTGCAAGTTGAAAAACTTCTAATGAATGGCCTACGTGAATCACCCTGTATATTTCTTCTTAGTGTTTATTTTACTATTTCTCAATTTTGTGATTTTTTAAAAAGTCATACGTTTCAAGGAATTCTCAAAAAAGTATAAAAAGAAAAATAATTGTTTATAACAAATGTTTGTATTATTTAAACAAAATGAACATGCCAGTTGTTATATTCACACGCTACCCCAAATGACAAAAAATAAAAGCTGTTGAGATTGTGCCAATGTTGCGACGCGAATTTACTAGAGTCTAGACCCCAAGCAGCAACAAATAATCCCACAAGAAATCGAAATATTTTGTGATGAAAAAAGCGGAGGGACACCCACTGCAGCCCCTTTCCTTGTCTGCGACGCTAATACTGCCTGCGGCGCTGATAATTATCCAATTAATTGGATAGCAAAATAAAAATCAACCTAACTAACCTTACCTAAAGAAATCACATGAAAGAATGAAATCATTATAAGAAAAAGAGGAAACATTTTCTGCCGTCAAATCAAACCTGAATTTGTGAAAAAATACATTAATCGTTACAAAATATTTAAAAAAAAAGTTCGGTGTATGAAAAAATTGAACCCGGGACCATGCACCTGACAGTCAGCGCTACAGCACTGAATAAATGGGTTGAAAGGCGGTACAATAACCAACCAGCACTAATGCGTAATGTATTAGATTATTTGTTTCCGCTTGGGACGTAGACGCTAGTCGGGAATTTGAATTCGCTCGATCGAAAACATAACGTAGCTGGACATCGATGATTCATATTATTCTCTCCAGCGAAGATGGTCAATTTAACATTAGTTTCTACATTGTAGAATAGTCGTATATTGAAGTTGATGGAATTACGAAATTCAAGTGTTCACTAGATATAATATCAATTTCGACCCTTAATGTTTATAAATAAACTTTTGGCGAATTTAACAAAAAAAACTATCTTGGTACTAAATGTGCTAGAGCATTTTTTAAAATGCGTGTTAAATTACCAGTTACTCAGATATAAAAGTTTTATGCCGATAATTTAATTTGTTGTTGACGTCGCAAAAACATATCCCAAAAAAATAATATTTTTTCCGATGCCATTTTGGGGGTCTAGAATATAAAAAATTACATGTTCACAACAGTTTCATAAAATATAAGTGATTCCCGGATGAGCGACTTTGGTTGACGGGAATAGGATTAAATTGCGTTAAACATTTAAGGTCTTTTTAAAAAATAAATTAATTTTCTCGTTAATAAATAAATAGTTTTCAATGAAATTTTTATGGTAAGTTTATAGTTTAAGCGGCACATCGAGAAAATCGGCAAAATCTGACGGTTAATGCAGAAAGCAAGAAAATTTGCATGTGATTTGTACACATTCATTGTATTAAATTTACCCGCAGCACTTCGATTTCCGGACATGTAAATCCAAAATGGCGGTCAATTTGTAAAAAAGTAACTTTTATTACGATGTAAAAATTGCGTTATAATTGGGGTGATGATATGATGATATAATAGAAGCATTTGAGTATATTGCTAGCCCAGGTCTATCCGTAAGTAAGAACAAGAAATCCAGTTGAAAGGTGCATCGGTGTTTGAAAAATGCGATTTCCTGTTCTTTCCTTGGGGATTCGACTGAAGATCGAGAAAGTAGAAGCCATTGTTGTAGCAACTGCCATACTGCACAATATAGCATGTTTGTGGCATAAGGAAATATCACGAGTTGATGACTAACAGCAAGAAGCTATTAACATTGTCAATGAAGTGATGGTGGAGAATATGGGGGATAACAGGGTGATTGGCAATAATACAGTCACATTACAGTTAATAAACTATTTTAATGGATTTCTGTAAAAAATGTTATGTTACAGTCTTTTAGGTTATAAACGCTCCTAAAACTCATTGCACATTATATGGTGGCGAGTATGTTTGTTCGTGTGTGTAAAAAATAAAGAAATATTTTAAAAATTAATTTTTTATTTTAAGAAAACTTAGCTTTTACTTAATATCGTATAAAATGTGTAAATACAAATAAATAATTGATGTGATAAAAAAATATAAAATAGAACACGGCCCTCTGCAATTATAAGAGGTGAATTTGTAGATAATTTATAACTTTCTGTTAAGCAACGTCGCCTTTTGAATTTCTAATATTTTCATTATTGCTCAATGATATTGTCTCATAAGCTCTATTTCCACATCTGCTTTTCTCTTCATATTCATCATCTCCAATTCATGCTTTTCTCTCATAAATTTGAGTTTTTGGCCTTGTTCTTCTTCTATAGAACGTGCCTTTGCTGCTTCTACAGCAGATTTTGCATCCGCCCACTGGGAAACTCTACTAATTGCAGCTTCAGACTTGCATCGAGCATTATTCTCAAGGGAAAGCCCTTGAGAATAATGCTCAAGAGACTTGCTTGCCTTTAGCATGGCCGGACTGTACTTTCACCAATTTCCTGATTGATTTTGACTTTTAGACACTACAAAAGTAAAAAAAAAATGTAAGAAAATCTGTGACGTAGGTACCTATTATTTACTTTTGCTAATTTCTACTGTATTTTCTATCAGTGGCTGATGTTCTTTCTTGTTTTCGGGTAGAACTTCAGTATGGAGCTGCGAGGGGCTTGAAGTGCAGGCATATACTGAAAAGGAAATAACTCGAATATGGACTTATATAAGTAGTGCGAACAATTTACTGTGGTCTTCTAAAACGTCCCGAGATACAGCTCCTTCAATAATTATTTCGTTCAAGTCTTCTTGGCTTAAAACAGACTTAAGAGCTTGATTCTCTCCATCGGATTGCTCCATTATTGCTGGAAGAAAATGTTCAAAATGATTTGCAAAAGAAACGTATTATTGTAGACTAACAATTTTTAAACAGATATATTCAAAGTATATTTGTATCAAGTTACTTGTATCTCCATCAAACTGTGAAATGTCTCCATCAACTTTGCTCGAGCCAAGAAGTTCTTTGACTTCCTCACCCAGTATCGTAACTTTGGTTTCTCGATAAAGACCACCACCAGTACCTCGCACATACAATTTTTCATCAGCGAACTTCTTTTTCGTTCTCTTTATAATATTATCTTTTTTTTTTTTTAGAACTTTGTCATTACGAGGATTCTCTCCAGAAATAATATTAAATTCGCTTTCTATTTTTCGCCAAGTCTCTCCTTTCTGAAAGTTTGCTTGGGAATCAGAAGGCTTGAATTCGACGATATTTCTATATTTTCTTGCCAAGGAGATTAATATAGACTCCTCTTTGGCAGAAAAGTTTGCAGGTCTTTTTCTATCATCCATATTCTCTCAAAACAAAAACTAAGGTTCACGTTTGTATTGTAAAACTCTTGAATATGTATCACAGGTAACTATCATGAATGCCGAATGTCTAATGTCCACAAACTACTCACTAGTTTGTGCTAATGTCACATCACAAATTCTTCAAAATCTACAGTATGCAAACGCCGACACTGCCAACCGACATTTGAAAATAACAGAACCTAGCACTACTGAACTCGGAAGAATTACGCTTTATAGAACGGGAATATACCTGAGTTTCAGTTCAGCTTAAGCCGTGGCTCAGATGAACCTACGCTGAACCTGGTATTGTAAAACTGGCCCTTAGAGCAGCATATCAAGCAGGTGAAATCTGGGACAGAACTGATGTTTTGGAAAGTTCACCAGAGTCAAGTGAACGGGGGTGGAAAATTATTGAAAATGGATGGAAGCCCATCTGGTGCAAATTGTCAGGAATCTGGCAAGGTTGTAGAGAGCTAGAAAAATGCGGTTGTTCAAGCGATTGTAATACCATGCGTTGCCTATGCAGAAAAAATGATTTCCCCTGCACCCTTAGGTGCAAGAAATGCAAAGGAAAATGTAGCAGCAAAATGTATAGGGCCTTCTACATTTATTAAAATACTTTTTTGTTAATTTCTTTTTTTTTTTGATTCCAGTAGCGATCACGAGGAGACTGTTATGATTTTATTTTGTATTTTGTTAATAAAAGCCATCTTTCTAACTTCAGAATTGTATTTTTGTTATAATTCCCTAAGACTCTTACATTTTTGACATCACCATTGGAATCAGCGACCTCAAATTATACTTAAACGATACCTCACATGACATATTGCATTATTTAAAAAAAAATGTTATAAGTTTAAAATAGCAGCCGAGTTTTTAAACAAATTCTATTATTCTTGCACTATGACTATTTTTGTTACATTTGCTAACCTTAAAGCGTTCACCTACGGTTTGAAAACAGTCATTGGATATATTCTTCTTTTGTTTTTAAACATTTAACACGAATTTTTGAAAATGGCTGCCATTTTTGTCTGTGAGGTCAGGGGTCAAAGTGCTGCGGGTTAAATTACTTCTATAAATATACAAAGCACACATGCCAAAGGACTTGCTTTCTGCATTATTCGTCAGATTTTTATGCGCACCGCTTAAACTATAAGATACATACTTTCTGAAAGTTGCAAGGATGTAAGAGTCTTTTTCACGAAATGAGAAATACTTTAAAATTTTGATAGAGTTTTGCCATTATGTAAACAAATAATTAACCAATTTCGATTCATAAAGTCTTAAATTAACTGTTTCTTATTACCTACACACTAGAAAAGAACGGATACTTCTAGTGTCGTGAATCTTGGAGCTACTTAAAAATACAATTTTCATGATTTTTGCACATTTAAACGTCGATTTAACAATGTTCCCATTATTTAAAATGGGATAAAATTCAATGCCATGTTCTTTACTAGTAAATCTACTCATTAGACCGTGTGGTTTCCTGAATCGAATTACGTCCTGTATTTTCACTAATTCTACTGGTCTACATTAGCTCTTTGGTTACATCAGCCGAACGTCTTGGTGCTCTTCCTCTTAGTCTCTTGCCATCTGGTTTTCCCTAGACATTTAAACGTTCTATACTATTCTCCCTTCGGCTGATGTGGCCAAAAAATGAGAGGATTCGAGAAAATAGATGCTCGAGAGTCTTTGGGGAACGTATTTCTTGGAGGCTCGAGTTGTTAGTGCGATGGGGTATCTACAGGGAACTCGCAGCAAACGTCTCCTAACCCACATTTTGAAAGCATTAATACGCAGTCTGTCTGCCTCCCTAACAGTCCATTTCTCAGAGGCATAAAGAAAGAGATGAAACTTAACAGGCGTCAGCAAGTCTGATTTTTGTGCGCCGTGTGATATTCCTGTCACGCCAAGGTTTGCCCAATTGGAAAGTTGCTGATATTTCCATGTGTATTCTTCGTCGAATCTCATACTTACAGTTTCCAGTGTTGTCTACAAGAGTTCTTTAGTAACCATCTTGCTTACTACCTCACAATCACCTATTCTTAACGTGCCCGGATGGTTTTCATTTGCTCGATCTACAATCATAATTTTTGTTTTGCTGTAATTTAGACTCAAACTGTAATCAGAGATTTTTGTTTGGAGGTTGTCTAGCAGATACTTGAGCTCATTCTCGCTTGCTGCACCCAAGGTGGTATCATCCGTAGGGGTCCTTTATATGGTAAGAGACGGCCTCTAAAATCGGTGGGCTGATGTCACCAAGCAGCTGAGCTTTGGTGCACCTAACAGACATCAGACGTACTATACAGCAAACGGAGACTGACTAGAATAATTGATCACAAAATGTCTAGTAAGCCGTTGCTAATAATAGCCCAGGCAGTGTAGCAAGTTTTGTCTATAAATCTCAAATATGTTCGGAGGCAGATGATTTATTTTTCATGAGTTTTCTGAAGTGTAATTAATAAGATTATCTAAAGTTTGCAAGATTTCCAGACCGGCAACATTAAAACAAAAAATGAAAAACTTTTTTTTTGGTATTTTTAATTTTTTTATAACGAGTCGATGTGTGGGAAAATAAAAAATAACTTCAGAAATAGCATACATTTTTAAACAAAAAAACATTTGTATGTTTTCCGTAAAAAAATATTGAAGTAGTGGAGCAAGCGAGATGCGAATCTGCGTCGTGCTATATTTGCAAAATATGTAGCATGCAAATTGCTATTTTTATTGTTTCCAAAATTTGAATACTTATCTTGGCTCATATTTATTGGTGATCTCTCTTTCGTTCAGCAAATAACTAAATTTAACTTCAAATAAATTAAGTATATAGCTCAAGTAATAAAATAGACAACTATAAATATAATGGTATAGTATTGCTGGTCATATATCTTCAAGGTAAATATTAAAATCAAAGGTTTCTTTGTAAGAGATTTAATTCAAACTAAACAAAGTGAGAATAATTAAGCAAACCAGTAAAATAATAAAATGTCGTCCATTTTATCCAATGCGTAACTCAAATCAACATTTAATGTATAAGAGAGTATCATAAAACTATGTCAACTTAGTTTTTATTTTGATTAACATCACCAAATATGTCGGTTTTAAAACTTCCGCGCGAGGAGGCACTTGTTCACTTGTTGCCTGACTACGACGCAATAAAGTAGCCCGTCAAATTACTCGAGCATCGTACTCCTTGACCACATGTCTAACATAAAATAACCATTAGAAGTTTAGTTTTATCTGAGAGGTTGGAGGAATATAAATATGTAAAATACCTGTATTTTTGGAAAACCGGATTTATTCCGTAAGTAATCTGAATTTAAATTATTTTTTTTTGGTACCTGTAAAATAAGTATTTCTATTTTATTATATCGATATTTTCGACTTGTAGGGTTTTTTCCTTGGTGGGATTTTTTTTGTTCATTACCTGCCATTGGAAGGTTTTTTGAGAAAGATTTTTTTTGAGGATGGTTTGCTAGGCAAGGCCAAATCATAATTATATTTAAGTCACCTCATATTTGATAACCCTCAATTGAAGTATCAACATATCCTGTAAATTTGGTATACTTAGAAGAAAAAAAATTAACCTGGTTTGGATGATGTAATATCTGGAAGTTCGTTACCGTTCTACCTAAAATGGGAAGGTTTTGTTAGCAATATTATTTCGTATCTCCAAGGTCATAATAGTATAAAAGAGTGAAGTCGTCGTAATGGTTCCCTCGTCAATGTAGCCAACCTGATTACGTCCTGTCAAAGTACTCCAGAATCGTTTACCACCATAGAAACTGGCGTCCAGTAAAAATTATTACATTATAATTTTTATATGAGATAAGTAACTTACAACATTTTTCTAAATTCAGCTTTACCTTATTTAATTCGCATACACTTTATTTGGACCACGTTATGCATCACTTGACCAAGCGCCAAATTAACTTTTTCAGAAATATGCGATAAACTTTGATGTTGCTTTAAAAATCGGTTTCTTGTCATTTAAGAGTGATTTTTGGATGAATACTAAAACAGATTATTGAATTTTCTCCAGGTAGAATACACTTTTACACTTTAGATGGCAGCAATATCTCCAAAATAGCAAAAGTCGCTTGGTCAAGTGATGCATAATGTGGTCCATTTAAATCTCATTATTAAATGATATTTGTTTACCTTAGCCATAGCTAATCAGCTCATTTTTAATTAAAATATGAGTCTCTATTATTATGATAGATATTAAATACTTGTATAATCATATTCTGTAAAAAATTCGGTGATCACCAAGTTTTATGAATTAATTATTATTCTGTGTATCTATTCCTCTAAGGTTAAATTCTGAGCAGTATTATTTACGAATGATTTTTGCTATGACATATATGCATACATCCGTTAACATAATTTCCAATTGGTTCTAAATTTTAAAAAGGAAAAATATTGCATTGTATATTAATACATACAGGGTTATTGAATATGAATGATATATATGTGTATATATATTTTTTTATTTGTTTCTAGATTTAGTATAACTATTACAGTTTGATCAATTTATAATAAAATTGATTTTAAATTTTAATCAGATTTTTATTCTCAATATGCTACCTGGGACTCTAGTACAATCCATTTGACATTTAAAATCATAAATAACATTATATCAAGTACTTATTACTTCACTCCGAGTATCTTCTACTGCTCTTGATACTCAGTAACAACTAAAGTAAAGAGTAGTTGGCGCCTATAAATTAACATCTTTTGTCACCTCATACACAGAAATAAATAACGGTAATTGCATGAAACTAACTTATTTTAACATTAAAATTCTGCCTTCCCCACCCCCAAATTCTACCGAGCTAATGAGCTAGCTGGCTAGTGTAATCTCCCCTTGCAACAATTCTTATGATAACTCTTAACATTAATCAATATATAAGGATAACTTTTAGTTGCATAATATTCGGTTTTTAAAAATTTTACATAAACATTAAATTAATGAGAATTAGGAGCAAGTAAGGTTACAAATATTACCCCAGTTAGGAAATACATTATGAAAATTGCATTATTAAGCAATATTTATTGGAGGAAATAATAGAAAATAATTATTATAAATGATATTAATTCTATAAAAAGTCATACACAATATAATAGAAGTAAAACCGGAGTCGAACGAATCCGACGCTTCCGCGCCGGTACTTGAATACAGTGCTTTGTATTATATAGAGATAGACAATGTGCTTTTCCTCTATATTCTATGTATACGTGATACTCTTGTCTACTTATTCTGTAAGTATCAGAATATAAATTATATTTCTTAGCGAAGTACATTCCCGAGACTGTAAATATCGGTATTTTTGGTTACCAAGAGAGGCACTGAAAATTTAAAAAACATGTAAAATTACACTTTTTTTTAAAATTTGAAAACCTGGCATCTTTTATAACTGAATTTGTTTTATGTATCTAAGTAATTTTTTCTCCGAGTTCCGATAACATGTATTTTCATTCCACAAATTCTGAAATTACGAAATTATAATAATTTCAGAAGTAGTGTTTATTTAAACTAAATTAACTTAAACAAAATAATATAAGTTAATGATGTTCAAAATGACACATTTCTTGAAAGTTTCCCGTAGAGCAAAGAAAATGAGGACTTTTTCGAAATATAATATATATTGATGATTTGCTTTTATATATTAGCCTCATATTAATATACAGTTATATGCATAAGAAAGGTGAGACTTCCAACTTTAAAATGATTCCTTAGTTTTGTGTAAATTTTGTTTGTCTAAGCAAAGGGTTTTTCACTTCACTATTTTTTTATGGAAAATCCATGGCAATATACGAAATTTTGTAAATACAGTTTTTGTGCGGAAATGAATGCTCTTTCTAAAAATATTTTTTATTTTCTACTACCTTGACTTTAGAAATGTTGGGAAACTACCGAATAAACAAAGTTTTTGAATTTTTTTTTAATGTGCCGGTCTGGAAATCATGCAAATTTTACTGATGTTATTGCTTACCATCCAAAGAACCCATAAAAAAATCATCCGCCTCCGATTTGTTTAGAGGTAAATATCTCTAATGACTGGCTAAGAAGAAAAAACTACGAAAGTTTTTTCTTTACGACCAATAATCCGAGCTCTAACTGTATGTCTATGCTTACAAATCTTATGCATCTAATCTTTTTAACACGTGTGAGCAAATATGTGTATTTAATGCAACAAAGAGTCTTCTAATGTTTTAAGAACTGTTGCATCACGCTTTGTTTTTCTGTAAACAGTATTTTTACATCGAAAACATCCTTTACCGTTCTTTACAGAATTCATTTAGCTTTCTCCGAGTTCGTTGTATTCTTGCAAGTTTGATAATGCTTTGTTTATAATTTGAGGTACCTATTTAAATATTTAAATTACCTGCGATCCATCATATCGCTGCAGTGAAAGAAACGAGAAGAAAATAGACATAAGACCTTTTAGGAAATGTTAATTATTACTATTGACTCGAAAAAAAAAATGTAAATATACCAAATTGCGTATTTTATAAAAACTGAGTAGAATAAGGTTTATTTGAGCCAGACGTTTACAAAATTGTACAGGAATAGGCAATTTAGTTACAGAAATCTAGGCCAAATGGTAATCTGGTCTGATACTGTTTAAAACAATTTTGTTTATAACAAAAAGAAATATTACATTTTTTCAAACTATTTTTTAAAATATTTTTTGATTGATTTCCAACAAGATATGGTCGATACTTTTTTTCGTAAAGTTGAGATTTTCATTGTTATTAATTTTTAAAAATTGAAAAATCGCCAATTTCTCATATTTTGACGCTCTAAAACTCTAAAAAAAATGTTTCTTATACGATACATAATTTTGTATGATATTTTTAGACCTTGCATATGAACTTCCAAAAAATAGAATTAAAGACTTTTAATTTTATCCTTCATAGCAACCACTTTTTTCGACGGGTTTTGAAAAATTCGTGTCGAAGAAAAGTTGTCATATGTATTTTACCTTGTAAGTAATTGATTGCTGAAACATTTTAAGTCAAAACATACAGTGGTACAAAGTTGAACCTAATACTACAGGGTGTTTTTCACGATTATTGAAATTATTGTATTTTTAAATGGTCATAACTATTTTTTTCAAATGGAACACCCTGTATGTCTTGACTTAGAATGTTTCAGGAATAAATTACCTACACGCTGAAATCGATATAGCAACTTTTCTTCGCCATGGATTCTTCAAAAACCTCGAAGAAAAGTGGTCTCTATGAGGTAGGTATATAATTAAAAATCGTCAATTCCATTTTTAGTCGATAATTAGCCGAAAAAACAGCAAATGGAAGAAAACATGTATATACAAATGATATTTCGTCCAGGAATAGTTTGTTGGAGTAGAAATAAGAACCCGAAAAGTTCCCACCCTATCCGTTGATGGAACCACTCTTTGTTGGCGAAAAACTATCCCCGGGCGAGACTTAACTAAAGTTTTTCGAGTTTCTCTTCGAAACCGTCACTCTGAAGGGGAAAATGTTCTCCATTAAATTCTACGTAAAAAATGTTCTATAGATTATTGACCTATTCCGATTGTTTTTTGGTTAATTATGTGCTCCATCTGTAACGCCCAAGGTTGTCTGATTCGTCAACTGAAGACGAGGTCATGGAAAAAGACCCTACTGACGAGTGAAACCGTCCAAAATGGTAATGAAGTAGCCCAACTGGGGAAACTATTTAAAAAAAGCCATTTTAATTCTCACGACTTGAATTCATTCGGATATGAAATTTTCGAATTAAATACACGCTCCAGACGTGAGTCCTTATATCTTTGGGGCCGCTGAATATGATGCTCGTGATTAATTCTCTATACAGATGCTGCAACTCTCTATATTAGCCAACCTGTGTTGGAAAATAGCAGAAAACGGGCAATAGTTTAAGCTTAAGTGAGGTAAACCTTAAGAAATCAATTTTTTTCCTCAAGCTTAAACTAAACGACGTTGTAGTGGGAAAACATATAAAAATTCCGGACAGGCACGATGGTTCAGGATTTGTCTTCACTAGAAATGAGCGAGAGAAAAATGAAAAAGTCCTGAAAACGGGCAAATATCTAGGCTTAAGTGAGTAGAACTTCAAGCATCCATTTTTTTTTTTTCGAACTCAAACTAACCTACGTTGTAATGGACACTTTTGGGGTATAATTTTCAGGATCATGTGTGAAAAGATTATTTATTTGCCCGATTAAAAACACTACAATAATGATATTGAATCCTGAAAATTATACTGCCACCTTAAGACCACCGGGCCTCCTCAAAAACCGCCGGGAGAAAACACCCCCGACTCGCCCCACCCCTCCCGATGGGCCTGCATGGTGGTCAAAAATAGTCAAATGCTCTGTACAGAAAATGACAACTTTAAATCTTCTCGTTCCTTAAATTTTCGTGTTCTTTATAATTTATAGAATTTTGCTAGCAAATGATGAAACATTGACACATGAAATAAAACGCACATCAAAGCTAAAGGCTTCTATTCTTATAAGCTACATCCAATTTTATACTCTTCGCAAATACAAAACTAATTTACAGATCATTAGAAATAAATAAGATATTCTTGTTGCATTTCGATAAATCGAGTAATTTGTGTTTAAAAAACAACGTGCATTTACAACATTTCGTTAATAAATTCTTTAACACATAAAGAATGCTTTGAAATATTGTGAAACGTAGAAAATAGCTAATTATCAATTATAAAAATTGTCCTCCATTTTCCCTTATGTACAATCTAAGTCTTTAAGGAACGTTGAACACCCTATAAAATTTCTTTATCTTTCTGTTGCATTGTAAACTCTTGATCGATTTTTTCTGAATTGATCAATTGTCTCAATTTGAGTATTATAAACTCGTGATTTTAGATAACTTCATACAGTGAAATCAAGGGGAATTAGGTCAGGAGACCGAGCAGGCCACTTAATCGGCCAGTCAATCTATTAGAATAGTGATTGTGTAACCATGTTCTACATGTTCTCGTATAATGCGGTGTTGCGCCGCCATGCATATAAAACATATTTCTCCTCTATCGCAATGAAATATTACCTAATATTTCATGCAAGGTGTTTTCCAATACATATCGTTATATACATTTTCAGGAAATATATGGTATCCAACAAAATGATTCTCTAGAGGTTTTTGCCCGTACATTTATTTAGAAAGTATTTTGAAAATGGGTTTGTATTGTTGCATTAGGATTTTCCTTAGCCCCCAGAAAGGCATATTCCGAGAATTAAACATGCCTTATGTGAATGTAGCCTCGTCAGTTATTTTACTTAAAAAAATTGGAGTATTTTGCGTTCGCTCAAACAACAATTCACATAAATCAAGTCTTATTGGCATATCCTTAGGTCATAATTCTTGAGTTTTTCGGTAATGAAACGGGTACGATTGTTCATGTAGTCCTCTTAAAAGCGTTTTGGTGAGATATATCCATTCTTAAGCTCCTAATCTTCTAGTACTTATCGTAGGATCTATCATTACAATATCTAATATTTCTTTTTCAATGTAACAGTTCTTGCGTTTCTTGGACGGCCAGTCTCTGGCCTCCGCTTTTCACTTGAAGACTTGTTTCTGTAAATCGACGTTCTGTACTTAAAGTTTTGGCATCGGAAATATTTCTGAATTTATCTTGATAACATTTTACAGCTGCAGCAGTATTATGAAAACATTCTTCCAAAGTCAAAACTACGTCTACATGTAATCACCCATGTTCAAATAATATTAACAATTAAACTGGACTTATTTCAAAGAAAAGAATAAATGTCTAATAAATAACAGAAATGTCAAAGTAATATTTCAAAGCATTCATTATATGTAAAAGAAAGTATTAATAGAATGTTGTAAATGCACATTTAAGCTTTTTTAAAGCTTTTATTTAACTTGCAATGTTAGTGTGGTAGTTTGTTTAGGTCAAATCTTGCAAGCTGAATTAGAACCACTTCCTCTTATCCTACGGAATTGAAATTTTACACGTTGATTCAGTTTCGATGACAATGCATTTTTATGATAGGCATGACCTGATTCTACACCCAGGATATACAGTGTGGTCGATTAAGTGTGCAACGAATGGATTTTTCTAAAATTGCACAACCAAAGTTTAAATACCGCCAGAAGTTCTTCCATGTCCGATAACCATTTCATGTACTTAAAATGGCTTCAAGTTGAATAGTATACAGGGTAGGTTCAAGAGTAAAGTGCTCTTATGTCGAAAAAAAATTATTTAAAAAAACAGTAAAAAACAATTTGTTAAAATTCATACACCTGGAAATAAAAAACTTTGGGGGCGGTCAACTGAGCAAAGTATGCGATAGTGCTACATATATAACCGCCCCCAAAGCTTTTGGTTTCCAGAAGCATTAATTTAAAAAAGAAATTTTAACTTTTAGTACAGTTTTTTAAAATAAAATCTTTTTCTTAAAAATATTTTTTTATACAATTTTTTTTTAAACACAAATTACTCGAGAACGGCTTGGTTTATCGAAATGTAGTAAGAATACCTTTTTTATTTCTAATGATCTGAAAATTAGTTTTTTACAATAATGTTTAGAAATTTGAAATATTTTAAAAAGTTATGAGGAAAATACTGACAATCACCCCCTAAAACTACACTTTCAACAGTAGAGAGGGCTGACTGATACCATGTAAACTAGTGTCCAGATGGCCTACGACTAAGATTAAAATACGAATTTGATATTTTGAGGGAGTCGAAAGATATTGCAGAAAAACTTAAATTTATTATCCCTTGTAAGGGGTATAACTCCCTTATTATTCATTTTCGGAAATAGGTTTATATCAAAGACTACCATTATTTTTGGATGTACTATCAGCCGCAGAAATATCGTGAGATAATTTTGGACCACCTTGTATAAAACTTAACTGTTTACATGCATCTGACAATCACCCTGCATAATCGATATGGCCCAATTTCAGTTTAAGTAGGAAGCATTGTACCATGCTGTGTTACGTATATTCCAACTTTTAAGAAGGTAAATAGTTTAAGCCTGACAGAAGTTTCTTTATTTTCAATGCTACATAATGTATCAAGAATATCGAGATGCGAGGAATTTACATTGTTAATTTCGAGGTTTTGAGGGACAAAATCATTACACGTTTATTTCTAGCGTTGACTTGACAAGTAAACTTTAATTGTATACCTAAGCAAATACAATAAACAGAACTGTTTATTATAAAAATGATAAAAACTGTTGCTTAGCCTCCAGTACAAGTGCAGTGTAAATATAATAAATACTTATCATAAGTTAAATATAAGAAATAAACACTAAATAACAAGATATAGGCAGCGCGCGTCTGCATCTTCATCTCGAATTGTCAGCTTCAGTACAGGGTTGTCCTGCAATAAATGTAAGGAAATCAGGGGGACGATGTTACAGTCAAAAATATTGGAAACAGTTCAGTTAATGGAATCATTAGACAAGTAATAGTTTCAAGAGTTTTGAAGATATTTCTTAAATTCGCCAGGGGTAATATATACCAAAAACAACAAATATTTGATAATTTTACACTTTTTCGTTCGTTCAGGTCTCCCCGGAAATTATTCCGACTTTGAAATTTTAAATGGAACACCCTGTATATTCTTACATTTTTGAATTCTCGAGGCAATTTTAAGTACGACTGCGTAGTTTTAAAAATTTCTGAGGCTACTTGATTTTTTTAGGGCTATTTTTATTTAGACTACAGTGGATGCACTCAAATCAATCAAATGGACTAAAACAGTAAGAGAAAAATAGAAACGTGACATTTTTCCCATTGGTTTAGTAGCTACGACAAATACAAAATTTCCGAAATCACTCATTTGTAATTATGTCAACTCTTTCAAATGGAAACTTCTTTTAGACACCCTGTAGTTAAATAGTAATTTTCACAACCATTCCATCGATACTTTCAGATCGAAAATCGGTTTGATATTAACACAAATATACAAGTTCTGGATAATTATTAAAATATCGAGAAAATACGTTTACCAAGTAAGTATGCCATGGAAACTGAATAAAACTAGACTCAAAACATTCATTTTGTTAACAGAACAACACTGCAAATAAAAGAAGTGTGCTGTGGAAACAAAAAGAAGTTTGACAAATAATTATACGGGTGTAATGTTAACTTAATAAGTTTGCTCTTTATCTTTAAATTTGTTGTTTTGTTATTACTGTTTAATATTTACAGAAGACTCTCAAGGACCTTTGACAGGGGAGATATGTTTAGAATTCCTAGAAAATGATATTGAAGAAATGTTGATGGACGAATATTTTTCCAATAAGATGGGACTCCGCCTCATAATGCCTTAAAAAAATAAGGTAGTCTTAAAAATATTTTAAAAGTATGCAATCGTACTTAAAATCGTCTCCGGAATCCAAAAATATGAAAATACACAGGGTATTCCATTTAAAATTTTAAAGTTGGGGTCATTTTCAGAAAAACCTGAACCGATGGAAGAGTGTCAAATTATGAAAAAATTGTTGTTTTTGGTATATATCACCCCTGCCAAATTTAAGACTTATATCTTGAAAACTCTGGAAACTATAGCTTGCCTGATGATTCCGGACACCCAGTATAAGGAATGAACAATAAAATAGTCGCATCATGCCTAAAGAGATATTGTCACTATACGTGTTCTCTGGCTGCTTGGGACTGAGTGATGTCACAACTCGACTATCAGATTATCCCGGCGTTTTTGAAAGCACCGATCTGAATAATTTTTTTATACACGGAGGAGCAGTCAGAAAATTTTCATTATTGCCATATTCACTATACTCGTAAGCTCTTTCAGAACATGTAACTAAAAAAACCGCTGCCTAAGGAATCACTACTTCCACATCCAAATTCTTCATCCAAATCACTTTAAAGGAAACATCTTGACTATATTTGCACTCTAGTATGTGGAAATTATTGGTCATAGAATTTTAATATTTGGGGCAGATGTCATAGAAAAGTTTGAGGAGTTGGTTTCTATCATGTACGTTAAAAATGAAGTTTCTAGTTTTACCCTACTTATTTTCCACTATTCACAACCTACCTAATCTCAATCAGATGTCACTACAATACATACGTATACTAACTTTCAAGTGAATATCTCAATTTGATGTTATCAATCCCATTAATAATGAAGCGGAGGTGGTGGAGTTTGAAAAATATTAGAAAGAAATCTGAGACCTTGTAGTATATACACCGAATCCCAAATTTCTGTACTCTTACCAGCTTGATTTACTTATTTTCCCCTAGTCCTCCTGTTAACCCCAACCCTTCTACGGAATCATCCCAAAATATAATCTAGTTCCAGATGTCGTTATAATACATACGTCTACCAAATTACAAGTGAATATCTCAATTTTATTTTATCAACCCCTCTAATAATGTAGTAAGGGTAGTGGAAGGGTTGAAAAATATTATAAAAAAATATGAGGCCTTAACTTCTAGTACATACACCGAATTTCAAGTTTCTGTACTCTTACAAGCTTGCTTTAGTTATTTTTCCCTATTTACCCATATTTAACCCCCAACCCTTCACCGGATATCCTCAAAAAACAATCCAGTTCCAGATCTCGTTATAATATATACGTGTACAAAATTTCAAGTGAATATCTTAAACCGTTCCGGAGAAAACGTGCGGACAAAAAAAAAAGTTACAGACAGACAGACAGACAGATCGACAGACCGACAGACAGAAATTTTTTTTTTTTGCTCAAATTTAAAATCTCGACGTTTCATGACATTCTAAACCTATTTCACGAATACAAATTTTTGAAAATTTTTTTTGCGATTACTATACTTCCAATCCACTACGTGGATGTGGAAGTAATAGTGAAGTTGGTCCATTAATTAGTATAGTAACAAAACACAAGGTTTTACAGAATTGCATGAAATATTGAAGTCGTTGAATTCATATTTCACCACTTTTAGAAAGACGTATTGTCTTCCTGATGAACGTTTCCAATATGTTTCTAATGTTTTTGTAATTAATCCCACGCTTGTGGGAACATCTTGCTTTACTGTGTCTGCACTTTTCTCTAAATTAAGTTTACTTACAATGTAGTTAGCTAACTCAGAATTTAACTGCATATTCCGGATCATGGCATTGCCCTTATCTTTTAAAAATTAACATAATTCTCTTCTAGTAACAGACATTGTCTCTGTAAATAAAACGATATGTTAATAACTCAAGGCGAAAAAAGCTCGAATAACAATAATGTTATCAATATATGTTCTTAATGAGCCGTACACTTTATTAAAGGCTATTGTATAAGCTTCCTTAAAGTGTGCAAATGCGTTCAATTTTTTAAACTTAGGTGAATAGGTAATTTAAAAATAACGGCGTTTTTTCAGTTAATATTAGGATTAAGGCAATGTCATAAATAAGGGTAATAAAGAATGTTAATTAAAAATCGGCAGCTACTGGAACCTCCCCACCCAAAAATTTGAAATTAAAGGCGACAGTAAAGCCGTAAAGCTGTACAGTTGTTGAAACTTAGAGTCTAGTTGGCCGGGTGCTGCAAACGATCTGATATGCGGGTGCGTCTAAATCACCAGTGCATAGGTGGTATACAAAAAGGACGATCTTATGTTTCGCAGTTGCTTTGGTTTTCAATTTTTTTCACGAAAACCAAATCAAAAGGGTTCAAGTGTGATATAGCGTTGAAATCGAAATTTTAGCTGCTTTTCAATGGTTCGATTACAAATTGTAAGTAATAATAAAATAAACAACTAAAACGGCACTAAACGTAATTCGATTTCAACCAAAATCTATTCAGATGATCTAGAGCACTAAAGAAACCCTCATTTCATCCAAATCTGTTTTAAGTACTTTCGCTGTTATCGTGCTAACACACATATGCACACACGTACATTTTCAGATTTTGGACCAATTCTAGTAATCTAGTAATCGCCCACAATTTTGTGGGGAGGTTAAAAAAAAACAAAAGTAACATATTCTTAACAAAAAGATTCCTACAGAAAGGCTTCTACATCCCCTAGAACAATCGAGAACACGCAACACATTTATAAAATGTAAAAGCCACGGATAAATCAAGAAAAGTCACACATTATAAGTGTTCACTAAAAAATCTCTTTCTGTTGGCGCGGAAAGCTACAGAGTGAGCCAAAATGAATGAGAGTCTGGAGTGTATTTTATTTCCACTTAAAGCGTAAAAGTGACTGAGGACGGAACAATACGTGTTCTTTACCTGCTCATCATTCCTGGATGATTTGTTTCTAGGTATTCTCATGTTAATGTTAATACTGTTATGCATTAACTGCTTGTGAGACATTAATAAAAATATTTTCTCTAGAATTAATTCTTAGATATATAGGTTTTCTCTAGCTACAAATTAATTCTGGTTCACTGTGTAGGGCGTCCGTAAATGCTTCACAAGAGAGCTGCGAGAATGTCGCGATGAGCCAGGAATAAAATTGTGTTAAAATTTGTAGTTAAATACCGTGATATCAAAAACTATCTTGGTTGAAGATGGTCAAAGGATAAAAAAATGCTATCTTAGCTTATGTCATCATTTTTGTGCTCGTCAGAGGGCCTCAGTGTCAATCCGAGCAAAACAGTTATTGTTATTTACCAAAAGGAGAAAGGTAACTTTATATAAGAGCTCCTATGTTAAATGGAACAGTACTGAACTTATCCAGAGAAGTTAAATATCTAGGAGTAATTCTAGATCAAAAACCTACCTGAAACTCTCAGTTGGAAAAAACTTACCAAAGCCACCACGGCTATTTGGACGCGCCCCAGGCTGCTCGGTAAGACTTGGGGGTCTAAAACCGAAAACGATAATTGATTTTATATATTCGGTTGTGAAACCGCATGCATTATGTGTATAGAGGCCAAATATTGAAGAAAAATTAGCACAAAGAATGTTTCAGAAATTGCAACAGCTTGCCTGCTTAGGGATTACAGGAACAATTAGCTCCTACCCCACAGCAGCTATGGAAGCAGTGCTAGACCTACTTTCTCTAGATTTCGGCGTGAGGAAGGAGGCAGCACTTGGTGTCCTAAGGCTACAGCTGGTACTCTCTTTCAAACCAGGCTATCCGGTCACTTAAGGATTCTGGAGTTAATATCCAATTGGATGCCTTCAGGTGCTAATTCTACCTTTTCTAGGTATTTTAGCCTAGCGCGGACTAGCATCTTACAGTCGCAAACAATATGTTCCGCAGTTTATATTGCAGTATCACAGTATCATTCATCGACTGCCTTACCCATATTCTTAAGATAATATCTCAAAAAGCAATGGCCTGTTAAAAAGCCTGTCATTACCCTTAAGCCGGGCTTTTCTAGTTCGAGAAGCTTTACGGCATTCTTTGTCGAATAAGCTATGAACTTTTGCGCTTATCTTTGGCCGTTGTGTTAGATAAGCCACAAAACGCTCCGTGCCCAAACATTTTTTTACAAGGGCGTCAGCTATTTCATTACCTACTATATCCTCGTGCCCTGGCAGCTATATCAAGGGGACCTTGTTGTTTTTTGTTAGTTGCTTCTGGGATTGTCTGCATTCCCAGGCAATTTTAGACCAAAGTTGTAAGAGCTGAGAGCTTTTAACGCTGCTTGGATACCTGAAAGTATACAGATCTTCGAATGCCTTAATTTATGCATTTCTTAGCCTGCAATTAGGTCCCTTCAGCCATCTTCGATCCCTCTGTATACCAGATGAGTGATCCTTTCTCGAACTGCAGGACCTCAACTCTGCTCATTTGACGGCTCTCAATTAGCACATCAAATGAACAGTCAAAATCCCGCTTGATTGGTATTGGGTCAGTTGGTTTGGTCTTGGATTCCAACTGGATTAAAATTAGTAACACATGAATGTGTTTGGCATTACTGCTAAATCTGGAAAGTACTTCTGAAAATCGTCCAAACATAAACGGTGACTATATTTTGAAATGTTAACTAGCACACATGTAAGTTTTGTGCTCTGTGGTGAAATCTATAATTAAAATGACTCAAAAACTGATTTTAAGATTAGAAAAGAAAAAAAAACTCTAGTAGAACTGCTTTTGGCAGTCAAGAAATGATATAATCATTACATTATGACATAATCATCAGTCAAAAGGATGACATAAGCTAAGACAGCAGTTTTTAACTCCATGACCATCTTTTATCAAAATAATTTTTGATATCACGGTATTTTCCAAGTAGCTGATACCGAATTTGATGTCAAAATAAAAAAATTCATAATGGTTAATTCAGAAGGACTCCCATACTTGTACACTTAATTTTTGTAGATTTACATGAAATTTGGTTGGTACATGAGAGATCGGTAATGACTGGCGCTGAGGTTGGACGTGCCGTGGGACGCTCCCAAAGAAACAGCAAATAAAATTGGATAATACTCCGTTAAACTGGATAAAATTTAAGTCATCGGTTGAGTAAAGAATTCTATGTAAAATGAAGTTTCATAATAGAAGAACAAAGTACATACCGAATTTATAATTGAAAATTACTGATAAAATGTTTGTTAATAGTACCAAAAATAAAGTAAACAAGTGCAAGTGCAGTGCCTTAGTTTGTGTTTATAAAGAAATATAGACATATATTAGCTGTATTGGAACTTCAGAATAATAAAACTCCAAACTAGAACTGTTTTTGGAAAGTGGGGTGTGGGAATCCTACAGAACAGAGAGGGAAGCTGTCAACATATACACACACGGACGAAAAAAGATTTCTATTAGTAGTATTAGTTTATTAATCCTTATTAATTATTAAAACTAATTGAATTCCTTAAAATTAAAAACGTCCTAAACATAACAGGGAGGTTTCCACTGGCAGCTGTCATGTGGTCCATATATTGGGCTTATTTACGAATACAAAAATATTTCTCAGGTCAATATAGTTGGGGGTCTGTTTGGTATTCAGAGCGTCCCAAATCTTCTCCTAGATATCTTTTTACTTTTTGCAGATTCTGTGCACACTGCTAAATTCAGAAACAGAAGATTCAGAAGAAAAACGAACGAGATGATGATAGAGGGAAACTTAAAAAAAGCATCTCATAAACACCTATACTTCTCATCCTATATTCCCACCCTATGCGTCATGCGGCTCTCGTTGCTGGCAACAAGCATGTCCCATACCCAATCCGGGAGGTAGCGGGAATAACTTACAATAATATTCATATTTTGTCCGTATATAGATCTCCCAACGGAGATTTTAATTTATTTTTAGAAAGGTTATCATTGGCATTAGATATAGTCACCAAGAAAAATAAAGAAACCATTGTAACCGGCGATTTTAATGTACATTTTAACACGAATGAAAGAAACCTTAACCTGCTGTTGAATGTTTTTCGTTCGTATGGTTTTCATCATGTAAATACTGCTAATACTAGAAACAAATTTTGTCTAGATAACATTTTTATTAATTTTAACTGTAATTTTAACTGTGAGATACTGGACCCAAGACTTTCAGATCATCAGGGAGTTTTGTTAAAGATACATGAAAGTAAACCTAAAACTGTATATAAAAGAATAAACTATAGGCCTATTACCGACGCTGGCTTGTGTTGTTTAAATAACCACTTGCTAAACACTGATTGGAATTTTATAAAAAATAATGACATAACTGTAGAAAACAAATTTTATCAGTTTATTAATCAAATAACATCGGCTGTTGAACAATCATTTCCTGTAAAATCAAAATTAGTAAACGAGACAAAAAACCAAAAATAAACTGGTTTAATGCTGAACTACGACGTAGAAGGGACACATTACATTTTCTAGAAGATATTTATAAAGAAAATCCCACAACATATTTAAATAATGTTATAAAAACACAACGACATCAGTACAGGTCAGAACTTAGCAAAGCAAAAAAAGAAGCCAACTCTAAATTTATTGCAAGTTCAAAAAACCCCCAAAAAGCAATGTGGCAAATCATAAATAGCAATAAAAATCAAACAGAGAATAAATCAGATATTTCCCCAGATGATTTTAATTTACATTTTGCAAATGTCGCTGAGAAAGTGATAAAAAATCTACCAGCTACTGATAAAACTCATATCGATTTTTTAGACAGAGGGGCATCACGGATTAATAATCAATTTTGTTTCAGGGAAGTAACTTACATTGCGGTGAATGACATTATCATCGATTTAAAAATAACTAACTCTAGTGATGCTTATTTTATCAATATGAAAATTTTAAATGCCATAAGATACATAATATTAATACCTCTTACAAATTTAATAAATATTTGTAATCGTACCAGTTCGTTTCCTGATATACTGAAACTGTCAAAAGTGTTACCTTTGCACAAAAAAGATTCTATTCACGACGTTGAAAATTATAGACCAATATCTATTCTGCCATTATTTTCAAAAATACTGGAAACCATTATAAAAATTCAGTTAACTCACTATTTTGAATCAAACAATCTATTCTCAACAAATCAGTTTGGTTTCAGAGCTAAATTGTCAACAACCCTAGCCATAAACAAATTATCTGAAACAATAAGTAAAGGATATGAAGAATGTGAATATATACATGCTCAGTTTCTAGACCTCTCTAAGGCTTTTGACTGTGTGTCACATGACGTTTTAATAGGCAAATTAGGCTTTTATAATTTCGACATAAGTAGCATAAATTTAATACGATCTTATCTTACCAAACGCTACCAATATGTGACTTATCAAAATATAAATTCTGGCTTGCTAGAAATGAATCATGGAGTGCCGCAAGGATCCATACTTGGTCCTATATTATTTCTTATTTACATTAATGATTTAAGTAACATATCTTCCTCAACATTCGTTTTGTTTGCTGATGATACCACCATCATCAATTCACATAAAAATATAGAAACTTTGTACTCTAAGGTGAATGACACACAGTCGAAAGCTCAGAATTGGTTCGTAGCAAACCGACTGAGTTTAAACCAGTCTAAAACCGAAACCATGGTTTTTAGTTTAAGAAATGTTGCAGTAAAAGACAATAAAGATAGTATTAAATTCCTTGGGGTCTATCTAGACAGTAAACTAACGTGGGAGCAACACGTTAATTATGTCTGCAAGAAAATTTCGACTAAAATATATCTTCTTAGAAATATTGCGAATAATGTATCCCAAAAGTACTTATCACAGCTTATCATGGTCAAATTCATTCATCTTTATCCTACGCTATTTTGGTCTGGGGCCATTCCAACCATTGTGTTAGAGTATTTGCATTACAGAGGAGAGCCATACGAATTGTATACGGTTTGAAATATAGATACGACTGTAGGGATGCTTTTAAAAAGCTAGCTATTTTAACTTTTCCCTGTACATATATACTTCAATGTCTACTGTACATCAAGCAAAATCCGGTAAAGTATTCTCCTCATAGTGATGTTCATAAACATCCCACGAGAAATAGTAGTAATATATGTACAAATTTTTTACGTCTATCAAAATCTCGTTCTGGAACCAATTACTATGCCATTAGATTTTTTAATGCTTTACCCATACATATTAGAGAGCTAGAATATAACTTGTTTAAGAAAACTGTGAGATCATTTCTGACAGCCAATGCTTTTTATACATTTGAGGAGTACTTTTTGTCAAATTTTAATAATTTTTAATAATAATAACCCCCATTAATGATTATAATATTGTAAATTTATTTTATATGTATTTGTTTACAATGACATTTTATAAAGTGTCTGTGTTTGTAATTATGCATTTGTGTATCCCGATGTTTTCCTGACCTGTGTAAATACTGCTTTGTATATTAACACCAATAAATTATTATTATTATTATTATATAAAAACACCCAGACTGGATAATCAATTAATCAATCAATTTACATGAAATTTGGTACATGAAGATACTTCTGTTGAAGGCAAGTCAAAACAGAGAATTCATAATATAAAAATAGTGAGAATTGTGAAGGGCAGCCCCATTTAGTATGCTCCTAGTTGACACGCATAACGTTTGAGGATTTCCTGACACTGCACACCCTGTTTTTCGACAAATAACATAATCCTGTTTTATATTAAATCAGTCGTTTTGTTTTGTATAACTTTTTAACCTCAATACAAAGAGACGTTTAGAAATGTTCAGGCTCAAGCCAAATAAAACAAAATCGTTATTTTCAATTCCCTGTTATATATCATATCACTCCCAAAGGGTTTATATCTACCTTCGGGCTACCTACAACTTTTTCATATGATTTCTAACGAGTTCACAGACGCCCGAGTGGATTTAAAAGCCACAAAGCGTTTGTACAAAGAGGTTTTAATTGCCTAACAATTTTTTTTGTGGATTCTCAATTTTAATCGCTTTAACAATTACACGTAATTAAAAATGTAGGTGGAGATTTAATTATCTACGTTTGTGAGTCGTTCAAATGCAAAATTATTTTTTAATTCTTAAATCCCAATTATAGCCAAAAAGAAAAAATAATTGCTCTGTATAATTTGTGTTTTACACTTCAAAAGGGTTAAAGAGTTGAATTTGCACATTAACACATGCACAATAAAGTACACACGAGTAAATAGAGGGAAATGAACCGACTAATAAGTAATATGCTTATAAGCATGGAAAAGTTTAGGAAAGAATAGGGTCATTTAGAGGTAGCAGTTTCCCACTATTTATTTCTCAGTAGTCATTATGAAGTATAACATGCCGATAGCGTCAGAAAAGATTTCAGCTCAATTGGATAAATAACATCAGAGAAATTCAGATTTGAATAAAAATACGCTCGGCCAGCTGAGGCCCCACAAAGTGACGTTACTTCGTGGTTATAATGGAATATAGTCCATTAGAACTGCAAGTCATATTGCATTTTTTGTACGATGAAATCGTCGAATAATTACAACACTGAAAAATCGAGATCAATTTGATAGTAGTTTCAGAAATATACTGCTTTAAACAAGAACCGACGCATTCCAGAGAAAAAGTGTGCACAAAAAAAGTTAGACAGACCAGATTTTTGTTTCTCAATATCGAGGATTCATGACATTCTAAACCTATTTCAACAAAAAGAAATGGAAGTAAAACAAGGCACTTCAATGTCATTCTCAGGTACAATATTTCGGTTAGCATTATGCTTTGCCTAAAAATGAGATAATTAGAATAATTTCTAACCATAAAACAAAATAACTTGTCCGGAATGCAAAACAGTTCTAGCTCATCTAAAATAAAACAAAATTGTTGGTGGTAGTAATGTAAAAATACTAAATAATTATTTTCTAATTGTTAAAGAAAGGGATTTCTATAATCCCTTTATTCAATAGAAGTGTTTAATGAAAAAATATGTTTATCACATTTGATAAGTCACATAAATGATATATTAAGGCTACGTCTACTGTCTAGTGACCTACTTCTCATTCTATCTTCTAGCGGCAAAGTTATGTAATCTTAGGCGGGAGTTGTATAGATGGTATATAATCCTTCTGAAGGGGCGTAAAGCAGCGACTGTCTTGTTTATTTAATGAAAATTTCTACCATTCTATAAAGCAAAGACTCGGCAAAATATTAAAGGCGGAACTCGTTTCCTGGCATCGGTAATTGGTCTCAGTAGCGGAAATAAGTCGACGTTAAATAAACAAATTCCAAAAAAATTTGTCTATGAACTTTAAATAAACAATATTTCAATCGTCACTATCCGAGATTTCAGAACTTGAATCGGTATTTACATTAATAATAATTGGATTAATAGGTGGTAATACAGAATATTCATTTTCCTTTTTTATTACATGAGATACACACTTCCTTCTGTTACGATATTTTGAGAAATCGTAAAATAACAAGAGTTCCTGGACTATAACAATTATTATATTACTTTTTGATACTCTAGGAGACATCTATAAGCGAGCGTGCAAAGCCTTGTGTTTTGTTGCTCTTCGTAGACGATAAGAAAATAGCTAAAAAACGGTCAAGTTTTTAAAAAAGAACGAGCGTTCCACAAAGAAGTACGAAAGGCCGTGTGGTACTTTGGATTAAGTATTTCGTAATTTGCGGATAAAATATACCCATAGTGCCTCTAAGAGGGAGTCTAATTAAGGATTGGTTGTTTGGTCAAAGATACCCCCTTTAGTATTTTATTTATATGTGTTTTTGGATATTAGATAACCTTGCATAATTGTATAAACGTCTCCTGTTGATGTTAGGGAAAATCGGCACGAGGAGGTAAGCGTTTTGCATTAAATAATCATAAAAAGTAATAACAATGTGTATATTTGTTAGTTATGGTTGATAAAATATTAAAACCGGTCATTATTATCTTTTTAGACGTTTTTGTTTGGTTCCACTTACTTTTAAGCAGTAAAAGTAATATTTTGGGAATAATTAAATATTACTAAGAATAACTTTTGAAATAGTCGCGAATCCTAGGGAATCAGGACAGTCAGGAAATTAGGAAAGTATTGAAAATCTTTAGTACGGAATTTTCCGGGAGAAGCCTGAAACCGACACCTCGTTTCACCTTTAAAGGAAGTATATATATATATATATATATATATATATATATATATATATATATATATATATATATATAGTTATAGTTCAGGGATTATATAAGGTAATGTAAAGATCCAATTGTTTATTATTTGTGATATTGATACCTTCATCAGAGTCCTTACATTTTTTAAAGTTTATAATAAGGGTGTTTGGACAACTAGCTGTTTTGATTTCGCGGTGTCCCAAAAATTCCGGCTCTTGCCAGGGTAACGTGCACGTTATAGAAAAAAAATTGTGCACCACTGATTTTGTAATTTAGGTATTTGTTGTTAATATATTTATTTATACACAGTTAAGCTCCGTGTTCTTTAATTTTGACATCAATATAAATTTGCAACTCAGATTTATTTAGTGATTTTTGGCTGAGCTATCATAAATTTAAGTTAGGGTAATATTATTATGTTAATCACTTGGCGCCCATTAGTATTCACTATTTTTATTGGTTCACTAAGATCTTCGATCCACGACTCTTATCACAAGCAAGAACATTACTTGCCGAACTTAAACCTTAAAAAAAAGCATTAACGTTATCACCTGTAAACTAACAAACACCCAGGTGGGCGTTATACTTCATATATCGCTTTTGCCTATTTCGTCTACTATTATCTTTATATTCTTTAAAGACATACTCACTTAATTGTGAGGATTAATTATATTGACGTAGTCTTGGTTTTACATTAGCCCACACCATTTCAATGGGGTTGAAAATGCAATATGGAGGCAGGCGTAAAATAGTATGATTGTGGGCTTCAAAAACTTTTTCAATTTTGCTTTCCAATCAGTTCTAATAAAATCTATTTTGTGTTTTTTTTTCTGGTATTTCCAAGCCTTTATCTTTCATAAATTCAATGATATCGCCTTTTCTTGTGTTGGTGTTCGGAATTTTTGTGTGTTGCCGCGAATGGTATGACGCATTGTCCATAACAATTACAGAATTTGGTGAAATATTTGGTAACAGCTGTTCTTTTGTCCACTTCTCAAATTATTCGGCTGTCATATCCTCGTGGTAGTCGGCAGAGGATTGCTTTAGCAGACAACAACGCATTTGGAATAAAACCGTTCTTACTTTCAGCATGTAGAATTATAATTCTTTTTCCCCTAAAACATGGAGCAAGTTTTGGTGTTATCTACCTAACCGCATTGAACTACATCATGGATGTTAAACCATGTTTCGTCAAGATAAATTATGTCTCTATTTGCACACCGGTATTCTTTTATTTTACGCAGGTATTTGTCTCGATGATCAACGATGCGTGCTGATTCCATAACTATCATTCGTTTGTTCAATTTTTTGTACCTAAAACCGCAATCGAGCAAAACGTTTCGCAAAGTATCAAATGATTTATAGTTATAATCTAAATAGTCGCGTAACTTATCCCTAATAATTTCTAATGTGGGCACCTTCTGTTCAGTGTAAAAGTCATACACAAATCGACGAATGACATCTTTGGGCGCGTTATCAAGTTTTTTAAGTTTTTGTCCAACTCTTTTCCGTTTAACAGAATGATCAACTACACTTCCTGCTCTAATAACCCTATCAATTGTAGTATGGCTAGATTTGGATAATTCACAAATCCTCTTCACAATTTAATTGTATGAAGAATCAATATTATCGCCTTTTAAACAAGAGTAAATATTCAAAATAACCCTTAGAGTTTAAACGTGTAAGTCTTTATTTTCAAATTCCGTTTGTATAGGCTCTCTATCAAAATCGTCCGTTTCGTTGTCACTATTATCGAAAGGCCTTCCGAATGCCATTTTAAACAATTAATTCCAAAAAATCACTCAAACATACTAATAAAATAGGAGCGAGCGTAGAGACGTCTGCATATACTCGTATTTCGATACGCAAATGCAGCAACGTCGGGCGCGGTTAGTACTTGGATGGGTAAGCCTCTCCAGGGAAACACTGCGTTCTCGCTCCGTCTTCTAACGGCTTGTATATCAGCGCATGCGTAGAAGGTATGTAACTTTAGGCGGGGGTTACATAGTGGATATACCATCCTTCGGAGGGGATGTAAAGCAGTCGGTCCCTTGTCTATTAAATGTTAGGCAAGTAAAAGATCCCTACTCTTCGATAGAGAAGAGGTTCGGCAAAATTTCCAGGTTGGGGGTAGCTCGTCTCCTGGCGTCGGTGATTGGCCTTGGTAGCGGAAATAGGCCGACGTTAAATAAGTGATTAAAAAAAAAATACTAATAAAACTAATAATTTTTTCAAATATTCACTAGAATTAAGCAATTTATAACGCTGCTTGGCTGTACTGCACTGTCTCATACGATACAAATAGTTCATAGGTATTTTTGTTTTATATATTAAGGCACGCAAAAACTCTGAACAAGGTTGGTGTTAACATATCAAATTCGCTAAGCATCTAATCCCACCTATATTTCTATGTGACAGGCGGATCAAGTCCACGTGGACTGTAGACGAGGAGTGGTGAATATAAATCTGTAAAATTCTGTGCTTTCTCATTCAATGTGAAGCGATATATTGACAATACCCCGTAAGATCCCCTAGTTCCGTGCTGTTCCAATTGAGTTCCTAAATACTATACAGAATCGGAACTTTTCTGTCTTGGCATAGCAATAATTGGCAATAAGAGCAAACGAGAGCGAAGCAACTAGGCTATTCTTTTCTATCGTATAACACATCATACAAAGTGCCACCTGCTATTCCCACCGCGTGGACTAGTGGGCGGGTCTCTCTGCGGAATTTCAATATGTTTACGTCTTACACCCTTCATTTCTCGTTTAGTGTAACAATACAATACCAAGACCTACACATTCCGAATCTGTATAATATATCGCTCCCAGCGGGTTACCTTCCAACTTTTTCCGAGACTCTTTCATGTGATTTTTAACGACTCTAAAACACCTGACTGGACTAATAGTAGCCCCGTAGCATCCCTATGAAAAGGCATTTAATTTTATCACTTAACAGCACCTACAAATCATTAAAAATGTAGGTATTTAATTATGCTAATTATGTTTGGATCTTGTTAGCACAGCAAATTATTTTTTAATTCCCCCAATTCATTCAGTTCCAATTAAAAATGTAAATTGAAGTTCTGTCGATGTTGTATTCTGATAGGCTTTGTGTGTTGCCCGTCAGAAGGTGGCTATGGAAAGTAAATACAACTGAGGGCGCCATGTTGAATTTGCATGAAAAATGTATTATTTCTGCCTGAGAATCATGTAATTTTGACTATTTTGCAATTTGTGTAGTGATTTGAGAAATTTAGTTGTAACTGTGTGTGTTTACGGTTCCATGATTGACGTAACCTATACCATAATGGAACAGATTCAAACCATGGTGATAATTCTGCAAAAGACAGCGACATGTATAGAAGACAATTCGAATATAATTCTATGAATATTTCATATAAATGAGTTATTTTTTCTTATGTCATTTTAATAATTGAACAAATTACGTTATAAAACATGTTAACAAGAGCACCTGACCAAGACTAGTTGACAATTTTTATAACCAAAGGTGTCGCGATGTCTATTTCAACCGGTATGATTAGCATACACTGTGTCCTGCGCAGAGTGTTTCACCATAAATTCCTAGCCTTATAATCGCCTTCATTTTTGTCCGGTTTGGACTATTTTAAAACTGATTATACAGGGTGGGGCAAATAGTGCGTCGGACCTCGATATCTCGAGTTCTACGATAGCTAGAATTAAAAAAAAATGCAAGTAAACTAGATAAAAAAAGTCTATAACTGGAAATTATTTTCGAACATACAGGGCGAGCCAAGACGAAATTACAGGACCAAGATGTACCTGAAGTTTCGAACGTTCACTTGAACGAATTTCAAATGAAAAGAAAAAATTAATATCAACTGCAAATCGACTTAAGAGTAATTTTTTATTATTATATCGATTGGTACCAATACTCATAATGCTCCCTCAAAGCCTCCCTTACGTCGAACGTATAGAGCACCCCTAAACAACCCCTGAGTTTAAAAAATCACTAAAAATGCAAAATGGCCTAGACGTAAAAAATTTCTTTCTACATCTGCTACAAATAATATCCTAAGCATATCCCAAAATCCTCGTTCGGGGATAAGTGGCAGAACACACCCTTAGCCAACCCCTAATCAAAAAAATAAACACCATAAATCCTATCTAGCTTAGACCTAAAATTTTCCTGACTACACTTGCTACAAATAATGCCCTAAATATACCTTCAAAGCCTCGTTCACCGCGAAGTGGCGGAACACCCCCTTAGCAACCCTTGTATATAAAAAATCAGCATTAAATGAAATCTGGGTTAAGTATAACATTTTGTTAGCTACATTTACTATAATTACTACTTTAAACATATTCTCGATATTCCAATCGCACACAGTGCACTTATGCACCCCCTGCTAACCCTTGATTTTAAAAAAATCGTAAAAAAGTCAATCTGACATAGACCTAAAAGTTTTTTCGTCCTTCTAGTTGCCAACAATACCCCTAACATTCCCTCAAAGCCTTGTTCTCGCCGAACCGGCGGAACACCCCCTTAGCAACCCTTGTATATAAAAAATCAGCATTAAATGAAATCTGGGTTAAGTATAACATTTTGTTAGCTACATTTACTATAAATACTACTTTAAACATATTCTCGATATTTCAATCGCACACAGTGCACTTATGCACCCCCTGCTTCAACCCTTGATTTTAAAAAAATTGTAAAAAAGTCAATCTGACATAGACCTAAAAGTTTTTTCGTCCTTCTAGTTGCCAACAATACCCCTAACATTCCCTCAAAGCCTTGTTCTCGCCGAACCGGCGGAACACCCCCTTAGCAACCCTTGTATATAAAAAGTCAGCATTAAATGTAATCTGGGTAAGTATAACGTTTTGTTAGCTACATTTACTATAAATACTACTTTAAACATATTCTCGATATTTCAATCGCACACAGTGCACTTATGCACCCCCTGCTTCAACCCTTGATTTTAAAAAAATCGTAAAAAAGTCAATCTGACATAGACCTAAAAGTTTTTTCGTCCTTCTAGTTGCCAACAATACCCCTAACATTCCTCCAAAGCCTTGTTCTCGCTGAACCGGCGGAACACCCCCTCATCAACCCTTGTATATAAAAAATCGGCATTAAATGTAATCTGGGTTAAGTATAACATTTTGTAAGCTAAATTTACTATAAATACTATTTTAAACATATTATCGATATTTCAATCGCACACAGTGTACTTATGCACCCCCTGCTTCAACCCTTGATTTTAAAAAATTCGTAAAAAAATCAAACTGACATAGACCTAAAAGATTTTTCGTCCCTCTAGTTGCCAACAATACCCCTAACAATCCCTCAAAGCCTTGTTCTCGCCGAACCGGCGGAACACCCCCTTAGCAACCCTTGTATAGAAAAAATCAGTATTAAATGTAATCTGGGTTAAGTATAACATTTTGTAAGCTACATTTACTATAAATACTACTTTAAATATATTCTCGATATTTCAATCGCACACAGTGCACTTATGCACCCCCTGCTTCAACCCTTGATTTAAAAAAATCGTAAAAAAGTCAATCTGGCATAGACCTAAAAGTGTTTTCGTCCTTCTAGTTGCCAACAATACCCCTAACATTCCCTCAAAGCCTTGTTCTCGCCGAACCGGCGGAACACCCCCTTAGCATACATTATACCTTGTATATAAAAAATCAGCATTAAATGTAATCTGGGTTAAGTATAACATTTTGTTAGCTACATTTACTATAAATACTACTTTAAACATATTCTCGATATTTCAATCGCACACAGTGTACTTATGCACCCCCTGCTTCAACCCTTGATTGTAAAAAATTCGTACAAAAGTCAAACTGACATAGACCTAAAAGTTTTTTCGTCCTTCTAGTTGCCAACAATACCCCTAACATTCCCTCAAAGCCTTGTTCTCGCCGAACCGGCGGAACACGCCCTTAGCAACCCTTGTATATAAAAAATCGGCATTAAATGTAATCTGGGTTAAGTATAACATTTTGTAAGCTAAATTTACTATAAATACTACTTTAAACATATTCTCGATATTTCAATCGCACACAGTGCACTTATGCACCCCCTGCTTCAACCCTTGATTTTAAAAAAATCGTAAAAAAGTCAATCTGACATAGACCTAAAAGTTTTTTCGTCCTTCTAGTTGCCAACAACACCCCTAACATTCCCTCAAAGCCTTGTTCTCGCCGAACCGGCGGAACACTCCCTTAGCAACCCTTGTATATAAAAAATCAGCATTAAATGTAATCTGGGTTAAGTATAACATTTTGTAAGCTAAATTTACTATAAATACTACTTTAAACATATTCTCGAAATTTCAGTCGCACACAGTGTGCTTATGCACCCCCTGCTTCAACCCTTAATTTTAAAAATATCGTAAGAAAAGTCAAACTGACATAGACCTAAAAGTTTTTTTGTCCATATAGTTGCCAACAATACCCCTAACATTCCCTCAAAGCCTTGTTCTCGCCGAACCGGCGGAACACCCCCTTATCAACCCGTGTATATAAAAAATCGGCATTAAATGTAATCTGAGTTAAGCATAACATTTTGTAAGCTAAATTTACTATAAATACTACTTTAAACATATTCTCGATATTTCAATCGCACACAGTGTACTTATGCACCCCCTGCTTCAACCCTTGATTTTAAAAAAATCGTAAAAAAGTCAAACTGACATAGACCTAAAAGTTCTTTCGTCCGTCTAGTTGTCAACAATACCCCTAACATTCCCTCAAAGCCTTGTTCTCGCCGAACCGGCGGAACACCCCCTTATCAACCCTTGTATATAAAAAATCGGCATTAAATGTAATCTGGGTTAAGCATAACATTTTGTAAGCTAAATTTACTATAAATCCTACTTTAAACATATTCTCGATATTTCAATCGCACACAGTGTACTTATGCACCCCCTGCTTCAACCCTTGATTTTAAAAAATTCGTAAAAAAGTCAAACTGACAGACCTAAAAGTTTTTTCGTCCTTCTAGTTGCCAACAATACCCCTAACATTCCCTCAAAGCCTTGTTCTCGCCGAACCGGCGGAACACCCCCTTAGCAACCCTTGTATATAAAAAATCAGCATTAAATGAAATCTGGGTTAAGTATAGTAAATTTAGCTTACAAAATGTTATACTTAACCCAGATTACATTTAATGCCGATTTTTTATATACAAGGGTTGATGAGGGGGTGTTCCGCCGGTTCGGCGAGAACAAGGCTTTGGAGGAATGTTAGGGGTATTGTTGGCAACTAGAAGGACGAAAAAACTTTTAGGTCTATGTCAGTTTGACTTTTTTACGAATTTTTTAAAATCAATGGTTGAATCAGGGGGTGCATAAGTACACTGTGTGCGATTGAAATATCGAGAATATGTTTAAAGTAGTATTTATAGTAAATTTAGCTTACAAAATGTTATACTTAACCCAGATTACATTTAATGCTGATTTTTTATATACAAGGGTTGCTAAGGGAGTGTTCCGCCGGTTCGGCGAAAACAAGGCTTTGAGGGGATGTTAGGGGTGTTGTTGGCAACTAGAAGGACGAAAAAACTTTTAGGTCTATGTCAGATTGACTTTTTTACGATTTTTTTAAAATCAAGGGTGGAAGCAGGGGGTGCATAAGTGCACTGTGTGCGATTGAAATATCGAGAATATGTTTAAAGTAGTATTTATAGTAAATTTAGCTTACAAAATGTTATACTTAACCCAGATTACATTTAATGCCGATTTTTTATATACAAGGGTTGATGAGGGGGTGTTCCGCCGGTTCGGCGAGAACAAGGCTTTGAGGGAATGTTAGGAGTATTGTTGGCAACTAGAAGGACGAAAAAACTTTTAGGTCTATTTCAGTTTGACTTTTGTACGAATTTTTTACAATCAAGGGTTGAAGCAGGGGGTGCATAAGTACACTGTGTGCGATTGAAATATCGAGAATATGTTTAAAGTAGTATTTATAGTAAATTTAGCTTACAAAATGTTATACTTAACCCAGATTACATTTAATGCTGATTTTTTATATACAAGGGTTGCTAAGGGGGTGTTCCGCCGGTTCGGCGAGAACAAGGCTTTGAGGGAATGTTAGGGGTATTGTTGGCAACTAGAAGGACGAAAAAACTTTTAGGTCTATGTCAGATTGACTTTTTTACGATTTTTTTAAAATCAAGGGTTGAAGCAGGGGGTGCATAAGTGCACTGTGTGCGATTGAAATATCGAGAATATGTTTAAAGTAGTATTTATAGTAAATGTAGCTAACAAAACGTTATACTTACCCAGATTACATTTAATGCTGACTTTTTATATACAAGGGTTGCTAAGGGGGTGTTCTGCCGGTTCGGCGAGAACAAGGCTTTGAGGGAATGTTAGGGGTATTGTTGGCAACTAGAAGGACGAAAAAACTTTTAGGTCTATGTCAGATTGACTTTTTTACTATTTTTTTAAAATCAAGGGTTGAAGCAAGGGGTGCATAAGTACACTGTGTGCGATTGAAATATCGAGAACATGTTTAAAGTAGTATTTATAGTAAATGTAGCTAACAAAATGTTATACTTAACCCAGATTTCATTTAATGCTGATTTTTTATATACAAGGGTTGCTAAGGGGGTGTTCCGCCGGTTCGGCGAGAACAAGGCTTTGAGGGAATGTTAGGGGTATTGTTGGCAACTAGAAGGACGAAAAAACTTTTAGGTCTATGTCAGATTGACTTTTTTACGATTTTTTTAAAATCAAGGGTTGAAGCAGGGGGTGCATAAGTGCACTGTGTGCGATTGGAATATCGAGAATATGTTTAAAGTAGTAATTATAGTAAATGTAGCTAACAAAATGTTATACTTAACCCAGATTACATTTAATGCTGATTTTTTATATACAAGGGTTGCTAAGGGGGTGTTCCGCCGGTTCGGCGAGAACAAGGCTTTGAGGGAATGTTAGGGGTATTGTTGGCAACTAGAAGGCGAAAACATTTTTAGGTCTATGCCAGATTGACTTTTTTACGATTTTTTTAAATCAAGGGTTGAAGCAGGGGGTGCATAAGTGCACTGTGTGCGATTGAAATATCGAGAATATATTTAAAGTAGTATTTATAGTAAATGTAGCTTACAAAATGTTATACTTAACCCAGATTACATTTAATACTGATTTTTTCTATACAAGGGTTGCTAAGGGGGTGTTCCGCCGGTTCGGCGAGAACAAGGCTTTGAGGGATTGTTAGGGGTATTGTTGGCAACTAGAGGGACGAAAAATCTTTTAGGTCTATGTCAGTTTGATTTTTTTACGAATTTTTTAAAATCAAGGGTTGAAGCAGGGGGTGCATAAGTACACTGTGTGCGATTGAAATATCGATAATATGTTTAAAGTAGTATTTATAGTAAATTTAGCTTACAAATTGTTATACTTAACCCAGATTACATTTAATGCCGATTTTTTATATACAAGGGTTGATGAGGGGGTGTTCCGCCGGTTCGACGAGAACAAGGCTTTGAGGGAATGTTAGGAGTATTGTTGGCAACTAGAAGGACGAAAAAACTTTTAGGTCTATGTCAGTTTGACTTTTGTACGAATTTTTTACAATCAAGGGTTGAAGCAGGGGGTGCATAAGTACACTGTGTGCGATTGAAATATCGAGAATATGTTTAAAGTAGTATTTATAGTAAATTTAGCTTACAAAATGTTATACTTAACCCAGATTACATTTAATGCTGATTTTTTATATACAAGGGTTGCTAAGGGGGTGTTCCGCCGGTTCGGCGAGAACAAGGCTTTGAGGGAATGTTAGGGGTATTGTTGGCAACTAGAAGGACGAAAAAACTTTTAGGTCTATGTCAGATTGACTTTTTTACGATTTTTTTAAAATCAAGGGTTGAAGCAGGGGGTGCATAAGTGCACTGTGTGCGATTGGAATATCGAGAATATGTTTAAAGTAGTAATTATAGTAACTGTAGCTAACAAAATGTTATACTTAACCCAGATTTCATTTAATGCTGATTTTTTATATACAAGGATTGCTAAGGGGGTGTTCCGCCGGTTCGGCGAGAACAAGGCTTTGAGGGAATGTTAGGGGTATTGTTGGCAACTAGAAGGACGAAAAAACTTTTAGGTCTATGTCAGATTGACTTTTTTACGATTTTTTTAAAATCAAGGGTTGAAGCAGGGGGTGCATAAGTGCACTGTGTGCGATTAGAATATCGAGAATATGTTTAAAGTAGTAATTATAGTAAATGTAGCTAACAAAATGTTATACTTAACCCAGATTTCATTTAATGCTGATTTTTTATATACAAGGGTTGCTAAGGGGGTGTTCCGCCACTTCGCGGTGAACGAGGCTTTGAAGGTATATTTAGGGCATTATTTGTAGCAAGTGTAGTCAGGAAAATTTTAGGTCTAAGCTAGATAGGATTTATGGTGTTTATTTTTTTGATTAGGGGTTGGCTAAGGGTGTGTTCTGCCACTTATCCCCGAACGAGGATTTTGGGATATGCTTAGGATATTATTTGTAGCAGATGTAGAAAGAAATTTTTTACGTCTAGGCCATTTTGCATTTTTAGTGATTTTTTAAAGTCAGGGGTTGTTTAGGGGTGCTCTATACGTTCGACGTAAGGGAGGCTTTGAGGGAGCATTATGAGTATTGGTACCAATCGATATAATAATAAAAAATTACTCTTAAGTCGATTTGCAGTTGATATTAATTTTTTCTTTTCATTTGAAATTCGTTCAAGTGAACGTTCGAAACTTCAGGTACATGGACCAAGCGCCTTTTTTTAATGGAATGCTATGTATATCAGTACATTTTTTGAAGCCCCTTTCTAGGCTTTATTCATTCCTATATTAGCATTGAATATCTCCCAACCACTTGGATATAATGCAATCTGCAGATTGATATTAAAAAAATCACCACAGTCTAATTATGGGTTTTAAGAAAAACTTATGTGACTACCAGTTACGAGACATCTAATTAATGTTTTTGAATCATTTTCATTTCCTAAAACTGTACAGGGTGGTCAAAAACTATTTTTCAATTAAGAATTTTTTTAATTGAATTTTCTCAAATAAAACACCCTGTATATTCTTCAACGATGTGATGTAGAAATGAAAAACGAACATTTTTGTACGTACTTCCCTATCGCTAATTGCAACCAATTTCGTTTTATTGAGCAATAATTACAAAATTCAAAAATAAACTTAAAAAAAGAGGTTTCTTCAAATAACTCAGTAGAAAAAATTATAATAAATATTCCACATGTTGCCCATTTTGATTGACACACATCTCTATGCGCTTTTGAAATGAAGTTCCCACTGTTCCTAAAACTGCCAGTGTGATAGATCTAAAGGCAGTTCTTTTCTTCATATTCTGTACTGTTGTTGGGGTGTCTCAATAAACAATTTCCTTCACGTATTCCCTTAAAAAGAAATCCATTTTGTAAGATCTGGGGATCTAGCAGGCCATTTAGTGGGTCCATTTCTTCCAATCCATTGTGAGGGTTGATATTATTTAAATAATGTGGTGGAGCACCATCTTGCTGAAACCACATCCAATTTCGAATTCTTTCAGGGAGATTTACCAATAATTGTGGCAGATAGTTTTCCAAAAAATGAAGATAAATAAGACCAGTCAATGTATCATCAAAGAAATGTGGCCCTATTATATGTTCTCCACTAATTCCTCCCCAAATGTATATAGACCATCTGTGTTGGTTATCAACTTGCATAAAAAAGGATTTTCCGAAGCATAATAATGGAAATTGTACCTATTAACAAATTTATTTTTATGAAAAGTTGCCTCATCAGTGAATAAAACATTATTGAAACATTATTGAAGAAGTTGATCTTGCATTTTACCTCTGGCCCAATTACAAAATTGTAGGCGCTTTTGAAAATCGTCATCAGATAATTCCTGGTGCATTTGAATATGATATGCATGCAACTTATTTGCTTTTAAGATTCGACCCACACCGGCTACTTATTCCTACTAATGAGCTCACTTCTCTTTGATTAACATGGGGATTCTAAACCGGGGATTCGACATTTCCAGTTTCCAGAAACCTATCGAGAAGGTTTTGGAAGCTGCTAACATCAGGAATCCTTCTTTCAGGATAACGTTGGTGATAAATTCTATTGGTAAGTAAACAATTTCTGCCTGACTCGCCCAAAACAAAAGTCATGTCTACAAGTTCCGCTTTATTAAAATTCATGTTGTACAATTCCAAATATTTTAAATTCAATACAAATTGTAACTAACGACCGATAAGTGTGATAAATGCTCCGTTGTACACGACAATTTATACCAAACTGAGGTTTTATTGCTTGTCAAATAATGAAAACGGCAAAAAAATGTACAAAAAAATATTAAAATAAAGGACCTGTTAAATACTATTTACCCATTTCAATGGATTGGAAGAAATGGTGCCACTAAAAGGCCTCATTAAAATTGCATAAAGACGTGTGTCAATCAAAATGGGCAACACGTCGAACACCTATTATAAATTTTTCTAATGAATTACTTGAGGGAACCTCTTTTTTTAAGTTTATTCTTGAATTTGACACTTATTTATTTATAAAACGAAAATGGTTGCAATTAGCCATAGGGAAGTACTTACAAAAAATGTCGTTTTTCATTTCTACATCACATCGTTGAAAAAGATACAGGGTGTTCCATTTGAAAAAATTGAGAAAATTCAATTTAAAAAGTTCTTAATTGAAAAATAATTTTTGGCCACCCTGTACAATTTTAGGAAATAAAAATGATTCAAAAACATTAATTAGATGTCTCATAACTGGTATTCACATTAGCTTTTCTTAAAACCCATAATTGTGACTGTGGTGATTTTTTTAATATCCATCTGCAGATTACATTATTTCAACAAAAAAATTCATTACATCCAAGTGGTTGGGAGATATTCAATGCTAATATAGGAATGAATAGATCCTAGAAAGAGGTTTCAAAAAATGTACTGATATACATAGCATTCCATTTAAAACAAAGGCACTTGGTCCTGTAATTTCGTCTTGGCTCGCCCTGTATGTTCGAAAATAATTTCTTTGTTATACTTTTATAGTGATAAAACAGGAAATAGGCAATTTTTAAATTTAAAAAAATTAATAACATTGAAAATATCAACTTTATGAAAAAAGTTAGGTATCGAACATTTCTTGGAAATCGGATTTCTGTACATTTTTTGTTCTACGATGATTAAAATATTTTGCCAGGTTGTAATACACATATTCTATTTTAACACAAAATGTTCCCTTATTTTATCTTCCCCATCATATTTATTCGCACCCAATACGTTACTTTCCCGGCTACCTAATTTTTTTCGTACGAATTCTAACGAGATTCTAAATACCTGACTGGAATAACATAGCCACATATGTGTCTCCCTCAAAGGACCTTAATTAACAAAATGTAATCGCTTTAACAATTACAAATCATTAAAAATTATATTTGCATGTTGTACGCACCGGCAAGAGAGCTGCTTTCATTCTTAAATTCATATAAACCTATAGAAAAAGATGGTATTAGATTTTGAATGACAACAAAATAGCTTGACAAATTGATAATAAGTAATTATGGTTAACGTTTCATTAATAAGAGTTGTAGTAGAGTGCAATTTAATTTTTTTCTTCTCTTTGGTTACTTATTTTTTCACGCATTTTTAAACAATCAATAAATGTTGCAATCAATTTCTCAGAACCTTTGATTACGGGGCCCGGTTTCAATCATACAAATTAAGCATAATTTGTTCTTGACATTAAATTTTATTTTTGTCTTTATCTCATTTTCAGAACTTGTGCTATCAGTAGTACTCTCCATTTTAATTACTTCTAAAAAGCATATACATCAGTAGAATATTTTATTGAAAAAATACATACCAACTGAAACTATCTTGCAAACAGAGAACTAGAGAGTTTTTTATAACATGTTAATCTATTACACAATAATTTTATGTAGGTCTATATAACACTGAATTAATATTTAACAAATATACTTATAATTATTCCCATAGTAATCATTTTCAAGACACAAATTTCAAAATATTATAAACCATTAAACCACGAGTGTTACAGTGTGTCCATCTATTTAACGATAGGCCATTGTGGGTGCGTAGTACGGGTCATTGAAACAGTGTTAAAGTAGTGGGAGAGAGAGTATCTGTAACGAATGTGTATCACCGACAAGCTTCGAAAACTGATATCACGCTACACATTATTAAATATCATGGTTATTAGATTCTCAAGAAATCTGATTTAAGAACCATTGAAATCTGTAAAGTATGGCAAATATTTTATAAATATATATATTTTTTGATAAGTATAATAGTTTAGGAAATATCGTCGTGTGAATGAAAAAGTACACGAAAAATAATTAATTTTCAGTGATAGCCGAACGGAGAAAATGAGGATTTTTGATTTTTGCTGTCATATAATCCTATGTGAAAGTACGTTTCTTTCTTTATTTTAAAAATACAGAGAATTTAATAAAATATGCTTTGTGATTGACTCTATCAGGTGGTGTAGTTAGAAAATTTTGATTTGTGCCTTTATATTCATGACGACTTTTTTACAAGTGGATTGTTAATCTAAGGGGTAAAAGCCACATATCTGGCAAAGTCATACATTTGACTCTAAAAGTGCCAACGGGATAAAAAACTAAGCGACTTCTGTCAACGCGAGCTCTGTACTATTGGAGATAACTGGATGATCCCTTGAAAAGTGTGTAAAAAGTGATGTAGATAAAACGTTTGATTCTAATTGTAAAATTTAAGACGATAAATTTTAATCATCTCCCGATGATGCCAACGTGATTGACAAAACGCGCGTCGACTGTCAGTACTTGAGTGTAATGTTTAAATGTTTTGTTGTTTGTGGAAACTTACAAGTTTTTCGGCTTAGTTTACACTCTGCTTTTCAAATAATCTGTTAAGAAAAAGTCAAGTGGCGTTATACCTGGTAATTTAACAGGTGACTATAATTGACCACGCCTTATATCCCCATCTGTTTGTGTAAACTTCATTTCAATGGCATCAACAGCTACTGATTGGATATCTGGAAGTGTCAGCAATGCCTACCTTACGCTGACTAATTAACCAATCACTCTCCACCCCAAAAAACATGAAGTTAAAGTATTCTGGATATAGCAGGTGATTTTTCGACCTCCTTTTCTACTCTTTACTCAGACGATGCTGATGGCGTATAACAGCAATTTTTAGGTCCTATAAAAATAGGCAATTTGAAACTAGCCATGGAATAATGTCATCATAAATTATAGTTTAGTACTTAATTCAAGTCCGATATCGTGGGTGAAAAAACAGGCGATTTTCGCTGCACCCTTTCAAATTCAAATGGCCATAACTTTTGGCAGTGTCAGAAAAAGATAAAATGAGATTCCAATGCCTTTAAGTTTCTTCAATAAGATCTCTGGTCCCACATCTGTCTACTTAAAAAAAAAAAATCTTGTACGTTTCAACCCAGATTACATTAACGACTACTTTATTCCAGTTTTTGAAAATAATAACTCATGCGAGGAAACAATTTTTAATTTTTATTATTCTAGGAAATACAACAATAATGTGACTTTTTAATTTAAAACGACTTAAACTGAAGAACTTAATAAAACACTTTTTAATCTAAAATCAAATGATTGTGGTTCTGACAAAATTTCTCTAGTAATGTTAAAATACAATATGCCAGTAATTGGTGACCATCTCACTCACATTATGATTTGTTGCCTGGAACGTGTATTTCCCTGAACAATGGAAAGGGGCACTAGATAATCCTCTGCCAAAAGATAATAATGCTCAAAATATATCTGACTTACGTCCAGCAAGCATTTTAACTGTTCTATTAAAAATTGTACACCAGCAATTAAATGATTATTTCAAAGAACACCAAATGATTCCTTTATTTCAGTCACATTTCCGGAAGGGTCATAGTGCAACATCTGCCTTAGTAAATGTGACCGACAGTATATTTAGAGCCCTTGACAACAAGCAAGCTGCAGTTTTAGTTCTGCTTGATTTCACAAATGGTTTCGATAAATTGAATCGTCAATTTTTATGTGCAAAGTTGCACTATTTTGGTTTTTCCGAAATGACTGTAAATTTTATCAAATCTTATCTGACTGGTCGTAGTCAGAGAGTTTTTATTGAAAATTATTATTCTAGTAGACAGTTAATATCACCCGGTGTGCCTCAAGGCTCTGTATTGGGACCTCTTCTTTATCTCGTCCACACAGCAGATATGTTTGTAAACATACAGCAGCATTCTGTGCAAGCATATGCCGATAGTACACAACTCTATTTCTCATCCGATCCTAGCAATTACAGCACAGCTACAAACTTAATAAATATTGACTTGCAAGAGATTTATAATTTTGCTACGAAACGTAATTTAAAAATTAACCTAAATAAATCGACAGTAATGATTTTTAATCAAAATATGTATCACCAATTGCTGTGTGAAAATATAAACATTTTATTAGATAATAGTAGGCTCCAAACTGTGAAAATTTAGGTATCATCTTTGAATAAAAACTCAGACTTACAAAAAAATTCAAAATACCTGTATTCGTTATATTTTTGAACTAAAGAAATGTTTACATGTTTCACAGAAACGCTTGCAACTTGGCTAATCATCTTGAAAATACCTACAAATATCACCTGCCGATGTTTGTTCATAGTTCAGTACTTTACTACTTCAGATTATCTTAAACAAAAAATTTGTAAGCCGAAGAAGTATTCATAATGTAAATATAAGATCTACTGATATTTTGACCATGCCATAACATAGTATAGTATATATGATCTCAATTGGGACAGCATAAAACCGAAAACTCGGAGTAAAGTAGGCATCTCTTTTATGGGACATAGGCGGCAGCGGTAGAAATGTAAAAATGCTTTAAAAACTAAATAATTATTTTTTAATTGTTAAAGAAAGGGATTTATATACCTTTATTCAATAGAAAAAATGTTTATCGCATTTGATAAGTTACATAAATGATATATTAAGGCTACGTCTATTGTCTAGTGACCTACCCTCATTCTAGCGGCAGTTATGTAATCTTAGGTGGGAGTTGCATAGATGGTATATAATCCTTCCGAAGGGGTGTAAGGCAGCGACTGTCTTGTTTATTAAATATTGGGCCATGATACTATGAACTTTGCAGTATCACGATGTTAGGCAGGTAGAAAATTTCTACCATTCTATAAAGGGAAGACTCGGTAAAATTTTAAAGTGGTAACTCGTTTCCTCGCATCGGTGATTGGTCTTAGTAGCGGAAATAGGTCGACGTTAAATAAACAAATTTCAAAAAAACTTTGTCTATGAACTTTAAATAAACAATATTTCATTCGTCACTATCCTAGTTTTCCGAACTTGAATCGGTATTTACATTAATAATAATTGGATTAATAGGTGATAATATAGAATATTCATTTTTCCTTTTTTATCGCATGAGATACACACTTCCTCCATATATCGCTTTTGCCTATTTCGTCTACTATTATCTTTATATTCTTTAAGACAGACTCACTTAATTGTGGGGATTGATTATATTGACGTAGTCTTATTTTTACATCAGCCATCACCGTTTCAATGGGGTTGAAAACGCAACAATAGGGAGGCAGACGGAAAATAGTATGATCGTGTGCTTAAAAAATTTCTTCAACGGCATATTCCTTTTTAAAATTTTACTTTCCAATGAGTTCTAAATCTTTTTTGTTTTTTTCTGGTATTTCCAAGCCTTTACCTTTTATAAATTCAATGATATCACCTTTTCTTATGTTGGTGTTCGGAATTTTTGTGTGTTACCGCGAATGGTATGACGCATTGTCCATAACTATGACAGAATTTGGTGGGATATTTGGTAACAGCTGTTCCTTTGCCCACTTCTTGAATAATTCGGCTGTCATATCCTCGTGGCAGTCGGCAGAGGATTGCTGGATATTTTTAGCAGACAACAACAAAGCATTTAGAATAAAACCGTTTTTACTTCCAGCGTGTAGAAGTATAATTCTTTTCCCCCTAGAACATGGAGCACTCAAATTACACTTTTTGGTGTTATCTACCCAACCGTATTGAACTACATCATGGGTGTCAAACCATGTTTCGTCAAAATAAATTGTGGCTCTACTTGCATCTCGGTATTCTTTTATTTTACGCAGGTACTCGTGTCGATGATCAACGATGCGTGCTGATTCCATAACTACCATTCGTTTGTCCAACATCTAATGATTTATAGTTATAATCTGGATAGTCGCGTAACTTATCCCTAATCATTTCTAATGTGGGCACCTTCTCTGTTCTGTTTATTGTAAAAGCCATACACCAATCGACGAATGACACCTTTGGACGCGTTATCAAGTTTTTTAAGTTTCTTCCGTTCTTTTCCGTTCAATAGAATGATCAACTACGTCCCCGGCTCTAATAACCCTATAAATTGTTGTACAGCTAAATTTGGTTAATTCACAAATCCTCTTCACAATTTGATTATATGAAGAGTCAATATTTTCGCCTTTTTAACACGAGCAAATATTCAAAATAACCCTTTGAGTTTGAACTCGTAAGTCTTTATTTTCAAATTCCGCTTGTATAGGCTCTGAATCAAAATCGTCCGTTTCGTTGTCACTACTATCGAAAGGCCTTCAAAATGCCATTTTAAACAATTAATTGCAAAAAATCACTCAAATACGGTAATGAAACTGATAATTTGTTCAAATATTCACTAGAATTAAGTAATTTGTAACGCTGCCTGGCTGTATTGCACTGCCTCGTACAGATCATACGATACAAATAGTTCATTTTTTGTTTTATATATTATGACATGCAAAAACTCTGAACAAGGTTGTTGTTGACAAATCAAAATCGCTAAGCATCTAATCCCACCTATATTTCTATGTGACAGGCAGATCAAGTCCACCTGGACTGTAGAGTGGTGAATATCAATCTGTAAAATTCTGTGCTCTCTCATTCAATTTGAAGCGATATATTGACAATACCCCGTAAGATCCTCTAGTTCCGTGCTGTTCCAACTCTAGTTCCGTGCTGTTCCAATTGAGTTCGTAAATACTATACTATCATTTTTCTGCTTGAAAATTATTTGAAACATTTTTCTATAATTACGTATAAATGTAAAATGAAAATATTGTTATTTAACCAACAGTGCACCTAATATGTGTAAAATATATGGAATAATTTTCAATTGCTTATTTGCACAATTTGTTATGTGTACCTATGCCACTCTGCGTCAATTAATTATTCTTACTCACACTTTATAATTATTACTTTTGTTTTGTTACTTGAAGGAATTCTATTAGTTTTATAGTTATATATAAGTTTCTACTTGGTACAAGTATCTTGTTTTCATGTTTTTAAGGGCATAATAAGTGGCGGAATAGTTGTTGAGCTAAACTTCGCCCGTTAGATTAAGAAATTGTACTTCTTTTTTCTAATAAAGACATTTACTATTATTGTTGTTTCAAGGTCCTGCCAGTATACTAATAGTTTAATGTTTTTTTCAACTCTTTCAAATAAATTTTCTGGATTTCCAACCTAGTTAGAATTCACTCGTCTCCTTCAGATGGACCTCTACCTTTAGCACGACTCCTAACATTCCATAATGCCTTAAATATTGCTATGATTTTGCTTGCCATCAAACGAATTTAATGCCTATAATTTCGATACATTGTATTAAATAAATCACGCACCTCTCGATGAGTGCGTATTCGATCATCGTCATTAAAATTTCAACAGAACAAAGTACACATCATCAAATGGAGTGGAACAAACAGACTAACAAACAAAAATAATAATTAAACTAGCTCGAGGGCTAATACGTAAAAGAAATTAAAGCCTTTGGCGTAGACGTAACCAACCGTTGGTTTGTGGAAAAATGTTAATTGAAAAATTACTATTAATTCGCCTTTTGATTTGTAAAAAAGCGTTTTTTTTTTGTAACGGCCGGCTATCTAAAACCCAAAGTGCACACTGTGCAAGTTGTTTTATATATAAAGTGCCATGCGTATAACATTAGTTCATTAGTGAAATATTTATAACACATACGACTTTATCGAAGGCTGCTAATCGTAGAAAACATTTTAAAATAAAAGAGTTGCCCTTATCCTTGTTTCTTCCCAATATAATTGGCATCTATTTCTAAAGCTAAAAAATATTCCGGCCTTTTTTAAAATTTGTGTATTTAAAATACCAGATCAACAAATTAATGTTGTACATGGTAGTAAGACAGTACGTAACAATTAAGAGGAAAGAAAACAAATATTTGGTATAACATAACAATTGTAGAACATTGATATTAATATCACACGGAATCACTATTGGAACGTAATCGATACCTTGTGGTAGTCGTTTTTTTAATCTGTTATTACAAATCTTTTCATTTAGGTTTAAATTTATGGCACTGGTATAGTTGTTTAAAGTTTTGAAGGTCTTTGCTCATGATTTTACGAAGTCTTCAATGTGTCGCACATTAAGTTCCCGATTGATTTAACTGTTTCTTATAAACCAATGGGTATTTATGACGATTCTTAACCGTTTATCTTGGAATGTTTGCACCTTTTTGATATTAGTTTTGTAGTTCCCCATATCACACATCCGTAAATTACTAAACAATGATATACAACAGTCAATTTGGATAAACACTAAACCACTTCAAACAAAACAGTGACAACAAAATAGAACACCTACCAATAAAAATAGACTGAACGACATCACACAAACTATGCGAAGTGAAATAAAGAAAATAAAAAAATGAGATAACAAATTTTTCTTAAGGGACTGACATATGAGGAGACGCAGACTATTTACTGTGGAAAGCCGCCAAGAGAATTAAAAGGCCAATAAGTCAAAACCCTCCCCTAAGAAAAACAAACGGAGAGTGGGCTAGAAGTAATCAGGAAAAATCACTACTGTTTGCTGAGCATTAGGAGGAAACATTCGAACCAAATGACACAGAGATAGCAGAAACTTTGCCTAGAACAACAAATCAGTACTCCAGAGAAATAGAGTATGTAACACCAAAAGAAGTAATAGAAAAGATCAAAACAAACATAAATCCAAAAAAAAGCGCCAAGATACGATCTGATAACTGGCGAAATACTGAAACAATTGGCAAGAAAAGCAGTAGTAAAATTAACAAACCTGATCAATGCATCGTTCAGACTGAAATATGTGCCAAGGTGTTGGAAGATAGCAGAGGTTATTGTGATCCTCAAACTTGGAAAACCAATTAATGAAGCTTCCTCATATAGACCTATTTTATTGCTGCCAGTGATTTCAAAACTGTGTGAGAAACTGCTTTTGAAAAGAGTTAAACCTATCACTGAAGAAAAGAATATAATCCCGACACATCAGTTTGAATTCAGATAAAAGTATTCAACTATAAATCAGGTTCATAGGCTCACAGACCACCTAGAGAAAGCACTCGGGGAGAAAATCATATGTCCAGCAGTATTCCTGGATGATGCCCAGGCTTTCGATAAAGTCTGGCACCAGGGATTCAAACACAAACTATAGTATATTCGCCAAGCTCTGAGAGCTGTCACGCGCTGTTCACGTGGGCTTACCTTACCACAGCCATTCATGCGTAAAATTATTCAAAATACAAGAAGTTTCCTGATCGATTTTAGAATGATTGAATATTAATGAAAATGTAGGACTTTTAAACTTGATAATACACTACCATAAACTTCAAATGGATTCACTAAACTGTTTATGAGTTATAATAATTCAAATTTTCGAACAAATGTAAATAGACTCTTACGCAAATTACATACAACTGAAGTCGAGGAAACCGTTGGCAATCTCCTGAAAAATGCAACCAATGAGGATGGAACATGTCGCGATCACGAGGCAATCACGCATATTTATTACTCTCAGCCTTCCGTGGATACACTTTGGAACAACTTCTACCAAAACAACACAGTCTATTACTAAAATCACATATCAGTAAAATAATGTTTAGAATCAAGTGTGAGGATCAATACTTTAAACTGAGACCATTAAAGGCTGGAGTACCACAAGGCAGTGTTTTGGGTCCACTGATGTACTTATTATACATAAGTGATATCCTAGTAACAGAACAAATTACAATTTCCACCTTTGCTGATGAGACGGGAGTATTGGCAGTTGGTAAACCTGAACAAGAACCTAAAGAAAATCTCCAAGAAGCTTTGAATAGAGTTATTGCATGGACAAAACACTGGCGCATTAAACATAACGGTAGCAAATCAGTGCATATTAACTTCACAAATAGACGCGCTGAACAGATGGCAATCACTCTCAACAAACATACAATCCCATCTGGTAACACAGCCAAGTATCTAGGTATGAACCTGGATGCTAAGCTAAAATGGAAGGCACACATAAAGAAGCAAAGAGATAAATTGAATCTTATAAACATAGAAAAATGTACTGGCTGCTAAGAAAAAATTATGAGCTGCCTATTCATAATAAATTAATCCTATACATATAAGGTTAAAACCTGTGTGGACGTACGGCATTCAACTTTGGCGCTGTGGTAGTGCAAGTAACATTGAAATAATTCAACGTTTTCAAAATAAAGTGTTAAGGGGAGTGTTCAATGCTCCATGGTATGTAAGAAATAGCGACCTACACAGAGACCTGGGTATGGAAATGGTTGCAGACGAAGTCAGAAGATTTGCACAAAGTCATGAACAGCGACTTCGAAATCACGTTAATATCGAAGCATTCCACTTGCTCATTTAACGTGGGACAAGAATAAGGTTCAAAAGGACAAAGCCTTTTTAGTTAGTCTAGTGGGTGCAAAAGCAGAGCATTGTGCTAATGTAAAGTGCATCTTGATAAAACAATCTGAGGACACCATGAGGTAACCTTAGTACAGAACTTAGTAGTTATTAAGATATTATCAGAAAAGTGTTGCTCGTTAATCTTAGTATGTAGATTAGTTATTTGCATTTAAATTAAAAAAAAAAAACTATTGGTCTTAGGATTTATATTTTAATTTCGTGCACTTAACTCTGAGTTTAGACGTTCTAGGATAACCGGGCGTATCCTAGATATATAACTGCACTGTCTGCAGAATTTCATATTATTTCCTCGTCGTTGGTGATGATATTATTGGGGTTTTGTGGTCTTCTCAGGGTAAATATTTTTGCTTCACATTTTGTTGGATTTAATTTCATAAACCTATCTTGTAAAATATTAAGTGTATTTTGTGGTTTGTTTGCAGCGATATGAACATTATAATCTTGAGTTATTATTGCGGTGTCATCTGCATACATGTCTATTGTGGATGTCGGTGATACAGATATGTCATGAACGAATACATTAAAGAGTATGGGGCCCAAAATTGATCCCTGAGGTATTTCTGAATGGGTTTGTTTTTTATAAGATAAGCAGCTATTTATTCTGACGCAAAAAGTTCTGTTTGTTACAAATGAAAGATATGCTGGTGAATTTATACTGATTAACTTGTATGAGAGTCGTCTTAACCATACTTTATCAAATGCTTGGGGTACGTCCAAGAATGCTACCGTTGTCAGCTCAGTGGAACAGTGCTAAGGTGTTTGGCTTGCGACCACGGAGTCACGGGTTCGAATTCTGGACAGGGTATGGATGTTGTGGCGTTTCTCATGTGTTACCGAGACGGTTGCCGTAAGCTAGATCGCTGTTGAGTGGTACAACATGTCTAGTCGCTGTTATCTCTCCTGAGTTCTAGTCTCAGCTGCGGTAGATGGCAATATCGCAGGGACTGGTTGTTGTGTTGATGTTTGTGTGTACTTGTACTGGTTGAATGGTAGAACAGCAATAGCTGAACTCCACCAGGATGTTAATATAAATAAGGCCATTAATAGTAATAAAAAAGAATCCGAATCCAGAGGTAATAATTTTGCAGGTGTGTAAAATTTGCTGTGTTGTTGAATGGTCCCGGCGGATACATATTTACCCCTGCAAATTCTTACATTTTATTGACATAATCTTGGAAAAAAAATCATATTTTCTGAGTTTCAACTTGATCACCATATTGCAATATTTTGGTTACGAATACATGGTGCTAAAAAACTGAGACCAATTATTTGTTCCGTTTTTGAGTTAGAGTGATTTATGCGAAAAAATAATTATTTTCTTAATTTAATTTTAGTTATTGGTTTTACATATGCTTCAATTAAAATTGTAACAGTATGTCGTCTTTACAAGAAACAGTCTACACATACACCTACAGACACACATACATACATCTTTTATTCGATATTGACCTCAGCATCTTAGGAACGAGTATACTTACAAACATTTCTTTCTTTTATGCCTATTAAAAATTCTTGCCCGGTTATATTATGCCTATATAATTAAATAGGTTAGAATTATTGTTATAAAACACAGCAGCTTCCTTGGTATTTGTTTTGAATACGACGATATGACCTGTCATAGTAATGTTACAAACTATAATTTAAAATGCAACTGCGTATCGTGGAGGATTAAATTGTATGTAAATATTCGAGGCATCTGCGTGGCCGGTATATGAAAATGTGGCCAGATATTAAACCTACTCAGTTTTAACAGCACTCTAAAATATGATATGTATATTCATTATAATATAGTTTTATCTTGTTATGTGTACTTGAGACTTGCATTAAAAATAGTTGATAATTATTTCATTAGTTATACTGGGTGATCCTAAATGATTGCAAAAGATGCAATTTCTTGTCTTATATCAAGACAAAAAGTTCACATACATCGTGGAACAGCCAACTAGAATAAATTCAGTACCTCAATTATTGTGCACGTTTATAAAAAATCCCTAGACACTTCGGTTTAGGATTCTGAAATGACATCCTGCAACGCACAAATTTCATTCCTAAATTCAACCCCCTTTGAGTAGCAGCTGCCACCCCTAAATTTTTAAACGGGAAGTAGGGACTTGTGATACCTCACTTGAAAGGTCTTTTTATTCTCTATTCAAAAATGATATGGTTTCAATATTTTCTGCAAAAATTAACGGCCTGCTTGACGAAATTAGCTAGCATAACCATAATTCAGGTTATCGAAAGAATACAAAGATTTCATTAATATTTTTACATAAAGTTTTTCTTTTAGTTATAGATAGTTATTTTTTCTGCTGTTTGCAAAATCCTATAAAGAATATGTTTCAATACAATTATAAGCAAACAAATAATAATTAATTTTTAAAAATGTGGCTTAGATTCAGACAGTGGGACATACACAATAAGGGATATATGGACTTACCCCATCATTTGAAAAACCCAAATGAATTAATCAGGGTAATCAACGATATGAACCAATACATACAGCCAGTTAATAATGATCAGTTATTATTTTATAGAAATGACACAATTTCTGATAATCACCATTCACTTTTACTATAGTACAAGAAACTTTCGTAAAGCAGTAAGCGAAATTAAATCCAGAGCACTGGGGGCCGATAATATTAGCTTAACAATGAATGAATTTATCGTTATTGGCATAGTAGCGAAAATTATAAATGATTATATTTCCATCGTTATGGAAAACATCAGTAATAAAGCCACTGCCGAAAAAAACAAATCCCAGTAGATTACATTGATTTGAGATTAATAAACTTAGCACCTGTTTTATCAAAAATAGCAGAAAAAATAGTATGCAAAATGCTGTTATGTAATATAGAGAATAATACCATTCTACCAAAAACACATTCTGGTTTCAGATCACATTATGGCACATGCTCTGCACTGACTAAAATAGTGAACGATTTAACAGCGGCTTTAGACCAGCCAAAGGCCGCATGCTTAGTCCTACTGAACTATAGTAAAGCATTCGAATTAATAAATCACGAAATGCTATTGGCTAAATTACACTATATTGGACAAGATGTCTCATTTTGCAACTGGTTTAAAGATTACCTAAAAAACAGATCTATAGTTGTAGATATAGAAGGCAGTAGGTCATCGACTAATATGGCAACCGCCATAGGTGTCCCACAAGGAAGCATTTTAGGTCCTATATTGTTCTCTATATATACCTCAGATCTACCAAGCGTACTCCAGCACTGTAATATTCACCTTTATGCAGACGATGTATAGTTGACTATGTAATTTGCTGCACCGGATACTAATATTGCTCTGCGACATCTAAATGAAGATTTGGATAGAATATCAAATTGGTCACGTAACCAAGCCATGATCCTCAACGCCAATAAAAGTTGTGAACGAACTCTAGCTAAAGTCACTCAATATAACTTCTCTACTATTCACATAGACAACACAGAAGTACCTACCAAAGAAAATATTAGGAATTTAGGAGTAACATTTGATAGTCATTTGACTTTTGAGCAGCACATAAATAAATTAATGACATACTGTATAAAGTTAAACACTTTTACTTCATGAAAAGGTTAAATATAGGTTTATCGAGTTTCTAATATTCCCCCAGTTCGATTATTGTTTGTCAATGTATTATAGCTTTTTAAACACCAACTGTAAAAACAAACTGCAAATGACTCAAAATGAATGTATGCCTTTATATAACACTATCAAAGTTTAATACAAGCAAGCAGTAATTTTTCACCAAATTAGTGACTTCTTAAATTACAAATTATTACGTAATTTTGTGTATTTTTTAATGATTTTGTAAGTTTTATTTAGCTTTACTGACTAATACCCACACTCAATTTTTACATTGTGACAGTTATTATTGATATTACGTTTTTACTACTATACATGTATGTTTGTAGGGATTGTGGAAGAACGTTTTTAACGAACAACTCCCCTTTCTGTTATGTATACTTTTATTTTTATGTGTACTTAATGCAATAAAGATTATTATTATTTCAGATTTATGCACAATATGCCCAATAATTGAAATATTGAATTTATTCTATTCGGCAATTGTCGCATGATGCGAGCATACATTTTCACACAAGAAATGTATCTACCAAAAATTTTGTCTCCAACAAAATTTACAGAAATTAAAAAACTAATTAATCATTTTAAAGTTGGAATCTCGCCATTTTCATGCATATAATTGTATATTAATATAAGGCTTGGAAGAAAATCATCAATACATATATTATATATATATATATATTTTTTTTAATGCCTTATTTATATTAACGTCCTGGCGGAGTTCAGCTATTGCTGCTCTACCACTCAACCAGGACACGTACATATAGACATCAACACAACAACCATTCCCTGCGATATTGCCATCTACCGCAGCTGAGACTCGAACTCAGGAGAGATAACAGCGACTAGACATGTTGTGCCATCCAACAGCGGTCTAGATCACTGCTACCGTCTCGGTAACACATGAAAAAACGCCACCAACATCCATACCCTGGCCAGGATTCGAACCCGGGACTCCGTGGTCGCAAGCCATTCCATTTAAATACTTTATTTCTTTTATCTATTTGACATATCAAGCTAATATCTAGGTATATTAAGAAGTATAAAATGTACATTTTATAAGCCGAACACCTTCAGCATTGCGCCACCGAGCTGGTGCAACATTTCGAAAATGACATCATTTTGTATACTGTATGTTAATTCGCGGGAAATGTTTTTTTGGTCTACGGGAAACTTTCGAGAAATCTGTCAGTTTGAACCTCATTTACATACATTTGCTTAAGTTAATGTTGTTTAAATAAACACTACTTCTGAAATTATTATAATTTCGTAATTTCAGAATTTGTGAAACAAATATATACATGCGAGTAACATGTATACTCGCATGTATATATTGGACCACAGAGAAAAAGTTACTTAGATAAGTGCATAACATAAATTCAGTTATAAAGTAAAAGATACCAGCTTTTCAAATATTAAAAAAATGTAATTCTACATGTTTTTCTAAATCTTCAGTGCATCTCGTGATAAGCAAAAATACCGATATTTACAATCTCGAAAATGTATGTTTTCTGAAAATATATTTTATTTTCCCATACATCGACTCAAGTTAAAATTTTGAAAAAAATACCGAAATAAAAGTTTTTGATATATTTTTTATATATTGCCGGTCTGGAAATCATGGAAACTTTAGATTATTTTATTAATTATACTTCAGAGAACTCATTAAAAAATAATTATCTGTCTCTGAACATGTTTGAGATTTATAGACACAATTAATTACACCATCTAGGTTATAGGTCAATTGAATTTTCCTAGCAGGATCAATAGTTCTCCTGTAAAATGAAGTGTAAATGCGTTGTGACTTTCCAAATTGACTTGCGTGGGAAGCTAAAAAATCATATATTTCACAGACACACATCTCCCTAAAATGTGAGCCTAAAAAACGAGAAAAAATATATAATAAGAAGGTACTTTCAGATGTACAAATTTATTTCTTTAAGGGATTACTCGAATGTATATGTATTTCAAAAAATTACTTCGTGGAAAGAACACATTTTTACTTAAAATGTTATTTAATCATTAAAAATTGATCAAAATGTACAATTCTTGTCTGGTTGCGTTCTTAATAGCATATATTTTAATTTAATAACAGCGCAAATGGTTTCTCGTTTATTGACTTAAAGAGAGAGCACTTTGAAATTTGCTAATTTTGACAGTTTCGAAATAAACCACACAATTTCAATTAAAACTATCTGCGACATCGTGAATTTTATTCCTAAGGAAAAAGAAAAAAAGCAGAATGTAGATAAAACTGTGTATTATGTAATGCGTAACACAATGTTTAATTTCATAATAACTGTTTTTAATTTACTTTTAGTTTAAAATGCGTACTTTTAACATTATTAAACATTATTAAATAGTATTTGGTAATGGCATAATTTCAGGACTTGCCAACTGAAAAAAATTCATATTTTCTACATGTTTTTGCCCTTATCTTATATCTTATAATTGGGCCTTAGTCTCGTTGAATATTGTAATTTAAACTGTTACTTGGACCCTATAGCAATTTTATTTTTTTCTGCCCACCCTGTAATAATATAAAATTAACGTAAATATTTTCAACATAACACCACACCAAACGATAATTTTACTCAATTCACGTTGTTATTTAATCGTGGCATTCAATTTACTCCTTATATAATTTTTGTTTGTTGTTTTTTAAGGTTGACCTATATAAAGATCAGATGAATTGGCATATTATTTCAATTAAATTCTATAATTCGGTAAATCAAATACAAAAAATACAGTATTATTAAATTATCAGACAAGGTTACCACGACGGATTTGATTTTTATTGAAATGATTGATTGTTTTTAAAAAATCTCGGAATATCAAAAATTACATTATTTTACACCGATAAATACGTTTTTTTATACTGTCTAATGCATACCTATACTACAATTCAACAAGAAGGAACAATCGTTTCAAAAAATGGCGAATGAGGTAAGAATATATAAAGGTATTACCGGTATTAAACATGCCCAGTGCCCACACCCTAACTAATCAATGGTTATAATGAATGGGAAAAATTTTAAACTGAATTAGACCGACTGCTGAAAGTCCTTAGCCTAACCAGCCGAGAAGATATAGATGCAGCTGCAGCAGATTTTACAAAAAATATCGTCATAGCAATTAACACCTCAACAGCAAATCGCAGTAACCATGTGAGACAACAATTACCTGCATCCTCCGGAAAGAGTATTACAACTAATAAACCAAAAGGATCAACTCAAAAGACTTTGGCAGCGAACAAGACTTCACAGACATAAAACTGAACTTAATGCCCTTACACATCAAGTTAAGTGGTAGCTTGAAAATCGTAGCTTTAATTCTAACCAGGAGATCCTTCAATGTGGAAAGCTACAAAAGACTACTAAGATAGCCAACAACTATACCACTATTACAAGTCAACGGCGGGAGAATATGTAGCGAAACAGAGAAATGTCAGGTGTTTGCCTCACACCTAGAGAATACATTTCACTTGAATGACATAGATAATGAATTTTACAGAAATACAAATACAAAACTATATAAACTCGCTTCCTTTAAAGAAATCTCCTGGACATGATCTGATTCCAAATATTGTTCTCAAAAATCTTACAATGAAATTCCTGGCATTTCTAACTGCTTTATTTAATTGTTGCTTAATAATAGGACACTTCTCTGACGAATGTAAACGTGCAGACTTAATTTGCTTTAACAAACCTGGCAAAGACAAAACTAAACCTGATAGTCATAGATCAATTAGCCCGTTGACAACTCTATCTAAACTCTTCGAAAGAATAATACAGTCTAGACTAAGCCACTTTTTACAAGAAAACAACATTTTACCCAACTGCCAAATTGGATTCCGCCCGAAACACAGAATATTTTACACATCGTACACAATTATTAGCTCTGGATTCGGAAATAAAAATCATACAACGGTAAAATTCTTGGACGTGGCCCAAGCATTTGATAAAGTATGGTTAAAAGGACTCTTGTACAAGTTAATCAGTATAAATTCACCAGCATATCTCACCAATATACTTGCTTCATTTGTAACAAACAGAACTTTTTGTGTGAGAATAAATAACTGCTTATCGGATAAAAAAAAACAAATCAATGCAGGAATACCTCAGGGATCACTTTTGGGCCCCATACTCTTTTAATGCCTTTGTTCATAACATACTTGCACTACCGACATCCACAATAGCCCATGTATGCAGATGACACCGTAATAATAACCCAAGATCATGATATTCATATTGCTGCAAACAAAGAGAACTAGTTTATGAAATGGCAACTAAAGTTAAACCCAACAAAATGGGAAGCAAAATTATTTACCCCGAGAAGACCACAAAATCCCAATAACATCATCAGCAATGACGAGAAAAAAATATGGAATTCTGGAGGCAGTGCAATTAAATATCTAGGAGACTAGACTAGACTAGATAAACGATTAACATGGACTTACCACATCAATACAAAACTTAATGATGGTACGTCCGGTTATCAATTTTATATCCCATTATTAATAGAAAATCGAAACTCAGAGTTAAGTGCGCGACATTAATATTAAATAAATCCTAAGACCATTAGTGACTTACAGCTGTGTGATATGGGGAACTACTAGCAAAACTAATATTAAAAAGGGGCAAACAATCCAAAGTAAAGTGTTAAGAATTGCCATAAATGCCCATTGGTTTGTAATAAATAGTCAAATCCATCTGGAACTTAACGTGCCATACATTTCAATGTATCACATGATTTTATGAAGTCTTCAGACTTCATAAAATCATGTGCGAAGACCTTCATAACTTTAAACAACTGTACCAGTGCCAGAAATTTAAATCTAAGTGAAAAGTAATAATAAATAAAAAAACGACTACCACAAGATATCTTACTTTCCAGTAGTGATTCCGAATGATATATCAATGTCTTACTATTGTTATGTTTTGCCAAATATTTGTTTGACAAGTCACTCTTTATAAAAAATGTTGCTTGTTAAAAAAAATAAGGTTTGTGTTAAGAAAATTAATTATACTTTCAAAAATATGAATTTTACCTGTATGTATGCTATGTACATAAATTAATATAAGCATATAATCTTACCTTGGTATGATATGTATCTGAAATCATTTTGCATGGCAGTTACAGTTGTACATATTGCTACTAAACACACTTGTAGAGCTGTAGTAATGCCATTTGGGACCATTATTTGCATTCTCTGAAACAAAGGAAAACATTGTAAAAAATAACGGCTTAACGAATAGTTTACAAATTTAACTACTAATCCTAGAAAAAGAAGTTTCAAATGGAAAAGTTGCCTCCATCCTCCACCTTTATTGCTTCTGGATATGCTTGAACAATAAAATATTTCGTTTGTAATATTTACCCATGCAAATTTTCACATTTTATGAATATAGCCTTAGAAAAAAATCTATATTTTCTACATTTATTAAAATTTGATCTTATATGAACACATTTTGTCATATTGATAACACAATAAAAAATTGAAACAAATTGATTGCCCCCTTTGTCAGGTAGAGTGACTTAAATTAAAAAGTATTATAGTAGGACAGCTGATGACATTTTTCAGCGATTATTTAGTTAAGGCCTATTCTTTGAGAGAATGAGAATCTATAAGGATTGATAGAGGTATCGGAGGGAGGCAGAATATACCCAATTTGTAACAAATAGTGAACACAATTATCATTTAGTTAAGGCTGTAACTTTTTATATTGTTTGCATGTTACCTTATAAATCTTGCTATAACATTGGCAGAACGATTCACCGGTATTAAAGGGTGGCAGATCCCCTCAAACGTGTCGTATGCACGACGAAATTTTTATTATTCAGTTAAGCTTCTATTTCTAATGTTATTATTTCAACTGTTTTAAGTATATATTTCCATTTGGAAAACGAAATATCGGTTTTAACCCCTTTACAGAACGTTTTGAACATACCATTGATTTCGTGTCGTCTGCCTTGCAACATTTCGATACTTAGATACAGACATTTTGGTAATATTATTAGGCAATATGATTTACCTTAATCAATAACATCAAATACGAATGGAGGCGGGTGTTGAAAATTCACAAAGCCACATCAACGCAACGTGACGAAATTGTTTAAAAAGTTGGGAACCCAATTATCAAGAGCTTTGCCTGGCTTTCATGTTCTTACGGGATGTGACTACAATCCTTCATTTTTCCGTAAAGGGAACAACAAGCCATTGAAATTATTGAAGGCGTTAGATGAGTACCAAAAAGCATGTAAGACCTTGGCAAAGAAGACGTTAATGCTTCAGCAGTATTTGCAGTTTTGGAAAAATTTATTTGCCGGATGGTGTTAAAAATGCAGATACTGTCAATGAAGACTTGGAGCTCTTCAACGAAGCCTATAAAACAGCACATACTAAAGATTCATTTTCAAAACGCATCCGCAACTGTGATGCATCAAACCTACCATCATGCTATACTGAACTTCAACAGCAGCTGCTGCAAAGCTCATACATTGCCAGCATCTGGCCAAATGCAAATTTGCAAGAGCCAACGTATAAATCACTAGAAAATCTTGCTGGTGGATCAGTGATGGCTAGTATGCGTTCGTCTGGTTTGAAGAAGATCAATTTTATTGCGTGAATTGGTTGGTGATGTTCTCGTTGGCGATTCCAATGAAAACAACAAACGAGAGTGACAGTGAAGTAGGTATGTAGACTTAAGGTAGTCATTTCCTAGAAAGAGACACCCGATAGGGATATATTTATTATTTTTGGTCATTCATTTCAGTGGTTTGCAAAATAGCTATTAGCTAAAAATTATGTTAATCTTCCCATTTAGTAGTTTTAAATCTAGGTATTTCGCAATCCACTGAAATTACTGAGTGAAAATTTCATAGTAATAGTCTTGTTATGGTTCTACTTAGGTATTCTTATAGTTTTTTAAATATACGTACTAAGAAAAAAAGTTATTGGCAAAAATAATAAATATTTCCCTATCGGACGTCTCTTTCTAGGGAATGGCCACCTTAATAGTAAATATAAAACAAAACAAAAATATTTTTCTAATTATTTCGCTAAAATTTTGAGAATTCTGATGAACTCCAGAGTATTGAGTGATTTAGACTCAGCAGACGATGATGAGGATGATTCCGATTGACTCGAAGATATGAATGATTAAAATTAAAACTTTTTTTACTGTCGTATATTGGTACAATCATACTTCTTGATTGATTGATTTTGATTGATTTGCCAGCGTAAGGTGGGCATTGCTGCCAATTCCGGTGCATGGAGATTTGTTCCACCACGCAGCCCGATCGCCCATCGATCATCCCACCATGTGCCGGAACAAACCCTCGGTGCTTTTTTATACCGCCGGACCAGCTGCATACGCTGGATTGGACATTGGACATGCTTGTTGTCAGCAGCGAGAGCCGCATGACGCATGGGGTAGGAGTATAGGATGGAGCGTGTAGGTGTTTGTGAGATGTTTCTTCTTGTTTTCCTTCTGTCTTCATCGGATGGAAAGTGTAGGCGTTTGTGAGATGCTTTTTTTTTTTTTAATCACTTATTTAACGTCGGCCTATTTCCGCTACCAAGGCCAATCACCGACGCCAGGAGACGAGCTACCCCCAACCTGGAAATTTTGCCGAACCTCTTCTCTATCGAAGAGTAGGGATCTTTTACTTGCCTAACATTTAATAGACAAGGGACCGACTGCTTTACATCCCCTCCGAAGGATGGTATATCCACTATGTAACCCCCGCCTAAAGTTACATACCTTCTACGCATGCGCTGATATACAAGCCGTTAGAAGACGGAGCGAGAACGCTGTGTTTCCCTGGAGAGGCTTACCCATCCAAGTACTAACCGCGCCCGACGTTGCTGCATTTGCGTATCGAAATACGAGTACATGCAGACGTCTCTACGCTCGCTCCTGTGAGATGCTTCTTTTAGGTTTTCGTGCTTCTTTTTACTTTCAGGTTTTTGTGATATGCTTCTTCTTAGTTTCTGTCTGTGATCATCTTCTCTCCTATTCTACTTCTGAGTTTACTGTTTCTTCTGTTTCTGAGTCTGGCAGTGTGTCTATCCTTGATATTTCTTTATTGTATTCCATTTTTTGTTGTGCCAGCTTTTCGCAGTGTGTATAATCCTTTCCTAGCTTATTCATAATCCTCTCGATTGTTGTTATCCATGTGTAGCATGGCCTCCCTATTTTCAGTTTGTTGCTGTTCATTCGCAGCGCTTTCTTTAGTAGGTGTGTCGAGTCCCGTCTTTGGACGTGTCCCCAGTATTTCATTGCGTATGATTCTATTCTTTTGATTATTGTTCTTCCCTCTAGTAATGTTGACGTTTTCTGTCGTCTTTGTGGTTTTCCTGTTTTTGCTAGCAGTTGGATAATGTCCCTTTCAGCTCTTCTCAGGCTTCTTCTGTTGGCCTTTGTCGTTGCTGCGTTTTTGACTCCATATATCATCGTAGGCATTATGATGGTCGTGTATATCTTTTTGGTTAGGCACCATGGTGGTTTGTTGTCCTCACTGAAGGGTAGTAGAGCTCTTGTGACTCTGTAGGCTGTTTTGAATCTTTCCCTTACTGTTTCCCTCCTTTTTAAATAAAAATTCATAGAAAAATAATGAATCCGCTAAAAAAATGTATTAGTAATATTATTTCAATTCACGTGCCTATTTATGCTTTATACTTGAAAAACAACTCATAATGTGATAATGATTTATGGAAGATCGTTTTTAGTATTGCAATATATGCTAAAATATAAATTTCAGAGAAGAATAATGCGACTTCTTGCCGTTAAAATGGTTGCAACAATTAATCAAATCATTGTGCACGTTTGAAGCATTTGAGATAATCATAATAATACGGGAAACGACACGAAATCAAGGTGCGCGCACACGGTATGTTCAAGTCGTTCTGCACGGGGGTTAAAACCAATATTTTGTTCTGCAAATGAAAATATATACTTAAACAGTTGACAAAATAACATATTAAACATTGAAGCTTAATTAAATAATGTCATGCACAGGACGTGTTTGAAGGGATCTGCGCACTTTCAATACCGGCCAATCGATCTGCCAATGTTTTTTGTAATTTTTTTCCGGGAGAGGGAGCACCTTGAAAAAAAATACACCAAGAGAAAAGATACCTATTTTTGCCCAAAAATGCGCCTGAATTTTTTGGAAACATTTAAGCGTCCCTTTGTTTCTTGCCTCTCTAAGAGCGAGGTCACGTGACATGCCGTAGGGGAGATGGTAGCTACAGATGCCTACAACATCTCCACTAAGTGCCGGCATCTGCAATGCGCCAATCCACTTTTGTCGATGGGCTCCCGTACTATATCATTGTGTTCATGATCGAATGGAATAGATGGAATAGAATAAACACTTTCAAAATGTCAGTCCGTCCGTCACGTTCTTTCTTTGTAAGCACGATTACTTACATAAAAGTCCGATTCTACTGAAATTTGTACAGTAAATTAGTGTTAGCTAGGGGAAGAGTCCTATTGTTTTTGAACAAAATCGATCATTAGATATTAAACCCATTTTTTCTGTTATTTAGTAAAAAAAAAACGTCTAAAGCTAATATTATTTACAAAAAAACTACGTATAGTACAATTTTACACAAGTTTACTCTAGTCAATTTTCGTCGTTAACGGGTTTCTATCAATTTTCACTCTGATGACCAAAATACTTTGAATGTTATTGCAAAAAAATTTTAAAATTTAACTTTTATGTTATCTATTTTATTAACCATCAAATTTTATTAAAAAATATTGGCTCGAACATAACTTGCTTCAGAACTACCCTGTAGTTCTCAAATAGTTTCAAGAAAAAGGCTTTCTGAGTATTGGTTGATTGTTCTTGTTAGTAAATATTTTAAAGTCAGTTAAAAAGTAGAAACCGAGGTCTTGTTCTGTCTGATACTTGATTTGATAAAACAAACACGTAACACGACCATTTGTTATAATATAGTATTAATTTTCGCTTACTCTAGTAGCTTTGTCCTACCTACAAGATAAGCCTGCATGCTATATTGCAAAGAAAACATTTTGTAGAATTTATCACAACACAACTATTTGTAAATTGTAGTCATTATTTGATGTAGACAAAATATCTCATAAACGTCTCGAAAAAAAAACCGATATATTTAAAAGCCAAGTTTTCTTTTACAATCCACTAGCGATTCATACTAAATAGAGCAATTTTCATCAATTTTTAAAGCTGCTGCTATAGTGAGACTTGTTAAATCACTGGCAAAATGCACAGCTTATGCTTATATTCATTTTCACAACAGGACGATTGAATGATGTGATAGGGGACGTCATTTAAAATTAAAATAAAATAACCGTATAATAGCCTAGGCAAAAGAGCCAGAAAAGGTCTGTTTAAAAAAAATGCCAACCGGGTTTTTTTTTAGAGAAAATAAGTATAGTATATATGATCTCAATTGGGACAGCATAAAACCGAAAACTCGGATTAATAATAATAATAATAATAATAATAGTCGGCTTCTGCTTTATGGGACATAGGCGGCGGCGGTAGAAATGTAAAAATGCTTTAAATACTAAATAATTATTTTTTAATTGTTAAAGAAAGGGATTTCTATAATACCTTTATTCACTAGAAGTGGTTAATGAAAAAATATGTTTGTCACATATGATGTCACATAAATGATATATTAAGGCTACGTCTATTGTCTAGGGACCTACCCCTTGTTCGATCTTCTAGCGGCAAAGTTATGTAATCTTAGGCGGGAGTTGCATAGATCGTATATAATCCTTCCGAAGAGGTGTAAAGCAGTGACTGTCTTGTTTATTAAATGTTAGGTCATGATATTATGAACTTTGCAGTATCGTGATGTTAGGCAGGTAGAAAATTTCTACTATTCTATAAAGGAAAGACTCGGAAAAATTTTAAAGGGGAAACTCGTTTCCTGGCATCGGTAATTGATCTCAGTAGCGGAAATAGGTCGATGTTAAATAAACAAATTTCAAAAAAGCTTTCTCTATGAACTTTAAACAATATTTTATCTGTCACGTTCCGAGTTTTCAGAACTTGGTATTTACATTAATAATAATTGGATTGGTAGGTGGTAATATATAATATTCATTTTCCATATTTATCACATGAGATACACACTTCCTCCATATATCGCTTTTGCCTATTTCGTCTACTATTATCTTTATATTCTTTAAGACAGACTCACTTAATTATGGGGATTGATTATATTGACGTAGTCTTGTTTTTACATCAGCCCACACCATTTCAATGGGGTTGAAAACGCGATAATATGGAGGCAGATGTAAAATAGTATGATCGTGTGCTTTAAAATTTTTTTAAACGGTATATTCCATTTTAAAATTTTGCTTTCCAATTAGTTCTAATAAAATCTTTTTTGTGTTCTTTTTTCTGGTATTTCCAAGCCTTTACCTTTCATAAATTCAATGATATCGCCTTCTCTTGTGTAGGTGTTCGGAATATTTGTGTGTTGCCGCGAATGGTATGACGCATTGTCCATAACAATTACAGAATTTGGTAAGATATTTGGTAACAGCTGTTCCTTTGCCCACTTCTCAAATAATTCGGCTGTCATATCCTCGTGGCAGTCAGCAGAGGATTGCTTGATATTTTTAGCAGACAACAACAACGCATTTGGAATAAAACCGTTTTTACTCCAGCATGTAGAATTATAATTATTTTTTCCCTAGAACATGGAGCACTTAAATTACACTTTTTGGTGTTATCTACCCAACCGTATTGAACTACATCATGGGTGTCAAACCATGTTTAGCCAAGATAAATTATGTCTTTATTTGCATCTCGGTATTCTTTCATTTTACACAGGTACTCGTGCCGATGATCAACGATGCGTGCTGATTCCATAACTACCATTCGTTTGTCCAATTTTTTGTACCAAAAACGGCAATCGAGCAAAACGTTTCGCAAAGTATCTAATGATTTATAGTTATAATCTGGATAGTCACGTAACTTATCCCTAATCATTTCTAATGTGGGCACCTTCTCTTTTCCATTTAATAGAATGATCAACTATATCTCCGGCTCCAATTACTCTATACATTGTAGTACGGCTAAATTTGATTAATTCACTAGAATTAAGTAATTTATAACGCTGCCTGGCTGTACTCATTCCCTCGTACAGATCATACAATACAAATAGTTCATACGTATTTTTTGTTTTATATATTATGGCATGCAAAAACTCTGAACAAGGTTGGTGTTGACAAATCAAACTCGCTAAGCATCTAATCCCGCCTATATTTCTATGTGACAGGCTGATCAAGTCCACGTGGACTGTAGATCAGGAGTGGCGAATATAAATCTGTAATATAAGCAGTTTTGTTCCTTCTTTCCACTTTTCTTCCAGGATGCGTCTGGTGGTGTACATATGGTCGTCCGTGGATCTGCCCTTGATGAATACAGCCTGGTAGTCTGGTAGTTTGCCCATGTATTTTTCCATTTCTTTGAGAAGGATTGTGCGTAATATTTGTACCCTACTACAGAGTGTTAGTTCTGTAGTCGTCTACGTTTTGTGATGATTTGATTTTGGGGGGCGGTATCTGTATGGTTGTGTTCCACTCCGCAGGCAGGGGTGTGGTTTTCATCCATGCGTTGGTGATGGTTTCTTGGGTTAGCTGCTTTATGTTGTCTGATCCGTAGTTCGTTGTTTATTTTGTCTCTTCCGGGAGCCGTGTTTCTCTTAGCTCTGGTCATTATTTCTAATATTTCTTCGTTTGATGGTGGTTTGCACAAAGGCCAGTGATCCGTTTCTTGTATTAGTTCTGTTTTAATTTTATTTGCGTTTTCTTCTTCTAATTTCCTTATCCAATGCTGCAGTGGGATGTATTTTCTGGCTGTGTACTGTTGTTTCTCCTGTATGTTTTTAGGTGTCTTAAAGTTTGATTTAATCTCTGTCCTGCTGGGATGGATTCTGTTTTCGAAGAATTCCCTGCATTTTTCTTTTCGTGTCTTCTCTCTGCGTCTCTATTTTTTTTCGCTGCACATTTTTGACCAATATTGTTCCTCTCCTGTTAATTGCTTTTCTATTTACTCCTGGTATTTCTGTTTCAGTTCTTCGTTCTGTAGTATGATGGTCGAATTCTGAACAACTATCAAAATGTTCGTCCGTCCGTTACCTTTCTTGTAGGCCCGTTAGCTATAGAAAGAATCCTATTGTGATTGAACAATATTGATCAATAAATAAAAAAGTTATTAATTATTTAAATCAAGAATTTTTTTTTTTTATGTTTTATAGTTAAACAAAAAATATCTAAAACTACTTTATTTACAAAAAAATTGCGAAGATTATCCTATAGAATGCACAAAAATTATATAACCAGTGCAGTAAATCGGCGAAGAGGATAATGGTTAGCTTGTTTATCATAAATAATTATTATACTCTTCGCAAATACAAAATGAAGAGCATATTGCATTCGATCGGCACATTTCTAAAACCGGTAATATCGCTTGGGAAAAGGGAAAAAAATTTCATATCACTGTGTTGGTAGTCAAATTCAAGTCCTTGAGCGTCATTTGTTATTAAACAAATTAGTTGCAAAAGTAATTATGTCCGGAATTTTTCCGAAGTGAAAACTTTTATTGACTCCTCTAATATTTTATCTTATCATTTATCAATTAAATATTTTCTCGTTTTCTTTTACAGAAAATAAAGAATCAGATAATGCAACCATTGCAAGCAGGATTTCAACGTCTTCGACCTAAACCATCAGTTTTCAAGGACGACTGTCAAGCTCAGCTTCACCAACGTCAGGTTTGTCTGGTTTTGATTTGTCAATGCCATCGACATCATCGTTACCATTTACTACTACTACTGATTCAGTCTCTAAAAAAAGAAAAACAGATGCTCCTGCTAATCTGATGAACTTTGTCGTTCGAACATCAGCAGATAAAAACAAGAAATAGATAAACACATCGCAAAAGCTGTATTTGCAACTAATACTAGCTTCAGGTGTTTAGACAATCCGCATTTGATAAAGGCTATCGACATGTTAAGACCTGGTTATAAGCCCCATTCAGGAAAAACCATTTCCACGACCTTTTTAGAACAAATATATAAGGAGAAAAAATCAAAATGTTTTGGAAGTCTTTCTGGACAGAGTGTAATCATGCCTATTGATGGTTGGTCTAATGTCTACAATGAGCCTGTTGTTTATGCCACTATAACTACTGAAAATGAAAATCTTTTATATTTGAAACAATAGATAGGTCTGGAAATCCCCACACAGGCGATTATTTAACTGAAATTGCCTGCATTTTTTTTTTGTAACGGGTAATCAACAGAAAAACTAGACTTTATAATCATAACTTATGAATGCTTAGCTCATCTTATAATAATAATAATAATAATAATAATAATATTTATTCATCCTTAGAAATTTTACATTATAGACAAGTCAATAAATAAACACAATTTGTGCCTGTGTACATTAAATCTAGTTAATAAATTTAGTCTTTAAGTCAAGTGGATGAAGATAAGAAATTATGACACAAATACGTCATCTACAATAAAATGGTAAATTACAAACATAGGATGATACAAACGACAGGTACATGTATTAGAATTAAAGAGAATAATAAAATTAATTTACAGTGGCAAAATTAATGTCTCCATTTTCACCGATAAGTTGAAAGAACTCCTGTATGCTGTAAAGGCAGTTTTGTGTTAATATGTTTTTGAGTTTATTTTTAAATTTAATCATTGTGAGGTTACGGAAGTGTGGTGGTAAAGAATTGAACAAACTGATTCCAAGATTGTTGTTTCTATGAAGTCTGTTTTGTGGCATTACCAGATTAAACTTATTTCGTGTATCATACTCATGGATTTCATTATGTGTGACATAACCTTGTAAGTTCTGCCTCACATAAAGTAGATTCTGGTACACGATAACAGAAAACAGTGACATAATTTTCATCTCTACAAATATTGGTTTACACGTTTCGCCCCAATTTGCGTTGACTATACTTCTTACTGCTGACTTTTGGATCACAAATAATTTTTGTAAATGGCTTTGTGCCGCATTTCCCCAAGACAATATCCCGTATGTGAGAAGTGGATGAAAAAGTGAGTGGTAGGTTGTTAAGGCTGCTTGCTCATTGATGGTGTTCCTTATCTTTCTGATAGCATATATGGATTTATTTAGTTTACCAGTGAGAACTTTGATATGTTCGTCCCATATTAGATTTACATCCATATTAACACCTAAGAATTTGACATTATTTACATTTAGAATTGAATTGTTACTTGATCTGGACTCGAATAATAAATTTACAGTTTTCCGTTCATTTAGCACCAGTTGATTTGATGCAAACCAGGCTTTTGCTTTCACAATGATGTTATTCAGGATGTGCTGAGAATCATCTTCCCTGTTTATAGTGGCCACAAATGTTGCATCATCTGCATACATTACCGTTTTCACGTTAATTGTATCTAAGGATTTAGGTAAATCATTAATATAGACAAGGAAGAGTAATGGTCCCAGAATTGATCCTTGTGGTACACCTCTTTTAATTTCCATCATTTCACTTGTGTCATTACCACACTGAACTAGCTGTTGTCTGTGTTCAAGATAGGAGCTGAATAATCGTAAGCAGTTCCCCCGGATACCATAAAATTCCAGTTTATTTAGTAGGATGTTATGTTCCACACAGTCGAAAGCAGCAGTTAGATCTGTAAATATTCCTAGGCAGCTGTCTCTGTTTTCAAATGCGTTTTTAATCATATTGGTTAAGGCTAAGATTGCATCTGAAGTAGACAATCCCCTCCTAAAACCAAATTGTTGAGCGCTTAATATTGCCTTTGAATCTAGATAAGATATCAAATTGTTGTACATCACAGTTTCTATGATCTTTGACATGGATGGTAAAATTGAGATCTGTCGGTAATTTGCAAGCTGAGTGTTGTCCCCTTTTTTGTATACAGGAATCACCTTCCCCATTTTCAATGAATTAGGAAAATGACCCTGGACAATGCATGCATTAATTAAATCTGCTAAAGGTTCACTTAGTAGGTTCACACATTTTTTTATTATGTATATATTGGTACCATATATATCCTCAGTTTTTTTATTTTTTAATTTATTAATTACTGTTTTGATGTCCTCGGCTGTGACAGGATTTAAGAACATAGAATTATTATTATTTTGCAAATTTACGTCCATGAGGTTTACGTTATTAATTTGAGATGTTGGTAAGTTTTGCACAATAGATTCAGCATTATTAATGAAAAATCTATTAAAATGATCAGCGGTTAAATTATCAGGGTACGAGGCTTCTTGCTTCTTCCTACCCGTTTCAAGGTTTATTATGTCCCATACTGTTTTACTATAGTCGTCCGATTTACTGAGGCGATTCTGATGATACTTTTTTTTGGCCTGAGTTAACAGTTGGTGATATTCAGTTTTGTAATTCATATAAATTTGCTTGTGTTGATCAGTAGGGTGCTGTCTATAACAGCTGTGTAAGAACAGTAACCTATTTTTGGCTATAGTGACCTCAGGGGTTACCCAATTTTGTTTATTTTTTTGCCTATCCTTCAAAGGGACCAATGGAAAACATAAGTTATAATAATATAAGAACGCATTGTGGAAGGCAGTAAACTTGTCTTCCACTGTGTTGCTGTTGTAAATATCAAGCCATGTTTCCTTGCTTAAGTATAAGATAAATTGTTCAATATTATTATTGCTATATTTCCTTTTTAACTTTATATTTGTTACAGTATTACTAAGATCACTATACAATAGCTTGAGAATCAGACCACGATGGTCTGAAATATCCAATGAAATAGTTGATGCGTTTGGACAGTTAAAATTAATAAAAATGTTGTCTAGACAGTTCCCTTTATCGTGTGTATGTTCATGAATTAATTGACTTAATCCAAAACTCATAAACAGATTACTAACTTTTTGAGTGTTGGGATTTCCTTCCTGGTTAAAATGTACATTAAAGTCACCAGCAAGAAGTATATTGATATTATTGCTGAAAGTTTCAGCATATTTTAAGACGTCATACATTATTTGTAGAAAATCATCAACAGTTATCTGCTTCGTGGATCTATAAATGGTGATAATAATCATATTAAGTTGTTTTATGTAACAAGCAGATATTTCACATATTTGTTCAACAGATTTTATAACTAGGTTAGTAATTTCGGTAGCTAGTAGACTATTGTGAACATATATACAACAACCCCCATTTTTTTTATTTGATCTACAGTAATAACTTACCATGTTAAACTGACTTATATTATAACAATCAATCTCATCCAATTTTAACCAATGCTCCGTAATGCAGACTATTTTGATAGACGGATTTAATCTTAAGAATTATAAACTTATTATAAACTTATTCTGCAAAGATTTAGAAATAAAAGATATCAAACAGCATGTTTTGCAAATTGTTAAATATATCTGGCTAGGGCAAAATGCTGGTGGAAAACCATTAGTGCTTCCGAGTGACGTCAGATGGAATATTATGTCGGATTGTTTAGAGGTATATGTAAGCCAATGGGAGAAACTATTAAAAGTATCTGGGGAGAATAAAAAAGAAGTTGATTCAACAATATATCAAAAAGTTTCAAACATTGGTCTTAAACAATCAGCTGAAGAATACCTAAAAATCTTAAAACCTATAGCTGTGGGACTTGATAAATTACAGAGAAAAGTGCTTTTCTATCTGATACAGAGAAGTTTGGAAGGAATTAGAAAGAATATTTCAGGAAGAATTAGACTTATCGTTGTCTCAAATACAAATATTTGAAAAATGATATAAACAAGCACTTACGCCCTTTCATTTTGTGGCTTATATTTTGGATACAACCAAAACCAAATTTAAATTGACTAGTGGAGGAAAAGATCAAACATTAAATACCGTACAAGAAATGTAAGGAAGTATTGGAAATAGTGAATTAGGATTAATACCACTCATCATAAAACTTGACAAAAAATTGTGATTTTTTTTTGAAATTCAAGAACCTCTGCCGTGATGTTCTTGACCTTAGCTGCCTGCCTGTTTTTATTGTTTAATTTTTGTACAGCTGTTTCTACTTCTGGTTTCAGTATTGAAGGTCTACGTTCGTAGTTCTGCATCTTACTCAGAATAATTACTAATTATTATTACTGATTAATTTAAAAATCGGTACTGAAAATTACTTGAACTCACACCGCTGACTTCGTGAAAAATATTTATAGAAATTATTCACCAAAAGTTCAAAAGTGAAACGAAGAATACCTATTATTAAATAATTAAAAATAAAAAGTCTTATAATAATAATTATTTCATACGTCGTGACTAGACGTAATTGCAAGTACTCAATAATAACAACAATATAATTATAATGTACTTCTGCTATTGAAATCATTGTCTAAATGTTGTTTGTGGCATTATCCTAATGTCGATAAAACCTTCATAAATATTGAAAATAACAATCAGGTACGACAAAAACCTGAAAAACGTTACACAGCGTTAATTCCTTATGTATGCGGATTATCCGAAAAGTTACGCTGCATCGGTGAGAATAGACTCGGCAAAAATTTTAGCAAAAGAGGCAGGCAATAGTAAATATCTATGGATATTGAATATAACAAGCATTCTTAGAGCTGTGTATTTATTATACACAGCAAAAAAATTTTTCAAAAAAAAGTCTTGAAAAAGGAAACAGATTAGATTTCCGAAACGTCAGCGAAATATTTAATTTCAAGTTTTTACACTTATTTGTGTTATTTATTTAAAAAAAGAAACCTCTACCTGATCCTTTGACGTAAAAGTCACAGGCATAGAAGTTATTTACCAGTAACATACTGGTTAATTGTGATATTTTGTAGATTCCCCGAGCACCGCTTAAAAAGAAACATACATGTGGCAGGAAGTCCCAAAGAATTGAAGGAAAAAAAAATTGAAATCATGTACGGCCTTATTCATTATATTTTAACCCCCCCCCCTTTATTACTGTTATTATATAAAAGTTGTAGGTTGCATACCGAGTGATTCAGTTTTCTATTCGCCCCCATGTATCTTTTTTATTTGAAAAAAAAGGGCAACAAACCATGTAACCATATTATATATTTGTAAATGGCATACCTACTCAAGCTCTATCAAATCGTCTCTGTGATCATATATGTCAAAGTAACGATAGTCAACTTTCAAATAGTATGCTATACTCTTTTTTGCCAGTTATTGTAGGTAGAGATTCTTTTTATGCATTAACCTGTGTAAAAAAAGCATACACTTCCATAAGAAAAATTTCGACAAAATTAATAAAATATGATAAAATTTCATTCAAAGGTTCTGTTTCGGAATCGACGTGGTTAGCCTTGGAAACAATTGAATTTTGATCCTTTTAGTAATGTAACATTGAAAATACTGTTATTTGTGATTGTGTTATTAGTTTTTATTTTATGCCATACTTATAAATAGATTTTCTTTAATGAAGAAAAATTGGACATGACATTAATTTATGGACAATTACAAATAAATAATAATTACCAATAAAAAAACTACTAACACTTAAGAAAACTAATTAATAATTAAAAAAATTAAAACATTATTTATTACTTCACATATTCGAAGGGGCTTCCGTTCGCTTCTAAACATAATTGCCCTCTGTTTATCATGCCTTGGATACACACATTTTCAGAAACTTCAACATTTAATCAGCGACATCCAACTCGTATTTCATGTTTAAGTTCTTCGACGTCATTTAGAGGTGTAAGGTAAACTCTTTCTTTTCATAGGGCCAAAGGAAAAAATCCAACGATATACGATCAGGAGATTAGGCAGGTATGTTACAATTATAGTATAATGTGGCGGTGCCCCATCTTGTAATATCATAATTATGCCTAATATGTAATGGAACGTCTTCTATGAAATTTAACAATTCTTTTCTTAAAAACTGTAGATATTTCCGGTAAGTGTGCCTTCGTGAAGCGTTGGTCCTGTAATCTGTCCGTTAAGAATTCCGCACCATACATTAATTTTGGAAATTAGTATCTCAAAGCCACTGAGGATTATCCTGAGGTCAATAATGGTAGTTATGTCGATTGAGTACTCCATTATTATGGAAACAGAATTCATTTGACCGCATGACATGATCTAAGATAGTCTAAGATAGTCTCTCGTAATCTCCAGGAAGCAAGCCCTGATGTAAATGTATTTTACATGGTCACAGTCTTTCAGAATTCTTTGAATTGAAGAATATGAAATGTCAGTTTCAACAGAATGTTCTTCACCTCGTGCGGTTTCGAGTTTAAAAACGTTTCTCTTTTTTACACCCATATTTCATGTCAATTTTGCAAAAAATTCTTCTGATGGCACCGGCCTATCTAGAAAGCGTTCATGATATAAACGTTTGGCTGCTTTACTTTTCTCCGCACTCTCCATAAATTAATGTCATGTCCGATTTTTCTTCATTAGTATGGATCTATTTATAAGTATAGCATAGAATAAAAACAAATGACACAATCACAAATAACAGTATTTCCAATTTTACATTACCAACAATGTCAAAATTCAATTGTTTCCACGGCTAACTATGTTGATTCCGAAATAAAACCTTTGATTGAAGTTTTATCATATTTTATTAATTTTCTCGAAATTTTTTTTATGGAAGTGTAAACTTTTTTTACACAGGTGAATGCAGGAAAAGAATATCTGCAACAATCGGCAAAAAAATGGTACGTATAGCATAGGTACCATTTGAAAAAACAAGTTGACTATCGTTACTTTGACATATTATATGGTCACAAACATGATTCAAGGGCGTCATTTGATGGAGCTTGACAAGCGATTTACAAATATATATGGTTTATTGCACTTTTTTTAAATAAAAAAGATACAGAGGGTTCGAATACCAAACTAAATCACCCTGTATAGCCTCAGATCAATTTGCAACCAATTTATTAATAGGAAACATCATTTAAATAAATGGGACTAGCCAAACGAGGGCCGTGATTGATGGAGATTTAATTTATTTTTGGTTTTACACATAAATAAACTACATTTCTGTAAAATTAAATACCTATTACTATCTTATTTTTCCCATTTCAGCTAGACTGGCAATGACGTTTTTTAACTTTCCTTTACATACGTTCTCTAAAATATTTCACTTTAGATTTTTCGTATTAGTTTTGCATTTTAGCTTGGATAAGATAGCCAATAATTAGAAAATGGAAAGTAGCAAGATACGTTATAATAGCAACCATAAATTTTGGCTAAGGGTACCCTTGAGGTAGATAGATTACGGTGAAGTAGTTTACAGAAACAGGGAAAGGGGGATATAGGGACGAAAAGACCTGACCTGCTTTATATGGAATAGAAACCAAACCAAATCAAGTAACACGGAGAATATCGTTAAAAATTTAAGACCTCTGTCAAGTTTGTCCTTTTATTTTACGTCTATCTATTGTCCTGTTCCTCGTATTAGATCTTCTGTCTTCCTCTAAGTTATGTATATGCTAAATAGTGGTATGGGTTTTTGTTGCGATCTTATCTCTTTTGTGTTTGGGTATGGCCAATTTCGACTGAAAATAACCTGATCCCTTGTTAACTGTTTTACGCAAAATTATAGCAATATGGCTATCATAGTACAGGGTGAATAGTCTCTACTATAGATATATAGCTTTATTTGACCACATTAATGTAAATAACAAAGAACATTTGTAGCAAGTCACAAAGTACATAACGTAGCCTGGCTACCGGTCTGCGATAAAATAAAAACGAGAACACACAAAAAAAATTTCATGATGAAAAATTTAATGTTACAATATAACTATAAATATACATATAAATATGATTGAAAATAATAATAATAATAATAATAAAGAAACGTTAAAAATGGCAAATATTCCGTAAGTGAGTGCATATGACAGTCAAATTCATTAATTTAATTATGAGTAGGGTGCTAGAAGGCATTCGTCAATAGAATAAAAATAGTGTCGTAGCATAAATTGTTTGATTTCTGCTTTAAAGGCAATTTGATTTAATTCTTTGATTTGCAGAGGTTAGATGGTTATATAGGTTTAAATCGAGAGAGTTTTTAATACTTGTTACTTAATATTCCTGCAGAACGAGTGTTATGTCCGTGGTAGTCAGAATGAGTAGAGAAGTTACACACTTCTTTAGGATTTCGATCAAACTACAGTATACCGGGTGATTCAGTTTGGTATTCGCCCCCCTGTATCTTTTTTATTAAAAAAAAAGTACAATAAACCATATATATTTGTAAATCGCTTGCCAAGCTCTATCAAATGACGACCTTAAGTCGCCTCTGTGATCATATACCGGGTGAGTCACGAATTGCGCTCGCCTCGATATTTCCTAAAATATTTGGAATAGAAAATTGAAATTTGGAGGCCTTATTACACAACTAAAATGCCATATGTTCAATAAAAAATCAAGTTTGGTGCACATCCGGTTTGACGGGAAATGCCCACAACTTTCGATTTTTAAATGGAACACCCTATATATTTTTACATTTTTGGAATCTAGAAGAAATTTTGAATACAATACATCCATTTTGGTCACTTTTTGATAAACATTAAACATTAAAAAAAATCTATTTCTGAATCCAGAGTGCTGTGGTGCCCAAAATATATTTTAGTTTGTGCGCTACGTTACTATAAAAATAAAAAGAGCAATGTGATTGCATTACTTAATTCTCTAGAGGCGCTTAAAATTTTTAAATGTGATTTTTACCCACTAATTCGTTTTTTTTTAAATGGGAATTTAATCGTTCACCAACATTTTTAAATACCTCATTTTCATACGAATCTAATGATACCAAAATTTTGAAAATCCGCTAAGAAATATTTGAGATTTCAGCCAAAATACAATGCAACCAAGCTTTTAGAAACATGCGGCTAATAGATAATAGATTAGTGGGCTTTGGAAACTAAAATGGCACATTTCTGTGTAAATCTGGTAACCTAATAACATTGGAAAAATCATTGTAGCCATTGAATGTAATAAAACAATATCAGCTGTCAGACAGACTCGTGTAGTTATACGCAATCATGAGCTATCAAACATTTAATAATTGTGAGCGCAAAGAACGTTACAATTAAGTTTAGCATAGGTATGTGGAGGTAAACACAATTACATCCACAAGGACATTTGCAATAGAATGCGACATCAGTTCGGTTTTCAGAGTTTTATTTAAATGAACATAAATATCGGGCCTATAAATAAATAAAAATCAATTCCGTTTGAACAATTAAACTTAACTAGGTAACAGTAGGTATCTTTAAAATAATTAATATAATTAAACCATAAATTGACATTTATAGATATTGTTCAAAATGTCCACCATTTTTTTCTATACACAATTCGGCTCTGCGTACAGTTGCTTGAATGGCTCTACGCAATTCAGCCGGCGTTATTTCATTAAGAGCCCGTACAACTTTATTTTGCAGCTCATCACGGGTATTTGAAGAAGTTTTATAAACTTTATTTTTGAGAGTGCCATACATAATAGTCAAGGGGTGTTAAGTCAGGTGACCTAGGAGGCCACCTGATATGACCTTGATTTGCGATAAGGCGTTCACCATGCAAGTTGTTTAAATATTCCATCACTCTTCTGGAATTATGTGGGGGAGCACCATCTTGTTGGAAAAACAGATTTTGTAAATAAGCAAGGGGAAGTAAGTCAAGAAATTCTGCTGTCTGGTTTTGTAAAAAGAATAAATATCGTGCGCCAGTAAGTGTTCCATAAAAAAATATGGGTCTAATTATTCGATCTCCAAGTACTCCAAGCCAACAGTTAAACCCAAATCTTTCCTGAATATTCCCCCGCCCTACCAACCTCGGATTTTCTTGAGCCCAGTACCTAGTATTATTTCTGTTAAACATAACTTGGTTCGTAAATCTACTTTCATCTGAATATAAAATATGAAAAGGAAAACCAGGGTTTTGTTGTACTGCATTTAAGAACCAGTTGCAATATACTAGCCTCCTGTCGTTATCATCTCCATAAAGATGTTGGTGTATTTGGCATATTTGTAAGACCGAAACTTATGTTTCTTTAAAATTCTGCAAACCGAAGACTGACTAATGTCGCATTCCACTGACAATTCCCTTGTTGATGTTGTTGGGTGTACCATCATCTTGTTGATTGGGTTCGTTTCTTAATTCTTGTTCCACTCTGGCAAACAACTGTCTGTTGGGATATCGTTGCTGATACAGTTCTACAGCTGCAGTTGAACTTTTGAGACGCTCTCCATATATCAGTAACATATCGACCTTTTCATTTCTACCAAAATTATTCATTTTCTTTAATTTTTACTCAAAGAGATTTCCGCAACGCTTTATTTTGTATCTGTCTGAAAGCTGATATTGTTTTATTGCATTCAATGGCTACAATGATTTTTCCAATGTTATTAGGTTACCAGATTTACACAGAAATGTGCCATTTTAGTTTCCAACGCCCACTAATCTATTATCTATTAGCCGCATGTTTCTAAAAGCTTGGTTGCATTGTATTTTGGCTGAAATCGCAAATATTTCTGAGCGGATTTTCAAAATTTTGGTATCATTAGATTCGTATGAAAATAAGGTATTTAAAAATGTTGGTGAACGATTAAATTCTCATTTAAAAAAACCGAGTTAGTGGGTAAAAATCACATTTAAAAATTTTAAACGCCTCTAGAGAATTAAGTAATGCAATCATATTGCTCTTTTTATTCTTATAGTAATGTAGCACACAAACTAAAATATATTTTGGGCACCACAGCACTCTGGATTCAGAAATAGATTTTTTAATAAAATTTTTAATGTTTATCAAAAAGTGGCCAAAATGGATGTATTGTATTCAAAATTTCCTCTAGATTCCAAAAATATAAAAATATATAGGGTGTTCCATTTAAAAATCGAAAGTTGTGGGCATTTCCGGTCAAACCGGATGTGCACCAAACTTGATTTTTTATTGAAAAGATGGCATTTTAGTCGTGTAATAAGGCCTCCAAATTTCAATTTTCTATTCCAAATATTTTAGGAAATATCGGGGCGAGCGCAATTCGTGACTCACCCGGTATGTGAAAGTAACGATAGTAAACTTTTTTTTTCAAATGGTATGCTACACTTTTTTTTTTTAATTGTTGTAAATATTCTTTTTCTGCAATTACATATGTAAAAGAAGTATACACTTTCATAGGAAACATTTCGAGAAGATTAATAAAATATAATAAAACTTCATTCAAAGATTTTGTTTCGGAATCAACATGGAGGAAACAATTGAATTTTGACATTGTTAGTAACGTAAAATTGGAAATGCCTACTATTATTTGTGATTGTATTATTTTTGTTTTGTTTTATGCTATATTTATAAATAGATTTACACTAATCAAGAAAAATTGGACATGACATTAATTTATGGACAATTGTAAATAAATAATAACACAGGTTTACAAAAAAAAGTTTTTTGGAGTCAGACCATATGTTTCTTATGTATTCTTCGACGCTGAATTTGAATCTGTTTTTAGTTTTGCTCTATCACGTCAGGATTTTGAGATATCCTATCTAAAAGTGCAAAAAACACGTTTTTTTGACATATTTGAGGTTATGTAGCTTCGGGAATTTTTTTTCTCGTATAAAATGCCGTAGAGTTTGCTCAAATATCTTTTTCTCTCGCTAAAATATTGAACTTTAAAATTGTCTGTTCATATCATATCTTTCCCAATACATTTAATTAGTACGGAAACCTTATGGTCATTATTTAAATTGCAATATCTTGGTGGAAAAGATATTTGAGCAAACTCAACGGCAATTTAAAGGTGAAGACTTGTACTTTAAGATCCCACACATGGCTTCATGAGAAAAAAATTATCGAAGCTACATAACCTCAAATATATCAAAAAACGTGTTTTTTGCACTTTTAGGTTACGATATCTCAAAATCCTGACGCGATATAGCAATTCTGAGACCGGATTCAGATACAGCGTGCCGAAAACCTTCAGAAATGTATAGTAGTGTTTTTGATACAAAAAATTTGCCTAATTTTGTAGGCCTGTGGTATTTGGGAAAGATATGATACGAAGAGACAATTTTCAAAATTCGATATTTCGGCGAAAAAAAAAAAGATATTTGAGCAAACTCGATGGCATTTTAAAGAGGAGGATTTATACTTTAAGATCCCATATATGGTATTTTAAGGAAAAAAACTTCACAAAGCTACATAACCTCAAACATGTCAAAAAGCCGTGTTTCTTGCACTTTTAGGTTAGATTATCTCAAAATCCTGACGTGATAGAGCAAAACTAAAAACAGATTCGAATTCAGCGCCGAAAAATACATAAGACACGTATGGTCTGATCCCAGATCCAGACAACTTTTTTTCTTTTATAAATCTAAATTAATTAACAATTAATAAAATAAAAACATAATTTATTACTTCACATATTCGAAGAGACCTCCGTTCGCTTCAAAACATAATTGTCCCCTGTTTATCGCGCCTTGGATACATACAGGTTCAAGAACTTCAACATTCAATCAGCGTCATTCATATTCATTCGTATTCCATTTTTAAGATCTTCGACATCTTCTAGAGGTGTGAAGTAAACTCTTTCTTCTTCTTCTTTTACATAGGACCAAAGGAAAAAATCCGGAAAATGAAATCTTCTATGAAATTTAACAATTCTTCTTTTAATACATTAATTTTGGAAATTAGTTTCTCAAAGCCACTGAGGATTATCCAGAGGCCAATAATGGTAGTTATGTCGATTGCGTATTCCATTATTATGGAAACGGAATTCATCTGACCACATGATACGATCTAAGATAGTCATTTTTTGAGCAACTGCCAACCATGATACCAAATGTAGACTCCTCTCGTAATCTCCAGGAAGCAAGCCCTGATATAAATGTATTTTACATGGTCGCAGTTTATTGTCGTTCAGAATTATTTGAATTGAAGAATATGAAATGTCAGTCTCAACTGTATGTTTTTCATCTCGTGCGGTTCTGGGTTTAAAAACGTTTCCTTTTTTCTCAAAACTTCCACTTTCACCCATATTTCTTGCCAGTTTTGCAAACATTCTGTCTGATGACACCGGCTTATTTCGAAAGCGTTCATGATATAAACGTTTGGCTGCTTTACTTTTTTCCCGCATTCTTCACACATTAATGTCATGTCCAATTTTTCTTCATTGGTATAAATCTTAAAAAAAATGTTTTCTTAACCGCTTCTCAAGTTCGAGGTAACTCCTTGAAAATCCAGAATGATTTTGTGTAAGGTGTATATGTATAGCATAAAATAAAAACTAACAACACAATCACAAATAACGGTATTTCCAATTTTACATTACTAACATTGTCAAAATTCAATTGTTTCCATGGCTAACTATGTTGATTCCGAAATAAAACCTTTGATTGAAGTTTTGTCATATTTTATTAATTTTCTCGAGATTTTCCTTATGGAAGCGTACACTTTTTTAACACAAGTGAATGCAGAAAAAGAATCTGTACAACAATGGGCAAAAAAGTATAGCATACCATTTGAAAACCTGACTATCGTTACTTAGGCATATATCATCACAAAGATGATTTGACCCTCCCTGTAATTCCTCATTTTGTTCATCTCACTCTACTCATTTTGTGTTAGGTTTTGTTTTAGTATTCCAAATTATAAATTGCTCTTTTGTGACTGGCTGTATGGTCTATGACCCAAAGCCATAAAAAAAGGACGTCATTTGATAGAGCTTGACAAGTGATTTACAAATATATGTGGTTTGTTGCATTTTTTTTAATAAAAAAGATACAGGGGGGCGAATATCAAACTGAATCACCCGATATATAAATCGAGGGACGAAGCATAATACCTTGCTCAATAAATATAGGTTGACAATGTTCACTAAGTTGATGTTTACGAGAATTTTTACAATTTTCTTTTGTAGACGAAAAGCTTTTAATGAACGGTGCGAATTCTCCACAGAACAAACCAAACTGATCCGGGTTAATAAGCGAATTCCTATCATATAATATATACGTTCAACATTCATTTTATTTAAATGCATTTATTTTAATTACAAAATCCAACAGAGTAATGAAAGCTCACTATAAATTCAATCCCTATAAAACATGACCATTATTGGTCATATGGTCAGCTTAATTACTTCAGCAAAGTAAAAATTCTGTCTGTCCGTTGGTCTGTAACTTTCTCTGTGCGCACGATTTTTCTCTAGGTTTAAGATACTGACTTGATATTTGGTACACGTATGTATATAAACGAGATCTGGAACTGGATAATATTTGAGCTTAATCCGGCGAAGGGTTCGGGGATAAATAGGGGAAAATAAGTAATGCAAGCTGGTAAAGAGTCCAGAAACTTGGGGATTGGTGTATTACTAGAAACCAAGGCCTCAAATTTGTTTAATATTTCCCACTTCAAAAATAAAACTGAGAATTCACTTGAAATTTGGTACACGTAAATGACAATAATTGCCACAGTGTAGGTAAAAGCGATTTTAAAATGTTTCACAATTTCGGCGGCATCGTATAATTAAGGAGATAAACCACATAAGCAAAAAACATAAAAGTACCTCCGTACACTGGAATTTAACGTGACACTCGGTCGGGGTCGAATGCCTTTAACACTGCAAATATAAAAAATCAACTCTGTTTTTAGGTAATTGTCAGTACTTCTCACAAATGTAGTAGATTTCCGATAAAGTAGGTTATGCGTATACAATTTTAAATGACATAAATTTTACTTTATCACGTGATGCACCGGTACATGCAGTTTTATGCCATTAATCCCTAACTTTGTTATGTGTTATACATGATTTAATATTATAAAAAATGCTTTATTTTGTTGGGAAAAATGTTTTATGTTGCCAGCAGTTAATGGGTTTTCATATTTAATTATATGAAATAAACAAAATAAGCACGCCACATATTAAACAGAACAGGAAAGTGTGTGTTTGATTCCAAATTGCCTTTTTATTTGCTAGATATGTTTTACATGATTCTGTAAGAACTATTACCGTTTTTAAGTTAATTTATTACAAAAAATACAATGTAGCTGGCAATAATAAATATTCCACCACTTTGTCGTTTTCTGATTGTTTCAGTAATGTTTGCAATATAATAATCCGTTAATATGAGAGCCCCATCTTTGCTCATTACTGCACACCGCACTAAAAAGAGTTTTGGTAAAAACTAAAATAATTACTAGTATTGTCTGGTAGTATATTTTCATTTTAACAAAAAATTAAGGTACTAAAATTTATAAAAGTGAAGCTTTTTAATATCCACAATTTTCTCCTACCATTTCAGTCATTTTAACAAACACATATGGTTATATCGACGGTCAAGAAGTAAAGCAAAAAATGTGTTCTGAACGAAATTTCCGTTGCCGTTTACCATAGATATAAAACGCGGGTAATTTTGAGTGATACCAAACCGGGCCTTTTGAATTGCAATTGACAGGCTCGACATTCGGGCACATGCCAACCATCTGGGTAAGCAATCGGAAGAATCACAAACATGTGGTAACAGTTATATGATTTGACATCTTAAGGATGTGTTTTTTTTAAATGCAATTTTAATGTAGAATATTATTGAGTGACTACGTTAAAACTGCAGTGACGTCAGTAATTAATTATTACTATTCATTCAACATTTTTTTATTACATATTCTGAAAGAACATGACGAGTATAAAAATTTTGCCAAATTAATATATTAACTGCTCCTTCGTGTACAAAAAAATTATTGAAGCCAGCACTTCCCAAAAGGCAAGGATAGTCAGAGTTGTGACGTCATAGAGCCAACCGCACAGAGATTAATAATATAATAATAATAATAATAACCGGCCTGCAAAAATCAGCCGAATGGTTGGCAGGCCAAATGCAGAAGGCAGTCGTCTTGGGGTCCCTGCATCTACTTAGGGCACACGATTCTGGAATCTACAACCACTAACCTTGCGGCATGTGGGGAGTGGTTGTAGATAATTCGCTGGCGCTCCCCGTGAGAATATCGGAGACACGGAGGACTGTCCAGCATCGCTAACGCGTAAAAAAAAAGATAATAATAATAATAATAATAACAATAATAATATAAAATTTAAAAAAAAATATAATAAGTACACACCCAGTGCAGTCTTGGAAACTGACACCCACAAGCTCTACTGGAACCGTTCTGTATCGACGGATCGAACAGTCGTCCACAACAGGCTGATATCATCTTGATAGATAAAGTCAAAAAGGAGGTTTGCCTGATAGAGTAGTAGGAATCTGGAACTATCATAACATTCAGAACTATTTTGCTGAAAAAGAAGGCAAATATCAGCGGCTTGGGTAAGAGATCCAGCAAATATGGCATCAAGGAAGGGTGACTGTAATTCCATTAATAATATCTACCACCGGAGTAATCCCCAAAACTCTTGTTGCCAATTTGACAAAGCTTGAAATTGCCGATAAGATTGCAGCCATCCAGAAAGCAGTGATCTTGTCGACTACTACAATAGTTCGTTCATTCTAAATTCACCCTGTAACCACAAGTATCTTGCTGCAGTCGATACTAGTTTGTGCGCCCACTACTAGTGGAGATCTCATTCATAATAATAATAATAAAAGAGCAGGTTACGGCGGATAATGTGCAATACTCCATCGGAGACCATTGAACATATCCTGTCTGGATGCCAAAGCTTAGCAGGCACAAATATTTGGAAAGACACAACAAAGCAGCTGTGATAATATACCTCGAACTCATGAAGCTGCATAAAATAACGCCAGATAACAACGAACCATACTATCGTTATAAGCCGCCACCGGTGGTAGAAACCAAACAAGTTAAAATTTATTGGGATAAAGGTATTATAACAGATGGAACAGTCGAACATAACAGACCGAACATAACTAATCTACACAAGAAAGAGAAGAAAGCGCAACGTCTCAATCTCCAATAACCAATATATAGTTAAAGTACCACGAGAAAATGACAAAGTGCACCGATCTGAGACGCGAAATCCAAGAGATGTGGGAGATCCAAACGGTAAAGGTGGTGCCGATCATCATCTCCTCCATGGGACTAATTTCAAAAACCTTAAAGGACTGTATAAGCAACATAGAAATATCCTGGAATGCTTACCAGACCATACAGAAGTCGCAAAAACAAGTCCGGTCTTTCCTACAGCAGTAGGATCGAAATCTATATCTTGCACATAGTAGCAGATTTAGATTCCAAAATCAGAGAAATCTGAGAAAAAAAGAAAGAAAAAAGAATAATAATAACATAACAGCATCGCACGAACTCTTGTTGCTTTTGCTCAAATATCCTGCGGTAGCAGAACTAGTGAGATGCAAAGAAAAACTGCTGCTGCTGGAGAACTCGCTTCACCATAACACCCGTGCACAGCGGGCTACAACAGAGCAGGTGGCATTCCAAAGAGGAGTTTTCCAAGGAGATTCTCAGAGTCCCCCTCCTCTTTTGCATCTCACTGCTGCCGTTATCCGTTCTACTCCGTCAAACTGTGGACACCCAGCAACTGGAGGCATAAGGTCATCTTTTTTATACGGTTGACCTCAAACTGTGTGCCTCGGGAGAGCGTGAATTTCAGAATGCTCTTAGGGTGGTAGAGGAGTACACGCGGCCACTGGCATGGAGTTCGGGTTGGACAAGTGCGCAGTCATCAATCTCAAGAGAGGACGATGCGGCGACTTTGCTGAAGACGCGCAGCTTGCAGACGAAGTATCCTAAGACATCTGGATGCCGGAGAGATCTACACATATCTGGGTATGGAGCAACAAGTGAAAAAATTTCCCGCGGCAAATACAGAGGCCTACCCCGAAAGATTTGATACCCGCAAGACCGAGGGATTCATTGTGGCCTTCCAAGATGGTGTAATTAACACGTTGGTCTACCGAAGCCGTATAATGGGTGTAGAGGTTCTGAGATAAACTGTAGGACCTGCCATCAGGCGCCGGAGTCGCTCATGCATTTACTTTCTGCATGTCCGGTGTATGCGATTTCGGCCTACATCCACCGCCATAACGCGGCGTTACGGGGCTGTACCATCATATATGGCACTCGGGATAGACCAAACACCAGTGCTGCCTTACATCCCGGAGATATCGAGTCCGTTGTCGAAAACGAGAGGTGCCGAATTTATTGGAATTACTCGTTTCCGACAGTCAGGCTAATTCAAGCCAACAAGCCTGACATAGTCCTCCTCGACCATCAAAACAAGGTGATGTTTGTGATCGAGTTCTCGACACCTGCTGAGCCATACATCGCTTTGAAAAAGGATGAAAAACGAACCAATATCGTGATCTCCGATACGAGCTCCAAGTGCTGTATCCAGGCTACTCGGTGAAGATGGTCGTTGTTGGATTCTCATTTTAATTACTCTGTATAGTATGCAGCACCAGTTATGTAGATTATGTATAAATATTGTTTTCATTAAAGTTTCTCAGTAATTTACCCAGCAAACATTTAAGTATTATTTGACGTCAAGACTACCTAATTTATGTATAATAAATTTAGTCGCAAAATTAGAATTAACCATATTTTGGTAAAATTTACGTTGATGCTACGTGGAATCGACATAAGTGGAGAATAAGACGACGTCGAAATTAAGTTATATCAACTAAAACAGGTAAAATTACATATAAATCTTACTTGTAGTCGCAGTACATTTGGTTACTAAAACTGTTTAGGTAAATTTTACATGAAATCAACGTCAATTTGACATCAAGTTGACTAGTTTTAGGTAGAATTTACGGACATATGTGAAATTTAAAAATGACACCAAGTGAAAAAAGTAAGATTTTTACACTTATTTGGTATTTTTCTCTATAAGTAGTCGACATATGGCTGTCAGTCACTTATAAAACTGAAGAGATACCTAACTCACAATAATAATACAAGATGAATGCCGGTAACTAAATAAATACAATTTATGAGGAAAGTATTTGCAGTTCTCGCTTATTGAAATCAATGCGCCGAAAATTTTTCTGTGAATAATAGCAGCTGTACTCCATAAAATACTAATGCGCCTCAAAAATATTCATCTATAGGAAAATTTATGTTACGAAATAAAAAAATTGTTGTAATATTTGAGCCGAAAGTATACTATACTGTAAATATTAGTTTACACTTAGTATAATTAGTATTCACAGTAATTTACAAAGTACTATTTTCATATACACTCATTTTACAACTACACATTGGAATCATACTTCAACTGCGCTGAGCAAATATGGCGTCTTGTGCTAATTAGACCTCCCAAGTTAAATTACCATGACAATCTACGTATTTTATAAGTGGAAATTATCACAGGTCAAGTTACTAACGAAAATTTACGACATTTGTTAACTTACACTATTGAAATATATTAACTCTGTTTTAATATCAAATAATTACTTGTAGGTAAATATAACCTATTTATATTACCTTATTTTGAATATACTACCTATTGGTAAATTCTACTTATTATGTGTAAATTTTAACTCGATTAGTGTATTGTGTTGACGAGTGAGTTGTCATAATGGAGCCATATGATACTGCCTGGTATTCGACAACGCCCGAAAGTTCTGGAAGCTCGGCTGGCATTCGGCAATACCCTTTTATTGAAATTCGATAGGCAATTATTTCCACATACTAGAGTGCAAATATATTCAAGATGTTCTCCTTTAAAAAGACTTGGATGGGAAATCTGGATGCGGAAGTAGTGATTCCTTAAGCGGTGGTTTTTTACCTTTGGCATACTTCATTTGTACATTGGCACCACGAATTATCCAACCATGCTACGTTAATTATGACTGAAATAATTTTTAGATAATAACTATGCCACCTAAGTACCTAATGGTTCAAATAACCTAAATAATATGAATTCTACACACAGGTTAGATGGGGGTTAGCTTTTGAATTACTATTTTATAGTGAAGTTTACTTTGAGGTCGATTTGCCAGGTTACTGCGACAAAGAGGTTTTAAATGTATTTTTTTAGAGTAACTTTAAGGTCAGTTTAAGGGTAATTGACTTAATTGGTGAAATTAGGTAGATAATCTAGGTAGAATTTACCGATGTTGTCTACCTAATATTACTTCAAAGAAGAGTAATAAAAGTGACCAAATAAGTTACTATTTAGGTATATATTACGTAGGATTTCCAACAAAATCTACCTAGAAAGATATTCGACTATTAGAAATATTTTTAGTCGCTAAAAAGGTAAATACTACCTAATTATATTACCTATTTCGACCTTATTGGAAATTTACCCTTGACGTCAATTTTGGTAGATTTTTTTAGTAGTTTTCCACTTGCTGTTTTCGTTAAATTTACCTTCAAAGAAAATTGTGTATGAGGTAGATTAATTGGTATTCTTTACGTAAACTTAAATCTAAATTAAGACTAATTGGTCAATTTTTATCGGAGGTCTATTTTTCCAGTCAATTTTACGTTATAATTACTTTGGTAAGTAAATTTGTCTTGTCCCACGTCGAATTGGAGCTAATTTTGACAAAAATGTTTGCTGGGTACAGTAACAAACTAAGCAGTCATTCTATCATTGTTAGACGGTGGAGTTCACCTTAACAGATTGCGGGTATCAGGGAATTCTACTTCAGGAAATTGAGTATCCCTACGCAAGCTAGCTCCAGGTCCCCGTGCTCCAGTCGGGGAGGAGGGTAATAACTTCTAATAATTGGCAATGGGCAACAAACTACCGTTATTGGTTCTGGCTACTAAAGAACTCCTTTAAAGAACAAGAGTTAAGCTCTAAACTTGCTATCGAAAAATTTCCCAGTTGGTCGGTACGGACACAACCACTAACGAATTCACATAATTTTACTTCCACATCCTCGTAGTGGAGTCGAAGGATAGTATTCGTAAAAAACAAATAAAAAAAAAATATCGTTCTAAATTTAATGTTACCTTTTTCTTCACAACCCCCCTTGACATGAGTATAAAATAAAGGATTGAACTAGTAAAATACGATAAACTGTGACGTAACTCTAAACCCAATACGACGGACGCACCAAAATGGCGAATTAGCACTTTCTTCCCAACACCCTTGGTATGTGTATCAAATGAAAGGGTTTGACGAGTAAAATACGATAAACTATGTGATATCATTCTAAATCCAATATGGCAGACGTCCTAGGATTTCAGAAATAAAATTATATAAAAAAATATTAAAAAAGTTTTATTTAAAAAATATAGTAAAAATTTAAAAAATATATTTTTCAATTCATACATCTGGAAACAAAAAGCTTTAGAGATGGTCATATAACACTATTGCACAGTCTTTTTGCTCAATTGACCGCCCTTAATGCTTTTGGTTTCCAGATATTTGAATTTTAGTACATTTTCTTTAATAAAAGCTTTTCTTGAATATTTTTTTCATACAATTTTATTCAAAGCTAGCTACATCTTGAGTGCACACAGTATCATCGAATTCTTCTGGTTCGTGGCTAAAATGATATTCAAGTAGAATTATGAGTTGTAAATATTGAGTTCAATGATTTTGCGGCTCTGGCTGTGACTATAGTATCGTATTTTGAAATTATTATTACTTGTCTGAATATGGTCAAAGTGAGGCCCGTAAAAAATGCGAAATAAATATATCATTAATATGATGCCTATTAGGGGACCATTTAAGTCCCTTAGACTTTCCCACACTGGAGGAAAGTCTGTAAATTACCGTTTATAGAAATGCAAATGAATTACTCAAATAAGGAACATGAATTCGAAATGAATATGTAAAATTTCAATAATGAAATAAAAGGTCTAAGTGTCTTTGGACCGCACAAACTAAATGTATCTAGATACAAAGGTAAAGTCATTCAGTCAGTATCTTCTCATTTAAATATACACACATCCAAAATGTTTACTGTTGTAGCTCGAGGTATAAAAATCCTCGTAGAAAACCTGTCTAGCATCTCACATCGAGTTTCAAGTGTCAAATATGTTATCACTTCTTTATACAGATACGGACTTGATTTATAAAGCGTTGAGAAATAGTACTTTACCTATCGGTATTAGTTCCTTCAAGGACTCTTAATATATCTGAGAAGTTCTAATAAATTTTTTAAGAATAAAAAATCTACAAATATATCTATAATTTCTTAAATAACCAAATTAGCCACTACATTTAACCCCCCCCCCCCCCCCCCCAGCTCTTTTGGCGCCCTTGTGTATTTTAATATAGTTCGCCCCCTATTTTTATTATTTTTTTTTTTATAACGCTGATATAAATATGGGTAAACGTTCACTAGTCAAGCCCAAACATGAATAAAATCATATTCCTGCTTGGGTTTGCACAATATATATATATCATATTTTATGTTAGGTAGTCTATCAAAATATATAGTTTTCGAGATATAATTCTGTTCCCTCGTCTCAAAGAGTAGAAATAAATCGTTGGGAAAACTAAAAGCGCATACCTACCTCGTAAGTTGTTTATTCAATAGTGCGGGGAAAATTATTTTCAATTGCATACAAATACATGGCCTGCTAGTATTGTGCAGCCGTAAATAACATTGTTGTTTTGTGTAATATAATTGTCTTTAATTTGGTTTTTTGTTAGTTTGAGCCGAAATACAATTATTTAATTATTAATGTGTAATAAAGTTAAAGCCATCATGTGTCTATGATGGCTTTAACTTTATTACACTCTTCGCAAATACAAAATGAAGAGTATATTACATTTCTAAAACCGGTAATATTGCTGGTAGAAACAATAATTTGTGTTGGTGATAGAATTCTGAACTTTCAAAATGCCAGTCCGTCCGCCCGTCACGTTTCTTGTAAGCACAATAACTTAAGAATGAAGAGACCGATTGTATTGAAATTTGGAGAGTAAGTTAGTGTTGGCTAGACGAAGAACCCCGTTGAACAAGATCGATCAATATATGAAAAAGTTATTAATTTTTTAATTAACTTCCACATCTACGTAGTGGATGTCATGAAATATCGAGATTTTAAATTTGAGAGAAAAATTTTTCTGTTTGTCGGTCTGTCTGTAATTTTTTTTGTCAGCACGTTTTCTCTGGAACAGTTTAAAATATTAACTTGAAATTTTGTATACGTATGTATTATAAATTATAACAAGATCTGGAACTATATTGTTTTTTGAACAAATCCAGTGAAGGGTTGGGGGGGGTAAATAGTGGAAAATAAGTAAGACAAGCTGGTAAGAGTACAGAAACTTGGAATTTTTTGTATATACTAGAAGCGCGGGCCTCACATTTTTTTGTAACAAATTTCAACCCCTTCGCAACACCCACCCCATTATTAAATGGGTTTATAAAATAAAATTCAGGTATTCACTTGAAATTTGGTACACGTATGTATTATAACGATATCTGGAACCAGATTATATTTTGAGATGATTCTGTTGAAGGGTTCGGTGTTAAATAAGAGTAAATAGGAGAAAACAAGTAAAGTAAGCTGGTAAGAGTACAGAAACTTGGAATTTGGTGTACACACTAGAAGCCAGTGCCTCAGATTTTTTATAATATTTTTCAACTCCCCCCGACACTCCATTATTAAAAGGGTTGATAAAATAAAATTGCAATTTTCACTTGAAATTTGGTACATTACAGATTGTATTTTGAGATGATTACGTTGAAGGGTTGAGGGTTAATTAGGGGTAAAAATGATGAAATACTTAGCATTTTATAGTCGTCATTGATTTACGCCATCTTATGACAATTTGGATATGAGATTTGTAATCGGAGAAATCAAAAACCCCCAAGTAACAAGATTCATGTGAATTGGATAAGAAAAACTTTTATTAAGATTTAAATAAAACGTGGCCATATCGACTAAGCTCAATAGTTTTGGTTAGCATAATTAAAAAATCGGCTCTCTCACGTTTTTTTTTTTAAATTAAATAACGAGTATAAATTTTTTTTATCCCAATCAGTTGCGTAACAAGTGCTCTAGATAATTTTGAACGAAAAACTTGAGATTCGTGCCACTGTGCGTCGTCAGAAATACTTCGTCAAGTCAGGATTTTCCCTAATCCCCGCATAATTAAGATTTTTCACTGATTTTTAGCAATTTTTTGAGGTTTGACTGACTGATTGATTTTCCAGCGTAATGTGGGCATTGCTGCCAATTCCGGGCATCCATGGAGGTTCGCTCCAACACGCAGCTTGGTCGTCCGTCGAACACGCCCAACGGACGGCCAAACTGCGTGCCGGAACCAAATCTCGGATGTTTTATTTACCGCCGGACCGGCTGCATACGCCGGGTTGGACATTGGACATGCTTGTTGTCAGCAGCCAGAGCCGCATGACGCATGGGGTGGGAACATAGGATGGGAAGTGTAGGTGTTTGTGAGATGCTTCTTTTAAGTTTCCATGCTTCTATTAAGTTTTCATCTGTCATCGTCGGTTGAGGTGTGCAGGTGTTTGGGAGATGCTTCTTTTCAGTTTCCATGCTTCTTTTAAGTTTCCATCTATCGTCATTTCCTTATTTTTCTTCTTCTAAGTTTTTTGTTTCTTCTGTTTCTGAATCTGGCAGCTTCCATTCTCTTTTTATTTTTTTTTGTTTTTATTTATAACCGTTCCACAGGTAAATATCCATTCACAATGGAGTTGCTGGGAAGGGCCCTACCTCGCGGTAACAATATTTTTTTTTGCACGTTATGAGAAAAAAGAGGTCCGAAGAGATAGTTTGCTCACCCTGTATGTCGTTTCTTTGAGACAATCGGTTTCAACTTCCGTCTTCCAAATTAATAATAAAATATTATGTTTTGAATCAATAAATCGAGCTGATAAAAATTAAGATGGTAAAGATCAGATAGAAAAATAGAATATAATATAATATATCAATTATATCAGATAAAATAAAATAAATAAATTTATAGCTTATCTGTCTTTCTGCAGCGTCTTGTGATTGCTGTTTTGTTTTTCTTTCTTCGGTTGAGTTGATTTTGTCCATTTAAAAACTTTCCACTGTATACAATTACTTTAGGTCACAATACAGCTATATTGCTTTGTAAAAATATGTGCCTCATTTTGACACTGACTATGCTATTATTTATTGCCCATGAACCACTTAAAAAGTATCTTGTTGGTTCGTCTAGGGTGTACGTATGGACACTGCACTTCACTTGAGCTTGTTTGCTTTATTTGATTTAATATTATTAGAAAACCTTGTAAATATTAATTCCATATTATCTTTCTTTTTCCATTGAGGCGCTTCATTACACGCAGAATTTCTTAATCTACCGGTGGCTGAAATTTTTTCGAATTTAACGGGGTTTTACCGCTTTTTTACCGTTTTTGAGGTTAGAAAAAAAAATCCTGATGTGGTGGAGCAATTCTGGCGGCGGCATCAGATTCAACGGCTCAAAATACAGGGGATATCACACTCTGCTCAAAAGTACATGACTTTTTTTAATTTTGTGTGCATGTAAAAAGTACAGTATCGGCAAAGAGTATAATGGATAGCTTGTTATTATAGATATTTTATGACAATAAATTATGTGTAATTATCTTCATTATCTTCACAAATTAGGTGCAAAATACCAGTTTTTGTCAAATATCTTTTAAAATAACTTTTTCTTAAAAAAACTAACTGTGCCATTTCACAGTGGGTCAAAATTGTTAAAAGCTGGTCAAAATTGTAAATTACCAACTACAAAGGGTTTTATGGTAGTAGGTAGGCAAATTTGTCCTGTACAGGTAGAGAAGTTCGGCAGTTCTTATCGGTGTGTACAGTTCGCTACTTTAAGACAAATGAATTTTCGCTGTGTCGTGAGTGAATTTGAAAGACGTTATCAAAGAAATTTAAGATGGAACATCTTCCTCTGGGTAAGTATAACACAGTATTACATGGTTTTTTAAATAACCTATCACTTAATTTGTCAAACGTGCATTAAAAGTACTTAATGCCTACACTTTTAGAATTAACGAGAAAACACAGGGGGGGTATAGCGGGTTTCGATTAGTAGCTCAACAGAAACCTTTATTCTGTTGAGCTACTAATCGACACCCGCTATACCCCCCTGTGTTTTTGACATCAATTGATCAGTCATGGAAGCTAGTATCTGCACACAAAAATGGCTTTTAATACGTGCTATTCCGGGAGATTCGATTTTTTTTATACAGCATTGGCAACTTAAAAAAATCAGATATGTTATAATTTTGTAAAATGTAAAATTGTTTTATGTTGTCTTTTAGTCTGGTCCGTCTCTGTGTTGATGTAACTGTATTGAAAATTCTCGGTTATGTTAAATCAAGATCTCTCATTTAATAAAGTCGACTTGACTGATAGAAATATCTTTGCAATCAGACTGTTGGTTGTTGGTATGTGCTTTCTTGTAAATGATACAAGAATTTTCGACTTCTAAGCTGAACAATTTAGTTCGGTATAGACGGTGGAAGTCTTCTCGAATTTAGTGAGTTTTATGAGTGACATTTCACTGTCACCAGGTTAACTTAATCTTATTACCTAATATCGATGTTCGGTCAAGCGCGGATCCAGCCCCCAAAAAAGGTTGTGGTCACGGCCACCCGAAAATCGGCCAAGTGCGAGTCGGACTACGGACTCACTTTTCCATTTTTTCACAATTAAGAATATTACGAGTCATTTTTAACTTTTTGTTATTAAATGAAGGAATAAAATAATTTACGATAAACAAAATGATCACTGATCAGCGATCATCAGAATAAAATGCCAATATAAAAATGGACGCAGATATATTACATGCCTTCAAGAGAGGCGAGATATTATCCGCTACTTTCTGTGATCTCTCGAAGTCATTTGACTGCGTCTGTCACAATGTCTTGAAAGAAAAACTATAATGATGAGAGGTCGTCAACTATGTTAAGTGTAGGAGTGCCGCAAGGCTCCATCCCAGGCCCACTCATGATTCTTATATATGTGAATGATTTCTCAAACTATATGAACAAGGTAAATAGCATACAATACGCTGACGACACCACTCTGTATAGTACACGGACAGATATAACAGAGTTAAATGAAATTAATGCCTCAGCTCAAACACGTGCTGACGACTGGTTCGCTGCCAATACAATTATAATAATTATCCCTTAACAAAGTTAAAACAATACATATACACCTCACGTTAAGAAATTCTATATATGATCAACCCACAAAATTTCTAGGTATAATTTTAGACAAAAGATTAAAGTGGAAAGACGTGGTGGCTAACACATTGTCACGCCTAGTATTCCTACTACGTAAAATTGTCTTACGGTGTACTTATATTTGGAAATTCGACTGAATGGAGTAAGATATTATAAAAAATGACGACTAGGGCCATGATTAACAATACATCACGTGTTACTTGTAGGCCCATATTTGCTGAATTAAAAATTTTAACGTTCCCGGCATTATACATATATCAGTGTCTAAATTACATAAGAAAAGTGAACAACAATTTCAGAAACAAAGTACCATACATAAATATCAGAGCAGAAAATCCAACGAATTAGTTCTCCCTCAATATGGACTAGAAAAAAACAGTACAAGTTTTTTATATATGGCTGTAAAAATGTACAATCAACTGCCAAACAAAATAAAGGAATTATCATTCTCCAGATTCAAAATAGAGATCAAAGAAATACTCACCACTTATTATTTACTGCGTCTTAGCTTAATTCATTAATTTTGGGTAATTTACTTTTTAAATATTTTAACTTATAACACTTAATATTGTCTTATTATAAATTTGTAAAAGTAGTGTATGTGATTGTCATTTTAGCCCTAAGTGTATCTTCTAAAATACTTGATATGTATTTGTTGTGAGTTGTATGTATGTCTATTCTTGATATACCTTGACAATGCAAGAACTAATGTAAAGTTACTCAGCAAATAAAGCAGTTTATTATTATTATTATTATTGGTATAACACCTGATGTCCCATCGGTGTTCCCATCTTATACCATATCATTCGAAAGAAAATACCAGAATAGTTGACAGAACATGCCGCGCGTTCAATTTCAAGGATCCACATCTATTGCAAATGATAAAAGGTAAATTTCTTAGATTTAAAAATAATTATTTTGATCATGGGAAGGTAGTTGTCTCTTGTGAGAACTAAACATATAACAGGAAATGAAGATATTGAAATGGACACCCTGGGATATTTTCAAGCATATCTACGTGCTTCCATCAGAACAGCCTCTGCTGATTTGGGAATTTCTTATACCTCGTTGCAAAGAATTCTTTGTCGTCATAAGTTATAAATTTACAAGGCTACAAAAACTACATCTCGGGAACCACGTACGCGAGATCCACTTTTGCGAAAAATTCATCATCGTAATTTTTTACAAAAAATCATCTGGACAGATGAAGCAATATTTTGTCAACGAGGGGTATTTAATCGAAAAAATCGACATTTTCGGGCTCACGAAAATCTTCGTATTGTAATGGAGATGGAAAATCAAATTCAATTTCGTATTAATATTTTCTGTCTGTTAATGGACAGTGGGGTGGGATATTTCATGTACGATGAAAACCTGAATGGCGAGAGTTATTTGATAATCTTAAGAGAAGCTGTTGAAAACTACCTGGATGACATGCCGTTCAATCAACTTATCAATCGTTGTTATCAAAAGGACGAAGCTCCAGCACATTCAATTAGAGCCATAGATGCTAAATTAACAGAACCCTTTGAAGATCGTTCGTGGGGAAACAGAGGTTCATCACTTTGGCCTGCCCGATCTCCAGATCTTACTACTTTAGATTTTTATTTATGGGGTCGGGTCAAAGAACTAGTGTACACAAATCCGAGTTTGAATTACAAAGACTTGAGAATAAGGATAGTTGGAGCTTTTGATCGTTTGGAACCTTTCGAAATTCGAAGAACAACGCAGTCTGTTCAGGGGCGTATTGTAGACTGTCCTAATGAAAACGATGCACTCATTGAGCATTTGTATTGAAACACATTATTCATTTGTTGTTATTTTGTTGTTACTATTTGTTATTGTAATAGGATCTTTGGATAAAAATTCAAATGAAACGATTATTTCCAAAGCCTACGTTTGAGAAAAAAAAAACATTTAAAAAAATGCCAATAACTAAAAACGACTGAAGATTATGCATACATATTTTCAAGTAAATTGTTAGAACTAAAGAATTAAAAGATTTTAATTGCCACAGTATACTTGAAAAACCTAGTAATATCTTGGCAAGATACGGTATTTCTTGATTTATATTGAATAACTCGATTGGGGTTGAACTTAAGTATAAGAAATGCTTAAGCTAAAATTCAATTTTCTTTCGAATGATATAAAAAAAAAACAGTAAAGCTGCGCCCATATGGTACAAGATGGGACCACCGATGGGACTTCAGTTGTTAGCCTGGACTTCCAACTAACTGCTTTGGTTTCATAATTTTGAACGGTTTGTGATATACTTTGTTCGTAAACTGCGGCAGCGGAAATTCTTGTCAAAAAAATTGACAAATACAAAACCTTTAACAGATAAGTTGTCCATTACATGGATTGACCAAAGGAAGGCTAATCGAACTATATAAAAAAATGTAGGTTTCCATTTAAAATAAGAAAATTGGTACCGACTCTTCGCATACTCTGTATAGCTGCAGGACTGAAAATGTTTTTATGATCGATTATGGTTGCATACCAGTTTCAAGTTTGTAATCCAACTGCAAGTTGAAAAACTTCTAACGAACAGCCAAAGTGAATCACCCCGTATTGTGGTTCTTAGTCTTAATTGGGTTAGAATACCGCGAAACATTAACACATATACTTTTATTTTTTACTATTTCACTAATGGTACAGATAGACATATAGACAAAACCGTTTCAATTGATACCCATGTCAAGCGGTTTATGAAGAAAAAGGTAATCCGCTATCTTGGGGTGTCCACCATATTGGATTTATAATGATGTTACATAGTTTATCGTATTTTACGTGTCAAACCCTTTCATTTGATACTTAGTTATCATAGATAGCTTCTTCTGAAGAACAAGGTAGTCCGCTATCTTGGTTGTACACCATATTGGATTTAGAATGATATACTATATTGCATTGTCGCCGAACCTGCATACGTGTGCAGAATTTCAAAGCTTTAGCTTAATTGGAATTGGAACTAGTCGAAATTTTCATTGCAAGATTTGTAGCAGACAGACAGACAGACAGTTAACACAGTTTGTTAAATAAAAGCTAAAGAAGCGTGTACAAAATAATTAGAAAAAACTTTAAAGTTTAGATATGAATATTGTTACATTGCCATATCGGCTGCGCATAAATCTAATAGTCCCTAATGTTTATAAACTTAAAAAGTAATACATTTGTCACAAATGCGATAAGACTATAGACCAGTCTTGGCCGCTTAATTTATCTTGCAGTAGATAAGGCCAAAGCTACCATAAACCAACATTATTTACGATAAAACTGCGAAGAGTATCCTATAGAATGTGCAATAATCATATAAAAAGTGCAGTAAATCAGCGAAGAGGGTAATGGTTAGCTTGATTACTATGTTGTTATAAATTCTGCTAAAATTAATATGTTAATATTAATAATGATTATACGGTTGAAATTTGGTGATACATTTGTTTAAACTGAAAATTTACAACTCAGATATTCTTTGTGAATATTGTAACATTACAGACGATCTAGATCATACATTTTTTGAATGCAAAAAGCACACAAAAAACTACCTCCACTTCTAATTTCAGTACTGAAGGTTCGTGTTCATCATCCTGTTGCCAGTCATCTCCTGCCTTAGAATGGTCATTTTCGAAAAGCTTTTTGTGGACCACATTTTGAGTTGAAATTTGCTGTTTGGAAAAGATTCTTGCTGTTATTGTGTCTTTGTTTAACACGTCTCAAAATTGAAATGAATAAAAAATTATAAAACTAAACTACGAATCATCCGGATTTCTTATATACAGGGTGCGCCAAAGTTCTGATTTTGGTCGATTACGGCTGTATTTGAAATGGTGGAAATATATTGTCTATAGATTATTTTCTTGATTTTCAATTCTGAATAACCAGAAAATATGTACAATTATACAGGGTACTCCGTTTTCGTTGTCCGAGCAACAACTTCGTTATTTTAAATGGAACACCCTATATTTTTTTCCTTTATCGAGTTACCCATCTAATTATATTCATAATTCTATTAAGGCGGTAGGTACTTAAAATGAACCGTTTACGATATAAAAAAGATTTTTTGACAAAAAGTGAGGTTTGCGGATAAGTTTTTGAGTACCTCTGATTTCATAGACAAGAGAGTTTTCAAAATTCTGCTTATACTGTTATGTTGAGCATATTAAGGGCTAGTAGGGCAGAAACATTATTAATATTAATCTTATACAGAGTGCTGAAAAAATTGAGTTTAATGTTTCGCTAATAAAAAAGGCCGTAATTCAATTTTTTCAAATGGGACGTACTATTTTCAGTTCTGTCATCTAATGAAGTGTTAAATTATCTTTCCATTGATATATCATAGTAGGTATTTATCTTTAGGAGTTGCATAGATATTAAGGTTAATTGTCTGGATCAGTCATTTTTCTTGCTGGAACTTCATGAGGTTTGTACTGCACTTCACCAGTTTCGATAAATCTGTCTCTAAGATTACTAAATGCAGGTTCTAAAGGGTGTCTCCTTTCAGGATATCTGGTTTTATAGACTCGGGATGCTAAGAGGCTGTTCCTTGAGCACTCCCCCAGAATAAAAATCATGTCAACCATTTCTTCCCGCGAATAATTCATATTTAATATAATTATATGCAAATGCAACTTCCTGGAACTGTAAAAGCTACTAGTATTTTATTAAAGACAATCAAAACAAAAGCACTTACCGATATAGCAGTAACACAAAACTTTAGAACATCCACAGACACGTGTTTTGACATCTATGTCTCTTCGGTGCGGCTTTTTCTAAAGTTCACAATCAACTGAAATATGTAAGCAAATACTCGTGTTATAACTATCAAAGGATTACCAGAACAGGATATTAAAAATTAAAATTAGATTATAGGAAATTCCCCGTAAAGGGATAATTATCAATATAATTATATGCAAATGCAACTTCCTGGAACTGTAAAAGCTACTAGTATTTTATTAGCTAATAAAATACTAGTAGCTTTTACAGTTCCAGGAAGTTGCATTTGCATATAATTATATTGATAATAAAATATAAAAATAATTAATAAAATACTAGTAGCTTTTACAGTTCCAGGAAGTTGCATTTGCATATAATTATATTGATAATTATCCCTTTACGGGGAATTTCCTATAATCTAATTTTAATTTTTAATATCCTGTTCTGGTAATCCTTTGATAGTTATAACACGAGTATTTGCTTACATATTTCAGTTGATTGTGAACTTTAGAAAAAGCCGCACCGAAGAGACATAGATGTCAAAACACGTGTCTGTGGATGTTCTAAAGTTTTGTGTTACTGCTATATCGGTAAGTGCTTTTGTTTTGATTGTCTTTAATAAAATACTAGTAGCTTTTACAGTTCCATTTCCAAGTTGCATTTGCATATAATTATATTAAATATGAATTATTCGCGGGAAGAAATGGTTGACATGATTTTTATTCTGGGGGAGTGCTCAAGGAACAGCCTCTTAGCATCCCGAGTCTATAAAACCAGATATCCTGAAAGGAGACACCCTTTAGAACCTGCATTTAGTAATCTTAGAGACAGATTTATCGAAACTGGTGAAGTGCAGTACAAACCTCATGAAGTTCCAGCAAGAAAAATGACTGATCCAGACAATTAACCTTAATATCTATGCAACTCCTAAAGATAAATACCTACTATGATATATCAATGGAAAGATAATTTAACACTTCATTAGATGACAGAACTGAAAATAGTACGTCCCATTTGAAAAAATTGAATTACGGCCTTTTTTATTAGCGAAACATTAAACTCAATTTTTTCAGCACTCTGTATAAGATTAATATTAATAATGTTTCTGCCCTACTAGCCCTTAATATGCTCAACATAACAGTATAAGCAGAATTTTGAAAACTCTCTTGTCTATGAAATCAAAGGTACTCAAAAACTTATCCGCAAACCTCACTTTTTGTCAAAAAATCTTTTTTATATCGTAAACGGTTCATTTTAAGTACCTACCACCTTAATAGAATTATGAATATAATTAGATGGGTAACTCGATAAAGGAAAAAAATATAGGGTGTTCCATTTAAAATAACGAAGTTGTTGCTCGGACAACGAAAACGGAGTACCCTGTATAATTGTACATATTTTCTGGTTATTCAGAATTGAAAATCAAGAAAATAATCTATAGACAATATATTTCCACCATTTCAAATACAGCCGTAATCGACCAAAATCAGAACTTTGGCGCACCCTGTATAATGGCCCTAATCTTTCCGTAATTATTTATGAACATATATGATAATTGCCCTAATCTTCTTTACGTAATTATTTATGAATATATGATAATTTGCGAAAAAAGCCTGTTTCTAATACACTACTTAAGAACGGAGTGGGACGGTAACAACCCCAATTTGTATCATAATACTCTGGATTACTTTAACAACCTACAATTGATACACAAAAACTCGGGATAGGAAATATGAATCGTAAATAAGTTATTTTATTACCGCTGTTGGCGCCCTACGTCCCATTAGACGAGACTTGAAAATATCTATAAACTCTACAATATAAAATTGAATTTTAAACCCCAATTATCCTACAAAGGGAAGAATGAACAACTCTTGAGCATTTGTGTCGTGTATAATAAACCAATTATTGTATTTATTTGCCTTGGCGTATTATGGAGTCTTTGTTTAGTCTTCAAAGTAATAGTCGGGGTTCAAACGGTCGAAACAAGTTTAGTGAATAAAATTTATCTTAACTTAGTATTTTAGCCCTGCGTATTTGATCTAGAAATGGAGAATTTGGACATATATAAAATATTCTTGGTCCAAACCAATGTATTGTATTATTAATGTACAATACACTATTCTAACAAAAAATGAAGAATACATTTTTTCATTTGAAAATCCGTTTTAGAGATAAAAATGATTTTTTGTCGAAAGCATTTTTTTTTTGACTCACAAACACCATTTAGTAGAGGGTCCACGCCTTCGAAAGTCGTCTAAATCGCCAAGTAACCCATTCCAGCAAGGTAAATAATTTTTGAGCTCGGATATCGAAAGAGGGTCCTAATGGGCATCAGAAATGACTTGTTGGACTTTTGTTGACGATTGCACAACTTCTCCACAAGAAAAAAAGATGGCGAAATGTTATTTCAAGATTTCGTGTTTTTAAACGTATACCTCTCGCTAGAGAGTGAACCACATGCGATATTGATTTGATTTTTTTTATTTATATTCTACTGACATGAGCGCATCGAGATGTACTAATTAAATTTCAAACTCGCTTACGGATTTTTTCTAAATAAATCCTAAATCACAGTAACGAAATTTGTGTGTTTGAAATTTCGACGTGCGGGCAACTATATTAAATATTCAATTTTTTTATATACTATATAGGAATGAAATATGGTCTAAAGATCAACAGAGTTTTTGCAAAAAAAATCAGCCCGATATCTTATACAGTTTTTGAGTTAACGACTTTTTAAAATAAACCATAATTAGATTCGTGGTATTCCAGTTAGCATGCGGCTGTTTTCTGGCAAAGTGTAATGCATTAAGATAGTAAGCCAATACATTTTTGAAATTGTGCTATTATTTACATTTTTACAATTTTGCAAAAATATTAACAGGTAAAAAGAAACTCATTTGGCAGATGATTTACACGATCTATAAATTATGAAGGTGTTGTATAGAGATATTATTTATTAAGTATATCATTATTGTGGTACAAATGATATACTTAGCATTTTACAGATATGAAAATATAAAAACGTACACAAAACTTGTAATATATACATAAGTAATAATAATAATAATAATAATAATAGTGCATAATAAGTATACACAGCTCAGTAAGCATTGACAAACCACTACATAGGCATTACTATTAAGAAGCACTGTCTGCTAAAAACTGCTCTGTATTATTTCTGTCCTTAAAACAATTGTTAGGAAAGGCTGCACATGCAACAGAACACCAATCACAGTTTACTTTACAATTCCACTATTTGTTTTCTTTAGAACCAGTTGTGCTTTTTGTCATCATTTGTGATTTTATTTGGTTATTCTCTATCAGATATCCAAATTTTCTGGGAAAGGGTAAATTGAGAAGGAGATCGGAAAATCGCTTAGACACTAAAATTTTATGTGCTTTGTTAACTGCTTCTCAAGTCGAAAAAATTTGTTATAAATCCAGGATTTTGTGTTAGGTAAGGGTCTAAACCACTTTTTGTGGATAATTTTTACAATTAAAAGTATTTCGCAGTGAGCAGGGTTTTAACCTACTTCGCTAGGTTCTTCAGTTGCTAGCTAAGCTAAGTACACTAAACCACTAGACTACCGTCCCCTGTAATGCTCGTTTTAAATGCAGTAAGGAAGTGTCTTGTGTAAGACGCGGACGTAGTTAACGTAAGCCTAATAACCTTAAGGAAAAATAAATACTGCCTTAGCAAATCTAAAGATTTAAATTCACTACAGATGGCCGTAGTGAATTTAAATCCTTAGTCCTATGTGAATCTGTATGGATAGATTCACAGAGGACTTAAATTACACGATCATCAACTGCATCGGAGTTATCTCCAAAATTAATCAAAATATATAGTTGGCGTGTTCATTTTAAGGCAACAATAACTGCTCATTTATCCTCTTCGGAAAGGATAACTGACAGGCCACACAATACACTGACTGCCAATAACGTTTTTAAAACATTTTCTTCTTCATATTTTTCACTTAATTATTTACTGATTTCGTGTCCTAAGATACCCTTTATTCTCATGTACCCACACAATTTTTGAAGGTTTTCTATTTTGCAAAAATTAAACATACCTTGCGCAAATATTATTGTGTTCCCTTCTTCATGATTGCAAGTTCACATTATTGGGCAACGTAGGTATGTCATTATTTACACCAATATTCTAAAATGTATTTTAGATTATTCGCTTTATATTTGTTACTATTTATAAAGTAATTCCAGTTTAAAATAAGAATTGTGTCTGTTATGTCATATAATTCTGATGGGTTTTTAAGTCATACCATACATTTTCTTAAATATGAAATTTCGGACAATTTTTATTTTTTACTCTCAAATTTGTATAATTTATTGACGATTTCATACTGTATTTGCATCTTTCGATATATACAGTCCTTCTAAGCCAAAATGACGTGACTGAAAATTTTCTAAGCAAATTGGACGTACTTCAAAGTTTCCTTTTTTCAGTAATCATTAAACCATTATTTCTGCATCTATATTTTAACAGACTCTATTTTAAAATCACGTAGTTGTAACATAACACATAAATGATTGTCTAATTTTCAGACAATTGGTGACCTACTGATTAATAGTAATATAATACCTTAATCAAATTAGTTATTAGACTAATGTCTATCCACAATTACACAGACCGAATCCTGCCGCAGCTGTCACGTTGCGCGTTATCATAACAAGACGATCGAATTAAAAAATCTGTAACTCGAAAACTGTGTGAGATATCGAGTTAATTTTTTTTGCAAAAACTTTGTTGATCTTCAGACCATATTTCATTCGCATATAATATATAAGAAAATTAAACATTTAATGTAGTGGTCCGCACGTCGAAATTTCAAACACACAAATTTCGTTCCTGTGATTTAGAATTTAATTAGAAAAAAACCGTAAGTGATTTTGAAACTCTACTAGTACAGACATATGCGCTCATGTCAGTAGTATGTAAAGACAAAAAATTAGATCAATATCGCATGTAGTTAATTTTTTAGCAAGAGGTATACGTTTAAAAACACGAATTCTTGAAATAACATTCCGCCATCTTTTTTTCTCGTGGAGAAGTTGTGCAATCCTCAACAAAAGTCCAACAAGCCATTTCTGATGCCCATTAGGACCCTCTTTCGATATGCGAGCTCAAAACTTATTTACCTTGTTGGAATGGGTCATTTCAATTTTGAATGCTTTGGACCCCTTACTAATTGAACGCACTACGATGTAATATTTCTAAAGGTGTTGAATATCTTAATAGTTAAAAAAAAACGCCATCACGTCAGGATTTTGAGAAAACTTAACCTAAATGTGCTAAAAATACAAAATCTTAGAACTTTGCGATTTTTTTATTTGAAAAAGAAGAAGTTTAGACAAAAATTGAAAAAGGCAAAAAGAGTTTGGAATCATCCTGGGAATATTCTCAATTTTGTTAGGAATTGTCCAATGCCCTTTTTGATGCACTTGAAAACTCCACAATGTTCTTTTCTGCAAAGGACAATTTCGAAAAAATTTGATAATATCCCCTGGATGATTCCAAACTATTTTTGCCTCTTGCAATTTTTGTCCAAACTAAAATTTTAATTTTTCCTCGCCGGATATCTAAAAAAATGACAATTTCAGAAAAAATGTTTCGAACAAAAGTAGCCTATTTTTAGTCAGACAATCCGAATTTGTAATAAAATTCAGGCCAAAAGTGAATTAATTTGTGCACGAGTGAAGGCGAAAAAGGTATTTTTAGCACTTTTAGATTAAGTTTTCTCGTGTTTAGCACGTCAAAAATCTTCGGGGTACGGTAATGGAATCCCACTGGTCGGACATTTTTTCTTTTGTAAACCTGTGTTACAATTTTAAGTAACTCCATAAAAAACAGTCAAGCGGGATGAAATCGGGAAAACGGGCAGGCCATTCAATTTCCCCGCGTCTACTGATCCACCTATTGGGAACAACTTGACAGGCTCTTACTTCCAATGTAAAATGGGATGTAGCTCCGTCCTGCTGATACCAAATATTTCTATCAATTTCATTAGGGTTGTCATCGTCTGGGAAAAGGATTCTTAACTCTGGAACTAACAAATTCTGCAAGAAATCCAAGTAACGCGCGCCAGTTAATGTGTGTAAACGAATAAATATGGTCCAATAATTTGAGAATTTATAATTCCCTAGCCCAAACGTTCACCTTCTCAGCGTTATGTATTTTCTGTTCTGAATTATCAGTAATAAATATTTAAAGCGATTTTTTGTCATTCCTCTGCTTTTCAAGTCATTCCTCTGGATACGATTTTTTGAAAATCATTCATGCATTCAATAATACTGCAAATTTAATGTATTCCATAATGGACGTTAAGTTTTACTGTATAATAAACATAAATTTAGCAATTTTAGTATTGTTCTATAATTGTTAATTTTATAAAATTGCCACTTCAAAATATGAATGTTTGTGGAAATTCACCCAAATAGTTTAGGAACCATTTCGAATACATTTTAACATTTCCAAATTTAATTTTCTCGATGAAGAACAAAAATTCAAAAAACCCTATATTGCTGGATAGAGAATTAAAAGCCCTTTCTAATGAGCTATCACACGCATCCTTATTCCACTTAAAAATTTTAAAGGGGTAGCTGTCACTCCAAGGGGGTTGAAGGGGAGGCATCAATATGCTCAAAAAATGTAATTTTAGAAACTGGAGACTGATACGCCCATGACTAATAGTGACTGTTTTAGAAATTTATAGAAGGAGATTTCTATATTGTTCTGGAATAGGGGGGGGGGGGGGCGAAGATTCTCGATTGTATCCTAGATAACTCTAGAGGCAATTTTAGAGTATATAAGGCGAGATTTACGGCAGAAGAAGTTGAAAAGTGACAAGTACGAGATTAGAAATCCGAGGTGATAGAAATACAAAGTAGTAAACATTGTTAATGGTTATTTTAGTTCAGTAAAAGTGTAATTTATTTAAGGAAAACATTGTGTAGTTTCAGTAAGTTATTAAATAAATACATTATTTTGGAACCCACGAATCCTGAAGGGTGGTTCAGGGGTGGAAAATACGAGACAATACTTTATAATCTAGTAATTTTTTCTGTGAACGTTTTTCGTCTATTTGAATCACAGCTATAAAATGTCATCGCACAACGTGCATTTACTTTGTGCTTAACAGTGTAAACAACATACAAAATAACATGTCCACCAAACTATTTCTGATGTACAAGTGACATACCAATCAGTTATTGAAATATACATAAAAAACGACAAGCTGTCACTGTAAGAAAAATGATATATTGAATATGTATCATTTGAAATGATCGTCACTCGAGGGGGGTCAAGAATGCTTTTACAAGTAGATAAAATTAATGGAATAGTCACGTGCACTGTTCACTATCGAAATAGACTAAAAAAATTATTGGTTAAGCTCTAAGAATGATCTGCTTGTAAATAGTCTAATATCATATGGTCCGCTCGCTTCGATGTCCTAGTAAGTTTAAAAACTCTTTATTTTATGATTATTTAGGTCTACTGGACCACCGAATGGCATGTTGGCATTTCTGAAAATAGATTTTTCTCTAGTATACAAATGGCGGATAGGGCGATTTGAAAAAAAATCGTATCTCCGGTCGTACTTAGTTGTCCAATTTTTTATAAAAAAAAGAAATACTTCAAAAAGTATATATTTTACTATAAAAAATAAAAGATTTAAAAATATTTAATATCTAACTGAAAACTTTGCAAAGAAAATACAATTTTGGTTTTCTAAATTTTTTAAACATTTTTTATTCGAAAAACAATTAAGTTATATGAAAAAACAGTTTAAACAATGTGTAGAATGGTGAATGCAACGATATATAGTTCATTGAGTACTTATTGCTTAAACAATAATGATCTAAGATTTAAAAAGCATGGGGCGCTACAGGTATTGTGGAAGAATATTGCGATGCGCAAGGTGAGTTTGGTCGGGTACACACTTAATTAATGCGATACTTATATGATAATATAAGTAATTGAACTGAGTCTGCGGTAGGGTAGGTTCTTGGTGAAACATACTAAATAGAATAAGTATTAAAAACACTTGGTATTACTGTTTCACAGTTTTTATTCAGATTTCTCTGACATATGTTTCGGCCTTTCGACCATTATCAAAGACTTATAACAACTGAGTTGTGTGTTGATAATATAACTTCTGTAAGTTTTTTTTTTTTTAATCACTTATTTAACGTCGGCCTATTTCCGCTACCAAGGCCAATCACCGACGCCTGGAGACGAGCTACCCCCAACCTGGAAATTTTGCCGAACCTCTTCTCTATCGAAGAGTAGGGATCTTTTACTTGCCTAACATTTAATAGACAAGGGACCGACTGCTTTACATCCCCTCCGAAGGATGGTATATCCACTATGTAACCCCCGCCTAAAGTTACATACCTTCTACGCATGCGCTGATATACAAGCCGTTAGAAGACGGAGCGAGAACGCTGTGTTTCCCTGGAGAGGCTCACCCATCCAAGTACTAACCGCGCCCGACGTTGCTGCATTTGCGTATCGAAATACGAGTATATGCAGACGTCTCTACGCTCGCTCCAACTTCTGTAAGTTAAAAATTGCATTCAGATCATGTCAGTGTTCTTAATTTTTTGGTAGCAAAGAATTACAGCTATTTCAATACGGCGGATTAAATAAACGTGTTTTTATTATTAATATAACATCATAAAGTAATGGTTTGACATAAACAAAAAAGATAATCTAATAAAACAAATTAAATATTTTTAATAAGAGAAAAGAAATCTTTTCCCCTATGGTAAACATAAACTTATATAATGTAACGAACTTAAATTGCATTTTTAATTGTCTTCTTCGACTTAAAATAGTTCTTAAATTATCTCCATGTCATCATCTTCTAAAAAATGTTTTTGGTTATTCGTAATACGTTTAAAGTAAAAATACCACAATTTACCTAATTTATCTTCATATTATTCCATAATTAATCGATGGAGTTACTAAATCTGGCGTATTTACAAAAAAAAAAAGTTTCCTGCAGAACATTGACAGTCTTCTGTCGAAACTATTACATATTTTTTCAGAAATATATATTGGTTTCACACCCCTTCTTGAAGCTACATTTGACCAGGTTAATTACAGTTTTTAAAGCGGGTGGGTTAAGCATGGGGACTGGTTCTAAATTTTCGTGACTTTTTATCCACCCATAGAGGTTGGCACCTGGCAAATTTTGAATATTTAAAATAAAATAACAATCAACCCCAAACCTGTCAACTGTGGGTGGTAGGTTTTCTCCTTCATTTTTGGTGTGAAACAAATACCAACATCAGTCAGTTAACGTCTTTATTAATTTCTTTTATAGAGCAAACATACACATTCGTGGAGATTGTCTTCAAGTTATGTGATAGTTGTGTTCAGAGTTCTCAACAATGCAAGCGATTTCAGTGTAGCTGATGATTCTTACTGATCCAAAAATAATTTAGTGCAAAATTCTTTGCTAATTCTTGAGAATCTACCAGTTACATATGTCCCAGTAAAGGCATGGAAAAAATTAATGATGTCTGTGTCCGATACTTAAGATCTGACGACTTTTACTATATCTATTTCTTTTTTAGTTTTTCCTCGACTGGTTACCATTACGACTTTCTTTGGTAAGTGCCTCGGTAAGTGCTCATAAGAACTAACCAGAAGCATAAACACATCTGTATACGGACTGTGAACAGAAATTTGTATGTATTTTCCATATTGTTGAGTTACACGAAGTATTAGAATAGTATCAGCTTCTTCGTGATTGCTGTCTTCTATGTTTGTCAGCGGGATATTTGAAATTGTTTTGTTATTATGTGAAGTTAGATGTTTAAAAATCTTTCACAATCCCGAACTTTATGGCGAGGTATTCAGGTTTTTATGTTGGATAGAAATCTTTATGGGAAATACTATTTATTAGTGCAAGAAAATCATAACTTGTTTAATAAATTCCAGTATGGCTTCAGGGAAAAATTATCAACAACAAATGCAATTGTAAAATTCACAGATCACACATTGGAGTGCTTTGAGAAAGGTTAGTACTCAGCAGCATTGTTTTGTGACCTCAGCAAAGCTTTCGACTGTGTTTCACATGCAATAATGTTAAAAAAACTAGAAAAATACAACTTCAATCTAACAAGCATAAAACTAATTAAATCTTACTTAGAAACCCGAAAACAATCAGTTAGATTGAATGATGAGAGATCAAGTGAACTATGTATCAAGGCAGGAGTCCCTCAGGGCTCAATATTGGGACCTGTCCTTTTTTTAATATACATCAATGACTTGCCAGATGCTTTTGAAAATTTCTCTGGCTTATTCTACGCTGATGACACAACTCTTTTGATGTCTCATCACAATCTTAATCAACTAGAAATTCAGTGCAGAGAAGCTCAGTCAACTGCTAAAGCATGGTTTGCCTCCAACAAACTTTCCCTGAATGAAACTAAAACGATAAAACAGATTTCATCCACAGGGGATATTAGTAATATTGACAATCCTATCAGTGCCAAATTCCTAGGCGTTCATCTAGACCCCACTTTGAAATGGGATGCTCATATCAATTATGTCTGATAATCTAACAAAAAATATTTATGCTTTGAGACAACTTTCCTTTTCTGCCTCAAAGATAGTTTTAAGATCGGCATACTTTGCCTTATGCCACTCCAGACTGTCATATGCAATGCTCGCTTGGGGGCATGAGGCGGGTAAACGTAGACTCTACGGTCTGCAGAGAAGGGCTGTCCAACTTGTAGCAGGGGTAGGATACCGTGACGAAACTAAAGATTTATACATAAATTTAAAAATACTAACTGTACCGAGTATGTATGCTCTGCAATGTTTGCTCTATGTACACAACCACATAAATGAATTCCAGACACATGCAGATAATCATGAACATGATACTAGAAACAGGAATAAAGTGTGTACTGAGTATACTCGATTAGCTAGAGGTCAAACAGATACCAACTACTATGGTATTAAACTTTACAATGAGGTCCCATCCAATATAAAAGCCCTCCCTCCTATAAAATTCAAATATTTTATACTTTAACATTAAATAAATATGAATATTAATGATCGATTTGAGACATGATAATTTTATCATGTCTCAAATCGATCATTAACAATAATATTTCCCTTAATGATTTTCTATCCAAGCCAGAATACTTTTGACTTCTTTTCGTTAGGTTGAAAATTAATCTTAGCCTTTTCTATGAAACAAAAACTCGTAGTATATGATTTGATCGTCCTCTGGTTGGGTTAGGTGAGATTAGGTTAGGTTAGAATAATATATTCAATGGCAATGTAAACAAGCTAACCATTAAACTCTCCGCCGATTTACTGCACTTTTTACATAATTGTTGCACATTCTATTGGATACTCTTCACAGTTCTTTTTGTAAATAACATTAGTTTGACATTTTTTGTTTAATAACAGAACAAAAAAAAATGAATTTTTAAAAATTTTAAAGAAAGCAAGTTTTTTATTTATTGTCATTATAAATTTTGTCCATTTTCAATATTCCAAACGTAGAAGAAGTGTATGTCACTGTAGAAAAAACTTCAATCGAATATCCATGTGTATCTGTGTTCTCCAAGGCTCAATATTAGGTCCCCTAATATAAATAGGGTCAATATGTTTCTTCCTCTAGCTAGCACTAACTTATTGTCCTAACTTTAATACAATCGGACTTTTCTTTCTGAAGTTATTGTGCTTACAAGGGCGGACGTACAGACAGACAGACGGACGGAGATTTTGAAAGTTGTTCAGAATTCAACGACCAACACAGTGATATAAACATATGTTTTCTACGGTTTTAGAATTGGCTTCTTCTCTGACATATGCGTGTAAATCGCCTAGTGTAATATAAATTTTATAATAACGTTCCCGCTGCGAAACAGCTGATACCGAAACAGTGGTATCATCTACATACATATTGGTAACGCAATGTTGAATATAAATTGGTAAATTGTTAATGTAAATTACATTTAGGGGACCTAATATTGAGTCTTGGGGAACACAGAGGTTTACATCATGGATATTCGATTGAAGTTTTTTCTACAGTGTAATGAAGTGTATTACACTGTACGTTTGGAATATTGAAAATGGACATAATTTGATAGAGAATTAAAAAATATTTCCGAAAACGTAAAAAAATATGGATGACACCAAAACTTTGGCACAGATGACATGTCATGAGTTCGACATATTTGTTAAAAGATAAAATATAAAAATCGGCTTCTGAAAGTTTTTCTCTTCATAAATAATTGAAACTTGAGCCTTTCTATACTGACATGAAAAATAAAAGATTTTCTAGAAATTAAATACAAATCCTTAACTTCTTTCCATGTGCGTATATTCTTCTGATTGGATTCTTATCAGACGGCTGTCTGCGCCGTCATTAATATTTATAAAAACGTGACACAAAAAATGGAATATATTTTGTTAAAACTTTTTATTCCACAATGCGAGAAATGTCTCAGGCGACCCTCGAAAAAGCAATTTTTTGTAGCGTCAAAGAATAATGGTTTAAATCGAGTTTTGAAATATAAAACATCAAAGGATACATATTTTATAGAAAACGTATAGAATACTTATATGAAATTTACGAAGCTTATTGAATATTTTAAAGATAAAGTGTGCGAGTTGAAGTAAAAATCAAATAATATATAAATATGAATAACTGTCGTAAAAAGTATTTATGGAAAGACTGAAGTATTTATATTTGGTTGTAAAAATGACAAATTAATTGGGTACCCAAAGATTACCTCCAATGTTAAAACATTTTCCGTCTCTCTCTTTCTACTGTAAATATTATGAATAGTCTGTTGAGATCACATTTCAATGCACAGACAGCTAACTCAAGGTTTATGTTTATACCACCTTTCAAATGATAGGAAGGTATAAAAGCTTTTATCAACAAAAATTCTTTAACTAATACAGCCTTATGTGACGTAGTACCCTAACAAAAGTGGATTACCCTGCCATATTTGAAGCGAAGACTTATACAGGGTGTTAATTAATTACTGGATGTCGGGCTCAGTATGAATTCCACGCGTTAAAACAAGACAAATGGTTCAATGAAAATGGGTTCGCCAATGTGCCGCTACGGCCATACAGGATTTACCAAATCTTGAACTCTAATCACGATTCTACTCAGTAATAGTCAGTACCTACTCCATTCTCTAATTCTGTAGTCCTTACTGTCCTTGGCTGGAATAGAATACAATGGTATCAGACAAGTCTGATAAAGAATTACAATCAAAAAGTAGTTAATACAGTTGAACAGAAAAATAGGACAGAAAAAAATGCATAAAAGTTTTTCTCTATTTATAATTAAATAATTATTTGTAAGACATTGTGAAAGTGATATCAAGTTTGAACTTAAACGATCAATTTCAAGATCTATGTTGTTGTCACTGTAGTATCGTCTGCAAACACACAATGAAAAGAGGTTGCATGCTGGTTAATGTCAATAAGTACAACAAGGGCACTAGAATACTACCTCGGGGTTTTCTATATTCGGGAATAAAAATTTATAACAACTCGCCAACACATCTAAAATCATTATATTAATTTTTTTTTGAGATACCGGTACACTGTTTATATGTATTTATTAATATAGGTATTATGGTATTATTATTAGGGCCGATTTGTTTAGTTATAATTTTAGTTTTATTCACATTCTATGTATGGTCATATATGTGTATATATATCCATTATCTATTTTTCCCTACACCTTTCTCTGTTATCACATTATAAGTATATTGACATTATTGTCTACTTACTTTACTAAGTTTTACCATTTATCGTCTGATTCGACTGAAAATAATTGTCTGAGGGTTATCAAAGTTGCAGATTATAAATACTTGGTAGAAATTTAACACTTCAAAATGGCGGCATCAGACATGAGTACATCCCAACTATCAATTTGATGTTTTGTAGAAGCTAAGCATTTTTTATAAAACAGGATTGTTGATATAAACATTTTCAAAACGTTTATATAACACTTATACACGCAAAATGGGCACAGTTTATAAAATAATGTAGTTCTTTAATCCATTTTATTATAGCTCTCACAGGTGTAAAATAATTGCATAAACGTTTACATAAGATTAAAAAAATTAGTAGACGATAATTATAAAATTATTCGAGATACGACAAAACATTTTTATAAGCATTGTGTTGTTATTTCCACTGATACTTTTTCGTTATGTACAGCAACAACAACATACGATATTTATTATTTAAGTGTCTTTACAGACAATAATAATTCTCAAAATAGCTTTAAAATATTACGAAGGTATATGATTCTAAGTGACATGGCGGCATATCTAACAACATGTTTAGTGAATGAGATAAATGTTAACTGATTAACAATTCGTTTCCCCAACGGCAAAACGATTTTCGGCTGCAAAGGAATTTTTTCTGTGAAATATGTGGTATATATAGAAATTTTTGAGCGCTCTAAAAATATCGAATATTTATCAAAATTAAAAATATAAAGTGAAAATAAAATGTTTGTATTCGATCTTTTTGTGGTATCGCACCAATTGTGTTTCGCAGATAACATATTTTACAATAACAGATTGTTGTTAAAACGGTTCTAACACAATGATGTTTATTTTTGAACTATTTTTATTTCAAAGTCCAAAATGGCCGCTATACAAATAGTTAAAACACAAATAACATTATGGTGTCCATCTTATAAATCATATTTATCACTATGACACACTTATAAAACAAATATATTTTTCGAAAAATTGTTATATACAGGGTGTCCCAATAAATACTCCCAGGCCGGATATATTCTAAACGATATTTTAATTCTGTAAAAGCCAATTTGTAGAGCATAAAGAGAACTTCATTTTTGAACATAATCATTTTTTTTTTAATATATTGGTATATAGATGGCGCTGTGCTCTAAAGAAATATTTCGATGGGAGAAACTTTGAAAGGTGGTTTATGTGAAAGAAAATGCATCTCTAGGCAGATTATGTTCTAAAAAAAAATGCCATAAAACTAACCGTTTTCGAGTCCAAATGTTGGCATTTGCCAATATTGAATAATTGTAATCTCTTCAACATTTCAGTCCTTTAAGTGGGACAATTTGTATTTAATTCACAAATTTTAGAAGAAAATATTTAAAGAATTTTTCATATAATTGCTTTGTTATTAGGTTAGATTATAATTAAAAATATTTGATATCTAGTGAGTATAATAACCCTTATACTTTATAAATTAAATATAATTAAAGTTTTTTTTGGAATAATAGTTTTGACATTTCTCAATTTAAATCACATTTTGTTTATTGGTGTGTCAATAGAACTGTATTATTGTACCTAATTATTGTTTTCTTTGCGAATATTTATTATTAAATATGGTTTCTCATACAAATGAAGATAAATTAAACATGATTTTAATTTATGGAGAATGTCGTAAAAATGCTTCAAGAGCTGTAAGTTTATATGAAATACGTTTTCCTGACAGACCTTTACCAGATTGGAAAACTTTGGTAAGTTTGTGTTCTAATTTGAAAAACCGCTGCCTAAGGAATCACTACTTCCACATCCAGATTCTTCATCCAAGTCTATTTAAAGGAAACATCTTGACTATATTTGCACTCTAGTATGTGGAAATTATTGGTCATAGAATTTTAATAATATTTGGGGCAGATGTCATAGAAAAGTTTGAGGAGTTGGTTTCTACCATATACGTTAGAAATGAAGTTTTTAGTTCACCCTACTTATTTTCTACTATTCACCTCCCACCCCTTCAATGGAGGCATCTCAATCAGATGTCACATACGTGTACTAATCTCAAGTGAATATCTCAATTTGATGTTATCAATCCCATTAATAATGAAGCGGAGGTGGTGGAGTTTGAAAAATATTAGAAAGAAATCTGAGGCCTTGGTTTCTAGTATATACACCGAATCCCAAATTTCTGTACTCTTATCACCTTGATTTACTTATTTTCCCCTAGTCACTCCTATTAACCCTAACCCTTCTACGGAATCATCCCAAAATATAATCTAGTTCCAGATGTCGTTATAATAGATACGTCTACCAAATTACAAGTGAATATCTCAATTTTATTTTATCAACCCCTTTAATAATGCAGTAAGGGTAGTGGAAGGGTTGAAACATATTGTTAAAAAATTTGAGGTCTTGGCTTCTAGGACATACACCTAATTTCAAGTTGCAATACTCTTACCAGCTTGCTTTACTTATTTTTCCCTATTTACCTCTACTTACCCCCACTCCTTCAACGCAATCATGTCAAAATATTATCTAGTTTCAGATATAATTATAATATATAAATGTACCAAATTTCAAGTGAAAATTTAAATTTAATTTTATCAACTCTTAATAAGGGGTGGTGGGGAGAAATAGAAAATACTAATAAAAAAACCTGAGACCTTCGCTTCTAGTACATACACCGAATTTCAAGTTTCTGTAGTCTTACCAGCTTGCTTTACTTATTTTCCCCTATTTACCCCTATTTAACCTCCAACCCTTCAACCGAATCATCTCAAAATATAATCTAGTTCCAGATGTCGTTATGATACATATGCGTACTAAATTTCATGTGAATATCTCAATTTTATTTTATCAACCCCTTGAATAATGGAGTAGGGGTGGTGGGGGCTGAAATAAATTATCAAAAAATCTGGGGCCTTTGCCTCTTGTACATACACCGAATTTCAAGTTTCTGTAGTCATACCTGCTTGCTTTACTTATTTCCCCCTATTTACCCCTAAATAACCCCGAACCCTTCAAAGGAATCATCTCAAAGAAAAATCTAGTTCCAGATGTCGTTATAATTCATACGTGTATCAAATTTCAAATGAATATCTCAATTTTATTTTATCAACCCTTGTAATAATGAAGTAGGGGTGGTGGGGGTTGAAAAATATTATAAATAATCTGAGACCTTGGCTTCTAGTATATACACCGAATTTAAAGTTTCTGTAGTCTTACCAGCTTGCTTTACTTATTTTCCCCTATTTACCCCTATTTAACCCCCAACCCTTCAACGGAATCATCTCAAATTATAATCTAGTTCCAGATGTCGTTATAATACATACGTGTACCAAATTTCAAATGAATGTCTCAATTTTATTTAATCAACCCTTTTCATATTGGAGTAGGGGTGGTGGGGGTTGAAAAATATTATAAAAAAATCTGACGCTTTGGCTTCTAGTACATACACCGAATTTCAAGTTTCTGTGGTCTTACCAGCTTGCTTTACTTATTTTCCCCTATTTACCCCTATTTAACCCCCAACGCTTCAACGGAATCATCTCAAATTATAATCTAGTTCCAGATGTCGTCATAATACATGCGTGTACCAAACTTCAAATGAATATCTCAATTTTATTTAATCAACGCTTTTCATATTGGAGTAGGGGTGGTGGGGGTTGAAAAATATTATAAAAAAATCTGACTCCTTGGCTTCTAGTACGTATACCGAATTTCAAGTTTCTGTACTCTTACCAACTTGTTTTACTTATATTCCCCTATTTACCCCAAATTAACCCCCAACCCTTCAACGGAATCATCTCAAAATATAATCTAATTTCAGACGTCGTTATAATACATACGTGTACGAAATTTCAAATGAAAATCTCAACTTTATTTTATCAACCCCATTAATGGGGTAGGGGTGGTGGGGGGTTGAAAGATATTATAAAAAAATCTTAGGCCTTAACTTCTAGTACATACACCAAATTTCAATTGTCTGTTCTCTTACAAGCTTGCTTTACTTATTTTTCCCTATTTTCCCCTATTTACCCCCCAACCCTTCACCGGATTTCCTCAAAAATACGAAACTAGACTATATTTTGACATGATTCCGTTGAAGGAGTAGTGGGTAAGTAGAGGGAAATAGGAGAAAATAAGTAGAGCAAGCTGGTAAGAGTACAGAAATTGGGATTTGGTGTATATACTAGAAACCAAGGCCTCAGCTGTCTTTATAATATTTGTGAATACAGAAACATAAGTAGAGCAAGCTAGAAACTTCATTTTTAACGTATATATGGTAGAAACCAACGCCTCAAATTTTTTTATGACATCTGCCCCAAATATTATTAAAATTCTGTGACCAATAACTTCCACATACGAGAGTGCAAACATAATCAAGATATTTCCTTTAAAGTGACTTGGATGAAAAATCTGGATGTGGAAGTAGTGATTCCTTAAGCAGCGGTTTTTTTTATTTATGGATATCGTGACGGAAACGCGAATGCAGCGGTAAACGAGTAACTAAAAACTAGAAGTGTTGGGCTTAAAAGAGATCCAAGAAATGCAGAGCGGCGAAAAGCACGATTTAGAAAATCAATTTTGGCCAGATTTAATAACAATAATAAATTAAGTATTTGAAGTTCAAGGTGGTCATGTTTCCAAAAACAAAGTTTTTCGGATTTTGAAAATTATCTTTTTGGGTGCAGCCAATTCAAAAACTTCAACAAGGTGATGTCCAAAGGCATGAATGCTGTGGGAGAAAATTTACATTTTGGAAATAAAATTGTTTGAACTGATGAAACTAAGTACCTTTAATCGTAATAGATTGGTTATATAATAATTTAAGAATCTAGGTACCGTTGGAAACATCATATAATTCGCCCTAGAGCATTAGGTATACGAGTCTGGCTGCCCCGTTCACCGAATTTGACTCCAGTTGATTTTTTAAATGGAGTTGTTTAAATGGCAATGTAAACGTAAATCCATGTAAGCAACAGAGTTAATTGAAATAATTAGACAAGAATGTGGAGACTTACGGGCTAATCCTGATTTTAATATTTAACTTACAGTCTGTAGCGCGCACACATATATACATATTAACTATTTACTATGAGTTTTGTTCGTAACTTGACGCCAAGGAAAGCCTGTCTCTCTATCCTTTAAGAGTACTCTGGGTATGGTGCACATGCCATAGTGACGCGAGATTGTGACCGTCAACTGAATATAGAAGGTAAATGGTCACAATCTAATCGGAGAAATTGGCCATATGGTCATTGACCTATTACAAGAGCGCTCTTGTGTCGTCAGAGCATGCGCGTTGGGACCCAAGTTCTCTATAGAGATGGAAAACTATCTCCTTCTCTAGCCTCAATTCCGTACATAGTGGCTTATAGTGTATTACCAGTATATAGTTAATAGGTATATGCGCGCACATGTCAAAAATGTTCTGAAGTTGGGGAAATGCACTTTGAACAACTTTTGTAATTTGTTTTTTAATAAAACACAGTGTATCCGAAGTACCTAATGTTTTACGGTCATTGTGTTTTCTGCTTTGCGAAAATATTCACAAAGTATTATTCCCGTAAGTATGCAGTTTAAAAAGCTTTAGTCAAAAAACTATTGATTTTTACAGACAAAACGCAAATTAGGTGTATTTGGAATTGCTTGTCATTAACCAGCCAAAAATGGGTAACTTAAAGTCGTTGTGTTATGCTATGTATTCCTCATACAAATATTTCAAAAGTATATAAGATTGTGTGTATTGTTCATCCCTTATCTAAGATAAAAATATTGGCAGGTAAAACTCTTTTGTCGTAGTCAATTCTGCTTTTAAAGCGCTAGGTAAAAATCTAAAGAAATTACTGGATAAATGTAGTTAGAAAGGAAGTAAATAAATTATTATTCTAAACTGTTACTTAAGGTTAGCATATTTAAGAAACAGAATAAGGAAATATGTATTTTTGGTCATAACTTTTTTTTTGATGTGTTAATTTTCAGAACCAATGTTTATATTTCCTAGATTTAAAAGTATTTCCGTAGTTTTTTTGGAAATATTAGTAAGTATTAATAAAAAGTTATGGGCAAAAATAATAAATATTTCTCTACCGGACTTGTCTCTCCCTCTCTCTCTCTCTCTCGCTCTTATTCACTATTTTGAACTTGACAACCTTAGGCGTGAATGTAAACGGTTTAAGTTCAATACATTGCAAATTATAAATATCACTTTCAATGGACCTCGAAAATTAACATCAACACATCCGAGAACACATCTATTAACAGTTTCAGGTGATAATTATATCCATTTGAACTGTATAGTAGACAAAGTTTAACGCAAGCAGTAGGTGCGTATACCTTTCTCTTAGAGGTATTCTGCTAGATAACACCCATGAGCGTAAACCCACTAAACAATATAAACCTCAATAAACGCCAATAAAAATTACAAATTAATATTTACATTTAGTATCTAACGGTCAATGAATATAAAAACGCATGACATTGGACAGCAAAACAATGTGTTACTATAACTACTTGATTTAATCAAATAGGTAGGTATATTATGATCGGAAAAATGTCTGATATAAAAAAATTACACAACCACTCTTTTTATAACACCCTGAGAGCAAATGTCGAAAAAGCTTAATCGTAATTTACATTTGAGCTGAAATAGAAAGAAGAAATTCACGATAAACAAATTTTTAAGGTGGCCATTCCCGCTAGGAAAATATTTACTATTTTTGGCCATAACTTTTTTTCTTAGTACGCATATTTAAAAAAACTATAAGACTACCTAAGTAGAACCTTAACAAGACTATTACTAAGAAACAATCCAGTTCCAGATCTCGTCATAATATATACGTGTACAAAATTTCAAGTCAATATCTCAAACCGTTTCGGAGAAAACGTGCGGACAAAAAAAGTTACAGACAGACCGACAGACCGACAGACCGACAGACAGACCGACAGACAGACCGACAGACAGACAGAAATTTTTTTTTCGCTCAAATTTAAAATCTCGACGTTTCATGACATTCTAAACCTATTTCACGAATAAAAATTTTTGAAATTTTTTTTGCGATTACTATACTTCCAATCCACTACGTGGATGTGGAAGTAAAATTATGGAGGTTTCAATAAACCAAAAACAAGAAGAAAAAGAACTGCAACTGATGAAAATATTGCATTGGTATTACATCAAGCAGAAAATAACCCAAACATGTCAGTACGCAAGTTGACGGAAGAAACAAATATTGCACTGCCACAGAATTCTTAAAACAAACAAATTTTTTCCATATAAAGTTCATTTAGTTCATCATTTGATTCCAGGGGACAATGAGCGCAGATTAGATTTTTTGGCGCAATTTTTAATTCTCTTAGAAGAAAATACAAATCTTTTAGATACAATTATGTGGAGTGATGAAAGTCGATTCCACAACAATGGAATAATCACAACACATAATTGTCGTTACTGGTCTCAAGAGAATCCTAGGTGGATGAGACATACCAGATCCCAGAATCGTTTTGAAGTAAATGTTTGGTGTGGTATCGTTAATGGTTACATTGTTGGCCCATACCTCTACCATGAGAATTTAACAGGTGAAAGATATTTACAATTTTTACAAAATGATTTACAAGTACATACTATTAAGGAATTTGCCCGCTCAGTTGGATAATATGTGGTTTCATTAGCAGGCCCACATAATCATGGTTGTGTTGTTAAATATTTAAATCAAACATACCCAGGAAGATCGATTGGTACCAATGGAGTACTTAGATGGCTCTCCATTAGACTTTTATTTATGGGGATTTTTAAAAAGTGAAGTGTACAAAGAACCAATAGAAGACATGGCAGATAAAATGTATGCTAGTGTTGCCGCCATTAATCGGCATACATTATTATTAAAAGTTTGTAGATCTGTACTAAATAATAGGTTTACGATGTGTGTTAATGAAAATGGCGATAATTTTGAACACCTGTTAAAACAGTTATTTTAATTTCATTAGTTCGTAAAAATTGTTTTATGTTCGTAATTGTTTTTTTATTGCTTAAATGTTTGAATTATATGATAAATAATATTTTTAGTTCTTTTTCCAAGGGTTATTTACTTCAAATATATTTAATTCATAAGATATGAAAAATTCTTTAAATATTTCCTTCTAAAATTTGTAAATTAAATACAGATTGTGGCACTTAAAAGACTGAAATGTTGAATAGATTACAATTATTCAATATTGGCAAATGCGCCAACATTTGGACTCAAATATCTCGAAAACGGTTAGTTTTATGGTATTTTTTTTAACATAATCTGCTTAGAAATGCATTTTCTTTCACATAATCTGCGTTTCAAAGTTTCTCCCATCGAAATGTTTCTTTAGAGCACAGCGCCATCTATACACTGATATATTAAAAATACAGTTATATTCAAAAATGAAGCTCTCTTTATGCTCTACAAATAGGATTTTACAGAATTAAAATATCTCTATTCGTTTAGAATATATCCGGCCTGGGAGTTTTTATTGGGACACCCTGTATATATCAATTTTTTTTATTAGACAGAAGCGTATTGCAAAAAGCAAAGGTAATTTCCATTAATATTTTGTTCCGAATAATTTTGCCCGCTATTGCCTTTTAATCAATTACGAGGATTTCCCATCAGAAAGCAACGGTCAGTATGAAATAAATAAAATACAAGTTGTAATTAAATAGTATTTTTCTGTATACTTTCAAATATGTAACTATTTTAAAGGCTTTTATTTAGCTTCACTTGTAATAATGTGAACAATTCTTGCAATCAAAATTTCAACTACTTAGTTCTAATTGAGCTAGAGCTTTAAAATTTTGCACACGTGTAGAAAACGATAAATTATGTGATGTCATCCTAAATCCAATATGGCGAGCGACCCAATATGCCTGAGACCTGTAAAAGACCACTGTTAATGAGAAAACAATATTGCGCATAAACACCTATCCATGTTTTATAAAAATGGTACTGAACATATAGCCTTTAAGGACAATTTTCAGCTTGTTAACTATTTTATAAATGTTTTATGAGAGCAATGAGTGCTTTGTTTATACATATAACAATTGTTTAGCAGCTACGGCCGAATACAATATGCTCTCAGAAATAATATTGTATTAAGAAGAGTGCTAATAAAATTATATATATATGCCGAGATATATGCTTAGCTAAACTCTTAAAGAATAGTTTTATAGATGTTAGCAAATTGACCAAAAAGTGCCGGGGTCATTACCATAAATCTGCTATAAATCAATTTTGCTCCGTGTCATTAAACATCGTTATGAGTGGCTTTATGCTTTTCTGATGAGCTCAGAATAAGGACGAAAAACGTTTCAAAGGCTAAGCATTTCCAAGAAACTGAATGAGAGATTTTATGAAAATGTAATCCATTAGAATGAAAAAAAAATTGAAACAATATTTTTTTTGCGCGTTATGAGAAAAGGTGTCCGAAGGGATATTACATTCATTAACATACTTATTATTAACATTAGTTTCTCCTTATTAGTGCATCTTTTAACAGTTTCAATTGATTTTTGAGAGCGCGTTTCTAATTTTTTTAAAATTATGTATTTATTGGAAAGGTAGTATTTTCTGTTTATTTTCAAGGTAATTAAATTGAATTTTAACATTTTATAGGAATTCAAGAGGAAATTACAAATCCAATATTATTGCGGTTATCTATTGACTTGTTTTACTTCTATCTGGCCAAATAGAAGCTTGTCTTGCAAACCTGCGATAAAAATGATAATAATAAACTTGTACCTATTGGAGAATTTATTTTATCTCACTTTATTTCTGCAGGTATCTATGTTGATAAGGATGTTATGTTTCACCATAGAATCTTATCATATCAGTTAATAAATAAAAATAAGTTACATCACGATTAGATATTAATAAACAACTAAATACCTAGGATTGATCAGATCGAAATAAAATGAGAATTCGATGAAAATATTTTGTAATAACCACGTATACTTATTTTTTTCGTAATTAAAATACAATGCAAGTTACTTCACTAGTTTTATCTAAAAAAAAGTAGAACTGAGACGTAAATACGATTAGATAACGTTGTTGTGCACTGTTTTTAGAGTAAATCAGCTTTGTTTAACCTAAGTAGTTGCGAAAAACAATTTACCAAATCATACACTATACAGCGTTTCATTTATATTTTGATTTGGAAATCCATGCAATTTAAAATTTTATTGCAGGAAACATTTTTTTGGGTCTCTTAAATGCGTAAAAAAGTCGGACCAAAATCAGTTACCCCGTTAAATTTGTGGGAGAGGGGAGGGGGATTTGCTAATATCTCGAAAACTGAGAATGTTGTTAAAAACTGTTAAATATACAACCTAAAGATTATAGTATTACCTTGGACTTGACATGCTGAAATCGATTCTGATATTAGAAAAAAATCCATCTCATCAGTTTCTGGCTACAGCCATTTCTTTGACATTTCTGGGCCAAATTTATGTTTAAAATGGGTGTAGCCATAACCTGAAGCGAAAAATTGTTATGAAATTCACATACCTACTTTAAAATATGTTTACCTCAATTTAGAATAATAACATATACTCTATTGAGAAATATCTTGGGATTAATAAAGAAGAGCATATATTTCATTAATTTTAATTTTCGGCTATTAGACATAAGTTTTAGGTTATGAAATTGTTATCTTCCAAGACGGTACATCTAAATTTTAGTATGCATTGGATCTTTTATATTTCAAAATTAAAATTAAAAAAAAAAAAACATTTAAATATTTTAATATAGATTCGAGTATAGATTATTTTCATTTAAGAGTGTAATATATTAGTCCAGTCTGTAAAGTAAAAAATACACCAGAAGCTCGCAAAAAATGTTATCTGAGATTTTCCTTTCGTAACTGTTAGTGCGACGATTAAACATCACAAAACTGCAAAAATCAGTTCTGGGGGTGCCGCGCAACCTCCCCAAAAAACCACCCCTTCGGTGAATAAAGCCTTATTTTACTGATAACTCGTTAACCGTTGAAGATATAAAAAAGATGCTCATCATAAAAAAGAAAGATTGACTAATAGAGCACTAGCAGTGACGTCACAGTTAGGCCAGCTGTCACGTGATTGGTGGAAAAACTTCGAAATTTGACATAAGAGTAGGTGTCAGTTTTCGCTTGATAAAAATTAAAGTGGAGGATTTCTGAATATCAGCTATGTGTAGTGATGTTTGTTAATGTTTTTTTAAAAGCCTAGTGTGAGAAAGAATTTTATATATACTTTATTAGTGTTGTTTTTCCAAGTGTAAAATTTGATGTCAAATACGTTGACATCTTTGTGAACCCATAATATGGTGAAAATAAAGATTATATTGGATTTTTGAACTTTTTTGTACATATATGATATCACGACATATTTCAGTAAATGTTTAATTAACACAGGCTCAGTTACGCAGCTAAGCATAGGTTAAAAGTTGTCACAACATTCGTTGATTCATGCCAATATATCAATCATATATTAATGATTTTATAAATCTTTTGTGAAATTAAAGTTTTTAGACAATTCAAACCATTTTCCATCAACTTTTTATTGATTATATCTTACTTTTATTTGGCTCAACAGTTTAGTTTAACACATTAATAACAATAATCAGAGGTTTGTATTGTGAAATGCAGGAGTAATAGTAAATCTAATATAAAGATAAGACTGAGACCGTTTCAGTTTCCATTTAATTAAAATTATAAATAAATAGGTATGCAACGTAATATGCTCGAAATACTTTATATGTATAAGCATACTTACCTAGTTTGGTATTTGTTTTCATTCTTACAATTATAATCACAGATGTTTAAAATATTGATAATGCTTACAAATAAAATATCAATGAAGGTAAGTGACCTAGAACGCGACAGAACTTAAAAAATAACACTTTTAGCGGGAGTAAAATAAAGTTCTTCAAAATGATGCTTATAAACATAACAACCATAATAGGATGTTTAAGATCGTACACATTATAGATAATAATAAAGGTAAGTATGAATAATAACAGTCTTATAGTTTAGATAGCATTTTTATTTCCAAGAACGGTCACAATGGTTCATTAATTCAACACTAAGTTGGAAGCAGTATGAATCTTCCACTTTTAAATCCTATAGGTTAACTCCATTAATATATTTCAACTTAGAAATGTTACGAGGGGACTCCTAAAATGTAGAATATAAATAAAATTATAATAAATTCACTAAAATTCACTTACAATATCAAAAATTAATAACTTTTGAGATGTACACAAGATAACACGCTGGAAGAAAAACACAAATAAAACACTAAATTAAAGTCAGATTAACAAATTACGAAATGTATAATACACGAAAAACACCAAAAATTGATTTTACACAAGAAAAACGTTTAAAAAAGCACTAAAACCTCTTTAAAAACTCGAATTAATCAGCATGGACACAAACGCAAAACTAGGTTATTGTCCACCAATCGACCGTGGCGGCCATGTTGTGACGTCAGCTGCTACTGCTCTATTGCCTAAAAATAGTCCTCTTGCAATTTTCTTATATATGCCATGGTTTGCAAAAAAATTGCAAAATTTGTATTTTTAATGCCCGCGAATTTTCGTTTATTTAAATTTTTTTTGCGCGCGGCCTATAGAAAAAATTGAATTGCTCGAAAACCAAATGAGCTAGAAATAAAAATCAAAATGGGATTTAAAGGGGATATAAAATACTCTCTTGTGTTGCCATTTTTGAGGGCTATTGATATTTATTAGTATATAAAAATAACAATATAATATAGTTATCTCTTGATTTTTTGTGCACCTAACTATTCAGAGGCCCATAAAAAATAACTGACTATAATATAAGTTAGAGACGCATTATCTTTTAGTTCAAAGTAGTACTTCAATCCAGAAAAAAATATTCACATATACAAATTTAGCAGCATGTTAAAGTTAGCCAAGAAGAAAATCTAAAAAAGGCTGTATATTCAATTTTTTATGATATTTTTTTAATACGATGTTTTAACTATTCCATGGTTAGAAACAATAGTTGTATGATACATAAACTGAAAAAAAAAATTTTTTGAGCTAAATTTTCAAGATGGTTAGGTCTCTTTTTACTTTTAGGAGATAATAAAGAAACGGCCAATATTTGGCTAACTTCAACATGCTGGTAAATTTGTAAATGTGAATATTTTTATTTTTAACTTTTTCTGCATTGAAGTACTACCTTGAACTAAAAGATAATGCGTTTATAACTTATATTAAAGTCAGTTGTTTTTTATGGGCCTGTGGAGAGTTAAAAGAGCAAAAACCAAGAGGTAACTATGTTATATTGTTATTTTTATATACTAATAGATATCAATAGCCATCAAAAATTGAAACACAAAAGAGTACTTTATATCCCCTTTAATACCCATTTTGATTTTTCTTCCTGGCATGTTTGGTTTTCGAGTAATTCAATTTTTTCTATAGGCCGCGCGCAAAAAGTTTCAAATAAACGAAAATTCGCGCGCATTAAAAACAAAAAACCGAAATGAAAATAAAACATTAAAATTCAATTAAGTAGCTCGGAAACTAAAATCAACTAATAATTATCAAAAAATAAATTATTCTTATTAAATTACAAAAACAGAACATTAAAATAAAATTAAATAACCCTCAGAAACTGAAATCAATTAATAATTATCCAACAATAAATTAATGCAGTAAGGATTCAAACAAACCACCTTCTTGTGCCAAACAATAGCCAAACCGATTATACAATGAACCTCTCATCATTCAGTTGATTTGGAGTAATGCTTGCACAAAGTTGGATAAGTTTTTCCCGTAATTCAACTAAATTATTGGCTCGTTCAAACGCATGTTTGTACGCGGTTTCCTTTAGAAAAGCTCCACAGAAAGAAATCATGGGGTGCTAGATCAGGTGACTTGGGGGGCCATTTTATCATTTCTCTCGTGGCTATTAAACGATTGGGAAATGTTCTTTCCAGAAAATTAATAACAGTGAAGGTACTGTGACTTGGGCAGCCGTCTTGTTGAAACCAAATGTCGTCAAAGTTGGCAGGAAGATTTTGAACTGCAGGAATTATTTGGTTTTGTAAAAGCTCTAAATATTTATTGCCATTTAAATTGCCATCGATTAGCAGTGGGCCTATAATATGATTGTCTAAAATTCCCGTCCAAATGTTCAACTTTTGAGGATACTGAGTTCGCACAGCAATACACAAATGTTTATTTTTCCGAACCCAATATCGTACTACGGATGGATTGTGTTTCCTATGTAATGAAAAGGATGATTCATCTGTAAACAATATATTCTTTAAGACGTTTTCATTCTCATTCACTTTATTTATCATGATTTCACAAAATTCCATCCGTTTGAAATTGTCCTCGGGAAATATTTCTTGCGTTGTTTGAACATTAAAACAACTGTACCCATTTCTTTTCAAAATATTTCTTACAGTTCTTTCCTTAATGTCAAGTTCATCAGCAATTTGCCTGATAGAACAAGGTTTACTAGTTTCAACAAGTGCACAGACATTAGTTTCGCGAATTTCACGTTCTTCGCTCATTTGTTGATGACGGGGTTCGGGTTGACAGCATTTTTTACAATAATTCACGACACACCAGAAATTCTCAAATTTTTTAATAATGTTTGAAATTATGCTAGCTGAGGGGATTGGTCTGTCTTGATATGCCACAGTAAATAAATTTATTGTGTCTTCAGTGGAATGGATCACAATTTGCATTTTTTCTGCAGTTGTATAAACACACGGCATTTAATAACGAAATTGAGATTAATTTATTTTATTCCCACACGTCTAAACAGCTACGCTATTAAAAGCAGAATGGGTGCGCTGTTCTCAACTCGACGCGGTCAAGCGATGGCGCTATTGTTTTATACCAATGCCCTGTATTGTTCTACGACAAGGCGTGGTTTATCTGTACAGAAACAAGTTTACGTACCTTAAACTAAATTTGCTGAATCTGTATATCAATCTAACGATTCTCTTTTGACTGACAAATATTTGGTGTGCGTTAGCGGAGTAGTCACACAATTGAATATTATAAATAATGTGACTATATCCTGAAGCATAGTAAATTTTGATGAGAAATTTTATTTCAAAGCATCTTTTCAAATTGAATAGGGCGAAATAACACCTGTTTAATTTTTCAGATAAATTATTAATATGTTCTGACTAGCTTAATTGTTCATCAAAGTAAATCCCTAAGTACTTTATTGTTTTTAAAAATTTGGTTGGTAGAGTGTCCTTTGCTAAGTTTATATCTGATATTGGTGACTTTTGGTTGAAAAAATTGATACATACTGTCTTCTCAGTGCTTATAATAGACGATCTCTTGATACCCATTAATTAAATTCTTTGAGTATAGTTTTGAATTGAATTTTAATATTATTTGGATGTAAAGAAGATACAATGAAGGTATCATCAGCATACATTATAATTTTATACTATTTTGACATATGATTCGGCAAATCATTTGTAAATAAAAGGAAGACAGAGGTCCAAGAACAGACCCTTGGATGACTCCTAAGTCTATTATAATTTTCCGACTTAGTTTGGTCAGTTGCAGAATTATTTTACGGTTGGATAAAAAGGACATTAGTAAATTAGATAAGTTTCCCCGTATGCTTAGATTACTTAGTTTATATATCAATATATCGGTTCAATTGTCACTTTAAACTTACAATGTATAATTGTAAGTTTAAATTGACAATTATAAAATATTTTACACCATGTTCGCTCTTCGCTTTCGTACTTTCGGGATTCGGATTTATACCAAAACTATTTGCTACACTTCTTATTTACAACATTATCCAACAAAAAAAAATGCTATAGTAAGAATTTTTTTACAAATTTTAGCTATTCCTCTAGTACGCATGTAATAAAAGCTGGGAGCCACAACCACATACTTTCAGGAACGCAATTATAATTAATCGTCGAGCTGACTGCCCAGCTAATTTTCAGATATGCGATGAATAAACAGAGTAAAAAGTAAACATAAAATAAGCATATGGTTTTAGAAGTAGGGCATGAGGGTTCAGATCTAAAATGGTGCAGAGGGACTGAAACGATGAGAACTCAATGAGACTGAAAAGAAAAAAGGTCAGCCTACCCCGAGCATAGGGAAAGTTTGGCAATATATACAAAAACATCTGGGGTACATGTGCATCATTAAACTTTTGGGGTTTGTTTTCTATAAAAATTAATACTTTGGCATTTATTTACTTTATTCGCACGATAATAAACTACATTGTACCATGCCTTAGTTTATTATTTTTATCTAAATTACTTATAACAAAGACAATATAATTTAGTGATACATGCTAGTTCTGCTTACTTTTAAACAATAAAATCTCGCGTTTACGTATATTTACAATAATATAATAGTAATACGTAGTACATAATACAACAATTCATTTTATGATACTTTAATCTACGCCAAATTTATGAGGTAGAAAGGTGCTTTAAGAATTATACACACTACCGTATTTTATAAAACCAACTTGGTCCAATTTCCAATATTCCTTCACAATATCGCCTTTAAAAAACGATCCTTAAATAATCCGTTGCCTAAGAAATCACCACATTCACATCCAGATTTCCCATTCAAGTCCCTTTAAACGAAAACATCTTGATACAATATTTGTACTCCAGTATGTGGAAATAGTTGCTTATAAAATTTTAATAATGTGTTCGAATCGTCTGTCCTAAGGTGGTACGTGTACCAAATTTCAAGTCAATATCTTAAATAGTTCCAGAGTAATCGTATATTAAAAAAAAATTACAGAACGACCGACAGGCAGACATAAATTTTCTCGCTCAATTTTAAAATCTCGAAAAAATTCGAATTTTTTTTACGATTACGGTTCAATTTTACACCAGATGGCGCGACGGTGTATTTCATAGTTTTTGTGGCCGTATTTTTAAAGATGGTTCAATTTTTGAAACATAATTTTTTCCCACCATTTTAAGTGGCCTCTTATCTACAAAGTAAAGGAAAATATCTGTCGATTTGAATTTTTCACATTTATTTTCATTTATTCATATACCATCTAACACTACAAGACTATTAAAAGATGGGAATAACACATACATCATACAAAAATAAGTTAAATTTAAAAATATACTTCCATATCCAGATTTCCCATCCAAGTCTCTTTAAAGGAAAACATCTTGACTATATTTGCATTCTAGTATGTGGAAATAATTGGCCATGGAATTTTAATAATATAAAATTTGAGGAAGATATAATAAAAACCGCTGCCTAAGGAATCACTACTTCCACATCCAGATTATTCGTCCGTCACTTTAAAGGAAACATCTTGACTATATTTGCACTCTAGTATGTGGAAATTATTGGTCATAGAATTTTAATAATATTTGGGGTAGATGTCATAGAAAAGTTTGAGGAGTTGGTTTCTACCATATACGTTAAAAATGAAGTTTCTAGTTTACCGTACTTATTTTCCACTATTTACAACGTACCACCTCAATGGAGTCATCTCAATCAGATGTCACTACAATACATACGTGTACTAACTTTCAAGTGAATATCTCAATTTGATGTTATCAATCCCATTAATAATGAAGCGGAGGTGGTAGAGTTTGAAAAATATTAGAAAGAAATCTGAGGCCTTGGTTTCTAGTATATACACCGAATCCCAAATTTCTGTAGTCTTACCAGCTTGCTTTACTTATTTTCCCCTATTTGCCCCTATTTAACCCCCAACCCTTCAACGTCATCATCTCAAATTATGATCTAGTTTCAGACGTCGTTATAATACATACGTGTACCAAATTTCAAATGAATATCTCAATTTTATTTTATCAACCCTTTTCATATTGGAGTAGGGGTGGTTGGGTTGAAAAATATTATAAGAAAATCTGACGCTGTGGCTTCTAGTACATACACCGAATTTCAAGTTTCTGTAGTCTTACCAACGTTTTACTTATATTCCTCTATTTACCCCAAATTAACCCCCAACCCTTCAACGGAATCATCTCAAAATATAAACTAATTCCAGACGTCGTTATAATACATACGTGTACGAAATTTCAAATGAATATCTCAACTTTATTTTGTCAACCCCATTAATGGGGTAGGGGTGGTGGGGGGGTTGAAAAATATAATAAAAAAATCTGAGGCCTTAACTTCTTGTACATACACCGAATTTCAAGTTTCTGTACTCATACCAGCTTGCTTTACTTATTTCCCCCTATTGACCCCTAAATAACCCCCAACCCTTCAACGGAATCATCTCAAAGTATAATCTAGTTCCAGATGTCGTTATAATTCATACGTGTACCAAATTTCAAATGAATATCTCGATTTTATTTTATCAAATCATTTTATCAATATCATTTTTTAATAATGAAGTAGGGGTGGTGGGGGTTGAAAAATATTATAAATAATCTGAGACCTTGGCTTCTAGTACATACACCGAATTTCAAGTTTCTGTAGTCTTACCAGCTTGCTTTATTTATTTTTTCCTATTTACCCCTATTTAACCCCCAACCCTTCAACGGAATTATCTCAAAATATAATCTAGTTCTAGATGTCGTTATAATACATACGTGTAGAAAATTTCAAATGAATATCTCAATTTTATTATTTTTATCAACCCTTTTCAAATTGGAGTAGGGGTGGTGGGGGTTGAAAAATATTATTAAAAAATCTGACGCTTTGGCTTCTAGTACATACACCGAATTTCAAGTTTCTGTACTCTTACCAATTTGTTTTATTTATATTCCTCTATTTACCCCAAATTAACCCCCAACCCTTCAACGGAATCATCCCAAAATATAATCTAATTCTAGACATCGTTATAATACATACGTGTACGAAATTTCAAATGAATATCTCAACTTTATTTTATCAACCTCTTTAATGGGGGTTGGTGGTGGGGGGTTGAAAAATATTATAAAAAAATCTGAGGCCTTAACTTCTAGTACATACACCGAATTTCAAGTTTCTGTACTCTTACAAGCTTGCTTTACTTATTTACCCCTATTTACCCCTATTTAACCCCCAACCCTTCACCGGATTTCCACAAAAAACAATCCAGTTCCAGATCTCGTTATAATATATACGTGTACAAAATTTCAGGTCAATATCTTAAACCGTTCCGGAGAAAGCGTGCGGACAAAAAAAGTTACAGACAGACCGACAGACAGAAAATTTTTTTTCGCTCAAATTTAAAATCTCGACGTTTCATGACATTCTAAACCTATTTCACGAATAAAAATTTTTGAAATTTTTTTTGCGATTACTATACTTCCAATCCACTACGTGGATGTGGAAGTAAAATGAGGTGTTGGCTTCTAGCATATAAGCCAAAAATAATTTTTTTGGACTCTTATTAGTTTGCTTTACTTATTTCCCTCTATTTACCAACTCCCTACTCCTTCAACAGATTCATAACAAGCAGATGTCATTACAATACATACGAGTACCAAATTTCAAGTAAATATGTCAATTACTTCCACATCCACGTAGTGGATTGGAAGTATAGTAATCGCAAAAAAATTTTCAAAAATTTTTATTCGTGAAATGGGTTTAGAATGTCATGAAACGTCGAGATTTTAAATTTGAGCGAAAAAAAATTTTCTGTCTGTCTATCTGTAACTTTTTTTGTCCGCACGTTTTCTCCGGAACGGTTTAAGATATTGACTTCAAATTTTGTACACGTATATATTATAACGAGATCTGGAACTGGATTGTTTTTTGAGGATATCCGGTGAAGGGTTGGGGGTTAAATAGGGGTAAATAGGGGAAAATAAGTAAAGCAAGCTTGTAAGAGTACAGAAACTTGAAATTCGGTGTATGTACTAGAAGTTAAGGCCTCAGATTTTTTTGTAATATTTTTCAACCCCCCACCACCATTAATGGGGTTGATAAAATAAAGTTGAGATTTTCATTTGAAATTTCGTACACGTATGTATTATAACGACGTCTGAAATTAGATTATATTTTGAGATGATTTCGTTGAAGGGTTGGGGGTTAATTTGGGGTAAATAAGTAAAATAAGTTGGTAAGAGTACAGAAACTTGAAATTCGGTGTATGTACTAGAAGCCAAAGCGTCAGATTTTTTTATAATATTTTTCAACCCCCACCCCTACTCCAATATGAAAAGGGTTGATAAAATAAAATTGAGATATTCATTTGAAATTTGGTACACGTATGTATTATAACGATATCTGGAACTAGATTATAATTTGAGATGATTCCGTTGAAGGGTTGGGGGTTAAATAGGGGTAAATGGGGGAAAATAAGTAAACCAAGCTGGTAAGACTACAAAAACTTGAAATTCGGTGTATATACTAGAAGCCAAATCGTCATATTTTTTTGTAATATTTTTCAACCCCCACCACCCCTACTAAAATATGAAAAGGGTTGATAAAATAAAATTGAGATATTCATTTGAAATTTGGTACACGTATGTATTATAACGACATCTGGAACTAGATTATATTTTGAGATGATTCCGTTGAAGGGTTGGGGGTTAAATAGGGGTAAATAGGGGAAAATAAGTAAAGCAAGCTGGTAAGACCACAGAAACTTGAAATTCGGTGTATGTACTAGAAGCCAAGGCCTCAGATTTTTTAATAATATATTTCAGCACCCCACAATCTTATTCCATTATTCAAGGGGTTGATAAAATAAAATAGAGATATTCACATGAACTTTAGTACTCATATGTATTATAACGACATCTGGAACTAGATTATATTTTGAGATGATTCCGTTGAAGTGTTGGAGGTTAAATAGGGGTATATAGGGGAAAATAAGTAAAGCAAGCACAGAAATTTGGGATTTGGTGTATATACTGGAAGCGAGGGTCTCAGGTTTTTGTATTAGTATTTTCCATCTCCCCACTACCCCCACTCCCTTATTAATTGATAAAATTAAATTTAAATTTTCACTTGAAATTTGGGACATTTATGTATTATAACTATATCTGAAACTAGATTATATTTTGACATGATTGCGTTGAAGGAGTGGGGGTTAAATAGGGGTAAATAGGGAAAATAAGTAAAGCGAGCTGGTAAGACTACAGAAACTTGAAATTCGGTGTATGTACTAAAAGCCAAGGTGTCAGATTTTATAGTAATATTTTTCAACCCTTCCACTACCCTTACTACATTATTAAAGATATTGATAAAATAAAATTGAGATATTCACTTAAAATTTGGTAGACGTATGTATTATAACGACATCTAAAACTAGATTATATTTTGGGATCATTCCGTAGAAGGGTTGGGGTTAATAGGAGTGACTAGGGGAAAATAAGTAAATCAAGCTGATAAGAGTACAGAAATTTGGGATTCTGTGTATATACTAGAAACCAAGGCCTCAGATTTCTTTCTAATATTTTTCTCTAACTCCACCACCTCCGCTTCATTATTAATGGGATTGATAACATCAAATTGAGATATTCACTTGAAAATTAGTACACGTATGCATTGTAGTGACATCTGATTGAGATGACTCCATTGAAGGGGTGGGAGGCGGTAAGTTGTGTATAGTAGAAAATAAGTAGGGTGAACTAGAAATTTAATTTTTAACGTAAATGGTAGAAACCAACTCCTCAAACTTTTCTATGACATCTGCCCCAAATAATATTAAAATTCTATGACCAATAATTTCCACATACTAGAGTGCAAATATAGTCAAAATGTTTCCTTTAAAGTGACTTGGATGAAGAATCTGGATGTGGAAGTAGTGATTCCTTAGGCAGCGGTTTTTTATTTTATCAACCCTTTAATAATGGAGAGGGGTGGTGGGGGGTTGAAAAATATTATAAAGAAGTCTGAGTACACACACCAAATAGGAAGAATTGATCTGCTTTTTTATTTACCAAATTTTATTTATATTAACGAGTGCTTAATCACTAATTACATTGGAATTATAAAATTAAAAATTTATACTTTATTTACAAAAAAAACTGCGAAGAGCATCATATAAAATGTGAAACAATTATACTAAAAGTGCAATAAATCGGTGAAGAGTATAATGTTTACTCTAATTTAGATCTATGAATGTTATAGCGGGGCTGCCAAACAAGAGACGTATGCTCTAGCGCAAGAGAGTAAAATAGAATAATTTTAAATCACGTCCATAAATCCAAAGTTTTATTTATGTCACAAATTGACGTGTTCATGTGATCGACAAAACTTAGCATTTTGCCAAAATATACTTTTTGATTTTTAAACGAGGACAGTCGAGCTAAAGGTTCATTATCTGGACAGCAGTTAAATGTATAATTAATATTCTTCGTGGAAAATGTTACATTATTATACGTTTAATGTAAGACTGTTCTTGATACACCACACGTTATGTTTATATGCATTATTTTATAATTTAATACAGTCATTTAGGTTGAAAATTCTATGCAGCAGTTTGATGCCATCTGCATACATAAAAACATGGTCATCTAACTGATATTCTATATCAGTGATAGATATATTAAACAAGTTTAGTCTAAGAACAGACTCCTGAGGTACATTCGAACAAGATACGTAATCAGTAGATCTGAATCTATTATAAGCGACATACTATTTTCTATTTGTTAAATATTTTCATTTATTTCCATTTTGCCACAACATAATACATATTTTAAATTAATAAATTAATTTGGAGCATCTAAATTTTTAAAAAAATTATTGTGCTCCATGTAGTTTATAGATTTATAATTAATGCAAGTGAAATGCCAGTACGTAAGTAAGGGGTGAAGATCCCAATATACAAAAATTAAAAAAATATAAACAAATATAACCTATATATAATATTTACCTATTTATGATGTACGATATTATGTACATAAATAATATTATTACAAAAAGGAATTCGTATATCCACAAGTAGAGCAGGAGAACAGTAAATCTGTCTTTAGTCTGTGATTTAGCAGAAAATTATTAAATATATTGCAAAAAGCAGTTTTTGTTTTGTATAATGTACATTTTTACTTTGTACTTAAATGCTTTTAAATTAGCTAATATTCTTATAGTATTTGGTATGTTATTATAAAATTTTGTTCCTAAAAAATGAGACAAATTTTTGACACGCAGTTTTTGTAAAAAATTGTTGTGTATGATTATTTGTTATTGCCTGGGTGTTGGTAATATAACGAACTTTTCTCACATTTTGTATGTACGAAAATGATTGATTGTATAATATACATAGAGTCGGGTCTAGTTTAAAATTACCGATGTATAAACTAATATTGCGCATACGTTTTCATTAACTCTTGCACACAAACTTAAAGCAATAGCCTAAAGACATTGTCAAATGTGTCTACCAAGATTCTATCACACATCTTTTGAGACGGAAATATAAATGTACACTGAGGAGTGAGAAACATAAGTCATAAGCTCAGCGATTCTCAAAACTGTATAATTTGACGACGAATATTATTTATTTCCGTGAACTAACACCACTCTAAATATGAAAAACATCTTTATATGAAATATTTAAGTTATTTTTAGTGGTAAATAGGGGATATTCATTCGTCAAACGAAAAATGTCAAACCACTAAGTCTTACATTTTTCTAGTATGTACATATTACACGTTTTAGAATACAATAAACATAGGATCGCGTAGCTCAATAGGTAAGATACTCGAGCAGCAATAAATGTAAATGGGGTGGTTGTGAGTTCGATCCTCATTTATTTTTTTTATTTCTAAAATTTTTATTTTATTAAACCGCTCCGCGACTTTTGTTGAAACTTTATGTTCCCCAAAAACGTGTTATTTAATACTACTAGCACGTGTTTATCTCCAATAAAATCGACTTTCTTAAGTTATATATTAATACATGAATGGTGAAACGTGCGTCGAGAAGATAACTTGTTCAAGTGTTGTAGTGTTGTATTGTTTATGAAAACGCGCCGTAAATTTTTCAAGTGTAGGGTTCAAATGTTTTAGTGTTTATGAAAACGTGTCAATGCGTTGTTCTTTCAGAATTGTTTTAATATTTATTTTGTCAACCAGAATTTTTATTTATTACTGCTGAAAGAAAAATAATTTATTTTCGTTATTCTCATAGAGATTTCAGTTTTTTTTTGTTATTATATAAAATATTTTATTTTTGCCAACATCATTTCCCCTAATAATATTACGATCCTATCCTTTCCTGGCAAGAAATGCACAAACCTCCCCGTGGTTCTTGCTGGACTGTAACAATATTAGCCTTTGACTTCTTTTTCTGATAACTCATTGTTATTGAATAAATTTGGCAATTCATTTTTTGTTGTCAGTTTCATTTGTGCCCGAGCCTATATACCTACAGTGTCTGCCATAAAGTTGGCTACATTGGGAAAAATTTATATTATTTCTAAAAAATACTATATTGGCGGTTAGTTTCTTTTTTTACATGCAAATATCTTTATTCAACTAAAATATATACAGTTTTTGTCAAAACGAATTAAATATTTGTGAAATAGACACAATTTATGATTTTTCATATAGTAATTAATGGTATTTGTTGTATTCTACGCACTTTTTCTTAATAAAATTTTTCGATATATTAACAATTTGACCCATTTTTCGGTACCGCCGTCAACTATTTTTTATAGTCCTGCCAAATCGGCGATCACATGACATGTGTCAAAATGTAGTTTTTTTGTTGTCGGACATGCATAAACGAACCACCTATAGAGTTTTTTAGAAATGTCAATACAACTTTTTTCCAGTATATAGCCAACTTTATGGCGGACACTCTATAATCAGAATTCCACTAATGATAACATCTTTCCTATTTCTTTATAATTATTTAGCGACATCATTGCTGTTACAGGAGATAACTGTTTGAGAACTACTGGCATTTATTATGCATCAAATAAAATGTTAGTTCAGATTAGCGGCCATGACACAAGTCAGATAAACTGTACCCGACTTTTTTTCTAAGCCTAACATTTAATAGCTTGGTTTCGTCGTATAAGAGTTGTGTAGAATGATTTTTTTAGTTTTTTTAACATGACTTTTATTAGGTATTTAATTTTGTGCAATTTGTAGCGTATTGACTGTAGTGTTATACTGACACCTCCAACTTATAATACCATATCTAATTATTGATTCTGCTAACGCCTTATATACAAATAATAGCTGTTTTTTATATAATATATTGGGCAGTTGGTAAGAAATAGGGAAAAGTGTCCTAATTTTTTCTTTACCACAAATAATTCGACGTCGGTAGTCTGATTAAAAAAAAAACAATCTAGGAACTGATGTTGATTGCATTAATTATATAAGTACAGCCAATCTGTCATTTTAGATCGAGTTGTGGGTAGGCGGAATTACCCCCCACATTCACGTAGTGGATTTTTTCATTAGTTAGAGAAATAGGGGGTAAATCGACATCACTTGATTTTTATGGAATTCCTTTGACAAACGGCCGAGAAATTATGTTGTAACTACGACAAATAACTTGCTTTTAAAATCAACTTAACACAATTAATTGTTGTTCAATAATTAATAAAACGGGATCCCGAGAAGGCAAATCCAAGCAAAAAATTATGAGTTAACTACTCAGTTCTAAGAACCTCTGTCTATTAAAGGTCAAATGGCTTACATTATCAGAAAGATTGGAATTGCTTTTGTTTATTTTAGATAATTACTAACAATAGCTGCATCTCATTAATATAATTAATTTCCAAAAACCTGACTAAGCATCCGCAGAGTATTGTATTTTACATCGAGGGTTTATCTTATTTTTTGCTCATCAGTATCAATCACATAAACGACGTGTGGTTCTGTCCGTTAGCAAAAAATGTCCGATATTTCTTTGATACTTTCTGATTATAGTTTATTTAAAGTCAGTTTGAAAATCATAAAAGACCAACATAACATCAGCAATGTCATAAGCGCCGACCGACAATTTTTAGAATCACTTTTTAATTACTGTAAATATTGTTTTACTATTTTATATTAATTGATAGGCATGATGTAAATTATTTATTTATAAAAAATAATGTTAGTTTAATGAACAACTCCATGAATGATTCAATAAAAGTAAATAAACATCATTTAACTCACAACTGTACTACCGGCAATAGAAGATAACGGACTTGTAATGGTGAGCCAGTTACACAATCAACTACTTTCGTTTGAGGTAAGCGCATGACATATCTGGTTAACTATATTCGTAAACGTGTATCGTTTGTAATATTCAAGCACGGCCTCGCTGTTATTCTATTACATACAGGCTTTGTAATGACTTATTCTGACTATGAATTTTTAAATTGACAATAGAAATACTATACTCAGAAGCCTAAAATTCTTTCTGGTACATTAGCTGGGTAGCATTTTCGGCACATCCATAATTTTATCCTCTAACAGATATTTTAAAACTTTTATCGTACGCCACGAGTTGTGAAAGTTGTAAGAAACATGGAGTTGTAGCATGGGGAAATATGGCGTATACGCCGTGGATAAAATTGAGTTAAAATTAGTTGCTAGGTATTGGAGTAGCTGATACTAAATCTGAAGCAAGTAATTAAAAATTCAATAGGGCTGCGGCACAATTGCATAACATTTATAGATTTACGTGAAATTTAATACATGGGGATATTTATTTTGCATGGTACATCTCTATTAATATCAACTTTTGGATTAAGGTGAGTAAGTTTACCAAGACAGTAGTTTTACTTCTATTAAAGTTCAAGCCATTTTAGGCACAGCTCTTAGCCATGGCCATTAAAATATTAAAGTCGGTATTTTTCCCCGCCGAGACGGTCCTACAGATCCGTACTTCAAATTTTTGATTATTAGAATAAACAAAATAATACTAGAGAATTGAAAATCGTGTGTTCGACAGAAATTTAATGACGTTTCTGATTAATTAAAAAATCTTACTTTGTCTTGCGTCAAGATAGAATATCTTACGCATTGGTGGACGTATTGCCCGTACCTTGCGGTATTGATAGATAAATTCAAAGTACAGCTCTGCTTATCTGTTCCCTGAGTATGACGTTTTAGTTAGGGGTGATTTGCGCAACTGTTTTTCAGGAGTTAGAAATTTTAATTAAAAGAGGCTTGTTTTCGATTATTTCTTATTTTAATTATGCCAGAACATACCATACATGAGAACAATGTTGTTCTATTTATTAAGTAATACATTATATTTATGTTTTAACATTTTCTACCATCTACATGTAAGTGGTACAGTGTTGAGGTTCTTTATGTGCAATAAATATATCGAGACAACTCTACACAAGCCTCTACCGATGATTCTTCAGTTGCCATACTGAAATTATCAGCCGCATATTGATATAATGCATCCATCCATATTGATGTGATCTTTTGTTGTTAGTGTACAGAATAAATAAAAGAGGCCCACGTGTAGATCCTTGAGGCAGTCCTTGTGATATATGAACTCTTTGAACTGTTTGAGCTATTCCATTTTAAAAAGTTATTGTAACAGTGACTTGAAGACTATAATATTGGTAAGATAGGTATGGTTTAAGTCGTTTTTTACATATGCTGCTATTGAGGATATACTGCTAAAGATATGAAGGGATTTTTAAAGAAACTTTTGAGATGTTTCTTTTTGTTTTGGTTTTACCCTTTTCTAATAAATTATCTAAGAATGCATAATTTCTTATTTATAACCTTAACACTATCTGCATGTAGGTGAGAAAGTAAAAAATTGTATGCGAATAACAATTTGTCATATTTTGCATTGGCGTGACTGATAAACAAACTTAATCATAAGAAGATACTTAAGAGGAATGCCCTTAGTAGTTCCCCTGCGAAGTTTCAAGGATTACCGTTTAGTTTACCCCCGGCAACACCATTTGTAGGAGAAATAACTTTACATCTTATTTGCTAGTGAAGAGAGAACGGATACGTCTTCTCTTTCAACCGCAGGCGCAGTGAGAAGAGGGCAAGAGATTTATTTCATCGCATTATTACCTGAGAACCTATAATTTATATGATACGGATCACATTTGAAGTGAAAACCGTGTAAACAGATAACTATTTGACATGAACAGGTGGTGGGTCTGATGTAGCATCAGACTTTCAATCGCGGGGTTCTGGGTTCAAAACCTAGTACCTTCTGCTTTTTTTCTTATTTGTTTGTAGAAAAGTTATAGGCATTTATATATAAAAAAAACATGGGTATTTATGTAAGATATAAAATACTATAAAGAATTTTTTTAGTAAATTTGACGTATTGCCAGATACTAACTTTTATATTTTATTCAGTATCCTGAAATACATCATTCTATAAATATTTGTTTGTTTTATACCTATTATTGAACAAAAACCAGAATTGAGTGGCATTCCCCCATTTAAATATTTTATTGCATGAATATCAAAATTTTTACAAATTACCCGGAAATTTGCTTTTATAGTTATGAAAAAGAATGTTAACATTTTCCTACCAACATATTATACAGTTATACACCTACCAGAACAGGTGGCAGCAAAAACAGGGACGTCCTCACTTATGCATTTATTTTTTAAGAAATTACGTACAGGACGTATTTGATTTAAACATTCATTTTTTCGTGATTTTGTTAAAAAAAAGTGTAATATGTACTTAGCAAATGTCCAGTATTTTTATCCCAAATGTATTTTTAAATTCTTTTTACCCAAAACAAATGTCAGTTTTCGAAATTTAATTAATTTACTACCGTTTTCTTAAATGTTTTTTAAATTTCAAATAAGCCGCCGGACATTACTTAAATTGCCAAAGCTCACATTTGCATTTAGTGAAAAATATTAAAAAATATCTCTCAAAAAAAATACTGCCTTAACATATTTTATTCAATAATTAAAATATACATATATAATTAAAATATTCAATAATTAAAATATAGCAATTAAAATTTATCAAATACACGAGTTTTACAAAAATGACGCTAGGCGTCGGTCGGCGTCGAGGCGTAAAAATGCGAGAACATAGATTTAGATATCAGATGAAAAATATTATAAAGAAATCTGAGGGCTTGGCTTCCCGTATAGGTGCGCACCAAACCTCAAGTATTTATACTCTACACAGCTTGCTTTTACACATTTTCCCCTATTCATGTACCTATACTTACATCGCCACCCCTTCAACGGAATCATCTCAAAATATGATTTAGTTCCAATTGTCGTTATAATACAGATGTACCAAATTTCAGGCGAATATCTCAATTTTATTGTATCAACCTCTTTAATAATGGAGTAGGGGGGGTGGGGGGTTAAAAAATATTATAAAAAAATCTCAGGCCTTGGCTCCAAATACATACACCGTACTTCAAGTTTCTGTACTCTTATCAGCTTGCTTTAATTATTTTCCCCTATTTACCCCTATTAAACCCCCAACCCTTCAACGGAATAAACTAAAAATATAATTTAGTTCCAGATGTCATTATAATATATACGTGTACCAAATTTCAAGTGAATAAGTCAATTTTATTTTATCAACCCCTTTAATAATGGAGTAGGGGTGGTGGGGGGGTTGAAATTTGTTATTAAAAAATCTGAGGCCTCGGCTTCTAAATATAAAAAATTGGAGGCCTTGGCTGCTAGTATACATACACCAAATTTCAAGTTTCTGTACTCTTACCAGCTTGCTTTACCTATTTCCCCCCATTTATCCCTAATTACCCCCAACCCTTCATCGGATATGTTCAAAAAACAATCTAGTCCAGATCTCGTTATAATATATAGGTGTACAAAATTTCAAGACAATGTCTTAAACCGTTCCGGAGAAAATGTGCTGACAAAAAAAAATTTACAGACAGACAGACCGACAAACAGAAATTTTTCTTTCGCTGAAATTTAAAATCTCGACGTTTCATGAAGTTCTAAACCTATTTCAAGAAATAAAACTTGATTTTTTTTACGATTGCTGTACTTCCAATCCACTACGTGGATGTGGAAGTAATTCCTCTTTTTTTCTTGTACCATATTGATACACTTTGCGCCTTTAACTATTGTTTATACCCATTACGTGATTAAATGTTTTCCGGTAAAAATTGAATTAAAATAGGTACGCAACAAGCTCAGTTTATATATTTCTCTACTGTAGTAGATAAGAGTCAAAGCCTAGAGAATGAGAAGTCTCAAGTTAGACAAAGAGCCAATGCGTATATGATCCGCCTCTCTGGCTAGGTGGAGATGGAAAACATGCCTAAACAATTATTAAATTACATGCGTAATTGCCCTGAAGTATAACTCATTAAAAAATTGACATTTTTTAATTATTTTTAAACGAATGTGTAAACAAAAGATGATAGAATTATCTGACCGATGCTTTTTTGAGAATGATATCTAGAAGTATGTGAAAATTAAATAAATATCAGACAATCAAATGATAAAGTTTGTGATTTTTTTTCTTAAGATTGGTTCACCGGATTTGAAAAAGCAATGGTCACATTGTAGAACTAGTAGCTAACTTCTTCTAGAAAAAAAATGAGTGTGATACTTGTAAAAATAAAGCTGCTAGAGCTCAGCGCGTTTGTTATATTTCACGTATATTTCCCGCATGCGAGGATTCCTCTTAAGACGTCTATGTTTAATAATGGTTGAGGAATTGTTTTTACACAGAGCTCTTTTAAAAATACTTTCACGCCATAAAGATTAAAATAATTTTAGTATAATGCCGTCCCAATTATTATGATAGAATTTTTTAATGATAAACTGGTTTCCTAGTCATACACATCTCAAATATATTGACCTCATATAGAGAGACCTTTAATGTTAAAATATAAAAAGTTCAATGTCACCATTTATATTTAAATAATAGCGTATTGTTTGATTCTATATCCATCAGCTGTTCAGCGCCAGCATGTGGATGAAATATTCAATTGAACAAAAATATACAGTGCCTGTACCAAAGTGGATATGTAAATAATAATTATTTACCTATATTGATATACATAGTATAGTTGTTTACATTATTGTGCGCCAATGATTGTCATTATAAACAATGCCAATATTTACTATACCTATTTGATTTAATCTAATAGGTATATTACAACCGGTCCATTGTCACTGTTCATTGTAGAAAAACAATTTATGGAGAGAAATCCGTTTCATTACACCCAACTCAAATACCGAATAATAAAAAAGTTGTATGTATGTCTGTGTGTGTGTAGATCGTTTCTTGTAAACACCTTTTTGTTTCAAATTTGGAACATGTGTAAAAAATCATAACGGTAAAATATTCCCTATTAAAGTTGAGCAACATCGGTCATACAGGGCGATAGTAAGAGCCGAGTAAATTTTAATTATGTATATAAACTGTGGTTATTATAATTTTAGGGCAAAATGTTATTAAGGTTGTAAGCACACAAAAATACATAGATGTGCAAGATATCAAAATTGTATAATATACAGATAGGGTGTTCTCAGGTTCGAAAGAATTGTCCATAGATTAAAAAATGGATCAAATTAATTTCCTAATGTTAAAGAAGTGTGCTTAATAGCACTCTTATGAAACAAATGAAATTTGCCATCGAGCATTGCCGAATGAGTATATTTATTAAACACGATAACTTCTGTTAGATTTAAATTTTTACTTCAAATTTGGAACATAATACACAAAATAACATGATAGAATACTTTATTGAAATCTCATATTTTTTACACAGGATGATCGTGAGAAGCGTGTAAACAGTCATTATTTATGAACTATATTTTATAACGGAAGGTACTTCCCAGATGAGTTTAAGATATCCACTGTAATTCCCCTATTTAAGCAAGGAAATGGGGAATTATCGGCAAGTCACCCTAGTCAGCGTACTGTCAAAATCGCTAGAAAAAGTACGAGGCGGTAATTGCAGGAACACAATCCATTTTCACGCATGCGCCGTCCCTCGTTCTTTAAAATGTCAATTGTCATGCCAAATCAAATGATCCACTTGCCATGATGTAAAGTAATCTGTGCATAATCGTTATAACCTCAAACTAGAATCTAGAGTAAATATTGTTTGAATTTAAAGCAAATTCTTTATTTGTGTCGAAAAAGAACGTGTACTGTTTTCACTGCAATAAGACTTTTTCTAGCCAAAACAATCTCAATAAAAACCTGTAGAGCATACAATTAATAATAAAATCATTAAAAAAATTACCCAAGAATAATTATTATAGGGAGTCTAGGGAGAGATTATTCATACAAATCCCATTTGCTCCATGTTAAAAGTTTAAAAACTGTGTGCATAGTTCATTCAATTTAGGTTGGTTTTCTTTTCGTTTTTAATGACATAATCGCAAATACTCCCATTGACTGGTGACTGTAAAGAATAATTCTATGAAGGTGAATTTATATGAATCCAGAGCTGGGAGGCGATTATAATAAGTCACCTTGAAAAAAAAACATATTTTTAAAAAAATTTAATAAAACATTGTTATTTTTATAATAATGAAAATGATGTTTATTCATATTATAAAAATGGTAAATCTTAATAAGAACACCCACTTTCGGATTTTTTCGAAATTTTTTGCAGATGTGTTCACAGACATTACAGTAATCATTTTCGATACCTGAAATTTTGTGCTTATGAAAATAATTTTTTGGGCAAGGACAATATAGGTAGGTACTACTTTGGCAAAATCGGTGAGTTCTTGCCATAAAAATAATTGCCAAAATTTCATCTATCGGAAACAATTACTGTAATGTCTGTGAACACATCTATGCAAAAAATTTATTGCAAAATTTATTTATTTTTAATGTGCCTTGATTTTTTGCATTTCTCTTTCGTCTGTTATCGGGTTTAATTCTCGCTTTTCCTAAAATAATCAGCTAAGTTCACTATTGCAAATATTTAAACTTTTTTATTATCTCCTTACTTTCTTCCTGTGGATTTCACATATCGTACATCATTATTGTTCTCTTCAACTTTTAGCCATATCTCAAATTCTATTACAAAAATTAACAATAAATTCAGTTAACATTGGGTGCATAGGTACCATTATATATGTAGCAAGCGTTTTTTCCTCCACTTCTATGTGAAATTCATGTCTCTGCTGTGGATGCTTTTGTATTTGAAGGATACATGTGCATATTTAAATAGAAGTATTAAATCTCGTTTATATTCTATTGCACTCATATTGTTAATTTTATGCACCACACATGTATGTTTATTGAGATTACTTTGGTTTGAAAAAGTTAATACAGTGCCCACTCCTTTTCAATAGTTGTACACAAATAAAGAATTTATTTTAATTATTATAGCAATAATTTTTTGAGTTTGAGGTTATAATGATTGATTTAAAAGATTGATTGATTTTAAAAGATCAAGATAGAGTAGAACAGCGCATGCGCGAGCAATGGATTGTGTTCCTGCAATTACCGCCTCGTGAAAAAGTCATATACAGAATTATGTCTTATTTAGAAAGCAAAAACTGAAAGTCGACATGGATCTAGACCAGGAAGATCTGTAGAAACTGCATCGGCTGGTCTGTTTAATAACATATGCAAGGATGTCGACAGTGGTAACTATGTGGTTTCGATTTTGCAAGTTAGAGAATACTGATATTTATTTATTTATTTAATGATTTAATCATACATCATCCAACAGTACAAAACCATGTATAGCATGGAAATCTAAACTAACCTAACCTAACTAAGAAGTACAAGTAGAAATTATACAAGCGGTTAGACTGTAGGACAGTAAATGAAATTTCTGGCAAATATCTCCAATTCACTGCAATGAGTTTCATAACGTTAGATCTAGGAGTCGATAAACAAAAGCTATAAGAATGACGAGAATTAATCCGTGGGACATAAAACTTCAGTTGGCTTAATATTTCACTACAATCTATTTTATTATCCATAATTTTATCTAGAAAACCTAAGGCAAAGGACTCACGCCTTTCGGAAGGACTGGTAATATCAAATTTTTCAAGTAATTGATTTTGGGAAGCTCCAATTGGTGGATATGTATCTTCAGTTTTCCAGTTTAAAAATATCAGGAAGCGGCGCTGAATGTTTTCGAATTTATCATTATGAGTGTTTTACCCAGATTGCCAGACAAGTGAAGCATACTCCTGCTTCGATCGAGAGAAAGCAAAATAAAGCATCTTTAAGGTTTTCACATTATTAAAATCATGGCTGTTTCGTAAAATGAAGCCTAACATTCTGTATGCATGCGAAATTACAGCATCAATATGCTTAGTGAAGGTTAATTTATTATCAAATGTTACACCTAGATCCTTATAATTATATGTAATTGGGGACTCCTTGGTTGTACAACTCATAACGTTGAACTTGCCAGCATTTAGGTGAAGATCATTTTCATCGCACCAAGCCAATAACTTAGTTAAGTTGTTTTGAAGTTTTTCGCAGTCATTAAAATCATTAATCCTATACAACATCTTGACGTCATCGGCATATATTAAGAAATATACGTCTAAGTGATCACTGATGTCGTTAATAAAAATATTAAAGAAAAGGGGTCCAATTATTGATCCCTGGGGTACTCCTGGCGTGGCTCGGTATTCAATAGATTTACATCCATTATAAGATACGAATTGAACTCTATCAGTCAAGTAACTCTCAAGAAATTGAAGTAAACCGTCAGATAATTCAAATTTGTCAAGTTTGCAGAGAGGTTTTCTATGGTTCAGTTTGTCAAACGCCTTAGAAAAGTCAGTATAGACTGAGTCTACCTGTATGTGAGAATCAATTGATTCAGCTATGTATTGAGTAGCGCAGATTAAGTTCGTTGCGGTGGAGCGACCTTTTATAAAACTGTGTTGTTGCATAGGTATTTTCAGTTGAACATGTGCATAAATGTTATCATGGAGTAAGATTTCGAAAGCGTTGCCAAAGTTACATATGATTGTTATCGGTCTATAATTGATAACACCATTTCTTTCACCTTTTTTGTACACAGGGCACACTTTGGAGTATTATCAAATATCAGGAAAATAGCATTCCCTAAGACATAAGTTAAAAATTATGCAGAGAGGATATGCAAAATGCAGGCAGGCAGTCTTTCAGTAGATATGCTGGAATTCCACCTGGGTCCGCAGTAAGTTTAGGTTTAATTCTTTTTAACGCCATGCAAACTTCAGCCAAGGAAAAGCGTTTAATGTCCAAACAGTAAACGCAAGATTTACTAGACTTAGACTTGGGTACTGGGGCGTCCGAGTTGATATAAAGGGATTGCCCATTAAAATTGTTAATGTCATACATGGAGCGCAGAACATTTATAGTTAAATGTAATGAGGCTAGGTCTGATATACATGATGGTATCCTAGGTGTTCCACAAGGGTCAGTATTATTCTCTATTTACATAAATGACCTTCCTTGTTATATTAAGTAATGGACAAACATTTATGCATTCGAATTACTGGTACAGTCACTGTATTTGCCCCAAATTGTAATGATAAAAAAATGTTGAGGATATTGTTGATGACATGAATAATTAGTAGTCGAAATAGATTGATTGCAAATGAAACAAAAACTGTTTTAATAAAAAAACATCATTAAATACTTTCAATTTGAGCTCCTTTACAAAATTTTTGGGTACATATATGGACAACTCATTGTCGAACGAATATCAATTTTAATATTTGACGTAGTTTTAAAGCGACTGTTAAGAGAAACAAATAAAAGTTTCATCGGGCGTTACCGACTGTGAATATCTGTGTATTAATTATTTGAAAGGAACACATGTAAAATAGGTATGGTAGATTTTCCACTGAAATTGTGCCATAATCGTTATACGGGGTGGTCATCAAAGGCATGGAAACATTAATATTTTATATATACTAGATTTCATTGCAATTTTAGAACAATATTTGGCTAATATACGATTCAAATGTATTGAGCCTTCCCCTGTGCCGTATTTGAGAAAAATGTTAATTAAATAGCTGATTGCAACTTTGATTAATTTAGTAATGCCTGAATAACAAAACATGAAAGCGAGCAAGAAAGTTAAAATGTGCATGGTCAGATATTATTTCGACGTTATTTTCACGGGGACAGTAGCTCAGTGGGTTAACGCGTTTAGCTTGCAAACTGGCGTATCTGGCGAAGCAGGTTCAAGCCCTGCTCCCTGTGAAATAATTTTAATTACGAAATTATCCCCAAGAAATGGTTCGAACTCCACAATAAACTGCTAGGGCCTCTTTCCTTTTTATCTGACACAAAATCATCCTACATTTTCAAGGAGTTACTTGAGTGGTTTGAGAAGCGGTTAAGATTTTTAATTTTGGCAAAAATTAGAAAATCCTCTGTACATCAGTAACCATAGGACATATGTAGATATAATTTTCCCCTAACTTTCACATCTGGTGGTTGTGAATATTTGACGAACTTGGACTTAACCTTAATGTATAAGGAAGTGCATTTTTTCAAGAACCGACAAAAGTATATTGCATTGTTAATTTGTTCGTAAATTTTGCTAAATGCATTGTGTATGACGCAACTGATTATAAATTTTCTATGAGCCATTCTGTTCCTGATTACATTCACATATTTTAAATGTGTCAATAGTGTTCATGCTAAGTTTGATGATTATAACCACGTCACATGGAGTAAAACTAGATTAGCCAGGGATTGCATTGGTGTGGAAATTGCTTTACGAGGTAACTATTTATATGTTATTGTTTTGTATGTATAGTATGCCAAACGATATTTGGCCCTATAAAAAATTTGATATTTTCATTAGACAGTGTGTCCCTGGATGAGGTACCGCACTCTTGTAAACTTTTTTAATTCTGGCTACTCTAGAAAAGCAGGGGTCAGAGCAAATTTGTGAGAAAGTATACTGGGTGTTCAAAAATTTTAAAAATATAAAATTTTTATTAAGCAAAGTAAGTACCTTATTATTTTTCTGAAAACTTTATTTAACATAATTATTTAAAAACTCAATGAGTGCCTCTAAATACAAGGTTTAGTCAAAACGGGGCGACATTCACCTTTCACAGAAAATAGACGCCGCGATGTTGTAACTATTTTATTTTATGAAGACAAAAATTATAAAAAAAAATGATTCGCCTAGAAAACGTCTAGATACACATAGCTATAAATAACATAACAATAACATATAGTATACTAAACGATATTTGGCCCTATAAAAAATTTGGTATTTTCATTAGACTGTGTCCCTGGATGAGGTACCGCACTCTTGTAAACTTTCTTAATTCTGGCTACTCTAGAAAAGCCATGAGCAGGAGTCAGAGTCAAATTTGTGAGAAAGTATACGGGGCGTTCAAAAATTTTAAAAATGTAAAATTTTTATTAAGCAAAGTGCCTTATTATTATTTTTCTGAAAACTTTATTCAACGATTATTTAAAAACTCAAAGAGTGCCTCTAAATACAAGGTTTAGTCAAAACGGGGGGACAATCACCTTTCACAGAAAATAGACGCCGCGATGTTGTAACTATTTTATTTCATGAAGACAAAAAATATAAAAAATGATTCGCCTAGAAAACGTCTAGATATACATAGCTATAAATAACATCTAAAAAAATTATGATACTAAATGATAGTTAAAGAATCTTTTTAAATGATATTTTTGTTAAAAATGTATGTAAATATTTGACATGTAGTTATACAAGTATCTAATATATTATAAACGTAAATGCAGTATTCATATTCCTATCTTCATGTTCACATCTATATAACTATTTATTTTCTTCTTACATTCTGTGTGCTAAAATAGCAAAGACGCAGATGCAAACTATTAGTTTGTTTCCTTACTATTAACAACACCGTTTCAGAGACTGAGGATGTTTTCTGATAATTATCAATTTTTCAGAAACTGGACTATTTCTAAGGTTTCTGTCGGTATCGTTAACTTTTCTCATGTGTGTTTTTGGGATGGGCCAAGGGTTTTTATCCATGCTACCAACTTAAACTGTAAAAAATTCTATGATTACCTATTTACAGTATTTAAAAACCCTTATTTAACTCGCTATGTTATGTCAGAAAGTCTAAAATAATTTAATTTGACAATCAAGACACCAATACTACAAATTTTAGACATATCAAGTATAATATGCGTAATTGCTAAGAGGCCAACTATTAAGGGATGGGTGAGACGCAAGACGAGGTAAAAGGCAGAGCCGGATTACCGGTATTGTTCGCTTGATTACTATTTCAATGTAGGTATTATTTGTCAGCGGCGTCTTGTGAAATTTTGATTGGTAATATCTTGGTATTGAGCCATATGACAAAAGGCATGTTTTATATCATGACTACCAAGATACAATAAAGCAGTTTTGCGGAAAAAAAAATCATTGGAAATTTGCGAAACAAGTTGCCGCCAAAAATTTCATTTTTTTTGTTGAAATAGGTTTAGAATGTCAGGGATCTAGAGAGATCTGGAACTAGATTATATTTTGAGCCTATTACGGTGAAGAGAGGGGAGGGGGAATAGGGGAAAATAAGTAAAGCAAACTACTAAGAGTCCAGGAATTTGGGATTTGGTGTATAACTAGAAGCCAAGGCCTCAAATTTGTTTATAACATGCAAACGTAGTGGATTTTGAAAATCGTAACGTATCACGATATCACCGCTGCATGCCTTCTATTTTCTTAATTCATCCAATTATGACAAAAATATTTACTATTACTTGAAGTAAATATGCGAGTTTATTTATTTATCCCTATTTTTCTTCTTATGTTCCTATTTATTTAAGTTCTATGCAAAAACCCTATTGAAAATTTGTCCTAATTGTAATATCTAATAAGAATAATATTCTTTATTTCACTCGACTTTCAAAGAAACCATCGGAATACAGTTAAATACAGTATTTAAACTACACCTCGGACTGCACTAATATAAAGCAAGATAAATATATTAACAAATATTTGGACCAGTTATATACAGTGTCTCATTTAAAATGAAGACACCCGGATATTCTCGTAATTTTTTGAAATCCAGATTTGAGCTTTGGCACAATTGTAGTCCTATATAAGACGTGCATTTCGAGACTACCAATTTAAATTTAGGTAACAAACTGAGACAACGGCAGCCCCCTAAATGGGGCCCATTCTCGATATTTTACTTCACGTTGAAGATATCGAAAAAACTTAGAAAAAGTTGTTCAGAATCTAATTCTTCCTTCTTCTTCCTAATCAGCGTATTGGAAAATGTTCGTTAAACCACTGATGAATATTTATGAAAAAACATCTCCTTTCGCACATTAAGATTTTCAATTGCAATTTTCAGTTGAATTAGTCTTGACTTACTCGCTAATTTTCTGAAGCGTAAGTGTATTAAAGTTGTAATAAACAAGAAAATTAATATAAAATGGCTGAAAATTATTCAAGAGATGAAAAAGTTGACATGATCATTATTTATGGAGAGACTCGACGTAATGCAACTAGAGCAAAAAGTCTGTATGGACGGAGATATCCAGAAAGAAGACAACCTCCGAGAAACTATTTCGCCCGGTTGGAGCAACAATTTAGAACTGAACCTGATGCAGAAATTGAAGAAAGATCTATTGTGGATGAAGAAACGGAAATTAATGTATTAGCTTTAGTGCATGTTGACCCAACCATTTCGATAAGACAAATTGAACATGAATTACCAGTTTCCAAAAAATCAGCCAAAAATTTTTTGAAGAAACACGGCTATCGTTCTTATAAATATTAATTGCATCAATTTTTGTATGAGAATGATTATCAACGAAGAATAACCTTTTGTAATTGGTTACAGTTACGCCAATTAAGAAATGAGAATTTTATCAAAAACATTTTGTTCACTGATGAATCGAGATTTACAAACCTTGGGTTATTTAATCGAAACAACACTCGATATTGTTCAATTGATAATCCTCACATTATGCGACAGGGGCGGCTTCAGGAGCTTTGGCTTCAATGTTCGGTTAGGCGTACTGGGCGACCATATCATAGGTCCAATAATTTTTAACGAAACTCTAACTGGACCAAGATATCTAGAATTTCTCCAAAATAGAATAGTTCCACAGATTAATCAAACTCCCAATACCAATACTGACGAGGTTTACTTCCAACAAGACAGGGTTGAACCACACAATGCTATTATCGTTAGGAATTACTTAAATCAATTATTTTCAGATCGCTGGATTGGGACCTATAGTCCAGTCAGATGGCCTGTAAGGTCGCCTGACTTAACCCCACTCGATTTTTTTATTTGGGCGCAATTGAAGAATAGAATCTACACGACTGCTCCAACCACAAGGCAAGATCTGGAAGAAAGAGTTTGACACGAAATTGCACAAATAACACCGCAACAATTACAGAATGTTAGACGTGCAACGATAAGTCGCGCTACTCTGTGTATTAATCATAACGGTGAACAGTTTGAACAATTTTTATAATGGTCTATTATAATTTACGTTTTAAACAGTTTTGTTATTCTTGGTAATTTATTCATGGTTGTAACGTTATACCTATCAAAATTATTTCTTGTTTAATTTGTGTTTACTTTTAAAAAATACTTCTATTATTACGAAGGATATCGTTAAGAAATGATTAATGGCGAAAAAATTATAGTTTATGAATCATTATTTCTGATAAATAAAAGAAATAGCACAGTTCCATTAAAAAAAATTCCATAGGACCCCTACGGAAATGAAAATGAAATTCCGTTTTTTTGAAAAAAAAAACTAAAAATACTAGTACCTATCAGTAATTCAAACAACTATTTTCTCCTTTACAGACAAGTCTACAACCTTACTAATAATTTCCATAGCCTACTTAGTAATTTTCTTACATCGCATTCATCTGACGTGCCCATTTTGAAAAAATTAAAAAATTGTTCGTATCTCACTTATTTTTTCGAATTTTTTACATCTGAAAAAACTGTTGGGCTTAGAAATGTATGCTTAATGAGACACCATCAAAAAAATATAGTCATTAAATTTATGAAAAAAAAGTTGATGTCACTTCCGGTTCAACCGGAAGTGATATGCTCATTCCTGTTAGTCTAAATGTAGCCTAGTCTAATTTATTTGTACCGAAAACCAAATTTTTAAATACAAAAACAACCAAAATATTGGGGGCGTACATTGACTCCGTGGCCACCCGGTATAGGCCTAATCTCAAGTTTCTGGACTCTTTCTAGCTTGCTTTACTTATGTTTCCCTATTTAACCCCTCACCAAATGACCCCTCTAATTTCAAAATATAATCTAATAGTTCCACATCACGTTACACCACATACGTGTAACAAAATTTTTTTTGCCCAAATTTAAAACCTCGACGTTTCATGACATTCTAAGTCTATTTCAACAAAAAAAATCGAATTTCTCATTTACGATCCCCTATGGGGACTTGGAAGTAATTAAATAGTGTCTACTTATGAGAGAGCATGAAGAGCAAAATGAGTTGAAATAGTACAATATACAAAAGAGAATACCGTCTGTCCCTCATATATTTTTTTATATGATATAAATGAATGCTTAAATAACATTTCAGATTGTCCAAGATAGGGTGGAACTGTGGCGAGGTTGTACTCCTAAGAGGCAACCGCGACAGATGGCATGATGCTGTCAGACGTGGCATAGAGCAAAGGAAGGCCGACTAGATAACATTTGGGCTACGAAACTTCAGTCAAGGCGTGAATAAGAAGATTTAACACAGCCAAAGGTAAGGTCAGTTTTATCAAGATCTGTTTCCGTCACTTACAAAATACCCCTTTTTACGATTTCTTGATGAGGTGATCAAGCTACCGATGGGATGCTGTTATATTTTAAAATGTGTTCTCAAGGTCACGTCTGGACAGGTAAGAAATGTAAATAACTTCTAGATCACATATAATATTACCAAAATCAATATAAATCTAAAATCGTCTTTTAAAATGTATAGATTTCCAGGAGAAACGCCCTTTAGTCGACTTTTTATTGATAGTATGTGGTAGTGACTTTTTGCATTATTGTGTAACATAATAGGTATACCTATAACTTGATTTCATTATAAATCTTCTTACATTGTGTTATTAAATGGATTTAATAAATATGTTGTTCTTGTATGAAGCTGGCTTACTTATCTCAAAAACACTTCTGTTAAATAAATAATTTATCAAGTACATATTCCTGATATGGCAGAGTAAAAATATTAGTTTATTTGTGTTATTTTACTTATATCAATAAGCCGAAGACAAATGTAGATTCTTATTCATTTATTACATACTTTCAACAAAGTAAAAACTGCTTTGTCAGTTAATATTAATGATTTATTTGAAGAATGTGTTCATAGTAATGTAGCACATCCTGTACGTATGATATTGATATGTGTATATCTTGTCGTTCAACTGGACCTGGGCATCCACTGACACACATAAAAATTGGCGCCATATGTGCAAAATATCGCTTAATTTGATGGTATCGGTAAGATTGTGAAGATGTTAAAGACTAAGAAAGATTTATTAAATTATAGAAACTTACAAGTATGATTTTCTATGAACAACATTGTGCAGTAGTTAGTGTGAGGTCAACGTAGAGGGGGAGCGGTTAAACATTGTCCAACTTTCAGTCACTCGAAAAATCTGCTAAGAATTTTGCAAATAACACAAACCGTCAACATGTCCAACACAAATCACACACATTTATCCAATTGTTCCGACAAAAATGATACGTTAACATGAAAATCAAAACAGATGCCTTGAAATAATTGAGATTATTGAACGACCTTGAGTAAAGGATCGTAAGGTTGTTTGGATATAAACAGACTTTGCTTGAGCGTACTATGGGTACGACACCAGAGGACTCGTTAGTACGCAACAGACAGCGATAGACTAGTGGGATTTTCTTGAGAGCATTTAATCTTAGGTTTGAAGTAACTGAGCTTACTTCCAGCCCTGTACGCAAGCGCGACTCACTTGCTTCAAACAGGTTATAAAGATTATGCTAGTCTAGAATAATAATTATTATTTTCTATACGATTTCATAGTTTTAGCTTTTTAGGTAGGTGGTAATAAGCCAATGACACCTTTTTAGACTTATTATTTGTATCTCTTACTACGCCATTTTCAGCTACATAGGAGAATGTCTACATAACATCTTTAATTTATTTTTAAATATATAAACAATAAGTGTCGACTTGTGGGCGCAAGGGCCACCAGGGAAAATTGTAGGGTGGGCCCAGACCAGAGATGTGGAAATTCTGGAGATGTACCTTGTAGTTTAACAGGTACAATTTCAGAAAATTAATGTAAACCGTAGGAAAAAATATATAAATCTAAGACTTGGTAGCACGAAAATAATTTTTGTTTTTCTTTGAACATTAGTTTTATTTTAAAGTAAAGTTCATTTATAGGTACATAAAAATAAACATACACAAAAAATTGTTTTTTTAACATGTGTCAAACAAAAAACCAGGAAACATGAACAAACCATTATGCGCACAAAAACATATTTCTTTCAAACAATGTTAGACATCTCATTAATATAAACTCAACAGTTCTTTATTTTCTAACTGAAAGTAGTGCAGACAATTTCTTTAGTTTGTTAGCCAGGGTATTAATAATTAATTCATAATCCAAATTTTCTAATAAATTCGATTCAACACTCGTTTTTAGACTTCTTATTTGTATCTTTTACTACGCCATTTTCAGCTGCATAGGAGAATGTTTACATAACATCTATAATTTATTTTACTTCCACATCCACGTAGTGGATTGGAAGTATAGTAATCGCAAAAGAATGTTCAAAATTTTTTATTCCTAAAATAGGTTTAGAATGTCATGAACCGTCGAGATTTTAAATTTGAGCGAAAACAAATTTCTGTCTGTCTGTCTGTCTGTCTGTCGGTCTGTCTGTCTGTCTGTAACTTTTTTGTCCGCACGTTTTCTCCGGAACGGTTTAAGACATTGACTTGAAATTTTGTACACGTATATGTTATAATGAGATTTGAAACTCGATTGTTTTTTGAGGATATCCGGTGAAGGGTTGGGGGTTAAATAGGGGTAAATAGGGGAAAATAAGTAATGCAAGCTTGTAAGAGTAGAGAAACTTGAAATTCGGTGTATGTACTAGACGTTAAGACCTTAGATTGTTTCATAATATTTTTTAACCCCCACCACCCCCTACTCCATTATTCAAGGGGTTGATAAAATAAAATTAAGATATTCACATGAAATTTAGTACGCATATGTATTATAACGACATCTGGAACTAGATTATATTTTGAGATGATTCCGTTGAAGGGTTGGGGATTAAATAGGGGTATATAGGGGAAAATAAGAAAAGCAATCTGGTAAAAATACAGAAATTTGGGATTTGGTGTATATACTAGAAGCGAAGATCTCAGGTTTTTTTATTAGTATTTTTCACCTCCCCACCACCCCCACTCCCTTATTAAGAGTTGATAAAATTAAACTTAAATTTTCACTTGAAATTTTTTACATTTATCTATTATAACTATATCTGAAACTAGATTATATTTTGACATGATTGCGTTGAAGGAGTGGGGGTAAGTAGAGGTAAATAGGGAAAAATAAGTAAAGCAAGCTGGTAAGAGTACTGCAACTTGAAATTCGGTGTATGTCCTAGAAGCCAAAGCATCAGATTTTTTAATAATATTTTTTAATCCTTCCACTACCCTTACTACATTATTAAAGGGGTCGATAAAATAAAATTGAGATATTCACTTGTAATTTGGTAGACATATGTATTATAACGACATCTGGAACTAGATTATATTTTGGGATGATTCCGTAGAAGGGTTGGGATTAATAGGAGTAACTAGAGGAAAATAAGTAAATCAAGCTGGTAAGAGTACAGAAATTTGGGATTCGGTGTATATACCAGAAACCAAGGCCTCAGATTCCTTTCTAATATTTTTCAAACTCCACCACATCCGCTTCATTATTAATGGGATTGATAACATAAAATTGAGATATTCACTTGAAAGTTAGTACACGTATGTATTGTAGTGACATCTGATTGAGATGACTCCATTGAAGGAGTGGGATGTGGTAGGTTGTGAATATTGGAAAATAAGTAGGGTAAACTAGAAACTTCATTTTTAACGCATATGGTAGAAACCACCTCCTCAAACTTTTCTATGACATCTGCTCCAAATATTATTAAAATTCTATGACCGATCATTTCCACATACTTACTAGAGTGCTATTATAGTCAAGATGTTTCCTTTAAAGTGACTTGGATGAAGAATCTGGAAGTGGAAGTAGTGATTCCTTAGGCAGCGGTTTTTTAAGATACTAAACGATTTAATTAACTTATTATATTTTTAATCGGGCTAGTATCTGATTATTGAAAAGTCGAATTCATTTTCAAATTCTAACGCATATATTTTAATACAGATACTAACTGTTAACACAAGTAATACAATTCGTTGGTGAAACCAAAAGTGCACAACCCCAGTGTAGGATTGTGGGCGCAAGGGCCCACCGGGAAAAATACGTAGAGGGGCAGACCAGAGATGTGAAAAGTCTGGAGGTGTACTCCCCAGTTTCACAGGTACAATTTCAGAAAATTAATGTTAAGCTGTAGGAAAAAATATGTAAATCTAAGACTTGGTAGTACAAAAATAATCTTTGTTTTTCTTTGAACATCAGTTTTATTTTAAAATAAAGTTCAATTATAGGTACATAAAAATAAACATACACAAACAATTGCTTTTTATAAAACATATCAAATAAAAAACCAAGAAATATGAAAAAACAAACCGTTATGCGCACAAAAATATATTTTTTTTAAACAATGTTAGATATCTCATTAACGTAAACTTAACATTTCCTTATTTTCAAACTGAAAGTAGTACGGAAAATTTCTTTAGTTTGTTAGCCAGGGTATTAATCATTAATTCATAATCCAAATTTTCTAATAAATTCGATTCAACACTCGTTTTTAGACTTTGTATTTGTATCTCTTACTATCCCATTTTCAGCTGCATATGAGAATGTCTACATAACAACATCTTTAATTTATTTTTAAGATACTAAACTATTTAATTATTACATTTTTATATTTTTAATCGGGCTGGTATCTGATTATTAAAAAGTCGAATTCATTTTCGAATTCTAACGCATACATTTTAATATATATGCTGACTGCTAACATAAATAATATAATTCGTTGGTGAAAATAAAAGTGGACAACCCCAGTGTTGACTTGTGGGCGCAAGGGGTACCAGGAAAAATTGTAGGGTGGGCTCAGACCAGAGATGTGGAAATTCTGGAGGTGTACCTTCCAGTTTCACAGGTACAATTTCAGAAAATTAATGTAAAAATTAAAAAATATATAAATCTAAGACTTGGTAGCACGAAAATAATTTTTCTTTTTCCTTGAACATCTGATAAATTCGATTCAACACTCGAATCGAATTTCATTTTTCATTTTCAAATTCTAACGCATATATTTTAATATAGATACTGATTGTTGACATAAATAATATAATTCGTTGGTAAAACAAAAAGTGCACGACCTCAGTGTAGGATTGTGGGCGCATGGACCCACCGGGAAAATACGTAGGGGGACAGACCAGAGATGTTAAAAGTCTGGAGGTGTACTCCCCAGTTTTACAGGTACAATTTCAAAAAATTGATGTAAATCGTAGGAAAAAATATATATAAATCTAAGACTTGGTAACACAAAAATAATTTTTTTTCTTTGAACATTAGTTTTATTTTAAAGTAACGTTCATTTATAGGTACATAAAAATAAACATACACAAACAATTGCTTTTTATAAAATATATGAAATGAAAAACCAGGAAACATGAACAAACAAACCATTATGGGTACAAAAACATATTTCTTTTAAACAATGTTAGACATCGCATTAACATAAACTTAACATTTCCTTATTTTCAAACTGAAAGTAGTGCAGAAAATTTCTTTAGTTTGTAAGCTAGGGTATTAATCATTAATTCATAATCCAAATTTTCTAATAAACTCGATTCAACACTCATAATGATTAGAAATGCTTCTAACCTCTCCTGAGCCAATAACAATCTTAATCTATTTTATATTATTTAGAGCTTGCTAAAAACTCGTTCACAAAACAGGGTAAAAAGATATTTATAGGCAATATACAAATTGGAGTATGCCGCACAGTGAAGATTATATTTTTCTAAAATCTTAAGACAACATCAGACAAAACAGCCCGAACAAGAATTATGATGATTATGATGAGTATGACTGATCTTTCAAAAGTGTCAATTTATTAAAATTTTGTGTAAAACTGATAAGGCTCATTCCTGATTAAAGATGCATCAAATCCTGTCAATTGAGATATTGTCGTTAAAGATTCCGATTCAAATTGTTCAGGTGCAGTTTGAATTCCCGGGATCATTATAATAACATTGTTTATATGTGTTTTGGTGACATAAAAATCTGTTTTTAAACTTTGGGTAACTTGAATTTAAATATTTCTATTTCAAATGTTTTGGCTGGTCCTCGACTATTAACTATATCGCTATTATCCCATGCACTGTTCACCATTTTGTTTCTATCTCGAATCCAGAAAAAAGAATAACATCTCACGGATATGTACATCCACAGCATATGCATTAAATGTTGGAATTTGGATATGTATTGTTAAATATACACATGATATGAAATGTATATTCAGTTACTGACATCCATCAGTGTTATATAAAATGTATATTGCTGGAGGTATATCCTTAATGATTTATACATAACATGTCCATTAAGGTATAATTAATTTATACATGTACACGAATTTTATCTCATTATCTGATGCGCATGCGCTACTGATTTATGGCCTAGTACGTCGACGCACCACGCATAATTTGTTTACGGATTGTAGTTCGCAACCGCCAGTAGCCATTAAACCCTATATTTTATATTTGCTTATTGCTATATTATGCTGTTACATTTGCATGAAGCTCCCATGATGTAAGAGTATATTTATTATAATGCAATTCTTTACATTTGTAAATGCAGACTCTTTTAGGGTTAGAAAATTTCATATTTAACTGATTATGGCAGGAGTGCTTAGTTAAGATGGCGGAAAGTGACAGAGGACTAAAAATTTGCTGTTATGTCAAGCCATATTGGGTATGTATTTTATAAATATACCTAGTGAATAGAAATTACATATGTTCATATTATATAACTTACTGATGGTTGAGAATGTCTTACATATATGTAGGACATGAGTAACTATAGTATTATACATATTTTAACAAATGGCAAACATTTGTTAAATTACCGGAAGGTAAGAAAGTATACGTAAATATTGAAAATTCTAAATATTGTGTAATAATTTAGGTTATTTTGTAAAGTTTGTGTATGTTTAAAATAGTTATATAAAATATATTTCTTGTTAAACTGTCTGTGTTTTATTAACTCTTATATGGATAACTCTGAAGTAGTTCCCACGAACATCACTTGAACACTTTCATTCGATGCGTGCTGCACCAATCGCCTTGGTATCATCGAGATGATAAAACTGTTTGTTTTAATCATCTCCCGATGATGCCAACATGACTGGGGCAACACGCGTCGAGTGCAGTGTTCAATAAGTGTTCAATAAGTGTTTTGATGTCAATGGAATCTACATGGAAATATGCGAGTGTATATATGATGTGTGTTTCATATCCAGTGAATGTACATTGCATATGTTTATGTACATTCATTGGATATGAAATAGATATGGAAGTCGGCGACAAATGTATATGCTGGAAATGTTAATTCCACATCCATTAGATGTATATTAGATATACTTTCTCCACGAAACACATTCTTTATAGGATTTTGCAAGCAGTGGAAAAAAACGATATATGAGAACTGAAAGAAAAACCATATGTAAAAAATATTAATGAAATCTTTGCACTCTTTCGATAACCTGACTTCTGGTTATGCTAGCAAATCGAAATCCTAAAATAAATTTGTCCAATTTCTTATTTAACATTCTCATTATATTACTAGAATCCAACATAGTCCCCTTTGGCTAAGTAGATTAAACTAGTATCTACATGACCCCCTACGGTATGAAGATTCAGTTAAAAAATGAGAACAAAGGCCTAAAATAAATTTATTTACCAACCTTGTCTTAAAAAAATTTCATTCTAATGGATTACATTTTCATAAAATCTCCCATTCAGTTTCTTGGAAATGCTTAGCCTTTGAAACGTTTTTCGTTCTTATTCTGAGCTCATCAGAAAGGCACGAAGCCACTCATAACGATGTTTCATGCAAAACTAAGGCAATATCCATGAATAAGTATGAAATATTTATATTTGACATTGATTGATAAAAAACAACAGATCTTTACCTATCTATTAGCTAACTAGTATTGGAGCCTATATGTATACTCTATGCATGCCTAAAAATGAATTATTTATTATTTATTTGCTTATAGTAATGAAACATATTCTTTATAGGATTTTGCAACCGGCGAAAAAAAAAACAATCTACGAGAACTGAAAGAAAAACTATGTGTAAAAAATATTAATGAAATCTCTGCACTCTTTCGATATCAATTCTATTTTCTGAATATGCTTACGTTTTATATAATTAACCATTTTATTGATTGATTGATTTTTCAGCGTAAGGTGGGCGTTGCTGCCAATTCCGGGCATCCTTGGAGGTTCGTTCCAACACACAGCTTGGTCGTCCGTCGAACACGCCCAACGGACGGCCAAACCGCGTGCCGGAACCAAATCTCGGACCGGCTGCATACGCCGGGTTGGACATTGGGCATGCTTGTTGTCAGCAGCGAGAGCCGCATGACGCATGGAGTGGGAATATAGGATGGCAAGTGCAGGTGTTTGTAAGTTTCCATGCTTCTATTAAGTTTCCATCTGTCATCATCGGTTGGGGTGTGCAGGTGTTTGTGATATGCCTCTTTTCAGTTTCCATGCTTCTTTTAAGATTCCATCTATCGTCATTTCCTTATTTTTCTTCCTCTAAGTTTTCTGTTTCTTCTGTTTCTGAATCTGGCAGCTTTCATTTTTGCTTTGTTTTTATTTATTAACCATTCCACAGGTAAATATCCATTTACAGTGGAGTTGCTGGGAAGGGCTCTATCTCGCGCTAACAATTTTTTTTGCACGTTATGAGAAAAAAAGATGTCCGAAGGTATAGTTTGCTCACCCTGTATGTCGTTTCTTTGAGACAATCGGTTTTAATTTCCGCCTTCCAATTAATAATACAATATTATGTTTTGAATCAATAAATCGAGGTGAGAAAAATTAAGATGGTAAAGATCAGATAGAAAGATAGAATAGAATAATATCAATTAGATCAGATAAAATAAAATAAATAAATTTATAGCTTATCTGTCTTTCTGCAACGTCTTGTGATTGCTGTTTTGTTTTATTTCCTGTCCTTTTCTTTCTTGGGTTGAGTTGATTTTGTTGATTTAAAAACTTTCCACTGCATACAATTACTTCAGGTCACAACATAGCTATATTGCTTTGTAAACATATGTGCCTCATTTTGACACTGACTATGCCATTATTTGTTGCCCATGAACCACATAAAAAGTATCTTGTTGGGTCGTTTTGGGTGTACGTAGGGACACTGCACTTCACTTGAGCTTGTTTGCTTTATTTGATTTAATCTTATTAGAAAACTTTGTAATTATTAATTCCATATGATCTTTGTTTTTCTATTGAGGCGCTTCATTTCACGCAGAATTTCTTAATCTATCGGTGGCTGAAATTTTTTCGAGTTTAACGGGGTTATACAGCTTTTTTACCGCTTTTAAGAGAGCATCTTAAAAACACGTCTATTCACGGCGACACTTAACTCAGCCTCCTTATATACTTAACTATTTTATATAAAAAAATTAAGTGCATTGATAAATAACGGAATAAACATGAGGTCACCTTTTTGAGAATAACTGCAAAAGGGCATAGCCGGATAAATAGGGTGAAACGGCCCCCGGCCCTATCTTCATTGAGAAAAGGAATGTAGTTAGCAATAAGTGAAAGGAACAATTTTGCAAAATATTAACGCAAAAGGATGGCGCGTTTCACGGGGTGACGAGGGGGATGAAATCCAAAGGACCAATTTTTTGTGCCAAAACGCAGCAACCGAAAATTTTGGAAAAAATATATGTTGGGCACGTATTAGAGAGGATTCTCAGAAAAAATTGTCGCTCAATTTGGGAAAGAACTGATGGCGTGAAGACATCGGTATAGTTTTCAAATATTTCTAAGGGTAACTTCCCCTCGTTGCACCACATTCAAATTTTTTTTGTAGCATCTACTTTCATCCCCATATAACATATTTTTTTCACAGCGTGGTCGGAACATTACGTCATAGTGAAAAAAATCACGTCTGTGGTCTTCTGAGACTAGCGGTATACATACGCTTATTAACCGTATGATGTGAACTGTTCGCGTAAAAATAGCACGTATAAGTTGAGAAAATGAGACATTTAGAGCCGCAGCGACTGTTTCGAAATGCTAGTTGTTAAATATACACCAGCGTGAGGAATTAATTGTAGCGCCACATTAGTGCCTTGTCGATGAGAAAGTCCTACTATTTACACGTATATACAGTTCTCACTAGTGATGTACGTCACTGTAACTATGCTTTCATTCATTATTAGTCACACGATGAAACTATAATTAATTGTTTTTAGAGGCGATAGTCTTCATCACTGTCAACGGACCAACGACCTTAGTCACAAAACGAGGCTCATTCGCTTCAATGGTGATTATCTGTTTTCGCTTTCCTTTAAAAGAAGGCATAAAAATTCGATACCCTTTAGTTTCTATCGACTCTTTGGCAACTCGAAATTCTCGGTCTAGGACGAAAATATCTCCTACCTGCAGCAATCTTTGGAGACCATTAGGCGATTTGTAAACATTAGTGATATCGTGTGTAATTTGTGTCCTCTTAAATACTACAGAAAGCTAAAGACTGAAGGAGGTTACGTCCGACCACAACACATCTCTACTCAACAGCTGGAAAAAGAAAATCTTCCAGGATGTTCTTCGACTGTACAGCCACAAATAGAAGACACGTCCTCATCGTCATCAAGTGCAGGTGATGCGACCACGCAAATGCACTTTCAGTTAAAAACACAGGAGGATGTTGAGTATATGGAACTTCCCATTAAGAGAACTGTCGCCATACAAAAACGCTGTTGTATTTGTTACAATACGAAGGCATTGATGGTAATTACTGACGAAGCCCGTATGCAATATTCCATAAAGAGGAGAATTTATATCCCCAAATGTAACAGATGCTGTCGTACCTATGTAATAAAAAACCACTTTTATGAAGATGATGTCAGCTCTTTGGAAGTGTATTCTAATTAAGCATCACTGAAGGAAAGTGAAGTTAGTCAGATAATGGAGCAATCTGATACTCCAATATTCAATAGAATAGGAACGACGCGGACGGGGATTTCAGAAGAGCAAATGCGGACTTTTACGGAATTCACATGGGAAAATATACTAGAACTAGCAGATATAATGCCGTCGATGCGTAACAATTCTAGTCGGTTGGTGTCGCAAGCAATTGTGGTGTTTCTGTTCAAACTTTGAGCTGGCAACTCTAATGCGATAATTGCTTCAATTCTTCTGTTGGAAGGAAAATATTCAGCATCAGTGTTGGCAGCATTTCAAACGGATGTACTACCCAAGCGGTTTGGCTTACACGCATTAACAAGAAGCGATCTGATCGACAGACACACATCGTGATCGCAAAATATCTGTATAATCTTGAAGATCAGTTAGTCCTAATATGCGACGGAACATATGCTCGACATCAAAAAAGTTCCAACAATGAATATCAGCGAAAGTCAGTTTCAGGACAACTATTTACGATTTGTACCACCGATGGTTATATCCTTGATATGCTGGGTCCATTTCTACTCACACAGAATCATGCCGCAATTATGCTTCACGTTATAGACGAACCTAATGGTCTCCAAAGATTGCCGCAGGCAGGAGATATTTTCGTCCCAGGCCGAGGATTTCGAGATACAAAAGAGTCGCTAGAAGCTAAAAGGTATCGAATTTTTGTGTCTTCTTTTAAAGGAAAGCGAAAACAATTAACCACCACTGAAGCGAATGAGTCTCGTTTTTGACTAAGGTGCGTTGGTCCATTGACAATGATGAAGACCAGCGCCTGTAAAAACAATTATAGTTTCATCGTATGACTATTAAATGAAAGCATCGTGACAGTAACGCTCATCACTAGTGAGAACTGTATATACGTGTAAATAGTAGGAGTTTCCGACCGACAAGGCACTAATGTGGCGCTACAATTAATTCCTTACGCTGGTGTATATTTAACAACTAGCATTTCGAAATGGTCGCTGCGGCTCTAAATGTCTCATTTTCTCAACTTATACGTGCTATTTTTATGCGAACAGTTCACATCATACGGTTAATAAGCGTATGTATGCCACTAGTCTCAGAAGACCACAGACGTGATTTTTTTTCACTATGACGTAATGTTCCGACCATGCTGTGAAAAAAATATGTTATATTCGGATGAAAGTAGATGCTACAAAAAAAAATTGAGTGTGGTGCAACGAGGGGAAGTTACCCTTAGAAATATTTGAAAACTATACCGATGTCTTCTCGCCATCAGTTCTTTCCCAAATTGAGCGATAATTTTTTCTGAAAATCCTCTCTAATACGTGCCCAACATATATTTTTTCCAAAATTTTCGGTTGCTGCGTTTTGGCACAAAAAATTGGTCCTTTGGATTTCATCCCCCTCGACACCCCATGAAATGCGCGATCCTTTTGCGTTAATATTTTACAAAATTGTTCCCTTCACTTATTGCTAACTATATTCCTTCCCTCAACGAAGATAGGGCCGGGAGCCGTTTCACCCTACTTATCCGGCTATGCCATTTTAGAAAAAAAGTTATGAAAAAATTTCCTCCTATAAAAAATGCCGTGCTTTATCAGTATCTAAAATGTTGTTTTTATAGTGGGCATATTTTCCAAGATATAATGAATTTAAGACTGGTATAGTCAAAATTTCCTTAAAAAGTGGGATATTTCTTAATATAACAGCAGAACTTTAAAAATGTCCAATGTACATTATTTAAATTTCAGTGAATGATTTAGAATAGACACATAACGAACATATAATTATTTCAATTTTTTCCGCTTCTCCGTTTCTGAGGTATTCGCGGTTAAAGTGTCAATACATTTGAATCGTATATTAAGTTGTGTATAATAACTTCATTGCTAGACTAAAGTTAGTATAACCCAGTGAAATTAGACTTTCTGATCTAACAAAACGTATTCTTCATTTAAAAAAAAATTTTAAATCGATTTATTCTGGTGTTTTGAAAAATATATTAAAAATCGAGAACGAGATCCCTATGGCCTAAAATATTATTCAAGGTCAAAGTTCACAAAAAACGGTCTCTTGCGAATATCGCGCTTTTCATGGCTCGGAGGCCAATTGAGGTTATTATAAAAATGAAAGATCATGAAATTTCGCACAAAAATGATCTCTTCCATTTTTTATGTACAACGAACGGTTTGGGCAAAAATCTGCTTCAAACTTTTCGCGCAAGGCATAAATGTCATTTCATATAGTCCATGCATATAATACGTGCTTCTTCTATGTATAGTATTTATTAGCTGATCGATATATAAAATAAAATACATATATATGTTAACTAACTATTATACACTATATCTCACTTCCTATATCACAGCACTCTTCAGAGCATTTTTTTTTACACTGTATCCAATTTACGAAACTTTTGAATAGTTTCGTAATGTTCCAAATTCTGGAAGACACAATTGGTCTGCTGCTCGACAAGAAATTGTTGCGTCTTTCAAAAAAAATTTGGGCGCTAGGCTTAATGTAGAAGAAGATGATACTACAAGAAATATGGTATTGCTTCTTTGCGCAAAATCAGCAACAGAAATGATACCAGCTGGGTGAAAACCTTTGGTTGAGAATTTTTTTGATAGAGATGAGGTTACCAACTTTTCTATTGATGTTTGCGACTGCTGGCCGAAAATAGAAGAAATTGCAGAAATTTGCAAGGTTGATGTGGGAACCAAATACGCAGACAAATTGAGAAAACTTTTAGTATGCACAAGAGGTGTACTTTTTAAGGTTTTATTAATTCTCTTTGTTACAACGCCATATTCAATGACAACCGAGATATTCAATCATTTTCCACTACGGCAACAACATTAAGACTGATCACAGAATGTCTTAAGTGAAAAAACTATGAACGATCGTCTCCTCATTACCTTAATTGGAAAAGTTACTGCTCACTTCGATCCCCAATCAGCAGTTGCAGAATATTTACTAACCAAAGAGAGAAGGTATAGAGAACCGGATGTTGACATCTACCAAAGACGTAACTTTGTAAAGAAATGTTTCAGAGGTGAAAATCGGTTCTAACTCTATTTCAGTAGTTACCAAGAATTTTGATATGCGTTCTTAAATGTGATGTATGAATTAGTCGATTTTTTATACTTGCAGTGTTAAAACCGAGTGTAAACATTAAATTCCAGTGTATGGAGGAGGCACTTTTTTGTTTTTTACTCATGCGGTTTTATATCCTTTAATTATACGACGGACCATTTCAAAATCGCTTTTTACTTATACTGTGGCAATTATTGGCATTTACGTCAATATTTAATAAAGGGAAATGGATAGAACATCCCAGATCGCAGTTTTGAAAACCGTAGTATATTTATATCCAACCATTTGTATGTACATATGTAACTACAAATCTAGTGTGAAATTATACAGAGTCGGCGTTATACAAAAATGTCTACTGCTTCTCAGGTTGCAATAGACTTGTGGATTTGCGATTATTTCAGAGCTGCAATTTGATGGAAGAGATCTTTATAGCAGTAGTTCTAATAAAACTATTTCTTGGACATCTAAAATAAATGTTAATAGAATATTTCCTCACAAAAGCATATTATTGCTAGTGGCTCTTTAATTTAGATTTAATGGAAGTGATGGTGGGGTGTAATATACCGTGGTCAAAACTAGATAATTCACTTTTTAGAAAATTTAAAAAAAAATGCATTAGTGGCAAATATAACACTGTTCAGATGCCGTCGGAAACGACACTCAGAAGAAAATATTTATCAACGGAGTGTGATACTGTTAGACAAAAAATTTCTTCTGAGCTTACTGGAAAATTGATCTGGGTGTTCACAGAACCACCAAATCTTGTGGTGAGAAGGTAGGTATGTTTTAGTGGGTGCATTGGAGGAAAATTGTTCAGTGCGTGGACACTTGATCGCCTCTAAAGTTGTACAAACGACAAATTATAGCATTATAGTGAAGTCAGCGAATTCAAGTCTACAAGAGTTATGGGGTGACAAATATGTAGAAAATAAGGACCAGTTTTATTATTTCTTACTGATGGAGTGAATTATATGAAACTTGCAGGACGAATTATGAAGGAAACATATCGCAATGTTTCGTGCAGCATGCATGTAACATGTCTAGCACGCTGACTTTATAGAATTGCTGAAGCTATTAGAGGGTGCTACTTTAATGTTAATAATTTAATATCTACTATAAAGAAAGTTTTCTGAAAGCACCACATCGTTTACGGTTATTTAAAGAAATGCACCATTACCTCCAGCGCCCATTATAACACGGTGGGGAACTTGGCTAAAGGCGGCATTATACTATTCTTGCCATTTTGAAAACGTTCAACTAGTAGTACTGCAGTTGAATCCAATTGGCGCAGTTGTTATTTCACAGGCTCAACAGGGATTTAGGGATCCGACTGTTCAAGAAGATCTGAAGACCATACACGGAAGTTTCTCAAAATTCCTCTAGCCAAATGGGACCTTCAACATATGCCAAGGACATCAAAATTTACTGCAGTTGATGCAATAAACGCCGTGTTCGACCACCGGCAATATATTTTTCAATTACCTAATGAAATCACTGAAAGGAGTTCAAACAAAATTCCAAAGAGTTAAACCAAGTCCGGATTTGTAACGACGTCATCTGTAATAGACCTTTTAAATGGTAAATAAGTAGATTTTTCTACATCAGGCGACTATAACAAATTTCACATATTTTAAGTACGCCCCGATGACATCTTTTGACGTTGAGCGGGTCTTTCTCATGATAAACGGATTTTTAATGATTGGCGGCGAAGGTTAACTTCAGAACCTTTAGAACAATTATTAATAATATAGTTTTATATTCGTTATAGGTCGGAAGCAATTACATCAATTACAATTACAATTACGTTAAGGTAGTGAAAAATACATCCGTGTGTTTTAGTTCATTGTTTCATCTCCCAATACCGCCTCTTTGTGGGAGTGTTTATAATAAACTGACCATATTAACATCAGAAATTACGGAATTCCCTAAAAAAAAAGTAGAAGGTAAGATAAATTGTATCATACATACATAAAAATCTTTCCGCGCCGGCAGAGCCAACCCTGACTGTTACGTCACCGAGATAAAATTCCCGATGTCTGATTATAACATAGGGCGGGAAATAAGGTGAAAAAAATGGGTGGAGCGGGAGTGTATACTTCAAATTCACTTATTTTTTTCAAAAATTGGAGGGGTCCGAAAACCAGCTTTAGGAACCCTCCTCCTTTTAAGGCGAAAACAGTTCTAAGCAAGGTTTCCCAGAGAAAAATTACTATTATTTTTAGTATCATTTTAACTCAAACCAAGTAATCTGAAATGTTGCCTCAGACTACTCGAAATACGGGGTGTTACGAAGTGCGAATAGAAGCTTAGAGCGATTTTATGCCGTGGTTACAATATGCTTAATTATCATTCTTATACTTAGTTCAACGCCTCATATCAGCACGCAAAAACTATTTATTTTACCGTTCGATGAAGTACTTTAATGTATTCTGCAGAAAACGTCTGTTAAATATTAAACAAGTATTAAAATGGCATTTAAATGCAATAAAGACACATCAGTAGAACTTTTCTTCCCGACGAGGATGGCATAGACTATTATTATAAGGCTTATTTGTTATTCAGTATGCAGTGCGGCAAGTAAAATAGCAAAATTATTAATATTGGTTTATTTTGCGTCATAAATTAAAACACCATCACGTACATCACCAATTTAAATATTGGATCCTGCCTGTTTTAGCCATTATACGTGAAAAGAGTGTTCAGTGTACATAAGACAACTAGGGAATCAATACAAAGCTCAAAAAAATTATCATAGATTGGAATCCTGTCGTCATTCGAGGACCTCCGTTAAAGATGAAAAGACGAAAATAACAACATCGTTGGTAAAATGAAAAGTCCACACCTCGCAAGTTGTTTTAGTTTAGTCAAAAGATTTTAATTTGTATACTTTTTAAGAGGTAAACTGTTAATTGATCATTTTCAGAGTGCATTGTATAAAGGTTTCGTTCAAATCCGTGAAGGCCAAAGCATTTCCGTAAAATCGCACATTCTTCTTTTGAATGCTCTAAACTCCATGAATTTTTGGCATTTTTGAAATTTATTATAACAATTTTTATCATTAATGACCACTGTTGATCAATCTGTCCGTTCTATGTAGCACATAAAACATTCACTGCATATACAGGGTTAGGCAAATGTGTGGAAACACCCGATTTCTGGCTAAACTATAAGTCCGATTAAAAAATACTATTAACAAAAGTTTTGTAGTATTTTTATTCTATTCAGTGACATACTTTAATTTCCAACAGCTACCCTATTTATTGAGATATGACGTCATACAGTGGTCAATTTTCTTAATCTAGGCGGACATTATTCAAACATTCCAATACAAAAATTATTAACATATCTTAGTGATACATATCCTATACTAAATAGTTCTGAGAATTTTACCTTAGTTATCCCTTCCCTCATATTTTTATGATGACCGTTTTATAAGGGATGGAGACGTCAAGTTAAATAGAGCTTATGATTAGACATTGTTCAGTAAAGGTGCTTTAAATGTGATATTGTGTTGAAGTTATTCTGTGTCATGGAGAATGGTATGCAGTTATTTATTCTTATATAGAAAATCATCAACATTTAACTTTTACTACTTTTTATAGAGGTGTCATTTTTAACCTAACGAGAAGTGTAATTTTCTGAATATCTGCAAATTCTTACAACAGCGGTATAGTTTTCTTCATCTTGATTCTGTGTTGTCGTTTTAAGAACTATAATTTACTACTTTATCATTAAAAAAAAGTTGCTACCATCGGCTGCTTTAATCATGATTTTACTTTTTATTAGTTACTTATGCTATACGACGGAGAAGTCTCAATTTAGGTATGGTCAATGGAATCTGACAAAAAGGAAAAAAGTAATACGATGTACTTGCATGTCCTTAATCGTTATGGCGTACAACATTGTAGAGGAACTTTAGAATGGACAAAATTTAAAAAAACTCAATATCAAATTTGTGAAAGATGGCGAAACAGTTGTATGATTAAGATCAAGTTTTTGAAAACTAATTATTTCTGGCTGGATGAGGAAATTAATTTTAGTGAACTGGAAGAGTTGATCGAGGACACGCCTAATCAACCATCAACTTCCGAAACACCTGGCCGGCCAAGAAAATTGTTGGTGATGATAGTGATAGCGACTAATTTCTTCGCTTGTTTACTTTTATTTTTATTACTACTGATATTGATATATGTTTATATAGAAAGCAATTAATTTTAAATACAAGTTCAGTTACAACAATATTATTTCAAGAACAACCTAAAATTATTATAAAGTTAACCATTTTCCACCAAAAACAGAAAAAAGATGATTGAACTAATTTCGTCCTCCTAGAAATATCCGCTGCACCCCTTCAAAAACCATCCCTTAGGAGCTTACATTTATTTCACTATATTTATTTTACATTTTTTTAGTAGATTCACAAATCTTATTCAAAATTCTCTTGATCCTTAGAATTTTTTTTTACTGTTTTCGGTGTATTCACGGGTACAGTATTATCGTATCTACAAAGTTTCAGAATTTTAAAAGAAAACGAATTTTTTAAATCCTCTGAAGAACATCCCTTTAGTGTCTAAATTTTTTTCAATATTTTTCCTCCTTTCTAAAGAATATTTTCTGTTCATTTGTAAATATGTATAATTTTGTACCCCTAGAACTTAAAAAATGACCACTGTGCGTCATCGTCAGATTTTTAAAATTGATAACTATGTTTTTATATTTTCAGACAGACACTTTTTACCAATTATAATGGCATATGGTTTGGTGGGTGCGCGGCTTGTGGTATTTGAAGTAATAAATAAAATAATAAAATATTGAGCACTTTAGTATCGAGAAATAAAGAAAATATTCATAATAAATGTTGAAACTGGAGACCTTCAACAACCTGACAATATCCTGATCGATCAACGAAGGCCCTTAAGGAGTTTTGAATAGCATGCTGTGATATTTCTTAAACAGGCATCCTAATTCAATCATCCAACTTTTATAATGACTGAAGTTTGGTCTTATAGACAACGGATTTTAAATAATCCCCAAAGAAAATAGTGTAAAATACTTGGATCTGGCTATCGCGGTGGCCATTCAATATGTCTTCTTTGACCAACCCGTCTCTGTGGAAATATTTCATATGGGTATTGACGTACATCAATTCCATATTGAGCTCCATTTTGCTGATACCAAGAGTAGCTCAGGATTTGCCGATTTAGAAATAAACGGTTTATTACTGGAACAATTTTCTCGGGCAAAAGTTATAAATAATGATTAGAGTTTAAATTGTCTATAAGAAAGAATGGTCCGATGATCAGTCCTCTGATTATCCCCAACTCTATATGTAATTTTTGAGGATATTGTGTGTGACTTTCTTCCATCCAGTGATGATTCGGATCAGCCCAGTAGCGACAGTTATATTGATTTACAAAACAATTCAGAAAAAGACTATATTATTGATAAAGTTACCATTAATATCAATGTTAAATCACCATTTCCTCTTAAAACTGTATCCTTCTACCAGGATCACCTTCATTCAATTCTTGTACTAAATGTACTTTATACGGATGAAATTTATTTTTGGACAATATTCTTCTTACCGATCTCTCGCTAATATTGTGATATAAGGCTAGTTTTGGTACTGAAGGTTTTGGTTCTTCTTGCAGGTTAAGAAAAATATCAAGCGAAAGCTTCATTTGTAGCCCATTTGGTTCGATCGGATTTTGGCCGATTTGTAACACTTCCCATATCGTGAAACTTTTACACAACCTTTGAAACTGTTTATTTTGAAATATGAGAATTTCTATCATGGTCTAGGAGATAGCTACATATATGTGGCCTGGCATATAACATGTTTGCATTGCTGTTATGATTTAGCAAATATTTTTCTGAGAATTTTATCTTATGTGAGTCAGACCTCCCCGTCCCTTTTAGCGCTAGCCGCCCCAGAAAACATTCAATTTTGTAAAAGAGTATAACACTCTGGGGTTTGTTACTAGGTGAAGATGGCATCTTGGCGATCAACACTCGATATATGCCAACATGTTTTCTCCGTGCAATTGGCGACATACATAGACGTAGGATAACACTTTCTGACCAGGCGGAAAATTTTCGTTGTCAAAGCTCATTGCTGGAAAACCATATTCCAACATTCTCTGCTTGCCCATTTTCCAGATTTTTGGCCATCTTTTGGATTTTTGGCGGAAAACAGGCCAACAGTGGTGTTTTAAAAAAAAATGTTGACACCTTCTCAAACTTGCACTCACAGAGAATTTTCTATTCTCTATGAGTACCAACATTTTTTTCTCAATGTAGGTCTGACTCACTTAAGATAAAATACTCAGAAAAAAGATTTGCTGAAACATAATAGCAATGACAACATGTTATATCCCAGGCCACATGTATGTAGCTATCTTCTAGATGATCTGAAAATGTTGTATAAAAAATATCGAATGCATCTTGTAGAGATCTCTGCTTGTCTCCATCATTAACAACGTACCTAATTCTTTCACGTTCAAAGCAACGCTCAACGGGGTTTCTAGTACGAATCTGTGCCTCATTGAACAGGATATGAGCAGGTGGTTGACTTGCCGCAAGGAGAGTTATTAAATGTTTTCTAACATCATATCCTTTGTCTTTAACTATCACACTGTCAGCTCCAAAGTAGTTATTTTCCAGCTTAGCCCGTACCCGAGAATTGGCAAGAATCATCGAATCATGTGCCGATTCCTGCCACCGATACACAATATTTCGGATTATACACGCAGAATCACAGACCACCTGAACATTGAAAGAAAAAAATCGATTTCTATTTTCAGCATCTGCTCCTCCGATTGATCCAAGTTTAACCTGACGTCAGAGTATATTTAGGTGATCTTCGAATTAGCTATCGTTAAATTAATCCATCAATTGGAATTCACGAGCAAACCCATTGACTTAATGTAAATCAAGCGGGACTTTGACTGTCCTCTTGAGATACCATCTTAAGGATATGAGCAAGGCAGGCAATGATATGTGCAAATACTGTGATACTGCAAAAGAAACTGCGGAACATATTGTTTGCGAATGCAAGATGTTAATCCACACTAGGCTAAAGTACCTAAAAAAGGTGGAATTAACGCCTGAAGGCTTAAGGAAAGTAGTCCCCAGGAGAATCACAAGCTTTGTAAAAAAACTTGGGAGTCCTGGTAGTTATACTGGGTGTAACAGGATCACGGTATACCCCCCTTTCTCCTATAGATAATAATTGATTGAAATTTAGGATATACTACATACATAATAACTTTTTGGCATACAATAAATTTTTTTTACTTCCGGTTTCGCCGGAAGTAACACTAACTTTTGATTTTTTAAAGGGAACACCCTATATATTATTGCATTTTTGAATTCTGTATAATTTTCTGAATTCAACGATGCCAACTAAGTGACATTTCAAACATCAATTTTTTTTATAATATAATTTTTAGTTTTCCATTTAAAAGTGCCATGACGGTTCCGATTTATTCTAAATGACCCGTGTAATGCTACAAAAATCGAAATCCCTTTAAAAACACTAAATTACGTGATTTATGAGCAAATGAAATTTACCAAAATTGTTTTTGGGGCAAAACTCATTTTTTTCAAATGGAACCATATCGGTACCGTGGTACCATTTATTAGTACTATTAAAGAGGAATTTATTCATATGTCGTATTAAAATGTGCGTTAAATACAAACAAAATTACAGCTAAAAGAAAATAAGAAAATACAATTTTATTCTAATTACCTTGTTACACATAAGGTGGTTTTGGAATACAAAAAATTAACACAAAACATTACAACAGTTGTTCAAAATGCTGTCCAATAACGTCAATGCACTTCTGAAGTCGCATAGCTGTTTCTTGAAGAATGTTCGCCAATTGCTGGGCCGTTATGCTATTAATTGCTCGTCTTACTCGTAGCTCCAGGTCTTCACATATTGTAACGACGATTGCATAGACAATATTCTATAAATGATGTCTAAATGTTATTTGTGGCATTATCTTTTTTTTTTTTTTTTTTTTTTTTTTTTTTTTTTTTCCTTCTTCAATTCTTTGGGAAGTTCACTGCCACATGTATGTTTTCTTTCTAAGCGGTGCTAGGGGAATCTACAAAATATATCACAATTAACCAGTATGTTACTGGTAAAAAACCTCTACGCCCGTGACGTTTACGTCAAAGGATCAGTTAAAGGTTGGTTTTGATAACTAAACAACACAAATAAGTATAAAAACTTGAAATTAAATATTTCGCCGACGTTTCGGAAATCTAATCTGTTTCCTTTCTCAAGGCTTTTTTTGAAAAATCTTTTTTGCTGTGTATGACAAATACACAGCTCTAAGAATGTTTGTTATATTCAATAACCATAGATACTTACTATTTACATAGAACTGTTGATATAGTTAACAGTTTTTTAGTTTCTATACAATGTTAAGTTTGTGAAGTTCTTCTTTTAACATTGGCAGCCAAGTTGTACAGACATCTACGGAACAATTCGACACGCAATTATCCTCATTCAATAATATTATCGCGGATTCTTTTATTTTTCTTTTTTTGCTATCTGCCTCTTTTGTTAAAATTTTTGCCGAGTCCCAGTTTATTCTATGTCCGTTCTCCCACGCGTGTTCGCAGATCTTGGACCTCTGAATTTCATTTTTTCTGATATAATTTTGATGTTCGCCCAATCTTACACTAAAAGGTCTGGATGTCTTTAGTGTAAGATTGGGCGAACATCAAAATTATATCAGAAAAAATGAAATTCAGAGGTCCAAGATCTGCGAACACGCGTGGGAGAACGGACATAGAATAAACTGGGACTCGGCAAAAATTTTAACAAAAGAGGCAGATAGCAAAAAAAGAAAAATAAAAGAATCCGCGATAATATTATTGAATGAGGATAATTGCGTGTCGAATTGTTCCGTAGATGTCTGTACAACTTGGCTGCCAATGTTAAAAGAAGAACTTCACAAACTTAACATTGTATAGAAACTAAAAAACTGTTAACTATATCAACAGTTCTATGTAAATAGTAAGTATCTATGGTTATTGAATATAACAAACATTCTTAGAGCTGTGTATTTGTCATACACAGCAAAAAAGATTTTTCAAAAAAAGCCTTGAGAAAGGAAACAGATTAGATTTCCGAAACGTCGGCGAAATATTTAATTTCAAGTTTTTATACTTATTTGTGTTGTTTAGTTATCAAAACCAACCTTTAACTGATCCTTTGACGTAAACGTCACGGGCGTAGAGGTTTTTTACCAGTAACATACTGGTTAATTGTGATATATTTTGTAGATTCCCCTAGCACCGCTTAGAAAGAAAACATACATGTGGCAGTGAACTTCCCAAAGAATTGAAGAAGGAAAAAAAAAAAAAAAAAAAAAAAAAATTCTATAAATGAGCCCAAACAAAGGAAACAAAGTGCGTTAAATCAGGTGACCTTGGAGGCCACCTCACAGGACCATTCGTCGAAATTACGTTTTCTCCGAATCTCCCTTGAAGGTAAACAATTACTTACTATCCTTGAATTATGGGGAGGAGCGCCATCTTGTTGGAAATACATTCCCTATCCTAAATCTAAAGGTAACTCATCTAAAATGTCCTTAGTCTCATTTTCCAGGAATCTCAAGTATCTGGCACCAGTCAGAAGTCCTTCAAATATTATTGTACGAATGATTCTACTACCGATTATTCCAAACCAAACATTGAAACCGAACCGCACTTGAAAGTTATCCTCCCGTAATAAATTTTGACTTTCTTGTGACCAATATTTTGTATTTTGTTGGTTAAATAATCCCAAATTTGTAAACATTGACTGATCCGAAAATAAAATCAGTCCCAAAAAATTATTGCTTGGCTGCACGTTATTATACAAAATCAAATTGCAATATTCCATCCTACGTTCGTAATCACGTTCGTACAAATGCTGATGCAATTGATATGTAAAAGATTTATAGTGCTATTTGTGCAAAATTCGGCTTACTGTTTGGTCACCGATGTTCAGTTCAGACCCAACTTATATTCGAGCCAAAACATTAATTTCCGTTCCTTCGTCAATAATGAAGTTTTCTTCGGGATTATTGTTGGGCTCTCTTCGGAATTGGTTTTTAACATGTTTAAAATAATTCTTCGCTGGACATTGTCTATCAGGATATCGTCGGCCATAGAGGTCCATAGCTGCATTGCATTTTATTTACTTTCCCCATAAATAATTAACATGTCCACTTTTTCATCTCTTGTATAAATTTGCGGCATTTCGAACACAACAAGAATTTTAAATAAACAATTTTTAATAGTTTCCCTGCAATAAAAGATTGAATTTTCGTAAGACGTACAAATTTCACTATTATTTTAAAATAAGCGTTACAAATGATACAAATAGGTAATGTAAGGAATTGTGCGATGTAGGTAAATGTATTGTATGGTGCAGATATTATAATTATACGATTAAAATCCTCTATTACCTACTTCAGTCAGGTACTAAAATTCCGATTCAGATTATCCGAATCATCCCTAGCGTATTTAATCTTGACGTGTCAAATCCACAGTAAAAGTCCGAGGTCATCGGCGGCATTTCTGCTAGATCAAAGGAGTGTCGCATATGGGATTTATATGTGGTTAAACCAACAAAATAAATGTTTAACAAGCTAAATATTTCATTGTTTTCAAAGCCAAGTTACTTCTTAACATTTAATTAGAACAAAATTGTATTTTCTTATTTTCTTTCAGCTGTAATTTTGTTTGTATTTAACGCACATTTTAATACGACATATGAATAAATTCCTTATTAATAGTACTAATAAATGGTACTACGCCAACAGAATAAACAATAGCAGTAACACAAATAAGACAGTATGGAACATAGTTAACTACCAAATTGGCAAAAATTAGCAAGAACAAAGTCATATCGAACTGGATACAAATGAAACGATAACCAAAGATCAAAAAAAAGTTGCTGACATGTTTGGAAATCATTTTTCATCATCTGTTCGCGGTAAAATCGAGAATAAACTTGGGAAAACCTATGCACTACCTAACTACAGAGGAGACGTAGTGTCCAACTCGATGTACTGCCCCGAAATAGAGCCTGAAGAAGTCATCAACGCTATTGCTGAGTTGAAACACACTAATTCCACGGGTGAAGATGAGATATCCAGTAAAGTGATAAAGTGATTCCGTTAGTGTATGTTTTCAATTTGTGTTTAGCCTGCGGTGAGTACCCATCTGCACTCAAGATAGCTATCATTGCCCCCATTTACAAACGAGAAGATAAAAATGACATTACGAACTATCGACCGATCTCTATGCTGAGTGTTATATCTAAAATCCTAGAAAAGATATTGTATAATCGAATCCTCAAGTTTTTAACTAGGTTCAAAATAATTACCGGAGCACAGCATGGATTTCTCCCTGAAAGATCCACCGAGTCGGCATGTATTGACGGTTTAAGTTATATATATTCAGAATTAGACCGGGGTAAAATTGTGGCTGGCATTTATTTTGATTTTAGTGTAGCTTTTGAGTCGATAGAAACGGATATATTGATACACAAACTAAATAATCTAGGCATACGGGGAAACTTATCTAATTTACTAATGTCCTTTTTATCCAACCGTAAAATTATTGTGCAACTGAACAGAACTAGGTCGGAAAATTATAACATAGACTTAGGAGTCGTCCAAGGATCCGTTCTTCGACCTTTGCTCTTCCTTTTGTTTGCAAATGATCTACCGAATCATATGCCACAATATTGTAAAATTATAATGTATGCTGATGATACCAGCTTAATTGTGTCTTCCTTAGATCCAGATATTATCAAAATTCAACTGAAAACTATACTCAAGGAATTTAATCAATGGGCAACAAAAAATCGTCTTATTCTAAATACTGAGAAAACAGTATGTATCAATTTTTTCAACAAAAAGCAACCTATATCAGATATAAATTTAACAATGGACGGTATACCAGTCATATTTTCCAAAACGTTAAAGTACTTAGGGATTTACCTTGATGAACAATTAAGCTGGTCAGAACACATTAATAATTTATCTAAAAAATTAAACAGCTGTTATTTCGCCCTTCTCAATTTGAAAAGATGTTTTGAAATGAAATTCCTCATCAATATCTACTATGTTTTAGGATACAGTCACATTAGTTATAATATTCAACTGTGGGGCTACTCCGCTAACGCACACCGAATATTTGTCAGTCAAAAGAGAATCATTAGATTGATATTTAATCTAAAATTTCAAGACTCATGTAAGCCTTATTTTATAAAATATTCAATTTTAACTGTGCCCTGTATTTTTATTTTAAAATCACTAACATATGTGAAACAAAACCATGAGAATTTTGTGAAAAATAATGACTTCCACAAATACCCCACTCGTGGTGGCTCTTTAATAAAGCTCCCCCAGCAGATTACACCGGTCCCAAATTATATAACAAACTTCCTCAATCAATTCGGGAGAAAAAAACAATACAAACATTTAAAACCAGTGTGAAAAAAATGTTGCTTAAAAAGTGCTACTATAGTGTGGGCGAATATTTGTGCGATTCATTAATGTCATAACGATACCTATTTATAAATTTAATTTATTGACTATGTTAAGTGTCAAGTGTATGATTGTATATCATCACATATTTATATTACGTTTTATATATGTCTCTTGTTTCGAAGAAAGTAATTAACGGTGTTTTTATTAACTTTGTGTAATTATTTTACATTAATTAACTAAGGTTTTATGACTTGTTCTATCCATTGTTTAAATGGCAAACGAATTAATAAATTATTATTATTATTATTATTATTATTATTACCACGGTACCGACATGGTTCCATTTGAAAAAAATGAGTTTTGCTCCAAAAACAATTTTGGTGAATTTTATTTGCTCATAAACCACGTAATTTAGTGTTTTTAATGGAATTTCGAGATTTGTAGCATTACACGGGTCATTTAGAATAAATCGGAACCGTCATGGCACACTTAGATGGAAAACTAAAAATTATATTATAGAAAAATTGATGTTTGAAATGTCACTTATTTGGCATCGTTGTATTCAGAGAATTATGCAGAATTCAAAAATGCAATAATATATACGGTGTTCCATTTAAAAATCGAAAGTTAGTGTCACTTTCCGTGAAACCGGAAGTTAAAAAAAATTAACTGCCGCTCATTATGTATGTACTATATCCTACATTTCAATCAATCATCTTCAAAACTAAAGGAGAGAAGGGGGTACACCATAATCCTGTTACACCCGGTATATTTGATTATTTATATTTCGAACGACCTTTATAGGCTCTAAACAAATTGTATTTAGATTTTTGTCTTTAATGTAATTTGCTCAAGTATCCCCGCTAGGTGGAATACTTGATCACTAGTGGGATACTCATTCAATGAGTTATTATAAATATTAAAAAATGATACAAACACTATAAAATGATAAAAAGAAGTATAATTATATCGAATAATAAAACAAAATTTATTTTTAGTACATTTAAAAGACATAAAATACATAGGCAAATATTCTTTAAATACATAGGTAGGTACCATAAGAAATGTCTACTAGCGGCTCTCAAATATATCTCATAAAATTGTAATATAATCATTCTCCTTTCATGAGAATATTTGGATCGGGTGCTATGCAAATTCCTTCATTAAAGTTTCTTACAGATGTAATTTTCCTTTTCTTTGTGGTGATTGTATTTGGGGGTAACAGCTCTTCAAAATCTTCTTCATCTTCCAATAAATCGTCTGTTTCATCAAATAACCACTCTTCTTCACTTTCAGAAGATGACGCAAGAATATTCTTTTTCACAGTTTCTTTCTTAGTAAGTTTGGTAAGTTTTTTATTCGCATTTTCAGCTTTCTTTTGCTTTTTCTCTTTTCTTAGATTTATTTAATTTTCAATTATTATCTTCACTGGCGTGGCAGTTAGAACTTTACACACACATACTTTATTTTCTCTCGACCTTTTTTGTGTTTTTCTTTGCACCTGCAAGACTAAATCAGGACTAAATAGAAAAGACGTTTGTGTTTGAACTGTAGGTGTAGATGTTTTATTAGGACAACTCTTTTGGTTCCTCTCGATTAGTGACAAATGAGGGCATGAAGTTATCTTCATTAAAAATTAAACAGTTATATGGAAAAAACCTGCCTAAAACCCAAAGCAGCATCTTAAAGATGACCTTGGCACTGGCGACGCTAACAAAAGTAAATCCCATATCTCCACATATACAGAAGAATATTTCTGCCTATGCATCGAATGTATTACGTGCTTGTGTTGTTTTTCTACGCTTGCAAATAACTGCCTGAACAACATTTAACACGCTTCTAACATTCGACTTTGGAACACTTACAACCTAAATGTTTTACATAACACGAAACGTGGTTTACTACTTACTTGTTTATTTACACATTTCTCAATATGTATAGAACATTTTTGGTTTACCTCTTACCATTTGGCTCCACCGCATTCACCAAGTCTTTTGGTGTTAGGGCTTAGTTTTACTTACGCTTCGTTTCAACACCTTCAAAGTCGCTATCGGTTGTTGGGTAGCTTCACAGTGGTGCGTCAGACCCATCAGAATTCCGGTAATAATTTCTTACTTTCGCCCGTGCGAAGGAAAATCAGATGTGATTGTTATCAAATTCTCAACCTCATGTTTTTAAAATGGAATGCCGATGTTTTATGCATCCCTAGTAGCACCAATGTTGCACCAATATATAATCCATATAAGACCAATATATGAATATAGGACGAATATTCATATATTGGTCCTATATGGATTATATATTGGTCCAATATGTTGTGCTACTAGGGATACTTACAGCTTCGAACATTTTGCATTAAAATGAAATGTCATATAACATCTTAGCCGGTATTGTATTCAGGACTGTGTAACACGTTTAAAGTCATTTTCGCTGTACATTGTCTATCAGGATATCGTCGGCCATAGAGGTCCATAGCTGCAATTGCATTTTTTTTACTTTCCCCATAAATAATTAACATGTCCACTTTTCCATCTCTTGAAATTTGCGGCATGTCCTAGTCGCCAAGAAAATGAGAATGTGTGGTTACATACCCATGCAGAAAGTCTTGATAGGTCGAGATATGTATGCACTGCCCCAATCGGATATAACCCAAACATGGACACCAAACTGATTTTTATGATTCTTCATGTGCTCAAATCACATGCTTCTCTTCCGTGCTTTGTACAGGCTCATTTATTAATAATTTTGATGAAAGGTCAATGAGTATTTATATTAGCAACTGAATACTTCAAAATGCTTTAGATGATATACATCGATGTATGTTATGCTTTTTCAATGGGATACACTTGATCTGACTTTCTACCTGATGGAATTTTCTAAAATAAACATTTTAGGTAAGAATATATTCTTTTTAATAAACATGCATACTGGGAAACCAGTCATTTAGTTTAATTTCAGCAAAAATTTTTCTCATTCAAAATAAGTGATATAGTGATGGCATAACTTAAAAATCTGTCATTGACTAAATTCTACATGCCTCAGCACAGAGATGTGTAACACTGTGTTGAATGGCGCTTTTGTGCTGACACCTATTGGTGTGTCACATGTGTTGAAACAGCTTATATGACACAGTTACACTTTTATAACACTCAAGATGGCGGAAGCTGGAGGGTTCATGTGCTGTATCACAGATCACGCAGACCCACGCGCAAGCTTCTACGCAGTTTAGTAGGTAAATGAAACGCAGCAATCACAAACATAAACAATTTATTCAAAATAACTATTTCTTTCATCCATTTTGGATATAACTAGAAATTTGCATCAAGCTACACCAAAAATGAAAACGGACTAATCCTTATTGTTTAAATTAAGATTTATAAGAACCCCCTGAAAAGTTTTATTTGTTTTTTGTCTCTTGTTTTTCATTAACTACCATTAACTATAATTTTTATTTCGCAAGCACACTTGTAGACAACAGTCTCTAGATGGATAACCGTTATGAAGCATTTTTTGTGTGGCTGTTAGTAGCTCTCTGGGAATCCACGAATCCCGCATCGTATTATTAAACAGTGCTGCTGTGTTGCATTTTGAACACTGATACTGATAGATACTTATTGCCAATGACGTACGGCACTTGAAACCATTTTGCTGTATTATGACACAATTGTGCTGATGCTTTGTGTTGACACTTCAAGCAGTGTCAGTGTTATTGTTTCAACAGAAGAAAATTTAGAGTGTTACCCACTCAGCATCGAGCATCTCAAAGATGATCTTGGCACTGGCGACGCCAACACATATTCCTATGTACAGAATTTCATGTAAATCTACAAAAGTTTTGCAGCATTATGGCAGCCCTATTTGATTCGCCATTTTGAATTTTGACTTTTGACATCAGCTTCAAAATAAGCTACTTCGGAAATACCTAGCTACCAATTTTAATGCAATTCTGACGAAATAAGTATTCTGTAACCCTGGCGCATTAGCTGAATTCTCGAATAGAACAATTTTGTTGATTTTTGCTCACCTTGTCCTTATACAGGGTGCAATTAGTTTCATGTCATTAAAAAAACAGGTGGTAGGGAACGACAAGACAAACAAAAAATCTTTTGAGAACTGCTGGAATATTGAGGTAGGTTTAGATCATCGCGCGTGTCTTTGCCTATGATACTCAATATTTGTGTAGATAGCTCTAAAATGTCGGCGGTCTTTACCGGTGCGATAAATAAGATGAAAGACGTAGACGTTTTCTGAGTGTTTAGTAGATCTGATCTGAAGAAAACTATACTCTGACTCTCCCTTGTGCAATATTTTAGTTTCTGTGGGTGTTTCGTTATGTACACACGTCCAACCCGCAGTTCGTTGTTTTTGTTATTGTTGAATTTCGGGTCGCTGTGTATTTATAGTGAAGATTTATTTTATTGACTTTACCGTTCAAGGCGTTAAATTCTTGATTACGTGCAGACACAACTTACTCGTTTCTTCTTTTTGTATTCCGTTTTGGATTTTGGACCAAGTTTTTCTTTTATTTTTCTTTATTGACAACGTTAGTTGATAGTTTATGGTTTAGTGTTGAACGCAGTACGTATGTCCTTAATTCGACGTATCGAACTGTGTATTGGTGCAGATGCAGAGATTTTGAATCATTTAGGTAGGTAGTAAGCTTTTAACCCAGGACACTCATTTATGTTACAAACGTTAATAAATCACATTTAAATATTCTAAATTATAAACATTAATCCAATATTTTGTTCCAAATTAAAAGGCACACATGTAAAGAAATGCTCTGCTTAAACTTCTATAGCCATTATTTGCTTACAGTTGTGCAGGAAAAGATAACGAATTATTTACCTCTTTATAATTGTCTCAGTTCGGTTGAGGCGGTCCATCAAAGGCTGTCGATGATCCAAGGCCTTTGCACTTTTTTATGACAATTTAAAAGTTGTATAATTGGGAACTACAAGTTTATTGACCAAGAAAAGCAGTGGTTCTCAATTATTTTCTACATTAATATTAAAAAATATTATAAAAGTTGACCCAGGTCAGTTTTTCCAAAGTGCCCCTAGAGGGAAAAGTCATAAAGGTTTTTTGTTTGTCTAGTCGGTCCCCATTACCAGTTTTTTTAATGACACGAAACTGATTACACCCTGTATAATATTAAATATATATAATATGAAATTTGTTGTAGTTTTGGTCGCCAATACGTCTACTAGATCAAAGCCATCACACTGGAAAGATACGTACTTATAAAAATTGGTAAATAAATTTTGCATGACGTATAGATAATTGGAATTTAACCATATCTGTAACACAAACTGAAGTCATGATTTGATATTTTTTTCTAAGCCGGATTTTAAGATCGAGACTATCTATATCTCATTTATGTTTAATAGCGACACGCTGTCTATTTTTAATTAGTTATAATGTCTCTGTTTACTTAGTTCCATCGCTGATAATGATAGCGATAATTATTGCTCCTTAAACTTGCTGATTAAGGCTTAGTTTAGTTTGCAATAAAAACGTGTATATCCTCACGTACGTAATCTTACACGTTAGCAAATCTGATGATTAACGCTTTTATAGTCTAAGAGCTGGTGACACTTTTCCGTGATTATTTTGAGAGAATGTTGAGGGAGGCATGTATAAGTGTCATATATAAGGATTAACCCTGTGTGAGGTATTCCCCTAAACGGAGCCTCGCGAAGGGACGTGATTTTGTTATAAACAGACTTATTGAATGATACCAATATGTTTATATTTTGATGTTAAAAATAGATTTGCAATAGGAATACAGTGAGAGTTAATATGGAAGTTGGTTTGAACAGTTTAAAATATTAACGTAAATTCAGAGACTTTATGTGTATAATGAAAATTCAATAAAATTGTTCTTACATAGCAGCGGTGGGATAGACCCAAAACAAATAAGCAGTGAAGTGTGTACATAGTGTTGTGTAATTAAACAGAGTAAATAAACATAAAATAGTGACATAATGGGCAGAAAAGGCTCTAGGAGAAGCAAAAGACGATGCTCGTCGTCAAGTTCGAGTTAGTCTGATGCAGAATCCCAGAAATCACAGCGAAAGATTAGGAAACTGCAGAAGCAGGTATCGGACTTAAAAAAAACAAACCTGACAGAGGCGGACTGGATTGTAGCAGCGCAGATGAAAGATGATAAAATATCAAGAATAAAGAAAGTCCTTGAGAAAAACAAGAAATAGTCAGGAACAAGACATTATTTTGAAGAATTTATGTTGAAGAACGTTACCAAATAGTAGAGCATCTTGGGTAGTACCACATAGTGCCAGGTGGCAGATATACAGGTTATGCCATGACGAAGCAGGACACTTGGGTGTAGAAAAGACCTTGGAAAGAATAATGGGGAACTATTGGTTTCCGAAGATGAGAAAATTCGTAACAAAATATGTTCAAGCCTGCCTGAACTGCCAATATTATAAACACCCGTAAGGAAGAAGACGAGGTGAGCTATATCCTATTGAAAAAGTGGCTGTACCTTTGCACACACTACATATTGATCACGTTGGATCGTTTGTCACGAGTACAAAGAAAAATCAGTATATCTTAGTGATCGTAGATGAATTTACAAAATTTGTATTCTTGGAACCAGTCAAGAGTACCAAGGTTAGGTATGTCAAGAGGGTATTGCTAAGTGTTATGTATTTGTTTGGAGCACCTGTGAGAATCATATCTGACCGGGGATCAGCGTTCACATCGCACTCCTTTAAAGTATTCTGTTCTTCATACGGGATAAAACATGTTCTAAACGCAGTAGCTACGCCTAGGGCTAATGGACAATGCGAAAGGGCGAACAGAACAGTTTTAAACTGCTTAGCGAGTACGGCAGATGGACAACCTGAAAATAAGTAGGATACATTTGTTAAACACATACAAAGTGTATTGAATTGCACCAGTAATAAAATCACAAAGAAGTCACCGCTAGAAATTTTAGCAGGATATAAGGGTTGCCCAATAGCAGAATCAAAATTACTGAATAATATTAGGAATGAATTAGAACTTATTGACCTAGACCAGTTACGAAATGACATATCCAAACGGATAACTTCGGATCAAATAATTCAGAAGAAGCGATATGACAAAGCAATGGCTGAGGTTAAACAATACAGTCCAGGAGAAGTAGTTATGATACTGATAACAGATAGTCCCGCTACAGGAGGAAGCAAAAAGTTGATGCCCAAGTATAAAGGGCCATTCCGTGTCAACAAAGTCCTGTTTAATGATAGGTGTGAAGTTGAAGACCTACGAGAGGCTTTAAGGCTCGTAAGACCGTAGTTGCGTCAGACAAAATGAAACCGTGGGTTTTAATGAGCAAATTACCGTAGTACTAGTAGACGTAGAATCGTAGTGATAACGGACAAAACCGTGAATTTAATTAGAACTAGAGTTAGTGTTAGTATCTGAATTTACATAATTTGATAAGCAGATACCCATCAACAGACGTTGATGGCGAGCAAATAAGCAGATACCCATCAACAGACGTTGATGGCGAGCAAATAAGCAGATACCCATCAACAGACGTTGATGGCGAGCAGATAAGCAGATACCCATCAACAGACGTTGATGGCGAGCAAATAAGCAGATACCCATCAACAGACGTTGATGGCGAGCAAATAAGCAGATACCCATCAATAGACGTTGATGGCGAGCAGATAAGCAGATACCCATCAATAGATGTTGGTGGCGAGCAGATAAGCAGATACCCATCAACAGATTTTGGTGGCAAGCAGATAAACAGATACCCATTAACAGATGTTGATGGCGAGCAGTTAAGCAGATACCCATTAACAAACGTCGATGGAGAGCAGACGAGCAGGTACCCACTGAAGAAATCAGTGGTGAGCATAAGTAAGCAAGCAGGGAAGTAAATGCCCAGACTTGACGAGATGATCGAACTTTGAGAAGAGGTCCTGAGGTCAGGACATGGTTACAGGATGGCCGAATGTAAGGTATTCCCCTAAACGGAGCCTCGCGAAGGGACGTGATTTTGTTATAAACAGACTTATTGAATGATACCAATATGTTTATACTTTGATGTTAAAAACAGATTTGCAATAGGAATACAGTGAGAGTTAATATGGAAGTTGGTTTGAACAGTTTAAAATATTAACGTAAATTCAGAGACTTTATGTGTATAATGAAAATTCAATAAAATTGTTCTTACACCTGATAGCGGTATAGGAGGGAGGCAGAATACCAACAATTTGCAAAAATAGTGAACACAATCAATTATCATTTAGTTACGGCTGTATCGAGTAACATTTTATATGTTTTTCCTGTTTCCTTATAAATCTTACTGTAACATTGACAGATCGAGTGGCTGGTATTAAAAGGGTGACAGATCCCCTCAAACGTGTCGCGTGCACGATGAAATGTTTATTATTTAGCTAAAACTCAGTTTTTAAGATGTTATTATGTCAACTGTTTTAAGTATACATCTCCATTTGCAGAACAAAATATCGGTTTTAACCCCCTTGCAGAACGATTTGAACATTGGTTTTCTGTCGGTTCCCGTATTATTATGATTATCTTGAATGCCTCAAATCTGCACAACGATTTCGTTACTGACAAGAAGTCGAAATATTCTTCTCTGGAATTGATATTTTAGCACACATTGCAATATTGAAAATGAACTTTCATAAATCATTAACACATTATGAATTTACTTTTCAAATATAAGCGATAAATAGGTGCGTGAATTGAAATAATGTTACTAGTATATATTTTTTAGCAGTTTAATTTTTTTTCTATGAATTTTAGTTTAGTAAAAAAGTTTTAATTTTATCATTTATCTCTTCGGGCCATCGGCATCATTCTAATCATAGCCTGATAAATCTAAATCACTCGATGCGTTCATTACCAAAATAAATTACACTGGCCCATTTTTATCTTGTAGTATTTTCCGATGTGTAACCTCAGACAACCGGGACAGTCCTTTGACTTCTACCGCGCATAAGCCATCAGATTTAGTTTTCTGACACAACACATTCATTTTAGGCCTATGTTCCCATTTTTAACTAAATCTTCATGGACGTTGGGAGCTTGTGTAGATACTGCGTAATCTGCAAGGCCGTAGGGGACTATGTGAATGCTAGTGTTACAATGAGAATTGTCAAATAAGAAATTAGACAAATTCATTTTAGGATTTCAATTTGCTAGCATAACCAGAATTCAGGTGGGAGTTCAAAGTGTGTCCAATTCGGTGACAGACGCGTGTTTCGTGATTCCTACAAGATCTCGAGATAAATCCGGATAAAGCAGCAACAAAACGTTGAAATTGTATTGAATTAAAGCGTAAACAATTCTGCATTGATTGATATCAATTAGCACGAGTCTGGCTATTTTATATAGTTGATATTTGATTAAATTATGTTGGTTGAATAAGGTGACACAAAATAGTGTATATAAACAACCCGAGAAAGTGTACTGCTTGACCGTAAAATCTATACCTCCATCCAGTCCCTTATTTAAGTGGGTGATATAAAATAAGCAACAGCCAGCCAGATGTTAATGAAACAGATAAGTCTGTGTTTAATTTATTTTTAATTTAGTTTAGCTCATTAATGAAGTCTATTTCCTTATTTAAATGGAAAAAATAGAAATTAAAATTGAAAAGATATTTATTTATTGGTTTATTAATTCTTGTCACAGGACAGTTACACAACAGATAAAAAAATTATGTAATGAAATAGAAAATACCTTTCTCATAACGCGCAAAAATATTGTTACCGCGAGATAGGGTCCTTCCCAGCAACTCCACCGTAAATCTATATTTATCTGTGGAACGGTTAATAAATAAAAATAAATAAATAAAAGCTGTCAGATTCAGAAACAGAAGAAACAGAAGAAGTAACCTAAAAGAATCATGGAAACTGAAAAGAAGCATCTCGTAAACACCTGCACACCCCATAGAATGATGACAGATGGAATCTTAATAGAAGCATGGAAACTTAAAAGAAGCGTCTCACAAACACCTACACTTCCCATCCTCTATTCCCACCCCATGCGTCATGCGGCTCTCGCTGCTGACAACAAGCATGTCCAATGTCCAACCCGGCGTATGCAGCCGGTCCGGCGGTATATAAAACATCCGAGATTTGGTTACGGCACGCAAATTACAACCAATATAAATACTAATATTAACGAGCAACACTTTTCTGGTAATATTTTAATAACTACTAAGTTCTGCACTAAAGTTACCCCTTGTTGTCCTCAGATTGCTATATCAAGATGCATTTCACACTCGCACAATGCTCTGCTTTTGCACCCACTAGACTAATTCAAAACACCGTCCTTTTTAGCCTTCTTCTTATCACACGTTGATTAAGAATCTGCAATGCGATATTAACGCGATTTCAAAGTCGCTGTTCATGACTTTATGCAAGTCCTCTGACTTCGTCTGCAACAATTTCCACACCCAGTCTCTGTGTATGTCGCTATTTCGTACTTACCAAGGAGCACTGCCCACTCCCATTAACACTTTATTTTGAAAACGTTGGATTATTTCAATGTTACTTGCACTGGCACAGTCCTATAATTGAATGCCGTATGTACACATAGGTTTTAAGACTTTTTTGTATAGGATTAATTTGTTATGAATAGACAGCTCAGAATTTTTTCCTAACAGCCAGTGTATTTTTGTATATTTAGGTTTCAATTAATTTTTTCTTCTTTATGTGTTCCTTCCATTTTATCTTAGCATCTAGGTTCATACGTAGATACTTAGCCGTGTTTGCATATGGGATTGTATGATTGTTCAGAGTGATTGCCATCTGTACAATGCATCTATTTGTGAAACTAATGTGCACTGATTTGTCTTCGTTAAGTTTAATGCACCAGCGTTTTATCCATGCATTAACTCTATTCAAAGCTTCTTGGATATCTTCGTTAGCTTCTTGTTCAGTTTTACCAGCTGCCAATACTGCCGTGTCATCAGCAAAGGTGGCAATTGTAGTTTGTTCTATTACTGAGATATCACTTGTGTATAATAAATACAGCAGTGGACCCAAAACACTGCCCTGTGGTACACCAGCTTTTATTGGTCTCAGTATTGTTCCTCACACTTGATTCTAAACATTCATTCACTAATATATGATTTTAGTAAGAGACCGTGTTGTTTTGGTAGAAGTTGCACTAATTTGTGTTCCAATCCGTGGTGCCAGACTTTATCGAAGGCCTGAGTAGCATCCAGGAATACTGCTGAACATATCATTTTCTCCTCGAGTGCTTTCTCTAGAGTAGTCGAGGAAATATAACATTCCACTGTCGAAAACTGTGCAGTAAGTCGGATCAAAATGCGTTTTTTTGCATTCGATTCCTTGGTGCATTTATTATTCAATTTGTTATCTATTGCACTTGTTCATTGAAAAAATGATCTTTTTCGCGAGCAGTTTTTGAAGTAATTAAAAAAAATCAACCATAATTTTTACTCTGGGGTTTTTGACGTCGCTAATCATGATTTTGATGTTCAAAATCTTCCCCAATATACCTGGAGGTCAGGGCGGCCTGATTGTCTAGGCCATCCCTTGGACCTTTACGCGAGTTTTCATTGAAACGAATCGAATTTTGTCACTCGGTGGTTCTTGGGTCGCTGATTTCAAATATGATATCAACTTCCTCGATGCAACTGGCGATCAGAACGACCGACATATCAAGATCATCCCCTGGAATTTTCTTCAAATCCTTTTCAACTGAAATGAATGTACCTACTTGTGGGTTTTCGTGGTGGTAGATCATGGATACGATGTCAAAAATGTTTGTCGATTTACCTAGGAAGACATCTGCGGAAATTTGCTTGAAATTGGTTTTAAAATGGAGTAGAATTTATCACTCAGGGGTTGTCGTGGCCGCCGATCATGTATATAATGTTCAAGAAGTTCCTCGACGTATCTGGAGTCCAGGACGTCCCCATAGTATTGCTTATTCTCGTGGTCTTTCTGGTCTCAATTAAATGTGAAATTCAACTTAAGTCTTTACTCGGGTGTTTCTGGGGTCGTTGATCATGAACATCGTTTCAAAAATATTCCTCGATTGATATGAGGATAAGGGCTGTCTGCGTCATCTATGTAACTGTACCATAATGAATTTTTTTAACTGTTCTGTTTCTATTACTTATTCTTATCATTGATTTCCAACATGATTATAATATATTATTATTTAAAATTGTTAGACAAAATTAATAAAAATTTAATTTTTATTATTATTATTATTATTATTTTTTTAAACGTTAACAGATGCCCAAAATGACAGTTTTGAGCAATACGTAACCAACCTCTCCGTGGATGACCGTACGCTGTGGAAAGCTACAAAGAAGTTCAAAAGACCTCAGATATCCATACCTCCAATCTATAAAGCAAACCGTGAATGGGCTCGCTCTGACGAGGAGAAATCCGAAACCTTTGCAGAATACCTATCAGATGTGTTTAATATTGAACAAGATGACATAAACGTACGTAAGGTCCCAGGATATGATCTAATAACAGGACAAATCTTGAAAAATCTACCACGGAAAGCTGTAGTTCTCCTGACCACCATATTTAATCGTATTCTAAGTCTATCATATTTCCCAATTACCTGGAAATATGCGGACATTATTATGATCCACAAACACGGTAAACCTCTACATGAAGCCACCTCCTATCGCCCTATCAGCCTACTACCTACATACAATTAGCAAAGTACTTGAACGGTTATTGCTAAAACGAATCTACGAAGATCATGACGTACAATTGCTTCTCCCAAGTCATCAATTTGGTTTTCGTGAACTACACTCCACAACAAATCAAGTACATAGGATAATAAATGAAATTGCTAAAAGTCTAGAGCAAAAGAAATTCTGTAATGCAGTGTTCCTGCATATCACTGGCTTTTGGCAAAGTGTGGCGTCGAGGTCTTCTATTCAAACTCAAAAAAGGCTTATCTTCCAACTACTACCTCCTAATTAAATCCTACCTACACGATAGAAACTTTTCTGTGAGACATAGTGGCTGCCAATCTATTTCTACCCTATAAAATCTGGCGTCCCCCAAGGTAGCGTTCTTGGACCACTGCTATTCCTAATCTACACGGGGCAGACATGCCTGAAACGGCCAACACCACAATTGCATCTTTCGCTGATGATGTAGCACTTTTATCCATAAGCGATAATCCAGCAACGGCTTTAGAGAACCTTCAACATCATCTGGAATTACTTTGTAATTGGTGCAATAAATGGAAAACAAAGGTGAATCAATCTAAGTCCGTACAAATCACATTCACTACCCGGCACAGTACCTGTCCCCCAGTAACAAAATAACGAGCCCATACCAGTCAAAACAGAAACCAAATACCTTGGCCTGCACCTCGACCAACGCCTCACTTGGAACTCGCACATTCAGGCTAAGCGAAGACAACTAGACATCAAATATCGCCAAACTGGCTTATCGGCAAAAGATCTCTCACTATCAAACAAAGTCCTAGTATACAAAGTGATTTTAAAACCTATATGGACATATGGACTCCAATTGTGGGGATGTGCCAAGCCAACGAAATTAAACATCATACAACAGTTCCAATCAAAAACCCTCAGGGCCATAGTTGGAGCTCCATGGTATGTCAGCAACCAGACAATACACAAAGATCTCGGAATACCCTTCATAATGGACTATGTCAAGAGGTTTGCTGTGTCGTACAGTAACCGGATAACTACTAGTGAAAACACATTAATTGAACAACTGTATAACAACGGCCCAGACAATCGGAGATTACGAAAGACATGGATGGCCCCGAGACCTACTACAACCATAAGAATAATTAACGAGGAGAAACTACGATGGCAGTTTCTCTTTCAAGCGACTCACCCATCGAATTTACTTAATACTCTGTATATAGAAGTAGATTGTAAATATGCATTTGTCAATAAAAAAAATATATTTTTTTTGAAAATTATGATATTATTATTATAAATAATTTTATACAAATTGATTATAAAATTAGCGAATTTATATTGTGCATCGTAGTATATAATGGGTCTGCCGAAGTGTCCTCACTATGTAGATACAGCATACTTAAGTCAGCATGATGTATGGGTATGACGCTCACGAACGTATACATTTTTTAGGCCTAGTCCAAATAGACGCGAAAAACACAAGGCAAATTTGTATTAATTTTGTCTAACAATTTTAAATAAAGGTATATTATAATCATGTTGGAAATCAATGATAACAATTAATAATAGAAATTAAATAGATAAAAAAATTAATTATAATAAAGTTACGGAGATGGTCTAGACAGCAAGAACGCCCTTGTCCTCATACCAATCGAAGAACATTTTTGAGGCTCTAGGTACATCGAGGGACTTCTTGAACATTACATTCATGATCAGCGACCCCAAAAACCCCCGAGTAACCAAATTGGGCTAATTTCCACCATGGATTACCGAATAATGATTTTTTTAATTACCTCAAGAACTGCACGCGAAAAACTGCGTCTTTTCGATGGACAAGTGCAATTTCCTATTTGTATAAGATTAAAAAAGGTAACTGAATAAATGCATCAAAAAACCACATTTGATCCGTCTTGCTGCACATGTGTTCGATAGTTTCGCCTATTTTTGTGCTAAATTTCCTCGACTGTAGGTGGTCTGTGAGCCTATGAACCTGATCTATAGCTGAATGCTTTTCTCTGAATTCAAACCGGTGTATCGGGATTATGTTCTTTTCCTCAATGATAGGTTTAACTCTTCAAAAGCAGTTTCTCATACAGCTTTGATATCACTGGCAGATTTAAATAATTAATAACATTTTTATTTACGCACAGACAGACAGACAGACAGACAGATAAACAGACAAACAGATTCTATCGCCAACAAAGTGACATGAAAATTATTTCTTTACAGTTTTGGAAATGTGCCGATATGTGAGAAAGTGTCGCTTATTTTATTTATGTAGTATATCCTGAATTTCAATCAATTATCTTTAAAACTGAAGGAGAAATGGGGGGTATTCCAGGATCCTGTTACACCCGGTATATACTCTTTGTTTTATATTTTCGAAGAGTATAGTAACAGAATCGAATGTATTTTTATTTTATAATTTTTAGCGAATGTTTAGTTTGCATTCGGTTCAATTTTATTCAAAACTTTTTTAGTAGTATCAGCTCAGCATCTTCACTCCCATTTAATAGATTTAGATCATAAATATAGGCAGTCTTAGCCCGTAATTAAATAAATGTTTTCTTGTGACCAATTAATTGCAAGGGATTACATTTTGACTATACTTATCACATGAACGTAATAATTCTTAACTGGAGTAATTAATATGAGTAATTAATTACTGGTACATATTTTTTGTTGTACAATTAATACAAGAACACTTTACAGTTTGAGTATAGATCAAGTTAGTTCACGGCGTACAGGTTTCGAGTCATTTTGTACTTCTTATTTCATCCAACTGGTTTGTTTTTTTCAATCCCACGTCCAATTCGCGACAGCCAACACATGGCACAATTATTAACCATATTGTCACAAAAGTATTATTTTCAGTAGTTTCTTTTAACTAATCGATCTGTGATTTCTTACAAACGCAATGGCAACTGATAAGATCACCACTATTTGATTTCCGGCGTATTTTAAAGTCTTGCGTAGGCGACCCTATCTTCTGACCTTTATCATGTGTTTTGCATTTGTTAATTTTAGTCTATCCGATTGCTTGAAAATCACGGTCGGCAGTTCGTGAGATTACATGGAAAAATCATTAACTCGGATTTAACATGATCCTATATACAAAAACTGGCGTACTTGGCTATCGCAAATCTTATTAATTATAAAAAACACACGTATTGAAGTATTTTGATGCGGCACATACTGGGTGTCAACGGAATTATTAGACAAGCTATAGTTTCAGAGTTTTCAAGATATAAGTCTAAAATTTGGCAGGGGTAATATATATCAAAAACGCCAATTTATTCATAGTTTTCCACTTTTCCATTAGTTCCGGTTTATCAGGAAATGACCTCAACTTTGAAATGTTAAATAGAACATCCTATGTATTTTTATATGACTGCGTAGTTTTAAAACATTTTTGAGGTCACTTGATTTTTATTTTTGCATCTAGACTACAGTGGATGCACTCAAATCAATAAAATGGAAGAAAGCAGTAAAAGAAAAATGTAGACGTGATATTTTTCGAATTGGTTTAGTAGCTACGACAAACCAAAACTTCCGAAATCACTTATTTGTAGATATATCAACTTTTTCATATAGCAACTGTTAAAGAATCGGCAGTACTCGAACAATGCCAGGCACCATTAGATATGTTTATGGTTAAGGCACGTTCGATGATGTCAACGGAGCCGAGGGGATTTGACGGAAGGAATAGGAATGAGGACACTTGGTTCCAAACTATCAATAGATGCGCATGTATTAATATTTTCTATTCAAATTGTATTATTTCTTCACTTCGCGGAATATATTGTTATTTTTCTAAAGTACTAGTTTTATTATCATTTCTAACACAACATCTTTTAGACACTCAGTAGTTAAATACTAATTTCACGACAAATCTATTGATACCTTCAAATCGAAAATCGGTTTGATATAAACCAAAATACATACGTTCTTTGGTGGATAATGATTAAAACATCGAGAAAATACGCTTATCAAGTATGTCGTGGAAATTGAAAAAAATTAGATTCAGAACATTAATTTTATCTACAAAACAACGCTGCAAATAAAACTAAAACTATAACTAAACTAATAGGCCCTAATAATAATACATTATAATAATTTAATATAAATGATGGCATATCAAAAAACCATCTTTATTATATACAACAAAAGCATACCAAATTAGAAGAACAAAAAACAAAGCAAACTAAAAAAAATCAAGTGGAAAACAAAATGTATCTTAAACTATTTATGCCTATGTACCAAATATATGTCAAATCTGACTTTTCTAATTAATTTTGTGCCATGTCATAACATTTAATTTAAATGTTTCATTTTTTCTGATACGCAGGTGGCAAAATACCCAATAAAAAGAAATAAATAAAAAGGGTTTCTTTTTACATACCAGAAAAAATTATAATTTCTTTATTTGCTACATCTGTGGAAACCTATGGTTCTAGTTTATCGCTGATTGTCAATTGATCATTATTTTAACAATGAGTCTTTCGGTTACCTAAAGAATTGAAATTTTGATATTATTAGGATGTGGTGATAAAACAAGAACGTAGAAGCAGGTATTCGAAATATTCAGTGCTAAGTATCCTGACCATCGCATTTCTCAGTCTAGAGTTTTTAGAGTAGGAAACAAATTTCGTGAATTTGGAAAATTTTTGAATTGCTCTAATTTTTTTATTGAAAAATATTACATTTTTAATGGTACTGTTACAAAGGAACATGAAACAGTTTAAATCAAATGTTAAAACTGGATGCCCGTTGCTTCTTGACAATAATGTAGGCGTTGCAGAAATTCTTCTGAAACATTTTGTATCGTTTCCGTGGTGATTTGATTAATTTCTTACCTCATTCTGTCTTTTAAATCATCGACGTTATTTGGTCTGTTGAAGTAGACTTTAAGTAACCCCATAAAAAATAGTCAAACGGGGTCAAATCAGGAGAACGGACAGGCCACTCAATTTCACCGCGTCTATCAATCCATCTATTGGGAAAAACTTGGGATAGTCTCTTACTTCTAATGCAAAATGTATAGCTCCGTCCTGCTGATACCAAATATTTCTATAAATTTCATTTAGGTTGTCATCATCTGGGAAAAGCATTCTTAAATCTGGAATTAAGAAATTTTGAAAGAGATCCAAGTTAATGTGCTATCAAAGAAATAAAGCCCGATAATTTGAGAATATATAATTCCAGTCCAAACGTTCACCTTCTCAGGATATTGAGTATTGGCCTCCATCATGGAGTAGAGAGGGTTGAAGGGGGAGATATAAAATTATGCTCAAAAAATTTCATTTTAGAATTAAAAATTGACGTGTTTTAGGACTGTACTCATAAACTGTAAATTACGTAAATAATGAATTTATTTGAGTTAATATTAAGGCAAGCAAGAATGTCATCATAATCATACTCATCTCTCAAATTGAAATTTGTGTGCTATGTGTGAATAGACGTATATTTAGTGAGCTCCTATAAATTTCAAATATTCGTGGTAACTTACAGCGTTAATTAATAATTTGTTGCAAAACGCATATATAATTCAATTGTGCTCTGTTGCCAGTTAAACTGCAATTGAAGTTGCATAAGTGCAAAATTTTAATCGTGTTTGTGGATTGTTACCGTAAAAGTAGTTCTACCACCTCAATAAAGTAGTCAGTATGGCTAAAATTACCAGAGAATTGAAAGCTGAAATAAAGCAAGTCTGTAATGAATCTATTACAGAAGATTTGATGAGCAAGGTATGTAATACCATATTAATGCAATTAGACTCAAAAGTGGAAGCAATTAATGCCAAGCTGGTTAAATTAGATAAACTTGATGATATGAGTCAAACTATTGCCGATATAAATACAACAATTAAATCTCTTGCAAACTCTGTAGACAGTAATAAAAAAGATATTATTGATTTAAATAAGTCTTACGACTTTCTAAGTCAACATTCCAAGAGAAACTCGTTGAGACTTTATGGGTTAGCAGAAAGTGAGGAGGAAAATGTCTTAGAGAGGGTTGTTAATTTATTTGAAAACTCGTTGAACGTGTCCTGTATTCCTAAGGATATTGATTCCGCCTTCCGGGTCGGAAAAATCAACGGCGATCATGATAAACCCCGAGCTATATTGGTTAACTTTGTTAACAACTGGAAACGCTGTCAGGTGTTCGGTGAAAAAAAATCTTTAAAAAAACTGGGTTCGAACATCTCCTTATTTGAGGATTTAACTAAACATCGGTATGAAATATTATTAGCGGCTAAGAAGAAATATGGGAAAAATCAAGCCTGGTCATCAGGAGGAAAAATATATGCGATGAATAACGGTAAAAAAATTTTAGTGAGCGATGTTGTGGAAAATTAATATTTATCGACATGGGAGGACTATATATTTTATATTAAATGGTCACTGAATATTATCTTGAAAGTTAGCATTAGATCCATTTCTTCTAACTTTTTTTCATGTACCTATCAATTCAGTATCATATCTAATATTTACTTGTCCTTGTAAGTTAATATAAATTCGAGTGAATTATTAAAACTATCTACTTATTTCTTATGTCTTTTTTTTTTTACATGATCTGTTACTTTTTGATAATTTGATAATGTTTTATGTATTTTTCTTTCATATTTAATAGCATATAGGTATGCTTACATTACAGTGTTAAATTTTATTTACAAATTTTATTTACAATTTTTCTACTCAATGTTAAATGTAAATTAGGTAATTGGAGCTCTCTTAATGTCTTCATATGCATAATACATGTTTCAGTTTTGCTCACTTCAATTGTCGCTCTGTTTGCACAGGTTTTGACTTGCTAAAAGATTTGATTATAAATGAAAATTTTTCCGTGATTGGTCTTTCTGAAACTTGGTTGAATGATAAAATTCAGAATAATACTATACATATAGAAAATTATGTTCTAGTTCGTAAAGATAGGGAAACTCGTGGAGGGGGTGTAGCTTTTTACATAAAAAATTCTATCAATTTTCAATTATTAAATGTCCCAGACAACGGCTCTATTGAGCAACTATGGATTAGCCTGAAAATTGAAGGTAAGAAGCTGTGTTTGGGAGCCGTATATAGACCGCCTAATGCAAATTTAAAAATGGCTCTTGATAGTATTGAACATGTTTTGATAGACTGTTTATCTGATTTTGATTACGTCTTATTTGGAGGCGATCTCAATGTTGATTTACTAAATAGAAATAACTCTTCCTCAATTTTATTAGCTAATTTCTTTGATAAATATGGTCTACATCAAGCTGTTGATGAGCCTACTCGTATTACCGACGGCACTCGAACACTTATTGATGTCATTGTTTCTAATAGTAAAGATGTAATTGTTGATTGCGAAGTTATTAATGCAGATGACATATCTGATCATAGGTTAGTAGCATGTAATTTAAAATTTCAAAAAAGTAAACAAAGTGTTTTATATCGTACTTTTAGGGACTTTTCTAATTTCAATTATGATTTATTCTTGCAAGACCTCAATCTTATTAACTTTGACCTGATGTATCAGTTAGAAACTGTTGATGAAGTTGTGCAGTTTTGGAATGACAACATTACTTGGTTGTTTAACATCCATGCGCCATACAAGAATATTAGAATTACCAAGCCGCCTGCTCCATGGCTTACTGAAAACCTGAAAATCATGATGAAATTAAGGGATAAGGCGTATTTTAAGTATAAAAAATTGAAATCTGATGCGGCATGGGTAGCCTATAAAGAGCTCAGAAATTTAGTTAATATGGCGGTGAAATCTGAAAAAAAGGCCTATCTACAATACAAGTTTAAGAATGACCCCAAAACGTTTTGGCGTACATTAAAGTCTCTCCATATTCATTCTAAGGTTACTAATCCGGTTGGCAGTTTAGCTAGTCCGGATGACTTTAATAATTTTTTCATTAATAGTGTACCTCAGGCTACTATGGATGATGATTTTATAGCCGATAAGTATGTTAATAAACTATTTCCTAATTTAGATGAAGAATTTAACTTCCATGAAGTTTCTGTTGATGAAGTTGAAAAGATTTTTACCACCATTAAATCTAATGCTAAAGGTGCAGATGAAATTGACCTTAAAATGTTATCTTTACTCCTCCCTCATTTAAGTACCCATCTAACATTTTTAGTAAATAAATGCTTAATATCAGGTTCGTTTCCAACTTCATGGAAGTTTGCACATGTCCTTCCAGTGCCTAAGAATACCAGTCCTACTCAAATATGTGACTTTAGACCCATAAGCATATTGCCTACTATCTCTAAAATTTTAGAAAAAATTATTTACGAGCAAATTACTACCTTTCTGAATAACAATAATATTCTACCTCCCACTCAATCCGGATTCCGAGCTAACCATAGTACATCAACAGCATTGTTACATGTCACTGACGAATTATTTAGAGCTAGGGACAAAGATAAAAACACATGTCTAGTTCTTTTAGATTATAGTAAAGCATTTGACACCTTAGACTCTACTACTCTATGCATTAAGTTAAAATACTTTGGTTTTGGTAACATACCGTTAAAGTTTTTCACTGATTATCTTTCTAATAGGCAACAAAAAGTGTATTTAAATGGAACTTTCTCTAAAACTATTAAGGTAAATAAGGGTGTGCCACAGGGTAGCATATTGGGTCCGTTATTGTTTTCTGTTTACACTGCTGACTTTTCTAAATATTTACAATTTTCCGATTCGCACCAATATGCTGATGATTATCAAATACTTCATCACTTCTCTCTCCAAGATATTCAGCTGGCAGCAGACAACCTCAACTTTGACTTAAGTACTATATGTTCCGTGTCGCTTGCTCATGGGCTAATTTTAAATGAAACCAAAACAGAAGTACTTGTTTTTGGCAAGCACAGGGAATTAATTTTAAACAATCCTGTATTTACCATTTCTCTTAACGGTAAGATCCTACCTTATAGTGAGTACTGCAAAAATTTAGGCATCTTTCTGGATACTAACCTTAGATTTCAAAAACATGTTTCTAATATAATACAAAAGTCTTTCAGTAAGTTAAAAGTACGGTATTTTCATAAAGACATTCTTAGTTCAGACGTCAAGTTAAGGTTATGTGATACATTGATACTGAGTTATGTAGCTTATGGTGATTTAGTTTACTGGCCTGCTATATTAAACAGAGATAAAGAGAGCCTTCAGAGACTTCAAAATGCTTGTCTCAGATTCAGCTACGACTTACGAAAATTTGATCATATCACTAGTAAATTTTTAGAATCTAAGTGGCTGAATCTGAACGATCGTTTTGTGAGTCATATGGCTTGTCTTGTTTATAAAACGAATAAATTAAAAATGCCAAAATATTTACATGATAAGCTCATAAAAGGATATAATAGACACGACCGTACCACTAGATATCGGGATCTGTATGCGGTTCCCAGACACTGCTCTGCCCAATTCCAGAGGTCCTTTACCTACAATGCCATTAAAATTTATAATAAGCTGCCCCCCTCCATCAAGTCTTCTCCAAGCATCAATACCTTTAAGAAAAATGTCAAGTCATACCTTGTTGCAAACAGAAATGTATAGTATTAATTTAGTGTAATCTACTCACATATTTATATGTTATACTGATAATTTTATGATTATTATAATTTTTTTTTCTTCTCTTGTATTTTATATGGAATGGTTAGGTGGTAGAGCAACTATGTTGAACCTCGCCATTCCTGTTGTTATTAATATTTTGTACAATATTTCAAAAAAAAAACAAACAATAAAGACACATTATTATTATTATTATTATTATTATTATTATTATTAAATACCCCAACTTAAATGCACAAAATCTTAACAATTTCTGTTGAACACTTTCTATATTATTAATATGAATATTATAATTAGGACATCAGATTATAGAGCAATGTTCCAATATTGGACGTACCCATGAACCAATGAACAGTATAACAAGTTTAGACTGTGAACAGAAAAATTTTCTGCAGATATTTGAATGAAACCCAACATTTTTAATGACTGATGTTATTCATATGGATGTCATAAGGCAGTTTATTATCGAGATTAATCCCCAGGTATTTTAGACCATTAGTCTCGGGTAACAATTTATTACTAATTTTGTAAGGATAACTATAAGACGAGTTTATTCTTGCAAATGTAATCCTATAGCACTTATTCACATTTACATGTTGAACATTTTCATCGCACCAATGGGAACAAACCATCCAAATTACTCTGCAACAGTTCAGCATCAGAAAGATTTTTCATTACTCTGAACACTTTTAAATCATCCGCAAACATTGGGAAATTCCTATTTTCTATTACTAAAGCTAAATCGTTCACAAAGAGATTAAATCATAGAGGACCAATATGAGATCCTTGAGGAACTCCTGATGTTACTTTAATCGATGGCGATAGAAAACTATCATATTTTACATATTGTGACTGATCATTAAGATAACTGCTAATTCATTCCAATATATTGCCACTGACATTTAACCTTTCTAATTTTAAAGTAGATTTTGGTTGACTCTTTTAAACGCTTTATAAAAGTCAGTATAGACAGAGTCAACCTGAACTTTATATTCCAAAGAGTTAATATTTAAAAATGACAGGTTGCACACACAGCAAACGCTATATCATTATAATTGATGAAAATATCTATCTATAAAATGTCTATTTGCAAATGTTAAAATATACAGGGTCATCCATTAAAAAAAAACTATCGTTGACATCATATTTCGAAAAATACGGTAGCTGTTGGAAATCAAAGCACGTCACTGACTAGAATAAAAATACTACACAGATATTGTTATATATTGGGTATCTTTTAATCGAACTTATAGCTTAGCCAGAAATCAGGTGTTTCGACACATTTGCCTAATCCTGTATACAAGCACATAAAGATGACAACTTCAGGGCCTGTGTTGTACATTGTTAAACAGAGTGTTGATTAATTTTTGTTCCTAATTTTATTTAAATTAAGAAAATCAACAGGACTTTCACCAAGGGACCAATGGCGAAAAACTTGGAGAAGCAGTACATCCTTGACAAGTCACTTGGTGCAATTCAGTAAAGGAAGACATCGCACAGTGGGACAAAACTGCAGTGTTCCACTGAAATCAACTTATAGATCGTAAAATTAAAGAATTTAAGATGCTTTTTTTAAATGTTCGTTATGATATTCTCCATCTATCCCCCCAGCTGGATTTTTGATTTTGGTTCCCAATTTTTTTATAATTTTTACTAAAAAATATGGGGTTTTCCAATGAAAATTACTGTCAAGGTCAAAAATTTATAAATGTCCGATATTTTAATTTTAAATTTTCGTTTTACAAATAAACAAATGATCTATCAAATTATATTTTCCATTTTGTTTTTTTTATTGTTGGCAGTTGTTAAATACGTATAATAACTTTAAAGTGTATTTTCTGTTATTTAAAAAATAATGTAAGATTTTAAAGAAAATAAATATAAAATACTTAAGAGTTTCTAGTTATGTAATTGATACTAATCTTTAAATTTTGAAAGTTAAAGTGCTAAATAGGTATTTCTCTACAGATTTTGGAGATACTTGATAGGAAATTAATATCCAATAAGCTGCCAACTAGCGTATTGTAAGTTTTCACAAAAAAGAGATATTTACAGTGATTTAAAATTAATCAGTTCCGTAGTTGATATTTATTTAAATTATACATTATTGGTAGCTGTCAAATTTAAAGATTAGTATCGATTACGTAACTGCCCTTTTCTTTGACCTTTCCAAGGCATTTGATTCTATAGAACCAACATTTGTGGCAGAAAAACTTTTTGCGATAGGAATTAGGGGTAACTTTCTTTCGTGGATAGTATCATATCTCACCTTTAGAAAACTTGTTGTAAAATTGGAAGAAACTAGTTCAGAGAAGTATGATGTTAATCTTGTAGTTCCTCAGGGCTCTGTTCTGGGACCCCTTATTTTCCTTTTGTTTATAAATGACTTACCACTTCATATTAGTACTGAGTGCGTTGTGCTGTTCGCCGACGATGTCTCCATAGCAGAAGAGGCAGACACCCCTGAGGAACTGCAGGAAAAGCTCAATACTTTCTTTGAACAAATTACAAATTGGTGCGGTATTAATAAATTAATTGTAAACACGAAGAAAACTGTCTTAATGCAATTTTGTGGCAGAAAGAAATTTCACACTGACATAAATGTAACATTTAATCAATTAACACTTGTCCCAAGTTCAACAACAAAATTTCTTGGTATACATATTGACAGTGATATGAGCTGGAAATAGCATATTAGCAATGTTTGTCGAAAAATAAGTAGTGGATACTATGCAATCTTGCAACTAAAAAATGTTTTAGACCAAAACTCACTATTAAATGTTTATTATGCACTCATTAATTCGGTACTGTCGTATAACGTCATTTTGTGGGGTGGCGCTTCTGAGAGTGAGAGGATTCTAATTGCTCAAAAACGAGTCGTTCGATTAATTTTTGGCTTACAGAAAACTCAGTCATGTAGAGTATTTTTTAAACAACATGCTATATTGACGTTTCCTTGCGTGTATATATACAATTGTCTCATACATACAAAAAAGAATATTAGCAAGTATGAAACAACTTCTCAACTACATAATTACCCTACTAGACATGGTAATCTACTGAAAATACAGAGACGCAGAACAGCACTGTACGAGAAGTCTCCACTGCTGGCCGGAGTAAAATTTTTCAATTCCCTACCCCCCGAAATTAAAGAAAAAGCCTCCTTATATTCTTTTAAAAAGGAATTGCGAAACTATTTAATAAATGGTTGTTATTACTCAGTCGACGAATTTTTAAATAATAATTAGGTACTTTTAACTACTTAAGAAAAATAAGCGTTTTACACGATATATTTGACTATCTATTTATTTCGATGTTATTTATGTATGCTGGTGCAATTATCGTCATGTACTATATTTTATATATTTTATTTATTATTATTGTTTTTTGTTTATGTATTGACATGTCCTATATCATTATACTATGATCGAAAGGATAAATAAATTATTATTATTATTATTATTATTAAAGTATGTGACGTACTTTCTTTCGGTTGCCTAGCGTGTAGACAATCGGAAGCGTCACTTTAGCGTTGAGCCAAAGATTAGGGAATTAACAAGATAGGACAGACGGCGGAAAGCCTTTTACCTTTTAGCAATGGCGCCATTCACCTATACATTTAAATTGGAGTTCTTGCACAGTTGCCACAATGTGACAATAAGACGGAGAAGGCAACATTAGAAAGAGAGGCCAAGAGTGAAAAATGGACAACACTGTCCTCATAGAAAGACCGAACTCAGCTGACTGTCAGTAGCCAAGGTTACTAAAAAAACAGGTTGCTTTGTAATATATGTCACATGAAGTATTTTATGTTTATATGTAAGGCATCTATTTCGTTAGGATAGAATTGTACATTGAAAGAATAATTTTGAAACTTTTTTCTATAAAATGAGGAAAAAACAGCCACACCCAGCTATCATCGCGCGAGGTACGTGACGTAGCACTTGTCGATTCTAATGAGCCAACCTGTCTTTTAGTAAGCTTGGTCAAATTCGTTTAATACGTAACCGACAAATCCCGAAACTGTTTCCACTGGATGTCGTCTCCCTTTAAATTGGAGTACACAACTGTCTTCGTCTATTTCGTCTTCTCCGTCTGACTGTCCTATCTTGTGAGTTCTCTACTTTGGTTGAGCTATATTTCGGTTAAATTCGGTTGTCTCGAGCGCCACCTTTGCAATTTTTACGCGAAGCAAAGGTCTCACACTATCCTCCTAACACAGCCTGTTGCAGTAGGGCTGGGATAGCTACAGTGGAGACACAGTATGTCCAGGGATCTGAACGGCAGATTAGACTTTCACTCACATTCAACAGTAAAAGGCGTATGTCGGTAAATAACAAAGTTTATTAACAATTAATCAAATTTACAAAACAATGAAAAACACGGAGTTCTTTATACATAAAATAAAAACTTAAGATATTGTTACGGGTCGATTTACCGTAAAGATAATTTTGTATATTAAGTGTATTATGGGTTGCCCATTTACGGAATATTAATTGCTGTTAGTAGGTAGTATCATAGGTAATGGAAAGAGGGCGATCGTAGTCCAGCGGTTCGATTGGAGTTTTTCTTCTTAGTTAAAATATATGATAAGATATAAAACGTTCTGGAATCTCGAGAGATAGCGGTCTTGCTAATGGTTTGCTAGTGTGCGTAACTTTTCTAAGGTGTAATATAGTTTAGTTAAATCTAATTTCCTGGAGGGATTTTACCTAAGAAAAGTAGGTGATGGTTGGAGGAAGTTTCTGGTTGGAGGTGCAGTTTTATTCTATTGTTTTCTTTTGACAACTTACCAGGTTTCTGGGATAACCGCCGAACTAGCCAAACCACATTTAGCAAATCTCCCGGTATACCTTCAGTCGGGGCAAAGCTCAAGGAAAGAAACCCTCCACATATGAGGTAAATATTTGCATTTTCTTATGACTGTCCGGTTATGAAAATGGACATTTTCGTCACTTTCAGGGTTTTTCTTCCTACCCCTTTGTTGTTCAGTCAATTATATTTGGGTCCTACTACGAACCGGAAAACTACCACCCCGATAAGCCGAGCCGTCTGGTAGCCCTCAGCGGATGCACAATACAGGTTCTCGTAGGTACAACGCTGGATACGGGGTATGCAAATTAAAATTATATATTTTGGACGGGAACCATTAGTGAACAAATGCGTAAATAAATAATAGTATTGTGATTATCATTAACATAATTCTTGTGATTATTATATAGATGTATCTACGTATGCCATGTTTTTTTATAATTGTGTACCGATTGTATTGATTTTTCTAACTTGATCATATATAAAAAAATATCTTATCTCGTCAGTTATTCTACTTGTACGGACCGACGATATAGCGCTATATAACTGGTCTACCCATAGTTATGTTTTTTTGGTATAGTTAATTAATGTGTGAAATATGGTTGAATTGTTATAAGCAGATAATTCAGTTATGTAATCATTCACAAGTCACAACCCCCCTTTTTAGTAAATAGTATATTAACAATTTTATTTTTGTTTTTTTTATTTTGCTTTAAATCAACAATCACCACTTGATAGTAACAACCTAAGGGAGGACATATTTTTTTTGCTGTTGGTTTTATAACAGAGAATACCGAACTCCCCCCACGCGCAGAGCTAGCTGGAGTGTGTTCTCAGCCGCCTATCTTACTCTGAGTACCCACTATAATCAATATTTATTACCACATCCCTACTGAGAACAAAGGGGGTAATAAATTGGCGCCCAACCGAGTATTGCTCTGGGTAGTATTGTAATATGTTGTTACATTTATTACAAGTTAGTACAATCGAGTTGTTGCGGATCTGGTACAATTTCACACATAATTTCTTCTAATTTACTAGCTATCAACTAATTTACTATCTAATTTAACAAAAAGGCATACACAGATATAAGTAATAGAAGTAGTAATTCCTTATCTAATTAAGTACATTATTATTTGGTAAAAAGAACAAAATTTATAGTTTACGCAGTTTTCACTTATCGCTACCTGGTTTTTATTGCGTCTTGGTTTTTGTTATACACGAATTTGATAGAAATATGAGTAAATCATATCTCGTTAGTTTTTGAGAGCTGTACATATTTACTGTTGACTTTAATTATCACTTTAAATGTTTTTCTTTTAAACGTATTTGTCCTAACATTATAGGGGTAGATTAAGGAGAGTATAATCAATTTCTTTATTTTAGTGACTGCATATACATACACACAAAGTTGCATCGCGAATTTTCGTGGTTTAAAATAAAATAAAAACTTTGCCTGGAATAAAATCATTACAATTTTTTTTTATCCAATCCACAATAATTGTTTTTGTATAAGGTATTGGAATAAAACAATTCTTATGAACTCGTAATATATTAACATTGATTCATTTTATGGTTCTAATTAGTAGCATTACTATATACAGGGTGAATCGAAAATAACCTAAGATTTTCTACTTGATTTTTTTTTGCTGCACACGTTAGATTCTCTTGATTGTTATCTTACAAGTACTTTTAGTGAGCTCATGAATACAAGCAGAGCCGTATTTTAGCTACGTTCTGTATAGTGGGAAAAAATCGATTCCTTGTTTTAAGGTAATTCTATTAACTGTTACTTAGGTTTCGAACATTTTGCATTTTTATTTACATTCTTTGTTCTCACTATAAGAACTATCTCAGAACTTAATATTAGTAAATTCCAAATCGCACGTAGTATCTGTTCTGTGGTTGCTGTCATATATATAGACAAAATTAATTAATCTATCAATGCAACCGATAATCAGATGTTCATCTAGGTTTAATAGGTAGCCGCTAAATTTACGAATTTTGTTTTTACTTAAATTTCTTTTTGATGTATATATGTATGTATATATATAGTAAACAGGTAATTTATGTCATACTAATTGCAGTAAGCAATAACGATTATGTTTTGGTTCAAGTACTGAGCAAGTTTTTTTATTCTGTTAATTTTAACCAGGAATTAGTATAAACAATTTAAACATAAAGAAAACTTTTATTTCAATTCACTTTCAAGTGAATATTGAGTCGGAACTTGGTGATTTTGACGATCTCTTTCAACTCACAGTCAGGTATTTAACTAATAATTTGTATTCACGCAAAATAATGTGTATATTTATATGAGTATATTATTTTTATTTATAGGGCATACTCTATGTTATAGCAATTTGGACTTTATTTATACATTTATACTTTTCATTCTGTACTTATTGTTGAAATTACATATCTATCGGGTGTTCAGTGGTACATATCCAATTTTTTTTTAATTAAAAAAAAAAAAAAAACGAAATTTAGCATTCTTTATTAATAATAAAGAAGTAATCAGGAATTGGAATATTTCAGCAAAATTTCAGATTTCATTAGTTCTGTTGTATTTGGAATAAGGTCGTGATTAGCTATATCTATATACATTTTTCTTTTTAAATAATTTTTTTTTTTGTGTTTGCTCCAAATCATACATACATTCTCTATTCATCTTGGAAGTCTAAAATTGTCTTCAATTGGTATTCGCTACTTAACTATTGGCTTATTATTGCTTGACGATTTATTGGTTGAGATTTACTCTTATATTATTTAGCTTCGTGAATTGTTCTGGGGTTGTTTTTTTTTGTTTGGGTTTTATCGTCGTTTTGTCACTCCTTTCCTGGTGAGGGGGGGAGAATCCTGTGGAATATTTCATTTAGGATTTCTTGCATTTTAGAATATTAGGAATTAGGAACTTTCGAGAATTTTAGAATTGTAAGATATTGGTATTTTTTTAGTTTAGGATTTCGGAAGTTTGAATTCGTGGTAATTTTATTCACTAGTAAGCATTCTTCTATTAAAAATGGATATAAATAGATTACTATCCGATGAGCTTTCGTACGAACTTGCAATGCGAGGAGCACCACCTGCTGGCTCCGTTGCGGAAAAACGGCAACGATTAAGAGGCTTGATGAGGTTGGAGAAACTTGGAAATACTTCACTTAACGCAGTCGCAGACTTAGACTGTCAGGCTGAACTGAACATTTGCGCAGTGAAACTTGATGAACTTCAAGCCGCTGCTGATCGTTTTGAAGTTAATAATGCAACGAATGAGAAAAGTCGAATACAATCCCGTCTACTCCATGTTATGGCAAGATTAAATCGGATAACATCACCAGAGTTCACTGACGCGAAAGGAGAACTCCTTTTGCGTTGCGGACACATCAGTGATTTTTTGGAAGAGGCAATGTCCGTGGTCCAACAAGGCGGACCGGCATCTGCCGAAAATCAAGGTTCTATACTGGACGAACCAAATGAATTGCTTCCCGAGCTGGTAGAGCAGAATGTCCTAAGAGAGCCAGGAGAAATTCTCTTGATCGATTTGGTGGAAGACAATACTTCCAATCAGGGTATAACAACGAATAGCCCCCAAGAGAGATCTTGTGCGGGTACTTCAATACAGCATCAGTCCTTGGTAGAACTGAAGAGACGATATGGTACCGGAGTGGTTTCCCGTCAGGGGAACATCAATAGCGGAGGTTTAAGAAATTCGTTAGCAAATTCAACATTTAACCAAGGAAGGCCCGCTGAAAGAAGAGTGAGCTTTGCAGAGGGTGAAATGGGATCAACCCTAAATCGTACCTCCCAGGCCGAGTCTGAAGACAGAGCTAGGGTCTACCGAATTATCTCTCATTGGGATGTCAAGTTAGAAGGGTCCGGTGATGTGGAAGGTTTCATTGAACGAGTTGAAGAACTTAGAGTAGTCTGTGGGTTGTCTGATGTCCAGTTAATGGGGTCTCTTATAACACTGTTTAAGGGCGCAGCCCTACAGTGGTACAGAGCCAACGTTCAGTCACATCATCATTGGAGTGATGTAACACGTATGTTGCGTTCAGCTTTTCTCCCCGCAGATTATACAGATGATCTCTGGGAAGTAATAAATAAGAGGAAACAGCAACCTCGCGAAAAAACTGTTATGTTTATAGCAACCATGCAAAATTTGTTTAACAAACTAGACAAAACGCCGAGTGAGTCTGCCCGAATCAAAAGAATTCGGAAAAATTTGCTACCCCATATCAGAGATCGTATGATCTTGGAGGATTTCGATACGGTGAATCAGTTGACTGAAGCTTGTCAACGTATCGAAAATGCTCAAAGTTACCCTCCGAATATACGGGCTGGTCCCTCAAATCAACCGGGTGAACCAAACTTTCCGTACTATAATCGAAGACCGCCAGTACATGCGGTTGACACAAACGTGCCGGGGATAACTAGTGGAATGACAAACACACCGACGGTCGGGACTATGCAGGGTCCTACTTCGACAGGAATGTCAGGTCCAGCTGTGTGTTTCAATTGCCACCAAACGGGACATATAAACCGTAACTGTCCTGAACCATTTAGGCTACGCTGTTATAAATGTGGCAAGCCTAACGTAACGGTCAGAACATGTTCAGAGTGCTCGGGAAACCGCGCGCCGGCACACGATTAGGTCGCGTTGTGCAGCCGGCGGTTGATGTTGTTGCGCCAACCTTAGAGCCTAAACTCAAATATAGCCTCGATTATGTACTAGCTAATGTCATTGGCGATGAAAGACCATATCTAAATGTAAAAGTTTTCGGTAAGAATTTTCTAGGGCTGCTGGATTCCGGCGCTTCAAGGACTATTTTAGGAAGCAAGGGGTTTGAACAATTTAAACAATTTCACCTCGAGCTACAACCTACGAGTATTCAAACCTGTAGTGTAGCCAACGGAACCCCGTGTGCTGTGGTTGGGGTATATAATGTTCCATTTTGTGTCCAGAATGTTGTTAGGGTATTGGAGGTTTTGGTAATGCCTTCACTCCCTCACTCCCTCATTTTGGGATCAGATTTCTGGCGTAAATTGGGCATTGTGCCCGACATACGACACGGACTCTGGCACTTTTCCAATGCAAACGATACACACGTCGACGTAATAACTGATAGTCTACATCTTACATCTGAACAGCGTCAGGCGTTGGATAACCTTATTCAGGAATCGGTCGGTAATATTTCAGTAGAGTTAGGTTGTACCACCTTGGTGGAGCACAAGATAATGACAAAATCGGAACCAATTAAACAACGTCATTACCCGATCTCGCCTGCTCTCCAAAAACATGTGAATGCTGAATTAGATAAAATGTTGGCACAGGGGGTAGTAGAGCCATCTTCTTCCGCTTGGTCGTCACCAATAGTAATGGTCCGGAAGAAAGATGGAACATATCGCTTCTGTGTGGATTACAGAAAAGTAAACAAAGTCACAGAACGCGACGCATATCCTTTGCCATTTGTTACTCACACCCTGGATAAGTTAAGGGATGCAAAGTACCTCTCGAGCCTGGATATTAAGAGCGCCTATTGGCAGGTTCCCATGGCGCCAGATAGCAAACCAATAACGGCATTTACTATTCCCGGACGTGGCCTTTTCCAATTCTGCCGCATGCCGTTCGGGCTACACAATTCGCCAGCCACGTGGCAACGGTTAATTGACCGAGTACTTGGAGCGGATTTAGAACCCTACGTGTTTGTATATCTAGATGATATAATCATCGCTACACCAACATTTCAAAAACACATGGAGATCTTGCGTGAGGTGTTTAAGCGTTTAAAGGAGGCAAATCTAACAGTGGGCCGCGATAAATGTAATTTTTGTCGTCCGGAACTTAAGTTTCTTGGGTATGTCGTGAACGACAGGGGTTTACACTGCGATCCGGACAAGGTCTCGGCTATCCTTAACATTCCTCCACCTAAAAAGGTATCGGAGGTTAGGAGAATCTTGGGCATGACCAGTTGGTATCGTAGGTTCATCCCAAATTTTGCTACTCTTGTGGCTCCCATCAACAACTTGCTTCGCAAAAATACGAAATTCTTCTGGTCGGACGAGTGTAACTCTGCTTTTGACGCCATTAAGGAACACTTAATATCGTCTCCAGTGATGAGTTGCCCAGACTTTAGTCGTCCCTTTACGATCCAGACGGATTCCAGCGACTATGGATTAGGGGCAGTTCTCACACAATTGCACCCGGAGGGCGAACGTGTAATCAGTTTTATTTCTCGCTCATTAACTACCAGTGAGCGTAAGTTTAGCACGACAGAGAAGGAATGTCTTGCTGTACTTTGGGCTATAGAAAAATTTCGCCCGTATGTAGAAGCCACACACTTCACTGTCGTTACGGACCACTTCGCGTTACTCTGGCTCAGTAATCTAAAGGATCCAACTGGAAGGCTGGCTCGTTGGAGTGTTCGTCTTCAGCAATATGATTTTCAAGTAGTGCACCGGAAAGGTAAAGATAATGTCGTTCCCGATGCACTATCTCGGGCAGTACCTGTTGTGGATGTGCTCTCATCTGAGGCACCAGTAATTTTCCCCGACTTTAAAGACGCGTGGTATTCAAAAATGCTGAAGAATATCTCGAGACGACCATTAAACCACCCGCTCTGGCGTATAGCGAACGACGTAATATACCATCATACTCGCAACCCATATCCAGGATTAGAGGACCCAGCCTACGATTGGAAAATCGTAGTACCTAAATCCCATCGTTTGGCGGTCATCAAGGAGCATCATGATACCCCAACTTCAGGACATGTTGGAGTATATAAAACTTTCCATCGATTAGCGCAAAAATACTATTGGCCCAAAATGAAGTCGGATGTCGCTAAGTACGTACGAATCTGTCAAACATGTTTGGCTCAAAAACCTGAGCAAAAACGTCCAGCAGGACTAATGTGTGGCCGTCCTGACGTCACTAGACCATGGGAACTAATATCAGTAGATATCGTTGGTCCGTTGCCAAAATCTTCCTCCGGATACATGTATATATTAAGCGTCCAAGACTATTTTAGTAAGTTCTGTATCTTTCTTCCAATGCGCCGCGCTAATTCAAAAACAATTGTTAAGCTTCTTGAAGACAACGTAATTCTTCTGTTTGGGGCTCCACGTGTGCTCTTAACTGATAATGGTAAACAACTAACTAGTAAGGAAGTTAAAGATCTTACCAAGTCATATAATATCAAACTAATTAACACGCCTAATTATCATCCACAGGCTAACGCATGTGAAAGGCAGCATCGAACGCTAAAAACTGTTCTCTCCTCATTTGTCAAGGATAACCATCGTATTTGGGATACCTTGCTACAAAAGGCAGCATGTGCGATAAGAACAGCTAAGAGCGAAAGTACCGGGTTGTCCCCATTCTTTGTGAATTTCGGAAGGGAGATTATACTTGATGGGGGGGATCACATACCTCCACCTCTAGCTCCTCAGTCTGAGGAGAATGGTGTGATTCAATCCCCTACAGAGAGAGCAACCACCTTTTCCCAGATTTTTAAGGATGTTAGGAAGAGATTGGATATAGCTCTAACACGGAGTCAGAAAACTTACAACCTTCGTCGGAGGGATGTAACATATGATGTCGGTCAACTAGTTTGGAAGAGAAATTATGTGTTGTCTGACGCTGGTAGCTACTTTACAGCCAAGCTAGCACCAAAATTCGTTGGTCCTTTTATAGTGCATAGAAAAGTGTCTCCTTGGACGTACGAATTGCGAGATTCGAAGAATAAGTCGTGTGGCGTGTGGAATGTTAAAGACCTCAAGCCTGATACTAGTGATGTAACCCCGGTAGTTAGGAATAGTAATAGGGTATAGATAAGGTTTGATATTGTGGTGCGGAAGTCTTAAGTTGTTCTATTAGGATACATTTTTTTTCCTCCCTCCAAATGGTCGATTTGGATTTGAACCTTTTAGACAAGTTACGGGTTAGCAAATTTTGTATTGGTAGATATTTTTGAATTGCTAGCCTGTTCTGATTCGGGATTTATAGACAAGCAGCACCACTCGTTTTAGTAGTAGATTAATTTTTAATTATAGTTAGGTATATAGTAGTAGTGATCCTTAGTTGAAATTTCGAGGAAATTTCTTCGAGGTAAGGGGGGGATGTTACGGGTCGATTTACCGTAAAGATAATTTTGTATATTAAGTGTATTATGGGTTGCCCATTTACGGAATATTAATTGCTGTTAGTAGGTAGTATCATAGGTAATGGAAAGAGGGCGATCGTAGTCCAGCGGTTCGATTGGAGTTTTTCTTCTTAGTTAAAATATATGATAAGATATAAAACGTTCTGGAATCTCGAGAGATAGCGGTCTTGCTAATGGTTTGCTAGTGTGCGTAACTTTTCTAAGGTGTAATATAGTTTAGTTAAATCTAATTTCCTGGAGGGATTTTACCTAAGAAAAGTAGGTGATGGTTGGAGGAAGTTTCTGGTTGGAGGTGCAGTTTTATTCTATTGTTTTCTTTTGACAACTTACCAGGTTTCTGGGATAACCGCCGAACTAGCCAAACCACATTTAGCAAATCTCCCGGTATACCTTCAGTCGGGGCAAAGCTCAAGGAAAGAAACCCTCCACATATGAGGTAAATATTTGCATTTTCTTATGACTGTCCGGTTATGAAAATGGACATTTTCGTCACTTTCAGGGTTTTTCTTCCTACCCCTTTGTTGTTCAGTCAATTATATTTGGGTCCTACTACGAACCGGAAAACTACCACCCCGATAAGCCGAGCCGTCTGGTAGCCCTCAGCGGATGCACAATACAGGTTCTCGTAGGTACAACGCTGGATACGGGGTATGCAAATTAAAATTATATATTTTGGACGGGAACCATTAGTGAACAAATGCGTAAATAAATAATAGTATTGTGATTATCATTAACATAATTCTTGTGATTATTATATAGATGTATCTACGTATGCCATGTTTTTTTATAATTGTGTACCGATTGTATTGATTTTTCTAACTTGATCATATATAAAAAAATATCTTATCTCGTCAGTTATTCTACTTGTACGGACCGACGATATAGCGCTATATAACTGGTCTACCCATAGTTATGTTTTTTTGGTATAGTTAATTAATGTGTGAAATATGGTTGAATTGTTATAAGCAGATAATTCAGTTATGTAATCATTCACAAGTCACAACCCCCCTTTTTAGTAAATAGTATATTAACAATTTTATTTTTGTTTTTTTTATTTTGCTTTAAATCAACAATCACCACTTGATAGTAACAACCTAAGGGAGGACATATTTTTTTTGCTGTTGGTTTTATAACAGAGAATACCGAACTCCCCCCACGCGCAGAGCTAGCTGGAGTGTGTTCTCAGCCGCCTATCTTACTCTGAGTACCCACTATAATCAATATTTATTACCACATCCCTACTGAGAACAAAGGGGGTAATAATATGTCATTTTAGTTTAATTTGATTTAATTAGGTCCCTGCTTGGGCGCCATTTTGTGATGTACGTGGAACCAGGCGGTGAGAAGCCAGCCGATTACTAGTTACTCATATTAATTTGAAAACAAGCGGTGGTAAGCATGAAAACGGTGAGAGCAGTACAAAAATATATATATAAAATCAGTAAAAAAGTAAAAGATAAAAAAAATGTTAAGCGGAAAGAAAAACAACACGACAGTAAGTAATAAAACGGGCAGCGTGCAAGTACCAGGCAAAAGTAAGCGGTCTTCAGCAATAATCATGCCTAGATGAACGGCCAGAGTGTAGGTGTGAAGAACTTGGCAAAACTAAATAAACTGAACCAAATAAATAAAACGGTTTTCGGATTCGGTGCGGTGTGTAACATAAGTTACATTCGGATCGGAAAAATAAAACGGTTATCGGATTCGGTATCAGCTTACGGCGGAGATTATTGTGTCTAGACGGACAGACAGAAATAATCATAACGGTGGTATTTCGGTTCGGTTCAGAAATGTTAAAATTACATTAACACTTTATGCGGTGTTTGCCAAGCGTTTCAAGCCCCACAGTTGAGTGCCTTTATTAAACAAACTTCGGTTCGGCCACGTGGTATCTTGTCAGAGTTGATGTGGAAAATTGCTGTGTATCAGAATATAAAGATAGTTAATTTAATTGCAGTAGCCTAGATTTGGTGCTCAATTCCCAGACTATAATAAATTTCTAAAAAGTTATTTCAAAGTAATGAATTTTGGTACAATTCGTATCAATACGAAATACTGAAGACAAAATGAACGGTAAACTAAAATTTCTACTCTCTCAGTAGAACAATAGCACTATAACAAATTTCACAAAAATTATTTTGTGGTGATATGCTAGGCATATTAGGAAAAAAATGGGGGTTTAGAGGAAAGTTTTGCTATAGTTTTGATCTTCTCACCCTCTATGTTTTTTGGGTCGCTGAAAGTGAATTTTAAGTTTGCAGGCAAAGATTTGGTCCGGAACTTTGTTTTTTTGACATTTTTTGCCCAAATTTTGCCACTTTTTTCAGTATTTGGCCTATATCTCAGAAAGAAACAATTTTCTCGCCCACTCTATACAAAATTAAAGTAGACCAAATTTACTAAATTTTTTATATATATTCCCATATCTAGTGAAATTCACCGTTTTCGCGGAAATCGCTCATGCTATGATACTTAACTATTGATCGTAAATGATTTATGATGAACTCGTGTTTTGTATGGGTTGTCATGATTGCTGAATTTCCAAAATTTGCGTGAGACTCCAGGTCAGCGGATCAAGTCGTAAAAATGTTGGAAGGAACACTCGAATGGTTTTTACGAGCTTTTATTTAACTTGCTTTGTATGTAGGTATGCTAGTTTGTTTAGAGTAAATTTTGCAACTGAATTTTACCACAACCACAGAAGATGCCGACACCGTCATTGAGAAAGAAGCCCCGCCCCGTCTTTGGCTGAACGTGCTGAGACTATGGTGGTGGTAGGAGAGGACATCGACGTTGGTCATCCTCACGAGTCTTTGCCAACGAGAAAACGTATTCTTCCTGAAACAAGGAAAGGGAATCGTTCCTCCAATCACCTACTCTCCTGTGCACGCTCTGCAAAACAAAACCATTAAAAAACACATACATCATGTTTCTTTACGCAATGAGTGGGTGTAATACAACTTCTGCACCTTACAACCAAGGGAAATTGAAGTTTGTGAAAACTCTCACCAGAAACCTCCACCTTGTCGATGTTGAAAGTGTGTTCAAAAACTCTGAGGTAACCCCAGAAAGCATTGCAGCAGCAGGGGAGAGATTCCTGGTCAATGTGTATGGCTGCACAGGAAGGACTGCACTCCTGATGAATATAGCTTATAATTAGTACTTTCTCAGAAACAGTTCTTAATAATTAAGACCGTCGATGGATTCTATGAGTATTCGGACAAGTACACAGACTTGGATCAATAAGAAATCGAATTCAAAATATATTGTTACGTTTATTCCCCTTTTTAGGAAACACCCTATATGAATCCGTGGGTTCAAAATAATTTCAACAAGAGATAAATACCACTTTATTTAATCATTTACTGACTATACAATACTTCAAACATTCAAAATAACCTTTACGCTTTATTTAACCTCACTTTTTACCGAACGTGTCACTTCTAAAATAAACTTCTTCTGCGCCGGTAATCGCGCCTTATATACTCTGAAATTACCTCTAGATTAATCCAGAATCTTCTCCAATCACAATCTAGAAAAGTCCTTGGCTCTTTCTAGAGTCTTTCCAGTCACTATCAGTAGGCATAGGCGTATCATCTCCAGTTCCAAGGGGGTGTAATTCATAACGCTGCCCCCTCCTTAAGCCTGATCGTCCCGATCAGGCAACTCAGAATCATTGATGTACTTCGCCAGTCTGTCCAAATGCACGATCTTCATCTTGGACTTTTTGCTTTGCTGAATCCGATAGACGACGTCATTAATTCGGGTAATAACAGTATACGGTCCATCCCACGGTGGTTGAAGTTTCGGTGACCTTCCTTTCTTCAGCTGTAGGTTGTACAGCCAAACCAGGTCTCCTGCCTTGAACCCTTCTGAACTACCCTTACGGTCATATCGAGCCTTCATTCTGTCACTGGCTGGTGATGGTTCCGCTATATCGTTAGCCAACCTCTTGACCGGAGCTCCGGCGTTGAACTGCTTGTTTTCACCCTTACTTCCAGTCTGTGGTCCCTTACTGGCTTCACAAATCTTGCATTTGCGACACCAAGCCTCCACACCCTGACGACTTCTTATCCAATAAAATCGTTCTCGTATTTTCTTGGGTCTTGTTAACACCGAAGTGTCCATTGGATGTTCCATTGTGCACTTCCTGAAGCACCTTCGCTATTCGACACCTGGGAATCACCTGCTTTCCATCCGGGCTTTCCCATGCTCTCTGCAACAGCCCGTTCCTGACTTTCAGTGAGTCCCACTGCGCCCATAGTGCCTTCAGTCCAACTCTTTTGTCCGAAACATCCCTCCATTTTGGACGAGTTGCTCTTTCTTTGGCTCTCAATATAGGCCCAATTTCCACATCATTCAATTGCTCTTGTCTGAGCGCCTCATCTGTCCTGTCATCCGGCACCTCCACCTCGACAGTGTTGACTGCTACCGTGACCTGCAGTTTCTCCTGGTGGTAGTACTTGCAATCTTCCTTGCACCTTCTTCCGGATGAAATATCTGCAATTTTCTGGGGTTTCATTTTACTTCCACGTCCTGGTAGTAGTGGACTTCTCGGAATGCTTCGAAGCTGGGAAATCTTTACTTCTCTCGGGGTACCATGTTCAATATCTGTCACAGTCTCTCTGGTACGAGCTTCCTCTGATTTTCCCCTCAGCTTCACAGCTTCTCTGGCCTTTACTTTCTCCAATCTTCTCCGTGGACATTCAAGCTGGATATGTCCTAGTTCTCCGCATCTGTAACATTTCATACTCCGTCGCCCACTTGGCCTTCCACTACTTTGTTTATTCTGTGTCCCTTCCATATTTCCAGCATTCACATTCCTCGAGATCCGATATCGACAGTCTCGTTTGATATGCCCTGCTCTGCCGCAGGTGTAACATTTAATACCGCCGCTTGGCGTGCCTTGTCTTTCTGCAGCATCCAATTGAGCCAGTAACTGACTGAACATTTTATGTATATCAGCCAACATAGGGTTCTGGCTCTCCTTTTCTGACTGCGATTCTTCGATACTCACAGCTTGTACTCTTGGACTCGGGGCATCCTGAAAGACAGCTTCCACCTCGAGTGCACGTACCAACGCTTCGCTGCTGTTCTGGTATCGAGATAACCTGAGGACTCGCCTGATCTCATCATCCTGTATACCATCCAGAAAATCCTCTACTGCCAATTGATCTTGGAATTCCTTCGGTACATACGGGTAAGCCAGGTGAGCCAGTTTCCACACGGCAGCTTCAAACTCTTGCAAACTTTCCCCAGCCCCTTAAATACGTGATTTCAGCTGGGTCTGGTACACTCGGGCAAGGTGTTGATCGCCATATTTGATCGAGTATTTCCAATGCTTGGCCCCTTAATGCCACGATTAACGCCATAGCCTTCTCTTCGTCATTCCAGTTGTTTGCACTCGCTGCTGCCTCAAACTGCCTGTTGTAAATGGTCCATGAACTTTGGCCGTCAAAGGAGGGAGGTTCGAACAGCTGATCTGATAATACCACTTGCTGGCTTCCTCTATCCCTCAACTGTTGCTTAAGCAGGTCTATTTCCTCTTCTACCCGGTGCATTTTCTCTTTGACTTCATTTACTTCTTCTCGGTGCCTTCTTTCTCTTCCTGGCGTTTTCTTTCCTGTTTTTCTTTTTCTTCCTGGCGCTTTCTTTCCTGATCCATCATCATCTTTTGCATTTGGGCCATAAAGTCCTGCATTTGTTTTTCGGATGCCATGCTTCTGGTTGTTATCGGCATATAATTATCGACAAAATTTAATAATCACGTCAATATCGGTAATGGAACTGTCCAGAAAAATCTCAAAACGGCACAAAAAAAAGTCTTATCTAGAGTCTGTCACTTAACCACTAGTGCCCAACAAAAATGTCTCAAAAATGCACTTAACACTATTTTTCTGTTCGAAAATAGTCCTCGAACAATGCCCACTAAATTAGTCCTTCCTGTGTTAGCACTAACTTCGAGAATACTGTCCCAGTCTTCTTAACACTCCCGAAAAATCCTCTTGTCAAAATTCCGCGTCTGACACCAGTGTTGCGTTTATTCCCCTTTTTAGGAAACACCCTATATGAATCCGTGGGTTCAAAATAATTTCAACAAGAGATAAACACCAGTAACACTTATTTAATAATTTACTGACTATACAATACTTCAAACATTCAAAATAACCTTTACGCTTTATTTAACTTCACTTTTTACCGAACGTGTCACTTCTAAAATAAACTTCTTTAATAAAACTTCCTCTTCTGCGCCGGTAATATATACTCTGAAATTACCTCTAGATTAATCCAGAATCTTCTCCAACCACAATCTAGAAAAGTCCTTGGCTCTTTCTAGAGTCTTTCCAGTCACTATCAGTAGGCATAGGTGTATCATCTCCAGTTCCAAGGGGGTGTAATTCATAACAATATTATCATTTATTGAAATAATTCATAAAATGTAAAAATGTAAATATTCAATACTTAGCTAATGTGTATAAGGCAAATATCAAAGAGCACCACCACTCGGTAAGCCGTTACCTCCCGTAGGAGTCGAGCGTCGAGAGAACTATAACAATCGACTGTACAAAAAGATTCAGACTCCCAATTAGTAATATTTGTAAAATGCAAAACTTTTTTAAAATTATTCACTTTGAGTTTGGCACTAAACTTATCGAAATGAATGTCAAGATGCTTAAAGAAGCTATCTATATGTGTCCGATGGTTTTCCTGCTTTTATAAACGTACTAACGGCATCAAACACAAATATACTTTTTTTCCGTCGACTCGCCTTCGAGCGATTAGTATGGCGTTGTCCGCCTGAGCCGGGATAAAACATATTTTGTGTTCGTCGGAATCGATCCTCCGACTTTGAATTCTTTGTCTATTTTTCTGTACGTTTTTGGGGTTTTGTATTAGGATTATGCTTCAACCCTTTGAGGAATATTAAATGAGGATTTTGGTATTTATTGGAAAAACCGTCCCATTGATTTTTTCCTAAATTTTGAGGTTTAAAATAGCTACTCGCTACATCCTGACTGGCGATTTCGACTTGTGAACCACCAAATTCGTGGTACTTTCGAAAAACCAAATTTGTAGTACTTTCGAAAAATGCATCTCGAGGAGCGATTTTTGGCTTTAATTCCGTCTTGTTATGGTAATTTTGTAAAAGTAATTTTTTGATATTTTCAAAAATTAAATTCGTGGTACTTCCGAAAAATGTGTTGTGCGGAGCAGTTTTCCATCTCACGTGATTTTATTCATTGTACGTTCGAAAAACCAGGAGTAAGTACTTTTGAAAATTCGAAAAAAAAAAAATTTTTTTACGTAGATTTCGATTTAATATTA